>OX451740.1:1213905570-1215228035 GCA_948472305.1 Vicia faba
AATCGGATCTGTATTCACAACCCATTGCCAAAATCAATATTTTGGATCATTCTTATGATACAATCTATTTTTACAGTTTATTTAATCAGCAAAGTTAATATAAAGACACTAAATTTGAGCACGAGATGAATGAGAAACACGTACACTCCACTGCACTAGCAGAACAAAAGGACCACAAAAGTAAAAAAATAAAGAGCAGAAAACAGTCCCTTTAACCGCAAAAACTGAGCCACAACTTGGACAGTCTCAAGAAGCAAATAAACCCGAAAAACATATTGCCCGACGCAAAAAAACCACAAAAAAGCCACAGAACAACTACAACACAGCAGCAGAAAAAATGCAGACCCGTCCCTGCCAAAACAAAAATTGCTGGCCCGGCCCTTTCAATAGGCTTAACAGCAAGCCTGGCTATTGAATGAGAAAAAAGAAGCCATGGGACGTAAGGACAACAGTGGCACCGCAAACATCAGACTCAAACTGTACCAACAGTACCAAAACCAAAACAGAAAGAAAGTAAAACATCAGTAAGGACACTGCAGCATCAAATCAAATACCATTGACTGCATCCAATGTATTATTTTTACACAAACATATATTGGGGATTTTATAAAAATGAAAATAAAATGTTACTTTAGGCTCATGAATTGACTATTCTGATTTAAAATAATACTCTCCCTGCATCCCAAACACTTGTTTCAAAGCCCTCCCTATTTTTCAAAGCCCTCCCCTCCCTTCCCCTTCAAACTCCCAAACATAGCCTAAAAGGGGCAAAATGAACAAAATTAGAACACTTGTTTCTTACACGCAAAGCGAACATGACAGAACAAGGCATTGCAATTGCAAACATTGAATACTTCATATTTCAGGTTCAGGAAAAGGTCCATAGTGTTAGGCTGTGTTTGCGAGTTTGGAGGGGAGGGGAGGAGAAAGTTTCTGAAAACAAATTTTTAGAAAATTATAGGAAAATATTTGACATTTTTTGGAAAAATTATTTTGCATAGAACCATAAAATAGGATTTATTATTATTGTATTTTTAATTTTCAGAATATTATAACAACATAGAAGATATTTGGAAAATTTATGCACGCCCTCTAAAACCCTCCTTCAATATAAATTTTGAGTTCCCTAAACTAGGGGTTTTTTAGTGTTATGAAGAAACACAAACCCTCCCAACCAAAATCTTTATATTTTTTCCACTCAATCCTTCCTATTTTCCAAAGCCCTCCCCTCCCTTCTCCTCCAAACTCCCAAAGAGCCTTAAATTTTTTTTCGGTTTCTCATACTTTCCCTAATTTTATCATCTACCACCACAACCATGTTAGGGGCCTTAAAGAGCAATGGAAACAATTAACAGTTCAAGTATAAATAAGCAAAGTCATGGAAAAAGACACCAACGATTTTAGCGACACGCAATAGCAGCAATTACACTAAAAATTATATAATCAGAAATTTCAGAATGACACACAATTTCAGCTCCAAAGAAAATAGAGAATAAAAAAATGAACGAAATCAGAGCGACGGTTTAAAGGGAAAAAGAGTTACAGATCATTCACCGAGCTTTTAATTGAGCCTCCTTCTCATCTCAATCAGCAAGTTTAGATGGAAGAGACTCGACTTCTGTCTTTTAACTCAACCTACAAAGTATAAGTAACTTGATAAGATATAACACAACTTTCCTAAATAACTAAAGCTACACAATGCATAAATAACTGAACCTACAAAATATAGTTAATATTTCAAAAGATAATGGGAATAAAAACCTTTTCAATTTTGATGTTGAACAAATGATAGATAAATTAGGAATATATATCTAATGTCATAAACTCAGGGGAAGCTATAGCTTTTTAAAAAAAAATCAACCAAGCTTACAAAATCAAGTCGAGAGAGGAATTCCAATTTTGCTGAGACGTTTTCCAAGTTTGAGAGGGCGAGAGGGTTTTGGCGTCGTGACTTCCAAGGGTTTCGTCTTTGATGAGAGCGCGAGAGTGAATTTTAGTGCTGCAGCGCCAGGCAAATCAAATTAACATATCTAAGAGTCAATATTAATATCAACAAGTACATGAAATAATGAGTTTTGTGATAAAATGTATAAAAGTTGTATTACAAATTTACAAATAACTTACTCTAATATTAATATAGAGAAACAAAAACACCAATTCTTTTATGCATTAATCTCAAATAAAAACATTTATCACATGTATGATTATATAATAAATTATCATTAAAATAATTTATTTTTTCAACATTTATTTATGCATGTGTTCAACATTTGTTTATGCATGTTAAATTATAATAGAAAAATATTGGTAATTTGGTTAGATGATTATTTAAAGAAATTGAGGAACATTATTTAAAGAAATTGAGGAACATTGTTTCTAATATCAGTAAAGTTACATAATTTATATATTTAATAATAAGAATTTTTTTTGTCTTTTTTATGTGGTAATTCTTAATACTCTAATCAAAGACGTGGTTATCACTAACAATTTACCATTAAAAAAAGTGTTTATCTCTTTTATTTAATAGATCGCAACTTTATCTGTACTATGCCCTCCCAAGCTTCATAAGCTTCTTCGAGAAGAATTATCAAATGGAAGAAAATGAATAGATGATATCTCAAACTAAAAACTCTAAAAGTAATATGTAATATGTTCTGGACTGGGCCCGCCCTGACCCAAAAACAAGAATGAAGGTCAAATCCAAGTAACTCCTTGAGGAGCGCAAGCCCGAGGATTTCCGTCAGCGCATTCGACCAGAAACTGTAGTCGTGCCCGCCGTTGCCCGCGAACATGGTGTCCTCGACCACGGGAACTCCAACTCGAGCACCCTCCTCGTAGGGCAGACTCTGACCGTTACCAAATCACCTGAACTTCGGAAAGACCGCGTCTTCGTCCCTCCTCATTTCTCGCAGAGCATCACCAGGAAGGAGACCACGTGCGGGTCCCCACTACACACGTAGAACCTGGCAGTTCCTTTATTGGGCCAGTTCTGGTCGGCCCAATGAAGGGACATTGACCTCGCGCTGGGGCTATAAATATCCTCTGTTCCTAGAGGGTCAGGTATTCATCTTTTACCCATACATACGCTTTTTTGCCTGCTCATTTTGTCACTCATTTTAGCATCGGAGTGCCTTGCAGGTACCCCCCCCCCCCATCTCACTCAACTTCTGCTCGGAGCCAGTCGTGACGATCCAAGTCTGATCAGGTAAGATCAGTGGCGCCGTCTGTGGGAATCTAGTTTCCCCGTCTTGAAAAACCTCGAAGACCAAAACTCAATATCACTTCCTACCGTCATGGCTGACCAAGTTCGGGATGACCAAAATATTCGCGTCGTCGACGCCAACAACGGCCTCGCAGATAAAAATGGAGTCCCCGATAACACCAGTAACCCCGGTCATAACACACTCCCCGGGGGCACCAACCTCGGGCCCTCAGTCCACCGCGACGGAGTTACTGCCTCATCTTCTTCAGTCCCTCTGCCGCTCGAAGAAGACAACGCAGCTCCCATAAGCCTTCGAGCTGCCCAATTTCAGGAAGTCCCTGTCCCCGCCGGGGCAGATGCCATAACCCGCGCACTATTCACGGTGATCAGTCAGACGAATTACCTCATCTTCGCCCAGGGGGAAAGATTGAGGGCACTAGAAGACGATCGAAGACCCGCGAGGAGACACAGGAGGCCCCAGACTCCACCTCCTCGAGTAACAGAGGTACATCTCCTGTATCCCCCGCGGAGATAATACAGAGACACCTCCTGAAGCCCGTCACCTCGACCCTCGGGGAGACGACCCCCTTTGGAGAGGCAACCCATCATTGAAGTTGGGGGACGCGGCCACGCCCCCCATACGGCAAGAAAGAAGACACTCTGGAGACGGGCATAGAAGAATCAACCAACGAGCACTACGCTCGAGGGATGCCTAGCACGACCAGGACCGTCGGGCGCGACAATATTACAGGTCCCCATCCCTGTCCCCGGAGCGAAGTGACGAGGACGACCCCCGCGGTCCCCTGTCACAAGCCATCATGGAGGCGCCCATTCCCCCGGACATGGAGAAGCCTCCACATCTGAAGGAATACGACAGAGTCGCTGACCCGGTCGACCACATAAACGGGTTCGAGGCTATGCTGCACTACCACAACGTCGGGGGACCCATCAAATGCCGGTTGTTCCCCACGACCCTCAGAAAGGCAACAATGGATTGGTATAAAAGCCTCGCTCCGGGATCAATCACCTCGTGGCGAAACCTGAAGAACCAATTCATAAGTTCGTTCACTGCGTCTCGGCGACACCCAAAGAACGAGGCGGCTCTCGAAGCCATCATCCAGAGACAGGATGAAACCTTGAGAGAGTTCATTAATCGCTTCAATCACGAAGCCATACAGGTCCCCTGCACGGACCACATGAAAAGGTATTTGCTGGAGAGGGGGCTTCTCCCCGGCACAAAATTCAGAAAGGCAGTAGGCTTTGAGCCGCCCCGAACATTCGATGCCCTCCTCGAAAAAGCCCGGACATATATGGATTACGAGGAAAGGGAGGCGGCCAATAGAGCCCGGGACCCCAGAACTCGCGGATCCAGCAGCAACCCACGCCAGGAAGCCGCTCCCCCTCGACGAGTCGGGGAGAAAAGAAAAGAGGACAGACCCCGAGAAGTCCGAGAGCAAAGAGGACCCTATGGGCGTTTTACCGAATACACTCCGCTCACAGCTTCCCGCGAGCGCATTTTGGCGGAGTGTGCTAGCACGGATTTTAAAGACGGCGACGTCAAACGCCCCCGACCTGCCCCCGCCAAGCCCGGAGCAGACAAGAGCAAGTACTGTCAGTACCATATGAGCCATGGTCATCTGACTGAAGATTGCGTCCACCTCAAGGACGCCATCGAAACCCTCATCAAGGGAGGGAGGCTCGCCCAATACCGGCGAAACGACGCTCCCCATCGTGACGTCTGGGAGACAAGAGAACCGGAGGAAGACGCCCGACCATCTGACGAGTCGGTCCCCGTCCAAACCGCCTTCTCCGTCACCAGGCCGGAGGACTTCTACATCCCCGAACACCTGCAGGAGCCGCTCACGACACACAGCATGTGGGAATACTTTCCCTCTGCCATGGTCATCAATGGTGGAGGGTTCAACGACCTAACTATCAATTCGGCTAAAAGAAAGCTGGATGAACTGGTCGACGCGGCACCTCCGCAAACAGTGACCTTTGAAAGGGTAAAAGGTAGGTCGGATCCCATCACCTTTTATCTCGAAGAGCTCCCCGGAGGAGCCCCCAACGCAGTCATTCCTCTACTAATAAGAGCGAGAATGGCTAACTTTGATGTGCACCGCATCCTCGTCGACGAAGGAAGTTCCATCGACGTGATGTGCAGTTAGTTATTCTGGACTCTGCAGCTAGACGACTCGCACCTCTCGCCATATGTAGGGTCGGACTTACAGGGCTTCAACGGCTCGACCTCCAAGCCTTGGGGGTATGTTGATCTCATGGTTACCTTCGGCGAGGGCACGGCGACGAGGCAAGTTAAAGTACGCTTCCTCGTCATCGACTGCCCGTCCCTCTACAACTGCATCCTGGGGAGACCAACACTGGCAGAACTGACCGCGGTACCCTCCACCGTCCATTTGAAGATGAAGTTTTACACCAAGAGGGCATGGGTAGCTACCATCCAGGGGGACCTAGCCGCTGCTCGAAGATGTTTCAACGCCGCATCTAAAGGACGCGACATTGTCAACACTGGGACAAGGCCCGCCAAGAGACCGGCGACGACGTGACAGGAACCCGATAGGCCAGAGCCCGCCAAAAAGGAAGACCATAGAGCTCCCCCAAAGGTCGACTCCATAGCTCTGGATGCTCGTTTCGATCAGGACGAACCTCCTAACGGCGAGCAAATCCCCCTCCGACCAATCTCGTACGGGGACTTCGAGCTAGTCCCCCTCGGCGCAGACCCAAGCAAAGGAGTGAAGATTGGCATCGACCTCCCCGACCTGGCAAGGAAGCAAATCAAAGCCTGCTTGCGCGAGAATGCTGACCTGTTCGCCTGGAGCGCCGCGGAGATGCCCGGACTCGACCCTGAGGTCGCCTGTCACCGTCTTGCCATAGATCCTGCCGCTAAGGCCGTAGTACAACGTAGGCGTAGGCAGTCTCCGGAGAAAACAGAGGCTGCTGAAAAAGCTGTAAAAGACCTCCTAGAGGCAAATTTTATTTCTGAAGCCCGGTATTCAACCTGGCTGTCAAACGTTGTACTAGTTAAAAAGAATAATGGAAAATGGCGGATGTGTGTTGACTATACCGATCTCAATCAGGCATGCCCGAAGGATGCTTTCCCTTTACCAAACATAAATATGCTGGTCGACAACTCGGCCGGCTACAAGACATTGTCGTTCATGGATGCCTATTCAGGCTATAACCAAATCCCAATGGCCATGGGCGACAAACATTGCACTGCCTTCATGACCAGCTCGGGCAATTATTACTACAACGTAATACCCTTTGGACTAAAAAACGCAGGGGCAACTTATCAACGTATGATGAACAGGGTCTTCCACAAGCAGATCGGAGACATGCTCGAGGTCTATATGGACGACATGATCGTCAAATCCCGACAGACACCGATCATGCAGCACACCTCAAGGCAGTCTTCGCTCAAGCAAGACAATGTAAAATGAGATTCAACCCCGAAAAATGCACGTTCGGAGTCAAGGCGGGGAAATTCCTCAGTTTCTACCTGACAGAACGAGGAATCGAAGCCAATCCCGACAAATGTCGAGCATTCTCCGACCTCCCTACACCGACGTCGAAGAAATCAATACAAGTCATGAACGACATGCTCACGTCATTGTCCTGCTTCGTCGCAAGATCCGCTCAGCACGCCCTCCCCTTCTTCAGACTCCTTCGCAAAGAAGCAGCCTTCGAATGGATCGAGGAATGCGAACGGGCACTTCGCCACCTAAAACAAAGTCTATCCCAACCACTCGTACTGTCTCGACCAGTCGACGGGGAGCCATTATTCTTATACTTGGCCGTCTCTAACGAAGCCATCAGCGCGTCTCTCATCCGCGAGACCACCGACGGGCAGAAACCCGTTTATTTCACGAGCAAAGCCCTACAAGGACCCGAAAGCAGGTACCAACAGATAGAAAAAGTGGCTCTAGCCCTCGTCAACGCAGCGAGGAGACTCAAACACTATTTTCTGGCCCACACGGTCATCGTGCGAACCGACCAACCAGTGAAACAACTCTTAGGTCGACCTGACATGGCAGGCCAAATGTTGAAATGGTCCTTAGAGCTCTCCGAATTCGACATTCAATACGAGAGCAAGAAAGCTCTGAAAGCACAAGCCCTGGCCGACTTCGTCGCGGAAATGACCGCTCACGATCCGCCCGTAGGGAAAGAACACAAATGGACCATCTTCGTCGACGGAGCCTCCAGCTCGTCCGGAAGCGGCGCAGGGATCCTCCTGGAAAATGAGGAAGGCGTAGTGATCGAACACTCGTTAACCCTCTCCTTCCCGACGTCGAATAACCAAGCAGAGTACGAGGCCCTACTCGCAGGACTAAGGCTAGCCGAGGACCTGGGAGCCCGCGAAATACAAATCTTCACGGACTCACAACTCGTTGCTTCCCAAGTCCAAGGGAGTTACCAAGCCAAAAAACGACAGCCTCGTCGAATACTTAAACTTAGTCAAAAAACACATGACAAAGTTTGAGCGAGAAGAAATATCACACGTCCCGCGCGAGCAAAACACAAGGGCAGACATATTGTCCAAACTCGCGAGCACGAGAAAGAAGAGCGGAAACAAATCCGTCATACAAGAATCCCTGTCACGCCCGAGCATCGAAAGGTCCTCGACACCAGTCGAGGTACACGCCATAGGAGACGCCTCGTCCTGGATGACCCCGGTGTACAATTTTCTGACAAAGGGTGAACTCCCCTCGGACCAGACAGAAGCGACCATCATGAAGCGACGAGCATGCTCCTACGTGGTGCTCGAGCATAAACTATACCACAGGGGATTCTCCATTCCCCTCCTGAAATGCATCGACGAATCCACAGTCCCCGAGGTATTACGGGAGATACACAAAGGGATTAACGCCCATCACATGGGCGGTAAGTCCCTGGCGAGGAAAGCCCTTCGAGCGGGGTACTATTGGCCGACGATGCAGCAGGACGCCAAGGAACACGTTAAGAAGTGTGACAAGTTCCAGAGGCACGCCGACATGCACCTCGCTCCCCCTCACGAGCTGAGCATACTGTCATCCCCGTGGCTGTTTGCGTGGTGGGGGATGGATATCCTCGGACCCTTCGTGCAAGGAACTTACCAAAACAAGTTCCTAATTGTGGTCGTGGATTACTTCACGAAATGGATAGAGGCCGAGGCTCTCGCGAAGATCACCTCGCACAACATCCTCCGTTTCTACAAAAGAAACATCCTCGCCAGATTCGGGATCCCGAGAGCACTGGTCACCGACAACGGCACCCAATTCACCGACCACGGATTCCAAGACTTCGTCACCAAATTGGGAACAAAACAACACTTCACCTCGGTCGAGCACCCTCAAACCAACGGGAAAGCCGAGGCCGCTAACAGAGTCATCCTCCGAGGACTCAAACGCCGGCTCGGCGAAGCTAAAAGAGGTTGGGTCGAGGAGCTGCACAGTGTCTTGTGGGCGTACCGCACCACGCCCCATTCGACGACGGGCGAGACCCCCTTTCGACTAACATACGGCACCGAAGCTGTCATCCCAGTAGAAATCAAGGAACCCTCCAGGCGGACGGAAATTCCCCTCGACGAACAAATGAACGACGAAGCACTCAAGGACGAACTCGACTTAGTCGAGGAAATTCGATCGGGGGCAGCCCTGCGCGAGGCCACCCTAAAACAACGAGTGGCCCTGCGTCACAACGACAAGGTCATTAAATGCGAGTTCGAGATCGGCAACCTGGTATTGTGAAGAAACCGGAAAGACTCCCGCGAAGGGAAATTGGCCGCGAACTGGGAAGGGCCTTACCGCGTCCATGATACCACAGGTACCGGGGCATACTACCTCGAGCAACTAGACGGAGAACCATTGCCACGACCCTGGAACGCTGCTAAACTAAATAAGTACTATAGTTAAAAAACCCTTAACACTAAGGACTCTCGTCGTCGAACACCCACATCCAGTCAACAGAGAGAAATGTCTCGACCACGTAGATAGGCCAAGGTACGGGCCCAATCTACGCCCAAATGACATAACGTCGTTCAGCCAAATGAGCACGAACGACAGTGCCCGACATGGACACCTCAATCGAGCTCCACTGTCGAAGTACCCACATGGCAGAACACCTAGCTCGCGATGGGAAGTTCACGCCACGGGCAAGCGACTCCGATCTGGGTCATACGCCCGAGCAAGCGGCTTTACTCCGCACGACCGACGCATTCCGAAGTACGTCGGACCACCAAATAGGTCGAAAGAATCTCCACTCGAGGACATAACTTAGGCAAATTTTGCCACAAAATAACAAGCTGAGCACAAGCATGCCCCGAGGAAATAACTTAGGCAAATTTCGCCACAAAGTAACAGCCGAGCACAGGCGAGACTCGGGGACATAACTTAGGCAAATTTCATCACAAATATAAAAACTTAGACACGAGCAAATATTAAAGGTCGAAATAAACATCCATTTAAAAGCTCGTAAAAAACAAATAAAAATAAACCGACCAAGAAGGTCGGCGATGTTCAGAAATTACAGGCTATGGCACGATGCCCGAAAGAAATTTGTACGGGCACGCAGGCCCCAAAAATATGCACGGGCACGTAGGCCCCAAAATAACTACCAATAAACAGGCGCGCAGGCCCGACCAAAATTCCTCGGCTAGACTTCCCCGGGGCTACCAGCATCCACGACAGGAGACTCAGGAGGAGGCACGACCTGGCCGTCGATGATCTGGGACATGAAACCCACTCCCTCGGTATTCATGCCCGGATTCAATAAGGAGAGCTAGCTAACCGCGGCCTCAAAACCATCTGCTAAAGCACCAACGCAGTCCGTTTCGAGGTGATGGATGTGCGCGACCAGATCCGAGCGACTCCGCAAGGGGGCTGTCTCCTCCGACTCATCTTCAGCGGGAATCATGGCGGCCTTCAGATCCTCGACTTCTTTAGACAGATGCTCGTTGTCGGCCTCCAAGCGTTCCCGGTCTAGTCGAAAACAGTCCCTCTCCTCGGCAATCTTCCCCGAGTTTTCCTTCTCCACGGCCAGCAGCTCGGCTTGCTCGCGGAACATCTCCTCAGATCGTTCCAGAGCAGCCTTCAACTTACGAGAGCCAGCAGCGAGGGCAACTTTCTCCAGCTCCAGTTCCCTGACGCGGTCAGAGGAGTCCGACCCCTCCTCAGCGAGGACAACGGCCATCTCGACCAACTTAACCATCTCGACCATACTGACGGCCAGATATTTTCTCTGACTTTCTTTGTTTAGCCGCCTGATGGTCTCAGCCTCCTCGACACTCACTGTCAAGGGAAACCCCTCGAAGAAGCCTCCCTCTTTAAAGCAGGGGGGGCAAGCCAAAGGCCCTCACCGCGACAGACTCGTCGCCGACTTCCGACTGGCTCTCTACCCGGTTTCTCTTCCTCGTTATCAGCTCAGTGGGTTGTTCGACGTCAGGGGAGTCCGGGGACCCGCTAGAAGCATCACCTGAACTGGTCGGCGGGCCCATCCTAGTTGCCTATGGAGCTCGCACCAACCTTCTATTGACTTTCTTGTCCTGAGTCAGTTTTAAAAGCCTCTCCCTTCGTCCGGACATATTGCCTGCAAAGAAGAAAACCCGGGTTAGTTACGAGCAAGTAACAAACAAAGAAACTAGAACAAAACTATAAGACAAAAAGCAACCTAGTAGGTCCACGGCCTGCCCGTAGGACTGGCACTCGAAAAGCGCCTTGGTATCTATAGGACGGGCCTCGAAGGTCGGGTAACCTTCCTCATCAAGAATGTCTTTCCCCTCCCTCGTGACCCACCTGGCAGGGAAGAAGCTGTCAACATACTTGCAAAGGCTACCGTAGGCTTCCTCATCCTCGGCACTCATCCCTCCCGCGGGCGTATGGTAGTGCCCGGTACCATGCTCGTAATGGCGCGAGCACCAATGCAACGGGAACTTGGATACACGCCCCAACACTGGGCAACCCTCGTCGTCCATAAGAGGCTCCCCGTTCTCGTCGACCACTGCGGTCTCCTCTTCGTATATAGAATCCAAAGCAGTCTGGGTGACCGACCGCACGACATACCATTTGTCCTTGAAACTCTGGACCGAATCCAGGTACATCCTGAACAGCCTCTTCGACTGTTTCAGGGAAACCCAACTATGCCTGCCTCCTCGAGACTGGCGTTGCAAGTGAAAAACTCTGAAGAAGAGAGGAATGGTCGCCCCGATCCTTAAGAAGCGACATGTCAGCTCGAACGCCTGAAGAAAGACGATCGAATTGGGGTGAAGCTGCGAGGGGGCCAAGTCCAGACGGCAGAATACCCCGACCTGGAAATCACTGAAAGGGAGCTTAAGGCCGAGGTCCTTGAACGCGATTTCATACATGGGAAAACCATACTCAGAGAACTCCGAACAGATCCGCGCGTCGAGAGACGGCCTTGTGACAACAAAGTTCTTCTGGAAGCCCGGTTGACTACCGCCGTGTTCGACGATAGTGTAGGCGCTCCGACTACGCCGACTATATGCCGAGGCAATCCCTCAGGGCTCGGCGCCCACCCAATCCAGCGAAAGATCATCAACGGTATCAACTAGAGTTACATTCTCCTCGGCACTCTGGTCCTCGACCTTATTACGCCCCGAAGACTCCGGTTCGTCATCCATTTACCTGCAAAGCACAGGAAACCGGTGAAATTCGAGAGCAAATCCATATGCTCGCCATAACTGACGGGAAGTAGGGCACGACAAGCCAAGACACACTCTGCGCGCGTTAAAACATTGAGGACTCGAACAAGATCCTGGTTTCGCCTCCCCGACGCTAAGGAGCCACGACGAGTTGTCCTACATACTTCCTAATGGGCCAACATCCCGGCTAGCCATGGGTACGCCGACCTAAACTACGAATGTGACAGGCAATATCATGAATCTTAAACCTAGAACTATGGGTTTACCGGGCAGTATCATAGAATTATGCGCCCAAAACCATGAAGGTCCCGGGCAGCATCGCGAGTCACATACCTAAAGCTATGAGTTTATCGGGCACAAACATGAATATACCGGGCACAAACATGAATGTGCCGGGCACAAACATGAATGTATCGGGCGCTAATCCCAGATGTGGGTCTCTAACATCCAAATAACGGGAAAATTACCTACAACAAAGAAAAATAGGAGGGATAAACGCTTACTTGGAAGTTAAGAAGAAGGTACGACAGCGGTGGAGAAAATCAACGGAGGAAGGTACGGTAATCTTGCAAAGTTGTAGAGAAACAGCGGCGACAAAGGCAGAGGAAGAAGGAGAAGCGCGAAGAGGAAAAACGAATTATGGGACCCAAGGATCCTATTTATAGGGATGACGTGGAATACGAAACGTCACCCCGGGGAACCACGAACTTCCCCTCCTCGACGTCTACTCCCCTAGGCAATGATGGCCCTACTCTCGCTAGGGTGGCATCACGATTCCCAAGGGTTGCCTCGTGTACCCAACGAACACAGCCCGCGAGGAATCCCTCGAGCACGCATCGACAAGGATTACGCCACGAACGCAACTCATGAGAAACTTCTCGAGCAGTCACGGGGAAGCAAATATCCTGGGCCGGGCATCAGACCCCGTGGCAAAGGCGAGCTGAGGTCAAGTCATAACTCCTGCTCCAAGAGCCACGACTTGGGGGGCTCCTGTTCTGGACTGGGCCCGCCCTGACCCAAAAGCAAGAATGAAGGTCAAATCCAAGTAACTCCTTGAGGAGCGCAAGCCCGAGGATTTCCGTCAGCGCATTCGACCAGAAACTGTAGTCGTGCCCGCCGTTGCCCGCGAACATGGTGTCCTCGACCACGGGAACTCCAGCTCGAGCACCCTCCTCGTAGGGCAGACTCTGACCGTTACCAAATCACCTGAACTTCGGAAAGACCGCGTCTTCGTCCCTCCTCATTTCTCGCAGAGCATCACCAGGAAGGAGACCACGTGCGGGTCCCCACTACACACGTAGAACCTGGCAGTTCCTTTATTGGGCCAGTTCTGGTCGGCCCAATGAAGGGACATTGACCTCGCGCTGGGGCTATAAATATCCTCTGTTCCTAGAGGGTCAGGTATTCATCTTTTACCCATACATACGCTTTTTTGCCTGCTCATTTTGTCACTCATTTTAGCATCGGAGTGCCTTGCAGGTACCCCCCCCCCCATCTCACTCAACTTCTGCTCGGAGCCAGTCGTGACGATCCAAGTCTGATCAGGTAAGATCAGTGGCGCCGTCTGTGGGAATCTAGTTTCCCCGTCTTGAAAAACCTCGAAGACCAAAACTCAATATCACTTCCTACCGTCATGGCTGACCAAGTTCGGGATGACCAAAATATTCGCGTCGTCGACGCCAACAACGGCCTCGCAGATAAAAATGGAGTCCCCGATAACACCAGTAACCCCGGTCATAACACACTCCCCGGGGGCACCAACCTCGGGCCCTCAGTCCACCGCGACGGAGTTACTGCCTCATCTTCTTCAGTCCCTCTGCCGCTCGAAGAAGACAACGCAGCTCCCATAAGCCTTCGAGCTGCCCAATTTCAGGAAGTCCCTGTCCCCGCCGGGGCAGATGCCATAACCCGCGCACTATTCACGGTGATCAGTCAGACGAATTACCTCATCTTCGCCCAGGGGGAAAGATTGAGGGCACTAGAAGACGATCGAAGACCCGCGAGGAGACACAGGAGGCCCCAGACTCCACCTCCTCGAGTAACAGAGGTACATCTCCTGTATCCCCCGCGGAGATAATACAGAGACACCTCCTGAAGCCCGTCACCTCGACCCTCGGGGAGACGACCCCCTTTGGAGAGGCAACCCATCATTGAAGTTGGGGGACGCGGCCACGCCCCCATACGGCAAGAAAGAAGACACTCTGGAGACGGGCACAGAAGAGTCAACCAACGAGCACCACGCTCGAGGGATGCCTAGCACGACCAGGACCGTCGGGCGCGACAATATTACAGGTCCCCATCCCTGTCCCCGGAGCGAAGTGACGAGGACGACCCCCGCGGTCCCCTGTCACAAGCCATCATGGAGGCGCCCATTCCCCCGGACATGGAGAAGCCTCCACATCTGAAGGAATACGACAGAGTCGCTGACCCGGTCGACCACATAAACGGGTTCGAGGCTATGCTGCACTACCACAACGTCGGGGGACCCATCAAATGCCGGTTGTTCCCCACGACCCTCAGAAAGGCAACAATGGATTGGTATAAAAGCCTCGCTCCGGGATCAATCACCTCGTGGCGAAACCTGAAGAACCAATTCATAAGTTCGTTCACTGCGTCTCGGCGACACCCAAAGAACGAAGCGGCTCTCGAGGCCATCATCCAGAGACAGGATGAAACCTTGAGAGAGTTCATTAATCGCTTCAATCACGAAGCCATACAGGTCCCCTGCACGGACCACATGAAAAGGTATTTGCTGGAGAGGGGGCTTCTCCCCGGCACAAAATTCAGAAAGGCAGTAGGCTTTGAGCCGCCCCGAACATTCGATGCCCTCCTCGAAAAAGCCCGGACATATATGGATTACGAGGAAAGGGAGGCGGCCAATAGAGCCCGGGACCCCAGAACTCACGGATCCAGCAGCAACCCACGCCAGGAAGCCGCTCCCCCTCGACGAGTCGGGGAGAAAAGAAAAGAGGACAGACCCCGAGAAGTCCGAGAGCAAAGAGGACCCTATGGGCGTTTTACCGAATACACTCCGCTCACAGCTTCCCGCGAGCGCATTTTGGCGGAGTGTGCTAGCACGGATTTTAAAGACGGCGACGTCAAACGCCCCCGACCTGCCCCCGCCAAGCCCGGAGCAGACAAGAGCAAGTACTGTCAGTACCATATGAGCCATGGTCATCTGACTGAAGATTGCGTCCACCTCAAGGACGCCATCGAAACCCTCATCAAGGGAGGGAGGCTCGCCCAATACCGGCGAAACGACGCTCCCCATCGTGACGTCTGGGAGACAAGAGAATCGGAGGAAGACGCCCGACCATCTGACGAGTCGGTCCCCGTCCAAACCGCCTTCTCCGTCACCAGGCCGGAGGACTTCTACATCCCCGAACACCTACAGGAGCCGCTCACGACACACAGCATGTGGGAATACTTTCCCTTTGCCATGGTCATCAATGGTGGAGGGTTCAACGACCTAACTATCAATTCGGCTAAAAGAAAGCTGGATGAACTGGTCGACGCGGCACCTCCGCAAACAGTGACCTTTGAAAGGGTAAAAGGTAGGTCAGATCCCATCACCTTTTATCTCGAAGAGCTCCCCGGAGGAGCCCCCAACGCAGTCATTCCTCTACTAATAAGAGCGAGAATGGCTAACTTTGATGTGCACCGCATCCTCGTCGACGAAGGAAGTTCCATCGACGTGATGTGCAGTTAGTTATTCTGGACTCTGCAGCTAGACGACTCGCACCTCTCGCCATATGTAGGGTCGGACTTACAGGGCTTCAACGGCTCGACCTCCAAGCCTTGGGGGTATGTTGATCTCATGGTTACCTTCGGCGAGGGCACGGCGACGAGGCAAGTTAAAGTACGCTTCCTCGTCATCGACTGCCCGTCCCTCTACAACTGCATCCTGGGGAGACCAACACTGGCAGAACTGACCGCGGTACCCTCCACCGTCCATTTGAAGATGAAGTTTTACACCAAGAGGGCATGGGTAGCTACCATCCAGGGGGACCTAGCCGCTGCTCGAAGATGTTTCAACGCCGCATCTAAAGGACGCGACATTGTCAACACTGGGACAAGGCCCGCCAAGAGACCGACGACGACGTGACAGGAACCCGACAGGCCAGAGCCCGCCAAAAAGGAAGACCAGAGAGCTCCCCCAAAGGTCGACTCCATAGCTCTGGATGCTCGTTTCGATCAGGACGAACCTCCCAACGGCGAGCAAATCCCCCTCCGACCAATCTCGTACGGGGACTTCGAGCTAGTCCCCCTCGGCGCAGACCCAAGCAAAGGAGTGAAGATTGGCATCGACCTCCCCGACCTGGCAAGGAAGCAAATCAAAGCCTGCTTGCGCGAGAATGCTGACCTGTTCGCCTGGAGCGCCGCGGAGATGCCTGGACTCGACCCTGAGGTCGCCTGTCACCGTCTTGCCATAGATCCTGCCGCTAAGGCCGTAGTACAACGTAGGCGTAGGCAGTCTCCGGAGAAAACAGAGGCTGCTGAAAAAGCTGTAAAAGACCTCCTAGAGGCAAATTTTATTTCTGAAGCCCGGTATTCAACCTGGCTGTCAAACGTTGTACTAGTTAAAAAGAATAATGGAAAATGGCGGATGTGTGTTGACTATACCGATCTCAATCAGGCATGCCCGAAGGATGCTTTCCCTTTACCAAACATAAATATGCTGGTCGACAACTCGGCCGGCTACAAGACATTGTCGTTCATGGATGCCTATTCAGGCTATAACCAAATCCCAATGGCCATGGGCGACAAACATTGCACTGCCTTCATGACCAGCTCGGGCAATTATTACTACAACGTAATACCCTTTGGACTAAAAAACGCAGGGGCAACTTATCAACGTATGATGAACAGGGTCTTCCACAAGCAGATCGGAGACATGCTCGAGGTCTATATGGACGACATGATCGTCAAATCCCGACAAACACCGATCATGCAGCACACCTCAAGGCAGTCTTCGCTCAAGCAAGACAATGTAAAATGAGATTCAACCCCGAAAAATGCACGTTCGGAGTCAAGGCGGGGAAATTCCTCAGTTTCTACCTGACAGAACGAGGAATCGAAGCCAATCCCGACAAATGTCGAGCATTCTCCGACCTCCCTACACCGACGTCGAAGAAATCAATACAAGTCATGAACGACATGCTCACGTCATTGTCCTGCTTCGTCGCAAGATCCGCTCAGCACGCCCTCCCCTTCTTCAGACTCCTTCGCAAAGAAGCAGCCTTCGAATGGATCGAGGAATGCGAACGGGCACTTCGCCACCTAAAACAAAGTCTATCCCAACCACTCGTACTGTCTCGACCAGTCGACGGGGAGCCATTATTCCTATACTTGGCCGTCTCTAACGAAGCCATCAGCGCGTCTCTCATTCGCGAGACCACCGACGGGCAGAAACCCGTTTATTTCACGAGCAAAGCCCTACAAGGACCCGAAAGCAGGTACCAACAGATAGAAAAAGTGGCTCTAGCCCTCGTCAACGCAGCGAGGAGACTCAAACACTATTTTCTGGCCCACACGGTCATCGTGCGAACCGACCAACCAGTGAAACAACTCTTAGGTCGACCTGACATGGCAGGCCAAATGTTGAAATGGTCCTTAGAGCTCTCCGAATTCGACATTCAATACGAGAGCAAGAAAGCTCTGAAAGCACAAGCCCTGGCCGACTTCGTCGCGGAAATGACCGCTCACGATCCGCCCGTAGGGAAAGAACACAAATGGACCATCTTCGTCGACGGAGCCTCCAGCTCGTCCGGAAGCGGCGCGGGGATCCTCCTGGAAAATGAGGAAGGCGTAGTGATCGAACACTCGTTAACCCTCTCCTTCCCGACGTCGAATAACCAAGCAGAGTACGAGGCCCTACTCGCAGGACTAAGGCTAGCCGAGGACCTGGGAGCCCGCGAAATACAAATCTTCACGGACTCACAACTCGTTGCTTCCCAAGTCCAAGGGAGTTACCAAGCCAAAAAACGACAGCCTCGTCGAATACTTAAACTTAGTCAAAAAACACATGACAAAGTTTGAGCGAGAAGAAATATCACACGTCCCGCGCGAGCAAAACACAAGGGCAGACATATTGTCCAAACTCGCGAGCACGAGAAAGAAGAGCGGAAACAAATCCGTCATACAAGAATCCCTGTCACGCTCGAGCATCGAAAGGTCCTCGACACCAGTCGAGGTACACGCCATAGGAGACGCCTCGTCCTGGATGACCCCGGTGTACAATTTTCTGACAAAGGGTGAACTCCCCTCGGACCAGACAGAAGCGACCATCATGAAGCGACGAGCATGCTCCTACGTGGTGCTCGAGCATAAACTATACCGCAGGGGATTCTCCATTCCCCTCCTGAAATGCATCGACGAATCCACAGTCCCCGAGGTATTACGGGAGATACACAAAGGGATTAACGCCCATCACATGGGCGGTAAGTCCCTGGCGAGGAAAGCCCTTCGAGCGGGGTACTATTGGCCGACGATGCAGCAGGACGCCAAGGAACACGTTAAGAAGTGTGACAAGTTCCAGAGGCACGCCGACATGCACCTCGCTCCCCCTCACGAGCTGAGCATACTGTCATCCCCGTGGCTGTTTGCGTGGTGGGGGATGGATATCCTCGGACCCTTCGTGCAAGGAACTTACCAAAACAAGTTCCTAATTGTGGTCGTGGATTACTTCACGAAATGGATAGAGGCCGAGGCTCTCGCGAAGATCACCTCGCACAACATCCTCCGTTTCTACAAAAGAAACATCCTCGCCAGATTCGGGATCCCGAGAGCACTGGTCACCGACAACGGCACCCAATTCACCGACCACGGATTCCAAGACTTCGTCACCAAATTGGGAACAAAACAACACTTCACCTCGGTCGAGCACCCTCAAACCAACGGGAAAGCCGAGGCCGCTAACAGAGTCATCCTCCGAGGACTCAAACGCCGGCTCGGCGAAGCTAAAAGAGGTTGGGTCGAGGAGCTGCACAGTGTCTTGTGGGCGTACCGCACCACGCCCCATTCGACGACGGGCGAGACCCCCTTTCGACTAACATACGGCACCGAAGCTGTCATCCCAGTAGAAATCAAGGAACCCTCCAGGCGGACGGAAATTCCCCTCGACGAACAAATGAACGACGAAGCACTCAAGGACGAACTCGACTTAGTCGAGGAAATTCGATCGGGGGCAGCCCTGCGCGAGGCCACCCTAAAACAACGAGTGGCCCTGCGTCACAACGACAAGGTCATTAAATGCGAGTTCGAGATCGGCAGCCTGGTATTGTGAAGAAACCGGAAAGACTCCCGCGAAGGGAAATTGGCCGCGAACTGGGAAGGGCCTTACCGCGTCCACGATACCACAGGTACCGGGGCATACTACCTCGAGCAACTAGACGGAGAACCATTGCCACGACCCTGGAACGCTGCTAAACTAAATAAGTACTATAGTTAAAAAACCCTTAACACTAAGGACTCTCGTCGTCGAACACCCACATCCAGTCAACAGAGAGAAATGTCTCGACCACGTAGATAGGCCAAGGTACGGGCCCAATCTACGCCCAAATGACATAACGTCGTTCAGCCAAATGAGCACGAACGACAGTGCCCGACATGGACACCTCAATCGAGCTCCACTGTCGAAGTACCCACATGGCAGAACACCTAGCTCGCGATGGGAAGTTCACGCCACGGGCAAGCGACTCCGATCTGGGTCATACGCCCGAGCAAGCGGCTTTACTCCGCACGACCGACGCATTCTGAAGTACGTCGGACCACCAAATAGGTCGAAAGAATCTCCACTCGAGGACATAACTTAGGCAAATTTTGCCACAAAATAACAAGCTGAGCACAAGCATGCCCCGAGGAAATAACTTAGGCAAATTTCGCCACAAAGTAACAGCCGAGCACAGGCGAGACTCGGGGACATAACTTAGGCAAATTTCATCACAAATATAAAAACTTAGACACGAGCAAATATTAAAGGTCGAAATAAACATCCATTTAAAAGCTCGTAAAAAACAAATAAAAATAAACCGACCAAGAAGGTCGGCGATGTTCAGAAATTACAGGCTATGGCACGATGCCCGAAAGAAATTTGTACGGGCACGCAGGCCCCAAAAATATGCACGGGCACGTAGGCCCCAAAATAACTACCAATAAACAGGCGCGCAGGCCCGACCAAAATTCCTCGGCTAGACTTCCCCGGGGCTACCAGCATCCACGACAGGAGACTCAGGAGGAGGCACGACCTGACCGTCGATGATCTGGGACATGAAACCCACTCCCTCGGTATTCATGCCCGGATTCAATAAGGAGAGCTAGCTAACCGCGGCCTCAAAACCATCTGCTAAAGCACCAACGCAGTCCGTTTCGAGGAGATGGATGTGCGCGACCAGATCTGAGCGACTCCGCAAGGGGGATGTCTCCTCCGACTCATCTTCAGCGGGAATCATGGCGGCCTTCAGATCCTCGACTTCTTTAGACAGATGCTCGTTGTCGGCCTCCAAGCGTTCCCGATCTAGTCGAAAACAGTCCCTCTCCTCGGCAATCTTCCCCGAGTTTTCCTTCTCCACGGCCAGCAGCTCGGCTTGCTCGCGGAACATCTCCTCAGATCGTTCCAGAGCAGCCTTCAACTTACGAGAGCCAGCAGCGAGGGAAACTTTCTCCAGCTCCAGTTCCCTGACGCGGTCAGAGGAGTCCGACCCCTCCTCAGCGAGGACAACGGCCATCTCGGCCAACTTAACCATCTCGACCATACTGACGGCCAGATATTTTCTCTGACTTTCTTTGTTTAGCCGCCTGATGGTCTCAGCCTCCTCGACACTCACTGTCAAGGGAAACCCCTCGAAGAAGCCTCCCTCTTTAAAGCAGGGGGGCAAGCCAAAGGCCCTCACCGCGACAGACTCGTCGCCGACTTCCGACTGGCTCTCTACCCGGTTTCTCTTCCTCGTTATCAGCTCAGTGGGTTGTTCGACATCAGGGGAGTCCGGGGACCCGCTAGAAGCATCACCTGAACTGGTCGGCGGGCCCATCCTAGTTGCCTATGGAGCTCGCACCAACCTTCTATTGACTTTCTTGTCCTGAGTCAGTTTTAAAAGCCTCTCCCTTCGTCCGGACATATTGCCTGCAAAGAAGAAAACCCGGGTTAGTTACGAGCAAGTAACAAACAAAGAAACTAGAACAAAACTATAAGACAAAAAGCAACCTAGTAGGTCCACGGCCTGCCCGTAGGACTGGCACTCGAAAAGCGCCTTGGTATCTATAGGACGGGCCTCGAAGGTCGGGTAACCTTCCTCGTCAAGAATGTCTTTCCCCTCCCTCGTGACCCACCTGGCAGGGAAGAAGCTGTCAACATACTTGCAAAGGGTACCGTAGGCTTCCTCATCCTCGGCACTCATCCCTCCCGCGGGCGTATGGTAGTGCCCGGTACCATGCTCGTAATGGCGCGAGCACCAATGCAACGGGAACTTGGATACACGCCCCAACACTGGGCAACCCTCGTCGTCCATAAGAGGCTCCCCGTTCTCGTCGGCCACTGCGGTCTCCTCTTCGTATATAGAATCCAAAGCAGTCTGGGTGACCGACCGCACGACATACCATTTGTCCTTGAAACTCTGGACCGAATCCAGGTACATCCTGAACAGCCTCTTCGACTGTTTCAGGAAAACCCAACTATGCCTGCCTCCTCGAGACTGGCGTTGCAAGTGAAAAACTCTGAAGAAGAGAGGAATGGTCGCCCCGATCCTTAAGAAGCGACATGTCAGCTCGAACGCCTGAAGAAAGACGATCGAATTGGGGTGAAGCTGCGAGGGGGCCAAGTCCAGATGGCAGAATACCCCGACCTGGAAATCACTGAAAGGGAGCTTAAGGCCGAGGTCCTTGAACGCGATTTCATACATGGGAAAACCATACTCAGAGAACTCCGAACAGATCCGCGCGTCGAGAGACGGCCTTGTGACAACAAAGTTCTTCTGGAAGCCCGGTTGACTACCGCCGTGTTCGACGATAGTGTAGGCGCTCCGACTACGCCGACTATATGCCGAGGCAATCCCTCAGGGCTCGGCGCCCACCCAATACAGCGAAAGATCATCAACGGTATCAACTAGAGTTACATTCTCCTCGGCACTCTGGTCCTCGACCTTATTACGCCCCGAAGACTCCGGTTCGTCATCCATTTACCTGCAAAGCACAGGAAACCGGTGAAATTCGAGAGCAAATCCATATGCTCGCCATAACTGACGGGAAGTAGGGCACGACAAGCCAAGACACACTCTGCGCGCGTTAAAACATTGAGGACTCGAACAAGATCCTGGTTTCGCCTCCCCGACGCTAAGGAGCCACGACGAGTTGTCCTACATACTTCCTAATGGGCCAACATCCCGGCTAGCCATGGGTACGCCGACCTAAACTACGAATGTGACAGGCAATATCATGAATCTTAAACCTAGAACTATGGGTTTACCGGGCAGTATCATAGAATTATGCGCCCAAAACCATGAAGGTCCCGGGCAGCATCGCGAGTCACATACCTAAAGCTATGAGTTTACCGGGCACAAACATGAATATACCGGGCACAAACATGAATGTGTCGGGCACAAACATGAATGTATCGGGCGCTAATCCCAGATGTGGGTCTCTAACATCCAAATAACGGGAAAATTACCTACAACGAAGAAAAATAGGAGGGATAAACGCTTACTTGGAAGTTAAGAAGAAGGTACGACAGCGGTGGAGAAAATCAACGGAGGAAGGTACGGTAATCTTGCAAAGTTGTAGAGAAACAGCGGCGACAAAGGCAGAGGAAGAAGGAGAAGCGCGAAGAGGAAAAACGAATTATGGGACCCAAGGATCCTATTTATAGGGATGACGTGGAATACGAAACGTCACCCCGGGGAACCACGAACTTCCCCTCCTCGACGTCTACTCCCCTAGGCAATGATGGCCCTACTCTCGCTAGGGTGGCATCACGATTCCCAAGGGTTGCCTCGTGTACCCAACGAACACAGCCCGCGAGGAATCCCTCGAGCACGCATCGACAAGGATTACGCCACGAACGCAACTCATGAGAAACTTCTCGAGCAGTCACGGGGAAGCAAATATCCTGGGCCGGGCATCAGACCCCGTGGCAAAGGCGAGCTGAGGTCAAGTCATAACTCCTGCTCCAAGAGCCACGACTTGGGGGGCTCCTGTTCTGGACTGGGCCCGCCCTGGCCCAAAAGCAAGAATGAAGGCCCAATCCAAGCAACTCCTCGAGGAGCGCAAGCCCGAGGATTCCCGCCAGCGCGCCCGACCAGAAACTGCAGTCGTGCCCGCCGTTGCCCGCGAACATGGTGTCCTCGACCACGGGAACTCCAGCTCGAGCACCCTCCTCGTAGGGCAGACTCTGACCGTTACCAAATCACCTGAACTCCAGAAAGACCGCGTCTTCGTCCCTCCTCATTTCTCGCAGAGCATCACCAGGAAGGAGACCACGTGCGGGTCCCCACTACACACGTAGAACCTGACAGTTTCTTTATTGGGTCAGTTCTGGTCGGCCCAATGAGGGGACCTTGGCCCCGCGCTGGGGGCTATAAATACCCTCTGTTCCTAGAGGGTCAGGTATTCATCTCTTACCCATACATACGCTTTTTTGTCTGCTCATTCCGTCACTCATTTTAACATCGGAGTGCCTTGCAGGTACCCCCCATCTCACTCAACTTCTGGTCGGAGCCAGTCATGACGGTCCAAGTTTGATCAGGTAAGATCATAATCTAATAAAGGTTCAAAAGGAACAATAACAATCACTCCCCCTGCACATATAAGACTGAATAAAAAAATGAATAAATCAATTCACATCCATCATTATAGTGTAGTCTACAACATGAGCAAAGCACTATAGAATAGAAAACTATATATGACACGAGACAATCATTATAGTACTACTTAAAGCTGACAAATCGATGAAAGCCATGGTTCATTTGATCTAACTTATGAAAAGAACTTCAGAGAAGTATAGTATAGTAGTTGAAGCTCTTTGCGATGCTAATATGATTATGATATGCTGTGTGTGACTTTTATAGTATCTCATAAAACAAAACTTAATAAGAACCATTTTGTTGGTTAACTAACCTATCAACATTGAAATTCCATATTTTCACAAAAAGTAAGCTAATGCACGTGAACTTGACACCTGTAACAAGTTACTTCAGCTATGACTTTGAAGTGTATTTAGACTATATAAAATACATTAAAGGTAAGAGTTGTACAATTAAACAACATTATTTATCACCATAACCTCAAACTATCTGCAAAGGATTCATCAAGCTTCCTATTGAAAAGCCTGTTGAAGTATTATGCATGTGTCAGGTTCTTGTATACTTGCTTGTTATCTTCATCGAGTAAATTTTCAACAGGTCCAATATCTTTAGAGGAATTTGGATAGAAATATCTCACTATTGACGATATTCCTTCTCCTTATTCAAGACGGCTCAATGCTCTGGTGATTTGTATATTCCACTTGTCATAACCTGCATAATCGAAGAACATGCATCATCGAACTTGCAATGAATCAGTATTTGAGGAAAAATTTGAAGCCTTATGAGTCCAAAAATATACAAACCTAAATTATATGGCCAATGTTAACAACAATGGCACCTTCTATTGGTTCAACACTGACCCATTTTCCATCTTTGAGAAACTGCAGTCCTGGAAAATCACCAAAATCAACCAAGAGAGTGATTGCAAAATTGTCGGCATGAGAAATGATCCCAAGAACTCTTTCAGGCTCTGGACAAGGTGGATAGAAGTTCATCCTAAATGTTGGGAAGATCAGTATAAATAAAGGCAGAGTAGAATTTTAAACTCAGCTCTTTCTTGAGTATCAGAGCTAAACGATCTGAAAGACAAGGATACAAAACTTTAGAGATCAGGGAGTTCAAATCTGACATATTTGATATTAGCCTACTTTACATTGAGGTTCCAGGTTTATAGGCAATTTCCACACAAGTACATTGCTTTTTACCAAGGTTTAAAAAATTGCAAGCAGGTGAAGGCAACAACATACTTACATGTTACATTCAAATCAATATATAAATGTAGTATTGAGCCGATACTGATTCTGTTTCAGATAATAAAATTAAAATCAGTCCTTGATTTCAAAATGGACTAAAAAGTTGGCTTAGTAAACAAACGAAAATATTTGGCATCTGAGGCAAGTTAGCTGACATTTGTTATTAGCTAGCAAGCTAAGCCACTAAGCATTTATCAGTGGAACATAGAAGATGGTTGATGCAAGAACTGTGGAACAGACCAACCTAATTCTCTGCAGCCTGCACTTGTAAATGAAGAATGCTTTAAACTCAGCAAAGGAATACCAAGTCAACTCTGCAGAATTTTATACTTAGAATTATAGATTATCAGAAAATTTGTAAATTAGTAACATTTTCCTGCACTCTTTGTATTGACATTAATCATAGTAACTGACTCACCACCAACAAAAAAAAACACTACAAAATATAACTAATGTATTTTTCAAAAAAAAAAAATTTACTAAGTCAACAAAAAAAAACTAAAATGAATGGCCCATGCAGGTCTCGAACCTGCGACCTTCGCGTTATTAGCACGACGCTCTAACCAACTGAGCTAATGGGCCATTTGTTATGAAATTAAAGACTAACCTTTTTTGTAATGATTCTTTAAATTACACAATGCATCAGAATATATATATGTGTGTATATATATAAAGTTTTAACCATACAACTGTCTGAATATTAAGTATTAAGAACATTAAGTAAATATGAAAAAGTACACAACTTATGGTACAAAAGACAAAAGTTATTATGATCAATGAAAAAACACAACTTATAAATGGTCCTATAGACTCTGTAGCATTATTTACTGCAATATATAACCTTTGAAACTAAGATTTATGTGTTCATGAAGCTTCAAATATAGAATGTATGCTTATTTTTCTTCAAAACACCATCCAATCAAGGTTCATCCTCCTCATTTCTTCTTCTCTCTTATAAGCTGCTTGTTTTATTTAGCCATAATTTGTTTTGTTTTTAAAAGACAACAAAACATTTTACTAAGTACTTAAATATTCGAACACCAGTTGTGCCAGCAGGCAAAAAATTACAACTATTGTGCACTAGCGGCACTATCCCATGCCAAAGAAACTAAGGATCACGAATAAAACACATACCAGTCACTAGCAGGACTGCAGGACTATTGGCCTTAAGCAACTAATGAAAAACAAGTTTCAAATAAGCTATGGCAGAAACAGAAAATTTGCACAGCTAGGAGGCTTCTGCCAACACTTAATAAGATCTGTATTCATAACCCACTGCCAAAATCAATACTTCTCATCATTCTTATGATCCAATCTATTTTTACATTTTATTTAATCAGCATAATTAATATAAAAACGCTAAGTTTGAGCAAAAGATCAATGAGAAACACATAAACTCCACTGCACTAGCAGAACAAAAAGACCACAAAACTATAAAATAAAGACAAGAAAACAGCCCACTTAACCACAAAAACTGAGCCACAATTTGGACAGTCTCAAGAAGCAAGAAAAAAAACATATTGCCTGACACGTGAAAACCCACAAAAAAGCTACATATCAACAGCATTCATGCTAAAAAAAGTCCCAGACCTGACCCTGCTAGACCAAAAATCCCTGACTTGCCCCCTGACAGCAGGCTTAACAGCAAAGACCTACAGTGGCGGATCATGACTAAAATATTAGGGGCGGCAAACATTTAACTAAAATATTATAATTGAAATTGATTAAAAATTATAAAATTTAGATTCAATTTTTTCAAATATTCAAAATAACTAACAAAATAAAAATAGAATATATAAATGGAGATATCCAACCTCAAATTAAAGTACCACCTTCCGCTCTTTTAAAGACTTGATCTCATCAATAATTGAATCAATTGTGAAGTGTTCAGCTATTTCCTTTTCAATGTAAAGCATCATATTGTCGGTAAGAAATTCATCCTCCATCTTATTGCGCAATGTCTTGATTATCTTCATTGCTGAGAATGATCTTTCTATAGTAGCTGTAGAAACTGGAAGAGTTAAGATAACACGGATAAATCGATCAATCAAATAATATGTATTTGTCTTCACTGTCTTTTTTAGAGCTTGACACAATTCAGACATAGTTGACAAGTTATTTAAATCCGGATGACCAACAACATCAAGATGAAAGTGTTGAAGTTGATATCTCAAATTAATTTTCTTATGCTCACTAAAATCTGTAGAATAGAATTTATCTAAAAGAGCACATATATTATTCAAATCAAATACTTTGTAAATATCCTTAGGAACCAAACTATTGCTTAGACTTAAAAGCTCCATTATTTGCTCACAAAACCTAATATTCAACTAAATAGAGTTTTTCCTTTTAAAAATAGACATAGAAACATAAAGAGACCATTTTACAAACTACATCAGCCTTTACACCTTACATCAACACAAAGCAAGATTTTCTTTTAAAAATAGACATAGAAACATAAAGAGACCATTTTACAAACTACATCAGCCTTTACACCTTACATCAACACAAAGCAAGATTTTCTTTTAAAAATAGACATAGAAACATAAAGAGAGACTGCAGCAGCACCAAATTCAAAACAGCAGCAAGGACACTGCAGCACCGCATCAAATACCATTGATTACATGAACATATATAGAGTGGATTTTTTAAAAATGAAAATAAAATGTTACTTACTTTTTGACTTTCTGAATACAAAATGATACTCCCTGCATCATAATTTCCTAATTGATTAAGCTCAAATTGATGAAGCTGTCTTTTATAAAAGACATTTGTCTAAAAGGGGCAAAATGAAGAAAGAAAAGGGTTGGCATTGCCATTGCAAACATTGAATACTACATACATCAGGATTTTAGCGACACTTGCAGCGACTACAGTTAAAAAATATATATATATAATCAGAAATATTAGGATGACAAACAATTTCAGCTCCAAAGAAACTGGAGGATAAAAAATGAACGAAATCAGAGCAAGGGTTTAAGGGGGAAAATAGTTACAGGTCACTCACCGAGCTTTTAATTGAGCATCCTTCTCTTCTCAAGTCGAGAGAGGAATTCGGTTTCCAAGTTAGAGAGGGCGAGACGGTTTTGGTGTTTGTTTGATGAGAGCGCCAGAGTGAATTTAGATTCACGAGCCTAACAGGGAAATTTAATTAACATATATTCATTTTGATCGGTAAATATTTTCTTTTTAAATTAATTGAATAATGAATATATTTAATATTTTATGTAGATCAAATATATTTATTATTTCATGAATCTTAAAAAAAAAAAAAATTTGCTTATCATAATGGCTGGAGGAAGTATACACGTATCAACTATCTCCTTGGATATCACTAATCTCCTTAAATTATCCTTCTTTAACAAATTAATATACATTAAAGTATGCCCATGAATATAAATGACAAAAATGAAATTTTCTTGATAATCATATTACTCTATGCATCTAGGTGGCAGAAGAATGCCAACGGCGGAGGGACGGGTGAAGCATGTGATTTGCACGTCGTCGTGGTTAACACGCGTTTGAACGGTAGGGTTTGAATTCTACGGTGGTTTCGAGTTGTGTCGTCGATGGTGGTGAATATGGCTTTTCCGATTGCTAGTTATATTTTTCCACTAAGTTATGTCTTCCATGAATAAACTGATTTGTGTTTTTACTTAGAGTTTCGTGTTGTTTGAGTCTTTTATGGGTGTTTAATAAGCTGGTTTCGTGGTATTTTTTTCGCTTATATGAATCAGGGTGTTTGGGTGTTTAGGTGTTTAATGGTCTTTTATGAATAAGCTATTCTACAAATAAGTTGTTTCTCGTTGTTATGAATAAGTTGTTTCACCCAATATGCTCTTTTTTTTTTATGAATTACATGTTTTATGAATAAGCTCTTTTTTTCAGTTATGAAAAAAATATTTTTTATTTTTTTTATGAAATACATGTTTTATGAATAAGCTCTTTTTTTTAGTTATGAAAAAAATGTTTTTTCAATTATGAATATGTTGTTTTATCAATAAATTATTTTATGAATAATCTGTTCTGTTTCTTTTATGAATAAGTTGTTCCACGAAAAACACTTTAGTGGTGAGCGGAGGTCGGCAAAGCGCACAATGGTTGATTTGCAGTTTTTGTTCACTTCTTTTTTTCCTTGGTACAGTCGAAATTGGCAAGAAATGCATACTGGTGTTCGTTTCTTCTCTAAGCTCTTTCATCCTTTGAATTTATTGTTGTTGTTTTATTTATGTTGTTCTATTTTATTTAGTTTCAGTGTTAACTTTTAGAGGAAGGAGATGATCCAATAATAACATCTACATCATATGGCAACAAAACTGTCTTTCGTGTCCAATACATGGCAACCTGATTTTATTTTATAGGGACATGTTGGTCGTGGGGACTACCGCCCAAGCTGTGGATCTGCAATATTGTCAAGACCTTCTTGGAGTTGACCTGCACCCCGTAGTTTTTCTTCGCACAGGGTAAGTTTTGTGCTTTGTTGTGTGTGTATGGTGATGAATGCAATTGGTGTTTTGAATTTTTGTTCACATCCATACTTGCATCAGTTTACATTTACCCAATTAGAATATTGGTTCCTTCATATGAACTGCAATTGATGCTGAATAAAATAATATTAATTCAAATGCTAAATCTGATGTCAAGGGAAAAGGAACAGACAAGGTATTTTATGGGCTTGACGACATTACTCACGCAATTGAAATCATCATTGTAAATTTCCTTTCATCTATTTTTCCTATCCCTCTCATTTTGCTGGAAACCTATAAATAAAAACTTCAAAAAGATATTCTTGAAGATATCATGTGTGCTCATATTGTTTCATTTATGATGTGTTTGTTCCTTCTAAGATCTTAGGTAGGTGTGAATTTTTCCGAATACTAATTGTTTGTGTGTGATATTGTCTTTGTTTGTTCTGAAATGTTGGCGGCGAGAAGTCAAAGATTAATATAATTCATTTCTTTTAGGTTGGATGACTTGAAGTACTTCAAGAAAGTTAATGACATGTGTTGTACCCCAAAATTTTCCCTCCCATTTTCATCAATATTTTCTCACCACAAGACCCTTAGAGCTCAAGATCAAGTTAGGGTTTGCTCTGCTCAAGACTTCTCCTTGCACTGTTGACCCAAATTAGGGTTTGAGTTTGCACAAAGATGTTTTGACCTAAAATGCCCAAAATGACTTTCATGCTTCATGTTGGACTCACAAGTTTATCCATACCAAGTTTCAAGCCTTGATTCCAATCTTTGCCCAGTCAATTGGACAGTTGACCTAAAAATCAGCTGTATTGGGGAAAAAGTCAACTGTGGTCAATTGACAGTCAAACCTCATGATTTTTGACCCACATCAACATTATGAACTCATATGGACCATTTGATCAAGTTTGGATCACAATTCCACAAGAAATTTGATCAGATCACCAAAAGGGCAAAATGGTCATTTTTAGGGTTTTGACTGCACAAAGGCAATTTTTGACTGTTTGACCTAGCCAATGGCAAACCAAACTCACATATAGACTCAAGGATTCAATGGCATGGTCTTGACACATTCAACAAGTTCAAAAGATCCCAAATGCACAAGATTGACAGATGAATTTTCCAGTCAACTGATCCAAATTTGACTGTATACTGAAAAGTCAAACTTTGACTTTTTGGTCAAAATCAAATGCTAAGATTCATTTTCCATCAAGACATGTCAAATTATGAAACTTGTTCATCAAGAAATCAAAAATTACAAATTAGGGTTTGAAATGAAGAAATTTCATAACTTAGAAATTTTCTAAGTTATGAAATTTCCTAATTTTTTCCTAACTTTGTCCCCTTTTTTCATCAAGATGTATTTGGATTCAAACAAAACTCAAAACATGAAAGTTATAGTCCATTGAAAAATCTACAACTTTGATTCACAAAGTTTCCTCAAAAGAAGCTTGTAGCTCAAGTTATGATTTTTGGAATAGGGGTGCAAAACATTCTTAACTTAGAAATTTTTTGACCTATTTTAGGCAGGATTTTTGCCCAACTTCATGGCCACTTTTCACATGCTTCCACTTGGAATCTCAACTTGCATTACAAAGATGTATTGTAGTACACATTCCAAGCTTTCCAAATTGTCCAAGAACTTCTCAAACACCCTTGTGGTTAGGGAGAATCGAATTTGTAAAGATGGGCAAAAGTCACTTTGTTCATGGCCAAATTCATGTACATAACACTTTGCATTTTCAAACTCAGCTTGCACAAGCTACGTTACATGCCTCCAATCCCATTAACACTCAATAATTCAATGCTAAACCTTTGTGCCAAGATGTTATTTTGCTCATTTGGTCATTACACAAAGGATTAGTCTTAAAATAGAAAAAGCATTTTAGCCATTCTTGTAAAGAAGCACTTTATGTCAAGATCACAATCTAAGAAGTACAAAGCAGATCTTTTGGGCACAAGTTCATGAACCAATTCCACTGATCAAGAGTGATTTGTGCAGCATGCTTGAGGGGCCTGTATGAGCCTACAATCTAACTTGGCAACTCTTGCTTTAGATAAGAAGAAAAACTTGCATTTTGTAGCATAATACACCTTACTGCAAGAACCAACTCAAGCAAACTTTGTGAACACATTGCATACTCTCTAACCAACCTAGAACACGAGCCATTAACCCTCAATACATCCTCATCCATCAAAGCCCATTTTTTCTGCAAAACAGAGTCCCTGTTGCAGATTGACTTGGCCAGTTCATTTCCCTCGTGCGTTTTCATCCAAACCAGTTCAAACACATCCTACATCATTCCTACAAACTATCCCAAGCCTTGGAAACAGACTGTAACACCCCTAACCAAGTTTGCCATTTTCATTTTTGTAATTGCAAGTTTCTCAAGTCATATTTAAAGCATGTGTTTTGATGAAGACAACATGGACATCAACATTCAAAGGATGTGCAAAAAGCTTATCAACATCATATAAAAGTCTTGAAGTTTATTGAAGATTATTGAAGAATTATTGAAGAATCATCAAATGTCAAATGGTATAAATAATTCTTAATCTTGAATATAGATGTTCACAAAAAATATGCATTCATAATCATATACATATCCAACATGTTTTCACTTAAGAAAAACTTTGTTTAAAATCTTTTTCAAAAAGAATTTTTGAAAATTAACTTTCAGGAACCGGTTCCTCCCTAACAGGGAACTGGGTTCCAAACGTTGTTCAAAAACATGTGCCTGGAATTTGTACCAGGAACCGGGTTGTACCAATAGGGGAACCGATTCCTGCGTGATATTTTTGAAATCTGACTTATAACGTTCACTAAGAACCGGGTTCTGTCAGTGTCGGAACTGGTTCCTAGCGAGCCAGTGCAGCTTTTCTTTTGTTTTTTAAACATTTTTCAAGTGATATCTTTTCATGAATGCATTGCAACTTTTCATATGAATTGGCATGAATGAAGAGGTTCTTATGACTTTATAAAATGCTGCATATTTTCTTATTTCCAAAAAACAATGCTTCAATTTTCAAATTAACAAATATACTTCTTCAATAAACAATTTTTCATCATTCACATTTGAATTCATACTTTCATGTGTTCATAATTTTGTGAAACTTGCCATATACACTTTCATTATCATTACAAGTTTCATACATACATTGTGAATATTTATATACATTGTTTGAAAATTGTTTATATCTTGAAGAAGAAGATCAATTGAAGATTGATAAAGCTCTCCATATACTTCAAATAAATCATTGTATTACTTAAAGAAATTATTCCCTTACTATCCAGGATTGTTGGAAGTAAGTGTTGTGATTTGAAGAGGATTGTTCTTCATTCACATTAGTGTTTGTTTGGTAGAGGATGGAGTCCTTAAACCCCATCAACAACAACACTTTTGGTTTCCCTTACGCAACAAAGTAAGTCATTAAGTTATAGCATTTATAACTATTCTTCTCTTTCCAAAATATATGCTAAAAATAACATGTTTCTCATTTCCTTTAGGTACTGCGTGAGGGGTATGGATTACGGCAAGAATCCCAGATTCAATGTCGCACTCTACCGGAATCTGTTGGATCACTTAGGCCCAGATGACGTACGTCGTAGCTTTTAACTTTTGTTCATTTTAATTATTTATACATTACTTTTGCGCTTACCTGATTTAAATTTTATCGCAGTTCGTCTGGAGACCATATTTGGGTTTGGACCATTCTCCAAATCCAGAGGATGCAGCAACTTGGACTGCAAAGACTGCACTCATTCGGTTCAACATTGTGGAGATGCACCACAGCGACCGTGTGAAGATGCAGTTCGGAATGATCCAGGAGATACCAAGTGATCCAACAGATTTGTCCCCCTGGCATCTAAAAAGGGTCGACGCCCAGTGGAATCTTACCAACTGGAAAGACTTTGCTCCAGAATGGTGTAAAATGTGGCAAAGGCGTCACCGCTACATCTTGCAATCCCCGGTTTTCCTTACTCAAGGTAACATGCGACACACCGATCAATATATGTCGTGGTACAGGTCGGTTAGTAACCCAGATATGCACGTGTCTCATCCGAGGTACTTGGTTGACCCACGCACACAATGGGCGCAACCCTCGATTCCCCACCAACAAACCCAAAATCCATCAACCTCAAACCAACCCCCAAGAAGAAACAGACCAACAAACACACAACCACATTCCCCACCACAACACAACTACAACCAAATGCCGTACTACCAACCACAATCACTGCCAAACTACCAATACCCGGAAATGCCTCAAACCCAACCACAATACCAACCCCAATACCAGCAAACCCACATACCCCATACACAATTTCAGTCTTCCACATATCCCAATATGGCGCCCTCAACATCCAGCCTTAGCCCTGATATGGGAATGTCAGAAGATTATGACCAACCCGACCAAACCTACCATCAACCACCATATCACCAAACAACCCAACATCCACAATACCAAACACCCCAAGATCCATTTCCTTTCTACCCCCCATACTCAGACGACCAATGCTACCGACTAACCATGGAACCCCACCCACCGCCAACACGACCAAACTTCGAGGGTATGGGTAACCGACTGTACTAGAGCGGATCTTCGAGATATGGAGATCTTACTGATTTTATGGATTCGGATCGCATTGACTTCGCTGGGCCATCGACCTTGCCGCAGCAGGAAATGAGACGGCACCCAACAAGAGAAAGGCGGGGACGGGGATGCGGAACTGGGGGTCATTACCGGGTTCCTGGGGATCACTGATGTATCTTTTTTTTTCCCAGTATTTTTTTGTATCTATTTTTTTACTGTTCTTTAAATGTAAAACAGTTGAATGTAATTATTTTTTTTAAATAAAAAATCCATTTTGTTTATCTCTGTCTAATACGCAACGCGCAGGAAAGAAATTTTTTTTTTTTTTGACCTAATTTTGTACATAGGCGCCATCTCACTTGGCTTAGGGCTTGCCCTTTGCCCTTAGGCGCCAAGTGAGATGGCGCCTCCCTTAAAAAAAGAGGAGGATGCGCCAAATGAGATGGCTCCTCCTTTGTGGAGCCATCTCAAACATGGTTATTTGCGTAATTTTTTCCGAAACCCGGTTATTTGCGAAATATTTTTTTAATACATGGTTATTAATAAAAAAAATTCAAAATCTGAGACAAGGTTACGCTGAGCCGAGTATACTGTCTTTTGGGCCTCTCAACTCTTTGCTGGTTGTATTGCTGAGGAGCAGCAGCAAGCTTTGAAATTACCACCGCGTTGACAGCTTGGCGGCGTTCCGGTTTGTTTTGTCTTCTGGGACCATACACATCACTAGCTTCCTTCTTGAAGGGCTTCTTTTCAGTACTCAAGGAGGCACCTTTCTGTATCTTCCCCGACTTGATACCAGCTTCGATGCTCTCACCAGTTAGATCAGGTCTGTAAACCCAGCAGAGGAATTACCAATCAGGTGATTGAAGAATGGACCAGACAGGGTCCCCAAGAACATGTCCACGAGTTCACGGTCAGTCAACGGTGGCTGCACCCTGCCAGCCAGGTCTCTCCACTTCTGCGCGTACTCCTTAAAACCTTCACCCGTCCCAAGTGACATACCCTGGAGTTGGGTACGCGTGGGAGCGAGGTCGGAATTGTACTGATACTGCTTATAAAAAGCAGTAGCCAAGTCCTCCCAGTTACGAATATTGGTTCCATCCAGCTGATAGAACCATTCGAGTTGAGTCCCTGAAAGACTCTCCTGGAAGAAATGGATCCATAGATTCTTGTCTGCAGTGTAAGGCTGGATCTTCCTTACATAAGAGCGGAGGTGCAGTTTAGGACAAGAAGCCCCGTCGTACTTCACAAAGGCAGGCGCCTTGAACTTGTGTGGGATCACCACCCCAGAAGATAACCCTAAGTCTCCAAAATCCAACCCAGGCACACGTTGAATCTCCATAGCATTTAACCGGTCCTCCAGCTGTTTGTACCGGTCCTCGGCAGGAGGGTACTGTTCATCATTGAAGTCTGTCTCGGTGTCAGAGACCACAGGACTAGGAACCTCTCTCCCTTGGTGACTGCCTTCCCCAACAGATGGAGTAGTCAGCTCAGCTTCATTCTGCAGTGTATTCCCGAGTCTGCGTCTAGTGTTGAACAACACAATCCTCTTCTTCTTCTTCTTCTTCTTCTTCTTCAGGAGCAAAGCCTAAAACTCCTGTTGTCCTTGGGCTAAGCTCATGACCAGCTCTTGAAACTGGGCGTTCTGGGCCTGGAGGGCCTTGATAGCTTGCTCGGTAGTAGGTTCAGGATTCATGATGACTGAGTGCTGAAATAAACAGCGAAGAAGATTAAGCAACCTGTAGAAAAAGGGTACCTGTTATGCACATGATGCATGATATTCTATTTATGCAATGCATTCAAGGGTTCGAAAGTTCAAATTCGTTGTAGACAAAAGGGAACACACGTTGTATTAAGAAATAATCTGTTCAGTATATCAGGGCCTCATGGGCAAAACATTACAAAACTTAATCCCAAAAGACATTGCTCATCCTCTTTGGAGCTATGTAAGTGTTGAGGGTCTTTTCCTCATGGAGTAGGCAGGTGAGCTCCAGGACCTTCTTCTCACTGGCATGTAGACTGGCTTCAAGAGAATTCCGCTCTTCCTTGAGTTGGATCCAGCTCTTTTGCATTTCTTCCCATGATGTAGGCATGTCAGGATGTTGAATGGTGTAGGGCACCTCTCCTTCCAAAACTGGCTCTTTAATCACAGGGAGAACATGAGGGTATGGCATCACCAGCTTCTGGGAGCGGGTTCGTACCCACTTGAGATAAGGCTCCAGGGGAATGGAGTTCTTGTGCCCCAGTGTCTTACTATCTACCCTGTTGGGCATCCTCCAAGCTCTGATGAATCTCTGGAGAAGTCCTTGTGCATCATTGTCGAAGTCAAAAACTATGTCAGGAATCAACATGTCATGAGGGCCATCTCTCCGAGCATAACCAAACTGTCTTAAAGCCAGACATGGGTTATAAGTAATGCCCCCTCTAATTCCAAGTAAAGGAACATTAGGAAACTCTCCGCAACGATCAATGATAGTGACATTTTCTCTGGACCGAGAACACCAATGTATATCAGCATGTGTAAGAGTCATCAATCGTTGTGACCATCTCAAACCCCGCTCGTTCTTCAAAACTGATTGTGGAAGGTGCGAAATAAACCACCTTGCCAGGAGAGGAGTGCAGCACATGAGAACACCTCTTTTTCTCATGGTTCGAGTGTAACATGAGTGAAGGATGTCCCCAAGCAACGTAGGTATAGGATTCCTGGACATGAAGATCTTGACAGCATTGATATCTATAAGCTGATCCGGATTCGGGAACAACACCAACCCATAGACAAGGAGTGCCACAACTTCTTCAAAAGCTTGTAGGTCAAGGGAACTCCAACATTCTTGAGCCTTCTCAAACAGGAACCTTGCTAAGAATCCTTTGATACCACTTCTGGCTTCCCAATGTCCCTTGATGTCAGATGGTTGTAGGCATATTGCTTTAGCAACCTCTTCAAGTTTTGGCTCTCTTTCTGTACCGTTGTAGGGTAGTTGATTAAGAATAGGAACCTTCAGAAGTTGAGAAAACTCTTCCAAAGTAGGCACCAGTTGATAGTCCGGGAAAGTAAAACAGTGGTGCAGAGGGTCAAAGAACTGGAACAACACTTTCACCATATCCTCTTCAATGTTGGTATTGACCAAGCTGATGAGTCTACCATGCCTTTCACTGAAGGAAGAGTTCTCGAGAATCCTGGATGTGAGCTCCTTAAGCTGAGGAGGGATCCTCACAAGGTTGACCTGAATTGTCTTTCTGCATATAGTTTCCATGTCCTACAAAACAAGAACAAAGATGAAGATTCGAACCCTTGAAGTGGTTAGTAAATGCATATGATGCTGTATGATGCTATGATGTTATGATAAGGACACACCACAAGTATTCACAAAAACAAACATGATAAGGCACACAAGTCACACCACAACCCTTAGAGTTTATGCTAACATGAAGTTTGGGGTACTACCCTCTTGAAGTTGGTGGGCTCAAAAACCTGTCCTATCAAAAGTAACCGGGTTCTAAGGATCTCAATATCATTGGGTTGTTTTCTATGTTCATTGTTTTGATTTAGCCACTGAACTGGCGATCAAAATATTCCAATAAAACAACCCTCAATGAGTGTAGTATCGAGTATCAACCAACTTCGAACTGCACCAAAGTCAGTCATCTCACTACCCCTAAAGAGGCCAGGATGGTTCAAGTAAGGTTCCTAAGGTCAGTTGATGCTTCATGACACCACGCGGCGGCCCCGTACTCTCCTTGACTTGACTCAAGGGTTACCGGTACTCACCAAAGTGCCACATCAACGTAGCAAACTGCTTCAACCGTGTCGGTATATCCCACACAGTTCCCTCACAGTTTGTTGCTACTTTCTAAGAGGTATCCCCCAGATCCGGGTTAGGATATATGAAACTCCCAAAACAGGCCCACAATTTTAAAGCAAACAGATCAAGCAATTGAAAACATGATGATGAACTATTCCTAAGGTACACCCTACTTATTATAGTCCCCAGCAGAGTCTCCAGTTCTGTGATCGGTGGAAATAGAACTGACTGTTTTTAGCTGGTTTCGCGAAATGTCGCGGTAAGCAAGAGTCGCCACCGTCTTTTATGTTCTCCAACATGGAAAGGACAAAAGCACAGCAAAATTCCTTCTTTGAGAATGTTTCTCGGTTCGGGAGGTAGATTAATAGAAAGGGAAGGTGTTAGCACCCTTTCTATCCGTGGTTATCCACGGGCTCTTAGGTACTTGCTCTTATGTTTTCAAAATTGTTTGCTTTCCAAATGTGTGTGGGTTTTTGAAAAAGTTTCGTTTGAAAAATTTCTAAGTAACTCTTGTATCTGTCCTCAAGAGTGTATGAAAAATTTGTTTGAAAACTTTTAGAAAGTGTGAGGTGTGAAAAGATGTTTTTGTTTTGTTTTGAAAAGAGCAAGTACTTAAGAGAAATCTACCTACTCTAAGGAATTAGGCTGTGTAAGAGTCCTTTAGATAGTGCTATCCCACCATTGAGAGGTAGGTAGCAACATCGTTGGAGGTGTTCGGGTCAATTCGATTATCGGGACAATATGGTCACCGAAGCAATAGTAGGACGCCTTAGAAGTAACCCTAATGTCCTAGATCCTTTTATCCGAGGCAACCGTTTCGAGGTGACTGGATCTTTAGACAAAAGGGCAACCTCTAAGACACCCTATACTTGATGACCACGTTCGAGGCAACCAGTGAGGCGTACCCTAGGAGTGGCATGTGCTTTGTGTGTTGTTTTTCAGTTAATGTTTTGTACATGTTATTTGTGAGCTACGGATTGATTTTATTATTCATACATTCTTTCAGGCATATTAACAGTTAGGAGTGCGGAAAATAAATTGCAGAAATGTAAATCTAGCTATTACAAGGCGCGGGTCTATACATCGCCAAAAACAAAAACCCGTTTTGAAAAATAAAGTGCGAGAATTTAAAAGAAAGCGATAAAGTTCTAATTATTACACTTCCTGAGCAGATACAAAAATATAAAATATTGAATTAAAATAAACTGCGCGCGAAAGAATTAAATCGGGACGTCACGAGGGTTTTGACCCTTTTTTGAGAAAGAATTGAATTTTGTCCTTTTTTGTAATTAAAATGAAATTAAGCCTAATTTACTAATCAATTAATTAATTAAAAAATGTTTTTTTTTTGTATTTTTATGTTTTTAATGGAAATAAAATAAAAAAGAAATTAAAAATTGAAAGTGAAAGACCTAATTCTAAATTAATTTTACTTATTAAAAAAAATGTTAAAATTGTCCTAATTACACAACTAATTAATTAAAGTTAGAATTTATTTACAAAATAAGTTAATAAATAATAAAAATGTTTTTTTGGTTTTATTGTGAAAAATGTTAATTAGTTAATTAAATACTTAATAAAACTAATAATTAATAAAAAGGGAAATTATGAAAGAAAATAAAATAAAAAAAGGAGAAAAAGGAAAAGAAAATAAGAACCCAGGGGGGTGTTTGGGCCAGGATGGGAGTTTGTTGACAATTTGAGCCCATTAAGAAGCCAGCCTTGTTTGACCTTTGGAGTTGTCTAGGGCGCTGGTTGACCAGGAATAGGGTAGTCACCACCTTTTGGCCAATGGATTTGCCTTGCCAGCCACCTGGCGTTTGGATAGATAGGGTGTATGATGGGTCACGTTTGAGCGCCTGCATGAGATCAAGTTAAGCAAAATATGAAATAATTATTAGGGGGACCTGGGATTCGAACCCAGGTCCCAGCGCTCCCTACACCAACGCCTTAGCCAGCTGGGCTACATGCTTCATTTGATATAAAAATAAGAAGTGGTTAATATATGTAATACAAGCAATATTCCTGGAAATAAAAAAACACGCGCGTTTCATTTGAATGAGCCAACCATATATCAACACGCCATCATCTTCTTCGCGTTCCCTGTAAAATAGAAGTTAGATAGCGGGGGTTTTAAACCCCCACAAACTGCAAAATGAAAAAATAGCGATTAGCTGTGTAGCACATATAAAAAGGGCGCGAGGGTATCAATGTGTTCGTCTCATCCTGACGAATTTAACCATAAGCGCCATTAGTCCTAAATTTACCTATGCTGTAAACCCCCAAATTGGAAGCTTTGAAAACCTAGGTTTCGTTAATGGTGGTTTCTGATTCTGGGTGTTTTAATGAAATTGACTTATGCCAAAAGGTTCCTGTGGATTCAAGCAACACAAAAATAGCAAAAGATCATATGAATGATGCATATATTTTGAGTTTCGATTATGGACAAGTTTGACAAACCGTGGGGCTGTGGTGAGCGATTCTTTGAGTGTTGGAGCTTGTTTGTGATTGCAAAATGTCCCTGGGAAGGCTGACAATGTGTTTGGATCAAGAAAACACTTTGAATCGTGCTGAAAGGTGGATTTCAGTTTTCAAATTTCTTTGGAATTTTTGGAATTTGGTTTGGCCGCTTGAGAGATGTTCAGGTCGTCAATGCTATATGGCTTGCTTGGACATGTATGTATCAATGAGAATTAAGTCACATTAGGAGCCTTAAACTTGTGCCATTATGCTTTGGATTTTGTTTGACCACCATTGAAGAACATTCCTTTCTTGGTCCAACAACCATGATTTTGTGTACAAAAATAGCTTGCACGAATTTGGCAGCTAGCAAATGCTTCATGAAGGCTATTCAAACCACAAGATACCATTTAATTAACTTTTTTGATTTTATTTAAATTATTATGGATTAAAATGAATTAAATCCACAAAAAATAAATAAAAATGAAAAAATAAAGATATGGTCTTGAAATTAATCATGGGACACGTGTATGGCATGGCAAGGCTGAATCAAGTGGAAGAAAGTGGGCCCTTTTGTCAAAAATTGAAGTTTCAAGGATAGTTAACTTTTGCCATTTCACAAAAATTTCCCAACTTCTCCAATGCACATCTTGCTCAATTTTGATCATATGAACATGTTCTTGGACATTTTGGAAAGGTCTTGAAGTCCTATAACCAATGCCTTTGGTCCCATGTCATTTTGATTTACCAATCTCAAGTTATGGTCTTTGACTTAAAATGCCTTTTTGTTGACTTTTGAAAATGACCTGTAATGTTGAAATTGATAACTTTTTGTGAGAGCATTTCTTGGACTTGTAATGTGAAGATGAGTTGTAGGAAATGTCATGCCCTTCAAAATTAGCATTGGATGGGATTTTTCTGATGAACCATGAAAAAGTTATGCCTTGGTCAAATTACAGATGACTTTTCAACTGTCCAAAAATGGAAACTTTTGCATCTTGATGATTTTTGAGCCACTCTTGTGGAATCATGGTCAAGACTTGACCAAATGATGATTGTGGCTTAAAAATAATATGTTGACCAAAATTTTTGACTTTTGACTGCCAAATGACCATTTTGCCCCTGCAGTTGACTGTGAAGCAATTAGGGTTTTTGACTGTGCAACTTGACCCTGTGAGCCTTGAAACTTGACATGGGGATGCTTGACAATGTGTATAGGCATGTGTGACTTGATTGAGCCCTTGAAAATCTCAACTTCCTTGCAAGAACCAAAACCCTAATTTTGACTGGCTTAAGAGGATGGTTTGACTGTGCAACCCTTGAGTAGACTTGAGCAAATTAAGATGATGCTTGTCAAAACTTTGAAGAATATGGGAGGGCAAATTTTGGGGTACAACACATTTCAAAATCGTGCATTCCTTTTCTCTCTTTATTATATATTGCAAAACAGCTATATTTACACACACTCACTTATACAGGTTACAATCCACTATGGATCTCACTGGTAACGACTCTGCTACTGCCAGTTATGACTTCGAAAATCCGATCAACTTAGCCGAAGACGAAGGTGAAGATGATTGCGAAGTGCCTGGTGAGCTTGCAAGACTGTTACTCCAGGAAGAGAGGTTCATTCAGCCACATGAAGAGCCAGTGGAAACGGTAAATCTGGGTACTGAGACAGACAAAAAGGAAGTCAAGATTGGTGCCAATCTAGAGCTCAGTGTGAAACAACGGTTGATTCAGATGCTGCATGACTATGTGGAAATCTTTGCCTGGTCTTACGAAGACATGCCTCGTTTGGATACCGACATTGTGGTTCATCACCTGCCTACCAAGGAAGATTGCCCTCCGGTAAAGCAGAAGGTCCGCCGTATGCGTCCAAAAATGTCTGAGAAAATCAAATTTGAGGTTATGAAATAATTTGATGCCGGGTTTCTAGCAGTAACTTCTTACCCTCAGTGGGTTGTGTGATACGGTGGGAGAACTGACTTGTGTTTTGCGTTTGTATTCACACTTGTTCGGTTTAGCAAGAGTCGCCACCGACTTTTTATTTTATCCTAAAGGAAAGGTTAAAAAGCACAGGAAAAACCTTTTGAGATATTTCATGGGTTCGGGGGGTAGATTACGAAAAGGGAAGGTATTAGCACCCTTTTCATCCATGGTTATCCATGGGCTCTTAGTTACTTGGTTTTTTAGATCACTTGCCTTGACTTTTGATTGCTTGAAATTGTGGTATATGTGTGTGTTTTGAAAATGTTTTTGAAATAGACGCCTTTGTTTCGACAACCAATGTAATTGACTCGTGTTTGAGTGTGTTGTACCCCAAAATTTTCCCTCCCATATTCTTCAAAGTTTTGACAAGCATCATCTTCAAATGCTTCAAGATCTCTCAAGGGCTACACAGTCAATCACCCTCATAAGCCAGTCAAATTAGGGTTTTGGTTCTTGCAAGGAAGTTGAGGTTTTCAAGGGCTCAGTCAAGTCCCACATGCTCATATACATTGTCAAGCACCTACATATCAAGTTTCAAGGCTCACAAGGTCAAGTTGCACAGTCAAAAGTCCCATTTGCTCAACAGTCAACTATAGGGGCAAAATGGTTATTTGGCAGTCAAAAGTCAAAATTTTTGGTCAACATCTTATTTTGAAGCCACAATCATCATTTGATCAATTCTTGATCATGATTTCACAAGAATGGCTCAAAAATCATCAAGGTGTCAAAAGTTTCTATTTTTGGACAGCTGAAAAGTCAACTGCAACTTGACCAAGGCATAACATTTTCATGGTTCCTCAGAAAAATCCCATCCAATGCTCATCTTGAAGGGAAGGACATTTCCTACAACTCATCTTCACATTCCAAGTCCAAGAAATGCTCTCACAAAAAGTTATCAATTTCAACATTATAGGTCATTTTCAAAAGTCAACAAAAAGGGACTTTAAGTCAAAGACCATAACTTGAGATTGGTAAATCAAAATGACATGTGACCAAAGACATTGGTTAGAGGACTTTAAGACCTTTCCAAAATGTCCAAGAACATGTTTATAACTTCAAAATTGAGCAAGATATGCATTGGAGAAGTTGGGAAATTTTTGTGAAATGGCCAAAATCATTTATCCTTGAAACTTCATTTTTGACAAAAGGGGCCCACTTTTTCCACTTGAATCAACTTGGCCATGCTTCCCACGTGTCCCACTTTTTATTTCAATATTTAAAATTAATTTTTTCATTTTTATTTGATTTTATTGGATTTAATTCATTGTAAATCTTTTAAAATCAAATGAAAATCAAAAAGATTAATTAAGGGACATATCTTGCTTTGATTAGCTTTGAACCACCATTATGCACATCCCAAATTCGTGCAAAGGGCTAAAGCTAGCAAGAATTCAAATTTGGCTAAAAAATGGAAGGTTTGTTAATGGAGTTTATGTCAAAATCTTAAGCATGAATGCAAGGCATTATTGGCCATAATTCTTATCAAAACTCATTACATAACCTATATGCAAGTCAACACAAAGGAGAACACGACCTAAGAGCTCCAAAAATGGCCATACAAAATTGCAAAATTATCACACAAACTTGAAATCTGAAAACCTCCTTACAGTACATTTCAAGTCCTCGTTCCCATCCAAACACATTACTGACATCCCAAGGAAGCTCTGGCAATCAAAATCAAGCCCAAACACGCAAAGAACCATTCACACGAAGCCATACGGTTTGTCATTTTTTCCAGAAATACATAACATGGTTCATGCATTTTTAATGATTTTTCTTGTTTGATTTGCACTAATGAGGACTCTCTGAAGCTATTGGTACCACCCAATTGAAATATAGGCGCCTGAACAAGAATTCACCATGGATTTTTCTTAGGGTTTCAGAGCTCCAATTTTGGGGTTTTACGCATCTGGAAAAATTGGCCAACCAAAATAGTACCATTGGATTCAGGACATCCAGACGAAACTAACCCACCATTCGCGCTCTATTTATGTTTGCATATGAGCTATTCGCTATTTTTTGGCAGGTGTTGTTTGGGGGGGGGGGGGGGGGGGGGGTTTAAAACCCCCGCTATCTCTTTTTGTTACAGGGACGAACAAAGAAGAAGATTGCGTGGCGAGACATGACTCGAGGGTTTGAATTCCAGCGCGTTTTTTTATTTTTATATCATTAACGTTAGTTTTGTTTTATATTATTTGTTATCTATTCTATGTACAACGCGCGCAAACAGCTCAATTGGTAGGCAGGTGGCTTGGTAAACACTGGGACCTGGGTTCGAATCCTAGGCCCCCATAAATTATTTCTATTATTTTGTTCCATATGTTTCCATGCAGTGCACACTCCAGGGCTCACCATACACCCAACGCCTTGGCTTGCCACGTGCCTAGTAAGTCTCATCCAAAGACCAGAACCTGGAGTCCACCATGCACGCTAGTCAACAGAACCATACGCAACCACCAAAGTCCAAGGGGCCTGGAATTGAATGGGCCAATTTGCTTGCAATGCACCTCCAAAAAGGGCCAACACCCCCATGGTTTGCATCACATTTTCTTTTTTTTTTTATTTTCTTTTCTTCATTTTATTTTAATTGTTTTTTCTTTTATTTTATTTAATTCACCAAATTTAATATAAAAATCCAAAAAAATCTGAAATCAAGAAAAATAAAAAAATATGTTTTATTTAATTTTTAATTCATTAATAGTTTTTTAAATAAATCTTAATAAATCAATTAGTTTAATTTAGGTTTTCAACTTTAATATTTTCTTAATAACTAAAAAATATAGAAATTAGGGTTTTAGTATCTTTTTCCTTTTTATTATTATCATTATTAATTATTAATTATTTTTGTAAGTACTCTTGTAATTAAACAATTAGTAAATTAGGTTTAAACTTAAATATTTTCTTTAATAATTAAAAACAATTTAGAATTAGGTTTTTTTATTTAATTTCAAAATCCAATTAATTTTCTTTATATCCATTAAATACAAAAACATAAAAAAATAACTTCTTTTCTTATTAAATCATTAATTAATTTTCGATTTCAATATTTAATTTCTTTAAAGGGTCCAACGCCCTCGCACCTTCGATTATAATTTCTTTTCGCGCGTTTTGCTTCTATTTTTCATTTTAAATTTATGTAATTGCCCCAAAGCTTTGTAATAGTAATTAGGATATTTACTTTCCGCACTTTTATTTTAAATCGGGTCTTTGTTAATTTGGCGATGTATGGACCCGCGCCTTGTAATAGCGTAGGACTTTTATTTTTTCCGCATTTTAATTTCCGCACCTTTAAACTGTTAATCACATGAAAGAATGTATGCCCAAATAAAATCAAAGCGTAGCTCACCCAATGCATGACAAGACAAATAATAACTGAAAATGACACACAATGCACACACCACTTCTAGGGTACGCCTCACTTGTTGCCTTCGAAACGTGGTTGTCAAGTATAGGACGTCTTAGCGGTCCTTATGTCCATGATCTAGTTGCCTCAGAACAGTTGCCTCAGAACAGTTGCCTCGAAACGGTTGCCTCGGATTAAAAAAGGATCAAGGACATAAGGGTAGCTTATAAGGTGTCCTGCTGTTGCTTCGGTGACCACACTGTCCCTACAATCGAATTGACCCGAATAACTCCAACGATGGTGCTACCTACCTCTCAATGGTGGGATGACACTATCTAAAGGACTCTTACACAACTTAATTCCTTAGAGTAGGTAGATTCTCATGGGTACTTACTCTTTTTCAAAACAAACAAAAACATCTTTTCGCACCCCACACTTTCAAAAAGTTTTCAAACAATACTTCATACACTCTTGAGGACTGATACAAGAGTTACCTAGAAGTCTTCAAACGAAACTTTTTCAAAACCCACACACACACTTGAAAAGCAAACAAATTTTGAAAACATAAGAGCAAGTACCTAAGAGCCCATGGATAACCATGGATAGAAAGGGTGCTAACACCTTCCCTTTCTATAAATCTACCTCCCGAACCGAGAAACATTCTCGAATAAGGAATTTTGCTGTGCTTTTGTCCTTTCCATGTTGGAGAATATAAAAGACGGTGGCGACTCTTGCTTACCGCGACATTTCGCGAAACCAGCTTAAAAAACAGTCAGTTCCAGATCCACCGATCACAGAACTGGCGACTCTGCTGGGGAACACTTAAAGTGAGGTTTACCTTAGGATAGATCATACTTATGTTTTCAATTGCCTGATTTGTGTGCTTTAAAATTATTGGGCCTGTCTTGGGAGTTCTATAGATCCTAACCCGGATTTGGGGAATACCTTCTTAGAAAGTAGCAACAAGACTGTGAGGGAACTGTGCGGGGTATACCGACACGGTTGAAGTAGTCTGCTACGTTGATGTGGCACTTTGGTGAGTACCGGTAACCCTTGAGTCAAGTCAAGGAGAGTACGGGGCCGCCGCGTGGTGTCGTGAAGCATCAACTGACCTTAGGAACCTTAATTGAACCATCCTGGCCTCTTTAGGGTAGTGAGATAACTGACTTTGGTGCAGTCCGAAGTTGGTTGATACTCGATACTACACTCAGTTGAGGGTTGTTTTCTTGGGATATTTTGATCGCCAGTTCAGTGGCTAAATCGAAACGATGAACACAGAAAACAATCCAATGATATTGAGATCCTTAGAACCCGGTTACTTTTGATAGGACAGGTTTTGAGCCCACCAACTTCAAGAGGGTAGTACCCCAAACTTCATGCTGGCCTAAACTCTAAGGGCTCTTTGTGTGACTTGTGTGCCTTCAAAACTGGACTACTTGCATACTTGTTATCTGACACTTGAGTTTCTTGCAGGTTTTGTTTACAGTCCTTAATCTGGACTCATAACAGGGTTTACCTACATTGCTCCATGCATAGCATAACATCATACCATTGCATACATAATGCATAAAGACTAATCCATTTCAAGGATCTCAAGGGCTTGTGATGCAGGTCATGACGTACCAGTTGTCTAGCAAGGGGCAAAGGGGATTTATTTTCCTCTAGCCAAGGTTGATAACTTGAGTCAGGGGCTATGACCCACTCGATTTGGTGAGCCTTGACTCTTGAAGAAGGACTCTCGACAACATGAAATTCCTTCAATCAAGCTACAAATTCAAATGCTAACAATTTTCTTGTTTACCCCACGAGATCCTTGAAAACATTGCACACATACATACACATCATTGCATTACATGTACCCTTGTTACAGGACACTTAGCTTCTCCGCTGTTTATTTCAGCAATGGCTTCCCAACAAGATAACCAGGGTCTTCATGCTCAAGAGACTCAGTTCAGGGAGATCTTCTTAAGCCTATCCAAGGGGCAGGAAGAGCTGAGAACACTTCTCATGGGGACTTTGGTCAGGAACAGTCCTGAAGACGATAAGGACGAACGGCTGAAACGTCTACAAGCTGAGGTGGATACAATAAGAACCCAGATGCTGGAGCAAATGGCTCTTGCCCAAGACTTATCTCAAAGACAAGGGGAGCTCAGGGTTCACATCAACCAACTGCTTCAGGATAACCAACTGGGGCAAACATCTAAGGTTGAAGAGCAAGCCATCATTCAACCACCTGTGGTGCAAGAAGACAAGGGAAAAGCTCCTCAGTTTGCTTCAGGGTCACAAGCCCAGCATCAACCTCACCAGCGTCAACAGGGTAATCGGCGTAAGCGAAATACGTCTGGAAGACATTTCTCGGAGACTGGTATACCATCATCACTGATACTGAGACACTTGTTGGAGGTCAAGCTGATTGCTTTAAAAGATCCTCCTAAGAATCTCAACATAACCTCCCTGAAGTATAATCCTGATGAAAAGTGCGCCTACCATTCTGACAGTCCTGGACATGACACTGACGACTGTTGGAGCTTGAGGAACAAGATCCAGGACTTGATCGACGGAAGGGTGCTGGAGTTCATGCCGGGTGGCAAAATGAAAATCTTCTGCTGAGAATCTTCCATCTGAGATGACTAGTGCAAACTAAGAAGCTTTTGTTCATTCGAATGTTCAAGTTGTATTTTTCTTTGATTGTTCAAACATTTGTTCATGTCAAACTCTTTTACTTTATCAATGCATTGCATATGTCTGTTTTGAATCAATATATTCGCATTCGCTATATTCAAACTGCTTTCATTTTTTGATGTCAACTCTCAATTAATAATTCTGAGCCTCTTGAGGGAGGATGACGAAAACGATACCACGACATTTACAGTATGCTTTTGAACAGACCCCGCTGATGAGGTACAGACATTGTTTCAATTCCTAAACACTGGAGTTATAAGGAAGATAATCCCTCGTCAACCCCTTTGAGCCAAAGAAGTAGGAGTTTTTCTTTTCGAAAATTAAAACCCTTAATCATAACCTGGGGCAGGGTAGTTCTCTCAGTTGATCCAAGTGCACAGCGAATAGCATCAAATGAGTCCTTCCAAAAACAAAAGACAGTGATGGTCCCGAATGATCATAAAGACAGGCAGTCATCATTTCTCAAAATAATAGCCCAACAAGTCAAAACCTATGAAGGAGACTTACAAAAACTGGGGCATCCCGCTGACTGTAATCACAAAAAGGAACAATTCAGGCAAAAATAGGGATAATAAAATAAAAAAGAAAGAGGTCACACAAACCATCAACAAAAAGAAATGACTGCCTATTCAAAATAAGTTGTCAACATTCGAACCATCACCGGAACATCATAGCAAAGACTCAAACAAAGTCTAATGCACGATCGGCTGAGTTTAGGATTGAAGAACATCACGAAGAGCGGGTGGGTACAAATACAATTTGAGCCTTTATCCTTTGTTTCTTAAACCGTGAACCAGGCCACGTTATAACCCTCAAAAGTCCTAGCTGAAGCATGGGTTAATTCGAAAGCATACTGTTACGAAAGGTATCCTGACTCCTTAAGGATTGCGGTCAAATAACGAGTTGACATCACAGTTTACAATTTTTTTTTGCTTGTTTTACTGAAAATGCATTTTCAAAAACTTCAAGACAGACATAAGCTTTGCATTCCTGATATAACACTGTTTGCATATGACTATTTGTTCGAACAGCAGAGAAATTCGCACGACGAATATCTAAGTGAACAAAAGTACCTCCAATCAAGGGGCACGACACGATCATTGTCCATCATCTGGGGCAGTTAAGTCAAGGTTCGGAGAATCTCTCAAAAGGCCAACCAGCTAGGGGCAAACCTCCATCTGGATCACTTGGGGCATTGGACGATCAAACGAAGATCTTCTGGTGGCATGGTAACACTGCACTACTGACAGTGACAACTCCCGGCATCTTGAGAGCACGGACATAGTCGAAAAAATACTACGCATAATCAAAGACCCGCTAGGTTGACACACCTAGGCAAAAATAAGGGCTTCCCGGCGAACCAAAAGGGTTCGGGCAAAAATAAGGGATGAAATGAAAAAAATCTGTACACCCGGCAAGTCGAAATTCTGAAAAGGCGGCTTGGGCAAAAATGGGTATCCTGGTGGACTGAAAACCCGAAAGGGCGGTCCAGGCAAAAATTAGGGATCAAAAGCGTACGACTATGTTCCGTCATCTCGTCACTTACCTATCAGAAGAAGATTTGTCAATCGACAGTCATCAAGCACCTCTACAGGTACCTTCCACAGAAACAGGGGCAGTAATGAGTGGTCCAAGCGATCTAGTTGCTCTATCCACCAAGGTACCAAGGTAGGTTCGGCTGAAGAACGTAACCAGGATACCTTCACTCCCCGTTAAGTAAGACAAGATTCAACAACTCTCCCCGAGCATAGTTGGTCTCCCGTCAGCCATGAAAAGGCACAATATCTCCAGCAAATCAGCAACACTCTCCCCAAGCAGAGTTAGCCTACAGTCAGCCTTAAGGAAGTTGGGTATCTCCAGAAAATCTCAATATTCCCCAGCGGAGTATACAGATTATTCCTCAGTAAGCATCCCCGGCAGTCTTAATATAAGATTGTTCCCCGGCGGAATACAGACATCCAGTGGGGCCATTCCCCAGTACAATCCAAAAGTCTCCCCAGGAAAGTTGAATCAATTTCCCCAGTAGATTCTGGAAGCTTATCCCCATTAGATTCTGGAAGCTAATCCCCTGCAGAGTACGAACGCATCTCCCCGGCTTTATTTAAAGATTATTCCTCACCAGAGCTTATAACTGGGTTATCCTCAGCCAATTACCACGGAAAGATCGTCCTCGACGAAGTTCTTCCTACCCCCCAGCGGAGTTCATCAATTCCATCAACAAAGCTTATCAACAGTATCCCCAGCGGAGTCATCATCAAACCTCAGCGAAGTATCTCTTCCCATAGAGTATTCCCTGCAGAGTATCTCTTCCCACAGAGTAATTCCCCGCAGAGTAATCTCTCCAACAAGTTTATTCCTCAACGGAGTCATCTTCTCCTACCGGTTTATTCTTGCAACCATCATCCCCAGCGGAAACGAAGAACTCTGTTCTTCAACATCAGCCCAGGATTCAACTTCCCGGCATTCGTCAAGGATTTATTTTCCAAGATGAAAATACATTCATAAACATATCACCTTTCATACATCTTGCTTACATACGCAATGCATGCACATATGCATCATATCACACAAATCTCATTTGTTTTTGAGAGCATCTTAAGATCATGCAGTTCATGCATCATGACATTGCATACAACTAATGTTTTGCCTTTTCAGGAAAAAGGTCAATCCAAAGACGGTTACTATCAACTGTCGCAATTCCAGATTCGATACCTGTATCTAGCCAGGGCATATCTACATTTCAGAGATAGCTTGGAAATGCTCCAGATATGGATGCTGTTCTTTTGCTTATTCAAGACTCCTTCTAGATATAGTTCAGATGTGACCCAGGCATGAAGACGTTCAGATACTTATTCCAGATTTCCTTTCAGAGATAGCTTGGAAATGCTCCAGATATGGATGCTGTTCTTTTGCTTATTCAAGACTCCTTCTAGATATAGTTCAGATGTGACCCAGGCATGGCGATGTTCTGATACTTATTCCAGATTTCCTTTCAGAGATAGCTTGGAAATGCTCCAGATATGGATGCTGTTCTTTTGCTTATTCAAGACTCCTTCTAGATATAGTTCATATGTGACCCAGGCATGGCGACGTTCTGATACTTATTCCAGATTTCCTTTCAGAGATAGCTTGGAAATGCTCCAGATATGGATGCTGTTCTTTTGCTTATTCAAGACTCCTTCTAGATATAGTTCAGATGTGACCCAGGCATGGCGACGTTCTGATACTTATTCCAGATTTCCTTTCAGAGATAGCTTAGAAATGCTCCAGATATGGATGTTGTTCTTTTGCTTATTCAAGACTCCTTCTAGATATAGTTCAGATGTGACCCAGGCATGGCGACGTTCTGATACTTATTCCAGATTTCCTTTCAGAGATAGCTTGGAAATGCTCCAGATATGGATGCTGTTCTTTTGCTTATTCAAGACTCCTTCTAGATATAGTTCAAATGTGACCCAGGCATGGCGACGTTATGATACTCATTCCAGATTTCCTTTCAGAGATAGCTTGGAAATGCTCCAGATATGGATGCTGTTCTTTTGCTTATTCAAGACTCCTTCTAGATATAGTTCAGATGTGACCCAGACATGGCGACGTTCTGATACTCATTCCAGATTTCCTTTCAGAGATAGCTTGGAAATTCTCCAGATATGGATGCTGTTCTTTTTCTTATTCAAGACTCCTTCTAGATATAGTTCAGATGTGACCCAGGCATGGCGACGTTCTGATACTCATTCTAGATTTCCTTTCAGAGATAGCTTGGAAATGCTCCAGATATGGATGCTGTTCTTTTGCTTATTCAAGACTCCTTCTAGATATAGTTCAGATGTGACCCAGGCATGGCGACGTTCTGATACTCATTCCAGATTTCCTTTCAGAGATAGCTTGGAAATGCTCCAGATATGGATGCTGTTCTTTTTCTTATTCAAGACTCCTTCTAGATATAGTTCAGATGTGACCCAGGCATGGCGACGTTCTGATACTCATTCCGGATTTCCTTTCAAAGATAGCTTGGAAATGCTCTAGATATGGATGCTGTTCATTTGCTTATTCAGATTCAAACTTCTATAGACAACTTAGAGATGCTCCATCCCGGATGCTATTCTATTGTTCAGTCCAGATGCGATCCAGACTCGGATGACATTCTGTTACTCATGCAGTATGGATATACCCCAGACACGGCGGTCATTCTACCATTTATTCAGACGTCAGCAATTAGACACAGACTAGATATGCTCCAGACACGGAAGCTATTCTATTTCTTATTCAGATTCACCTATCCACCATCTTTCCAAATGGCATCTATAAGCCCATTCCCGACAAGGTTCTGTCACACTTTCAGATGGCATCTTTAAGCCCATCCTCCCATCCATCATCTCTCCAAATGGCATCTGTAAGCCCATTCCCAATATCACACTGCTGATACTCAACTATGCGAGTGCAAATTTTTGGGCACTCTAGTGTTCAATCATCTTCCACCCTCGGATCACGAAAGGCACACAAGCCAATCTACATCCTCAGGTCTAAGAAGATTGAACAGGGGCAACTGTTGTACCCCAAAATTTGCCCTCCCATATTCTTCAAAGTTTTGACAAGCATCATCTTCAAATGCTTCAAGATCTCTCAAGGGCTACACAGTCAATCACCCTAATAAGCCAGTCAAATTAGGGTTTTGGTTCTTGCAAGGAAGTTGAGGTTTTCAAGGGCTCAGTTAAGTCCCACATGCTCATATACATTGTCAAGCACCTACATGTCAAGTTTCAAGGCTCACAAGGTCAAGTTGCACAGTCAAAAGTCCCATTTGCTCAACAGTCAACTATAGGGACAAAATGGTCATTTGGCAGTCAAAAGTCAAAATTATTGGTCAACATCTTATTTTGAAGCCACAATCATCATTTGATCAATTCTTGATCATGATTTCACAAGAATGGCTCAAAAATCATCAAGGTGTCAAAAGTTTCTATTTTTGGACAGCTGAAAAGTCAACTGCAACTTGACCAAGGCATAACTTTTTCATGGTTCATCAGAAAAATCCCATCCAATGCTTATCTTGAAGGGAAGGACATTTCCTAAAACTCATCTTCACATTCCAAGTCCAAGAAATGCTCTCACAAAAAGTTATCAATTTCAACATCATAGGTCATTTTCAAAAGTCAACAAAAAGGGACTTTAAGTCAAAGACCATAACTTGAGATTGGTAAATCAAAATGACATGGGACCAAAGAAATTGGTTAGAGGACTTCAAGACCTTTCCAAAATGTCCAAGAACATGTTCATAAATTCAAAACTGAGCAAGATATGCATTGGAGAAGTTGGGAAATTTTTGTGAAATGGCCAAAATCATTTATCCTTGAAACTTCATTTTTGACAAAAGGGGCCCCCTTTTTCCACTTGAATCAACTTGGCCATGCTTCCCACGTGTCCCACTTTTTATTTCAATATTTAAAATTAATTTTTTCATTTTTATTTGATTTTATTGGATTTAATTCATTGTAAATCTTTTAAAATCAAATGAAAATAAAAAAGATTAATTAAGGGACATATCTTGCTTTGATTAGCTTTGAACCACCATTATGCACATCCCAAATTTGTGCAAAGGGCTAAAGCTAGCAAGAATTCAAATTTGGCTAAAAAATGGAAGGTTTGTTAATGGAGTTTATGTCAAAATCTTAAGCATGAATGCAAGGCATTATTAGCCATAATTCTTATCAAAACTCATTACATAACCTATATGCAAGTCAACACAAAGGAGAACACGACCTAAGAGCTCCAAAAACGACCATACAAAATTGCAAAATTATCACACAAACTTGAAATCTGAAAACCTCCTTACAGTACATTTCAAGTCCTCATTCCCATCCAAACACATTGCTGACATCCCAAGGAAGCTTTGGAAATCAAAATCAAGCCCAAACACGCAAAGAACCATTCACACGAAGCCATACGGTTTGTCATTTTTTCCAGAAATACATAACATGGTTCATGCATTTTTAATGATTTTTCTTGTTTGATTTGCACTAATGAGGACTCTCTGAAGCTATTGGTACCACCCAATTGAAATATAGGCGCCTGAACAAGAATTCACCATGGATTTTTCTTAGGGTTTCAGAGCTCCAATTTTGAGGTTTTACGCATCTGGAAAAATTGGCCAACCAAAATAGTACCATTGGATTCAGGACATCCAGACGAAACTAACCCACCATTCGCGCTCTATTTATGTTTGCATATGAGCTATTCGCTATTTTTTGGCAGGTGTTGTTTTGGGGGGGTTTAAAACCCCCGCTTTCTCTTTTTGTTACAGGTACGAATGGAGAAGAAGATTGCGTGGCGAGACATGACTGAAGGGTTTGAATTCCAGCGCGTTTTTTTATTTTTATATCATTAACGTTAGTTTTGTTTTATATTATTTGTTATCTATTCTATGTACAACGCGCGCAAACAGCCTAATTGGTTGGCAGGTGGCTTGGTAAACACTGGGACCTGGGTTCGAATCCCAGGCCCCCACAAATTATTTCTATTATTTTGTTCCATATGTTTCCATGCAGTGCACACTCCAGGGCTCACCATACACCCAACGCCTTGGCTTGCCACGCGCCCAGTAAGTCTCATCCAAAGGCCAGAACCTGGAGTCCACCATGCACGCTAGTCAACAGACGCATACGCAACCACCAAAGTCCAAGGGGCCTGGAATTGAATGGGCCAATTTGCTTGCAATGCACCTCCAAAAAGGGCCAACACCCCCATGGTTTGCATCACATTTTCTTTTTTTTTTTTAATTTTCTTTTCTTCTTTTTATTTTAATTGTTTTTTCTTTTGTTTTATTTAATTCACCAAATTTAATATAAAAATCCAAAAAAATCAGAAATCAAGAAAAATAAAAAAATATGTTTTATTTAATTTTTAATTCATTAATAGTTTTTTAAATAAATCTTAATAAATCAATTAGTTTAATTTAGGTTTTCAATTTTAATATTTTCTTAATAACTAAAAAATATAGAAATTAGGGTTTTAGTATCTTTTTCCTTTTTATTCTTATCATTATTAATTATTAATTATTTTTGTAAGTACTCTTGTAATTAAACAATTAGTAAATTAGGTTTAAACTTAAATATTTTCTTTAATAATTAAAAACAATTTAGAATTAGGTTTTTTTATTTAATTTCAAAATCCAATTAATTTTCTTTATATCCATTAAATACAAAAACATCAAAAAATAACTTCTTTTCTTATTAAATCATTAATTAATTTTCGATTTCAATATTTAATTTCTTTAAAGGGTCCAACGCCCTCGCACCTCCGATTATAATTTATTTTCGCGCGTTTTGCTTCTATTTTTCATTTTAAATTTATGTAATTACCCCAAAGCTTTGTAATAGTAATTAGGACATTTGCTTTCCGCACTTTTATTTTAAATCGGGTCTTTGTTAATTTGGCGATGTATGGACCCGCGCCTTGTAATAGCGTAGGACTTTTATTTTTTCCGCATTTTAATTTCCGCACCTTTAAACTGTTAATCACATGAAAGAATGTATGCCCAAATAAAATCAAAGCGTAGCTCACTCAATGCATGACAAGACAAATAATAACTGAAAATGACACACAATGCACACACCACTTCTAGGGTACGCCTCACTTGTTGCCTTCGAAACGTGGTTGTCAAGTATAGGACGTCTTAGCGGTCCTTATGTCCATGATCTAGTTGCCTCGAAATAGTTGCCTCGGAACAGTTGCCTCGAAACGGTTGCCTCGGATTAAAAAAGGATCAAGGACATAAGGGTAGCTTCTAAGGTGTCTTGCTGTTGCTTCGGTGACCACACTGTCCCTACAATCGAATTGACCCAAATAACTCCAACGATGGTGCTACCTACCTCTCAATGGTGGGATGGCACTATCTAAAGGACTCTTACACAGCTTAATTCCTTAGAGTAGGTAGATTCTCATGGGTACTTGCTCTTTTTCGAAACAAACAAAAACATCTTTTCGCACCCCACACTTTCAAAAAGTTTTCAAACAATACTTCATACACTCTTGAGGACTGATACAAGAGTTACCTAGAAGTCTTCAAACGAAACTTTTTCAAAACCCACACACACACTTGAAAAGCAAACAAATTTTGAAAACATAAGAGCAAGTACCTAAGAGCCCATGGATAACCATGGATAGAAAGGGTGCTAACACCTTCCCTTTCTATAAATCTACCTCCCGAACCGAGAAACATTCTCGAATAAGGAATTTTGCCGTGCTTTTGTCCTTTCCATGTTGGAGAATATAAAAGACGGTGGTGACTCTTGCTTACCGCGACATTTCGCGAAACCAGCTTAAAAAACAGTCAGTTCCAGATCCACCGATCACAGAGTGTTTTACAAAAGTGTGTATCTTTTCGAAAAGATGTTTCAAATGTTTTTGAGAGTTTGTTTTGAAAGTGTTTGTGAGGTGTGGTTTTTGAAAATGAGGCAAGTGTTTTTGCAAGTTGATCTCAAGTAACTAAGAGTTTTGTCTACCCCTATTGTACTCAAAGGTTCTCTCTATGTTTTCAACCCTTTTTAATAATTTTGTTCCACCATTGAATTTGGTGGACAATCTTGCGTTTAGGATGTGATTGGGACAGGCGCGGGTCATCGTATGGACCATGAATGCAATGGTGCCAAGTGTCTTTGGCAATTTGCTTGAAGGGACTTGATCATTTGGATAGGCGACTTTCGAAAGCGTCATCGAGGGACTTATGATCATTTGGATTGTTTTGCCAAAGAAACTCGACGTGCAAGCATGGCCCATTTTGGAAGGCAACATGTGGGATTACCCTAGGGGGTGCAAGTGTGATTGTGTATTGATTTCATGCATTTGTATTTGTATTAGGTTATCTAGCGTTCGATTTTATGTACATACAAACCCTAGGTCTAACCATGGTATAATTCGAAAGCGGTAAATTGCGGGAATTTTAAAGTCTACGCTATTACAAGTGGTATCCGGGAGTGGGGGTACAAATTCACAAATGGGGATGAGACTTAAATAATTACAACCAAATCGAATTGAGATCAAATGTAATCAATGTAATGTATAGCAAAGTGTAAGAATAGCAAATGCATAATGTATCAAATGTAAAATGTATTGTGTAGGTGTAAGCGTAATTTATTTACAAGTTAAGAAAGGTGAACTTAAATGTATTATTAAGTATGTGTCATTAAGTATTAGTCATTTATTTCTTTTGTTGATATGTACAAAGATAATATCTTGAAAAAAGAAAAGTATTTATCTTAAACGAAAAATTATGTAATTATGTATTTATGTACAAAATATTTTAAGAAAAAAAGAAAGAAATGTTTTAAGTTTCCATTATATTGTTTTATGTACAAATTAAGAAAATTTAATCAAAGAAAGAAAAATGTTTTTAAATACTATTCTTTTATGCATTAAAAATTAATATATTTATATTTAGTATTTTTTGTGCATAAAAATGTTCAAACTTAAGAGAAAAAATTAATGTTTTTAAAGAAAGTTAATATTCCATGTATTTTAATTAACTAAAAAAAGCAATTAAACAGTTTTTTCTATGAAATGTAAACAAAACTATGATATACAAAAAAAAACAAAAGGTTAATAAAATCTTTAATGATAAGAAAAGGTATGTTAATTTATTAACAAAAGAAAAAATATGTTTTAAATGAAAGAAATTTTTTGGAGATTTGAATGGGCTGGGACACGTTGGAAAGGGCAAAGGCCCAAAGGGGTTTCACAACACATTTGCAAAGGTTTGGCATGTTTGTTTAGAAAGGGATTGGATTAGGGTTTGAGATTGAGGCGCCGTTCGCATTCGATTCGTTCCTCTTCGTCTTTCTCGAGCTGCTGAATAAAGTTTCTTCCTCGCCCAAGGTCACCGCGCCATCTCTGTCTCCTCTTCCCTCCTTGATCCAATGAAGCGAGATTAAGGTTACATTTTCTCCCCTTTTCTTAACGCATTTAGGATTTCATATGTCTTGCATGTTTTTGTTCATTGATTCTGAGGTTGTTATTGTTATTGGAGGTGCGTGGAAGGATAGAAAAAAAAACGTTACCTTTTGGAGACGGAGGAAGAGATGGGATTAGGAGGCGCGTGGAGGCTTTGACGGAGGAGGAAACGGTGACGCACGCTAGCTTGCTTTGACCCTGGTATTTTGTATTACTTCTGACTTTTTAGTTTCTTGTGTTGCCTTGGATGATGTTGCCCAGTGATGATGTTTTCTGAGGGCCTTTGTAGCCTTACCCTGTATTGCCTTGAAATGTTGCTTTATCTCCTTCTTCTAGTTGCCTTGAGTTGATTTTTTCTGTATGCCATGTGAATGCTTGAGTTGCCTAGCTTGATTTGCTTGATGCTGTATGATTTTGGTTTGTTAGCCCAATGATGAACCCTAGGTTCTAAGGGTTTATGTTGCTTTTCTGAGTATGCCTGTTATGAAATGCTTGACAAAGTTTGACAGGTGAGGGCAAAGGCTTGTTGGATTGTGTGATAGGATCTCACAGGTTTTGAATCAAGGCCTTGTGTTTCTTGTCAACTGGTCTTTAGATGGTTATTGCAAGTAACAGGTTATGGCCTGGGGCTTTATGTTCTGTTTCAGTAGGTTTTCGATGGTTTGTGGTTCCAGCAGGTTGTGAGGTTGGAAGGCAGCTTATGTTGTCTTTTGGCTTCAGGCTTGAGGACTGGTTTTAGGCTTATCAGGTTTTGACAGGGGTTTTGCAGGTTATGGCCTTGGTGAGGCTTGCTTCAGGTTTGGCTTAGCAGGTTAATGGTTTAAGCTTCAGGCTTTTGTTGCAGCTAGTTTTTCTTTGATTGAGGCTTGTGGCTTCAGCAGGTTATTTGTGAACTAGTTTTTAGTTTGGATATGGCCTTTTTGCTCATCCTTCAGCTTGGACAGTTTTGTGGTTATGATATGTTTCTCAGTTCTGTTTTTGTGTGTATCACTTCTGCCTCTCTCTTACTATTTTATTGACAGATTGTTTTATATATTTTTCTCTTTCTTCCTGCCTAAAGCCTGTAAGCCCTATTTCTGTCTCTCTTCTCTCTCTCTAGTACAAATCAAAACATTAAAATAATGTTATGTGTACTTTTTCTGAAAAAGCAAATGGCTGGGAAATGATGCTTTGAAACTTTGCTTGTAATAGTTATTTAACTCTGCATATTTTGTCTTCTTTTCTGCTTCTTGACAGCATTGATGGTACTTTGATATCTTGATATATCTTTTGGCAGCTTGTTGTTTAGTTGGACATTGGAACTTAGTTTTGGAATTGTGACTTTGTTTAGCAATTTGAACTTGATTTAGGCCATTCAGTTTGTAACTTGGACTTTGTATTTGCACATGCTGTCTTGCTTTGAACTATGCAGTTTTTTGACAAACTTTGAAATGTGCAATTTTTAGCTTTGTGCATTCATTTTTAATTTGCAAACATTTTCGTCCATCTTTGTGAACCGAGAGAAATCCCGTGATTTGCAAAGAGGGTTAACTGATCCCGGCCATTTGCTTTTAATGATGAACTTTTTATCTGTCTGTCTCTTTAAATATTTGTCTGCTTCAATTGACCTTTTCTTCTTTCTTATTCTTTGCAGATAGAATCCAATGAGGCAGAGGAAGCAAGGGAGGGAAGATGAAGAATTGAAGACTTAGAAAAATATTAGGATAGTTTTATTTAAATTTAAATAAATGTAATATTATTATTGTAAATACTTTGTAAACGAATACTTGTATTTAAATAACAATTGTAACAAATATTTAAAGATGAAATAAAAATTCCTTTTATCCAATTAATTCTTTTCTTCTTTTCAATTGTTTACTTTATTATTTATAATTCTTTAAATTATAATAATTGAAAATAAATTCCAAACCATTTAAATTCAGAATAATAAATAATTAAATAAACATTGTTTCAGCATTGATCAATTACTAAGCCTGGCTCTTCAAAAATCCAAAGTAATGCACAATCAACACAACAACTGCCCAAACATATTTTCCTCTTACTGATTTTAACCAAACACTGCAAATTCAATCCAAATGTCTCTTTTCACTGATTAAGTCAAACAATGCGAATTCAATCCAAATGTCTCAGCCCATATCTCGGAATAACTTGAAAAGCACTGTAGAATTAGTCTTTCTATAAATCTGCGCACAAAAACCTAGTTCCTGATTAAATGCCAAAGAAGCGTTCGCCTGATCGAAGCTGAACCAAAATCAACCAAATCCCTAAGCAAACTGCGTGAACTGTTCTAGAGCCATGAAAACCAATGAAAACCCTAATTTTGTCTGACTGACGAGAAAAGTCTGTTTGACCGATTCTTGAGCCAGTTTGAAAAATCAGGAAACGCCTGAAGCTGTGATTTCTTGAGGAAAAATGCGAGGGCAAATTTTGGGGTACAACAGTTGCCCCTGTTCAATCTTCTTGGACCTGAAGAGTTAGATTGGCAAGTTTGCCTTTCGCGACTCGAAGGTAAAAGGAGATTAGACACTAGAGTGCCCCGAAAATTTGCACTCGGTAATGCGATGGTAGAGGGAATGGGCTTAAAGATGCCATTTGGTGATGGGCTTAAAGATGCCATCTAGTGACTGCTGGTAGGAGGATGGGCTTATAGATGCCATCTGGAAATGGGCTTAAAGATGCCATTTAGAAATGTTTGTTGAGGAGGATGGGCTTATAGATGCCATCCGGGAATGATTGTTGAACTGTATGTCACTGGTGAATGGACGAGTATCAGAAAGGTATCCGATGTTTTGGAACATCTCTGAACTGGGGGTCTGAGCCAGCAATAGATTGACATCCGTGTTTGGAGAATCTGTAAACTGTTTTCAGGAGTTGAAGCAGCATCCGTTGTTGGGAAGCGTCCGTGAAGAGGTTGCATCTGAACAAGTGATAGATTAACATCCGGTGTTGGGAAGAATCCGTAAACTATTTTCAGGGGTCTGAAGAAGGAACCAGTGTAGGGTTTCCTGATGATGAGTCCGTGTAAAACTGCATCTGGATGAATCTGGAACAAGTATCAGAATGTCGCCATGTCTGGGTCATATTTGAACTGTCTTTGAGTGAATCTGAAATAAGTATCAGAATGTCGCCATGTCTGGGTCACATCTGAGCTACTTTTAGAAAGATTCTCGGAAGATGATGGTCTTTGTCTGTTGACTGATCTTTCCTGAAAAGGTAGAGAGTTAGTTGCATGCAATGTCATGATGCATGATGCAATGTATGTTATATCAATGCTTATGATATGAATGTGATGAATGCGCATGTAAACTGATGAGCTGTCTTGCTGAGGATAGATGAATCCTGGATGGTTGAAGATAAAAGAATCTTGACTGCCGCCAGGGAAAGTAAATCCTTGGCTACTGCTGTGGAGGGCAAGAATCTCCGATCGTTGAAAATGAGAAGTCCTGGGACCACTGTAGGGGAATCAGAAGTTTGGGTTGTATGCCAAGTTACTGGGGAATTCCTGTCTTGAGGAGATCTTCACCGGAGAATATTCGAATATTCTGCGGGAAGTTGAGAACGAGAGTCTTCACTCTGCTTGGCGATTGAAAGTTGGAAGTTTTACCTCCGCTGGGGGTATTGAAACTTGACTCTGAGGGCAGTTATCTTCTGGAAGGCTCTCTGGCTGGGGATTGCAAGAATCTTCTGATTGCCGTAGGTGTTGATCTTGGGAATGGGCTTACAGATGCCATTTGGAGATAGGATGGATAGTTGACTGGAGAGGTGTTGAATTGTAAGTTGAAAGAAGGAACCTGGGTAGGGTTTCCTGATGATGAGTCCGTGTAAAACTGCATCGGGTTTTTGAACACTTTTGACATTCGAATGCCCTAAGTGGTGATGTAGATAATTTCCTGGCTTGTTACAGGTGTTGACCCACAATCAGTCGTCCACAGATGTCTTCCTGGTTTGTTACAGGCATTGATCTGGAACTTAAGAAAGGTAACAGAATGGCAACCGTGTCTGGAGCGTATCTGGACCGTATCTTCCAACAGGCGATGAAGGAATGATTGAACACTTTTGGCATTCGAATGCCCCAAGTGGTGTTGTAGATAATTTCCCGGCTTGTTACAGGTGTTGATCCACAATCAGTCGTCCACATATATTTTCTTGGCTTGTTACAGGTGTTGATCTGGAACTTAAGAAAAGTTGGTCAAGGAGATATTGTCCTGGCTTGTTACAGGTGTTGATCTCTGACCTGAGAAAGAAAGATGGTTCCCTGGCTTGTTACAGGTGTTGATCTTCAATCTCTTCATGTAGATGATTTCCTGGCTTGTTACAGGTGTTAATCCACAATCAATCGTCCACAGATGTTTTCCTGGCTTGTTACAGGTGTCAAATCTGGAAAATGTTGTCGACAGATGTGCCCTGGCTAGATACAGGTATCGAATCTGGAATTGTTGTCTTCAGATGTGCCCTGGCTGGATACAGGTATCGAATCTGGAATTGTTGTCTTTAGATGTGCCCTGGCTGGATACAGGTATCGAATCTGGAATTGTTGTCTTCAGATGTGCCCTGGCTGGATACAGGTATCGAATCTGGAATTGTAATAGTTGATCTGTTAGTGGTTGTAATTTCCAGCAGGTGACGAGGAATTGTTGAACACTTTTTTGGCATTCGAATGCCCTAAGTGATGATGAATGAGTCTTGAATCAGATTACTCTGCGAATTGAGAGATTTCTTGAAATCTTGACTGGACTGCCCCAGGTTAATAGGATGGTGACATGTCATGCCCCTTGTTGATAGGAGATTTGTCGTTGGAAGTGTCATCCTTTCGAAGTGATTTTGCTCACTGAGAGAGTTTTCGTTCCTCCGAACATTCGCTGTATGAATTTCTTCGCTGTCAAACAAATAGTCAAATGCAGACAATGATATTCAAACAATGCAAAGTTTATGTTTGTCTCGAAGTTTTGCAAAATGCATTTTTAGCAGAAAACTTTTTATAAGACAAGTCAACACAAGATTTTAGAGCAAAGCCTTACAGGAGTCGGGATACCTTTGGTAACAGCATGCTTTCGAACTAACCCATGCTTCAATTAGGACTTTTGAAGGGTTGTAACGTGGCTTGGTTCACGGTTTACGAAACAAAGGATAAAGGCTCAAAGCGTATTTGTACCCACCCGCTCTTCGTGATGTTCCTCAACCCTAAGCTCAGTTAATTGTGCGTCGCACTCTGTTTTGAGTTTGGAACGACTTTTTGGGTGATGGTTCACCAATTGAATTTGGGAGACAGTCATCATCTCCCTTTTTTTTCACATTTTTTTATGTTGTTGAGGATTTGTAATGACCTCACTATTTTGATTTTGATTTGTTATCCCTAACTTTTGCCTGACTATTCCCGTTTTTTTTGAGATTACAATCAGCGGGATGCCCCAGCTTTCTTAAGCCTCCTTTACAGGTTTTGGCTTGGTGGGCTTTTCTCTTTTGAGAGATTGACTGCCTATGTGATAGGGAACCACCCTTGTCTTTTGATTCCAAAGGAATGCTTTTCTTTTTCTTTGACGATGTTCGTTGTATTACGAACTGAGAGTTTGCGACTTCAATGCGCATTTTCTTTTGAATTAACTGAGATACTCCCCTGCCCCAGGTTTATATCAAAGGTTTTGATCGTTTAGAACAGAAAACTCCTACTTCTTTAGCTCGAAGGGGTTGACTAGGGATTAACTTCCTTATAACTCCAGTGTTTGGGAATTGAAAGAAATGCCTGTACATCATCAGCGAGGTCTGTTCAAAAGCATACTGTATGAGATTATGGTATTGTTTCGTCATCCTCCCTCTAAAAGCTTGCAGCTTTTTATCAAGAGTTAAATATCATAAAGAAAGCATAAGAGTAGTGAAAACGAATGGATGAATTCAAGACAATCATATGCAATGCATTAATGAAACAGAGTTTAACATCAACAGTTAATTGTTTGAATAACAAAAGAAAATTACAACTTTGAAAATTCAAATGAAGCAAAAGTCTCTCAGTTTGAGCTTCGTCACTTCAGGTGGAGAACCCCTTAACGGAAGATTTTCATCTCGCCGTCTGGCATGAATTCCAGCACTCCAATGTCGATCAGATCTTGAATCTTGTTCTTCAAGGCCCAACAGTCGTCGGTGTCGTGTCCCGGGCTGTAGGAGTGGTAAACACAAAATGCGTCGGGACGATAGTTAGGAGCGGAGGTATTGAGCTTCCGAGGAGGATCCCTTAAAGTAAGCAGGTTGACCTCCAACAGGCGCTTCAGTATGAAGGATGATGGTATCTCAGTCTCCGTGAACTATCTTCCCGATGTTTCTTGCTTACGCCGATTACCCCATTGATGCTGGCGAGGTTGTTGATGGGCTTGTGACCCTGAAGCAAGCGAAGAAGCCTTCCCCTTGTCTTCTTGAGTGGATGGAGGCTGACCAGTAACTTGCTCTTTAACCTCAGATGTTTGCCCCAATTGGTTGTTTTGAAGCAGTTGGCGGACGAGAACTCTGAGTTCCTCTTGTCTTTGAGACAGATCTTGGATGAGAGCCATCTGGCCCACTAACTGCCCCATAACTTGGATCCTCAATGTTGCCAGATCAAACTGCAGCTCCGCAAGCTGATCACTCCTGGCATTGTTTTAATTCTCCAAGCCCTTTGTGAGGAGAGCTTTCATTTCTTCTTGCCCCAGAGACAAGTTCAAGAACATTTCCTGCAGCTGAGCAGTCTGGTCTTGGATGTCTTTGACAGACCTTTCTAGAGCCATCTCTTACTGAAATAAACAGTATGAGAGTAAGGAAACCTGAAAAAAGGAAAAACTGTCAAAATGCAATGCATGATATGTGGATGCATGCTTTCAAGGATCTCTTGGGGTAAACACAAGAAAATGTTAGAGGTTGAACTTTGCTCTTGGATTAGAGAACTTTGCACCAGTGGATGTCTTTCCACGAGAATCAAGCTCATCATGTCAAGTGGGTCATAGCCCCCGATTCAAGTTGTTGCACTTGATCTTTGATTAGAGAACTGGACACTGGTGGATGTCTTTCCACGAGAATCAAGCTCACCATGTCGAGTGGGTCATAGCCCCTGATTCAAGTTGTTACACTTGAACTTTGATTGGCGTTTGTTAGAGGAGAAACCTCTTGCCCTTTGGTAGACGTCTAGTTCAACGTAGCCCTGCATCAAAAGAACCCTCGAGATCCTTAAAATGGTTATTGAAAATGCTATGGTATGATGTCATGATGTTATGCACATGCATGCAAAAGCAAGTGAGTGTATATACAGGTAAACATATTCACACAGAGCAAACAAGTCCTTAGGTTTAGGTTTGCATGAAGTTAAGGTACTACCCTCTTTTAGTTTCGTTGGTTAAAACCTGTTCTATCAAAAGTAACCAGGTTCTAGAGGATCTCAAATCCTTGACTACCCTCAATCGGTCATAACTCCAGCATCGTAATCTTTTCTTTCGGCCAGAACCATCGCGAGAGTTTAGCCTCAATGAGTGTAGCATACTGCTACTGTTCTATGGCCAAGTTTGGTCAATTTAGGGTTCTAAGGTCGGTTGGTGTTTGATGACTCCTTAGAAGACCCATATTCTCCTCGTTGCAACACAAGGGATATTGGTACAGACTAAGGTGCCACACCAACGTAGCCACTGCTTCACCCATATCGGTCTACGTCGGACAGGTCCCTCACAGATTATGCTACCTAAAAGGGGATTCCCCAGATCCGGGTTAGGATCTATGAAACTCCGATGCAAAGCCCACATATATAAAAGAAAACAAAGCAAGCAATTGAGAAAAAGGTGATCTAAACCCTAAGGTAACCCCACTTTTTATTAATTCCTCAGCAGAGTCGCCAGTTCTGTGATACGGTGGGAGAACTGAATTGAGTTTTGCGTTTGTATTCGCACTTGTTCGGTTTAGCAAGAGTCGCCACCGACTTTTTATTTTATCCTAAAGGAAAGGTTAAAAAGCACAGGAAAAACCTTTTGAGATATTTCGTGGGTTCGGGGGGTAGATTATGAAAAGGGAAGGTATTAGCATCCTTTTCATCCATGGTTATCCATGGGCTCTTAGTTACTTAGTTTTTTAGATCACTTGCCTTGACTTTTGATTGCTTGAAATTGTGGTATATGTGTGTGTTTTGAAAATGTTTTTGAAATAGACGCCTTTGTTTCGGCAACCAATGTAATTGACTCGTGTTTGAGTGTTTTGCAAAAGTGTGTATCTTTTCGAAAAGATGTTTCAAATGTTTTTGAGAGTTTGTTTTGAAAGTGTTTGTGAGGTGTGGTTTTTGAAAAGGAGGCAAGTGTTTTTGCAAGTTGATCTCAAGTAACTAAGAGTTTTGTCTACCCCTATTTTACTCAAAGGTTCTCTCTATGTTTTCAACCCTTTTTAACAATTTTGTTCCACCATTGAATTTGGTGGACAATCTTGCGTTTAGGATGTGATTGGGACAGGCGCGGGTCATCGTATGGACCATGAATGCAATGGTGCCAAGTGTCTTTGGCAATTTGCTTGAAGGGACTTGATCATTTGGATAGGCGACTTTCGAAAGCGTCATCGAGGGACTTATGATCATTTGGATTGTTTTGCCAAAGAAACTCGACGTGCAAGCATGGCCCATTTTGGAAGGCAACATGTGGGATTACCCTAGGGGGTGCAAGTGTGATTGTGTATTGATTTCATGCATTTGTCTTTGTATTAGGTTATCTAGCGTTCGATTTTATGTACATACAAACCCTAGGTCTAACCATGGTATAATTCGAAAGTGGTAAATTGCGGGAATTTTAAAGTCTACGCTATTACAAATGGTATCCGGGAGTGGGGGTACAAATTCACAAATGGGGATGAGACTTAAATAATTACAACCAAATCGAATTGCGATCAAATGTAATCAATGTAATGTATAGCAAAGTGTAAGAATAGAAAATGCATAATGTATCAAATGTAAAATGTATTGTGTAGGTGTAAGCGTAATTTATTTACAAGTTAAGAAAGGTGAACTTAAATGTATTATTAAGTATGTGTCATTAAGTATTGGTCATTTATTTCTTTTGTTGATATGTACAAAGATAATATCTTGAAAAAATAAAAGTATTTATCTTAAAGGAAAAATTATGTAATTATGTATTTATGTACAAAATATTTTAAGAAAAAAAGAAAGAAATGTTTTAAGTTTCCATTATATTGTTTTATGTACAAATTAAGAAAATTTAATCAAAGAAAGAAAAATGTTTTTAAATACTATTCTTTTATGCATTAAAAATTAATATATTTATATTTAGTATTTTTTGTGCATAAAAATGTTCAAACTTAAGAGAAAAAATTAATGTTTTTAAAGAAAGTTAATATTCCATGTATTTTAATTAACTAAAAAAAGCAATTAAACAGTTTTTTCTATGAAATGTAAACAAAACTATGATATACAAAAAAATACAAAAGGTTAATAAAATCTTTAATGATAAGAAAAGGTATGTTAATTTATTAACAAAAGAAAAAATATGTTTTAAATGAAAGAAAATTTTTGGAGATTTGAATGGGCTGGGACACGTTGGAAAGGGCAAAGGCCCAAAGGGGTTTCACAGCACATTTGCAAAGGTTTGGCATGTTTGTTCAGAAAGGGATTGGATTAGGGTTTGATATTGAGGCGCCGTTCGCATTCGATTCGTTCCTCTTCGTCTTTCTCGAGCTGCTGAATAGAGTTTCCTCCTCGCCCAAGGTCACCGCGCCATCTCTGTCTCCTCTTCCCTCCTTGATCCAATGAAGCGAGATTAAGGTTACGTTTTCTCCTCTTTTCTTAACGCATTTAGGATTTCATATGTCTTGCATGTTTTTGTTCATTGATTCTAAGGTTGTTATTGTTATTGGAGGTGCGTGGAAGGATAGAAAAAAAAACGTTACCTTTTGGAGACGGAGGAAGAGATGGGATTAGGAGGCGCGTGAAGGCTTTGACGGCGGAGGAAACGGTGACGCACGCTAGCTTGCTTTGACCCTGGTATTTTGTATTACTTCTGACTTTTTAGTTTCTTGTGTTGCCTTGGATGATGTTGCCCAGCGATGATGTTTTCTGAGGGCCTTTGTAGCCTTACCCTGTATTTCCTTGAAATGTTTCTTTATCTCCTTCTTCTGGTTGCCTTGAGTTGCTTTTTTCTGTATGCCCTGTGAATGCTTGAGTTGCCTAGCTTGCTTTGCTTGATGCTGTATAATTTTGGTTTGTTAGCCCAATGATGAACCCTAGGTTCTGAGGGTTTATGTTGCTTTTCTGAGTATGCCTGATATGAAATGCTTGACAAAGTTTGACAGGTGAGGGCAAAGGCTTGTTGGACTGTGTGATAGGCTCTCACAGGTTTTGAATCAAGGCCTTGTGTTTCTTGTCAACAGGTCTTTGGATGGTTATTGCAAGTAACAGGTTATGGCCTGAGGCTTTATGTTCTGTTTCAGCAGGTTTTCGATGGTTTGTGGTTCCAACAGGTTGTGAGGTTGGAAGACAACTTATGTTGTCTTTTGGCTTCAGGCTTGAGGACTGGTTTTAGGCTTATCAGGTTTTGACAAGGGTTTTGCAGGTTATGGCCTTGGTGAGGCTTGCTTCAGGTTTGGCTTAGCAGGTTAATGGTTTAAGCTTCAGGCTTTTGTTGCAGCTAGTTTTTCTTTGATTGAGGCTTGTGGCTTCAGCAGGTTATTTGTGAACTGGTTTTTCGTTTGGATTTGGCCTTTTTGCTCATCCTTCAGCTTGGACAGTTTTGTGGTTATGATATGTTTCTCAGTTCTGTTTTTGTGTGTATCACTTCTGCCTCTCTCTTACTATTTTATTGACAGATTGTTTTATATATTTTTCTCTTTCTTCCTGCCTAAAGCCTGTAAGCCCTATTTCTGTCTCTCTTCTCTCTCTCTAGTACAAATCAAAACATTAAAATAATGTTATGTGTACTTTTTCTGAAAAAGCAAATGGCTGGGAAATGATGCTTTGAAACTTTGCTTGCAATAGTTATTTAACTCTGCATATTTTATCTTCTTTTCTGCTTCTTGACAGCATTGATGGTACTTTGATATCTTGAGATATCTTTTGGCAGCTTGTTGTTTAGTTGGACATTGGAACTTAGTTTTGGAATTGTGACTTTGTTTAGCAATTTGAACTTGGTTTAGGCCATTCAGTTTGTAACTTGGACTTTGTATTTGCACATGCTGTCTTGCTTTGAACTATGCAGTTTTTTGACAAACTTTGAAATGTGCAATTTTTAGCTTTGTGCATTTATTTTTAATTTGCAAACATTTTCGTCCATCTTTGTGAACCGGGAGAAATCCCGTGATTTGCAAAGAGGGTTAACTGATCCCGGCCATTTGCTTTTAATGATGAACTTTTTATCTGTCTGTCTCTTTAAATATTTGTCTGCTTCAATTGACCTTTTCTTCTTTCTTATTCTTTGCAGATAGAATCCAATGAGGCAGAGGAAGCAAGGGAGGGAAGATGAAGAATTGAAGACTTAGAAAAATATTAGGATAGTTTTATTTAAATTTAAATAAATGTAATATTATTATTGTAAATACTTTGTAAACGAATACTTGTATTTAAATAACAATTGTAACAAATATTTAAAGATGAAATAAAAATTCCTTTTATCCAATTAATTCTTTTCTTCTTTTCAATTGTTTACTTTATTATTTATAATTCTTTAAATTATAATAATTGAAAATAAATTCCAACCATTTAAATTCAGAATAATAAATAATTAAATAAACATTGTTTCAGCATTGATCAATTACTAAGCCTGGCGCTTCAAAAATCCAAAGTAATGCACAATCAAACACAACAACTGCCCAAACGTATTTTCCTCTTACTGATTTTAACCAAACACTGCAAATTCAATCCAAATGTCTCTTTTCACTGATTAAGTCAAACAATGCGAATTCAATCCAAATGTCTCAGCCCATATCTCGGAATAACTTGAAAAGCACTGTAGAATTAGTCTTTCTAAAAATCTGCGCACAAAAACCTAGTTCCTGATTAAATGCCAAAGAAGCGTTCGCCTGATCGAAGCTGAACCAAAATCAACCAAATCCCTAAGCAAACTGCGTGAACTGTTCTAGAGCCATGAAAACCAATGAAAACCCTAATTTTGTCTGACTGACGAGAAAAGTCTGTTTGACCGATTCTTGAGCCAGTTTGAAAAATCAGGAAACGCCTGAAGCTGTGATTTCTTGAGGAAAAATGCGAGGGCAAATTTTGGGGTACAACAGGTTGCCAACGTGGTTCCAGTGCCGAAGAAGGATGGTAAGGTCCGAATGTGTGTTGATTATAGGGATTTGAACAGGGCGAGCCCTAAGGATGATTTCCTTCTGCCTCATATCGACGTTCTGGTTGACAATACTGCTCAGTATAAGGTATTCTCCTTCATGGACGGGTTCTCCAGTTATAATCAGATCAAGATGGCTCCTGAAGACATGGAGAAGACCACTTTTATTACTCAGTGGGGCACCTTTTGCTACAAGGTCATGCCTTTTGGGTTGAAAAATGCTGGGGCAACCTACCAACGTGCCATGGTTGCATTGTTTCATGATATGATCCATCACGAGATAGAAGTATACGTCGACGATATGATTTCAACGTCCCAAACTGAGGAGGAACACCTTGACCATCTACAGAAGCTGTTTGACCGTCTGAAGTTGTACAAGCTGAGGTTGAACCCAAACAAGTGCACCTTTGGGGTGAGATCTGGAAAATTGCTAGGCTTCGTCATAAGCGACAAAGGCATTCAAGTGGACCCTGCCAAAGTGAAAGCCATACAAGAGATGCCAACTCCCAAGACAGAGAAAGAAGTCAGAGGCTTTCTAGGACGGTTGAACTACATTGCCCGATTCATCTCGCATCTAACTGCTACCTGTGAACCAATCTTCAAGCTGCTGAAGAAAGATCAAGTAGTACGTTGGAACGACGAGTGTCAGGCCATTTTCGAAAGAATCAAAGAGTATCTCCAAGAACCACCCATTCTTATGCCGCCGGTTGAAGGGAGACCTCTAATCTTATACTTGACAGTACTAGACAACTCAATGGGGTGTGTGCTGGGGCAGCATGACGAGTCTGGCCGAAAAGAACACGCCATTTATTACCTTAGCAAAAAGTTTACCGACTGTGAGACCCGATACTGACTGCTCGAGAAAACTTGCTGCGCTTTGGTATGGGCTGCTCGCCGGCTGAGACAGTATATGTTGACTCACACTACTCTGTTGATTTCAAAAATGGATCCAATAAAGTACATCTTTGAAAAGCCTGCCTTGTCCGGAAGAATAGCAAGATGGCAGATGATCTTGACAGAATACGACATCCAGTACACGACTCAGAAAGCAATCAAGGGATGTGTATTGGCAGACCATTTGGCACACCAGGAAGTGGACGATTACCAGTCGATGAACTTTGAATTTCCAGACGAGGATATCATGGTAGTGACTGATTATGAAGTACCTGGACCGGATGAAGGACCTGAGGAAGGATCCCGATGGTCTATGCACTTTGACGGAGCCTCGAACGCTTTGGGTAATGGTATCGGCGCTGTGATCATATCCCTTAAAGGCACTCATACTCCACTCACCGCCCGACTATGTTTCAACTGCACCAACAACATGGCAGAGTATGAAGCATGCATCATGGGTCTTCAAGCTGCAATTGACTTAAGGATCAAGTTTCTGAGTGTCTTCGGAGATTCCGCTCTCGTGATCAATCAGATCAAAGGCGAGTGGGATACGAAACACCCAAATCTTATTCCTTACAAGGAGTATGTGCTGACGTTGATTCCCCACTTCGAGGAGATAACCTTTGAACATTTCCCAAGAGAGGAGAATCAGTTAGCGGACTCGTTGGCTACGATGTCTTCTATGTTCAAAGTCAAATGGGACAATGAGGCTCCCCGGATCATTATCTGGAAGTTGGACGAACCTGCACATTGCTGCGATCTCGAGACCGAAGAGGTAACAAAAAAACCCTGGTATCATGAAGTGAAAAGGTACCTTGAAGCTCAAGAATACCCCGAAGGCGCATCTGTTAATGACAAGAAGTTCCTGAGAAGGTTTGTGGCAAAGTTCTTCCTCAGCAATGACATTCTCTACAAGCGAAACCATGATTCAACCTTACTGCGTTGTGTGGATAAGACTGAAGCAGAAAGGATCATGGCAGAGCTACATGAAGGTACCTTCGGAACACATTCCAGTGGACATACCATGGCAAAGAAAATCCTTCGGGCAGGATATTTCTGGTCCACAATGGAAGCCGACTGTTATCAGCATTCTCGAACTTGTCATAAATGCCAGATCTATGCTGATAAGGTACATATTCCTCCGGTCCCTCTGAACATCTTGACAGCACCCTGGCCCTTTGCAATGTGGGGCATTGATATGATCGGCAAAATTAGACCTACGGCATCCAACGGGCATCACTTCATCTTAGTAGCGATTGATTACTTCACAAAGTGGGTCGAGGCAGCTTCCTTCGCTACCGTAACCAATAACGTCGTGGCACGGTTCATTCGGCACAACCTGATCTGTTGATATGGTGTACCTGAGAGGATCATTGCGGATAATGGTACCAATCTTAACAACAAAATGATCACTGAGCTCTGCGAGCAATTCAAGATACAACACCACAACTCTTCTCCCTATCGACCGAAGATGAATGGGGATGTAGAAGCAGCGAATAAGAACATCAAGAAGATTGTGTAGAAGATGACAGTAACCTACAAAGATTGGCACGAAATGTTGCCGTTTTCTCTTCATGGGTACCGTACCTCAGCACGAACGTCAACAGGGGCAACTCCCTTCTCCTTGGTCTATGGCATGGAGGCAGTCTTGCCTATTGAAGTCCAGATACCCTCTCTCCGGATAATGAAGGATGCAGGTTCGAGCGAAGATGACTGGATCCAGACTCGGCTTGATCAATTAAACCTAATTGACGAAAAGAGACTCACTGCTATTTGTCATGGTCAGACGTACCAAAAACAGATGATCAGGGCATTTAACAAGAAGGTCAGACGACAAGAGTATTAAGTTGGAGACCTGGTAATCAAGCGCATCATTCTTCCTCAAAGTGATCCCAGGGGCAAATGGACCCCTACGTAAGAAGGGCCATTTGTGGTTAAACATATCTTCTTAGGAGGAGCTATGATTCTAACCACCATGGATGGTGACGACCTTCCTCACCCCGCCAATGCAGACATAGTAAAAAGATACTACGCATGATCAAAGACCCGCTAGGTCGACTGGCCTAGGCAAAAATAAGGGCTTCCCGGTGAACCAAAAGGGTTCGGGCAAAAATAAGGGATGAAATGAAAAAATCTGTACACCCGGCAAGTCGAAAACCTGAAAAGGCGGCTTGGGCAAAAATGGGTATCCCGGTGGACTGAAAACCCGAAAGGGCAGTCCAGGCAAAAGTTAGGGATAAAGCGTAATACTATGTCTCATTGGATCACCTTGCATCCAGAATTCGGCATCAACTATCGGGCTCAGATGACTCCAATCAATCAGCTTTATCTTCAATTAAGCAGCAGAGTGATGAGACGCTTGAAGACATAAAGGCGATAGCAGAGTTGGAACCCAGTGGGATTATTTTTCACATAACTATTTTGTTTCCTTTTCACAAAATTGTATAAACTCTATTTTGCTCGGCGGCGATCTCTTACTAGGACGTCAGCCTCCTGTACACAAAACGCCTATTTACAGGCAAATTTCAAAATCAATACAAGTTCAATTTTTCAGACAAATTACCCATCGTTTTTTTCCTTTTTCTGTTTTGTTTTGCAAAAAACGTCCAATGTTCATTTTTGATATATGCATTTGACATTAATTGCTAATCATGAATATTTGCATGCGAAACAAAGGACTAATTACAGATGACATCAGAAACAGGGGCAATAAAGAATTGTCTAAGCGATCTAGTTGCTCTGTCCACCAAGGTACCAAAGTAGGTTCGGCTGAAGAACGTAACCAGGATACCTTCACTCCCCGTTGAATAAGACGAGATTCAGCAATACTCTCCCCAGGCAGAGTTGGTCCCCCATCAGCCCTGAAAAGGCACAGTATCTCCAACAAGTCAGCGATACTCTCCCCAAGCCGAGTTAGTCTACTGTCAGCCTTAAGGAAGTTGGGTATCCCCAGAAGATCTCAACATTCCCCAGCGGAGTATAGACATTCCTCAGCAAGCATCCCCGACAGTCTTAATATAAGATTTGTTCCCCGGTGGAATACAGACACCCCAGTGGAACCATTCCCCAGTACAGTCCAAAGTTTCCCCAGGAAAGTGGAATCCATATCCCCAGTAGATTCTGGAAGCTTATCCCCAGTAGATTCTGGAAGCTTATCACCTGCAGAGTACATAAGTCTCTCCCCGACTTTATTCAAAGGTTATTTCCCCACCAGGGTATAACTGGGTTATCCTCAGCTAATTACCACGAAAAGATCGTCCTCGGCGAAGTTCTTCCTATTCCCCAGCGGAGTTTATCAAATACCCCAACATAACTTATCAGTGGAATCCCCAGCGGAGCTGTCATCAAAACCTCAGCGAAGTATCTCTTCCCACAGAGTAATTCCCCGCAGAGTAATCTCTCCAACAAGTTTATTCCCCAACGGAGTTATCTTCTCCTACCGGTTTATTCTTGCAACCATCATCCCCAACGGAAACGAAGAACTCCACTCTTCAACATCAGCCCAGGATTCCACAAACTCCCGAAAGTCGTCAAGGATTTATTTTCCTAGACAAAAATACATTCATCACATTATCATACACCATGACGCATGCATATACGCATCATATAACACAATCTCATTTATTCTCGAAAAAACATCATGACATCATGCATTTCATACATCATGACATTGCATACAACTGATGTTTTGCCTTTTCAGGAAAAAAGGACAATCCGAAGATGATTACTATCAACTGTCACAATTCCAGATTCGATTCCTGTATCTAGCCAGGGCATATCTGTGAGTGATTGATTTCCAGATTCGATACCTATATCCAGCCAGGGCATATCTGTAGACGACAATTTCCATATTCGATACCTGTATCCAGCCAGGGCATATCTGTAGACGATAATTTCCAGATTCGATACCTGTATCCAGCTAGGGCATATTTGTAGACGATAATTTCCAGATTCGATACCTGTACCCAGCCAGGGTATATCTGTAGACGACCAATTCCAGATTCGATTCCTGTATCCAGCCAGGGCATATATGTGAGTATTTGATTGTGGATTCGACACCTGTATCTAGCCAGGGCATCTCTGCATGAATAGTTTAGAGATTCGATACCTGTATCCAGCCAGGGCACGTCTGTAAGAAACCTTTTGAAGTTCCGGATTCGATTCCTGTACCTAGCCAGGGCATATCTGTGAGCGTTTGATTGTAGATTCGATACCTGTATCTAGCCAGGGCATATCCGCATGAAGAGACTGAAGATCGACACCTGTAGCAAGCCAGGAAACCATCTTTCTTTCTCAGGTACACAAGTTCTCGCTAAGGAATCTCTTACGCGATTGACACCCCCGATGGCATCTTTAAGCCCATCTCCACCACTATCCATTACACTTCCAAATGGCATCTATAAGCCCATTCCCGACATCACATTGCTGATACTCCATTATGCGAGTGCAAATTTCTGGGCACTCTAGTGTCCAATCTCCTTTTACCCTCGAGTCGCGAAAGGCAAACTTGCCAATCTAACTCTTCAGGTTCAAGAAGATTGAACAGGGGCAACTGTTGTACCCCAAAATTTGCCCTCCCATTTTCATCAATATTTTCTCACCACAAGACCCTTGGAGCTCAAGATCAAGTTAGGGTTTGCTCTGCTCAAGACTTCTCCTTGCACTGTTGACCCAAATTAGGGTTTGAGTTTGCACAAAGATGTTTTGACCTAAAATGCCCAAAATGACTTTCATGCTTCATGTTGGACTCACAAGTTTATCCATACCAAGTTTCAAGCCTTGATTCCAATCTTTGCCCAGTCAATTGGACAATTGACCTATAAATCAGCTGTATTGGGGAAAAAGTCAACTGTGGTCAATTGAAAGTCAAACCTCATGATTTTTGACCCACATCAACATTATGAACTCATATGGACCATTTTATCAAGTTTGGATCACAATTCCACAAGAAATTTGATCAGATCACCAAAAGGGCAAAATGGTCATTTTTAGGGTTTTGATTGCACAAAGGCAATTTTTGACTGTTTGACCTAGCCAATGGCAAACCAAACTCACATATGGACTCAAGGATTCAATGGCATGGTCTTGACACATTCAACAAGTTCAAAAGATCCCAAATGCACAAGATTGACAGATGAATTTTCCAGTCAACTGATCCAAATTTGACTGTATACTGAAAAGTCAAACTTTGACTTTTTGGTCAAAATCAAATGCCAAGATTCATTTTCCATCAAGACATATCAAATTATGAAACCTGTTCATCAAGAAATCAAAAATTACAAATTAGGGTTTGAAATGAAGAAATTTCATAACTTAGAAATTTTCTAAGTTATGAAATTTCCTAATTTTTTCCTAACTTTGTCCCCTTTTTTCATCAAGATGTATTTGGATTCAAACAAAACTCAAAACATGAAAGTTATAGTCCATTGCAAAATCTACAACTTTTATTCACAAAGTTTCCTCAAAAGAAGCTTGTAGCTCAAGTTATGATTTTTGGAATAGGGGTGCAAAACATTCTTAACTTAGAAATTTTTTGACCTATTTTAGGCAGGATTTTTGCCCAACTTCATGGCCACTTTTCACAAGCTTCCACTTGGAATCTCAACTTGCATTACAAAGATGGATTGTAGTACACATTCCAAGCTTTCCAAATTGTCCAAGAACTTCTCAAAAACCCTTGTGGTTAGGGAGAATCGAATTTGTAAAGATGGGCAAAAGTCACTTTGTTCATGGCCAAATTCATGTACATAACACTTTGCATTTTCAAACTCAGCTTGCACAAGCTAGGTTACAGGCCTCTGTTGTACCCCAAAATTTTCCCTCGTATTTTTCCACCAAGAAATCACGGCTTCGGGCTCTTCCTGATTTTTCAGAATGGCTCAAGAATCGGTTAAACAGACTTTTCTCGTCAGTCAGACAAAATTAGGGTTTTCATTAATTTTCATGGCTCTGGAACCGTTCACACAGTTTGTTTAGGGTTTGGTTTATTTTGGCTCAACTTTGATCAGACGAACGCTTCCTTGGCATATGATCCGGAACTAGAGTTTTTGTGCGTGCATTCTCAGAAAGAATTAATCCCACAGTGCTTTTCAAGTTATTCTGAGATGTGGGCTGAAACATTTGGATTGAATTCGCAGTGTTTGACTAAATCAGTGAAAAGAGGCATTTGGATTGAGTTTGCAGTGTTTGATTAAAATCATGAAGAGAAAAGACATTTGGGCATGTGTGATTTGACGGTGCATTGTTTTGATTATTCAAGACGCCGAACGTTTATGGATTATTTATTATTCTGAGTTAAATGGTTGGAATTTATTTTCAATTATTATAATTTAAAGAATTATAAATAATAAATGAACAATTGAAAAGAAGAAAAAGAATTAACTGGTAAAAAAATAGATTTTATTCATCTTTAATTTATTTGTTACAATTATCATTTAATACAGTATTTATTTACAAAGTATTTACAATGATAATTTTACAAATATTTAAAATGAAATAAAAACTATCCTAAATTCCTAAATCTTCAAATCCTCAGCTTCTACTGCTATTCCTCTCCATTTGATCATTTTATCTGCAAAACAAAGAAAGAAAAAGTCAGAAGGAGATAAATAATTAAAAGTAGACAGATAAAAATTAGATTCATCATTAAAAACAAATGGCCGGAATCAGTTTTGGCCCTCTCTGCAAATCACGGGATTTCTCCCGGTTCACAAAGAGGGATCGAATGTTGGCAATAAAACATGAGATGCACAAAAGATTTAATTGCACAAATTCAAATTTGTCAAAGCTGCATAATTTCAAAAAGTCTCAAACTAAGCCAAAAGCTGTCCAAGGATCAAAGTCTCAAACTAAGCCAAAAGCTGTCCAAGGATTAAAGTATCAACTAAGCCAAAAGCTGTCAAGAGAAAGTACATAAAGTATGCAAGAAACATGGAAGTATGCAGAGGAAAATATACAAGTGCAAGCAACATTAATCTCATCATTTTCCAGCCATTTGTTTTTTAAGAAAAGACAAATATAAGCAATATTAAATGCTTAAAAAAATTGTCAAGAGAGAGGAGAGTCAGAAATGACAACAAAACTGTCAAACAAAGGAGATTGCAAAACTCTCCAAGACAGTGCCCAAAAAGCCTAACCTGAAAAAGGCCAAGCCTCTAGCCTTCAAAAACCAAACCTGCATAAGCCTTTCAATACAGGCCTGTAAGCGCAGAAGAACCAGTTCAAAAAACACCAAAGGCAAGAACCTGCCCAACCAAAAGCTTTAAAGCCTTAACCAAAAGCATTCAAATCCATAGCCTCAATCAAAGCAAAACTTGCCTGAAGCTTTCAACCAAGCAAAAGAAGCTAAAACCCTGTCCAAGCCTTACTAAACTGTCATGCCTCAACCTGTTTCAGGCCTGTAAGCACACAAAACCAGTTGACAAGAACATAAACCTGCTAAGCCTTACCTGTGTCAAAACCCTAAGGCCATAACCTGTAAACTCCAACTAAACCTCAAACGGTCAAGCCCAAGCATCAACCAACAAAGTCAAAGAGCCTCTAAACACCAAACCCTCTAACATCAAACTGTCAAGCCTAAATATATCAACAAAAATCAACCAAAACTTCGAGCCCTCAGAAAAACTTCCTCATTGGGAAAACACAAGAATCAAACACATTAGCATTCAATACGCGATACCAATAAGCATATTCAGAATCATCAACAAATACATCATCAAGAAATTATTTCACATCAAGCAAAGCAAGCTAGGCAACCAAATTCAGCAAGCAAACATATAAGGCATCAAGCTAGGCATCAGGGCAACAAGAAGAAGAGGAAAAGAGATATACTGGGCTTTCAGAAATGCATCATTAAACCACAAAAAGGCGAAAATACAAAAACCAGGAAGAGCAAGTTCATCATCACCACTTTCTCGCCGTCCGGACGCCTGAGCACCTCCAAGCTCTATCTCTCCTCCATCTCCAGAAGATAAAGGTAGTATAATTTTCTTCCCTTCCCTTTCATACCTCAAACATAAAATCAAAGCACTTAAATCAGAACTCAATCAAAACATGAAGTCAAAAGCGATAACAAAAACCCTAGCACATTAAAGAATGAAACCATTACCGTTATACCATGTCGCTGGTTAAACCACTGGAGAGAAGAGGACGAGCGGTGGCGTACGGTGGCCTTGGACGAAGGGTGGCATCTGTGGTCATGGCAAAGAAGATAAGGAGGAAGACAAAGTGAAGTAAACGGCGCTGTAACCCTAAGCCTTTCCCCAAATGAAACAAATGTTTCAAACCCTTACAAATGTTTCATAAAACATTGGGCCTTACCCCATTCAGCCTTAAGCCCAAACGCGTTGACACCCCCCTGGCTTCTGTTCAAATTACGTATGGGCCACAAGACTCCCTAAGGCCCATTCATGTTGTTTTTTTAAAAACTAAAAACGTTTTTCTTTTATCACCCTAATATCTTTTTATAACTTAATTAAATACATTAATTTTTGTTTTCTTTACATTAATTTTTTATACCTTTTTTATATATAATATAATTATAATTTTGTATAAGAGTATTAACTAAAACAAACATGAACATAATAATTTTCTCAAATTTAAAATATTTTCTTTTTCTTTTAATTAAATATCCTTATTTGTACATAAATACATAAAAACATCATACATAATTTTCTTAAACTTGAAATATTTTCCTTTTTCTTCAATTAAAATTTTGTATATGAAAACATCAATATATGAATTTTCTTTAAGATAAATACTTTTCTTTTCTTAAAATGTTGTCTTTGTACATTAATACTAAAAAAATACTAATATATAAGAAATATGATTTAAGACTTTCTTTTCTTTTCTTGAAATATTATGTTTGTACATATTAAACAAAATACAAGAATACAAAAATTAAATCAAACATACTTAATAATGCATTTAAGTTCACATTTCTCAACTTGTAAATAAGTCATACACTTACACAAATAAATTACACTTACACTTACATATACAAATACAATACACTTACATTGATAAACTATACAATTGCTATTCTTATACATTGCTATACATTATATTTTACATTGCGATCGATTCGATTTGGTTGTAATTATTTAAAGTCTCATCCCCATTTGTAAATTTGTACCCCCCACTCCCGGATACTATTTTGTAATAGCGTAGACTTTAAATTCCCGCAATTTACCGCTTTCAAATATACCATGGTTAGACCTAGGGTTTGCATGTACATAAAATCGAACGCTAGATAACCTAATACAAGACAAATGCATGAAATCAATACACAATCACACTTGCACCCCTAGGGTAATCCCACATGTTGCCTTCCAAAATGGGCCATGCTTGCACGTCGAGTTTCTTTGGCAAAACAATTCAAATGATCATAAGTCCCTCGATGACGCTTTCGAAAGTTGCCTATCAAAATGATCATAGTCCCTTCAAGCAAAATTGCCAAAGATACTTGGCACCATTGCAATCATGGTCCATACGATGACCCGCGCCTGTCCCGATCACATCCTAAACGCAAGATTGTCCACCAAATTCAATGGTGGAACAAAATTGTTAAAAAGGGGTTGAAAACATAGAGAAAACCTTTGAGTACAATAGGGGTAGACAAAACTCTTAGTTACTTGGGATCAATCTTGCAAAAACACTTGCCTCCTTTTCAAAACCACACTCCACAAACACTTTCAAAACAAATTTCCAAAAACATTTTGAAACATCTTTTCGAAAAGATACACACCCTTGTATATACTCAAGCACGAGTCATTACAACGGTTGCCGAAACAAAGGCATCTATTTTAAAAACATTTTCAAAACACACACACACCACAATTTCAAGCAATCGAAAATCAAAGCAAGCGATCTAAAACCAAGTAACTAAGAGCCCATGGATAACCATGGATGAAAAGGGTGCTAATACCTTCCCTTTTCATAATCTACCCCCCGAACCCACGAAACATCTCAAAAGGTTTTTGCTGTGCTTTTTAAACCTTTCCTTAGGATAAAATAAAAAGTCGGTGGCGACTCTTGCTCAATCGAACAAGTGCGAATACAAACGCAAAACCTCAAGTCAGTTCTCCCACCGTATCACAGAACTGGCGACTCTGCTGGGGAAGATTCTTAAAAGTGGGGTTACCTTAGGGTTTAGATCACCTTTACATTCTTGCTTTGATTGCCTTGATTGGTTTATCTTTTGGGTCCTTGTTTGGGTTTGTTGTAAATCCTATACCCGGATTTGGGGCACCTTTTTAGGTAAATAGCAAAAAAACTGTGAGGGAACTGTGCGGGGTATACCGACACGGTTGAAGCAGTAAGCTATGTTAGTGTGACATATTTGTGAGTACCGGTAACCCTTGAGTTCAATCAAGGAGAGTACGGGGCCGCTGAGTGATGTCGTGAAGCACTAACGAACTCTTAGAACCTTAATTGACCATCCTAGCCTTTTTTTTAGGGGTAGTGAGATGACCGACTTTGGTGTAGTCCGAAGTTGGTAGATACTCGATGCTACACTCATTGAGGGTTGTTTTCTTGGAATATTTTGGTCGCCAGTTAAGTGGCTAAATCAAAACAATGAACACAGAAAATAATCCAATGATATTGAGCTCTTTAGAACCCGGTTTCTATTTCTAGGACAGGATGAGCCAACTAACTTCAAGAGGGTACTTACCTAAACCCCATGCAAGCCTAAACCTAAGGACTTGTTTGCTTTGTGTGAATATGTTTGTCTGTATATACGCTTACTTGCTTTTACATACCTGTACATAACATCATACCATAGCATTTTTCACTAACCTTTTCAAGGATCTCGAGGGTTCTTTTGATGCAGGGTCACGTTGAGCCAGACGTCTACCAAGGGGCAAGAGGTTTCTCCTCTAAACAAATGCCAATCAAAGATCAAGTACAACAACTTGAATCAGTGGCTATGACCCACTCGACACGGTGAGCTTGATTCTCGTGGAAAGACATCCATCGGCGCAAAGTTCTCCGATCCAAGATCAAAGTTCAACCTCTAACATTCTCTTGTGTTTACCCCAAGAGATCCTTGAAAGCATGCATCCACATATTATGCATCGCATCTTGACGACCTTTCCTTTTTCAGGTTTCCTTACTCTCCTGCTGTTTATTTCAGTAAGAGATGGCTCTAGAAAGGTCTGTCAAAGACATCCAAGACCAGACTGCTCAGCTGCAGGAAATGTTTCTGAACTTGTCTCTGGGGCAAGAAGAAATGAAAGATCTCCTCACAAAGGGCTTGGTCCAGGAGACTTCAAACAATGCCAGGAGTGATCAGCTTGCGGAGCTGCAGTTTGATCTGGCAACATTGAGGATTCAAGTGATGGGGCAGTTAGTGGGCCAGATGGCTCTCATCCAAGACCTGTCTCAAAGACAAGAGGAACTCAGAGTTCTCGTCTGCCAGCTGCTTCAAAACAACCAACGGGGGCAAACATCTGAGGTTGAAGAGCAAGTCACCGCTTAACCTCCATCCACTCAAGAAGACAAGGGGAAGGCTCCTCTGCTTGCTTCAGGGTCACAACCCCCTCAACAATCTCGCCAGCGTCAACGGGGTAATCGGCGTAATCAAAATACGTCGGGAAGACATTTCTCCGAAACTGAGATACCATCATCCTTCATACTGAGGCGCCTGTTGGAATTCAACCTGCTTACTTTAAGGGATCCTCCTCGGAAGCTCAATACCTCCGCTCCTAACTATCGTCCCGACGCATTTTGTGTTTACCACTCCTACAGCCCGGGACACGACACCGACGACTGTTGGGCCTTGAAGAACAAGATTCAAGATCTGATCAACATTGGAGTGCTGGAATTCATGCCAGACGGCGAGATGAAAATCTTCCGTTAAGGAGTTCTCCACCTGGAGTGACAAAGCTCAAAGCTGAGAGACTTTTGCTTCATTTCGAATTTTCAAAGTTGTAATTTCTTTTGTTATTCAAACAATTATCTGTTGATGTTTAAACTTTGTTTCATTAATGCATTGCATATGTTTGTTTTGAATTTATCCATTCGTTTTCACTACTATTATGCTTTCTTCATGATATTTAACTCTTGATAAAAAGCTGCAAGCCTTTAGAGGGAGGATGACGAAACAATACCATAATCTCATACAATATGCTTTTGAACGGACCTTGCTGATGATGTACATGCATTTCTTTCAATTCCCAAACACTGGAGTTATAAGGAAGTTAATCCCTAGTCAACCCCTTCGAGCCAAATAAGTAGGAGTTTTCTGTTCTAAACAATCGAAACCTTTGATATAAACCTGGGGCAGGGTAGTATCTCAGTTAATTCAAAAGAAAATGCGCATTGAAGTCGCAAACTCTCAGTTCGTAATACAACGAACGACGACAAAGAAAAAAAACATTCCCTTGGAATCAAAAGACAAGGGTGGTTCCCTATCATATAGGCAGTCAATCTCTCAAAAGAAAGAGCCAAAACCTATAAAGGAGGCTTAAGAAAGCTGGGGCATCCTGCTGACTGTGATCTCAAAAACAGAGACGGTCAGGCAAAAGTTAGGGATAACAAATCAAAATCAAAATAGAGAGGTCATTACAAATCCTCAACAACATGAAAAATGTTGCAAAAGAGAAAAAGGAGATGATGACTGTCTCCTAAATTCAATTGGGGAACCATCACCCAAAAAGTCGTTCCAAACTCAAAATAGAGTGCGACGCACAATTAACTGAGCTTAGGGTTGAAGAACATCACGAAGAGCGGGTGGGTACAAATACACTTTGAGCCTTTATCCTTTGTTTCTTAAGCCGTGAACCAGGCCACGTTACAACCTTTTAAAAGTCCTAATTGAAGCATGGGTTAGTTCGAAAGCATACTGTTACAAAAGGTATTCTGACTCCTGTAAGGCTTTGCTCTAAAATCTTGTGTTGATTTGTATTATGAATAAGTTTTCTGCTAAAAACGCATTTTTCAAAACTTCAAGACAGACATAAACTTTGCATTGCTTGAATATCACTATTTGCATTTGGCTATTTGTTTGACAGCGAAGAAATTCATACAGCGAAGGTTCGGAGGAACGAAAACTCTCTCAGTGAACAAAAATCACTTCAAGAAGGATGACACTTCCATTGACAAATCTTCTATCAACAAGGGGCGTGACATGGCACCATCCAGATAACCTGGGGCAAGTCTCCTGCATCATCACTGGGGGCATTCGAATTCCAAAAGTGTTCAATTCCTTCATCACCTGTTGGAAGCCATAGTCGTCAAAGATCAAATTCTCACAAAATTCAAGTTATGAAGCCCGGATTTGATCGGATAATATCTTGATCTCTACAACACATTGTGAAGACCGGACTACGACCGAATAACAGTGTCAGACTACCGCAGAGCCTGGATTACGACCAGATAGTGGGATCTCCTTAATTCAAGTTATGAAGCCCGGATTTGACCGGATAATATCTTGATCTCTACAGCACATTGTGAAGATCGGACTACGACCGGATAACAGTGTCAGACTACCGCAGAGCCTGGATTACGACCAGATAGTGGGATCTCCTGAATTCAAGTTATGAAGCCCGAATTTGATCGGATAATATCTTGATCTCTACAGCACATTGTGAAGACCGGACTACAACCGGATAACAGCGTCAGACTACCGCAAAGCCTGGATTGCGACCAGATAAGCGGTGTCCCCTCGGAGCAAGCTATGAAACCCGGATTCGACCGGATAATAGTTTAACCCCCAACAAGTTATTGTGAAGACTGGATTGCAACCAGATGGAAATACAAGTTCCTGTGAAGCCTGGACTACGACCAGACAACAGTCAAGAATACTACGAAACCTGGAATCGACCAGATAGTGGTATATCTTCAGCACAAGCCGTGAAGCCCGGATTTGACTGGATAACAGCTTAACAAGTTATTGTGAAGACTGGATTACGACCAGATAACAGTTAACCCTCAAGAATAAAGACTCTCATCCTTGAAGCCTCAGAAAATTGGTATACTCCCAATTTCTGACCCTGAACAAATCAAGATCTAGAGATAGTTCAAGATGTGACCCAGAGATGGCGACATTCAGTAACTTATTCCAGATCAACACCACTTGGGGCATTCAAATGTCAAAAGTGTTCAGCAATTCCTTCATCACCTGTTGGAAGATACGGTCCAGATGTGCTCTAGACACGGTTGCCATTCTGTCACCTTTCTTAAGTTCCGGATCAACACCTATAACAAGCCAGTAAAATATCTGTGAACGACTGATTATGGATTAACACTTGTAACAAGCCAGGAAATTATCTACATCACCACTTGGGGCATTCGAATGTCAAAAGTGTTTAGCAATTCCTTCATCACCTGTTGGAAGATACGGTCCAGATGTGCTCCAGACACAGTTGCCATTCTGTCACCTTTCTTAAGTTCCGGATCAACACCTGTAACAAGCCAGGAAAATATCTGTGAACGACTGATTGTGGATTAACACCTGTAACAAGCCAGGAAATTATCTACATCACCACTTGGGACATTCGAATGTCAAAAGTGTTAAGCAATTCCTTCATCACCTGTCGGAAGATACAGTTTCAGATACGCTCCAGACACGGTAGCCATTCTGTCACTCATTCAGATCCTAGTTACAGTTTCAGATATACTCCAAACACGGAAGTCATTCTGCTACTCATACAGATCTCTACTCCAAGATACAGTTCAGATACGCTCCAGACACGGTAGCCATTCTGTCACTCATTCAGATCCTAGTTACAGTTTCAGATATACTCCAGACACGGAAGTCATTCTGCTACTCATACAGATCTCTACTCCAAGATACAATTCAGATATGCTCCAGACACGGTAGCCATTCTGTCACTCATTCAGATCCTAGTTACAGTTTCAGATATACTCCAAACACGGAAGTCATTCTGCTACTCATACAGATCTCTACTCCAAGATACAGTCCAGATACGCTCCAGACACGGTAGCCATTCTGTTACTCATTCAGATCCTAGTTACAGTTTCAGATACACTCCAGACGCGGAAGTCATTCTGCTACTCATACAGATCTCAAATCCAATATGTAGTTTTACACGGACTCATCATCAGGAAGCCCCACACCGGTTCCTTCTCAAACTCAAAAGATTCTTACTCAAGATCTAGAAATAGTTCAAGATGTGACCCAGAGATGGCGACATTCAGTAACTTATTCCAGATCAACACCTGCAGCAATCAGAAGATTCTTGCAATCCCCAGCCAGAGAGCCTTACAGAAGCTAACTCCCCTCAGAGTCAAGTTTCAATATCCCCAGCGGAGCTAAAACTCCCAATTATCAATCCCCAAGCAGAGTGAAGACTCTCATTCTCAGTTCCTCACAGAATATTCGAATATTCCCCAGTGAAGATCTCCTCAAGACAGGAATTCCCCAGTAGATTGGCATACAACCCAACCTCCGGATTCCCCGACAGTGGTCCCGAGACTTCTTATGATCAAAGATTCTTGCCCTCCACAGCAGCAGCCAAGGAATTATTTTCCCCGGCAGCAGTCAAGATTCTTTGTCTCCAATCATCCAGGATTCATCTATCCTCAGCAAGACAGCTCATCGGCTTGCATGTGCATTCATCACATTCATATCATAAACATTGATATGACATACATTGCATCACGCATCATGACATTGCATAATAACTAACTCTTTACCTTTTCAGGAAAGAGCATTCAACAGACAAAGACCATCATCTTCCAAGATTCTTTCTAGAAATAGTTCAGATGTGACCCAGACACGGCGACCTTCTGATACTTATTCCAAATTCATCCAGAATTAGTTCAGATGCGACCCAAACACGGCGACATTCTGATACCTATTCCAGATTCGACCCGATACAGTTTTATACGGACTCATCATCAGGAAACCCTACACCGGTTCCTTCTCCACTTCAAGACTTCTGAAAACAGTTTACGGATTCTTCCCAACACCGGATGTTAATCTATCACTTGTTCAGATGCAACTTTTGAAAACAGTTTACGAACGCTTCCCGACAACGGATGCTGCTCTATCGCTTATTCAAACTCCAACTCCTGAAAACAGTTTACAGATTCTCCAAACACGGATGTCAATCTATTGCTTGTTCAGACCCCCGGTTCAGAGATGTTCCAAAACACGGATACCTTTCTGATACTCGTCCACTCACCAGTGACATACAGTCCAACAATCACCTTCAGATGGCATCTATAAGCCCATCCTCCTCCAGACAACTTCCAAATGGCATCTTTAAGCCCATTTCCAGATGGCATCTTTAAGCCCATTTCCAGATGGCATCATTAAGCCCATCACCAAATGGCATCTGTAAGCCCATTCACCTCTACCATCACACCACCAAGTGCAAATTTTCTGGGCACTCTAGTGTCCAATCTCCTTTTACCTTCGAGTCGCGAAAGGAAAACTTGCCAATCTAACTCTTCAGGTTCAAGAAGATTGAACAGGGGCAACTGTTGTACCCCAAAATTTGCCCTCGGATTTTTCCACCAAGAAATCACGGCTTCGTGCTCTTCTTGATTTTTCAGAATGGCTCAAGAATCGGTCAAACAGACTTTTCTCGTCAGTCAGACAAAATTAGGGTTTTCATTGATTTTCATGGCTCTAGAACAGTTCACACAGTTTGTTTAGGGTTTGGTTGATTTTGGCTCAGCTTTGATCAGGCGAACGCTTCCTTGGCATTTGATCCGGAACTAGGGTTTTTGTGCGCACATTCTCAGAAAGAATTAACCCCACAGTGCTTTTCAAGTTATTCTGAGATGTGGGCTGAAACATTTGGATTGAATTCGCAGTGTTTGACTAAATCAGTGAAAAGAGACATTTGGATTGAGTTTGCAGTGTTTGATTAAAATCATGAAGAGAAAAGACATTTGGGCATGTGTGATTTGATGGTGCATTGTTTTGATTATTCAAGACGCTGGACGTTTATGGATTATTTATTATTCTGAGTTAAATGGTTGGAATTTATTTTCAATTATTATAATTTAGAATTATAAATAATAAATGAACAATTGAAAAGAAGAAAAAGAATTAACTGGTAAAAAAATAGATTTTATTCATCTTTAATTTATTTGTTACAATTATCATTTAATACAGTATTTATTTACAAAGTATTTACAATGATAATTTTACAAATATTTAAAATGAAATAAAAACTATCCTAAATTCCTAAATCTTCAAATCCTCAGCTTCTAATGCTATTCCTCTCCATTTGATCATTTTATCTGCAAAACAAAGAAAGAAAAAGTCAGAAGCAGATAAATAATTAAAAGCAGACAAATAAAAATAAGATTCATCATTAAAAACAAATGGCCGGAATCAGTTTTGGCCCTCTCTGCAAATCACGGGATTTCTCCCGGTTCACAAAGAGGGATGGAATGTTGGCAATAAAACATGAGATGCACAAAAGATTTAATTGCACAAATTCAAATTTGTCAAAGCTGCATAATTTCAAAAAGTCTCAAACTAAGCCAAAAGCTGTCCAAGGATCAAAGTCTCAAACTAAGCCAAAAGTTGTCCAAGGATTAAAGTATCAACTAAGCCAAAAGCTGTCAAGAGAAAGTACATAAAGTATGCAAGAAACATGGAAGTATGCAGAGGAAAATATACAAGTGCAAGCAACATTAATCTCATCATTTTCCAGCCATTTGTTTTTTCAAAAAAGACAAATATAAGCAATATTAAATGCTTAAAAAAATTGTCAAGAGAGGGGAGAGGCAGAAATCACAACAAAACTGTCAAACAAAGGAGATTGCAAAACTCTCCAAGACAGTGCCCAAAAAGCCTAACCTGAAAAAGGCCAAGCCTCTAGCCTTCAAAAACCAAACCTGCATAAGCCTTTCAATACAGGCATGTAAGTGCAGAGGAACCAGTTCAAAAAACACCAAAGGCAAGAACCTGCCCAACCAAAAGCACTAAAGCCTTAACCAAAAGCATTCAAAGCCATAGCCTCAATCAAAGAAAAACTTGCCTGAAGCTTTCAACCAAGCAAAAGAAGCTAAAACCCTGTCCAAGCCTTACTAAACTGTCACGCCTCAACCTGTTTCAGGCCTGTAAGCACACAAAACCAGTTGACAAGAACATAAACCTGCTAAGCCTTACCTGTGTCAAAACCCTAAGGCCATAACCTGTAAACTCCAACTAAACCTCAAACGGTCAAGCCCAAGCATCAACCAACAAAGTCAAAGAGCCTCTAAACACCAAACCCTCCAGCATCAAACTGTCAAGCCTAAATATATCAACAAAAATCAACCAAAACTTCGAGCCCTCAGAAAAACTTCCTCATTGGGCAAACACACGAATCAAACACATTAGCATTCAATACGCGATACCAATAAGCATATTCAGAATCATCAACAAATACATCATCAAGAAATTATTTCACATCAAGCAAAGCAAGCTAGGCAACCAAATTCAGCAAGCAAACATATAAGGCATCAAGCTAGGCATCAGGGCAACAAGAAGAAGAGGAAAAGAGATATACTGGGCTTTCAGAAATGCATCATTAAACCACAAAAAGGCGAAAATACACAAACCAGGAAGAGCAAGTTCATCATCACCACTTTCTCGCCGTCCGGCCGCCTGAGCACCTCCAAGCTCTATCTCTCCTCCATCTCCAGAAGATAAAGGTAGTATAATTTTCTTCCCTTCCCTTTCATACCTCAAACATAAAATCAAAGCACTTAAATCAGAACTCAATCAAAACATGAAGTCAAAAGCGATAACAAAAACCCTAGCACATTAAAGAATGAAACCATTACCGTTATACCATGTCGCTGGTTAAACCACTGGAGAGAAGAGGACGAGCGGTGGCGTATGGTGGCCTTGGACGAAGGGTGGCATCTGTGGTCATGGCAAATAAGATAAGGAGGAAGACAAAGTGAAGTAAACGGCGCTGTAACCCTAAGCCTTTCCCCAAATGAAACAAATGTTTCAAACCCTTACAAATGTTTCATAAAACATTGGGCCTTGCCCCATTCAGCCTTAAGCCCAAACGCGTTGACACCCCCCTGGCTTCTGTTCAAATTACGTATGGGCCACAAGACTCCCTAAGGCCCATTCATGTTGTTTTTTTAAAAACTAAAAACGTTTTTCTTTTATCACCCTAATATCTTTTTATAACTTAATTAAATACATTAATTTTTGTTTTCTTTACATTAATTTTTTATACCTTTTTTATATATAATATAATTATAATTTTGTATAAGAGTATTAACTAAAACAAACATGAACATAATAATTTTCTCAAATTTAAAATATTTTCTTTTTCTTTTAATTAAATATCCTTATTTGTACATAAATACATAAAAACATCATACATAATTTTCTTAAACTTGAAATATTTTCCTTTTTCTTCAATTAAAATTTTGTATATGAAAACATCAATATATAAATTTTCTTTAAGATAAATACTTTTCTTTTCTTAAAATGTTGTCTTTGTACATTAATACTAAAAAAATACTAATATATAAGAAATAAGATTTAAGACTTTCTTTTCTTTTCTTGAAATATTATGTTTGTACATATTAAACAAAATACAAGAATACAAAAATTAAATCAAACATACTTAATAATGCATTTAAGTTCACATTTCTCAACTTGTAAATAAGTCATACACTTACACAAATAAATTACACTTACACTTACATATACAAATACAATACACTTACACTTGATAAACTATACAATTGCTATTCTTATACATTGCTATACATTATATTTTACATTGCGATCGATTCGATTTGGTTGTAATTATTTAAAGTCTCATCCCCATTTGTAAATTTGTATCCCCCACTCCCGGATACTATTTTGTAATAGCGTAGACTTTAAATTCCCGCAATTTACCGCTTTCAAATATACCATGGTTAGACCTAGGGTTTGCATGTACATAAAATCGAACGCTAGATAACCTAATACAAGACAAATGCATAAAATCAATACACAATCACACTTGCACCCCTAGGGTAATCCCACATGTTGCCTTCCAAAATGGGCCATGCTTGCACGTCGAGTTTCTTTGGCAAAACAATTCAAATGATCATAAGTCCATCGATGACGCTTTCGAAAGTTGCCTATCAAAATGATCATAGTCCCTTAAAGCAAAATTGCTAAAGATACTTGACACCATTACAATCATGGTCCATACGATGACCCGCGCCTGTCCCGATCACATCCTAAACGCAAGATTGTCCACCAAATTCAATGGTGGAACAAAATTGTTAAAAAGGGGTTGAAAACATAGAGAAAACCTTTGAGTACAATAGGGGTAGACAAAACTCTTAGTTACTTGGGATCAATCTTGCAAAAACACTTGCCTCCTTTTCAAAACCACACTCCACAAACACTTTCAAATCAAATTTCCAAAAACATTTTGAAACATCTTTTCGAAAAGATACACACCCTTGTATATACTCAAGCACGAGTCATTACAACGGTTGCCAAAACAAAGGCGTCTATTTCAAAAACATTTTCAAAACACACACACACACACCACAATTTCAAGCAATCGAAAATCAAGGCAAGCGATCTAAAACCAAGTAACTAAGAGCCCATGGATAACCATGGATGAAAAGGGTGCTAATACCTTCCCTTTTCATAATATACCCCCCGAACCCACGAAACATCTCAAAAGGTTTTTGCTGTGCTTTTTAAACCTTTCCTTAGAATAAAATAAAAAGTCGGTGGCGACTCTTGCTCAACCGAACAAGTGCGAATACAAACGCAAAACCTCAAGTCAGTTCTCGCACCGTATCACAGCCTCCAATCCCATTAACACTCAATAATTTAATGCTAAACCTTTGTGCCAAGATGTTATTTTGCTCATTTGGTCATTACACAAAGGATTAGTCTTAAAATAGAAAAAGCATTTTAGCCATTCTTGTAAAGAAGCACTTTATGTCAAGATCACAATCTAAGAAGTATAAAGCATATCTTTTGGGCACAAGTTCATGAACCAATTCCACTGATCAAGAGTGATTTGTGCAGCATGCTTGAGGGGCCTGTATGAGCCTACAATCTAACTTGACAACTCTTGTTTAGATAAGAAGAAAAACTTGCATTTTGTAGTATAACACACCTTACTGCAAGAACCAACTCAAGCAAACTTTGTGAACACATTGCATACTCCCTAACCAACCTAGAACACGAGCCCTTAACCCTCAATACCTCCTCATCCATCAAAGCCCATTTTTTCTGCAAAACAGAGTCCCTGTTGCAGATTGACTTGGCCAGTTCATTTCCCTCGTGCGTTTTCATCCAAACCAGTTCAAACACATCCTACATCATTCCTACAAACTATCCCAAGCCTTGGAAACAGTCTGTAACACCCCTAACCATGTTTTCCATTTTCATTTTTTCATCTGTGCAGGTTAAGTTACATAGCTTGATTCAGTTAGTTTCAAAGCAAGCTAGAGGTTGGAAGAGCATCCTTGGACCTCAAGCAAGCTGTACAAGTCCTCACACTGCATTGAAAGTGCCTCCATTGTTGTACACGACTCAAGCTGAACAAGTAAAAGTTTGAACTTCTATCTCTCTATCCAGGCATATCTAGGCTTAGGTTTGTGAAGAAGTTATGTCCTACTCATGGCCCTGAAGCTACCCATGTCATTACTTTTCATTTATGTTGTGTGTACTGAGAGAATTTTGAACCTGAATATTGAACAAAAGTTAGGTCAGGAATTGGGGGAGAAGAAATTCTCTCTCATTTCTGAGAGTTAGATCAAGTTCTTTATATGTATGAATTCGTGGTTTGATGCTCTACATTTTTGATGTTATAAGTTTTTGTTAAAAGTCAAAGGATCAAGAGATAGCAGGGATGGAAGAAAACACGCGTTTTTGTGTTTGAAACTGGTTGGAGGTTGAAGACAAGCCCCTTGGGCCGGGCCTGACTTTTTTTTCTCTGTTTGCACCACATTTTTCCACATACACCCCCTGGCCCATTATGTGATATATTTGTCATTTTTGATTTTTTCTTTTTGATTCTGATTTTATATTTTTGCTCAAACATGAAAAAACACTAAAAATATTTTTTTCACTTTTTTTATATATTTATTTGGCATTTATTTGTTTTGTTAGGCACATGTATGTAAATAAATATATATATACTTTTTATTTAAACCCTAGAAAATAATACAAATACATTTTATTTTCTGATTTTATTTTATTTTATCTTTTGAAAACATTTTCTAAAAAATATACTTTTTTTTTTGTAAATAATAAATATTTTTATTTTTGTATATATTTAATACATAATATAAATACTTATATATTTATTAGAATATTTAGGATAAAAATACAAAAATAATACATTTTTTCTTTTATTAATATTTGACCTCAAAAATTACTTTTTTACAAATATACTTCACTTTTATTTATTTTTGTATATAATTAATAAATATTGTATATAATACATAATCAATACTTTTTTATTTACAAAATTAGGGTTTTGCCCTAAACCATGAAAATATCCAAAAATTAACTTTTTTTATTTTTCTTTGTATGTCACATGAAAAATACTTTTACATACATATAAAAATCATTGTTGTGCATCTTGCATATTTATTGTATTTATTTAATTATTGTACAATTAAATAACTTGTATATCCAATTTGGATTGTAATAGCTTAGATTTAAATTTCTTGCTAAATATCCCCATTTGAACATTTGTACCCCCCATCCCATAATTATGCTGTAATAATTTAGGATTTTATTTTTCGCATTTTAAAGCTTTCCAATTATGCCATGATAGACCTAGGGTTTGCATGCAAAAATCAAATAACAAATAGCTTGACTAAACAAAAGACAAAAAGCATGAAAATGGACAACACCAATCACACTTGCACCCCTAGGGTTACTCCACTTGTTTCCTTCAATAATGGGCCATGTTGCATGTTGGGTGTTTTTGGCAAAACAAAACAATTCAAATGATCATAGTCCCTCGATGACGCTTTCGAAAGTTGCCTAAAAATGATCATAGTCCCTTAAAGGAAAAATTGCCAAAGACACTTGGCACTATTGCAATCATGGTCTAAACGATGACCCGCGCCCGTCCCGTTAACATCCTAACACAAGATTGTCCACCAAATACAATGGTGGAACAAAATTGTTAAAAGGGTTAAAACATAGGAAAGATCTTTGAGAAATTTAGGGTAGATAGCTCTTGGTTACTTGACCAACTTGCAAAACAATCCTTGCCATTTTTCAAAACACACATCACAACACACTTTCAAAAACAACTTTCAAAAACATTGAAAACTTTTCAAAAGACAAATACACCTTTGTATACATTCAAACATGAATCATTACAAAGGTTGCCACCACAATGGCCTCTTTTCAAAATATTTTCAAACCCACACACAAAGCACCATTTCAAACAATTGAAAGCACCATTTCAAACAATTGAAAATACAAGGCAAGTGATCTAAGCAAGTAACTAAGAGCCCATGGATAACCATGGATAGAAAGGGTGCTAATACCTTCCCTTTCTATAATCTACTCCCCGAACCCAAGAAAACATCTCAAAGGTTTTTGCTGTGCTTTTTAACCTTTCCCTAGGATAAAATAAAAAGTCGGTGGCGACTCTTGCTCAACCGAAATATTTGCGAAAACAAACGCAAAACCTCAAGTCAGTTCTCCCACCGTATCACAACATGTATGTTGAATGTGAGTAAGCTTCTCAATTTTTGCGATCGTGTAATACACATGTCAGATATGGATCAAACAAAATGGTATAATTTGCTCTTGATGTTAATTTGTTTACACTACCTATTATCATGACTCAATTATTGATTCAAGGAGACAGGCATATCTTGTGTAGAATCTTTTGACAAGTCTGTTTCCAATATCAAGAATTCTATGATTTTATTTTATAGGGACATGTTGGTCGTGGGGACTACCGCCCAAGCTGTGGATCTGCAATATTGTCAAGACCTTCTTGGAGTTGACCTGCACCCCGTAGTTTTTCTTTGCAAAGGGTAAGTTTTGTGCTTTGTTGTGTGTGTATGGTGATAGATGCAATTGGTGTTTTGACTTTTTGTTCACATCCATACTTGCATCATTTTAGATTTACCCAATTAGGATATTGGTTCCTTCATATGAACTGCAATTGATGTTGAATAAAATAATATTAATTCAAATGCTAAATCTGATGTCAAGGGAAAAGGAACAGACAGGGTATTTTATGGGCTTGACGACATTACTCACGCAATTGAAATCATCATTATAAATTTCCTTTCATCTATTTTTCCTATCCCTCTCATTTTGCTGGAAACCTATAAATGAAAACTTCAAAAAGATATTCTTGAAGATATCCTGTGTGTTCATATTGTTTCATTTGTGGTGTGTTTTTTCCTTCTAAGATCTTAGGTAAGTGTGAATTTTCTCGAATACTAATTGTTTGTGTGTGATATTGTCTTTGTTTGTTCTGAAATATTGGCGGCGAGAGGTCGAAGATTAATATAATTCATTTCTTTTAGGTTGGATGACTTGAAGTACTTCAAGAAAGTTAATGACATGTATGTTGAATGTGAGTAAGCTTCTCAATTTTTACGATCGTGTAATACACGTGTCTTCCATGGATCAAACAAAATGGTATGATTTGCTCTTGATGTTAATTTGTTTACACTACCTATTATCGTGACTCAATTATTAATTCAAGGAGACGAGCATATCTTGCGTAGAATCTTTGGACAAGTCTGTTTCCAATATCAAGAATTATATGATTTTATTTTATAGGGACATGTTGGTCGTGGGGACTACCGTCGGGGCCGTGGATATGTGTGATCGGTGGATCTGGAACTGACTGTTTAACGCTGGTTCGCGAAATGTCGCGGAAGCAAGAGTCACCACCGTCTTTTATTTTCTCCAAATGGAAAGGACAAAAGCACAGAAAAATTCCTTAAAGAGATTGCTCTCGGTTCGGGAGGTAGGTTATAGAAAGGGAAGGTGTTAGCACCCTTTCTATCCATGGTTATCCATGGGCTCTTAGATACTTGCTCATTGTGTTTTCAAAAATATTTGCTTGCTTTTCAATGTGGGTTTTAAAAAGTTTCTTTGAAAAATTTCAGTTCGACTCGTACGTCAGAGTGTTTGAAAAATTTGCTTTGAAGTCTTTTGAAAAGTGTCGGTGTGAAAAGATTTTGTTTTGTTTGAAATTAGAGCAAGTATCCTTGAGAACCTACCTACCCTAAGGAATTCGTCTGTGTAGATGTCCTTTAAAGTAGTGCCATCCCACCATTGAGAGGTAGGTAGCACCACCGTTGGAGGTGTTCGAGTCAATTCGAGTTTTAGGGACATGGTGATCACCGGAGCAATGGGAAGATACCTTAGAAGCTACCCTCATGCCAGGTTCCCGGATCATGAGGACTTACTAAGACATCCTCTACTCGACGATCACCTTTCGAAAGGCAACAGTGAGGCGTACCCTAGGGGTGGTGTGTGCGAATTGTGTGTCAGTTTCATTGATATTTGTCTTGTCATGTTTGTCGTGATCTACGCTTGATTTTAATTAGGGCCATTCATTCTTGCATGCTTATTTAACAGTTAAAAAGTTTGCGGGAAAATAAATCTAAGGCTATTACAAAGGCGCGGGTCCACATCGCCAAAATTAAAATCCAGGACCCGATTTGACGGAAAATAAATAAAGCAAAAGTAAAAGTGCGAAAAATAAAATCGTTACATCGCTTTGGGAAAATTACATAATTATAATAAACGACATCAAATAAATGCGCGAAATTAAATAAATTATGAACATGGGCGTTGGACCCTTTTTTTGCAAAAAATTAAAGTTAATGAGAAATTACAATTAAAAATTAAAAGAACATGTTTTTGGTATTTTGTGTTTTTTAAGATTTAAAAGAAAAAGAATTTATTAGAATGAAATTTGAAATGGAAACCCTAACTCTAGTGTTTTTTAGATTTATTATGAAAATATTAAAATTTTAACTAATTTAAACCTAATTTTTTATGTACAATTTAATTATAAAAAATAAATAAATAAATATTATGATAAAAAAGAAACAAATTAAAGGAATAAAAATTAAACCTAATTCTATTTTTTTGTATTTTTGTTAAAAGGGATTAAGATTGCAACCTAATTAAACTAAATATTTACATGTAATTTATTTATGGAAATAATTAAAATAAAATAAATATTATATTTTTTGCCTTTTTCTGATTTTATGATATTTTTCATATTTTGTAAAAATAATTATTAAATTAAAACAACAAAACAAGTAAAATAATAATTAAAGGAAATATAAGAAAAATAAATAAAACTAGCAAACCAGGGTGGGGTGTAGCCCCAGATGGAGGTATAATCCAAAAGTTTGGGCCCAATAGGCAGTGGCCCTTCTGACTTTTTGCATAGCGTGTTGAGGCGTTGACCTGGATCCACCATAGGCTTCAATTCATGACCATTGATCTAGTGTTGGAAGGGACGTGGCACGCTTGATTATGATGGTGCATGGTGTACTTCAAGGCTGAACCTGCATGGGAATTAGTATACAAAAATAATATTGAATTTGTTCAGACCTGGGACTTGAACCCAGGTCTTTAACGTTGCCAGCACAACCACTTGCCACTGAACCATCGCTTATGCATTTAACATATAATAACATATAAACATAATAAATAAAACATGATGTTAGTGGGTTAAAAACGCGCGGGATTCAAAAGAACCAATGACCGTTGGACACAAGGTCATCTTCTTCAATTTTCCTGTAACACAAACTCAAAGGCAACAGTTTTGGATGCGTGGCTGTAGACGACCTACAAGAAAATAGCGATTAGCGTTCTATTGGTCATAAATTCATCGCGAGATATGAACTTGCTTCGTCTAAGCTTGCTGAGTCCAATGGTCATAGTCTGGAATCCTAATTTTGCCTTGGGTAGAAAACCCCAATTTTGCAGACCTGTAACCCTAAATTTTGGTCATGGTGAAATCCCATACACGATGCAAAAATCAAATTGAATATAAAGGTTAGCTTTGAAACATCACAGGGAACAAGAATATATAATTGAAATGCAATGAGGATGCTTAGAATTGAGAACACGATTTCAAAAATTTTGAGACACAGTCTGAGTATGATCTACCAATTCTTGGAGCTTTTGTTGTTGTTTGTGATTGGCACACGTTCAGAGAACCACAATGAAGCTATTGGGACAAGAATGGTGCTTTGAATCGACCTCTCGAGTTGATTTCAGTTTTGAGTTTTAAGTAATTTTTCAAGTTTGTAATAGTCTCTTATGCGCAGCTTTCAGTGTACCAGGATTAGGTTTAGGTTCAGGCCTTTGTAGTGAATGTATTAGGTCAAGAAAATTGGATCAAATCTCTCATAATCATGGCTTTTGAATATTTGATTTCTTCATATCTTTTTCATATCTTTTTCAAGTGTTCTTTGTGTCAATTAGGCTCCAATCACACCAATTCTTTCCATAATTGAACAAGCACAAAATATTGAGTCCAAATCATGCATAAAAAGATTGGTTTTGTTAGGTTAGATATTTTTCATGTATTTAAATAATTTAAATGAATTAATATTAATATAAATTCAAATAAATAAATAAAAATTGAGAAAATACTTCCCTTTGGGCCAAGTGGTCGTGCATAGGCTTAGAATGATGAATCATGGAAGAAAAGTAGGCCCATTGGCAATTTTAGACCATTTGAATCAAAGTTGACTTTTCAAAATTCCCAAAAATTTCCCAACTTCCACAAGGCATAACTTGCTCAATTTTTAAGATTTTCACATGTTCTTGGAAATTTTGGAAAGGTCTTTGAGTCCTCTAACCAATGCCTTTGGTCCCATGTCATTTGGATTTACCAATCTCAAGTTATGGCCTTTGACTTAAAGTCCCTTTTTGTTGACTTTTGAAAATGACCTATAATGTTGAAATTGATAACTTTTTGTGAGAGCATTTCTTGGACTTGGAATATGAAGATGAGTTGTAGGAAATGTCTTTCTCTTTTCAAAATGAGCTTTGGATGGAATTTTTCTGATAATCCAGGTGAAAGTTATGCCCTGGTCAATTTCAGTTGACTTTTTCAACTGCCCAAATATAGTAACTTTTGCATCTTTGATGATTTCTGAGCCAAATTTTGAGAATCATGATCAAGCATTGATCAAATGATGTTTGTGGCTTCAAAATGATATGTTGACCAAAAATTTGAACTTTTGACTGTCAAATGACCATTTTGCCCCTACACTTGACTGTAGTGCAATTTAGGGTTTTGACTGTGCAATTTTGAGCTGAATGCCTTGAAACTTGATATGAGGATACTTGACCATCTTTGTAAGCATATGAGACTTGATTGGGCCTTTGAAAACTTCCTTTCTTTGATCAGAACACAAACCCTAGTTTTGACTGTATAGGAGACAGTTGCACTGCATAACCCTTGGGGACTTTTGTGACCTGACTTGGCAATTTCTTGGAGAATATGGGAGGGCAAATTTTGGGGTACAACAGTTGCCCCTGTTCAATCTTCTTAGACCTGAGGATGTAGATTGGCTGACGTGCCTTTCGTAATCCGAAGGTGGAAGATGATTGAACACTAGAGTGCCCAGAAATTTGCGCTCACATAGTAGCAGTGATGATGGAAATGGGCTTATAGATGCCATTTAGAGGTTGCTGGATAGGGTGATGGGCTTATAGATGCCATCTGAATGTTGATCGCGTAGGAGATTTTTTAGCTAGAACCTGCATACCTGCAAAAGAAAAATGAGTACCTGACACGTTGCAGGAGCTGATTTTAGATGCTTGATATAGATATGTCCTGACTGGTTACAGGAGCTGGGTCTGGAGCTTCAAACGCTGATGAATGAACCAGAGATGGTTACTGCCTTAGCATGAATGGTAAAAGAACCTTGGGTGATTTTAACCTCAACAACGCTCGTTGAGAAAAATCTTGGTGGGAAATACCATCTTCGCAGGATCGGGAAGAGAGCCATAAGCAATTATAATCTGCAAGGGAATCACCTCACTCGCCGTCGGAGAGGGGAATCATAGGAAAAGGAATTGTCACCTCACACACCGTCGGAGAGAGAAACATAAGAGACTAATACCTCACACTCATCGTCGGAGAGGGAACCATCTGAAAAGGACTTACTACCTCACACACCGTCGGAGAGGGAACCATGGGAGACTATCACCTCACACTCATCGTCGGAGAGGGAACATCTTAAAAAAAGGAATTACCACCTCACGCACTTGTCGGAGAGGGGACCATAGGAGACTATCACCTCACACTCATCGTCGGAGAGGGAAACGTCTGAAAAAGGAATTACCACCTCACGCACTTGTCGGAGAGGGGACCATAAGAGATTATCACCTCACGCTCACTGTCGGAGAGGGAAACATCTGAAGAAGGAATTACCACCTCACGCACTTGTCGGAGAGGGGACCATAACTTCTGCTGAGTCTTTATCAGAAAAATCTGTTGGGAGTCGATTTAGCTGGACTAGAGAAGGCTTTGAAATATGTTTGAGCATTTTACTGCGTCTTTCCTGAAAGGTAAAGGTCAGTCATATGCAATGCATGATATGGATCACGCGATGATGTTCTCAACATAAATGAGATTTGTATGATGCGTTTATGCATGCTATAATGATATATATGATGTTTTATGAATGTTTTCATCTAGGAAAGTAGATCCTTGACGGGTGCCGGGAAGTCGTATCCTGGGCTGATGTTGAAGAATAGCTTTTGCTTCCGCTGGGGATGATAGTTGCAAGAATACCGGTAGGAGAAGATGACTCCGTTGCGGAATAAACTTGGCAAATGAAGGATTCTGCGGGGAGAAAAGATACTCTTGTGACCATGCTGGGAAGCAATACTCTGTGGGGATAGAGATGCTTTGCTGAATGTTGATAGCTTGCTGAGGATACCCTTGTTGTTGGAAGTATTAGTAGACTTTGCTGGGGTAAGAAGACTTTGTCGACGACACTCTTTCCGTGGCTTTTGGCTGAGGATAACCCAGTTATATCCTATTGAGGAAATAACTCTTTAAATAAAGCCGGACGACGCGTTCGTGCTCTGCGAGGGGATAAGCTTCCAGAATCTACTGGGGATAAGCTTATTGCTTGGGGGTATGAATTCCAATTTTCCTAGGGGAATTGGATTGGACTCTTCTGGGGAAGTTTTGATATGCTGGGGAAGTGATTTCTTTGAATATTGAGATACCGCCGGGGAACAATCTTTAGGCCAAGACTGCCGGGGATGCTTGTATTGAATATATGTTGCTGCTGGGAAGGTTGAGATCTACGGGAGGATACTCAATTTCCTTGATAATCTGATAATAGCTTGGAGAAGAAGGTATTGTTTTGCTGAACCACTCTCTGGGGAATTCAGGTGTACTGGTCGTGTTCTTTAGCTGAACCTATCTTGGTACCTTGGAGGATAGAACAATTAGACTGCTCAGACAACTCTTTATTGCCCCTGTTTCTAGTGTCACCTGCAATTAATTCCTTTGTTTCGTATGCAAATATTTATGAGTTAGCAAATTATTGTCAATGCATATATCACAAATTGAACCTTGGACGTTCTTCGCAAAACAAAACAGAAAAAGAAAAACACTTGGCACGTTTAACTGAAAATATGTTTGCATTGATTTTTTGAATAGCCTGTGAATAGGCGTTTTGTGTACAAGAGGCTGACATCCTAGTAAGAGGAACGTCGCCGAACAAGAGAGTTTATACAAATTTTGTACAAAAGAAGATAAACAGCTGTGTGAAATATGAATGATCCCACTGGGTTTCAACTCTGCTATTGCCTTTATAACTCCGAGCGTCTCATCACTTGATGACCTTGGTTGAAGGTGAAGCTGACTGATCGATGCCGTCTGAACTTGATGTAGATACCGGATTCTGGATGCCAAGTGATCAATGAGACATAGTATTACGCTTTTATCCCTAATTTTTGCCTGGACCGCCCTTTCGGGTTTTCAGTCCACCGGGATACCCATTTTTGCCCAAGCCGCCTTTTCAGGTTTTCGACTTGCCGGGTGTACAGATTTTTTCTTTTCATCCCTTCATTTTGCCCGAACCCTTTTGGTTCGACAGGAAGCCCTAATTTTTGCCTAGGCATGTCAGCCTAGCGGGTCTTTTTTCATGCGTAGTATTTTTTAACTATGTCTGCATTGGCGGGGTGAGGAAGGTCGTCACCATCCATGTTGGTTAAGATCATTGCTTCTCCTGAGAACACATGCTTAACCACAAATGGCCCTTCGTATGTAGGGGTCCATTTGCCCCTTGGATCACTCTGAGGAAGGATGATTCTCTTGATTACCAGATCCCCAACTTGATATTCCTGTGGTCTGACCTTTTTGTTAAATGCCCTGATCATTCGTTTCTGATACGTCTGACCATGACAGATAGCAACAAGTCTCTTCTCGTCAATGAGGTTAAGTTGATCAAGTCGTGTCTGGATCCAATCATCTTCGTTCAGATTTGCATCCTTCATTATCCGGAGAGAGGGAATTTGCACTTCGATCGGCAAGACGGCCTCCATGCCATAAACCAGAGAGAAAGGAGTTGCCCCGGTTGATGTCCTTGCTGAGGTACGATACCCATGCAGAGCGAACGGTAACATCTCGTGCCAATCTTTATACGTCACTGTCATTTTCTGCACGATTTTCTTGATGTTCTTGTTAGCTGCTTCTACAGCCCCATTCATCTTCGGTCTGTAAGGAGAGGAATTGTGGTGCTGTATCTTGAACTGTTCGCAGAGCTCAGCGATCATCTTATTGTTTAGATTGGTACCGTTGTCTGTAATAATCCGCTCAGGGACGCCGTATCGACAGATCAGATTGTGCCGAATGAACGGTGCCACAACAGTCTTGGTTACCGTAGCATAAGATGCTGCCTCAACCCACTTCGTAAAATAGTCGATCGCCACTAGGATGAAGCGATGTCCATTGGATGCCGTAGGTTTTATCTCGCCGATCATATCTATGCCCCACATTGCAAACGGCCAAGGCGCAGTCAGAACATTCAGGGGAACCGGAGGAACATGCACCTTGTCTGCATAGATCTGGCACTTGCGGCATGTCCTGGAGTGTTGGTAGCAGTCAGCTTCCATTGTGGACCAATAATATCCTGCCCGTAGGATTTTCTTAGCCATAGTGTGCCCACTGGAATGCGTACCAAAGGTCCCTTCATGTAGCTCCTCCATGATTTTTCCGCTTCAGTCTTGTCCACACAACGCAGTAAGGTTGAATCATGGTTTCGCTTATACAAGATGCCGTTGCTTAGGAAGAACTTGGCTGCAAACCTCCTCAGGAATTTCTTATCATTGACAGAGGCACCTTCAGGGTATTCCTGAGCTTCCAGATATCTCTTCACTTCGTGGTACCAAGGCTTCTCAGTTACCAATTCGGTTTCGAGATCACAACAGTATGCCGGTTCGTCCAGTTTCCAGATGATGATCCGGGGAGCTTCATTATCCCATTTAACCTTGAACATTGAAGACATTGTAGCTAACGCGTCCGCTAACTGATTCTCTTCTCTTGGAAAGTGCTCAAAGGTTATCTCTGTGAAGTGGGGAATCAGGGTCAACACACATTCTCTGTAAGGAATCAAGTTTGGATGTTTCGTATCCCACTCTCCCTTGATCTGATTGATCACAAGAGCGGAATCTCCGAAGACACTTAGGAATTTGATTCTTAGGTCGATCGCAGCTTGAAGACCCATGATGCACGCCTCATACTCCGCCATGTTGTTGGTACAGTTGAAACATAATCGGGCCGTGAGTGGAGTATGAGTACCTTGTGGAGATATGATTATGGCGCCAATACCATTTCCCAAAGCGTTGGAGGCTCCGTCAAAGTGCATAGACCATCGGGATCCTGGTTCAGGTCCTTCATCCGGTCCAGGTACTTCACAATCAGTCACAATCATGATACTTTCATCCGGAAACTCGAAGTTCAAAGACTGATAGTCATCTACAGCTTGATGAGCTAAGTGGTCTGCCAATACACTCCCCTTGATGGCTTTCTGGGTTGTGTACTGAATGTCGTATTCCGTCAAGATCATTTGCCATCTTGCAATTCTCCCAGACAGAGCAGGCTTTTCGAATATGTACTTTATCGGATCCATTTTTGAGATCAACAAGGTAGTGTGAGTCAGCATGTACTGTCTCAGCCGGCGAGTAGCCCATACCAAAGCGCAGCAAGTTTTCTCAAGCAGTGAGTATCGGGTCTCACAGTCGGTAAACTTTTTGCTAAGGTAATAAATGGCATGCTCTTTTCGGCCAGACTCGTCATGCTGCCCTAGCACACACCCCATTGAGTTGTCAAGCACTGTCAGATATAGGATTAGAGGTCTCCCTTCAACCGGTGGTATGAGGATAGGTGGTTCTTGGAGATACTCTTTGATTCTGTCGAAGGCAGCCTGACATTCATCATTCCAACGTACTACCTGATCTTTCTTCAGCAGCTTGAAGATTGGCTCACAAGTAGCAGTCAGATGAGATATGAATCGAGCGATGTAATTCAGGCGTCCTAAAAAGCCTCTGACCTCCTTCTCTGTCTTAGGAACTGGCATCTCTTGAATAGCTTTGACCTTAGCAGGGTCCACTTGAATACCTTTATCACTGACCACGAAGCCTAGCAACTTCCCAGATCTTACCCCGAAGGTGCACTTGTTCGGGTTTAGTCTCAGCTTGTACAGTCTCAACCGGTCAAACAACTTCTGCAGATGATCTAGGTGCTCTTCCTCAGTCTGGGACCTAGCGATCATGTCGTCCACATACACCTCTATTTCGTGGTGGATCATGTCATGAAATAAGGCAACCATGGCACGTTGGTAGGTTGCCCCAGCATTCTTCAACCCGAATGGCATGACCTTGTAACAGAAGGTGCCCCACTGAGTAACAAATGTAGTCTTTTCCATGTCTTCAGGTGCCATCTTGATCTGATTGTAACCTGAAAAGCCATCCATGAAAGAGAATACCTTGTGCTGAGCTGTATTATCAACAAGGACATCAATGTGAGGTAAGGGGAAGTCATCTTTGGGGCTGGCCCTGTTCAGATCCCTGTAGTCGACACACATTCTGACCTTACCGTCCTTCTTAGGTACCAGCACCACATTAGCAACCCACTGAGGGTAAGAAGTTACTGCAAGGAACCCAGCATCAAACTGTTTCATGACCTCGGCCTTAATCTTCTCAGACACCTCTGGACGCATCCGACGGACCTTTTGCTTAACTGGAGGGCAGTCTTCCTTAGTCGGCAAATGATGGACCACAATATCGGTATCCAACCCGGGCATGTCTTCGTAGGACCAGGCAAAGATCTCCATGTAGTCATGTAACATCTTGGTTAACCGCTGCTTCACGCTGAGCTCTAGGTTGGCACCAATCTTTACCTCTTTCCTGTCTGCCTCAGTACCCAAGTTTATGGTTTCCACTGGCTCTTCATGGGGTTGAATTGCCCTCTCTTCCTGAAGCAACAGTCTTGCAAGCTCGCCAGGCACTTCGCAATCATCTTCACCTTCGTCTTCGGCTAAGTTGATCGGATTTTCGAAGTCATAATTGGCAGTAGCAGAGCTGTTATCAGTGAGATCCAGAGTGGATTGGAACCTGTATGAGTGAGTGTGTGTGTAAATACAACTGTTTTGAAAATTATGTAAAGGAAAAGAAAGACAGAAAAGGAACACAATATTTGCAATGCGAAAAAACGTCCGAGATTTTCATTCATGATGTATAAAATGACAGTTTGTATGCCCTCACAAATAGAACCACGGTGCCTCGGGTAAGACACCGGGCCATAGAGTTTATCATTGTTTATTACAAAATAACAAAACATAGGAATTCATTACTGCATCACAAAGGTAACAGGGGTATGGTCCTTTGCAGTCCAATTGTTCAATCCGTCTTCGGCCGTCGGATAAATCCAGCTGTTGAATTCGGCTTCGTCCACTTCATGGTCTTCCCCAACAGCATTCACTTCTGAACTTTTAATAAATACCGGAGGTCTTCCGATCTTTGCTTTCCTCATAGCTCTCTGACCTTCTGAGGTAAAACCCAGCCCAAGTTTATCAGTCTTCTGAGTAAAGTCTGGGAGTCTGCCCCAGTCGGCACATTCACCCTTCTGCACCACAGCCCTGGCATCCTTCAGGGAAGCCATCTTCAAAGGACCACTTGCTTCTGTAGTTTCTGCTGCAATTGGAAACACCTCCTCGAAATGCTGAAAGGGGGTTTCAATAAACTCCCCATCCATCTCAATGTACCTGAAGGAGTTCAGGTGGCTCACCATGTATTCTTCCTCTCCTTGCACGGTGACAATCTTCCCTCTGACGGGGTACTTCAGCTTTTGATGCAAGGTAGAGGTCACTGCCCCAGCCTTATGTATCCAGGGTCGACCCAGCAGACAAGAGTAAGATGGACGGATGTCCATCACATAAAAAGTGGAGTCGAACACCTGAGAGCCCACCCGAATCGGAATGTCAACTTCTCCATGGACCATCCTCTTTGAACCGTCAAAGGCCCTGACAATGATGTTGCTGGGTTTCAAATCCAGGCCTTCACAATCTAGACGATCCAAAGCCTTCTTGGGTAGCACGTTCAAAGATGACCCAGTATCAACCAACACATGTGCCAAGGTGGTGCCCCTGCATTCGATTGAGACATGCAGAGCATCATTATGGTCTCTCCCCTTTGCGGTCAAATCAGCATCTGAGAAACCCAAGCCATTGTCTGCCGTTAGACTTGCCACGCAATCAGTGAACTGGACTGCAGAGGTTTCATGTGGCACATGGGCCGTCTTGAGGAATGAGATTAGGGCCTTTGCATGGGCCTCGGAGCACAGCAGTAAAGAGAGCATGGAGATCTTGGAGGGCGTATGCCCCAGCTGTTCCACAACATTAAAATCGCTCTTCTTTATGATCTTCAGAATCTCCTCCATCTCTTGTGGGGAGGCCTCAGAAGCTATGGGTATGGGTGCCTCCATCTGGGCAGGCTCAACTTCAATTCCCTTACCCCGAGCACTGGATGACTCGGCAGCAGGAGAAACAATCGGAGCAGCAGCAGGAACAACAACTTGGTCAGCAACAGGAATAGGTGTACTTGTGGGAATTATCAGGAGCGGTCTTCGGGCAGCAGGTGGCGCAATGTTAGGCGAGAAGAGCCTGCCACTGCGGGTAACTTTGGCTGGGCCAGTGATGTCACAGATGCTGGCGCCAGCGTTGAGCTCTTGTTTGATCCCGTTTATGTATACATCTGCCCCATAGTGCCAAGGGACAGCTTTATCGGATACATAGGGCAGGGGCCCAGGAACAGTGATAATAACAGGTGCAACGGTCAGAATTTGAACGGGCTTCTTCTGGAGAGCCGGGATCGGATTATTGAAGATAGTCACCACAGAAACTTCTTCCATTGGAACCAACCGAACAGCAGACTTCTTGAATAGAATCTCCTTGCTATCCATTAAGCTTTGGATGCCTAATTTTAGCAAGGGACAACCAGATGGGGACACGGCACAGAATAGGCAACCCTCACTACAACCCGGAAATAAACCGGCCTGCAGTAGGTTCTTCTTGACGATCTTTAGAGGAGTGGCTAGATCATCCACAGAAACAGCATAAACGTCTTCATCAGCAGCATTTACCCCGTGCTGAGGCATAGGGGCAGTAACTACATTCGGCTTTGCAGGCGCCTCGAATTGTATCTCCTTTGCATCGATAAGGTCTTGCACCTTATTCTTCAACGCCCAACAGTCATCGGTAGAGTGGCCCGGGCTTTCTGAATGGTAAGCACAACGAGCATTCGGGTTGTACTTGGGAGATGTTGTATTGGGGAACTTCGGGGCTTCCCTGACAGTCACTAAGTTGGTGGCTAGCAACTGTGGCAGAATCTGTGATAGAGTCATGTTTAACCGGGTAAACTCCCTCCGGGGTCTTTCAGCCCTTTGGGAATTGTTTGGCCGAGGAGCGGCAGCAGGCTTAGCAATCATCACCGCGCTGACAGATTGGCGGTGTTCAGGTCTCTCTGATTTCCTGGAACCATACACGGCACTAGACTCCTTCTTGAATGGTTTCTTTTCTGAACTAGATGATGCAGCCTTTGCAATCTTCCCAGATTTCAGCCCAGCTTCAATTCTCTCTCCAGTCAAGATCAAATCAGTGAACCCAGCAGAAGAATTCCCAATGAGGTGGTTGAAAAATGGCCCAGATAGGGTCCCCAAGAACATGTCAACCAGCTCCCGATCAGTCAATGGTGGCTGCACCCTGCCAGCCAGGTCTCTCCATTTCTGAGCGTACTCCTTAAAACCTTCGCTTGCACCTAACGCCATACCCTGGAGTTGGGTACGTGTGGGGGCAAGGTCGGCATTATATTGATACTGCTTGTAGAAAGCAGTAGCCAACTCCTCCCAGTTACGAACTTTGGTCCCATCCAGCTGATAGAACCATTCGAGATGAGTCCCTGAAAGACTCTCCTGGAAGAAGTGGATCCATAAATTCTTATCCGCAGAGTACGGCTGAATTTTCCGAACATAGGACCTCAGATGCAGCTTGGGACAAGATGCCCCGTCATACTTGGAGAAGGTGGGTGCTTTGAACTTGTGGGGAATGATCACACCAGTCGACAAACCCAGATCTCCGAAATCCAGCCCAGGTGCCTGTTGCACCTCCATAGCCTTCAACCTGTCCTCCAGTTGCTTATATCTGTCGTCTGCAGGAGGGTACTGCTCTTCATCAAAATCCGTTTCGTTGTCGGAGACGACCGGACTAGGAACCTTTACTTCTGCCTGAGAAGGACTCTTGCCAACAGAAGAACCAGCCTCTTCATGCTGCAGAGTATTACCAAATCTTCGGCCCGAGTTGAACAGAACAGTTCTTCTCTTCTTCTTCTTCTCCTTCTTCAGGAGCATAGCCTTCAGTTCTTCTTGGCCTTTAGCCAGACCCTTGATTAGTTCTTGGAACTGCACATTCTGCGCCTGGAGAGCCTTGATTGATGTCTCTGTTGATTCAGATCCGGGATTCATGATGCTGAAATAAACAGCGAAGAACTGTAAGCAACCTGAAAAGAGGAAAAACCTGCTATGCACATGATGTATGAGATGCGTATGTAATGCATTCAAGGGTTCGAAAGTTCAAATTTGTTGAAGCCAAAAAGGAACACACGTTATCATTAAAGAAATCATTGTTTAATACATCAAAGCCTCATGGGCAAAAAGTACAAAAATCAAGTCAATCCCAAAATACACTGCGCATCCTCTTCGGAGCTATGTAGGTGTTGAGATTCCTCTCTTCATGCAACAGGCGAGTGAGCTCCAAGACCCTCTTTTCGCTGGCATGCAGGCTAGTCTCAAGAGAATTCCTTTCCTCCTTAAGCTGGATCCAGCTCTTCTGCATCTCTTCCCGGGATGTGGGCATATCAGGGTGCTGAATAATGTGGGACACTTCCCCTTCCAAGACAGGCTCTTTGATTACTGGAAGCATGTGAGGATAAGGCATCACTAACTTCTGGGAGCGAGCGCGTACCCATTTGAGATAAGGCTCCAAAGGGATGGAGTTCCTATGCCCCAGTGTCTTGCTTTCTATCCTACTAGGCATCCTCCAAGCTCTGATAAATCTCTGACGAAGTCCTTGAGTATCGTTGTCGAAGTCAAAAACTATGTCGGGAATTAGCATGTCATGAGGACCATCCCTCCGAGCATAACCAAACTGTCTCCAAGCCAGGCATGGGCTGTAAGTAATACCTCCTCTGATTCCAAGTAAAGGAACATTAGGGTACTCTCCGCAACGATCAATGATAGTGACATCCCCTCTGGACCTAGGGCACCAATGTATATCAGCATGTGTAAGAGTCATCAACCGTTGTGACCATCTCAAACCCCGCTCATTCTTCAAGACTGATTGTGGAAGGTGCGAAATAAACCACCTTCCCAGGAGAGGAGTGCAACATATAAGGACACCTCTTTTTCTCATGGTTCGAGTGTAACATGAGTGAAGGATGTCCCCCAGCAATGTAGGTATGGGATTCCTGGACATGAAGATCTGGACAGCGCTGATATCAATAAGCTGATCTGGGTTAGGAAACAACACCAAACCATAAACAAGGAGGGCCACAACCTCTTCAAAAGCTTGCAAGTCAAGGGAATTCCAACATTCAAGGGCCTTTTCAAACAGAAACCTGGCTAAGAACCCTTTGATACCACTTCTAACTTCCCAATGTCCCTTGAGGTCAGATGACTGTAGGTGCAAGGCTTTAGCAATCTCTTCAAGCTTAGGTTCCTTTTCTGTACCGTTGAAGGGTAGCTGATCAAGGATAGGGATCTTCAGGAGCCGGGAGAACTCCTCCAATGTAGGTACCAACTGATAGTCCAAGAAGGTAAAACAGTGATGCAGAGGATCAAAGAACTGGAACAGGACCTTTATCATATCTTCCTCAATGTTGGTGTTGACCAAGCTGATGAGGCTTCCATGCCTTTCACTGAATGAAGAGTTCTCGGGAATCCTGGATATAAGCTCCTTAAGCTGAGGAGGTACCCTTACAAGATTGACCTGAATTGTCTTTCTACGAACAGTTTCCATGTCCTACAAAACAAGAACAAAGATGAAAATCCGAACCCCTGAAATGGTTAGTCAATGCATATGATGCTAGATGATGTCATGATGCTATGATTAAACACCCCACAGATATTTACAAAGACAAACATGTAAGGCACACAAGGCACACAAGACAAGCCCTTAAGGTTTAAGGCCAGCATGGGGTCTGGGTAGTACCCTCTTGAAGTTGGTGGGTTCAACCTGTCCTAATCAAAGTAACCGGGTTATAAGGTTCCCAATATCACGGGATTGCTTTCATTGTTCATCGTTTCGATTTAGCCACTGAACTGGCGACCGAAATATTCCAGGAAAGCAACCCTCAATTGAGTGTAGTATCGAGTATCAACCAACCTCGGACTGCACCAAAGTCAGTTATCTCACTACCCTAAAGAGGCCAAGATAGTTCAATTAAGGTTCCTAAGGTCTGTTGATGCTTCACGACACCACGCGGAGGCCCCGTACTCTCCTTGACTGAACTCAAGGGTTACCGGTACACACCAAAGTGCCACATCAACGTAGCAGACTGTTTCAACCATGTCGGTATACCCCGCACAGTTCCCTCACAGCCTTGTTGCTACTTTCTAAGAAAGGTATCCCCCAGATCCGGGTTTAGGATCTATAGAACTCCCAAGCAACCCACAATAATAAAGCACGCAAAGCAATACAATTGAAAACATAGTTATGACCTAGCCCTAAGGTATACCTCACTTTATAAGTATCCCCAGTAGAGTCGCCAGTTCTGTGATCGGTGGATCTGGAACTGACTGTTTAACGCTGGTTCGCGAAATGTCGCGGAAGCAAGAGTCGCCACCGTCTTTTATTTTCTCCAAATGGAAAGGACAAAAGCACAGAAAAATTTCCTTAAAGAGATTGCTCTCGGTTCGGGAGGTAGGTTATAGAAAGGGAAGGTGTTAGCACCCTTTCTATCCATGGTTATCCATGGGCTCTTAGATACTTGCTCATTGTGTTTTCAAAAATATTTGCTTGCTTTTCAATGTGGGTTTTAAAAAGTTTCTTTGAAAAATTTCAGTTCGACTCGTACGTCAGAGTGTTTGAAAAATTTGCTTTGAAGTCTTTTGAAAAGTGTCGGTGTGAAAAGATTTTGTTTTGTTTGAAATTAGAGCAAGTATCCTTGAGAACCTACCTACCCTAAGGAATTCGTCTGTGTAGATGTCCTTTAAAGTAGTGCCATCCCACCATTGAGAGGTAGGTAGCACCACCGTTGGAGGTGTTCGAGTCAATTCGAGTTTTAGGGACATGGTGATCACCGGAGCAATGGGAAGATACCTTAGAAGCTACCCTCATGCCAGGTTCCCGGATCATGAGGACTTACTAAGACATCCTCTACTCGACGATCACCTTTCGAAAGGCAACAGTGAGGCGTACCCTAGGGGTGGTGTGTGCGAATTGTGTGTCAGTTTCATTGATATTTGTCTTGTCATGTTTGTCGTGATCTACGCTTGATTTTAATTAGGGCCATTCATTCTTGCATGCTTATTTAACAGTTAAAAAGTTTGCGGGAAAATAAATCTAAGGCTATTACAAAGGCGCGGGTCCACATCGCCAAAATTAAAATCCAGGACCCGATTTGACGGAAAATAAATAAAGCAAAAGTAAAAGTGCGAAAAATAAAATCGTTACATCGCTTTGGGAAAATTACATAATTATAATAAACGACATCAAATAAATGCGCGAAATTAAATAAATTATGAACATGGGCGTTGGACCCTTTTTTTGCAAAAAATTAAAGTTAATGAGAAATTACAATTAAAAATTAAAAGAACATGTTTTTGGTATTTTGTGTTTTTTAAGATTTAAAAGAAAAAGAATTTATTAGAATGAAATTTGAAATGGAAACCCTAACTCTAGTGTTTTTTAGATTTATTATGAAAATATTAAAATTTTAACTAATTTAAACCTAATTTTTTATGTACAATTTAATTATAAAAAATAAATAAATAAATATTATGATAAAAAAGAAACAAATTAAAGGAATAAAAATTAAACCTAATTCTATTTTTTTGTATTTTTGTTAAAAGGGATTAAGATTGCAACCTAATTAAACTAAATATTTACATGTAATTTATTTATGGAAATAATTAAAATAAAATAAATATTATATTTTTTGCCTTTTTCTGATTTTATGATATTTTTCATATTTTGTAAAAATAATTATTAAATTAAAACAACAAAACAAGTAAAATAATAATTAAAGGAAATATAAGAAAAATAAATAAAACTAGCAAACCAGGGTGGGGTGTAGCCCCAGATGGAGGTATAATCCAAAAGTTTGGGCCCAATAGGCAGTGGCCCTTCTGACTTTTTGCATAGCGTGTTGAGGCGTTGACCTGGATCCACCATAGGCTTCAATTCATGACCATTGATCTAGTGTTGGAAGGGACGTGGCACGCTTGATTATGATGGTGCATGGTGTACTTCAAGGCTGAACCTGCATGGGAATTAGTATACAAAAATAATATTGAATTTGTTCAGACCTGGGACTTGAACCCAGGTCTTTAACGTTGCCAGCACAACCACTTGCCACTGAACCATCGCTTATGCATTTAACATATAATAACATATAAACATAATAAATAAAACATGATGTTAGTGGGTTAAAAACGCGCGGGATTCAAAAGAACCAATGACCGTTGGACACGAGGTCATCTTCTTCAATTTTCCTGTAACACAAACTCAAAGGCAACAGTTTTGGATGCGTGGCTGTAGACGACCTACAAGAAAATAGCGATTAGCGTTCTATTGGTCATAAATTCATCGCGAGATATGAACTTGCTTCGTCTAAGCTTGCTGAGTCCAATGGTCATAGTCTGGAATCCTAATTTTTCCTTGGGTAGAAAACCCCAATTTTGCAGACCTGTAACCCTAAATTTTGGTCATGGTGAAATCCCATACACGATGCAAAAATCAAATTGAATATAAAGGTTAGCTTTGAAACATCACAGGGAACAAGAATATATAATTGAAATGCAATGAGGATGCTTAGAATTGAGAACACGATTTCAAAAATTTTGAGACACAGTCTGAGTATGATCTACCAATTCTTGGAGCTTTTGTTGTTGTTTGTGATTGGCACACGTTCAGAGAACCACAATGAAGCTATTGGGACAAGAATGGTGCTTTGAATCGACCTCTCGAGTTGATTTCAGTTTTGAGTTTTAAGTAATTTTTCAAGTTTGTAATAGTCTCTTATGCGCAGCTTTCAGTGTACCAGGATTAGGTTTAGGTTCAGGCCTTTGTAGTGAATGTATTAGGTCAAGAAAATTGGATCAAATCTCTCATAATCATGGCTTTTGAATATTTGATTTCTTCATATCTTTTTCATATCTTTTTCAAGTGTTCTTTGTGTCAATTAGGCTCCAATCACACCAATTCTTTCCATAATTGAACAAGCACGAAATATTGAGTCCAAATCATGCATAAAAAGATTGGTTTTGTTAGGTTAGATATTTTTCATGTATTTAAATAATTTAAATGAATTAATATTAATATAAATTCAAATAAATAAATAAAAATTGAGAAAATACTTCCCTTTGGGCCAAGTGGTCGTGCATAGGCTTAGAATGATGAATCATGGAAGAAAAGTAGGCCCATTGGCAATTTTAGACCATTTGAATCAAAGTTGACTTTTCAAAATTCCCAAAAATTTCCCAACTTACACAAGGCATAACTTGCTCAATTTTTAAGATTTTCACATGTTCTTGGACATTTTGGAAAGGTCTTTGAGTCCTCTAACCAATGCCTTTGGTCCCATGTCATTTTGATTTACCAATCTCAAGTTATGGCCTTTGACTTAAAGTCCCTTTTTGTTGACTTTTGAAAATGACCTATAATGTTGAAATTGATAACTTTTTGTGAGAGCATTTCTTGGACTTGGAATATGAAGATGAGTTGTAGGAAATGTCTTTCTCTTCAAAATGAGCTTTGGATGGAATTTTTCTGATAATCCAGGTGAAAGTTATGCCCTGGTCAATTTCAGTTGACTTTTTCAGCTGCCCAAATATAGTAACTTTTGCATCTTTGATGATTTCTGAGCCAAATTTTGAGAATCATGATCAAGCATTGATCAAATGATGTTTGTGGCTTCAAAATGATATGTTGACCAAAAATTTGAACTTTTGACTGTCAAATGACCATTTTGCCCCTACACTTGACTGTAGTGCAATTTAGGGTTTTGACTGTGCAATTTTGAGCTGAATGCCTTGAAACTTGATATGAGGATACTTGACCATCTTTGTAAGCATATGAGACTTGATTGGGCCTTTGAAAACTTCCTTTCTTTGATCAGAACACAAACCCTAGTTTTGACTGTATAGGAGACAGTTGCACTGCATAACCCTTGGGGACTTTTGTGACCTGACTTGGCAATTTCTTGGAGAATATGGGAGGGCAAATTTTGGGGTACAACAATATGCATTATTGTCAAGACCTTCTTGGAGCCAACCTGCACCCTGTAGTTTTTTCTTCGTGTAGGGTAAGTTTTATGCTTTGTTGTGTGTGTATGGTGAGGGCTACAATTGGTGTTTTGAATTTCTATCCACATCCATACTTGAATCAACTTACATTTACTTTACCCAATTAGGGTGTTGGTTCTTTCCTTTGAAGTGCATTTACAAGTTCTAAACCACACCAAAGAATAGTTCATACTTTACCCAATTAGGATTGAGAATAGTTCATACCGCACCAAAGAGATATGTAACTCAGTTTAGTTAAATTTTTTGATAAAAAAGACATTATTGCATCATTGTAAATGTCTGTAAAAATGTAACTCAAAGATATTATTGCATCATTTTAATTATTTACTCGCCTTTCTTGATGAGAAAAAATGAGTTGCTATTGTTGTTTCTTTTGATAATCGCGCTTACCAAAACCTTTATTTGTCTTTCTCTAAATGATATTAAATTATCTCATTTATGACGCCATCACTTAATTCGACATGGTTTAGAACTTTCTGCCAATAATGGCGACCTTTACAAAAAGTTATAACTTTTTGTCTATAAAATATATTTACTCCATTATAAACTTTCATCATTTGAGATTGTAAAAAGATGTGAAGAAATGTTTAATATTTAACTTAGGCAGTGTGAAAAAACAATTTTCTACAACTTTTAAATATATATGCGAACTAAGTTTCATTACTTGTGAATCTTTAAAAGTTTGGGACAATTATGAAGACCCTTTTTTAGGATGGTACTAAGCCAATTACTAATATTAATATATCATACTGGTTGAGAGTGTTCCAAGGGATGATCTGATGAGCATGAAAATTCATTGGATATTAGTTTGGGTTTACCAATTGTAGAACTTGATGTTCCCTTTCATCTATTTTTCGTATCCCTCTCATTTTGTTGGAAACCTCCAAATGAAAACTTCAAAAAGATGATTGAAGATATTCTTACATAATGATAATAGGTTGATGGGGAACTGATATTGATGCTCAAGTAAATGATTTAATAAAAGTATTTGCTTTTTCAATTTTATTCTGACATTATAGGCTTGGAAGAAATCAACATTTTCTTTTTCCAGCTTCTGCCACACAAGACTTATAATCCAATATCTATATTTGCAAGTGGATATTGAATTCAGAAGGAAATGTTCTTGAACTGATTTTGCAGGTGGATTCAGTAGGAAATGTTCAACCCGAAAAAGTTGAACATATTTTGAATTTGAGAGGGATATTAAACACTTCATGACACCAAATTATTATAATGATTATAACTCTAAGGGTGTGTTTGATTTGGGGTAGATAGAGGAGAAAGGAGGGGAGGGAAATCTATAATTAATTATGTTTGGTTCAAATTTTAGGAGGGGAAGGGAGAAAAATCCTTCCAAAACACATTTTTTTACATCTCTCTAAATTGGGGGGATTTGGAGGGGAGGGGAGGGAAGATGAATGTTTGTTTTTAAAAAATACTAAAATATCTGTAGTTTAATTTTAATATTTCAAAATTATTTATTTTCTTTCGTCTTACTGCTTATTTTTGTGTGATTAATATATTTACTAAATTATAATCACCTCATTTTTTTATAATTTTTTAATTTACTTATGTTTGTTTTTTTAATTTTATATATTCTCACTACAAGAAAACAATGATTTAGCGTCAGCTATAAACCCTTGCTAAATGGCCAAAAATCGACGCTAATATAGATTAGCGTTGGCCAAGTGGCGGTTTAGGGGATGACTCTCCAAAGCTGGAAGTTAATAGGATAGTGGCGGCCTCGCGTCGATCTAAAGTTTTAGCGTCGGCTTTAGCCGATGCTAACATGCACCACGTGTTAAGTTTCCCTCATCTAAACAAAATTCACGTCACTACTTAGTGTCATATAGGTGCATCGCTATGTTGGGACACGTCATCATATAAAGTGTGCCACGTGCTGATATGTGATTGGGTTGCCCCTAAACAAAAAACACTACACGCCATCATATTGCGTCGACTAAAGTTGACACTAATCTTTTTCTATATTCATTTTTGGGTATTACCAGTATCTAATCACCTTTTAGTGGCATATCAAATTGATAAATATCTTTAAAAAAAATATAATTAATAATTAATTATAAAAATAGTAAAAAAACTACGAGATCCATTCTTTAACCTTTTTGGAATATCATCAACAAATTTTCAGATGCACTATTAAATTGACTACATAATACAATACTGATAACACAATCCTCTAATAAAAAATGAATTTACTTATATCAAAATACATTAAAATGTTGATAAGCTCATAATATGTTTGAGCAATCGACATAGATGTATCAAAATAAATATACCTAAAACTAGCCCATTGAACATTAATCAACTCAACTGATCATGATCACCACCATCATCTTTCTCCTCCTCCTCCTCCTCCCACAACATTTAAAAAACAAGGTAAAAGTTAACAATGAATGATAAAGAAATCAAGACATAAATTATGATTGATTATGGTATCAAATGTCAATGCCATATCAAAGAAAAAAAGTTTAATGACCAGGTCTCTAACACAATTCATCCTATATGGAGACAAAGTTATAGAGGTACACAAAGAGCCAGACAAAATTCAAAACTACAATTCAGGCATATTTTCCACAATAAAACATCGTACAAGTACAAATGGAGAATGTTTCTTTGTGTTAATGAGGTATATTTTATTCATCTAAGCATATTGTTCATATATTTCAATTCATTGGCAAAAATAGAAACATTGACGATAATGCGCACCAAATTGGGTCGGCTACACCGATGTGAAAAGTGTAAGTTAAATAATTCAAGAGGCAACGGAATTATAACAACGAAATTGAAGGAGATCAATAGATAAAATAAGACCATTAATTTTGTGCATGTATTATTAGTAATTCATTGGCTATAAAATCCAATCTTCTTATTAATATAAAATGTGTGTGAAAAACTACTTAGTGTATTTTCTTCAATTGTTTATAACAATTCATTCTCTTCCTTTTAATGTGTGTGTGGTAGATTGATTTATCATTTTCTTAAGATATCAAATTGGTATCATAGCTTGAGAGCCTGGTACTAGTTAAAAAAATATATTTGAGAGAGTGAGGAACAAGAGAGTTCTCATGCTATTAAATTTATTTGAGTTAGTGCACTTGTTGTGGGAAAGAAAATGACAACCAACTATAATATTGTCTGGTCCAGTCCCAAATTAGATAGAAAGCTTGATTTCAATTACTGCGAAAAATTTATGTCTATCCATTTGAAAGCTCACATTATTTGGAACTTCATTGAACCTGGCTTGGAAGAAGGAGCTGATGATGCTGCTAAAAGGAAGGATCAATTAGCACTATCACAAATTTATCAAGGAGTAGTGTAACACCCCAATTCTACCCCGGCAAATTATGCAAATAAATCAGAGTTATAAATTTTCAATCATACAAATGAATCGAGACGTCATAAATTCTTCTAATAAAATTTATTGCATTCATCGTGGATATATAACACTTTCAAAACATCGGATGAACCATCATAACATCTTTAAATAAAATAATTCAACATCTACGCAGCGGATTTCTCAATAACTTCTTTAAACAACAAAACAACAACTTCAAAACATCACACATTTAATAATAGTCAATTTCAAGTTCAACAACTTAAAATCAACAATAAAAAATTAGCAAGCGTTCACCCCCCTGAGTGTTACATATCAGAGCAATGACACCGACTCGAACTATTGAAGGTATACGGCATTCACTCTCGATTACCTGCACGTTACCAACATAAGGGCAACATTCAAACAGAAGGGTGAGATATCTGACAATATAATAAAGCGCATGATAAGTAATATATTGAATTAGATCAATAACATCACCACTTCTCATCTTATAGTCAACAACAATCTCAATAATAGTACACATTCACAACATCAATACAACTTCTTTAATGCAATCATATAATGCGACTCAATACTATGAAAATGCATGTGGTACCATTGGAGCAGAACTCCCATCTCAAAAATTTGCCAATTAATAGAGGCATCAACAAGGCATAACCTTCATCTCAAAATTTGCCAATCCAGGCCATCTCAACGAGCATAAGCTCCATCTCAAAAATGCAATGTATGCGACTCAACCATGAAAGTAATAACAAAACCCAAGTTAACAACATCTCAAATCATCTCAAATTATCATCTCAAAAACTTCTCAAATTAGCATCTCAAACGTCTCAAATAACCATCTCAAAACATCTCAAATCATCAAAATAATTCATCAAACATCATTTATACATCAACGTCATTTGTTCATCATAAATTATCAACACCACTTTATTAATAACATCTCACTAACAACTCAGCTGTATATTAATACTACAGTAATCCATACTGTTATTCTGCAATTTTACATTGTTACTGTCACTAATCCTACTGTCATGATTCGAACAGCAGTCTCTAAACACCCCACATTCATCATTCTGTTCAGAAATCAGCACAACGACCAACACGGGGAAATAATTCTAAATCCTAAATTGGCTACTAGGATTACACTTTTTATTCATCAGTTTCACATCCAACTTCTGAGCTTCTCCGATACTGTCTAAAAATTCATTATTAATCTTCAACATACCCAACATAACACTCTACGGAGTAACCTCGCAAACTAAGCTCATATCTCTGAACTGCTCAATCAATTCCAACTCTTTAATCATCATTGCTGACATATGTAGAGTCTTTCGACTCAACGCATCAGCTACCACATTCGCCTTTCCTGGATGATAATTCAAACTGAATTCATAATCCTTTAACAATTCCAACCATCTTCATTGCCTTATATTCATCTCTTTCTGATCAAACAAATACTTCAAACTCTTATGGTCACTAAACACTTCAAATCTAAAACCATAAAGATAATGCCTCCAAATCTTCAACACAAAGACAACATCAACTAGCTCTAAATCATGCATAGGATAGTTCTTCTCATGAGTCCTTAACTATCTTGACGCATAAGTAACTACCTTGCCATTCTGCATAAGCACACCTCCTAAACCCATCTTAAAAGCATCACAATACACCACAAAAGGCTCTCTTGGATTAGGCAACGTCAAAATCAGAGCCGACGTCAACCTCTTCTTCAATTCTGTAAAACTTTCTTCACACTGAACATCCCACACAAAAGCTTTACCTTTACAAGTCAACTTAGTCAACAAAAGTGATAACTTAGAAAACCCTTCGATAAACCTTCTATAATAACCAGCTAATCCCAAGAAGCTTCTAATCTCAGTAGCTGACTTTGGAGTTTCCCAATGCAACACAGCATCAACCTTCGATGGATCTACAACAATGCCACTACCTGAAATCACATGATCAAGAAAACTAACCTCTTTTAACCAAAACTCACACTTGGACAACTTTGCATACAATCTCTTCTCTTTCAAAACTTGCAATACTACTCTTAAATGTTTAGCATGCTCTTCTTTTGACTTAGAGTAAATCAAAATATCATCAATGAACACCACTACGAACCGATCCAAATAGGTATGAAAGATACAATTCATATATTCCATGAATACTCCTGGCGCGTTAGTAACACCGAAAGGCATCACCGAATACCCGTAATGCCCATAACGCATTCTGAAATCCGTCTTCTGAATATCTTCATCCTTCACTTTAATCTGACGACCTCAAATCAATCTTACTAAACACACGAGCATCCACCAATTGGTCCATCAAGTCATCTATTCTTGGAAGCAGATACTTGTTCTTAATCGTCACTTTATCCATCTGTCTATAATCAACACAAAGCCTCATACTTCCATCTTTCTTCTTCACTAACAACACTGGAGCTCCCCATGGCGATACACTTGGTCTTACAAACTTCTTTTCAAGTAACTCTTCCAATTGCTTCTTCAACTCTGACAACTCAGATGCAAACATCCTGTATGGTGCCATAGATACAGGTCTGGTACCAGGTACAAGATCAATTGCAAATTCAACTTCCCTCTCCGGCGGTACATCAGGAATCTCATCCAGGAAAACTTCAAGAAATTCACACACCATCCGCAATTCCTCAATTACAGCTTGAGTCTCTATAGATAGCGACACCATCAACGAGAACAACTATGCTTATTCTTGCATCAACTTCTTCAACTCTCTAGCAGACAACAAACCATCTTCCTCTTCTTCAGGAGTAGAAAACTTCACCGACTTGTCATAACAGTTAATATGAACAAAGTTATGCTCTAACCAGTTCATACCCAAAATCACATCCAAACCTCTCAACGGTAAACAAACCAAATCAACAACAAAGTCTCTGTCAAAGATCGACAAGGGACACTTAGCACACACCAAAGAAGTAGTCACTGACCCCTTGGCTGGAGTATCGACGACCATTTCTCCATTCAAAGAAGACAACATAAGACCCAATCTTTCAACACAATCAGCAACAATAAAACAATGTGTAGCACCAGTATCAATAATAGTAATTAAATGAGTATTATTAATGAAACATGTACCTCTGATAAGTCTGTCCTCGGCAGCTGTCTGATCCTCCACCAAAGCAAACACTTTACCACTTGACTGAGCCCTCTTCGGTTTCAGACACTGACTACCAATGTGCCCTTCTTCTCTACAGTTGAAACATATCACATTCTTGTGTTCACACTCAGACATAACATGTCCGTTCTTACCACAACGGTAACATCTCTTCACTTCAGCAGGGCACACATTACTCATGTGCCCAGGTTTCCCACTGTTGTACCCCAAAATTTTCCCTCTTTTCATACACGCATATTATTGGTTTTATGGTTATGGAATAAAGGTATATTTATCAAGCTTCTTCAGGTTACAAGTAACGTTTATTTCGTCAATGGATATTCTCAGAGTATTTTTCGTGCTGAAGATTGGTTCGTCGTTTTGCAACGATTTAGGGTTCAAAGATTCACAAGTCCAACCCGGCGTGTCATATTCAAGTGTTCTTTCGCCAAGATATCTCTGATAACGTATTCTCAAATTCATGTTTGGCTCAAGAGTCAATTCTTTAAAGAGGGTCTCCGAATGTGTGAGTTTTCTCGAAGAAATATGGTGAAAAAGTGTGCTGAAAGTGCAGTTTTTACGCGCTAAAAAATTCATAACTTAAAGATCGTGGCTCGTTTTGAACTTGTTATGGGGGCCAAAATTCCATCTTGACATTATCTACGTTTTCATCTCTCACGAATGGAAGCCAATTTCGATCAGAAGGTCTTCAAAAATGCGGATTTATCAAGTATTTTTGTACAAAAAATTTGTGACAGAAGTTTATTTGCGTCATGTTCAGAAAATCATAACTTGGTCGATTTTCATTGTATCGAGCTGGTTCCGGCGCCAAAATTTCACAAATTGAGTTGGATAAGTTTTCACAGAAGGTATTGAGTTCCAATGTGTTGTACCCCAAAATTTTCCCTCTCATTTCCTCAACATTTCCTCACCACTAGACCCTTGGAGTTCAAGAACAAGTTAGGATTTGCTCTGCTCAAGACTCCTCCTTGCACTACTGACCCAAATTAGGGTTTGAGTTTGCACAAAGATGTTTTGACCTAAAATGCCCAAATTGACTTTCATGCTTCATGTTGGACTCACAAGTTTATCCATACCAAGTTTCAAGCCTTGATTCCAATCTTTGCCCATTCAATTGGACAGTTGACCTAGAAATCAACTGTATTGGGGAAAAAGTCAACTGTGGTCAATTGACAGTCAAACCTCATGATTTTTGACCCACATCAACATTATGAACTCATATGGACCATTTGATCAAGTTTGGATCACAATTCCACAAGAAATTTGATCAGATCACCAAAAGGGCAAAATGGTCATTTTTAGGGTTTTGACTGCACAAAGGCAATTTTTGACTGTTTGACCTGGCCAATGGCAAACCAAGCTCACATATGGACTCAAGGACTCAATGGAATTGTTTTGACATGTTCAACAAGTTCAAAAGATCCCAAATGCACAGGATTGACAGATGAATTTTCCAATCAACTGATCAAAATTTGACTGTATACTGAAAAGTCAAACTTTGACTTTTTGGTCAAATCAAGTGCCAAGATTTATTTTTCATCAAAAACATGTCAAATTATGAAACTTGTTCATCAAGAAACCAAAAATTACAAATTAGGGTTTAGAATGAGAAAATTTCATAACTTAGAATTTTTCTAAGTTATGAAACTTCCTTATTTTTTCCTAACTTTGTCCCATTTTTTCATCAAGATACATTTGGATTCAAACAAAACTCAAAACATGAAAGTTGTAGTCCATTGCAAAATCTAAAACTTTGATTCACAAAGTTTTCTCAAAAGAAGCTTGTAGCTCAAGTTATAATTTTTGGAATAGGGGTGCAAAACATTCTTAACTTAGAAATTTTTTGACCTATTTTAGGCAGGATTTTTGCCCAACTTCATGGCCACTTTTCACATGCTTCCACTTGGAATTTCAACTTGCATTACAAAGATGGATTGTAGTACACAATCCAAGCTTTCCAAATTGTCCAAGAACTTCTCAAACACCCTTGTGGTTAGGGAGAATCGAATTTGTGAAGATCGGCAAAAGTCACTTTGTTCATAAGCCAATTACATGTTCATAACATTGCCATTTTCAAGTCAGCATGTTCCAAGCTAGATTACAGGCCTCTAATCCCATTCTTACTTAATAATTTAATGCAAAACCTTTGTGTCCTAGCATTATCTTGTTCATTAAGTCATTACACAAAGGTTTAGTCTTAAAATGGAAAAAGCATTTTAGCCATTTTTGAAAAAGAAGTGCTTTATGTCAAAAGAAAATCAAAGAAGTACAAAGCAGATCTTTTAGGCACAAGATTATGGACTAATCCCACTGATCAAGGAGAGATTTTGCAGCATGCTTGAGGGGCCTGTAGTAGCCTATAATCAAGTTTGACAAACTTTGCTTATCTAGGAAGAAACTTTGCAAAACTGAACACAACTCACATTCCTGCAAGCAAGAGCCAAAGCAAACTTTGTAAACACTTTTCACTTGATCCAACTGACCTGAAACACGAGCTTACCATATTCCAAACCTCATCATTCATCAAAACACCATTTTGCTGCACAAAACAGGGCATCCCTGCAGATTGAGTTGCACAACTCAGTTTGCTCGTGCGTTTTGGCCAAAGCTTGTTCAAACACACTCCCTACCATCCATTGAAGCTATCCCAAGCCTTAGATACAGACTGTAACACCCCTAACCAAGTTTGCCATTTTCAATTTTCTGTTTTGCAGGTTGACTTCTATAGCCCGATTCAGTTAGTTTCAAAGCAAGCTAGAGGTTGGAGAAGCATCCCTGAACTTCAAGCAAGCTGTACAAGTCCTCAAATTCCATTGAAAGTACCTCCATTGTTGTACACGTCTCAAGCTGAAACAGGTAAAAACATGGACTTCTATCTCTCAATCTAGGAAGAGTTAGGCTTAGGTTTATGAATGAAACATGCTCTACTCATGGCCCTGAAGCTACCCATATAATTACTTTTCATTTATGTTGTGTATACTGAGAGAATTTTGAACCTGAACATTGGAAAAAACTTAGGTCAGAAATTGGGGATGAAGAAATTCTCCCTCGTTTCTTAGAGTTAAATCAAGTTTTTTACATGTCTGGATTCGTCTCTTGATGCTCTACATTTTTGGTGTTATGAGTTTTGCTTGAAAGTCCAGGAATCAGGAGTTAGGAAACGCGCATTTTTGTTTGTTCAAACAAAGCTGGAGGTTGAAGATGACTGGCTTGGGCTGGGCCTGAGTCAGTCCTACTTTTTGCACCCCTTTTTTCAATTTGCACTCCCCTGGCCCATTATGTGATATATTTGTCATTTTTGATTTTTTCTTTTTGATTCTGATTTTATATTTTTATTCAAACATGAAAAAACACTAAAAATATTTTTCTCACATTTTTTGCATTTTATTTGGTATTTATTTGTTTCATTTAGTTCCATATATAAATAAATATAATACTTTTTGTTTAAAACATTAAAAAAATAATACAAAATATATTTTTTTTGTTATTATTTCTTATTTACATTTTGAAAACATTTTCTAAAAAATATACTTTTTTTTGTAAATAATAAATATTTTTATTTTTGTATATGTTTAATATATTTAATACATAATATAAATACTTATATATTTATTAGAATATTTAGGATAAAAATACAAAAATAATACATTTTTATTTTTATTAATATTTGACCTCAAAAATTACTTTTTCATAATATACTTCTCTTTTATTTATTTTTGTATATAATTAATAAATATTGTATATAATAAATAATAAATACTTTTTATTTAGCAAATTAGGGTTTTGCTCTAAACCATGGAAAATTATCCAAAATTAATCCTTTTATTTTTGTTTATATGTCACATGAAAAATACTTTTACATACTTATAAAAATTATTTTTGTGCATAATACATTTTATATTTTATTTGTATTTATTCAATTATTGTATAATTAAAATAACTTGTATATTCAATTTGGATGTAATAGTTTAGATTTAAATTTCTTGCTAAATATCCCCACTTGAACATTTGTACCCCCCATCCCATAATTATGTTGTAATAATTTAGGATTTTATTTTCCCCATTTTAAAAGCTTTCTAATTATGCCATGATAGACTTAGGGTTTGTATGCAAAAATCAAACAACAAATAGCTTGACTAAACAAAAACAAAAAGCATGAAAATGGACAACACCAATCACACTTGCACCCCTTAGGGTTACTCCACTTGTTGCCTTCAATAATGGGCCATGTTGCATGTTGGGTGTTTTTGGCAAAACAAAACAAATCAAATGATCATAGTCCCTCGATGACGCTTTCGAAAGTTGCCTAAAAATGATCAAGTCCCTTAAAGGAAAATTTCCAAAGACACTTGGCACCATTGCAATCATGGTCTAAACGATGACCCGCGCCCGTCCCGTTAACATCCTAATACAAGATTGTCCACCAAATACAATGGTGGAACAAAATTGTTAAAAGGGTTAAAACATAGAAAAAAACCTTTGAGTAAATTTTAGGGGTAGACAACTCTTAGTTACTTGATCAAACTTGTAAAAACACACTTGCCTACTTTTCAAAACCACACATCACAACACACTTTCAAAACAACTTTCAAAAACATTGAAAACTTTTCAAAAGACAAGTACACCTTTGTATATATTCAAACATGGATCATTACAAAGGTTGCCACAACAATGGCCTCTTTTCAAAACATTTTCAAACCCACACACACAAAGCACCATTTCAAACAATTGAAAATGCAAGGCAAGTGATCTAAGCAAGTAACTAAGAGCCCATGGATAACCATGGATAGAAAGGGTGCTAATACCTTCCCTTTCTATAATCTACTCCCCGAACCCAAGAAAACATCTCAAAGGTTTTTGCTGTGCTTTTTAACCTTTCCTTAGGATAAAATAAAAAGTCGATGGAGACTCTTGCTCAACCGAAACATTTGCGAAAACAAACGCAAAACCTCAAGTCAGTTCTCCCACCGTATCACCAGAACTGGCGACTCTGCTGGGGAATATTTTAAAAGTGGAGTAACCTTAGGGCTTAGATCACCCTCTTGCATGACTAATTGATTGCTTTGATTGCTTTACATCTTGGTTCTCTTGTTTGGGCTTGGAATCCTACACCCGGATTTGGGGAAACATTCATAGATAGCAATACGTTGTGGAAACTGTGCGGGGTATACCGACACAGTTGAAGCAATAGCTATATTAGTGCGACATATTTGTGAGTACCGGTAACCCTTGAGTTCAATCAAGGAGAGTACGGGGCCGCTGAGTGATGTCACTAAGCACTAATGACCTAGAACCTTACTTGACCATCTTGGCCTTTCATTAGGGGTAGTGAGATGACCGGCTTTGGTGCAGTCCGAAGTTGGTAGATACTCGATACTACACTCATTGATGGTTGTTTTCTTGGAATATTTTGGTCGCTTGTTAAGTGGCTAAACCAAAACAATGAACATGGAAAACAATCCAATGATATTGAGCTCCTTAGAACCCGGTTACTATTTATAGGACAGGTTTTTAAGCCAACTACACTCAAGAGGGTACTTACCTATGAAACCCCATGCAAGCCTGAAACTAGGGTTTTGTGTGAATTGCTTGTACATATGTTTGTGCATGCATCATGAACATCATAAAGCATCATATGCATTCACTAACCATTTCAAGGGTTTAAATCTTCATCTTTGTTCTTGTTTTGTAGGAAAACTATCCAAGTCAACCTTGTGAGAATCCCTCCTCAACTCAAAGAGCTCACATCCAGAATTCCGGAAACTCTCCCTTCAGTGAAAGACATGGTGGACTGCTCAGCCTAGTCAACACCAGCATTGAAGAGGACATGGTAAAGGTGTTGTTCCAGTTCTTTGACCCCCTTCACCATTGTTTCACATTCCTCTACTATCAATTGGTGCCCACTTTGGAGGAATTTTCTCAACTCTTGAGAATTCCTATTCTTAATCAACTACCCTACAACGGTACGGAAAAAGAACCAAAGCCTGAAGATGTTGCTCAAGCACTACACTTGCAACCATCTGACATCAAGGGGCATTGGGAAACTAGAAGCGGTGTCAAAGGCTTCTTGGCAAAATTCTTGTTTGAGAAGGCACATGAGTGTTGGAATTTATTGGACCTACAAGCCTTTGAAGAAATTGTGGCACTCCTCATTTATGGGTTGGTCCTGTTCCCAAATCCTGACCAGCTTGTGGATGTCAACTCCGTCAAAATCTTCTTATACAGGAATCCCATACCAACATTGCTTGGGGACATCCTCCATTCATTTTACACACGAACAATGGGAAAGAGGGGTGTTCTCATGTGCTGTACTCCTCTCCTTGAAAGGTGGTTTATTTCAAACCTTCCATAATCTGTTTTGAAGAATGACCAAGGCTTAAGGTGGTCACAACGATTGATGACCCTCACTCATTCAGATGTACATTGGTGTTCTCGGTCCAGAGAAAATGTCATCATCGTGGATCGTTGTGGAGAGTTCCCTAATGTTCCATTGCTTGGCATTAGAGGAGGAATTACCTACAACCCTTGTCTAGCTTTGAGACAATTTGGATATGCACGGAGGGATGGCCCTCATGACATGTTGATTCCTGACTTAGTTTTTGACTTCGACAACGATGCGCAAGGACTTCGCCAAAGATTCATCAGAGCTTGGAGGATGCCTAACAAGGTAGACAGCAAGACACTGGGGCACAAGAACTTCATCCCTCTTGAGCCTTATCTCAAGTGGGTACGAACCCGAGCCCAGAGTCTAATGATGCCTTACCCTCATGTTCTCCCTGTGATTAAAGATCCCGTTAAGGAAGGAGAGGTTCCCTACACCATCCTATATCCTGACATGCCAACATCATGGGAGGAGATGCAGAAGAGTTAGATCCAACTCAAGGAGGAACGGAACACTTTTGAAGCCAGCTTCTACGCCAGTGAGAAGAAGGTTTTGGAGCTTACCCGCCGACTCCATGAGGAAGAGACCCTCAACACCTACATCGCACCAAAGAGGATGCGCAACGTCTTTTTACCTTGAGAAGTTTTTGTAATATTTGGCCTATGGGGCATTTATGTACTGACAAATTTCTTCTTATTAATATGACGTGCGTTATTTTTGTCAGCAACAATTTTGAATTTCTAAATCCTTGAACGCATTGCATAAATAAGCATATCATTCATCATGCGCATAAGCAGGTCTCCACACCAGGTTTCCTTATCTTTCTGCTGTTTATTTCAGTAAGATGGATCTCGAACAGATGGTCAAGGATTTGCAGTCTCAAAACTCACAGTTTCAACATCTCCTGATGACCTTGGCAAAGGGTCAGGAGGATATAAAAGCCCTTCTTGGGAACAAAGAGCAAGTGAAAAAGAAGAAGAAAAGAGTCGGGGTGGCTACCCTGGAAAGAAGGTTTGAGGGTGAAGCCAGAAGAGTTCTTGAATTTCCCCCTACTTCTGAAGAGGGAACCAGTAAAGGAAAAGGGGTTGCGGTACCTTCCGAATCCGAAGCTGAAGAAGAAGAGGCTGAAGAAGACGAAGACTACTCAGAGCAACAATACCCGCCCGCTGACGATAAGTATAAAAGCTTGGAAGACAGGTTGGCAGCTATGGAGCTGCAGAGAGTTCCCGGCTTAGATTTCGAAGATTTGGGATTAATTGCTGGAATTGTGATCCCCCCGAAGTTCAAAGTGCCAATTTTTGCAAGATATGACGGGCTGTCCTGCCCAAAGATGCATCTCAGATCATATGTAAGGAAGATCCAACCTTACACTGCAGACAAGAACCTATGGATCCATTTCTTCAAGGATAGCCTTTTAGGGGCTCAACTCGAATGGTTCTATCAGCTGGATGGAGCCAGTATTCGAAACTGGGAAGACTTGGCTACTGCATTTTATAAGCAGTATCAGTATGATTCCGATCTTGCTCCCACGCGTACCCAACTCCAGGGTATGTCACTGGGGACGGGCGAAGGATTCAAGGAGTATGCGCAAAAGTGGAGAGACCTGGCTGGCAGGGTGCAGCCACCTTTGACGGACCGTGAGCTTGTCGACATGTTCTTAGGGACCCTGTCTGGTCCGTTCTTCAACCACCTGATTGGTAATTCTTCTGTTAGGTTCACAGACCTGATCTTAACCGGTGAGAGGATAGAAGATGGTATCAAGTCGGGGAAGATACAGAAAGGTGCCTCCTCGAGTACTGAAAAGAAGCCCTTTAAGAAGGAAGTCAGTGTTATTTATGGTCCCAGAAGACAAATTAAACCGGAACGCCGCCAAGCTGTCAACGTGTTGGTAATTTCAAAGCCTACTGCTGCTCCTTAGCAGTATAACCAACCAAGGGGTGAGAGACCCAAAAGGCAGTACACTCGACTCAGCATGACCCTGTCTCATATTTTGCCGCAACTACTGTCAACCAATCTGGTAACTATCAAAGAAGCTCCGAAGGTAGTGAACACAGCTTCTCCAAAGTACAACCCCAACGCCCGTTGCGCTTATCACTCTGATAGCCCGGGGCATACTACGGACGATTGCTGGGCTCTGAGGAATAAGGTTCAGGACCTTATTGATGCTAAGGAAATACAGTTCGAGGCGCCCGAAAGGCCCAATGTTGTAACTGCTCCCATGCCCCAGCATGGAGTGAATGCTGTGGAAGAAGACCTGTATGTGGCTTCCGTGGATGATATTGTTACTCCGTTGTTGACTGTCAAGAGGAACCTATTGCTAGCCGGTTTATTTCCGGGATGTAGTAAAGGTTGCCATCTATGTTCTGTTTCACCTGCTGGTTGTCCTTTGTTGAAGTCAGGCGTCCAAAACCTGATGGATAGTAAGGAGATCTTGTTCAAGAAGATTGTTGTTCCTGCTACCCCTACTGAAGAAGTTTCCATTGTCACCATCTTCAATAATTCTACCAAGGCTCCCTCGAAGAAGCCTGTCAAAGTCATGTCCACTCAGAAGATTGCTCATATCATCATTACTGTTCCGGGGCCCCTCCCTTATACGTCCAACAAAGCTGTCCCTTGGCACTATGGGGCAGATGTTTATGTGCTCGGAGTAAAACAAGAGTTTGATACTAGTACCGGTGTCAGCAACATCACCGGGCCTGCCAAGGTTACTCATAGTGGTAGGCTGTTCTCACCAGATATTGCGCCACCAGCTATTCAGAGACCTCTTATCATCACACCCGCAAGTGTGCCTGCTTCCCTTCCTGATCAAGTTCCTGTTTCTACCCCTGCTGCCGAGTCATCTGATGCTCGGGGCAAAGGGATTGCTACTGATTTGCCTGCCCTGACGGAGGCACCAAAGACAACCAATGTTGAAGCTTCCCATCAAGAGATGGAAGAGATTCTCAAGATCATTAAGAAGAGTGATTTCAATGTAGTTGAGCAGTTGGGGCACACCCCATCTAAAATTTCTATGCTATCACTGTTGTTGTGTTCAGAGGCCCATGCCAAGGCCCTGATTTCCTTCCTGAAGACGGCCCATGTGCCACAAGAAACGTCTGCTGATCAATTTATCGATTGTGTGGCCAACTTGACTGCCGATAATGGGTTGGGCTTCTCTGACGCCGATCTGACTGCCAAAGGAAAAAACCATAACGACGCCCTGCATGTCTCCATTGAATGCAGGGGCACTACTCTTTCCCATGTGTTGGTAGACACCGGTTCTTCATTGAACGTATTACCCAAGAAGGCCCTAGACAGGTTGGATTGTGACGATTTAGAGCTCAAGCCTAGTAACATTGTTGTCCGGGCCTTTGACGGTTCGAAAAGGATTGTACATGGGGAAGTTGACATTCCAATCAGGGTTGGTTCTCAAGTTTTTGATTCTACTTTCTATGTGATGGACATCCGACCATCCTATTCTTGTTTGCTGGGTCGTCCATGGATACACAAGGCTGGAGCTGTGACCTCCACACTACATCAGAAGCTGAAGTACCCGGTCAGAGGGAAAATTGTGACAGTTCAGGGGGAGGAAGAGTATATGGTCAGCCACCTCAACTCGTTCCGGTACATAGAAATGGATGGGGAGTTCATTGAGACCCCCTTTCAACACTTTGAAGAGGTGCCTCAGACACTGGCATCAGCAGAGACTGTGACTAAAGAAGACTCTCCTTTGAAGATGGCTTCCTTAAAGGATGCCCGGGCTGTGATTGAGAAGGGTGAGTGCGCAAACTGGGGCCGACTTCCTGATTTCACTCCAAAGACCGACAAGTTTGGTTTGGGCTTCACTGCAGAAGCTCAAAGGGCTATTCGTAAGGCAAGGATTGGAAGACCTCCTGTGTTCATCACCAATCCGGGAGTAAATGCTATTGAAGACGACGTGGAGGAATCTGAATTCGACAGCTGGATCTACCCAACAACCGACGGTGGACCAAGCAACTGGACTGCCAAAGACTTCACACCTATTACTTTTGTCACTCAGTAATGAACTCTTTTGTTTTGAATTTGTAACAGACAATATTTTGAAACTTTTATGGCTCGGTGTCTTACCCGGGGCACCGTGGCTTCATTTGTGAGGGCTTTTGTGTGTCATTTTCATATATCATTAATAAAAACATTGGACGTTTGTTGCATTTCAAAATCTTGCGCTCCTCTTCTTTCTTTATTATATATTGCAAAACAGCTATATTTACACACACTCACCTATACAGGTTCCAATCCACTCTGGATCTCACTGGTAACGACTCTGCTACTGCCAGTTATGACTTCGAAAATCCGATCAACTTAGCCGAAGACGAAGGTGAAGATGATTGCGAAGTGCCTGGTGAACTTGCAAGACTACAACTCCAGGAAGAGAGGGCCATTCAGCCACATGAAGAGCCAGTGGAAAGGGTAAATCTGGGTACTGAGACAGACAGAAAGGAAGTCAAGATTGGTGCCAATCTAGAGCTTGGTGTGAAACAACGGTTGATTCAGATGCTGCATGACTATGTGGAAATCTTTGCCTGGTCTTACGAAGACATGCCTGGGTTGGATACCGACATTGTGGTTCATCACCTGCCTACCAAGGAAGAATGCCCTCCGGTAAAACAGAAGGTCCGCTGTATGCGTCCATAAATGTCCGAGAAAATCAAAGCTGAGGTTATGAAACAATTTGATGCCGGGTTTCTAGCAGTGACTTCTTACCCTCAGTGGGTTGCCAACGTGGTTCCGGTGCCAAAGAAGGATGGTAAGGTCCGAATGTGTGTTGATTACAGGGATTTGAACAGGGCGAGCCCTAAGGATGATTTCCCTCTGCCTCATATCGACGTTCTGGTTGATAACACTGCTCAGCATAAAGTTTTCTCCTTCATGGATGGCTTCTCCAGTTATAATCAGATCAAGATGGCTCCTGAAGACATGGAGAAGACCACTTTTGTTACTCAGTGGGGCACCTTTTGCTACAAGGTCATGCCTTTTGGGTTGAAAAATGTTGGGGCCACCTACCAATGTGCCATGGTTGCGTTGTTTCATGACATGATCCATCATGAGATAGAAGTATACGTCGACGATATGATTGCAAGGTCCCAAACTAAGGAGGAACACCTTGACCATCTACAGAAACTGTTTGACCGTCTGAAGTTGTACAAGCTGAGGTTGAACCCAAACAAGTGCACCTTTGGGGTGAGATCTGGAAAATTGCTAGGCTTCGCCGTAAGCAACAAAGGCATTCAAGTGGACCCTGCCAAAGTGAAAGCCATACATGAGATGCCAACTCCCAAGACAGAGAAAGAAGTCAGAGACTTTCTAGGACAGTTGAACTACATTGCCCGATTCATCTCGCATCTAACTGCTACCTGTGAACCAATCTTCAAGCTGCTGAAGAAAGATCAAGTAGTACGTTGGAACGATGAATATCAGGCCACTTTCGAAAGAATCAAAGAGTATCTCCAAGAACCACCCATTCTTATGCCACCGGCTGAAGGGAGACCTCTAATCTTATACTTGATAGTACTGGACAACTCAATGGGGTGTATGCTAGGGCAGCATGACGAGTCTGGCCGAAAAGAACACGCCATTTATTACCTTAGCAAAAAGTTTACCGACTGTGAGACCCGATACTCACTGCTCGAGAAAACTTGCTGCGCTTTGGTATGGGCTGCTCGCCGGCTGAGACAGTATATGTTGACTCACACTACTCTGTTGATTTCAAAAATGGATCCAATAAATTACATCTTCGAAAAGTCTGCCTTGTCCGGAAGAATAGCAATATGGCAGATGATCTTGAAAGAATACGACATCTAGTACACGACTCAGAAAGAAATCAAGGGAAGTGTATTGGCAGACCATTTGGCACACCAGGAAGTGGACGATTACCAGTCGATGAACTTTGAATTTCCAGACGAGGATATCATGGTAGTGACTGATTGTGAAGTACCTGGACCGGATGAAGGACCTGAGGAAGGATCCCGATGGTCTATGCACTTTGACGGGGCCTTGAACGCTTTGGGTAATGGTATCGGCGCTGTGATCATATCCCCTAAAGGCACTCATACTCCACTCACCGCCCGACTATGTTTCAACTGCACCAACAACATGGCAGAGTATGAAGCATGTATCATGGGTCTTCAAGCTGCAATTGACTTAAGGATCAAGTTTCTGAGTGTCTTCGGAGATTCCTCTCTCGTGATCAATCAGATCAAAGGCGAGTGGGATACGAAACACCCAAATCTTATTCCTTACAAGGAGTATGTGCTGACGTTGATTCCCCATTTCGAAGAGATAACCTTTGAACACTTCCCAAGGGAGGAGAATCAGTTAGCGGATGCGTTGGCTACGTTGTCTTCTATGTTCAAAGTCAAATGGGACAACGAGGCGCCCCAGATCGTTATTTGGAAGTTGGATGAACCTGCACATTGCTGCGATCTCGAGACCGAAGAGGTAACAGAAAAACCCTGGTATCATGAAGTGAAGAGGTACCTTGAAGCTCAAGAATACCCCGAGGGTGCATCCGTTAATGACAAGAAGTTTCTGAGAAGGTTCGCAACAAAGTTCTTCCTCAGCAATGGCATTCTCTACAAGCGAAATCATGATTCAACCTTACTGCGTTGTGTGGATAAGACTGAAGCAGAAAGGATCATGGCAGAGCTACATGAAGGTACCTTCGGAACATATTCCAGTGGACATACCATGGCAAAGAAAATCCTTCGGGCAGGATATTTCTGGTCCACGATGGAAGCTGACTGTTATCAGCATTCTCGAACTTGTCATAAATGCCAGATCTATGCTGATAAGGTGCACATTCCTCCGGTCCCTCTGAACGTCTTGACAGCACCCTGGCCCTTTGCAATGTGGGGCATTGATATGATCGGCGAAATCAGACCTACGACATCTAACGGGCATCGCTTCATCTTAGTAGCAATTGATTACTTCACAAAGTGGGTCGAGGCAGCTTCCTTCACTACCATAACCAAGAACGTCGTGGCACGGTTCATTCGGCATAACCTAATTTGTCGATACGGTGTACCTGAGAGGATCATTACGGATAATGGTACCAATCTTAACAACAAAATGATCACTGAGCTCTGCGAGCAATTCAAGATACAACACCACAACTCTTCTCCCTATCGATCGAAGATGAATGGGGCTGTAGAAGCAGCAAATAAGAACATCAAGAAGATTGTGCAGAAGATGACAGTGACCTACAAAGATTGGTACTAAATGTTGCCGTTTGCTCTTCATGGGTACCGTACCTCAGCACGGACGTCAACAGGGGCAACTCCCTTTTCCTTGGTCTATGGCATGGAGGCAGTCTTGCCTATTGAAGTCCAGATACCCTCTCTCTGGATAATGAAGGATGCAGGTTTGAGCGAAGATGACTGGATCCAGACTCGGCTTGATCAATTAAATCTGATTGACGAAAAGAGACTCACTGGTATTTGTCATGGTCAGACGTACCAAAAACGGATGATCAGGGCATTTAACAAGAAGGTCAGACAACAAGAGTATCAAGTCGGAGATCTGGTAATCAAGCGCATCATTCTTCCTCAAAGTGATCCCAGGGGCAAATGGACCCCTACGTACGAAGGGCCATTTGTGGTTAAACATATCTTCTCAGGAGGAGCTATGATTCTAACCACCATGGATGGTGACGACCTTCCTCACCCCGCCAATGCAAACATAGTAAAAAGATACTACGCATGAATCAAAGACCCGCTAGGTTGACACACCTAGGCAAAAATAAGGGCTTCCCGGCGAACCAAAAGGGTTCGGGCAAAAATAAGGGATGAAATGAAAAAAATCTGTACATCCGGCAAGTCGAAAACCTGAAAAGGCGGCTTGGGCAAAAATGGGTATCCCGGTGGACTGAAAACCCGAAAGGGCGGCCCAGGCAAAAGTTAGGGATAAGACGTAATACTATGTCTCATTGGATCACCTTGCATCCAGAATTCGGCGTCAACTATCGGGTTCAGATGTTGCCGATCAATCAGCTTCATCTTCAACTAAGCAGCAGAGTGACGAGACGCTTGAAGACATAAAGGCGATAGCAGAGTTGGAACCCAGTGGGATTATTTTTCACATAGCTGTTTTGTTTACTTTTCACAAAATTGTTTAAACTCTATTTTGCTCGGCGGCGTTCTCTTACTAGGACGTCAGCCTCCTGTACATAAAACGCCTATTTACAGGCAAATTTCAAAATCAATACAAGTTCAATTTTTCAGACAAATTACCCATCGTTTTTCCTTTTTCTGTTTTGTTTTGCAAAGAACGTCCAATGTTCATTTTTGATATATGCGTTTGACATTAATTGCTAATCATGAATATTTGCATGCGAAACAAAGGACTAATTACAAATGACATCAGTAACAGGGGCAATAAAGAATTGTCTAAGCGATCTAGTTGCTCTGTCCACCAAGGTACCAAAGTAGGTTCGGCTGAAGAACGTAACCAGGATACCTTCACTCCCCATTGAATAAGACAAGAATCAACAATACTCTCCCCAAGCAGAGTTGGTCTCCCATCAGCCCTAAAAAGGCACAGTATCCCCAGCAAGTCAGCGATACTCTCCCCAAGCAGAGTTTAGTCTACTGTCAGCCATATTCAGAAGGTTATCCCCAAAAGAGCCTAACTGGGTTATCCTCAACAAGTTGCAACTGAAAGATCATCCCCAACGAAGTTCTTTCTATCCCCCAGCGGAGTTCATCATCAAGATCCCCAACGGAGCCTATCAACAGATTCCCCAGCGGAGTTATCGTTAAAATCCCAGCAAGGCATCTCTTCCCACAGAGTAATTCCCCACAGAGTAATTCCCCGCAGAGTAATCTCTCCAACAAGTTTATTCCCCAACGGAGTCATCTTCTCCTACCGGTTTATTCTTGCAACCATCATCCCCAGCGGAAATGAAGAACTCCACTCTTCAACATCAGCCTAGGATTCCACAAACTCCCGGCAGTCGTCAAGGATTTATTTTCCTAGACAAAAATACATTCATCACATTATCATACACCATGACGCATGCATATACGCATCATATCACACAATCTCATTTATTCTTGAAAAAAAACATCATGACATCATGCATTTCATACATCATGACATTGCATACAACTGATGTTTTGCCTTTTCAGGAAAAAAGGATAATCCGAAGATGATTACTATCAACTGTCACAATTCCAGATTCGATTCATGTATCTAGCCAGGGCATATCTGTGAGTGATCAATTTCCAGATTCGATACCTGTACCCAGCCAGGGCATATCTGTAGACGACCAATTCCAGATTCGATTCCTGTATCCATCCAGGGCATATCTGTGAGTATTTGATTGTGGATTCGACACATGTATCTAGCCAGGGCATATCTGCATGAAGAGTTCCATATTCGATACCTGTATCCAGCCAGGGCATATCTGTAGACGACAAATTTCAGATTCGATACCTGTATCCAGCCAGGGCATATCTGTAGACGACAAATTCCACATTCGATACCTGTATCCAGCCAGGGCATATCTGTAGACGACAAATTCCATATTCGACACCTGTATCTAGCCAGGGCATATCTGCATGAATAGTTTAGAGATACGATACCTGTATCCAGCCAGGGCACGTCTGTAAGCAACCTTTTGAAGTTCCGGATTCGATTCCTGTATCTAGCCAGGGCATATCTGTGAGCGTTTGATTGTAGATTCGATACCTGTATCTATCCAGGGCATATCCGCATGAAGAGACTAAAGATCAACACATGTAGCAAGCCAGGAAACCATCTTTCTTTCTCAGGTGCGCAAGTTCTCGCTAAGGAATCTCTTACGCGATCGACACCTCCAAATGGCATCTATAAGCCCATTCCCGACAAGGTCCTGTCACACCTCCAGATGGCATCTATAAGCCCATCCTCCTATCCATCCCATCCCCAAATGGCGTCTATAAGCCCATTCCCGACATCACATTGCTGATACTCCAGTATGCGAGTGCAAATTTCTGGGCACTCTAGTGTTCAATCATCTTCCACCTTCGGATCACGAAAGGCACGCGAGCCAATATACATCCTCAGGTCTAAGAATATTGAACAGGGGAAACTGTTGTACCCCAAAATTTGCCCTCTCATTTCCTCAACATTTCCTCACCACTAGACCCTTGGAGTTCAAGAACAAGTTAGGATTTGCTCTGCTCAAGACTCCTCCTTGCACTGCTGACCCAAATTAGGGTTTGAGTTTGCACAAAGATGTTTTGACCTAAAATGCCCAAATTGACTTTCATGCTTCATGTTGGACTCACAAGTTTATCCATACCAAGTTTCAAGCCTTGATTCCAATCTTTGCCCAGTCAATTGGACAATGACCTAGAAATCAGCTGTATTGGGGAAAAAGTCAATTGTGGTCAATTGACAGTCAAACCTCATGATTTTTGACCCACATCAACATTATGAACTCATATGGACCATTTGATCAAGTTTGGATCACAATTCCACAAGAAATTTGATCAGATCACCAAAAGGGCAAAATGGTCATTTTTAGGGTTTTGACTGCACAAAGGCAATTTTTGACTGTTTACCCTGACCAATGGCAAACCAAGCTCACATATGGACTCAAGGACTCAATGGCATTGTTTTGACATGTTCAACAAGTTCAAAAGATCCCAAATGCACAGGATTGACAGATGAATTTTCCAGTCAACTGATCAAAATTTGACTGTATACTGAAAAGTCAAACTTTGACTTTTTGGTCAAATCAAGTGCCAAGATTTATTTTTCATCAAAAACATGTCAAATTATGAAACTTGTTCATCAAGAAACCAAAAATTACAAATTAGGGTTTAGAATGAGAAAATTTCATAACTTAGAATTTTTCTAAGTTATGAAACTTCCTTATTTTTTCCTAACTTTGTCCCATTTTTTCATCAAGATACATTTGGATTCAAACAAAACTCAAAACATGAAAGTTGTAGTCCATTGCAAAATCTAAAACTTTGATTCACAAAGTTTTCTCAAAAGAAGCTTGTAGCTCAAGTTATAATTTTTGGAATAGGGGTGCAAAACATTCTTAACTTAGAAATTTTTTGACCTATTTTAGGCAGGATTTTTGCCCAACTTCATGGCCACTTTTCACATGCTTCCACTTGGAATTTCAACTTGCATTACAAAGATGGATTGTACTACACATTCCAAGCTTTCCAAATTGTCCAAGAACTTCTCAAACACCCTTGTGGTTAGGGAGAATCGAATTTGTGAAGATGGGCAAAAGTCACTTTGTTCATAAGCCAATTACATGTTCATAACATTGCCATTTTCAAGTCAGCATGTTCCAAGCTAGATTACAGGCCTCTAATCCCATTCTTACTCAATAATTTAATGCAAAACCTTTGTGTCCTAGCATTATCTTGTTCATTAAGTCATTACACAAAGGTTTAGTCTTAAAATGGAAAAAGCATTTTAGCCATTTTTGAAAAAGAAGTGCTTTATGTCAAAAGCAAATCAAAGAAGTACAAAGCAGATCTTTTAGGCACAAGATTATGGACTAATCCCACTGATCAAGGAGAGATTTTGCAGCATGCTTGAGGGGCCTGTAGTAGCCTATAATCAAGTTTGACAAACTTTGCTTATCTAGGAAGAAACTTTGCAAAACTGAACACAACTCACATTCCTGCAAGCAAGAGCCAAAGCAAACTTTGTAAAAACTTTTCACTTGATCCAACTGACCTAAAACACGAGGTTACCATATTCCAAACCTCATCATTCATCAAAACACCATTTTGCTGCACAAAACAGGGCATCCCTGCAGATTGAGTTGCACAACTCAGTTTGCTCGTGCGTTTTGGCCAAAGCTTGTTCAAACACACTCCCTACCATCCATTGAAGTTATCCCAAGCCTTAGATACAGACTGTAACACCCCTAACCAAGTTTGCCATTTTCACTTTTCTGTTTTGCAGGTTGACTTCTATAGCTCGATTCAGTTAGTTTCAAAGCAAGCTAGAGGTTGGAGAAGCATCCCTGAACTTCAAGCAAGTTGTACAAGTCCTCAAATTCCATTGAAAGTACCTCCATTGTTGTACACGTCTCAAGCTGAAACAGGTAAAAACACGGACTTCTATCTCTCAATCTAGGAAGAGTTAGGCTTAGGTTTATGAATGAAACATGCTCTACTCATGGCCCTGAAGCTACCCATATAATTACTTTTCATTTATGTTGTGTGTACTGAGAGAATTTTGAACCTGAACATTGGAAAAAACTTAGGTCAGAAATTGGGGATGAAGAAATTCTCCCTCGTTTCTTAGAGTTAAATCAAGTTTTTTATATGTCTGGATTCGTCTCTTGATGCTCTACATTTTTGGTGTTATGAGTTTTGCTTGAAAGTCCAGGAATCAGAAGTTAGGAAACGCGCGTTTTTGTTTGTTCAAACAAAGCTGGAGGTTGAAGATGAGTGGCTTGGGCTGGGCCTGAGTCAGTCCTACTTTTTGCACCCCTTTTTTCAATTTGCACCCCCCTGACCCATTATGTGATATATTTGTCATTTTTGATTTTTTCTTTTTGATTCTGATTTTATATTTTTATTCAAACATGAAAAAACACTAAAAATATTTTTCTCACATTTTTTGCATTTTATTTGGTATTTATTTGTTTCATTTAGTTCCATATATAAATAAATATAATACTTTTTGTTTAAAACATTAAAAAAATAATACAAAATATATTTTTTTTGTTATTATATCTTATTTACATTTTGAAAACATTTTCTAAAAAATATACTTTTTTTTGTAAATAATAAATATTTTTATTTTTGTATATATTTAATATATTTAATACATAATATAAATACTTATATATTTATTAGAATATTTAGGATAAAAATACAAAAATAATACATTTTTATTTTTATTAATATTTGACCTCAAAAATTACTTTTTCATAATATACTTCTGTTTTATTTATTTTTGTATATAATTAATAAATATTGTATATAATAAATAATAAATACTTTTTATTTAGCAAATTAGGGTTTTGCCCTAAACCATGGAAAATTATCCAAAATTAATCCTTTTATTTTTGTTTATATGTCACATGAAAAATACTTTTACATACATATAAAAATTATTTTTGTGCATAATACATTTTACATTTTATTTGTATTTATTCAATTATTGTACAATTAAAATAACTTGTATATTCAATTTGGATGTAATAGTTTAGATTTAAATTTCTTGCTAAATATCCCCACTTGAACATTTGTACCCCCCATCCCATAATTATGTTGTAATAATTTAGGATTTTATTTTCCCCATTTTTAAAGCTTTCTAATTATGCCATGATAGACTTAGGGTTTGTATGCAAAAATCAAACAACAAATAGCTTGACTAAACAAAAGACAAAAAGCATGAAAATGGACAACACCAATCACACTTGCACCCCTTAGGGTTACTCCACTTGTTGCCTTCAATAATGGGCCATGTTGCATGTTGGGTGTTTTTGGCAAAACAAAACAAATCAAATGATCATAGTCCCTCGATGACGCTTTCGAAAGTTGCCTAAAAATGATCAAGTCCCTTAAAGGAAAATTGCCAAAGACACTTGGCACCATTGCAATCATGGTCTAAACGATGACCCGCGCCCGTCCCGTTAACATCCTAATACAAGATTGTCCACCAAATACAATGGTGGAACAAAATTGTTAAAAGGGTTAAAACATAGAAAAAAACCTTTGAGTAAATTTTAGGGGTAGACAACTCTTAGTTACTTGATCAAACTTGCAAAAACACACTTGCCTACTTTTCAAAACCACACATCACAACACACTTTCAAAACAACTTTCAAAAACATTGAAAACTTTTCAAAAGACAAGTACACCTTTGTATACATTCAAACATGGATCATTACAAAAGTTGCCACAACAATGGCCTCTTTTCAAAACATTTTCAAACCCACACACACAAAGCACCATTTCAAACAATTGAAAATGCAAGGCAAGTGATCTAAGAAAGTAACTAAGAGCCCATGGATAACCATGGATAGAAAGGGTGTTAATACCTTCCCTTTCTATAATCTACTCCTCGAACCCAAGAAAACATCTCAAAGGTTTTTGCTGTGCTTTTTAACCTTTCCTTAGGATAAAATAAAAAGTCGGTGGCGACTCTTGCTCAACCGAAACATTTGCGAAAACAAACGCAAAACCTCAAGTCAGTTCTCCCACCGTATCATAGAATGGTATCCAAAAGACCTTCATTTTTTGCTCAGAGTACGCGTGACACGCCGAAAATCCTGAATGATGAATATTATTTTATTTGGGTCAAAACTTCAAAAATTCATAACTCGGTCAATTTTTATCAGATTGGGCACATATTTTTACACAAGGTCACTGACTCAGAGATCTACAACTTTGCTTCAAAAGTCGAGACCGGATTATGCTCTGATCATTGCCAGTTTTTTATTGAAGAACGTGTCAGAATCGACACTGGAGCCCAAAATAAGTTTGTCTGAGCTGAAACTTCAAAAATTCATAACTAATTCACCGTTTATCCGATTGAGCCTATTTTCGGACAGGAGTTAGTTCTCGATGTCGGCTATATTTTGTTTTCATATTTCAACTTCAAAAAGTGCACTTAAGCCCCTGCAATTTTTCCTAGAACGTGACGGACTCAAGTGAACATTGGAGGCCCAATTGCACATTCAAAGCCCATTTTTTCTCTCTAATTTCCATTATATAATCTCACTTTTTTCATACAAACGAGGACGACAAACAGAAAGAGAAAAAAACCTTTGCCATAATCCTGTCAAAATATCAAATTCTTTCAAGAACCCTAAAAACTTGAAATCCTTATTACAAACCCTTATCTCACTACAAACAAACCATCCTTGTTACAAACCCACATCTCACTACTTCTCCAGTAAGGGTAAGGCTGGTTTGATCTCCATGATCAAAAGGGCATAGAAGCATTCATATCACTACTTCTCCAGTAAGGGTAAGGCTGATTTGATCTCCATGATCAAAAGGGCATATAAGCATTCATATCACTACTTCTCCAGTAAGGATTTAGACAGGATTCCATGCAGGATTATTACAAAACGCTGATGGCCAAAACAGAAGCTGATGGCCAAAACAGAAGAACCACCCTTGCATGACTCATGGCAAGGATGACATCCTGAGGAGGCTAAGGGCGTGGGTTCAACAACCACCCCTATTGGTTTTGGTTTTCTTCCTTTCTATTTATCTTTTACCTATTTTTATGCTTTCTGTTTAAAATCTTTTTCATAAAACTTAATATTTTTCAGAAATCTTTGATTTTTCATAATAAACTCGAATAATTAATTTTAGGTTTTTTTAAGTTTAGGTTTTTAATTAATTTTTGGGTCAACACCCACCCCTGACATTTGCATTATTTGTATTTTCTAACCCTATTTTTTTAACCCTATTTTTCATTGATGTTTTTTTCTCTATCTATTTTTTGGCAAACTTAATCCTTTTTTGGTTAATCATTAAACATAAGCTTTTTTTTAAAAACTTTTTTTTTAAATTAAACAATTAGGTTTTAGGTTTTCCTTGTAATTAACTCTTTAATTAACCTTTTTTAACAAATTAGGATTAAGTTTTTGTTTTAGTTAATAACTGAATTTTTGGCTTTTTTTCATTTATTAGTAAATTAAGTTAATTAACCTTTTTTTTAATTAAAATTAGTTAGAATTAATTTTGTAATTAACTTTAAATTATTTTCTACAAAAAAACACCAAAAAGATTAACTTAGAATTTTAGGTTTTAATTTTTCCTTAATTTCTTTTTATTTATTCTTTTACATTTTAATTTCTAGAAAATTTGTATAGGTCGCATTATCAATGTAATAGCGTAGATTTATCTTTTCTCGCATTTTTTTCTCTAATTATGTAATTTCTTCCGGGATGTAATAGTTTTAGGATTTCTTTTCCGCACTCTTCATTATTATGTAACTGCCCCAAAGCTCTGTAATAGCCTAAGTTTAAATTCGGCCTTTTTATTTTCAGTCCAAAATAATTATGTATCTGCAAAAGCCTTGTAATAGCTAGGACTTTAATTTCTCGCATTTTAATTTCCGCAAACTATAAACTGCTTAGATGAATGTTAATATGATTGTATGGAAAGACTAATCGAAAATTAAAACAGTAGATCACCTTAATTGTGCAAAGATTAAATAACTGAAATCAAACACTCGCACATGCGCACTCCTAGGGTATACTCTCACTTTGGTTGCCTTCGGTAAACGATCATTAAGTATAGGGTGTTTTAGTGGTCGCTCTCTTGTCTAAACAAAGATCAAAAGTCCCGTTCGAAAATGTTGCCTCGGAAAGGTTGCCTCGGGAATGTTGCCTCGAATATGATCTTAAGACATTAGGGTTATTACTAAGACGTCCTAACGTTGTTTTAATGATCGTACGTCCCTTTTCAAATTGACCCTTACAACTCCAATGACGGTGTTACCTACTCATTAATAGTGGGATAGCATTGTCTAAAGGAAGCAAGAATAGAAACATTCTTTTTTCGAGTAGGTAGATGCTAGTAGGTACTTGCTCATAATAAACTTTTCACACCATACATTTTTCAAACAAAGTTTTCAAAAACACTTCGTAACACTCTTGAGGACAGAAACAAGGGTTAAAACAAAGTAAAACAAAACTTTTCAAAATAAACACACACAAGCAATTTTAAAAGATGAGCAAATACCTAAGAGCCCATGGAAAACCATGGATAAAAAGGGTGCTAATACCTTCCCTTTCTATAATCTACCCCCGTACTCAAAATCTCGAAAAAGGATTTTTTTTCTGTGTTTTTTTCCTTTCCAGTTGGATAAAATAAAAGTCGATGGCGACTCTTGCTTATCGCGACATTTTGCGAACACAAACGCAAAATGCAAACCAGTATATAATAGTCGGTTCTGCCACCGTATCACACCCATACTTAAAGCAAATCACACCAGCAAGAGCATCTCCCCACTAGTCCTCTGTCCATGAGCAACTTTCTGTTTACCTTTACCAACTCGGGAATCATAAGGCTTGCTATGATTCTGTTGGTGCTTACCCCTCTTCTCACTGATAATCTTGTAGTGAGCATTATTATCCTCCTCATAAATTCTGCAACTAACAACCAAATCAGCAAAGACACGGATCTTCTAGTACCCAACTTCCTTCTTAATCTCCGGGCGCAACCCGTTCTCAAACTTAATACACTTTTAAAACTCAGAATTTTCCTCAGCTTAATACGGATAAAACTTAGCCAACTCAGCAAACTTGGCAGCATACTCAACAACAGACATACTTCCTTGTTTCAGCTCAAGGAACTCAATTTCCTTCTTACCACAGACATCTTCAGGAAAATAATTTCTCAAAAATTATCTACGAAACACAGCCTAAGTGACATTCTCACTTGCAGCTTCCAATCTCTGACAAGTCTCTAGCCACCAATCATCAGCCTCAACCGCTAGCGTATGAGTCCCATAACGAACCTTATGCGCTGGAGTGCAGTCCATCACACGAAAGATTCTCTCAATCTCTTTCAACCACTCCAATGCTCCATCAGGATCATACTTTCCCTTGAACGTAGGTGGATTCTCTCTCTAAAAAGTCGCCAAGCTACGAGATCCAGCATTCCCGTCAGCATTCGGCTGATTTTCCATCGCATGAGCCATTGCTTCTAAAGCAGCAGCAAGTGCAGCATCATTCCTTCCAGCCATCTCAACTTATCACTACAACATAAACAACGGTTAGAACTCAAATTAACAATACTCGATTGTTAGGAAACTACGACTCGACAATAAGGTTGGACCAACCTTTTGCTTTGATACCAGCTTTGTAACACCCCAATTCTACCCCGACAAATTATGCAAATAAATCAGAGTTATAAAATTTCAATCATACAAATGAATCGGGACGTCACAAATTCTTCTAATAAAATTCATTGCATTCATCTTGGATATATAACACTTTTAAAACATCGGATGAACCATCATAACATCTTTAAATAAAATAATTTAACATCTACGCAACAGAATTCTCAATAACTTCTTTAAACAACAAAACAACAACTTCGAAACATCACACGTTTAATAATAGTCAATTTCAAGTTCAACAACTGAAAATCAGCAATAAAAAATCAGCAAGCATTCATCCCCCCGAGTGTTACATATCAGAGCAATGACACCGACTCAAACTATTGAAGGTATACGACCTTCACTCTCGATTACCTGCACGTTACCAACATAAGGGAAACATTCAAATAGAAGGGGTGAGATATCTAACAATATAATAAAGCGCATGATAATTAATATATTGAATTAGATCAATAACATCACCACTTCTCATCTCATAGTCAACAACAATCTCAATAATAGTACACATTCACAACATCAATACAACTTCTTTAATGCAATCATATAATGCGACTCAATACTATGCAAATGCATGTGGTACCATTGGAGCATAACTCCCATCTCAAAAATTTGCCAATTAATAGAGGGATCAACAAGGCATAGCCTTCATCTCAAAATTTACCAATCCAGGCCATCTCAACGAGCATAAGCTCCATCTCAAAAATTCAATGTATGCGACTCAACCGTGAATGTAATAACAACACCCAAGTTAACAACATCTCAAGTCATCTCAAATTATCATCTCAAAAACTTCTGAAATTAGCATCTCAAACGTCTCCAATAACCATCTCAAAACATCTCAAATCATCAAAATAATTCATCAAACATCATTTATACATCAACGTCATTTGTTCATCATAAATTATCAACACCACTTTATTAATAACATCTCACCAACAACTCAGTTGTATATTAATACTACAGTAATCCATACTGTTATTCTGCAATTTTACATCGTTACTATCACTAATCCTACTGTCATGATTCGAACAACAGTCTCTAAACACCTCACATTCATCATTCTGTTCAGAAATCAGCACAACGAACAACATGGGGAAATAATTCTAAATCCTAAATTGGCTACTAATATTACACTTTTTATTCATCATTTTAATCATCTAGAATAAAGTTTATTGCGTTAACTAATCAACGCTTCAAACGACATCTCCAACGGTATCCTAAAACTCAAGTTACAACAATTCAAAACTGAATCTGTCAAAATCAGACATCATGGGTCGACGCAAAAACCTTTGGATCGACGCGTACTGCTTCATCTGTACAACATGAGTCGACACATCCTCCTTATGGATCGACTCATCCTGGACTTATACACAACATGTATCGACACATGCCTCTCACCGGTTGACTCATCCCGAGTCTTTAACTATCATGTATCGATGCAAGCCCTTTTTGTATCGACTCATCCTGAGTCCAACATCGGCCATGTATCGATGCATCAAGCTTGAGGTCGACACATCCTGACCCTTCCTGCATAATTCCACGATTTTTCTCTGTGTTTTCACTACCGGAATTATATTACAGCCCTACAAACCTTATTATGATCATGATAATTCATCACCTAACATTAACCTATAATACTACATCGATTAAACAACATCATGACATCGTTATTCATCTAAAATTAATCAAATCTTCATCATAAATCATCATATACATCCAATTCAAGAATAAAATAATAATCACCTCTAACCCCACATATCAAACATCATGAACCCAATTATAGAGTCAGAACCCCACCCTTACCTTGGATTGAAGGTCGCTCTACAATTTCCGGGTTGAATCTTCGTTCTTACCGTTTTCTTCTATTTTCCAACAACTTCACGTTCTTCTCAAATCCTTATTTCTTTCTACTGCTTCTTTCTTCTACTCCTTCTAACAAATAATAAAATAACCCTATTATTTTATTATTCCTTATTTCTTATTGGGCTCAAAACCTACACCCCCTTATTACTTCTACTCCCTCAAAATAAGCCCACATCAAATAATATTACACTTCTAATATTATTTCACCACATAATATTATATCTCTAATATTATTTCTCCACTTAATCAAATAAATCCAATTTAATTATAACACCTCTTCGTAAATATTCCAAAAATAATTTAATTAAATAATTAATTAAATTACGGGCGTTACAAGTAGAGTTTTCGATTTTTGGAAAAATAGCAGATGCTAAAAATGCTAAGGACGCATGGGACAAATTGAAACTATCGTGCAAAGGAGTAGAAAAGGCTTAGAAAACAAAACTGCAATCGCTGTGCAGAGAATATGAACGGTATGAGATGTCAAACTCAGAAACCGTTGAACAATATTTCTCACGTGTTCAAGATCTTGTCAATAAGATGAGGGTGTACGGAGAAGACATATCTGATGGTAAAGTAGTGGAGAAAATTCTATGTACTATGCCAATAAATTTTGACCATGTGGTGACTACAACAATTGATTCCCACGACCTAGACAAAATGACAATAGCAGAATTGCAAGGAAGCATTGCAAGCCACGTAAGCAGAATCTTGGAGAAGACATAAAAAGTCAGTGAAGAGGCTTTGAAAAGCCAAATGAATTTTAACAACGTTGCTGAATCCAGTCAGAGTATTGATGACAGGGGTCGTGATTATAATAATGGAGGAAGAGGAAACTATAGAGGCAGAGGCCGAGGAAATTTTAGAGGAAGAGGACGTGGAAATTTCATCCAGGTAAGAGACAACTATAATAAGTCACCCATTCAAGGACGAGGTGGAAATAATTCTGGTCTAGTAATTAAGGAAGAGGAAGAGGTAATAACTTTCAAGAAAGAAATAATTTTAATTGTTATAATTGTGGGAAGTTTGAGCATAGAGTTGCAGATTATAGATCCAGACACCAGGAAAACATTGTGGAATATAAATATGATAATGCTGAAGATAATACTCATAACCCACAAAGCTTATTTTTGACAAGTAATACTTTATCTGAAGAAGAAAACATATGGTATTTAGATATTGGGTGCAATAATCATATGTGTGGGAAAAAGGAGTTGTTTTGTTCATTGGATGAATCAGTTAATTCTATAGTAAAATTTGGAAACAATACAAATATTCCAATTGTGGGAAAATGCCAAGTTGCTATCAGATTGAAAGACAGTTCTCAAAACTTTATCTTAGATGTTTTTTATGCTCCTGGTCTTTATCATAATTTATTAATCATGGGTCAACTATCAGAGAAGGGATACAACATTAAGATTCATCATGGCTTCTGCATGTTGATTGATAAAAGTGGAAGATTTATTGAAAAGGTAAAATGACAATGAATCGCCTATTCCCTCTGAAAATTCAGCATGAAAAATTTTCTTATTTGAATTCTGTGATTTCAAATGATGATTGGCTATGGCACATACTGTGATATGGTGGCAGAACCGACTGTTAGTACTGGTTTTGCGTTTGTGTTCGGAAATGTTGCGGTAAGCAAGAGTCGTCACCGACTTTTCTTTTATCCAACAAAGGAAAGGGTGAAAAGAACAGAAAAAGACCTTTTTCGAGATTTTCCTGAGTAAGGGGGGTAGATTATGGAAAGGGAAGGTGTTAGCACTCTTTCCATCCATGTTTTTCCATAGGCTCTTAGGTACTTGCTCATTTTTGAAAATTGTTTTCGTGTTTGTGTGTTTTGAAAGTGTGATACGGTGGCAGAACCGACTATTATACTGGTTTACATTTTTTGTTTTCAAATGTTGCGGTAAGAAAGAGTCACCACCGACTTTTATTTCATCCAACAAAGGAAAAGGGAAAAAGAATAGAAAAAACCTTTTTCGAGATGTTTCTGAGTACGGGGTAGATTATAGAAAGGGAAGGTGTTAGCATCCTTTCTATCCATGGTTTTCCATGGGCTCTTAGGTACTTGCTCATTTTGAAATTGCTTGTGTGTGTTTTGAAAAGTTTTTGTTTAACTTCATGGTAACCCTTATATCTGTCCTCAAGAGTGTGACGAAGTTGTTTTTGAAAACTTTTTTGAAAGTGTTTATGTAAAAGAGTTTTTTAATTGTTTTGAGCAAGTACATAAGAGTTTCTACCTACTCAAAAAGACTGTTCATTCTCGTTTCTTTTAGACAACGCTATCCTACTATTAAGGAGTAGGTAGCCCCATCGTTGGATTTTTAAGGGACATTAGAAGGGACAATTACCGTCACAAAAGAAATGGTTAGGAAACCTTAGTAGTTACCTTAAAGTCCTAAAGATCTTTCCGAGGCAATATTCGAATGAGTCGTTTTTGATCTTTTGAGACTAGAGGGCAACCACTAAAACTCCCTATACTTCATGATTGTTTACCGAAGGCAGCTGAAGTGGGGGTAACCCTAGGAGTGAGCATGTGCGAGTGTTTGATTTCAGTTCATTTATCTTTGCACATTTAGGGTGATCTACTATTTTACTCGTTATTCTTTCCATACAAGCCGATTAGTCTAAACATTTAATAATAGCGGAAAGTAAAGTGCAAGAGTAAAAACCTATCTATTACAAGGCTTCTGGGAGGGGGTTACATAATCCAAAAATGGGGGTAAACAGTAAATAAAGGCAGTAAATAAAATCCTAGTTAAAACTATTATAGCCTCAAAGCAATTACAATAATTAGAACGATAAATAAATAAAACACGCGCACGAGGAAGAACACGAGAATTGAATATCCTAATGAATCTCATTAATTAAAGGAAATATTTTTGTATTTTTTTTGTTGAGAAATTTGCAATTTGTTGAGAAATAGTTGAAATTTACAAGTTAAACCTAATTTTCCAATTGATTTTAATTATGATAACAAAAGAACTTAAATTGCCCTAATTAAATTAATCTAATTAATTAATGAAATAAAATATTTTATAAAAAAAAAATGATTTTAATGTTTTTTTGATTTAATAGAAAAATGATATTTGTTTTGTAAAAAAATAGTTAAACAAATAAATAAAACAAAAGAAATTGAAAAAGAAGAAAAAAAATTGGGCCTGATGTTGTTAGCAATCTGGGGGTGTAAGGAGTTGAAATCGTTAGGCCCAAGATTGCTGGCCCACCTGCCTGCGTGTGGATTCAGTGTAGTTGGCCTCTGAGGGTCTACCATGGGCTACTGTGGCTAGATGCTTGATCTGGATCAACGGATGATCCAATGGCTGAGATTTGGAGCACATGATGGAGGCTTAGAATAGTGATGTATGAGATCCTGCATATAAAGATTAGAAAATAAGAAAAATGTCTGGACCTGGGGTCGAACCCAGATCCTTCCTCTCATACGCGCTTGGCTTTACCGTCTGGGTTGGTTGGTTTGTTTGTTAAGATAATAACATAAATAAAACATAAAGAAAATATTAAGCATTATGCCAAAAATGCTCGCAGATTCAAATTATCCAACTAGGCTTTGACACGCGACCGTCTTCTTTAGTGGGACTGTCATTTTAGCTAATGACCTTTTACCCACGGACAAACATTGTAGTTGTAACCCTGTAAATCTCAAAAACCTCAAACAAGTAAGATAAAATAAATCCAAGCATACAAATCAACTAGGTTTGATCTTGCGAGTATGATGGTACCCATCTTTTGTCCTGATTTTACCTGTATCAAAAAGCCCTAAAACGCAACCTTAAACCCTAACAATGGCAGTTGTCCATACATGCGTCAAAACTCATAATTAATCATACAAATACATTCTAAATGATGATACAAACATGAAGGTATGCTTAGAAATTGTTAATCATGTGCGTATAGTCAGAATCAAATTCAAGAATAAGGGAAAATTGTGATGCTTGTGTAGGTTGATTTTGAGGGTGTTGATGCGTGAAAATAATGCTGCTAGCTTCAGGAGGTTCCCAGGAATGGATTGCTGGCCTTGAAACACCTTGAATCGCCTTCTAAATCAGAATTCGAACACCACTTTTTTTGTCAAAAGTTGGAGTTTTTCCGGACTTGTGGAGCCAGCCTTTTCATGTCCATTAGGGTTGGCATTCTTGTCTATATGTATGAGAATACATTAGGTCAACAAAACTGGAACAAATCTTGGAGATTGATAAGAAAGAGATTTGAATTTCAACTTGATTCTTTTATTTCTAAACTTGGCCAAAACATGTTATTTTCCTTCCAATTAGCCCTTGCACGATTTATTCTTGATATGCCAGCTTTTGTTGTCCATTATTTGATGAGAAAAGATTTGGAAATCATATCTTACATATTTCCTATTATTTCTTTATTTAATTTTGACTATTAATGAATAAAAAATCAAAATAAATAATAAAAATAATAAAATAAAGTATGAATGAGCTCAAGGGTTGTGGGCCATGCTGGGAACGAGTTCCAAGCATGAAATCATGGGCCCATTTGGAACAATTTCAAATTTGGTCATTATTTGCTTCATGCACATTTCCAAAAATTGGTCAACTTTAGCAATGCATATATTTCTCATTTTTAACCCTAAGAGGGTGTTCTTGGACTTTTTAGGAAGCTTAGGATGTCCTCTAAACAACCCTTTTGGTTTCATATCCATTGGATCTTCCATGTTCATGTAAGGAGCTTTGATCCAAAAGGTGTTTTTGTTGACTTTTGAAAAGGACCTATAATGTCTGAATTTATATCTTTTCATGAGTGCATTTCTTGACCTTGAGGGATGAATATGAGTTATATGGAATTTAATCCTATGCAAAATGATCCTTGGATGGGAAATTTCTAATAAAGTATGAGAAAGTTATGCCTGGTCAAAGTTTGGTTGACTTTTCCTATAGAAACCCTAATTTAGCAATTTTTGAGTTTTGATGCATTTGGGGCATTCCTTGAGGAATCATGACCAACCCTTGATAAAATGATGGATGTTACTTCAAAAATGTTGATGTTGACCAAAAATCTTGAAGTTTGACTGTATGAGGGTCACAGTTGATTTTTAGGCATTTGAGCAATTGACTGAGCAAACTTCTTGTGCAAGGCATGAAACTTGACATGGATGGTATTGAGAACATATTAAGACCATAGAAAAATATTTTAGGCCTTTGAAGCTCACCCATCTTGATGAAAATGGAAACCCTAATTAGAGATTCATTGCTTTAGGAGAGAGTTTGTCTGGCCAACCCTTAGTCAAACTTGAGCAGTTGAGGACCACTAGAGGCATGCCTTTGAGTGCAATGAGAGGGAAAATTTTAGGGTACAACAACTTCCTTGTTCAATATTCTTAAACCCGAGGATGTAGATTGGCTGGTCTGCCTTTCGTTATCTGAAGCTGGAAGATGATTGAACACTAGAGTGCCCAGAAATTTGCACTCGCATGAAGTAATACCGATTAGTGATATCGATAATGGGCTTACAGATGCCATTTGGAAGTCGACGGAATATCTTCAGAGATGGGCTTAAATATGCCATCCAGAAAAATATATTCGTCACATAATAGACTCCTTTGCGAGAATTCCTGTACCTGCCGTTGAAGAGGACTTCACCGGGGAATGTCTATTTATATATTGGGAGAATCGAAGAAGAGAAAATGGCATTTTGTCACTTTTATTCAAGCCATTTTCATAATGCACCAAGTTGCAAATATGATCAAGCATGCTTGTACCTTGCATTACAGGTCCTAAATCCCTTCTACACTCCATAATAAAATGCAAACTCAATGTATAATGGCTTTATTTTGACCTTTGGAGCATTGTGCAAAGAATAAATCCATAAATGGCATAAAGGGCACATTGCCATTTTGATAAAGCAAGCTTTTTGCAACTTTGATATCCTTGAGCCTTGGACCTGTTCTTTTGTCACAAGCAATGTCCACAGATATCAGGAAAAGCATACCAACTCCTTGCAGCCCTAGAACTAGCAAGTACAAGCCTTTTGCATAGTCACTTCAACTTTTCTTCAAATGCAAGCAAATTGGCAAAAGGGATCAGAACTTGCACATCTGTTAAAGAGTGGACTTGGCTTCATTCTAGACAACTTCACAAACTTATCTCAAGCCAAGAACACGAGTGTATAGCATCTGAAACTAACCAAAACTCCAAAAACACAAATTTTTGCCCAAACAGGGCAGCTTCTGCAAAACACTTGCCAACTCAAAATTTGCTCGTGCGTTTTGCCTTGTAATACTTCAAACATCCTCCATACATCCTACCTAAACCATCCAAGCATTTGCATTGCAACTGTAACCCCTATTTCAGCCATCACCATTTTCATTTTGGAAGGTTGCAGGTTGACTTCTACAGGGAGTTTCAAGCATCCTCAAGGCAAGCTAAGCATTGGAATAGCTTGAGGGAACTTCAAGGAAGCTCACACGATCCTCAGGCCTCACTCAAAGTCCCCACATTTTCATATCCAAACTCAACTGAACAAGGTATTTTTCAAAACTCTATCTCTCTATTTAGGAATCCTCAAGCTTTGATTTGTGAAGCAAATATGTAGTCCTCAACATGGTGAAGCTGTACATATGCATAGTTGTCATTTATATCAACTGAGTAGTGAGAATTTGAAGCTTGAAGTTCATGAAAAAACTAGGTCAGAAATTAGGGCTACTAAAATTCTCCCTGGTCTTTGAGAGTTAGATTATGAATTTTATATCATTGGAATCATGAGATTCCAAGCTACATTTTTTATGTTGCAAGTTTTTGTTTTTGTGCAAAGAATAGAGAGTTACAGGTTGAAGGCAAGAACGCGCGCAAATGTTTGGCTGGAGGACAGGGACGAAGCTGGCTTGGGCCTGGCGCGCTTGGGCTTGCTGTTTTGACTTTCCACACCCCCTGATCCACTATCCACACCCCCTTTGCTTATTTTGTTTATTTTTCATATTTTCTTTTATATTTTTATATTTATTGTTTTTATTTATTTTTCTAAGTCACAAAAATCATGAAAAATATTTTCTTTATTTTTTCATTTTATTTTATTTTTTATCTTATTTTTTGCATAAAATATTGATTTATTAGAATAAATAAAATCTATTTTCTTAAATAAATAGTAAACACATTTAAAAATATCATACATTTTTATTTTTATTATTCATACACATAAAATATTATTTCCACATATATTTTAATTTTTAATATTTGTAAATAATTTTATTTATTTTTTCTTATACAAAGAAATGGACAAATAAATAATATATAACATATTTTTCTTTTAATAAAAAAAAACTAGGGTTTCACCCTTTCAAAAAATAACAATATTATTTTTTCTTATTTTTAGGACTTAAATAATTTTATTTTTTCATACATAAAATTAATACAATACATTTTTGTATAAATACATTTTATTTGCATATTTGCATATTTGTTTATTTATTTATTGTACAATAAATTCGATTGGGTTGTAATAGTATTTTAGGGTTTTATTTTGTGCAAATATCCCCATTCAAAAACTTGTATCCCCCTCCTATAATAATTGTTGTAATAGCTTAGCTTTACTTTACACAATTTATCGCATTATATACATGTTTAGTAAAATTAGGATTTGTATGATAAGACCAAAAATCAAACAAATAGCAAAGACCTAATCCAAGACAATCAAATGCATGTAAAATGACAACACATTGCACACAAGCACTCCTTAGGGTTTCACCCACTTTGTTGCCTTAAAAATGGCCATGTTACGCACGCGAAGTATCTTGGCAAAACAAAACAAAACAAAAGATCATAGTCCCTCGATGACGCTAGACAAGGTTGCCTAAAACAAATGATCTTGGTCCCTCGGAAAAAATGCCAAGATACCTAGAAACATTGCTATCATGGTCATACGATGACCCACGCTCGTCTCGTTTAACATCCAAAGATAGGGTTGTTTACCAAAGCAATGGTAAATCAACAATGTCAAAGAAATAAAAATGTATAGGAAAGACATTTGAGTAGGGTAGATAGGTCCTAGTTACTTGCTCCTTTCAAAACAAATCCTTGATATTTTCAAAAACAATCACACACACATTTCAAAACATTTCCAAACAACTTTCAAAACATTAAAACATTTTTCAAAAGACAAACATCTTTGTATACATTCTTACGAACGAGAATCATTACAAAGATTGCCTAAACAATGGCCTCTTTTCAAAATACTTTCAAAATCACACCAAACACAAAGCACCATTTCAAACAATTGCAAAAGCAAAGCAAGTGATCTAAACAAGTAACTAAGAGCCCATGGAAAACCATGGATGAAAAGGGTGCTAGCACCTTCCCTTTTCATAATCTACCCCCCGAACTCAAGAAAACATCTCAAAGGTCTTTCCTGTGCTTTTTTACCTTTCCTTTTGGATAAAATAAAATTCGGTGGTGACTCTTGCTAAACCGAAACATTTGCGACGAAACGCAAAAACTTAAGTCAGTTCTCCCACCGTATCACAGAACTGGCGACTCTGCTGGGGAATATTATAAAAGTGGGGTTACCTTAGGGTTTAGATCACCTTTATTTACTTACAATTGCTTGGCTTGTTTTCTTTACACTTTGGTTCTATTGTTTGGGTTTGAATCCTCTACCCGGATTTGGGAAACATTCATAGGTAAATAGCAATACATTGTGGAAACTGTGCGGGGTATACCGACACGGTCTAAGCAATAGCTATGTTAGTGTGACATATTTGTGGGTACCGGTAGCCTTTGAGTCAATCAAAGAGAATACGGGGCCGCTGAGTGATGTCATGAAGCACTAACAAACTTCTAGAACCTTTACTTTACCAACTTGGCCTTTTAGGATGTAGTGAGATGACCGACTTTGGTGCAGTCCGAAGTTGGTAGATAATTGATACTACACTCATTGAGTGTTGGTTCCTTGGAATATTTCGGTCGCCAGTAAATAGTCTGAATTGAAACAATGAACAAGGAAATAATCCAGTGATATTGAGCTCCTTAGAACCCGGTTACTATTTATAGGACAGGTTGAGCCAACTAAACTTCAAGAGGGTACTTACCTATGAAACCCCATGCAAGCCTAAACTAGGAACTTGTGTGATTTGCTTGTACATATATACTTGTGCATAACATCATGGACATCATGAAGCATCATTTTCATCCACTAACCATTTCAAGGATTTTTGAAATTCATCTTTGTTCCTGTTTTGCAGTTATGGAATCACTTCGCAGGAAAACGATCCAAGTCAACCTTGTAAGAATTCCTCTGCAACTCAAGGAGATAGCTTCAAGTATTCCTGAGAACTCTCTGTTCACTGAGAGGCATGGTCGTCTTCTCAACTTAGTCACTTCTAACACAGAGGAAGACATGATGAAAGTTCTTTTCCAGTTCTTTGACCCTTTGCATCACTGCTTCACATTTCCTGACTACCAGCTTGTGCCCACTTTGGAGGAATTTTCTCAACTCTTGAGGATTCTTATTCTCAGTCAACTACCTTGCAACGGTATGGAAAGAGATCCAAAGCCAGAAGATATTGCTCAAGCCCTGCACTTGCACTCATCTGATGTCACAACACATTGGGAAACTAGAAGTGGTGTCAAAGGATTCTTGGCAAAGTTCTTGTTTGAGAAGGCTCAAAGCTGCTGGTATTCTTTGGACTTACAAGATTTTGAGGAGATTGTAGCTCTTCTCATCTATGGGATGGTCTTGTTCCCAAATCCTGATCAACTCATAGACGTGAGTGCTGTCAAAATCTTCATGTCTCACAACCCAGTGCCTACATTGCTTGGAGATATCTTGCACTCTTTTCACACATGTACAATGAGGAAAAGAGGTGTTCTCATGTGTTGCACTCCTCTACTGGAAAGATGGTTTATTTCTCATCTTCCCCAATCAGTCTTGAAGAATGAGCAAGGTTTGAGGTGGTCACAACGATTGATGACTCTTACACACTCAAATATTCATTGGTGTTCTCGATCCAAAGAGAATGTTATCATCGTCGACTGTTGTGGGGAATTCCCTAATGTCCCTCTACTTGGAATTAGGGGAGGCATCACATATAACCCATGCTTGGCTCTGAGACAGTTTGGTTACGCCCGAAGGGATGGCCCACATGACATACTAGTTCAAGGCTTGGTTTTCGACTTCGACAACGACAATCAAGGACTCCGACAAAGGTTTATCCGAGCTTAGAGGATGCCCAACAAGGTAGACAGTAAGACCTTGGGACACAAGAATTCCATCCCTCTTGAGCCTTACCTCAAGTGGGTACGAACCCACGTCCAAAGTCTTATGATGCCTTACCCCTCTATTCTCCCAGTGATTATAGAGCCTGTTAAAGAAGGAGAGGTTCCATACAACCTCCTGCATCCTGACATGCCAACATCATTCGAAGATCTACAAAGGAGTTGGATACAGCTCAAAGGAGAACGCGATACTTTTGAAGCCCAATTCTATGCAAGTGAGAAGAAGGTTTTGGAACTTACTCGGTTACTTTACGAAGAGCAGACTCTCAACACCTACATTGCACCAAAGAGGATGCGCAATGTCTTTTTATCTTAGAATTTTGTACTATTTTTCCCTAGGGGCATTGATGTAAAAAAATTCTATTTTTATTAATATAACATTTGTTCCTTTTTGTTTAATACAAATTTGAATTTTCGAATCCTTGAAAGCATTACATGAATACATATCATTCATCATATGCATAAACAGGTCTTTACAAGAAGTTTCCTCATCCCTCTGCTGTTTATTTCAGCAAAATGGATCTTGAACAGACGGTTAAAGACTTGCAAGCTCATAATTCACAATTTCAACAGCTACTCTTGACCTTGGCTAAGGGGCAGGAGGAGCTCAAGACTCTGCTAAGAGAAAGAGAAAGAGAAAAAGAAGAAGAAGCGAGTCGGTGTGGCTACCATGGGCAGAAGGTTTGAAGGACAAGCCAGACGGACCTTGGAATTTCCATCAACCTCTAAGGAAGGGGAAAGAAAAGGTAAAGAGATGGCAGTACCCTCTGATTCTGAAGCAGAAGAAGAGGAAGAAGAGTACTACTCCGAACAACAGTACCCTCCGGCCGATGACAAATACAAAAACTTAGAAGAACGTCTAACTGCTATGGAAGTACAGAGAGTATCGGGGCTGGATTTTGAGGAGTTAGGATTGGTGTCTGGAATTGTAATCCCTCCTAAGTTTAAAGTACCTCTATTTGCCAAGTATCACGGGGTGTCTTGTCCCAATATGCACCTACTATCTTATGTCAGGAAGATGCAGCCACATTCTGCAGACAAAGACTTGTGGGTTCACTTTTTCCAAGACAGTTTGTCAGGAACACAACTTGATTGGTTCTACCAGTTGGAGAGGTCTGATGTGCATAATTGGGAAGACTTGGCAGCCACCTTCTATAAGAAGTTTCAATACAACGCCGACTTGGCACTAACCCGTACTCAACTCCAGAGTATGGAAATGGTGTCCAATGAGGGCTTCAAAGACTACGCCCAAAAGTGGAGGGATTTAGTCGGAAGGGTGCAACCACCTTTATCTGAAAGAGAGCTAGTGGACATGTTCTTGGGAACTCTGTCAGGTCCTTTCTTTAATAACCTGATTGGAAGTTCCTCTGCAGGTTTCACTGAGTTGATTTTAACTGGCGAGAGAGTTAAAGCCGGTATTAGAAGCAGGAAAATTCAGAAAGACGCGTCTACCTCTACTGTTGAAAAAAAGCCCTTCAATGGAAAGAAGGAAGTGTATGCTGTCTATGCTCAGAGAAACCATGGAAGAACCGAATGACAACCAACTGTGGGGGCCATTATGATTCAAAAGTCTGCATCAGACCAGCCGAGAAATAACCAGCCGAGAAATGATCAGCCGAGAAATAATCAGCAAAGGGTGGAAAGGCCTGTAAGGTAATTCACCAAGATTAACATGACTCCTGCTCAAGTCCTACCACATCTTTTGAAGTTGAATTTGGCCATGCTGAAAGAGGCCCCTAAAAATCCCAATACTGCATCTCCCCACTACCATCCGAATGCCAGGTGCGCTTACCATTCAGAAAGTCCAGGGCACGACACCAACAACCGTTGGGCTCTGAAAAACAAGATTCAAGATCTGATTGACACAAAAGAAGTTGAATTTGAAGCTTCTGAAAAACCTAATGTTATCTCTGCTCCAATGCCTAGGCATGGACACAATGCCAGTGCTGTGGAAGAAGACTTGTTTATTTCTGCTGTGGATGAACTGTTAACTCCTCTCCTAACCATCAAGTTGAATTTGTTGAAAGATGGGGTGTTCCCAGGTTGTGACCAAGATTGCCATACTTGCCTGTCCTCATCATTTGACTGTCCTCTATTGAAGAAAGGTATCCAACAATTGATTGATAACCAAGAAATATTGTTTGAGAAAGCTACTGTTTCACCCCTTCCAGTTCCAGAAGTTTCAATAATAACCATATACGCCAATCCTTCCAGGGTTCCTAAAAAACCCGTTAGGATTACACCCTCTCCTATGACTACTCCGTTGAAGATAACAATGCCCGGGCCAGACCCATACAAATCAGATAAAATGGTATCATGGAACTATGGTGGAGAAATCTACTACCATGGTGTCAAACAGATTGAACAAAATTCCGATGAAGAAAGCTCTGAAGAAGACAATTCCGACATCAGTAACATTGCTGGAACAAGAAAAATTACTCGTAGTGGAAGAATTTTCTCTCCAGAGATTGTGCCACCAAAGGCAGTCTCTGGACCCGTTACCATTCTGAAGATTACAACTGTACCAGTGATTACACCTGCAAGTGTACCCGCCAACAATGACAATGCAATTCCTATCCCTACTTCCGCTGCTGAAAATAAAGGAAAGAATGTTCAAGAGGAGCCTGTGTTGACGAAGGCTCAGTCACTAGTTATTCCTGAGACATCCAAGAAGGAGATGGAAGAAATCCTGAGGATCATTAAGAAAAGTGATTATGATGTGGTAGAACAACCGGGGCAGACCCCCTCCAAAATCTCTATGTTAGCCTTGCTGCTTTGCTCTAAGGCACATGCTAAAGCTTTGGTAAAGTTCATGAAGACGGCTCATGTCCTGCAAGAGACGTCTGCAGATCAATTCCAAGAGTGTGTGGCCAGTCTGACAGCTGACAATGGCCTGGGTTTCTCCGATGTCGACTTGACCTCCAAAGGGAGAAAACATAATGATGCACTACATGTCTCGGTGGAGTGTAGAGGGACCACCCTAGCTCATGTTTTGGTTGATACTGGATCATCTCTAAATGTCTTGCCAAATAAAGCCTTGGATAGATTGGATTGTGAAGGCCTAAATCTTAAACCCAATAATATAATTGTGAGAGCTTTCGACGGCTCTAAAAGGATGGTCCATGGGGAGGTGGACATCCTGATCAAGGTGGGTACCCAGACATTCAATTCAACATTCTACGTGATGGACATCCGTCCTTCTTACTCTTTCCTATTGGGACGTCCCTGGATTCACAATGCCGGTGTTGTCACCTCAACTTTGCATCAAATGCTAAAGTACCCTGTCCAAGGGAAAATCATAACTGTCCATGGTGAAGAGGAGTACATGATTAGTCATCTAAATTCTTTCCGCTATGTAGAATTGGATGGCAAATTCATTGAGACCCCTTTACAACATTTTGAAGAAGTCTCTCAGGAAATAGGAGCGACCAAAGCAGTATCATCAACTCCTGTGATCACAAGACCACCACCTCGGATGTCATCTCTCAAGGATGCAATGGCAATAATGGAAGAAGGCGGATCCACCATCTGGGGTCAGCTTCCAGACTTTCCTTTCAAATCATACAAATTTGGCCTGGGATTTACTTCGAATGCTCATAAGGCCGTGCGTCGCGCCCGTGCCGGAGGGCCACCTGTGAAGATCAACCACCAAGGGGTTAATGCACTAGGGGACAGTGATGAAGAGGGCAGCTTGGAAGATTGGATTTTTCCTACTGTTGGCGGAGGACTGTGCAACTGGGAAGCAAAAAACTTTGTTCCGATTACTTTCATACCGCAGTAATTTATCTTTTCCATTTCTGTTGGATCTATAATAATTCACAAACAATTCGTACTTTTTTCAACCTTGTGTCTTACCCGAGATATAATGGTCCATTTGTAAGGGTTCTTATTTCATTTTCATATGTCATTTTAATGAATCACATACGCTTTTCATATATAAACCTTTTATGATCATTGTCTTTCTTTTACATTTTGTTGTTTTAAGATGGCTATACCCTTACACACACCCACACTCACAAATGCAGGTACCCTTCCACTCCGGAACCCATGGGTAACAATACTGCTATAGCCTTCAGTGACTCTGAAGATCTGATCAACCAAGCTGAATACGAAGGTGAGGAAGATTGTGAGGTGCCAAGGGAATTGGCCAGTTTATTACAACAAGAAGAAAGAGCAATTCTGCCTCATGAGGAGCTGTTGGATACCATCAATCTGGGTATCGAGGAAGACAAGAAAGAAATCAGAGTGGGTGCCAACCTAGAGTCGAGTGTTAAGGAGCGCTTGATTCAGCTGTTGCACGAATATGTTGAGATCTTTTCCTGGTCATACAAAGACATGATGGGACTCGATACAGACATTATGGTACACCATCTGCCCACAAGAGAAGACTGTCCGCCAGTCAAACAAAAAGTCCGCCGTATGAGACCCGACATGTCAGAGAAGATCAAAGCAGAAGTTATGAAGTAGTTCAACGCTGGATTTCTGGCTGTTACTTCCTATCCATAATGGGTTGCTAACATTGTGACCGTGCCTAAAAAGGACGGCAAAGTGAGAATGTGCGTAGACTATAGAGATTTAAACAGGGCCAGCCCTAAAGACAACTTTCCTCTTCCGCATATTGACATTCTGGTTGACAATACAACTCAACACAAAGTATTTTCTTTCATGGACGGATTCTCAGGCTATAACCAGATCAAAGTGGCCCCTGAGGACATGGAAAAAACTACTTTTGTTACACAGTGGGGTACGTTTTGCTATAAAGTGATGCCATTTGGACTGAAGAATTCCGGGGCAACCTATCAACGTGCCATGGTAGCTTTGTTTCATGATATGATACATCATGAGATAGAGGTCTACGTAGATGACATGATAGCTCGATCACAAACTAAAGAAGAACACCTTGGTCACTTACAAAAGCTATTTTTCAGGTTGAAGGAGTACAAGCTAAGACTGAACCCGAACAAGTGCACCTTCGGAGTCCGGTCCCGTAAACTCTTGGGTTTCATCGTCAGCAACAAAGGCATCGAGGTTGGTCCTGCCAAAGTCAAAGCTATACAAGAAATGCTTGCTCCTCGCACTGAGAAGGAAGTCAGAGGTTTCTTGGGATGCCTAAACTACATTGCTAGGTTCATTTCTCACCTAACATCCACTTGTGAACCAATCTTCAAGCTGTTGAAGAAAGACCAGGCAGTTAGATGGAATGATGACTGTCAAATTGCTTTCGATAAAATCAAGGAGTATTTACAAGAACCTCTTGTCTTGACGTCGCCCGTCGAAGGAAGACCGCTAATCATGTATCTGACTGTCTTGGAGAACTCAATGGGGTGCATATTGGGGAAGCATGACGAGTCTGGCTGAAAAGAGCATGCCATTTATTACCTTAGCAAAAATTTTACCAACTGTGAAACCAAATATTCACTACTCGAGAAAACTTTCTACGCTTTGGTATGGGCTGCTCGCTGGCTAAGGCAGTATATGTTGATGCATACCACTTTGCTGATATCTAAGATGGATCCGATAAAATACATCTTTGAGAAGCCTGCTTTGTCTGGAAGGATAGCTAGATGGCAGATGATCCTAACAGAGTACGATATACAGTACACTACCCAAAAAGATATAAAGGGCAGTGTGCTAGATGATCATCTGGCCCATCAAGCTGTAGAATATTATCAATCCATGAAGTTTGACTTCCCTAACAAAGACATCATGACATTGGACAACATTGAAGACTTCAGACCATATGACGGACCTGAACAAGGATTCCGATGGACCCTGTACTTTGATGGGGAATCCAATACGCTTGGTAACGGTATTGGTGTTGTGCTTATATCTCCAGAAGGTTGCCATACTCCTTTTACAGCCAGACTTTTCTTCAACTGTACGAACAACATGGCAGAGTATGAAGCATGCATCTTTGGACTCAAGGCTTCCATAGACTTGGGAATCAAATCTCTAGTTGTGTTTGGGGACTCAGCTTTGGTCATCAGTCAGATCAAATGAGAGTGGGACACTAAGCATCCAAACCTCATCCCTTACAAAGAACATGTCTTGACATTACTACCATATTTTGAGCAGATTACCTTCAAGCACCTCCCGCGAGAAGAAAATCAGCTAGTAGATGCTCTAGCTACAATGTCATCCATGTTTAAACTTAATTAGGATAACGAGGCTCCCTAGATCACCATTGAACGGATGGACGAACCTGCACACTATCACGAGATTAATATCGAAGAAGTAGTGAACCGACCTTGGTTCCATGAAGTCAAAATGTATCTCGAGGCTCAAGAATATCCCGAAGGAGCTTCGGTCAATGACAAAAAGTTCTTAAGGAGATTCTCAGCTAAGTTCTTCCTAAGTAATGGCATCCTGTACAAACGCAATCATGATTCTATTCTGCTCCGTTGTGTGGACAAGATTAAAGCTGAAAGAATTATGGTTGAACTGCATGAAGGTACATTTGGCACCCACTCTAGCAGGCATACGATGGCTAAGAAGATTCTAAGGGAAGGCTATTACTGGTCTATCATGGAAGCTGACTGCTATCAACACTCCCAGACTTGTCATAAATGTCAAATCTATGCAGACAAGGTACACGTGCCCCCGGTTCCTCTAAACGTCTTAACAGCTCCTTGGCCATTCGCTATGTGGGGAATCAACATGATTGGAGAGATTAATCCTACAGCCTCCAATGGACACCGCTTCATTCTGGTGGCCATTGATTATTTCATAAAATGGGTCGAAGCAGCTTCCTTCACATCCGTTACAAAGAATGTGGTTGCCCGCTTCATCAAACAAAATCTCATTTGCCGCTACGGTATCCCCGAAAGGATTATCACTGATAACAGTACAAACCTTAACAATACTATGATCACCGCCCTGTGCGAGCAGTTCAAGATTCAACATCACAATTCATCTCCCTATCGGCCAAAGATGAACGGTGTTGTCGAAGCCGCGAACAAAAACATCAAGAAGATCATACAAAAAATGACAGTCACCTACAAGGACTGGCATGAGATGCTACCGTTTGCTCTCCACGGGTACCGTACCACGGCTCGTACATCAACTGGGGAAACACCCTATTCTTTAGTTTATGGCATGGAGGCTGTTTTACCTATTGAGGTTCAGATCCCCTCTTTGAGAATCATGAAGGATGCAGGTTTGAGTGAAGACGATTGGATTCAAACCCGACTTGATCAGTTAAAATTAATTGACGAAAAGAGACTTACCGCTGTTTGCCATGGTCAGACGTATCAAAAGCGGATGATCAAAGATTTCAACAAGAAAGTAAGACTCCAGACATATCAAGTTCGAGACCTTGTGATCAAGCGCATCATCTTGCCACAAAGTGATCCCAGGGGAAAATGGACTCCTACCTATGAAGGACCATTTGTGATCAAAAACATCTTTTCTGGTGGGGAAATGATCTTAACCACCATGGACGGCGACGATCTACCGCACCCTGCGAACGCAGACATAGTCAAAAGATACTATGCATAAAGGACCCGCTAGGTTGACACACCTAGGAAAAACAAGGGCATCCCGGTGAATCAAAAACCCGAAAGGTCGATTCAGGCAAAAGTTAGGGATAAATAAAAAAAATCTGTACACCCAGCAAGTTGAAAACCCGAAAGGGCGACTTGGGCAAAAAAGGGTTTTCCATTGGATCGAAAACCCGAAAGGGCGGTCCAGGCAAAAGTTAGGGAATTAAAGCGTATGACTATGTCTCGTCGGATCACTTTAAGGATAATCTCTTCACTGACAAACCTGGAACTTCTGATCAATCCAATCATTTTCGGATGAAGCAACGAATGAACAAGATATTCGGAGTTACGAAGGCTATAGCAGAATGGGGACCCCATGGAATTTTTTACACATAGCTATCTTTCTTTGTATAAAATTTTTCTCAATTTTTACGACACCATCCTCTTACTAGGATGACTGTCTCCTTTTTATAAAATACTTATTCAAAGTGAATACAGAGATACCTCTTTAAAGTGCAAAAAACCATTTGTCTTTTTCTTTTTACACTTGTGTTTTATTTGCAAAAACGTCCAATGATTCATTAATGAACATATGAATTTGAACATAATTACTGTTTACAAATAAACAGGATGAAAAAGAACGATTACTGACAGGTTGAAATGATTAGGAAAACGTATTTCGGCTATTCCATGAGCAACCCCTACAGCACATCATCTAGATCCCCAGCGGAGCTAAAATTTCAAACCCTTGATCCCCATCAGAGTTAAAACTTCAAACTCCCAATCCCCAGCGGAGCCAAAACTTTTAACTACAGATCCTCAGCGGAGATGAAACCTTCTTCCCTAGTCGAGTCAAGATTTGCAACTATCAATCCCCCAGCGGAAACCATCCAGTTTCTCCAAATTCCCCAACAAGTTATCTTAAAGTCTGAAAATCAACCAGATAACAGATAACTTTTGTCTCTTCCCAACCTAGGTTAATTCCCCAGTAGAGTGGCATATAACCCAAACTCCTGAACTTACTCCCCAACAATAAGCCTTTTCCCCCATAGAGTTTTTATTGCTCTCCAGTGAAGTCGCTAGAATGAAGATTCTCATTCTTAAATCTCCGCAGAAGTCATCGGAGTTTTCTCTATTTCCCGGCAGAACAAGAGTTCCCTTTGTGTAATCCCCAGTAGACGTTATCAAAGTTCTCTGGATTCCCCGAGCAGATTCTCTTAAGCAGTACATGGCATTACTCTCACAACATAATTTTTGTCAAATACTCCGACTTCAAGACATGAGGGATCCCTATATGCCCAGAGAAGTCAAGGATTTTTAATCCCCAACAGTCGTCAAGGATTTATTTTCCCCGGCAGCAGTCAAGGAGTTATTATCCCCAGCTGCCAAAGATTTCTTATCCTCAGTAATCAAGGATTTATTTTCCTCAGCAAAACAACTAATCAGCTTACATGCGCATACATTACATTCATAATCATAAACACTGATAAAGCACATTTGTTGCATCATACATTTCATACAACATAACTTGGTGTTTCAACTAACATTTTACCCTTTTCAGGATAAGATTAACAGTTACTTTTGACAATGTTAAAAGATTTCATATACAATACAGATACGCTCCAGACAAGGATGTCATTCTGATACTCATTCAGAGTTCAACTACCAAGATACAGTACAAATACACTCCAGACGCAGAAGTCATTCTGTTACTCATTCAGATTCAAGTTCAGATACGCTCCAGACACAGAAGTCATTCTGCTACTTATTCAGATCCCAGCCCAGATACGCTCCAGACACGGTTTCCATTCTGTCACTTACTCTGATTTTTCCCCAGCTTAGATACGCTCTAGACACGGATGCCATTCTGTCGCTTATTCAGTTTTCAGATTCAGATACAATACAGATACACTCCAGACACGGAAGTCATTCTGTTATTCATTCAGATTCAAGTATAGTTACAACTCGGATACGCTCCAGAAACGGCTGCTATTCCCTTGCTCATACAGATTCAGTCTCCAGATACAGTTCAAATACGTTCTAGATATAGATACCATTCTGATACTTTTTCTTCTGATTTACAACTTACAATTTAACACATTCTTGGATGGCATCTACAAGCCCATCCCCAACAAGATTCTATCACCTCTCCAAATGGCATCTTTAAGCCCATTCCCTCAACTACACTTTGACAAGTGCAAATTTACGGGCACTTTAGTGTCCAATCATCTTTTACCTTCGAGTCACGAACGGCAAAACTCGCCAATCTAACTCTTTAGGTTCAAGAAGATTGAACAGGGGCAGCTATTGTACCCCAAAATTTTCCCTCTCATTTATCAAGATTTTCCTCACAAGACTTCTTGGACTAAAGACAAGACTAGGGTTTGCTCAGCTCAAGGCATCTCCTTGCACTGATAACCTGAAATTAGGGTTTGAGTTTGCACAAGGATTTTTGGACCATAAATGCTTCATGTGACCCTCATACACCATCTTGGACCCCTAATATTGCTCACACCAAGTTTCAAGCCTTGAATCACATTTTTGCCCAGTCAATTGGACAGTTGGCCTAAAAATCAGTTGTATTGGGGAAAAAGTCAACTATGGCCAATTTACAGTCAAACTTCATGATTTTTGATCCACAAAAACATTCTAGACTCCTATGTACCATTTGATCAAGTTTGGATCACAACTCCTCAAGAAATTTGATCAAATCATCAAAAGGGCAAAATGGTCAAAATTAGGGTTTTGACTGAGAAAGGGCAATTTCTGATTTTTAACCTAGCCAATGACCAATTGGGTTCAAGCATGATTTCAAGGACTCAATGGAATCGTCTTGACCTAATCACATAGTTCAAAAGATCTCAAATGCATTGGATTGACAGATGAGTTTTCCAGTCAACTGATCAAAAATCAACTGTACACTGAAAAGTCAAACTTTGACTTTTTGGTCAAAATCAAGTGCCAAAGGTCACAATTCATCAAGACATGTCAAAATGTGAAACTTATTGACCAAGAAACCTAAAATTGCAAATTAGGGTTTTAATTTGAAATTTTTCATAACTTAGAATTTTTCTAAGTATGAAAAATTTCTTATTTTTCCTAACTTTTCACCAATTTTTCACCATGATGCAATTGGATTCAAAGAAAACTTCCAACATGAAAGTTGTAGTCCTCCATGAAATATACAACTTTGATTTACAAAGTTTTCCCAAAAGATGCTTGGATCTAAAGTTATGATTTTGTGAATAGGGATCCATAAACTAAATAACTTAGTGAAATTTTGCCCTAGTTTAGGCAGGTTTTTGACCTAACTTCATGGCAACTTTTCACCTAGTTCCAAGAGGTATCTCAAGTTTCATTTCTAAGATGGATTGTAGATAATGTTTCAAGCTTTCTAAAATGTCCAAGAACTCTCCAAGATCATTTGTGGTTAGGGAGAATCGAAGAAGAGAAAATGGCATTTTGTCACTTTTATTCAAGCCATTTTCACAATGCACCAAGTTGCAAATCTGATCAAGCATGATTGTACCTTGCATTAAAGGTCCTAAATCCCTTCTAAACTCCATAATTAAATTCAAACTCAATGGGTAATGGCTTTATTTTGACCTTTGGAGCATTGTACAAAGAATAAATCCATAAATGGCATAAAGGGCATATTGCCATTTTGATAAAGCAAGCTTTTTGCAACTTTGCTATCCTTGAGCCTTGGACCTGTTCTTTTGTCACAAGCAATGTCCACAGATATCAGGTGAAGCATACCAACTCCTTGCAGCCCTAGAACTAGCAAGTACAAGCCTTTTGCATAGTCACTTCAACTTTTCTTCAAATGCAAGCAAATTGGCAAAAGGGATCAGAACTCGCACATCTGTTAAAGAGTGGACTTGGCTTCATTCTAGACAACTTCACAAACTTATCTCAAGCCAATAACACGAGTGCATAGCATCTGAAACTAACCAAAACTCCAAAAACACAAATTTCTGCCCAAACAGGGCAGCTTCTGTAAAACACTTGCCAACTCAAAATTTGCTCGTGCGTTTTTCCTTGTAATACTTCAAACATCCTCCATACATCCTACCTAAACCATCCAAGCCTTTGCACTTCAACTGTAACCCCTATTTCAGCCATCACCATTTTCATTTTGGAAGGTTGCAGGTTGACTTCTACAGGGAGTTTCAAGCATCCTCAAGGCAAGCTAAGCATTGGAATAGTTTGAGGGAACTTCAAGGAAGCTCACACGATCCTCAGGCCTCACTCAAAGTCCCCACATTGCCATATCCAAACTCAGTTGAACAAGGTATTTTTCAAAACTCTATCTCTCTATTTAGGAATCCTCAAGCTTTGATTTGTGAAGCAAAGATGTAGTCCTCAACATGGTGAAGCTGTACATATGCATAGTTGTCATTTATATTAACTGAGTAGTGAGAATTTGAAGCTTGAAGTTCATGAAAAAACTAGGTCAGAAATTAGGGCTACTGAAATTCTCCCTGGTCTTTGAGAGTTAGATTATGAATTTTATATCATTGGAATCGTGAGATTCCAAGCTACATTTTTTATGTTGCAAGTTTTTGTTTTTATGCAAAGAATATAGAGTTACAGGTTGAAGGCAACAACACGCGCAAATGTTTTTCTGGAGGACAGGGACGAAGATGGCTTGGGCCTGGCGCGCTTGGGCTTGCTGTTTTGACTTTCCACACCCCCTATCCACTATCCACACCCCCTTTGCTTATTTTGTTTATTTTTCATATTTTCTTTTATATTTTTATATTTATTGTTTTTATTTATTTTTCTAAGTCACAAAAATCATGAAACATATTTTCTTTATTTTTTGCATTTTATTTTATTTTTATCTTATTTTTTGCATAAAATATTGATTTATTAGAATAAATAGAATCTATTTTCTTAAATAAATAGTAAACACATTTAAAAATATCATACATTTTTATTTTTTATTATTCATACACATAAAATATTATTTCCACATATATTTTAATTTTTAATATTTGTAAATAATTTTATTTATTTTTTCTTATACAAAGAAATGGGCAAATAAATAATATAGAACATATTTTTCTTTTAATAAAAGAAAAACTAGGGTTTCACCCTTTCAAAAATAACAATATTATTTTTTCTTATTTTTAGGACTTAAATAATTTTATTTTTTTCATACATAAAATTAATACAAGACATTTTTGCATAAATACATTTTATTTGCATATTTAAATATTTGTTTATTTATTTATTGTACAATAAATTCAATTGGGTTGTAATAGTATTTTAGGGTTTTATTTTGTGAAAATGTCCCCATTCAAAAACTTGTATCCCCCTCCTATAATAATTGTTGTAATAGCTTAGCTTTACTTTACACAATTTATCGCATTATATACATGTTTAGTAAAATTAGGGTTTGTATGATAAGACCAAAAATCAAACAAATAGTAAAGACCTAATCCAAGACAATCAAATGCATGTAAAATGACAACACATTATACACAAGAACTCCTTATGGTTTCACCCACTTTGTTGCCTTAAAAATGGCCATGTTACGCACGCGAAGTATCTTGGCAAAACAAAATAAAACAAAAGATCATAGTCCCTCGATGACGCTAGACAAGGTTGCCTAAAACAAATGATCTTGGTCCCTCGGAAAAATGCCAAGATACCTAGCAACATTGCTATCATGGTCATACGATGACCCACGCCCGTCCCGTTTAATATCCAAAGATAGGATTATTTACCAAAGCAATGGTAAATCAACAATGTCAAAGGAATAAAAATGTATAGGAAAGACATTTGAGTAGGGTAGATAGGTCCTAGTTACTTGCTCCTTTCAAAACAAATCCTTGCTATTTTCAAAAATAATCACACACACATTTCAAAACATTTCCAAACAACTTTCAAAACATTGAAACATTTTTCAAAAGACAAACATCTTTGTATACATTCTTACGAACGAGAATCATTACAAAGATTGCCTAAACAATGGCCTCTTTTCAAAATACTTTCAAAATCACACCAAACACAAAGCACCATTTCAAACAATTGCAAAAGCAAAGCAAGTGATCTAAACAAGTAACTAAGAGCCCATGGAAAACCATGGATGAAAAGGGTGCTAGCACCTTCCCTTTTCATAATCTACCCCCTAACTTAAGAAAACATCTCAAAGGTCTTTCCTGTGCTTTTTTACCTTTCCTTTTGGATAAAATAAAATTCGGTGGCGACTCTTGCTAAACCGAAACATTTGCGATGAAACGCAAAAACTCAAGTCAGTTCTTCCACCGTATCACAGTAAGGATAAATTATTGCAGGATAAAGGTTATTGGGACGAAGTATTTAGTCTCCCAATTGTTGAGCCCTCCATTGACAGTAGGAAAGATCCAATCCTCCGAGTTGTAATCATCTTCACCATCTTCTACCGCATTGACCTCACGGTTGCTAATCTTCAAGGGTGGCCCTCTAGCACGGGCACGATGTACAACCTTTTGAGCATTTGAAGTGAAACCTAAGCCAAACTTGTCAGACTTATATGGGATATCCGGAAGTTGCCCCCAGATGGTGCATCCACCTTCCTCTACCACTGCCTTGGAGTCCTTCAGAGATGACATTCTGAGCGGCGGTCTTATAATCTTGGGAATCTGGAACACAGTCTTGGTCACTGCTACCTCTTGGGAGACCTCTTCGAAGTGTTGAAATGGAGTTTCAATGAATTCACCATCCAATTCCACATATATGAAGGAATTGAGATGGATGATCATGTATTATTCCTCTCCATGGACAATAATAATCTTTCCTTGAACCGGATACTTCAGCATCTGGTGCAATGTAGAGGTGACTGCACCAGCGTTGTGGATCCATGGCCGGCCTAGTAGGCAAGAGTATGAAGGGCGGATGTCCATTACATAAAAGGTTGAATTGAAAGTTTGAGTCCCAACCTTTATGGGGATATCCACTTCCCCGTGCACCATTCTCTTCGAGCCATCAAATTCCCTTACCACTATGTAGCTTGGCTTTAACGTCAGTCCTTCACAGTCAAGTATGTCAAGAGCTTTTTTGGGTAATACGTTCAAGGATGAGCCAGTGTCCACTAAGACATGGGCCAGAGTTGTGCCCCTACACTTTACTGAGACGTGCAACGCCTTATTGTGCTTTCTTCCCCTTGGTGTCAGATCAGCATCCGAGAAGCCTAGGCCGTTATCCGCTGTCAAGATGGCCATGCAGTCTTAAAATTGATCAGCAGGCGTCTCTTGAGGCACATGGGCTGTTTTTAAGAACTTCACCAAGGCTTTCGCATGAGCCTCAGAACACAGTAGTAATGCCAGCATGGAGATCTTGGAGGGAGTTTGCCCCAATTGTTCAAATACATTGTAATCGCTCTTCTTTATAATTTATAGGATCTCCTCCATTTCTTTCTTAGATGTCTCGGGGACAGTCAATGGTTGGGCCTTCGTCCGGGCAGGCTCGACCAAAATACTTTTTCCTCGAGTTTCAACAACAGGAGTGTTGGTAGGAATGATAACAAGGGTCGTAACATCTTCGTCAATAGGAGCACTTGCAGAGATGATTATGGGTATGGAAGTAACCTTTGGAGTATCCGCAGGGATGATCACAGGTCCACAAACCACTTTTGGGGAAGCAATCTCTGGAGAAAAGATCCTACCGCTTCGGGTAATTTTACTGGTTCCGATAATATTGTTGATGTCATAATCTTCTTCTTGTTTGATGCCATGGTAGTAGATTTACCCTCTGTAATTCCACGACATGGTTTTGTCTGACTCATATGGGATTGGCCCAGGAATTGTGATTATTAGAGGAGCTGCTTTCGGAACCAATGTAATTCTAACGGGTCTTTTGGTGGAGACCCTGGAAGAATTGGCCGAAATGGTAATGATTGAAACATATTCAACATGAATTGGTGAAACAGGAGTACTTTCAAAAAAAATCTCTTTGTTATCTATCAGGTGCTGAATGCCTGCTTTCAACAAAGGGCAATCAGTTGGTGAGGACAAGCAGAGATGGCAAACTTCATTACAGCCCGGGAACACACCGGCTTTCAACAAGTTTACTTTAATGGTCAGAAGTGGAGTCATGAGTTTATCAACCGTGGCAACAAACAAATCTTCTTCAATAGCATTGGTATTATGGCCATGACTGGGCATAGGAGCAGAAATGACATTTGGCTTCTCGGGTGCATCAAACTCAATTTCTTTTGCTTCAATGAGGTCTTGTATTTTGTTTTTAAGGCCCAAAAATTATTAGTATCATGACCAGGACTTTCCGAGTGATATGCGTAATGGGAATTTGGGTGATAATAAGGAGATGTTGTATTGGGGTTTTTCGGAGCTTCTTTCAAGGTTTCTAAGTTGGATCTCAGAAGATGCGGTAATACTTGAGACATAGTCATGTTAATTCTGGTGAATTGCCTGACTGGCCTCTCCATCCTTGGTTGATTATTTCTTTGTTGATTAGACGTAAGCTTTGGAATCATAACAGCCCCTACCATTGGTCGGCGTCCGGCCCTCTCTCGGTTTCTTTGCGGATATATAGCAGTTACTTCTTTCTTCCCAACAAAAGGCTTCCTTGCAGTTGTAGAAGAAGATGAATCCTTATGAATCTTTCCACTTTTTATACTGGCTTCCACCCTCTATCTAGTTAATATTAGTTCAGTAAAGCCTGCAGATGAGCTTTTGATCAGATGGTTGAAAAAGGGACCAGAAAAAGTGCCTAAGAACATGTCCACCAATTCCCTTTCAGACAGAGGGGGTTGAACTCTTCCAGCCAAATCTCTCCATTTTTGGGCGTAATCCTTGAAACCATCATTGGAAGCCATGGCCATACTCTGGAGTTGAGTACGGGTAGGCGCCAAATCGGCATTGTATTGATATTGATTGTAGAAAGTTGCGACAATATCTTCCTAATTGTGGACATTGGCTCTTTCTAGTTGGTAAAACCAGTCGAGTTGTGTTCCAGACAGACTGTCTTGGAAAAAGTGTACCCATAAGTCTTTATTAGCGGTGTGGGGTTGGATTTTTCTCACATATGACCGGAGATTCATTTTAGGGCATGACACTCCATCATATTTGGAAAATGTAGGCGCTTTGAATTTCGGAGGAATCACAATCCCCAACACTAGTCCCAATTCCTCAAAGTCTAAGCCTGACACCTTTTTTACTTCCATCGCGCTCAACCGCTCTTCAAGATGTTTGTACTTGTCATCTGCTAGAGGATACTGTTCCTCAGATTAGTCTTCCTCTTCTTCCTCCTCTTCTTCCTTACCTTTCCCTTCCTGATTGTCTTTTTCTCCGGATGTGGTTGTGTGATACGGTGGGAGAACTGACTTGAGGTTTTGCGTTTGTGTTCGCAAATGTTTCGGTTTAGTAAGAGTCGCCACCGACTTTTTATTTTATCTAAAGGAAAGGTCAAAAAGCACAGGAAAGACCTTTGAGATGTTTTCTTGGGTTCGGGAGGTAGATTATGAAAAAGGGAAGGTGCTAGCACCCTTTTCATCCATGGTTTTCCATGGGCTCTTAGTTACTTGTTTAGATCACTTGCTTTTGCTTTTCAATTGTTTGAAATGGTGCTTTGTGTGTGGTTTTAAAAGATGTTTTGAAAAGAGGCCATCGTTGTGGCAACCTTTGTAATGATTCTTGTTTTAATGTATACAAAGGTGTTTGTATTTTGAAAAGATGTTTCAATGTTTGAAAGTTTGTTTTGGGAAAATGTTTTGAAATTGTGTTGTGTGTTTTTGAAAATAGCAAGGATGTTTGCAAGTTTGATCAAGTAACTAGGAGTTGTCTACCCTACTCAAATATCTTTCATACACATTTTTAACCCTTTTACATTGTTGTTTTACCATTGTATTTGGTAAACAACCTTGTGTTTGGATGTTAAACGGGACCGGCGTGGGTCATCGTATGGCCATGATAACAATATTGCCAAGTATCTTAGCAAGTTTTTTTGAGGGACTAGATCATTTTTGTATAGGCAACCAAGATAGCGTCATCGAGGGACTATGATCTTTTTGTTTTGTTTTTGTTTTGCCAAGATACCTAGCATGTATACCATGGCCATTTTTAAGGCAATAAGTGGATGAAACCCTAGGGGTGCTTGTGTGCATTGTGTTGTCATTTTTCATGCATTTTTGTCTTGTGTTTAGTCAAGCTATTTGTTTGATTTTGGTCTTTTGCATACAAACCCTAATTTACTATCATGGCATTTGAAAGCGATAAAATGCGTAAAAGTAAATCTACAACTATTACAACATTGATATGGGGAGGGGGATACAAGTTTGAATAGGGGGGTATTTTGCACAAAAATAAAGCCCTAATTCAACTATTACAACCAAATTGAATTCATTGTACAAATAATAAATTGACAAATATTAAAATGTGCAATTAAATATAAATATGCAACAATGTTTTTGTATTATTTTGATGTATGTAAAATAAATTATTTATGTATGTAAAATAAATTATTTAATGTCTCAAAAATAAGAAAAAAGTTAATGATTATTTTTGAAAGGGTAGAAACCCTAGTTTTGTTTTAAGAAAATATATATATTATATTATTTATTTATGTACAAGAAAATAAATAAAATATATAAAAAAATGTTAAAAAATTAAAATGTGTGAGAGAATATTATTTAAGTGTACAAATAATAAAAATAATAATATATAATATTTTTGTATTAATTATAAGTTTTTATTTAAGAAAATAAATGTATTAAACCTAATAAACTAAATATTATGCCAAAAATAAAATAAAAAAATAAAATAAAATGTGAAAATTTAAGAAAATATTTTTAGTAATTTTTAATATTTGGAGAAAATAAATAAAACTCAAAATAAAAAAAGAAATGAAAAATATGGAAAAATAATGAAATGGGCCAAGGAGGTGTGAAAAGCAAGCTAAGGGGTGCAAATAGTCAGAATAATCCAAGCCCAACCCAAGTTGTCTTAATCCCTGTCCTTGAGACAGAAGCAAACACGCTCCATGTTCAAATCTGGAACTCCTGCATATGTGCTCAAAAACAAAAACTTGTAACATGAAAGTTATAGCTCTTGATCACACGATTCTAACCATGTAAAAAACTTAATATAACTCTCAAAGACCAGAGAGAATTTCATTGGCCCTAAATCTTGACCTATTTTTTTCAGAAAGTTCAACTATCAAATACTCCTAGCTCAGTTAACATAAATGAATTCTATGCATATGTACAACTCAAGGACAATGAGGACTACATTTTTGCTTTACAAACCTAAGCCTAATGATTCCTAAATGAGGAGATAGAAGTTTGAGAAATACCTATTTCAATCAAGTTCGAATATGGCAATGCAACAACTTTCAGTGAGGCCTGGGGTTCTTTTGAGCTTGCTTGATGTTCCCTTGACCTTTCCCAATGCTTGGCTTGCTTTGAAATGGTCTCAAACTTCTTGTAGAACTCAACCTGCAAACTCAGAATTTGAAAATGGTGAAGTGTGTAAATGGAGTTACAATGGCTTGGGAATGGTTGGGATAGTTTAGGTATGTTGTATGGAGTGTGTTGGAACTGGTTGCAAGCAAAACACACGAGTGGATTTTGTTTTGGAAGTGAAACTGCAGAACCTGCCCTGTTTTGACAAGAACTTGGTGTTTTGGTGTTTAGGGTGTTTGAGGACTTGCTAGCTCGTGTTTCTGACCTTAGGCAATGTGTAAAAACTTGTTTTAAATGTGCACAAGACTTGGTTATATCAGATTACAAAAGTTGTGGACCCTTTGCACAATTGCTTGTTTTTGAAGTAAAATGTGGAATTGACAATGCTATAGCCTGTACAGGCTAGCTATAAGCATGCACATGGTTGGTGTACCTTTCCTGATATTCATGGACTTTGTTTTCATAAAGAATTCAGGTCCATGGCTCAAGACAAACAAAAATGCAAAAGTTGTGCTTTATGGAAATGGTATTGTTGCCTTTTTGCCAAAAATGGATTAATTCAATGTGTAATCTTCTAAAGCTCAGAACAAAGCCTTAACCCAATGTGTTTGCATTCAATTTTTGAGTGTGGAAGGATTTAAGACCTGTAATACAAGTACAAGCAAGGTTTGGACATATTTTGCAACTTGTAGCATGGTGTAAAATGCCTTGGACAAAAGTGATGATTTGCTAATTTCAAACTTTCGATTCTCCCTAACCATGAATGATCTTGGATAGTTCTTGGACATTTTGGAAACTTGTAACATGCTCTACAATCCATCTTTGAAATTCATTTTTAGATTCCACTTGGAACTATGTGAAAAATTGCCATGAAAATAGGTCAAAATCCTACCTAAACTAGGGCAAAATTTCACTAAGTTAAAAGTTTCATGGACCCTTGTTCATAAAATCATAACTTGAGATCCAAGCATATTTTTGGAAAAATTTGTTAATAAAAGTTGTAGATTTTGTAGAGGACTACAACTTTCATGTTGGAAGTTTTGTTTTAATCCAATTGCATCATTGTGAAAAAGTTGGGAAAAAATAAGAAATTTTCATAACTTAGAAAATTTCTAAGTTATAAAATTTTTCAATCAAACCCTAATTTTCAAAATTAGGTTTCTTGGTGAACAAGTTTCATGTTTTGACACATCTTGATGAAAAATGACCCTTGACACTTGATTTTGACCAAAAAGTCAAAGTTTGACTTTTCAATGTACAGTTGATTTTTGATTAGTTGACTGGAAAATTCATATGTCAATCCAATGCATTTGAGATCTTTTGAACCTTGTGATTAGGTCAAGATGGTTCCATTGAGTCCTTGAATCCATTCTCGAACCCAATTTTCCATTGGCTAGTTGAAAATTCAGAAATTGCCCTTTTGTAGTCAAAACCATAAAAATGACTATTTTGCCCTTTTGAAGATCTGATCAAATTTCTTGAGGAGTTATGGTCCAAACTTGATCAAATGGTTCATATGAGTCTATAATGTTGATGTGGATAAAAAATTATGAGGTTTGACTGTAAATTGGCCAAGTTGACTTTTTCCCCAATACAACTGATTTTTAGGTCAACTGTCCAATTGACTGGGCAAAAATTTGTTTCAAGGATTGAAACTTGGTATGAGCAATATTATAGGTCCAACATGAAGTATGGAAGTCACATTGAGCATTAGAAGTCCAAAAATCCTTGTGCAAACTCAAACCCTAATTTCAGGTCATCAGTGCAAGGAGATGTCTTGAGCTGAGCAAACCTTAATCTGGTCTTGAGTTCAAAGAGTCTTGTGAGGGGAAATCTTGATAAAATGAGAGAGAAAATTTTGGGGTACAACAACTGCCCTTGTTCAATCTTCTTGAACCCAAAGAGTTATATTGGCGAGTTTGTCGTTTGTGACTCAAAGGTAAAAGATGATTGGACACTAGAGTGCCCATAAATTTGCACTCGTCAAATTGTAGTTGTGGGAATGGGCTTAAATATGCCATTTGGAGAGGTGACATAATCTTGTCGGAGATGGGCTTAAATATGCCATCCAAGAATGTTTGTTGAACTGTAAGTTATAGGTCAAAAGAATGAGCGCCAGAATGGTATCCGTGTCTGGAGCATCTCTGAGCTGGGGATCTGAATAAGAAATAGAATATCATCCGTGTCTGGAGCATCCCTAAGCTGTTTTCTGAGCTTTGAATCTGAATAAGCAATAGAATAGCATCCGTGTATGGAGCATCTCTAAGCTATTTTCTGAGCTTTGAATCTGAATAAGAAATAGAATAACATCTGTGTCTAGAGCATCTCTAAGCTATTTTCTGAGCTTTGGATCTGAATAAGCAATAGAATAGCATTCGTGTCTGGAGCATCTCTAAGCTGTTTTCTGATTGTATATTGGTAGCTTTTTAATCTTATCCTGAAAAGGGTAAAGTGTTAGCTGAAACACAAAGTTATGTTGCATGAAATGTATGATGCAATATATGTGTTTTAACAATGTTTATGATATATGAATGTAATGTATGCGCATGTAAGCTGATTAGCTGTCTTGCTGAGGAAAATAAATCCTTGATAGATGGAGATAATAAAATCTTTGATTGCTGCTGGGGAAAATAAATCCCTGACCGCTGCTGGAGATTCAAAATCTTTGATTGTTGAGTATGAGAAATCCTTGCTGACTACTGTTGGGGATAGAGAATCCTTGGCAACTCGCGGGGATTATCAAAAACTTTGACAACCTCTGTGGGGATGTGAGAATCCTTCACGACTTTCTTGGGAACATAGGGATCCTTCAAATCCTTGGAGGATGATAAACATTATGCTTGGGGAATCCAGAGAACTTTGACGACCAAGGCTGGGGATTACACAACGGGAATCCTTACTCGGCTGGGGAATAAGGAAACTCTGGTGATCTCTACCAAGGATCAAATAAAGGAAAACCTTGATCTGCTGGAGAATAAGGAAAGCTCTGATAGCTTCTGCGGGGAATTGAGAATGAGAATCTTCATTCTCTGCTAGGGGAATTTGAATCCTTGGGGATTTCATGTTGAGGAGTCAAGAATGAGAATCTTCGATCTGCAGGGGATTAAAAATTCTGACAAATTCATGTTGGGAGTAAAGAAGGCTCTGACAACTTCATTGGGGAATCAAGAATGAGAATCTTCATTCTGTTGGGGAGTAAAAACTCTGGGGGAGTAGCTATACTGCTGGGGAGATAAGGAGTTTGGGTTGTATTCCAATCTACTGGGAGTCAAGAATGAGAATCTTCATTCTAACGGGGATATCAGGAGTTTGGGTGTATGCCAATCTTCTAGGGTTTCAAGAATGAGAATCTTCATTCTGTTATGGATATCAGGAGTTTGGGTGTATGCCAATCTTCTGGGGTTTCAAGAATGAGAATCTTCATTCTGTTAGGGATATCAGGAGTTTGGGTGTATGCCAATCTTCTGGGGTTTCAAGAATGAGAATCTTCATTCTGTTAGGGATATCGGGAGTTTGGGTGTATGCCAATCTTTTGGGGTTTCAAGAATGAGAATCTTCATTCTGTTAGGGATATCAGGAGTTTGGGTGTATGCCAATCTTCTGGGGTTTCAAGAATGAGAATCTTCATTCTGTTAGGGATATCAGGAGTTTGGGTGTATGCCAATCTTCTGGGGTTTCAAGAATGAGAATCTTCATTCTGTTAGGGATATCAGGAGTTTGGGTGTATGCCAATCTTCTGGGGTTTCAAGAATGAGAATCTTCATTATGTTAGGGATATCAGGAGTTTGGGTGTATGCCAATCTTCTGAGGTTTCAAGAATGAGAATCTTCATTCTGTTAGGGATATCAGGAGTTTGGGTGTATGCCAATCTACTGAGGAGTCATCCTAGGTTGGGGATAAAAGTTAACTGTTATCTGATTGATTTCCAGGTTTTAAGATAACTTGCTGGGGAATCTGGGGAAAACTGAATGGTTTCCACTGTGGATTGATAGTTGGAAATTTGACTCCGTTGGGGAAGAAGGTTTCATCTTTGCTGAGGGTCCGTGGTTCAATGTTTTGGGCACCGCTGGGGATTATGAGTTTGAAAACTTGACTCTGATGGGAATTTTGAAATTCAGCTATGCTGGGGATACGCATTTCAAGGTTTTAGCTCCACTGAGAGATCTAGATGATGTACTGCAGGGGATTTCTCCTGGAATAGCCTAAAGACGTTTTCCTATACTTTCAACCTGTCAGTAATTATTCTTTCCCATTTCGTTTATTTGTAAACAGGTGATTATATTCAAATGCAAATGCTCATTTAATAAATCATTGGACGTTTTCAAATAAAACACAAGTGTAAAAGAAGAAAGAAAAGCCAAATAGTTTTTTCTGCACTTTGAGGTATCTTTGTACTAACTTTGTGTAAATATTTTGTACAAAGGAAACAGACATCCTAGTAAGAGAATGTTGTCATAAAAATTGAGAAAAAATTATACAAAGAAAGATGGCTATGTGTAACAATTCCATGGGGTTCCCATTCTGCTATAGCCTTCGTAACTCCGAATATCTTGTCCATTCGCTGCTTCGTCCGAAGATAACTGAGTTGATCAGAAGCCTGGAGTTTGTTCGTGAAGATATTATCCTTAAAGTGATCCGACGAGACATAGTCATACGCTTTAATTCCCTAACTTTTGCCTGGACCGCCCTTTCGGGTTTTTGATCCACCGGGAAACCCTTTTTTGCCCAAGTCGCCCTTTCGGGTTTTCAACTTGTCGGGTGTACAGATTTTTTTGTTTTTCCCTAAATTTTGCCTGAATCGCCCTTTCGGGTTTTTGATTCACCGGGATGCCCTTTTTTTCCTAAGTCGCCCTTTCAGGTTTTCAACTTTCCGGGTCATTTATGCGTAGTATCTTTTGACTATGTCTGCGTTCGCAGGGTGCGGCAGGTCGTCGCTGTCCATGGTGGTTAAGATCATTGCCCCACCAGAAAAGATTTTTTTAATCACAAATGGTCCCTCGTAAGTAGGAGTCCATTTGCCCCTGGGATCACTTTGCAGCAAGATGATCCACTTGATTACAAAATCTCCGACTTGATATACCTGGCGTCTGACTTTCTTGTTGAAAGCCTTGATCATCTGTTTTTGATACGTCTGACCGTGGCAAACAGCAGTAAGTCGCTTTTCGTCAATCAAGTTAAGTTGATCAAGCCGGGTCTGAATCCAATCGTCTTCACTCAAACCAGCATCTTTCATGATTCTCAAGGAGGGAATCTGGACCTCAATAGGTAAAACAACTTCCATGCTGTATACCAAAGAATAGGGTGTTGCCCCAGTTGATGTATGTGCCGTGGTTCGGTACTTGTGAAGAGCAAACGGTAACATCTCATGCCAGTCCTTGTAGGTGACTGTCATCTTTTGTATGATCTTCTTGATATTTTTGTTTGCAGCTTCGACAACACCGTTCATCTTTGGCCGATAGGGAGATGAATTGTGATGTTGAATCTGGAACTGCTCGCACAAGGCGGTGATCATAGTGTTATTCAGGTTTGTATCATTGTCCGTGATGATCCTGTCGGGGATACCATACTGGAAAATGAGGTTCTGTTTGATGAAGTGGGCAACAACATTCTTTGTAACGGATGCAAAGGACGCGACTTCGACCCATTTGGTAAAGTAATCAATGGCTACCAGGATGAAGCGGTGTCCATTGGATGCTGTAGGCTTGATCTCTTCAATCATGTCGATTCCCCACATTGCGAATGGCCAAGGAGCTGTTAGGACATTGAGAGGAACTGGAGGAATATGTACCTTGTCCGCATAGATTTGACATTTGTGACAAGTACGGGAATGTTGATGACAATCAGCTTCCATGGTAGACCAGTAATAGCCTGCCCTTAGGATCTTCTTAGCCATCGTATGCCCGCTTGAGTGGGTGCCGAAGGTACCATTATGCAGTTCATCCATGATCTGTTCAGCTTCAACTTTGTCCACACAACGGAGCAGAATGCAATCATGATTGCGCTTGTATAGGATACCATTGCTTAAGAAGAACTTAGCTGAGAATATCCTCAAGAAATTTTTGTCGTTGACCGAAGCTCCTTCAGGATATTCTTGCGCCTCGAGATACCTTTTGACTTCATGAAACCAGGGTCGGTCCACTACTTCTTCGGTATTAATCTCGTGACAATGTGCAGGTTCATCCATTCGCTCGATGGTGATTTGGGGAGCCTCATTATCCCAGTTAAGTTTAAACATGGATGACATTGTAGCTAGAGCATCTGCTAGCTGATTTTCTTCTCGCAGGAAGTGCTCGAAGGTAATCTACTCGAAATGTGGTAGCAATGTCAAGACATGTTCTTTGTAAGGGATGAGGTTGGGATGTTTAGTGTCCCGCTCTCCTTTGATCTGACTGATGACCAAAGCTGAGTCTCCAAACACAACCAAAGACTTGATTCCTATGTATATTGCAGCCTTGAGTCCAAAGATACAAGCTTCATACTCGGCCATGTTGTTGGTGCAGTTGAAGCAGAGTCTAGTTGTGAAAGGTGTATGGCAACCTTTTGGAGAGATGAGCACAACACCGATACCGTTACCAAGTGCGTTGGAGGCACCATCAAAGTATAGGGTCCATCGGGATCCTTGTTCAGGTCCGTCATACGGTCTGTTATCTTCAATGTTGTCCAAAGTCATAATGTATTCGTCGGGGAAGTCGAATTTCATGGATTGGTAATCTTTGACAGCTTGATGAGCCAGATGGTCAGCTAGTACACTCCCCTTTATAGCTTTTTGGGTCGTGTACTATATATCGTATTCAGTGAGGATCATTTTCCATCTAGCTATTCTTCCAGATAAAGCAGGCTTCTCGAAGATATACTTGATCGGATCCATCTTAGATATCAGTAGAGTGGTATGAGTCAACATATACTGCCTTAGCCGACGAGCAGTCCATACCAAAGCGCAACAAGTTTTCTCGAGCAGTGAGTATCGGGTCTCACAGTCGGTAAAATTTTTGCTAAGGTAATAAATGGCATGCTCTTTTAGGCCAGACTCGTCATGTTAGCCCAGTACGCACCCCATTGAATTATCCAAAACAATCAGGTACATGATTAGAGGTCTTCCTTCAACGGGAGGCATCAAGATAGGAGGTTCTAGCAAATAATCCTTGATTTTATCGAAAGCAACTTGACAGTCATCATTCCATTTAACCACCTGATCTTTGTTCAACAGCTTGAAGATTGGCTCACAGGTAGATGTTAGGTGAGAAATGAACCTTGCAATGTAGTTTAGGCGTCCCAAGAAACCTCTGACCTCCTTCTCAGTGCGAGGGGCAGACATTTCTTGTATAGCTTTGACTTTGACAGGATCAAACTTGATGCCTTTGTTGCTGACAATGAATCCAAAGAGTTTACCGGACCTAACTCCGAAAGTGCACTTGTTAGTGTTCAGTCCGAGCTTGTACTCCTTCAACCTGACAAACAACTTTTGCAAGTGGTCGAGGTGTTCTTCTTCTGTCTGTGAACGGGCTATCATGTCGTCAATGTAGACTTCAATCTCATGATGTATCTGTTGTAACCCAAAATTTTCCCTCCCATATTTCCCAAGACATTTCAAGAATAACCTCCAAATGGCTCAAGATTGCTCAAGAGTTGGACAGTCAAATCATCTCCTAAGGCAGTCAACCTCAAATTAGGGTTTTGTGTTGCATCAAGGTCCTTACATCCAAATGAACTCAAGTGCTCCCCAATGTCATAATATGTTCTCAAGAACATCCATGTCAAATTTCAAGCCTTGCAGAGGAAGTTTGGTCAGTCAATTGCTCAAGAGGTCCAAAAATCGACTATACTAGGGCAAAAGTCAACTGTGACCTACAAACAGTAAAACCTCAAGATTTTTTGTCAACATTCTAATTTTTAAGGATAATTCATCATTTTATCAAGGGTTGATCATGATTCATCAAGGATTGCTCAAGATTCATCAAGATTCAAAAGTTGCTAAATTAGGGTTTTGTAGGAAAAGTCAACTCAACTTTGACCAAGCATAACTTTCTCATACTTTATGACAAATGACCCATCCAAAGCTCATTTTTAAGAGGATTCAATTTCCTACAATCCATCTTCACACCCAAAGATCAAGAAATGCACTCACAAAAAGTTACAAATTTGGACATTATAGGTCATTTTTGAAAGTCAACAAAAATACCTTTTTTTCCAAAGCTTATAACTTGAGCATGGAATATCAAAATGAGATGATACAAAAAGGGTTGGTTAGAGGACATCTCAAGATTTCTAAAAAGTCCAAGAACACTTCCAAAATTTCAAAATTGAAGAAGTTATGCATTGTTGAAGTTGGGCATTTTTCCAAAATTGCCAAAAGTCAACTATCCCCAAAACTTCAAATTTTTTCAAATGGGCCCACTTTTTCCACTTGATTTGATCTTGTCACAACACACACGTGTCCTATCTTCAGTCTTGTGCCAATTCATTAATTTTTCCATTTTATTTGATTTTTATTGAATTAATTCATTTTAAATCAATTTAAATCCAAATAAAATCCAAATATTGATGAAATAGGATCTTTTTGATTGATACAGGTTTCAATTATCATCATGGACAAGATCAAATCCGAATCAAGCCATGTTATGAACAAAATATTGGATTTGAGACAATTTTGGAAGCTTTTTAATGGTGATTCATATCAAATCTTCAAACATCAATGCACCAAGATTCCAAGCCCAAAACTTGACCTAATTGACTCTATTATACATATACAACACAAGGCATACGAGTTCAGGACCTAGAGGCTGCACAATATGAAATACAAAACTTGAAAAAAAGCTTGAAAAAGTGTGGAATCGAAATCTTGGTTAGAGGCCAATTCAACCCAAAATCTCAACGTGGTTCTCTTGCTAGACATCCAATGAATCTATTGGAATCAAAAGCAAGCTCTGAAACCTCCTAACTCGCGCTGTAAGTCTCCTTGAACACCGCCCTGTACATGAAATCGTACCTTGGATTCTTGCATTTTTTTGATAAATCATGGACATATTCTTGATCTTTGCATGATTTCCAAGCTATTTGCAATATTTGATTTTGTTTTGGTAGCCTGTAAAGCCATACCCGAAACTAGGGTTTGTATTTCTTATTTTTAGGCGTTTCAGTTTCAAGCACAATTGACGCAAACCATGGACATGGGTGTGATCAGGGAAAGGAGGAGATCATGGCTGTGGTTTTAGTTTGCATTTTCATGGCCTAGAGAAGGTTTTAGGAGAAGCCTATGGATTTAGCTGCGAATAAAAATCCGCATGTAAATAACCAGGTTCAACAAAGAAGACGCTGACGCGTCTCCCTCTCATTGGTTGTTTTAAATCAGCGTGCTTTTATTTTTTTTGTTTGACCCATTGAGTTGCTTTTCCATTATATTAATTGTTGCGTATTACAATAACAAAAGAAGTGTGGTGGCTCAGTGGTTAGGGCGTGTATTCATTGGCTAACAGGACCTGGGTTCGAATCCCAGGTCCCCCAATATATTTGTTACATTTTTCTGCTAGGTATTCTAGCGTGCCTCATGAGTTATGGTCCACCATGTGCCTTCAAATCTCAACGTGCCAGATGGCCTCCAGGCCAAGTCTGGTGGCCAGGAATGAAAGACCATCATATTCCCTAGTCAAAGGCGCACACTGGATCAGAAGGTCAACCAGGCTTGCTTGAATTGGGCTAAGCAATTGCAATTTTCACCTCCATATTTGGGCCCATACCCCCTGAGTTCTATTTCTCTCTTTTGTCTTTTTATTTATTTATTTATTTATATTGTTTATTTATTTTTTATAATTTAACTAACCAATCACATTTTTTCCTCATAAATCAAAAATACAAAAAAAATATGTTTTATTTATTAAAATTAAAATCATCACTTTATTTTTGTAAATAAATTAATTTAATCAATTTAGATTTAATTAGATTTAACTTTAAATACTTTTGCAATATTTAAAATTAATGTAGAGAATTAGGTTTTTTACTAACTTTGGCCAAATTAATTTATTTCTTCAAATATCCAAAAAAATCAAAAATATTTTTATTAATTAATTAATTAAATTATTAACTTAGATTTAATTTCTATAAATTCAAAAATAAACCAAAAAATGTTTTCTTTTCAAAAAGGGTCAAAACCCTAAAAAATGCGTCGTCTTAATTTCTCGCACGCGATCCATTTTACCAATATTGTAATTGCTTCTGGAATGTAATAGCTTTGAATAGGACTTTGAATTATTTTATCGCTTTCTTTTATTTTCCGCAATTTAAATTTCAAGGGTTGTTTTTGGCGATGTAAATACCCGACGCCTTGTAATAGTTTAGATTTAATTTCCGCAATTTAAATTCCGCAGCTATACACTGTTAGATGTTTGATAATAGGGAATGCATGATAAGATCAAATGTATGAACTTAAAATCAACAGAGCTCACCCATGACATGTACAAATATAAATTAACCGAAATAACACACTCGAACATGCGCACTCTTAGGGTACACCTCACTTGGTTGCCTTCAAACGTCGTCATTGAGTATAGGAAGTTTTAGAGGTCGCCCTCTTGTCCAAAGATCATAAGTTGCCTCGAAACGGTTGCCTCGGAAAAATGATCTAAGACATTAGGGTTACCGCTAAGGCGTCCTAACATTGCTTTAGTGACCACACGTCCCTTAATCGAATTGACCACTAAAACTCCAACAACGGTGCTACCTACTCATCAATAGTGGGATAGCATTGTCTAAAGGACATTAGCACAGATTAATTCCTTTTTCGAGTAGGTAGATGGTTCTTAAGTACTTGCTCGTTTCAAAACAAAATAAAACTTTTCACACTTACACCTCCTTTCAAACAAAAACTCCTTTCAAACCCACAAACACCAAGAAAACAACATTTTGAAAACATATGAGCAAGTATCTAAGAGCCCGTGGATAACCACGGATAGAAAGGGTGCTAACACCTTCCCTTTCTATAATCTACCCCCCGGATCCGAGAAACATCTCGAAAAAGGAATTTTTCTTTGCTTTTTTCCTTTCCTTGTTGGATAAAATAAAAGACGGTGGCGACTCTTTCTTACCGCGACATTTTTCAAAAACAAACACAAAACGCAAACCATCATTCCAAAAATAGTCAGTTCTTTCCCACCATATCACAGAACTGGCGACTCTGTTGGGGATGCATAATAAGTGGGGTGTACCTTAGGATTAGATCATTGTGTTTTCAATTGTAAGCTTTGTATGATTTATCTTTGTGGGCTTGTATCGGAATTCTATAGATCCTAACCCGGATCTGGGGATACCCTTTAGGTAAGTAGCAATAAACTGTGAGGGAACTGTCCGGCATAGACCGACACGGTTGAAGCAGTAGCTACGTTGGTGGGGCACTTTAGTCTGTACCGATATCCCTTATGTTGGAACGAGTAGAATATGGGTCTTCTAAGGGGTCATTAAGCACCAACTGACCTTAGAACCTTTAAATTGACCAACTTGTCCATAGAACAGTAGTAGTATGCTACACTCATTGAGACTAAACTCTCGCGATGATTCCGGCCGCAAGAAAAGGTTGCTAAACTAGAATTATGACCGATCGAGGGTAGTCAGTGATATTGAGATCCTCTAGAACCCGGTTACTATTTTTAGGACAGGTTTAAACCAACTGAACTGAAAGAGGGTAGTACCTAAGCTCCTTGCCAGCCTGAAATCTAAGGGCTATCTGTGTGACTTGTGTGCCTTTACCATGTTTGCTGTTTGTGGATACTTGTGGTGTGCTTACTATCATGACATCATGACATCATAACATTGCATACATCTTGCACTGGACTAACCTATTTCAAAGACAGGAGGGATTCATCTTTGTTCTGTTTTGTATGTCATCATGATGCCCATGCGTAAGAATACCATCCGGATCAACTTTGTTCAGGTTCCCACCTTACTTAAAGAGTTGGTTGCAAAGATGCCTGACACTACTTCCTTCATCAGGAGGCATGGTTATCTTCTCAATTTGGTCACCTCCAAATTGGACGAGCAGATGATGAGTGTCCTAGTCCAGTTCTATGATCCGCTATACCATTTCTTTACTTTTCAAGACTATCAGCTGGTTCCCACCTTAGAAGAGTTCTCTGAGCTGCTCAATATCTCTGTTCTAGAGCAGACCCCGTTTACTGGTTGGGAGAAGACTCTTAGGCCCGAAGAGATTGTTGCAGCCCTTCATTTGACCAAAGAGGAGGTAATGGCTAATTGGGAGACTAGGAGTGGAGCAAAGGGCTTTCTGACTAAGTTTTTGGTTGGTAAGGCTAACTATTTCTGGGATAGTCTAGACTTCAAGGCATTCGAGGATATTCTGGCTCTTATGATATATGGCTTGGTATTGTTTCCGAACTCTGACTCCTTTGTTGATGTTAATGCGGTAAATATCTTCATCTCTCGCAATCCTGTACCCACTCTCTTGGGTGACATTCTTCATCAGCTTTATGCTTGTATTTCCCGAAAACGGGGAACCTTGATGTGCTGTGCTCCATTATTGTTGAGGTGGTTTATTTCGCACCTCCCCAAGTCAGTGCTGAAGAACAAAGAAAGAATGGGCTGGGCTTATAGGGTGATGTCTCTATCTCATAATGACATTATCTGGACTCTCAAGGGTATGGATGAGGTGACTATTACTGATCGATGCGAGGAGTATCCCAATGTTCCCCTGATAGGAACCCATGGAGGAATTTCTTACAATCCATGCTTAGCCCTACGTCAATTTTGGAGAGCCAGAAGAGAAGGACCTCATGAGTTACTAATGCCTCATATCATCTTTGATTTACAGGGGGATAGCGACGAGCAACGTCGCAGATTCATAAGGGCTTGGGATAGAGTTCACCAATCTGATCCACATGAGTTAGGTCCAAAGACTTCACTTCCGATGGAGCCATATCTCAGATGGGCCTGTATCCGTGCCCAAAAGCGGGGTATGCCTTATGAAGCCGTCCGGCCTGTCACTCTTGAAGTTGCTAATGAAGAAGGGGTTCTTCCAACCATCCTCCATCCTTATATGCCCACTGACATTGGGGCACTGAAAAGGTCTTGGATGCAGCTGAGAGAGGAACAGGATTCTTACCGAGAGAAGTTCAACGAGCAAGAGCAAAAGATCCAGAAGTTGACTAGGCAACTGGAGAACGAGCGGATTTTGAATGACTATGTCCGCATCGACAAGAAGAGACCATGGGAGCATTGATGGGCTTTTGTTTATTTCCATTTCAGTTTTATTTACTTTTCAGTATTTCCTTTCATGTAACTCCTTAATGGCATCAGTTGAATAATTTGAATTTTGAAGTTTATCTAATAAAGTGTGTTTCCTTTCTGGTTTACAAATTTGAATCTCCCGATTGTCTTTGAAATCATAATCATACGCATTTCATCCCATGCACTTCATAAATAGGTACCCATTACAGGTCTCTTATCTTCTTCGCTGTTTATTTCAGCACTCATCATGTCTATTGAACCTTCAACTGAGCAAGCCATCAAGGCCCTCCAGGCCCATAATGCCCAATTCCAAGAGTTGTTCATGAATCTAGCTAAGGGTCAGCAAGACCTGAAGACCCTGATTCTGAAAGAAAAGAAGAAGAAGAAGAGGACCATCCTGTTCAACACTGGGCACAGGTTTGGAAACAGGCTACAAAATGAAGTTGATCTGACCACCTCATCTGGAGGGAAAGATAGTCAAGAGGAAAGGGGGGCTCCTAGCCCTGTGGTCTGCGACAACGAGACGGACTTCGATGAAGAATAGTATCCCCCGACCGAGGACAGATACAAGCAACTGGAAGACCGGTTGAGTGCTATGGAAGTTCAGAAGGTGCCTGGTCTGGACTTTGGAGATCTAGGTCTATCATTTGTGGTAGTGATTCCCCACAAATTCAAGGCACCAGCCTTTGCTAAGTATGATGGAGTTTCTTGTCCGAAGCTGCACCTCCGGTCATATGTAAGGAAGATTCAGCCTTACACCGCTGATAAAAACCTATGGATCCACTTATTCCAAGACAGTCTCTCAGGGACTTAGCTTGAGTGGTTCTACCAGTTGGACGAAGCCAGTATCCGCAGTTGGGAAGATTTGGCTACTGCTTTCTACAGGCAGTACCAGTATAACTCCGACCTCGCTCCCACGCGTACACAACTCCAGGGTATGTCAATGGAAACGGGTGAAGGATTCAAGGATTATGCTCAGAAGTGGAGAGACCTCGCTGGAAGAGTACAACCACCCTTGGCTGATCGGGAGCTTGTGGACATGTTTCTGGGGACCCTGTTTGGTCCATTTTTCAACCACTTGATTGGAAGCTCTTCATCTGGGTTTACAGAGCTAATTTTGAATGGTGAAAGGATTGAGGCTAGTATTAAGGCTGGTAAGATACAGAAGGGTGCTTCGTCAAGCACCGAGAAGAAGCCGTTTAAGAAAGAGTCCAGTGCTGTCTACAGTTCGAGAAGACATAATAGACCTGAACACTGCCAAGTTGTTAATGCGGTGGTTATTTCAAAGCCTGCTGGTGCTCCTCAGTACAAAAATCAACAAAAGGACGAGAGACCTAAGAGGCAATTCACTCGTCTCAGCATGACCTTATCTCAGATTCTGCCACAGTTGCTGAAGACCAATCTGGTAATTCTAAAGGAAGCCCCAAAGAATCCAAATACAACATCACCGAGGTATAACCCTAATGCCCGATGTGCTTATCACTCTGATAGCCCGGGGCATAACACAGATGATTGTTGGACTTTGAAGAATAAGATACAGGACTTGATCGATGCGAAGGAGATTGAGTTCGAGGCGCCCGAAAGGCCTAATGTGGTGACTACTCCTATGCCCAAGCATGGAGTGAATGCTATAGAGGAAGACTTGTTTGTGGTTTATGTGGATGACATTGTTACCCCTTTGATGACTGTGAAGAAGAACCTTTTACTAGCCGGTTTATTTCCGGGCTATGACGAAGGTTGCCGTATGTGTTCTGTTCGACCTACCGGTTTCCATCTCTTGAAGTTAGGTGTCCAGCGCCTGATGGATAGTAAAGAAATTTTGTTCGAGAAGACTATTATTCCCTTATTTCCTTCTGAAGAAGTTGCCATCATTACCATTTTCGAAAATTCTTCCAAGGCTCCCTCGAGGAAGCCTGTTAGAATTACATCTGTTCCAAGAATCACACCTATGATCATCACTGTTCCGGGGCCCATCCCCTATACCTCTGACAAAGCTGTCCCTTGGCACTATGGGGATGATGTTTATTTTCATGGAGTTAAGCAAGAGTTGGATGCTAATACTGATGTCAGCAATATTGTTGGCCCTGCTAAAGTCACATGCAGCGGAAGACTTTTCTCACCAGATATTTCTTCGCCAACTGCCCGAAAACCTGTTGTTATTACACCTGCCAGTGTACCTGCTACTATTCCTGTTCAAGCTCCTATTCTTACCCCTGTCGCCGAGTCGTTTGACACTCGGGGCAAAGGGATTACCACTGATGTGCCTTCCCAGACAGAGGCACCGAAAACGATTACTGTTGAAGCTTCTAAACAAGAGATGGAGGAGATTCTAAAGATCATCAAAAAGAGTGACTACAATGTAGTTGAACAGCTGGGGCAAACCCCGTCCAAGATTTCTATGTTGTCACTGTTGCTTTTCTCATAGGCCCATGCCAAGGCTCTGATTACCTTCCTGAAGACTGCCCACGTGCCACAAGAGACATCAGCTGATCAGTTTACAGATTGCATGGCCAATTTGACTGCTGATAATGGGTTGGGTTTCTCTGACGCCGATTTGACTACTAAGGGGAAGAATCACAACGATGCCCTGCATGTCTCTATTGAATCCAGGGGCACTACTCTTGCACATGTATTGGTGGATATTGGTTCCTCCTTGAATGTCTTGCCTAAGAAAGCTCTAGACCGGTTGGATTATGAAGGGTTGGAGCTAAAACCAAGCAACATTGTCGTCAGGACCTTTGATGGGTCTAAAAGAATGGTACATGGAGAGGTTGATATCCCGATCAAGGTTAGTTCTCAGGTTTTCAATTCTAAATTCTATGTAATGGACATTCGGCCATCTTATTCCTATTTGCTGGGTCGTCCATGGATCCACAAAGTTGGGGCCGTAACCTCAACGCTCCACCAGAAGCTGAAATACCCGGTCAAAGGGAAGATTATGACAGTACAAGGGGAGGAAGAGTACATGGTGAGCCACCTCAACTCTTTCTGATATGTAGATATGTATGGGGAATTCATTGAGACCCCATTTCAGCATTTTGAAGAGGTTCCCCAGACACTGGCGTCAGCACAGACGTCAACAGGGGCAACACCCTATTCCTTGGTATATGGTATGGAGGCAGTCTTGCCTATTGAAGTTCAGATACCCTCTCTTCGGATCATGAAGGATGCGGGTTTGAGTGAAGATGACTGGATTCAGACCCGGCTTGATCAGCTAAATTTACTGCTATTTGTCATGGTCAGACGTACCAAAAACGGATGATCAAGGCATTTAACAAGAAAGTCAGACGACAGGAGTATCAAGTTGGGGATCTGGTAATCAAGCGCATTATTCTATCTCAAGGTGATCCCAGGGGAAAATGGACCCCTACTTACGAAGGGCCATTTGTGGTTAAGAACATTTTCTCAAGCGGAGCTATGATTCTAACCACCATGGATGGTGATGACCTTCCTCATCCCGTCAATGCAGACATAGTGAAAAGATACTATGCATAATCAAAGACCCGCTAGGTTGACTGGCATAGGTAAAAATAAGGGCTTCCCGGCGAACCAAAAGGGTTCGGGCAAAAATAAGGGATGAAAATGAAAAATCTATACACCCGGCAAGTCGAAAACTTGAAAAGGCGACTTGGGCAAAAATGGGTATCCCGGTGGACTGAAAACCCGAAAGGGCGGTCCAGGAAAAAGTTAGGGATCAAAGCGTAACACTATGTCTCATTGGATCACCTTGCATCCAGACTTAGGTATCAACTATCAAGCTCGGACGACACTAATCAATCTGATTCATCTTCAACCAGTAGCAAAGTGATAAGATGCTCGAGGACATAAAGGCAATAGCCGAGTTGGAACCCAGTGGGATTATTCACATAGCTGTTTTGTTTTCTTTTCACAAATTGTGTAGAATTCTATTTGTTTGGCGGCGTTCTCTTACTAGGACGTCATCCTCCTGTACAAAAACGCCTATTTACATGCCAAACTTCAAAAATCAATACAAATTCATTTTCAAAGAAATTTCAAACTGTTTTTCCTTTATTTGTTTTGTTTTGCAAAGAACGTCCAATGTTCATTTTTGATATATGCATTTGACATTAATTGCTGCTCATAAATATTTACATGCGAGACAAAAGACGAATTACTGGTAATAGCGGAAACAGGGGCAATAAGAAGTGTCCGAACTGTGTAGTTGCTCTGTCCACCAGGTACAAGGTAAATTCAGCTGAAGAATATGGCCAAGACACCTTCACTCCCCGCAGAGTAAGACAGTAATGATAGCTCTCTCAGCTGAGACTTACAACCATGAACGAATCAGCAATACTCTCCCAAGCAGAGTTGGTCTACCATCAACACTAAAAGGGTCTTAATCTTCCCCAACGGAGTATAAGAATATTCCCCAGCAAGTATAAGAGTATCCCCGGCAGTCTTAATATTCCTCTACAGAGTATAAGAATGTTCCCCGGTAGAATACAAGATACCCCCAGTGGAGTCAATATTTCCCCAGCACGGTCCGGAAAAGTTTCCCCAACGGAATTGAATCAACATCCCTAGTAGACTCTGGAAGTTTATCCCCAGCGGAGTACAAAAATAGATCTCCCCATCCAAGTTCAAAGGACCATTCCCAGCAGAACTCAGAGGGTTATCCCCGCAAAAGTCTAACAGGGTTATCCCCAACAAATCACAACTGAAGGATCATCCCCAGCGAAGTTCTTTCCTTTCACAAGCAGGAATTCAATCCTCAACAGATTCAATATCACCGGCAACTGTAATCCATCCCCAGCGGAGTTTATCAGCGGAATCCCCAGCGGAGTTTATCGTTAAAACCCTCAGCAGAGCATCTCTCCCCCACAAAGTAATTCCCCTCAGAGTAATCTCCTCATCAGTTTATTCCCCAACGGAGTCCTCTTCACCTGCAGGTTTATTACCTTCGTTCATCATCCCCAGCGGAAACAAAGAATTCAACTCTTTCTCCAGCAGTTATCCGGGATTTATTTTCCCTAGCTAAAACATCAAATTTCCATACATCATGATACATGCATATACGCATCATACCATACAATCTCATTTATGTTGAGAACATCATTGCTTGATCCATATCATGCATTGCATATGACTGACCTTTTCTTTTCAGGAATGATGCAGTTAAGTTCTCAGCTTTGTCAAAGGAGACAAAACCTTCTCTGGTCCAATTAAATTGATTCCTAAAGATTTTCCTGATGCCGATCCAGTTGAAGTTAACCCAGTCAAAGGAGACAAAACCAGTTAAATCGATTCCTAAAGATTTTTCTGAGGCCAACCCAGTCAAAGGAGACAAAACCATTTAAATCGATTCCTAAAGATTTTTCTGAGGCCAAGCCAGTCAAAGGAGACAAAACCAGTTAAATCAAATCCTAAAGATTTTTCTGATGCCAATTCAGTCAAAGGAGACAAATTCAGTCAAAGGAGACAAATTTAGTCAAAGGAGACAAATTCAGTCAAAGGAGACAAATTCAGTCAAAAGAGACAATCCAGTCAAAGAAGACAATCCAGTCAAAAGAGACAAAACCAGTTAAATCGATTCCTAAAGATTTTTCTGATGCAAATCCAGTCAAAGAAGACAAAAACTTCCTTTGGTCCAGTTAAATCAATCCCTAAAGATTTTTCTGATGCCAAACCCGTCAAAGAATACAAAACCACCTACCAACAATCTCCAAATGGCATCTGTAAGCCCATTCTCGACATCACAATGCTGATACCAGTTCATGCGAGTGCAAATTTCTTGGCACTCTAGTGTTCAATCATCTTCCACCTTCGGATCACGAAAGGCCCGAAAGCCAATTTATATCCTCAGGTTTAAGAAAATTGAACAGGGGCAGCTGTTGTACCCAAAAATTTTCCCTCCCATATTTCCCAAGACATTTCAAGAATAATCTCCAAATGGCTCAAGATTGCTCAAGAGTTGGACAATCAAATCATCTTCTAAGGCAGTCAACCTCGAATTAGGGTTTTGTGTTGCATCAAGGTCCTTACATCCAAATGACCTCAAGTGCTCCCCAATGTCCTAATATGTTCTCAATATCATCCATGTCAAATTTCAATCCTTGCAGAGGAAGTTTGGTCAGTCAATTGCTCAAGAGGTCCAAAAATCGACTGTGCTAGGGCAAAAGTCAACTGTGACCTACAAACAGTCAAACCTCAATATTTTTTGTCAAAATTCTCATTTTGAAGGATAATTCATCATTTTATCAAGGGTTGATCATGATTCATCAAGGATTGCTCAAGATTCATCAAGATTCAAAAGTTGCTAAATTAGGGTTTTGTAGGAAAAGTCAACTCAACTTTGACCAAGCATAACTTTCTCATAATTTATGAGAAATGACCCATCCAAATATCATTTTGAAGAGGATGCAATTTACTACAATCCATCTTCACACCCCAAGATCAATAAATGCACTCACAAAAAGTTACAAATTTGGATATTATAGGTCATTTTTGAAAGTCAACAAAAACGCATTTTTTGCCAAAGCTTATAACTTGAGCATGGAATATCAAAATGAGATGAGACAAAAAGGGTTGGTTAGAGGACATCTCAAGGTTTCTAAAAAGTCCAAGAACACTTCCAAAAGTTCAAAATTGAAGAAGTTATGCATTGTTGAAGTTGGACATTTTTCCAAAATTGCCAAAAGTCAACTATCCCCAAAACTTCAAATTTTGTCAAATGGGCCCACTTTTTTCCACTTGATTTGATCTTGTCACACTACACATGTGTCCTATCTTCAGTCTTGTGCCAATTCATTAATTTTTCCATTTTATTTGATTTTTATTGAATTAATTCATTTTAAATCAATTTAAATCCAAATAAAATCCAAATATTGATGAAATAGGATCTTTTTGATTGATACAGGTTTCAATTATCATCATGGACAAGATCAAATCCGAATCAAGCAATGTTATGAACAAAATATTGGATTTGAGACAATTTTGGAAGCTTTTTAATGGTGATTCATATCAAATCTTCAAACATCAATGCACCAAGATTCCAAGCCCAAGACTTGACCTGATTGACTCTATTATACATATACAACACAAGGCATACGAGTTCAGGACCTAGAGGCTGCATAATCTGAAATACAAAACTTGAAAAAAAGCTTGAAAAAGTGTGGAATCGAAATCTAGGTTAGAGGCCAATTCAACCCAAAATCTCGATGTGGTTCTCTTGCTAGACATCCACTGAATCTATTGGAATCAAAAGCAAGCTCTGAAACCTCCTAACTCGCGCTGTAAGTCTCCTTGAACACCACCTTGTACATGAAATCGTAACCTTGGATTCTTGCTTTTTTTTTTTTATAAATCATGGACATACTCTTGATCTTTGCATGATTTCCAAGCTATCTGCAATATTTGATTTTGTTTTGGTAGCCTGTAAAGCCATACCCGAAACTAGGGTTTGTATTTCTTGTTTTTAGGCGTTTCAGTTTCAGGCACAATTGACGCAAACCATGGACATGGGTGTGATCAGGGAAAGGAGGCGATCATGGTTGTGGTTTTAGTTTGCATTTTCATGGCCTAGAGAAGGTTTTAGGAGAAGCCTACGGATTTAGCTGCGGATAAAAATCCGCAGGTAAATAACCAGGTTCAACAAAGAAGACGCTGACGCGTCTCCCTCTCATTGGTTGTTTTAAATCAGTGCGTTTTTATTTTTTTTGTTTGACCCATTGAGTTGCTTTTCCATTACATTAATTGTTGCGTATTACAATAACAAAAGAAGCGTGGTGGCTCAGTGGTTAGGGCGTGTATTCATTGGCTAACAGGACCTGGGTTCGAATCCCAGGTCCCCCAATATATTTGTTACATTTTTCTGCCAGGTATTCCAACGTGCCTCATGAGTTGTGGTCCACCATATGCCTTCAAATCTCAACGTGCCAGATGGCCTCCAAGCCAAATCTGGTGGTCAGGAATGAAAGACCATCATGTTCCCTAGTCAAAGGCACACACTGGATCAGAAGGTCAACCAGGCTTGCTTGAATTGGGCCAAGCAATTGCAATTTTCACCTCCAGATTTGGGCCCATACCCCGTGAGTTCTATTTCTCTCTTTTGTCTTTTTATTTATTTATTTATATTGTTTATTTATTTTTTATAATTTAACTAACCAATCACATTTTTTCCTCATAAATCAAAAATACAAAAAAATATGTTTTATTTATTAAAATTAAAATCATCACTTTATTTTTGTAAATAAATTAATTTAATCAATTTAGATTTAATTAGATTTAACTTTAAATACTTTTGCAATATTTAAAATTAATGTAGAGTATTAGGTTTTTTACTAACTTTGGCCAAATTAATTAATTTCTTCAAATATCCAAAAAAATCAAAAATATTTTCATTAATTAATTAATTTAATTATTAACTTAGATTTAATTTCCATAAATTCAAAAATAAACCAAAACATGTTTTCTTTTCAAAAAGGGTCAAAACCCTAAAAAATGCGTCGTCTTAATTTCTCGCACGCGATCCATTTTACCAATATTGTAATTGCTTCTGGAATGTAATAGCTTTGAATAGGACTTTGAATTATTTTATCGCTTTCTTTTATTTTCCGCAATTTAAATTTCAAGGGTTGTTTTTGGCGATGTAAATACCCGACGCCTTGTAATAGTTTAGATTTAATTTCCGCAATTTAAATTCCGCAACTATACACTGTTAGATGTTTGATAATAGGGAATGCATGATAAGATCAAATGTATGAACTTAAAATCAACATAGCTCACCCATGACAAGTACAAAGATAAATTAACCGAAATAACACACTCGCACATGCGCACTCTTAGGGTACACCTCACTTGGTTGTCTTCGAACGTGGTCATTGAGTATAGGAAGTTTTAGAGGTCGCCCTCTTGTCCAAAGATCATAAGTTACCTCGAAACGGTTGCCTCGGAAAAATGATCTAAGACATTAGGGTTACCGCTAAGGCGTCCTAACATTGCTTTAGTGACCACACGTCCCTTAATCAAATTGACCCTTAAAACTCCAACGACGGTGCTACCTACTCATCAATAGTGGGATAACATTGTCTAAAGGAAATTAGCACAGATTGATTCCTTTTTCGAGTAGGTAGATGGTTCTTAAGTACTTGCTCCTTTCAAAACAAAATAAAACTTTTCACACTTACACCTCCTTTCAAACAAAAACTCCTTTCAAACCCACAAACACCAAGAAAGCAACATTTTGAAAACATATGAGCAAGTATCTAAGAGCCCGTGGATAACCACGGACAGAAAGGGTGCTAACACCTTCCATTTTTATAATCTACCCCTCGGACCCGAGAAACATCTCGAAAAAGGAATTTTTCTGTGCTTTTTTCCTTTCCTTGTTGGATAAATAAAAGACGGTGGCGACTCTTTCTTACCGCGACATTTTGTGAAAACAAATGCAAAACGCAAACCAGCATTCCAAAAACAGTCAGTTCTTTCCCACCGTATCACAGTATCATATCATGAAACAAAGCTACCATGGCGCGCTGATAGGTTACCCCAGAATTATTCAGTCCAAATGGCATTACTTTATAGCAGAACGTACCCCACCGTGTAACAAAAGTAGTTTTCTCCATGTCTTCAGGTGCCATTTTGATCTGGTTGTACCCTGAAAATCCATCCATGAAAGAAAATACCTTGTGCTGAGCTGTATTGTCAACCAAGATGTCAATGTGCGGTAGTGGAAAGTCATCTTTAGGGCTAGCCCGATTTAAGTCTCTGTAATCCACGCACATTCTCACTTTGCCGTCCTTCTTAGGCACGGGCACAATGTTAGCAACCCATTGTGGATAGGAAGTAACAGCAAGAAACCCAACATTGAACTGCTTCATCACTTCGGCCTTGATCTTTTCTGACATGTAGGGCCTCATGCGACTGACTTTTTGTTTGATTGGTGGACAGTCTTCTCTTATAGGGAGACGGTGAACCATAATATCTGTATCGAGTCCCGACATGTCTTTGTATGACCAGGCGAAGATCTCAACATATTCATGTAACAGCTGAACTAGGCGCTCTTTGACACTTGGCTCTAGGTTGGCACCCACTCTGACTTCTTTTCTGTCTTCATCAGAACCCAAGTTGATTGTCTCTAATAGCTCCTCATGGGGCAGAATAGCCCTTTCTTCCTGTTGTAGAAGTCTAGCCAATTCTCTCGGCACCTCACAGTCTTCATCACCTTCGTATTTGGCATGATTGACCAGATCTTCAGAATCACTGAAGGCCATAGTAGAATTGTTACCCATGGAATCCGGAATGGAAGGGTACCTGCATTTTGTGAGTATGGGTGTGTGTAAGGGATAACTACCTTTAAACAAATGAAAATGTAAAAAGAAAGAAAATGAACACAAAAGTTTATACTGAAAACATCCATGATTCATTAAAAATGGCATATGAAGATGAAAAATCAAACCCTTACAAATGGACCTATATGCCTCGGGTAAGGCACAAGGCAAAAAGTGTACGAATTGTTTAAGAATTATTATAGACCAACAAAAATGTTTGAAAGATAAATTACTAATTTATGAAAGTAATGGGAACAAAGTCCTTTGCCTCCCAGTTGTTTAGTCCTCCGTCAACAGTAGGGAAGATCCAGTCTTCCAAGTTGCTCTCCTCTTCACCATCCTCTAAAGCATTTACTCCATGATGGGTGATCTTCAACGGTGGCCCTCCAGCCTGGGAGCGGTGCACAACCTTTTGAGCAGAAGCAGTGAAACCCAAGCCAAACTTATCAGATTTGAAAGGAAAGTCTGGTAGCTGACCCCATATTATGCTTCCTCCTTCTTCAATCACAGCCTTTGCATCTTTGAGGGATGACATCCGAGGCACAGGTTTGGTAATCATGGGTACAGAATAAATCGTCTTGGTTGCTGCAACCTCCTGAGTTACTTCCTCAAAGTGTTAGAAAGGGGTCTCGATGAATTCACCATCCAATTCAACATAGCGGAATGGATTTAGATGGCTTATCATGTACTCCTCTTCGCCATGAACTGTTATAATTTTCCCCTGGACATGTGTTGTACCCCAAAATAATCCCTCTCATATTTCTCAAAACATTGCAACAAAAATCTCCAAGTTGCTCAAGTTTGCTCAAGAGTTGGACACACAATCTATCTCCTAAGGCAGTCTACCCCAAATTAGGGTTTTGCGTTGCATCAAGATCCTTGAGTCCAAATGACCTCAAGTGCTCCCCAGTGTCCTAATATGTTCTCAATATCATCCATGACAAGTTTCAAGCCTTGCAGAGGAAGTTTGCTCAGTCAATTGCTCAAAGGGTCCAAAAATCGACAATGCTAGGGCAAAAGTCAAATGTGACCTATATACAGTCAAACTTCAAGATTTTTTTGTAAATATTCTCATTTTTAAGGATATTTCATCATTTTATCAAGGGTTGATCATGATTCATCAAGGATCGCTCAAAATTCATCAAGACTCAAAAGTTGCTAAATTAGGGTTTTATAGGAAAAGTCAACTCAACTTTGACCAAGCATAACTTTCTCATACTTTATGAGAAATGACCCATCAAAAGCTCATTTTGAATAGGAAGAAATTTCCTATAATCCATATTCATACCCCAAGATCAAAATATGCATTCACAAGAAGTTATGAATTTGGACATTATAGGTCATTTTTGAAAGTCAACAAAAACACCTTTTTTTCCAAAGCTTATAACTTGAGAATGGAACATAAAAATGATATGATACCAAAAGGGTTGGTTAGAGTACATCTCAAGCTTTCTAAAAAGTCCAAGAACAGCCCCAAAAGTTCAAAATTGAAGAAGTTATGCATTGTTTAAGTTGGACATTTTTGCAAAATTGCCAAAAGTCAACTATCCCTAAAACTTCAAATTTTGTCAAATGGGCCCATTATTTTCCACTTGATTTGAGTTTGCATCATTGTCCACGTGCCCTAGCTTCAGCCATGTGTCCATATATCATTTTTATTATTTAATTTGATTTTTATTTGAATTTATTCATTTTAAATCAAATTAAATCACATAAAATCAAAAAATTGATAACCAAAGATTTTTTTATTGATTATAGGCTTCAATGGACAACTAGCACATCTCCAAACTCGTATCAAAGCAAATCATGTGCAAAAAGATTGAATGGAATCAAATTTGGAAAGGTTTAATAATGGAGATCAAATCACATTCATGTGCATTGATATGAAGGGATTCAGTCCATGATTCTTACCCCAATACAAAGCACATTACATAAGGAAGCAAAGGCATACGAAATCAGGGTTGAAAAGTGCAGAGAGAGGCAGAACAAAAAGTGAAAAAATCACAAAAAAGTGAGAAGTCGAAATCCAGGTTAGAGGCATTTTCAGAGGTCAAGACTTGTCCCAATCGCTTCCTGAGCATTCACTCAAGCTACCTGGATCAAAAGCAAGCTTTTTCAGACGTCCAAACACGTTGTAAGTGTCACGAAACATACCCCTGTTCTTGAATTCGGTTTGATCTATTCTTGCATCTATAACGAAAACTAATGGCATATTTGTGATCACAAGAGCATTTCCAAGCTTTTTATATTACTCAATTGCATTTATCTGGTGTAGGAGAAGAACCACCATTGTTAGGGTTCGTTTCTTGTTTTTAGACGTTTCTATTCCATGTACAATTGAAGCACATAATGGACATGGTTGTGACCGGGAGGGTGAGACGAACACAACCATGCCCTTAGAATTCATTTTTGTGGCCTGAGAAGGATTTTTAAGATGAACAATTTTGTAGCTACGGACTTCTGTCCGTTGGTATAGGTCTGTGCACTTTTAGCCACAGACGAGAGGTTGGGGATGATGTGTGGCATCCCATCATTGGGCCTTCCAAACCACGCACGTGTTTTTTTTAATTTCTGGAAATAGTTTTGTTTTTTATATAATATACATTATTTGCATTGTAATAACAAATCCAGCAGCGTGTCCCAGTGGTCAACATGTCAACTTCCAAGGCGTTAGGGGGTGGAGGTCAGGGGTTCGATCCCTGCCTCCAGCACTTTGTATTTTCTTATTTCTTTTCAGGCTATCATGTGCATACACTGGCTTGCAGTACACCATGCTCCATCTCCCATCCAAATGCCAGATGGCCAAAGGCCAAATCTGATGGTCAAAAGCTGGAGGTTCACATGGATCCAAGTCAATGCGCCTTCACCAGATCAGAGAAAGTCCAAAGGGCCAGCGCTTTTGGGCCTACAAGATTGCTTCTCATACTCCAAATTCAGGCCCATACCCCCTTCTCCCTTTTATTTATTTTATTTTTGTTTTAATTATTTTTATTATTTTTATTTAACTTCTAACCAATCGCAAAATTCTTTTTCATAAAATAAAATCACAAAAAATATTTTTCAAATTAAATTTTAATCTTTTATTTTTCTTAATAAATTTATTAATTAATTAGGTTTTAATTAGAGAACTTTAGTTCCTTTTGAAAAAATAATTAAAATTAATTAGACTTTATTAGTTTTTAACCATTAATTTAATTATTATAATTTCTTTCCTAAATAATTAAAAACTCCAAAAAATAATTTATTTTCATTTAATTAATTTATTAATTTAATTTAGTAATTAATTTAGGATTTATTTCTTTCTTAAAATAAAAACAACAAAAATATATCTTCTTTAACCAAAAGGGTCAAAACCCTAATCATGCGTCTGATTTAATTTTGCACCGCGATTTACTTTCTTTTATCCAATAATGTACCTGCTTCCAGATTGTAATAGTTAAATAGGACTTTTATTTATCTTTATCGCTTTATTTATTTTCAAAGGGTTTGTCTTTGGCGATGTAAATACCCGACGCCTTGTAATTTAATTTCCACACTTTTAATTCCGCAAATTATAACTGCTAGATGTTTGATAATAGGGTATGCATGACAAGAATGAATGTCTAATCTTAAAATCGAATTAGATCACCCTTAACATGTGCAAAGATAAAAATAACTGAAAACGACACACTCGCACATGCGCACTCTTAGGGTACACCCCACTTGGTTGCCTTCGTACGCAGTCATTGAGTATAGGTCGTTTTAGAGGTAGCCCTCTTGTCTAAAAGATCATAGTTTCCTCGAAACGGTTGCCTCGGATATTGTTGCCTCAAACAAATGATCTAAGACATTAGGGTTACCGCTAAGGCGTCCTAACATTGCTTTAGTGACCGCACGTCCCTCATTCAAATTGACCCTCAAACTCCAACGACGGTGCTACCCACTCATTAATAGTGGGATAGCATTGTCTAAAGGAAATTAGCATAGAACGATTCCTTTTTCGAGTAGGTAGATGATTCTTAGATACTTTATCTTTCAAAAACAAAAACTTTTCACACTTACACTTTTCGAAAAAGTTTTCAAAAACACTTCATACGCTCTTGAGGATAGAAGCAAGAGTTAAATCGAAGTTTTCAAAACAAAAACTTTTTCAAAACCCACAACCACAAAGAAAGCAATTTTTTAAAACAATCGAGCAAGTACCTAAGAGGTCATGGATAACCACAGATAGAAAGGGTGCTAATACCTTCCCTTTCTATAATCTACCCTCCGAACCCGAGAAATATCTCGAAAAAGGAATTTTTCAGTGCTTTTTTCCTTTCCTTGTTGGATAAAATAAAAGTCGGTGGCGAATCTTGCTTACCGCGACATTTTGCGAAAACAAACGCAAAATGCAAACCAGCATTCCAAAAACAGTCAGTTCTTCCCACCGTATCACAGAACTGGCGACTCTGCTGGGGATGAATTAATAAGTGGGGTGTACCTTAGGAATAGTTCATAATGTTTTCAATTGCTTGATTTGTATGCTTTATCTTTGTGGGCTTGAATCGGAGTTACTATAGATCCTAACCCGGATCTGGGGGATACCCTTTAGGTAAGTAGCAATAAACTGTGAGGGAACTGTACGGCATAGACCGATACGGTTGAAGCAGTAGCTACGTTTGTGTGGCACTTTAGTATGTACCGATATCCCTTGTGGCGCAACGAGGAGAATATGGGTCTGCTAAGGGGTCATCAAGCACCAACTGACCTTAGAACCTTTAAATTGACCAACTTGGCCATAGAACAGTAGCAGTATGCTACACTCATTGAGACCAAACTCTCGCGATGATTCCGGCTGCAAGAAAAGGTTGCTAAACTGGAATTATGACCGATCGAGGGTGGTCAGTGATATTGAGATCCTCTAGAACCCAGTTACTATTTCTAGGATAGGTTTGAACCAACTGAACAGAAATAGGGTAGTACCTAAGCTCCTTGCCAGCCTGAAATCTAAGGGCTATCTGTGTGACTTGTTTGCCCTTACCATGTTTGCTATTTGTGGATACTTGTGGTGTATTTTCTATCATGACATCATGACATCATGACATTGCATGCATCTTGCATTAGACTAACATATTTCAAAGACAGATGGGATTCATCTTTGTTCTGTTTTGTAGGTCATGGCACCCATGCGTAAAAACACTATTTGGATCAACTTTGTCCAGATTCCCACTCATCTTAAGGAGTTGGTTGCAAAGATTTCAGATACTTCCTCCTTTATCAGAAGACATGGGCACCTCCTTGGTTTGGTCACCTCCAAGATGGATGAACAAACGATGAGTGTCTTAGTCCAGTTCTTTGATCCACTGTACCATTGCTTTACTTTTTCGGACTACCAGTTGGTCCCTACCTTGGAAGAGTTCTCTGATGTGCTTGGCATCTCTATTCTGGAGCAGACCCCGTTCACAGGTTGGAAGAAGATCCTTAGGCCAGAGGAAATTTCTTCAGCCCTCCATCTAACAAAGGCTGAGGTAATGTCTAATTGGGAAACCCGTAGTGGAACAAAGGGCTTCTTGACTAAATTCTTGGTTGGTAAGGCTAATCAGTTCTGGGACAGTCTAGACTTCCAGGCATTTGAGGACATTCTGGCTCTTCTCATATATGGTTTGGTGTTGTTTCCTAACTCGGATTCCTTCGTCGACGTGAATGCAGTGAAGATTTTCATATCCGGTAACCCTGTACCCACCCTCTTGGGTGACATTCTTCATTCTCTTTATACCCGTACTGCTTAGAAGCGAGGAACCCTTATGTGTTGTGCGCCATTGTTGGCGAGGTGGTTTATTTCTCACCTCCCCAAATCAGTTTTGAAGAATAAGGAAGGCATGGGCTGGGCCTATAGGATTATGTCTCTCTCTCTCATAATGACATCATTTAGACTATCAAAGGTATGGAAGATGTGGCTATCATTGATCGTTGTGGGGAATACCCCAATGTTCCACTGATAGGAACCAATGGAGGAATCACCTATAACCCTTGTTTGGTCTTACGCCAATTTGGGTGAGCTAGGAGGGAAGGACCTCATGAGTTGCTGATGCCAAGCATTGTCTTTTACTTCCAAGGGGATAGTGACAAGCAACGCCGCAGGTTCATACGAGCTTGGGATAGAGTACACAGGTCAGATCCGCACGAGCTAGGTGCAAATACTTCTCTTCTGATAGAGCCATATCTCCGATGGGTTCGAATCCGTGCCTAAAAGCTGGGAATGTCGTACGAAGCCGTCTTGCCTATCATTGTTGAGGTTGCTGATGAAGAAGGGGTTCCTCCTACCATCCTTCATCCATACATGCCTACTGAAATTGGGGCATTAAAGAGATCGTGGATGCAGCTGAGAGAAGAGCAGGATACTTACAGAGAAAAGTATCACGAGCAAGAGCAGAAGATTCAGAAGTTAACAAGGCAGTTGGAGAATGAGAGGATCCTCAACGACTATGTCCACACCGAGAAGAAACGACCATGGGAGCACTGATTGTCTTTTGATTATTTTCTAGTTTTGATTTACTTTTCAGTTTTTATTTCTTGTAACGCTTTAAATGCATTGGTTGAACAATTGAATTTCAAGTTTATCTAATAAAAGTGTGTTTCATTTTGGTTTACGAATGTGAATCCCTAAAGTCTTTGAAATCGTATCATGCACATATCATTCCCATACATCTCATAACAGGTACCCATTACAGGTCTCTTATCTTCTTCGCTGTTTATTTCAGCATCATGTCTTCGGAAACTTCAACTGAACAAGCCATCAAGGCTCTGCAAGCTCAAAACGCCCAGTTCCAGGAATTGTTCATGAGTTTGGCTAAGGGTCAGCAAGATCTGAAGACCCTTATCTTGAAAGAGAAGAAGAAGAAGAAGAAGACGGTCCTATTTAATATGGGTCGCAGATTCAGAAACAATTTGCGAGAAGAGGTTGATTTGACCCACTCATCTGAAGGGGGAGATAATCAGGAAGAAAGGAGGGCTCATAGCCCTGTGGTTTCAGACAACGAGACGGATTTTGATGAAGACCAGTATCCTCCGGTTGATGATAGATATAAGCAACTAGAAGACTGGTTGAGCGCGATGGAAGTTCAGAAAGTGCCTGGTCTGGACTTTGGTGATCTGGGTTTGTCATCTGGGGTGGTAATTCCCCATAAGTTTAAAGCACCAGCCTTTGCTAAATACGACGGGGTTTCTTGCCCAAAACTGCACCTCCGTTCATATGTTAGGAAGATTCAGCCGTACACCGCTGATAAGAACCTCTGGATCCACTTATTTCAAGACAGTCTCTCAGGAACTCAGCTCGAATGGTTTTACCAGCTGGAAGGAGCCAGTATCAATAATTGGGAAGATTTGGCTGCAACTTTCTACAAGCAGTACCAATACAATGCCGACCTCGCTCCCACGCGTACCCAACTTCAGGGTATGTCTATGGGTGCGGGCGAAGGTTTCAAAGATTATGCTCAGAAGTGGAGGGACCTCGCTGGAAGAGTGCAACCACCCTTGGTTGATAAGGAGCTAGTGGATATGTTTCTGGGGACCTTGTCTGGTCCGTATTTCAACCATCTGATTGGAAGTTCTTCGTATGGGTTTACAGAGCTGATCATGACTGGGAAAGAATTGAGGCCGATATTAAATCTGGCAAGATACAGAAGGGTGCTTCATCAGGCACCGAGAAAAAGCCTTTTAAGAAGGAGTCCAGTGCTGTTTACAGCGCAAAGAGCCATAATAGACCTGAACGCCGCCAAGCTGTTAATGCGGTTGTTATTTCAAGACCGGCTGTTGCACCTCAGCGCAACAATCAGCCAAGGGCCGAGAGGCCGCAAAGACAATTCACTCAGCTCAACATGACTTTATCTCAGATTCTACCGCAGTTATTGAAGACCAACTTGGTGATTTAGAAGGAGGCCCCAAAGACTCCCAATATAACATCACCCATGTACGATCCGAATTCCCGCTGTGCTTTTCACTCTGATAGCCCGGGGCATGATACGGATAACTGCTGGGTCTTAAATAACAAAGTGTAGGACTTGATTGATGCGAAGTAAATTGAGTTCGAAGCACCTGGAAGACCTAATGTTGTGATTGCTCCTATGCCCAAGCATGGAGTAAATGTTGTAGATGAAGACTCGTTTCTGGTTTCTGTGATAGACATTGTTACTCCATTGATGACTGTGAAGAAGAACCTTCTATTAGCCGGTTTATTTCCGGGTTGTGACGAAGGTTGCCATATATGTTCCGTCCTACCTACCGGTTGCCATCTTTTGAAATCAGGTGTCCAACGCCTGATGGATAATAAAGAAATTCTGTTTGAGAAGACTTTTGTTCCTTTGGTTCCTACTGAAGAAGTTGCTATAATCACCATTTTTGACAATTCTTCCAAGGCTTCCTCGAGAAAGCCTGTTAGAATTACATCCGTTCCAAGAATTGCACCATTGATCATCACCATTCCTGGGCCTATCCCCTATACATCAAATAAAGTTGTCCCATGGCACTACGGGGATGACGTGTACTATCATGGAGTTAAACAAGAGTTGGATGTTGATACTGACGTCAGCAATATTGTTGGACCTGCCAAAGTCACCCGCAGCAGAAGACTTTTCTCCCCTGAGATCTCTGCACCAGTTGTTCCGAAGCCTGTTGTTATTACACCTGCCTGTGTACCTGCTACTGTCCTTGTTCAAGTTCCAATTCTTACCCCTGTTACCGATTCGTCTGACACTCGGGGCAAAGGGACCACCGGTGAGCCTGCCCAGACGGAGGCACCGAAGACGATTACGGTTGAATCCTCTAGACAAGAGATGGAGGAAATTCTGAAGATCATCAAAAAGAGCGAATACAATGTAGTCGAGCAACTGGGGCAAACCCCATCCAAAATCTCTATGTTGTCACTGTTGCTATGCTCAAAAGCCCATGCCAAGGCTCTGGTTGCTTTCCTGAAAACCGCACACGTACCCCAGGAAACATCTGCTGACCAGTTCAAAGATTGCGTGGCTAGTCTGACTGTTGATAATGGGTTGGGTTTCTCCGACACCGACTTGACTGCTAAAGTGAAAAATCATAATGACGCCCTGCATGTCTCTATTGAATGCAGGGGCACTACTCTTGCTCACGTGTTGGTAGATACTGGATCTTCGTTGAATGTATTACCCAAGAAAGTGCTAGACCGGTTAGACTGTGAAGGGTTAGAGCTGAAGCCGAGTAACATTATAGTCAGGGCCTTTGATGGGTCCAAGAGGATGGTACACGGAGAAGTGGATATTCCGATTAAGGTTGGTTCTCAAGTTTTCGCATCTACATTTTATGTGATGGACATCCGGCCATCTTATTCTTGTTTGTTGGGTCGCCCGTGGATCCACAAAGCTGGGGCACTAACGTCTACGCTTCACCAGATGCTGAAATACCCAATAAAGGGGAAAATTGTGTCGGTACGAGGAGAGGAGGAGTACATGGTGAGTCACCTCAACTCTTTCCGATATGTAGAGATGGATGGGGAGTTCATTGAGACCCCGTTTCAACATTTTGAGGAAGTTCCCCAGACGCTGGCATCAACTGAAACTGTTATCGAAGATCCTCCAATGAAGATGGCTTCCTTCAAGGATGCCTGGGCTATTGTTGAGAAAGGTGGGTGTGCAAATTGGGGCCAACTCCCTGATTTCTCACATAAGACTAACAAGTTTGGTTTGGGTTTCACTGCAGAAGCTCAAAGGGCCATTCGGAGTGCACGGATCAGAAGACCTCCCCTGTTCATTAGCAATTCAGGAGTGAATGCCATTGAAGACGATGTTGAAGAGTCTGAGTTTGACAGTTGGATTTACCTGACTGCCGATGGTGGATTAAGCAATTGGACGGCAAAAGACTTCGTCCCAATTTCTTTTATTACCCAGTAATGAGACTTTTGTTTTGAATTTGTAACAGACAATTTTAAACTTTACGACCCGGTGTCTTACCCGGGGCACTGTGGCTTCATTTGTGAGGGCTTTATGTGTGTCATCTACATATATCATTAATAAAAGCATTGGACATTTTTTGCATTTCAAAATTTGCGCTCCTTATTTTTCTTTTATTATTATTGCAAAATAGTTATTTTACACACACTCACATATACAGGTCTACATCCACTCTGGATCTCACTGGTAACGACTCCGCTACTGCCAGTTATGACTTCGAAAGTCTGATCAACTTAGCCGAAGACGAAGGTGAAGATGATTGCGAAGTGCCTGGTGAACTTGCAAGACTGTTACTCCAGGAAGAGAGGTCCATTCAGCCGCATGAAGAGCCAGTGGAATCAGTAAATCTGGGTACAGAGATAGACAAGAAAGAGGTCAAGATCGGTGCAAATCTAGAGTCTAGTGTCAAGCAACGGTTGATTCAAATGTTGCGTGACTATGTTGAGATCTTTGCTTGGTCTTATGAAGATATACCTGGGTTGGATACCGATATTGTGGTTCACTTCCTGCCTACCAAGGAAGATTGTCCTCCAGTGAAACAGAAGGTCCGCCAAATGCACCAGGATATGTCTGAGAAAATCAAGGCTGAAGTGATGAAACAGTTTGACGCCGGTTTTCTAGCAGTTACTTCTTACCCACAGTGGGTGACCAACATGGTTCCAGTGCCGAAGAAGGATGGTAAGGTTCGAATGTGTGTTGACTACAGGGATCTGAACAGGGTGAGTCCCAAGGATGATTTCCCTCTACCTCATATCGACGTTCTGGTTGACAACACCGCACAGCATAAGGTCTTCTCCTTTATGGATGGTTTCTCCGATTACAATCAGATTAAGATGGCTCCCGAAGACATGGAGAAGACAACCTTTGTTACTCAATGGGGTACCTTTTGCTACAAGGTCATGCCTTTTGGATTGAAGAATGCTGGGGCAACGTATCATCGCGCCATGGTCGCTTTGTTCCATGACATGATCCATCATGAGATTGAGGTATACATAGATGACATGATTGCAAGATCCCAGACTGAAGAAGAACATCTTGATCACCTTCAGAAGCTATTTGACAGGTTGAAGTTGTACAAGATGAGGTTAAACCCGAACAAGTGCACCTTCGGGGTGAGATCTGGTAAGCTGCTGGGTTTCGTCGTAAGCGATAAAGGTATTCAAGTGGATCCTGCAAAAGTGAAGGCTATACAGGAAATTCCAGCTCATCGAATAGAAAAATAAGTCAGGGGCTTTCTGGGACGTCTGAACTACATTGCCCGATTCATCTCGTACCTGACTGCTACTTGTGAACCGATCTTCAAGCTACTGAAGAAAGATCAAGTGTTAAGATGGAATGATGAATGTCAGGCCGCTTTCGAAAGGATCAAAGAATATCTCCAAGAGCCACCCATTCTGATACCTCCAGTGGAAGAGAGACCTTTGATCTTATACTTGACAGTACACGACAACTCAATGGGGTGTGTGCTGGGGCAGCATGACGAGTCTGGCCGAAAAGAGCATGCTATTTATTACCTTAGCAAAAAGTTTACTGACTGTGAGACCTGATACTCACTGCTCGAGAAAACTTGTTGCGCTTTGGCATGGGCTGCTCGCTGACTGAGACAGTATATGCTGACTCACACTACCTTATTGATATCAAAGATGGATCCAATCAAGTATATCTTCGAGAAGCCTGCCTTGTCTGGAAGAATAGCAAGATGGAAGATGATCTTGACTGCGTATGACATCCAGTATACGACCCAAAAGGCAATTAAGGGAAGTGTGTTGGCAGACCATTTGGCACATCAGGCAGTGGACGATTACCAGTCTATGAACTTCGAGTTTCCGGATGAGAATATCATGTTAGTAACCGACTGCGAAGAACCTGGACCGGATGAAGGACCTGAGGAAGGATCCCGATGGTCTATGTACTTTGATGGAGCTTCGAACGCTTTGGGTAATGGCATTGGCGCCGTGATCATATCTCCTAAAGGCTCTCATACTCCGTTCACCGCCCGACTATGTTTCAACTGCACCAACAATATGGCGGAGTATGAAGCGTGCATTATGGGTCTTCGAGCAGCAATTGACCTAAGGATTAAGTTTCTAAGTATTTTCGAAGATTCCGCTCTCGTGATCAGTCAGATCAAAGGCGAGTGGGATACGAAACACCCAAATCTTATCCCTTACAAGGAGTATGTACTGAAGTTGCTTCCCCATTTTGAGGAGATAACCTTTGAACACTTCCCTAGAGAGGAGAATCAGTTGGCGGACGCGCTGGCTACAATGTCTTCTATGTTCAAAGTCAATTGGGACAATGAGGCTCCCCGGATTATCATTGAAAGATTGGACGAACCTGCACATTTCTGTGACATTGAGACTGAAGAGGTAACAGAAAAGCCCTGGTTTCATGAGGTTAAGAGGTATATTGAGGCTCAAGAATACCCTGAGGGTGAATCTGTTAATGATAAGAAGTTTCTGAGGAGGTTCGCGGTGAAGTTCTTCATCATCAAAGGCATTCTCTACAAGCGTAACCATGATTCAACCTTACTGCGATGTATGGATAAGAACGAGGCAGAAAGGATCATGGAAGATTTACATGAAGGTACTTTCGGAACTCATTCCAGTGGGCACACCATGGCAAAGAAGATCCTGCGGGCAGGATATTATTGGTCCACAATGGAAGCCGACTGTTACCAGCATTCTCGGACCTGTCACAAGTGCCAAGTCTACACTGATAAGGTGCATATACCACCAGTTCCTCTAAATGTCTTGACAGCTCAGTGGCCTTTTGCAATGTGAGGCATTGATATGATCGGCGAGATCAGACCTACGGCGTCCAATGGGCATCATTTTATTCTGGTAGCAATTGATTACTTTACGAAGTGGGTTGAAGCATCTTCCTTTGCTACTGTAACCAAGAACGTCGTGGCACAGTTTATTCGGCACAACCTGATATGTCGATACGGCGTACCAGAGAGGATCATAACGGACAATGGTACGAATCTCAACAATAAAATGATCACTGAGCTCTGCAAGCAGTTCAAGATACAACATCATAACTCTTCTCCTTACCGGCCGAAGATGAATGGGGCTGTCGAAGCGGCTAATAAGAACATTAAGAAGATTGTGCAGAAGATGACAATGACGTATAAAGACTGGCATGAGATGTTACCATTTGCTCTCCATGGGTACCGTACCTCAGCGCGGACATCAACAAGGGCAACTCCCTATTCCTTGGTATATAGCATGGAAGCAGTCTTGCCCATTGAAGTTCAGATACCCTCTCTTCGGATTATGAAGGATGCAGGTTTGAGTGAAGATGACTGGATTCAGACCCGGCTTGATCAGCTGAATTTAATCGATGAAAAAAGACTTACTTCTATTTGTCATGGTCAGACGTATCAAAAGCGGATGATCAAGGCATTTAACAAGAAAGTTAGACGACAAGAGTATCAAGTTGGGGATCTGGTAATCAAGCGCATTATCTTACCTCAAGGTGATCCCAGGGGCAAATGGACCCCTACTTACGAAGGGCCATTTGTGGTTAAGAACATTTTCTCAGGAGAAGCTATTATTCTAACCACCATGGATGGTGACAACCTTCCTCACCCCGTCAATGCAGACATAGTGAAAAAATACTACGCATAATCAAAGACCCGCTAGGTCGACTGGCCTAGGCAAAAATAAGGGCTTCCCGGCGAACCAAAAGGGTTCGGGCAAAAATAAGGGATGAAAATGAAAAAAAATCTGTACACCTGGCAAGTCGAAAACCTGAAAAGGCGGCTTGGGCAAAAAAGGGTATCCCGGTGGACTGAAAACCCGCAAGGGCGGTCCAGGAAAAAATTAGGGATCAAAGCGTAACACTATGTCTCACTGGATCACCTTGCAACCAGACTTCGGTATCAACTATCAAGCTCGGACGAAACTAATCAATCTGATCTACCTTCAACCAAGTAGCAAAGTGATGAGATGCTCGAGGACATAAGGACAATAGCAGAGTTGGAACCCAGTGGGATTATTCACATAGCTATTTTGTTTAAGTTTTTCACAAATTGTGTAAATACTATTATTCGGCGGCGTTCTCTTACTAGGACGTCAGCCTCTTGTACAAAAAACGCCTATTTAAAGGCCAAACTTCAAAATCAATACAATTCATTTTCAGAGAAATTTCAAACTGTTTTTCCTTTTTCTGTTTTGTTTTGCAAAGAACGTCCAATGTTCATTTTTGATATATGCATTTGACATTAATTGCTGCTCATAAATATTTACATACGAAACAAAAGACGATTACTCGTAATATCAGGAACAGGGGCAATAAGAAATTTCCAAATTGTACAGTTGCTTTATCCACCAGGTACAAAGGTAGATCCAGCTTAAGAATATGGCTAAGGTGCATTCACTCCTCGCAGAGTAAGAAAAGACAGTAATGATGGCTCTCCCCAGCTGAGACCTACAACTGTAATGAATCGGTAATATTCTCCCTAAGCAGAGTTCATCTACCATCAGCACTGAAAAGTTTTAATATTCCCCAATGGAGTATAAGAATATTCCCCATCAGAGTACAAAATATCCCCAGTGGAGTTTGAATTTTTCCCAGTGCAGTCTGAAAAAGCTTCCCCAGTGGAATTTGGAGAATCATCCCCAGTAGACTTTGGAAGATTCTCCCCAGCAGAGCTCAAAGGATTATCCCCATTAGAGCCTAAAAGGTTATCCCCAGTGAAGTCGTAACTGAAGGTCATCCCCAGCGGAGTTCTTTCCTTTCACAAAACAAAAAGTCGATCCCTAACAGGATTCAGTATCACCAACAATGGTAATTCATCCCCAGCGGAATTTATCGGTGGAATCCTCTGCAGAATATCTCTTCCCCACAGAGTAACCTCATCATCAGTTTATTCCTCACTGGAGTTATCCTCTCCTGCAGTTTTATTCTCGCAATCATCTTCATTCGCTATCCCCGGCGGAAACGAAGAATTCAACTCTTTTCTCCAGCAGCTATTCAGGATTTATTTTCCCCAGCTAAAAACATTACATTTCCATACATCATGACACCTGCATATACGCATCATACAACACAAATCTCATTTATTTTGAGAACATCATTGCTTGATATATATCATGCATTGCATACGATTGACCTTTACCTTTAAGGAAGGATGAAGTTAAGTTCTCAGTTATGAAGCTTTTACCCAAGTCGAAGTACTGACCGGTTCTTAAATCTCAACTGAATTATCCTCGGTTGAAATACAGATAAGGTTCTAAATCTCAGCAAAGTTCCTCCGTCGAATTACTGACAGCTCTTAAATCTTAACGGAATTATCCCCGGTTGAATTATAGACAAGTCCTAAATCTCGATGAAGATGTTCCCCTCAGTCGAAGTACTGACCGGTTCTTAAATCTCAACTGAATTATCCTCGGTTGAATTACAGATAAGGTTCTGAATCTCGACAAAGTTCCTCCGTCGAATTACTGACAGTTCTTAAATCTCAACAGAATTATCCTCGGTTGAATTACATACAAGTCCTAAATCTCGATGAAGATGTTTCCCTCAGTCGAAGTACTGACCGGTTCTTAAATCTCAACTGAATTATCCTCGGTTGAATTATAGATAAGGTTCTAAATGTCGGTAATTCTCCTCCGTCGAAGTACTGACAGTTCTTAAATCTCAACAGAATTATCCTCCGTTGAATTACAGACAAGTCCTAAATCTCGATGAAGATGTTTCCCTCAGTCGAAGTACTAACGGTTCTTAAATCTCAACTGAATTATCCTCGGTTGAATTACAGATAAGGTTCTAAATTTCGGCAATTCTCCTCCGTCGAAGTACTGACAGTTCTTAAATCTCAATAGAATTATCCTCCATTGAATTACAGACAAGTCCTAAATCTCGATGAAGATGTTTCCCTCAGTCGAAGTACTGGCGGGTTCTTAAATCTCAACTAAATTATCCTCGGTTGAATTACAGATAAGGTTCTAAATCTCGGCAATTCTCCTCCGTCGAAGTACAGACAGTTCTTAAATCTCAACAGAATTATCCTCCGTTGAATTACAGACAAGTCCTAGATCTCGATGAAGATGTTTCCCTCAGTCGAAGTACTGACTGGTTCTTAAATCTCAACTGAATTATCCTCGGTTGAATTATAGATAAGGTTCTAAATCTCGGCAATTCTCCTCCGTCGAAGTACAGACAGTTCTTAAATCTTAACAGAATTATCCTCCGTTAAATTACAGACAAGTCCTAAATCTCGACGAAGATGTTTCCCTCAGTCGAAGTATTGACCGATTCTTAAATCTCAACTGAATTATCCTCGGTTGAATTACAGATAAGGTTCTAAATCTCGGCAATTCTCCTCCGTCGAAGTAAAGACAGTTCTTAAATCTCAATAGAATTATCCTCCGTTGAATTACAGACAAGTTATAAATCTCGATGAAGATGTTCCCCCCAGTTGAAATACAGGCAAGTTCCTAAATCTCAACAAAGATCAGACTTCCCCAAGCGGAATCTTCCACAAACAACAGGTATGCAAGTTCTCGCTAAGGAATCTCTTATGCGATCGACACTCCTGCAGATGGCATCTTTAAGCCCATCCTCCCTCCAGCAATCTCCAAATGGCATCTATAATCCCATTCCCGACATCACAAGGCTGATACCACTTCATGCGAGTGCAAATTTCTGGGCACTCTAGTGTTCAATCATCTTCCACCTTCGGATCACGAAAGGCGCGAAAGCCAATCTACATCCTCAGGTTTAAGAAGATTGAATAGGGGCAGCTGTTGTACCCCAAAATTTTCCCTCTCATATTTCTCAAAACATTGCAAGAAAAATCTCCAAGTTGCTCAAGTTTGCTCAAGAGTTGGACTGACAAGCTATCTCTTAAGGCAGTCTACCCTAAATTAGGGTTTTGTGTTGCATAAAGATCCTTGAGTTCAAATTACCTCAAGTGCTCCCCAGTGTCATAATATGTTCTCAAGATCATCCATGACAAGTTTCAAGCCTTGCAGAGGAAGTTTGATCAGTCAATTGCTCAAAGGATCCAAAAATCGACTGTGCTAGGGCAAAAGTCAATTGTCACCTATATACAGTCAAACTTCAAGATTTTTTGTCAATGTTCTCATTTTGAAGGATATTTCATCATTTTATCAAGGGTTGATCATGATTCATCAAGGATTTCTCAAAATTCATCAAGACTCAAAAGTTGCTAAATTAGGATTTTATAGGAAAAGTCAACTCAACTTTGACCAAGCATAACTATCTCATACTTTATGATAAATGACTCATACAAAGCTCATTTTTAATAGGATGAAATTTCCTACAATCCATCTTCATACCCCAAGATCAAAATATACACTCACAAGAAGTTATGAATTTGGACATTATAGGTCATTTTTGAAAGTCAACAAAAACACCTTTTTTCCAAAGCTTATAACTTGAAGATGACATCTCAAGCTTTCTAAAAAGTCCAAGAACACCCCCAAAAGTTCAAAATTGAAGAAGTTATGCATTGTTGAAGTTGGACATTTTTGCAAAATTGCCAAAAGTCAACTATCCCCAAAACTTCAAATTTTGTCAAATGGGCCCATTCTTTTCCATTTGATTTGAGTTTGCATCATTGTCCACGTGCCCTAGCTTCAGCCATGTGTCTATATATCATTTTTATTATTTAATTTTATTTTTATTTGAATTTATTCATTTTAAATCAAATTAAATCACATGAAATCAAAAAAATTGATAACCAGAGATTTTTATTGATTATAGGCTTCAATGGACAGCTAGCACATCTCCAAACTCGTATCAAAGCAAATCATGTGCAAAAAGATTAAATGGAATCAAATTTGGAAAGGTTTAATAATGGAGATCAAATCACATTCATGTGCACTGATATGAAGGGATTTAGTCCATGATTCTTACCCTAATACAAAGCACATTACATAAGGAAGCAAAGGCATACGAAATCAGGGTTGAAAAGTGCAGAGAGAGGCAGAACAAAAAGTGAAAAAATCATAAAAAAGTGAGAAGTCGAAATCCAGGTTAGAGGCATTTTTAGAGGTCAAGACTTGTCCCAATCGCTTCCTGAGCATTCACTCAAGCTACCTGGATCAAAAGCAAGTTTTTTCAGACGTCCAAACGCGTTGTAAGTGTCACGAAACATACCACTGTTCTTGAATTCAGTTTGATCTATTCTTGCATCTATAACAAAAACTAATGGCATATTTGTGATCACAAGAGCATTTCCAAGCTTTTTATATTACTCAATTGCACTTATCTGGCGTAGGAGAAGAACCACCATTGTTAGGGTTCGTTTCTTGTTTTTGGGCGTTTCTATTCCAGGTACAATTGAAGCACATAATGGACATGGTTGTGACCGGGAGGGTGAGACGAACACAACCATGCCCTTGGAATTCATTTTTGTGGCCTGAGAAGGATTTTTGAGATGAACAACTTTGTAGCTACGGACTTCTGTCTGTTGGTATAGGTCTGTGCACTTTTAGCCACAGACGAGAGGTTGGGGATGATGTGTGGCATCCCATCATTGGGCCTTTCAAACCACGCACGCGTTTTTTTTTTAATTTCTGGCAATAGTTTTGTTTTTTATATAATATATATTATTTGCATTGTAATAAAAAATCCAGCAGCGTGTCCCAGTGGTCAACATGTCAACTTCCAAGGAGTTAGGGGGTGGAGGTCAGGGTTTCGATCCCTGCCTCCAGCACTTTGTATTTTCTTATTTCTTTTCAGGCTATCACGTGCATACACTGGCTTGCAGTACACCATGCTCCATCTCCCATCCAAATGCCAGATGGCCAAAGGCCAAATCTGATGGTCAAAAGCTGGAGGTCCACATGGATTTAAGTCAATGCGCCTTCACCAGATCAAAGAAAGTACCAAGGGGCCAACACTTTTGGGCCTACAGGATTGCTTCTCATACTCCCAATTCAGGCCCATACCCCCTTCTCCCTTTTTTTTATTTTATTTTTGTTTTAATTATTTTTATTATTTTTATTTAACTTCTAACCAATCACAAAATTCTTTTTCATAAAATAAAATCACAAAAAATATTTTTCAAATCAAATTTTAATCTTTTATTTTTATTAATAAATTTATTAATTAATTAGGTTTTAATTAGAGAACTTTAGTTCCTTTTGAAAAAATAATTAAAATTAATTAGACTTTATTAGTTTTTAACCATTAATTTAATTATTAGAATTTCTTTCCTAAATAATTAAAAACTCCAAAAAATAATTTATTTTTCATTTAATTAATTTATTAATTTAATTTAGTAATTAATTTAGGATTTATTTCTTTCTTAAAATAAAAACAACAAAAAGATATCTTCTTTAACCAAAAGGGTCAAAACCCTAATCATGCGTCTGATTTAATTTTGCACCGTGATTTACTTTCTTTTATCCAATAATGTACCTGCTTCCAGATTATAATAGTTAAATAGGACTTTTATTTATCTTTATCGCTTTATTTATTTTCAAAGGGTTTGTCTTTGGCGATGTAAATACCCGACGCCTTGTAATTTAATTTCCGCACTTTTAATTCCGCAAATTATAACTGCTAGATGTTTGATAATAGGGTATGCATGACAAGAATGAATGTCTAATCTTAAAATCGAATTAGATCACCCTTAACATGTGCAAAGATAAAAATAACTGAAAACGACACACTCGCACATGCACACTCTTAGGGTACACCCCACTTGGTTGCCTTCATACGCGGTCATTGAGTATAGGTCGTTTTAGAGGTCGCCCTCTTGTCTAAAAGATCATAGTTGCCTCGAAACGGTTGCCTCGGATATTGTTGCCTCAAACAAATGATCTAAGACATTAGGGTTACCACTAACGCGTCCTAACATTGCTTTAGTGACCGCACGTCCCTCATTCGAATTGACCCTCAAACTCCAACGATGGTGCTACCCACTCATTAATAGTGGGATAGCATTGTCTAAAGGAAATTAGCATAGAACGATTCCTTTTTCGAGTAGGTGGATGGTTCTTAGATACTTGCTCTTTCCAAAACAAAAAATTTTCACACTTACACTTTTCGAACAAAGTTTTCAAAAACACTTCATACGCTCTTGAGGACAGAAGCAAGAGTTAAATCTAAGTTTTCAAAACAAAAACTTTTTCAAATCCCACAAGCACAAAGAAAGAAATTTTTGAAAACAATTGAGCAAGTACCTAAGAGCATGTGGATAACCACAGATACAAAGGATGCTAATACCTTCCCTTTCTATAATCTACCCCCCCGAACCCGAGAAATATCTCGAAAAAGGAATTTTTTGTGCTTTTTTCCTTTCCTTGAGGGATAAAATAAAAGTCAGTGGCGACTCTTGCTTACCGCGACATTTTGCGAAAACAAACGCAAAACGCAAACCAGCATTCCAAAAATAGTCAGTTCTTCCCACCGTATCACAACAGGGTACTTGAGCATTTGGTGAAGAGAATAAGTGACGGCCCCAACATTGTGGATCCAGGGTCTTCCCAACAAGCAAGAATAGGAAGGAAGAATGTCCATCACATAAAATGTGGAGTTAAAGGTTTCGGTTCCCACTTTAATCAGGATGTCCATCTCCCCGTGAACCATCCTTTTAGAACCATCAAAGGCTCTAACAATGATATTGCTGGGCTTCAGGGTCAAACCTTCACAGTCTAATCTGTCCAATGCTTTCTTCGGCAAGACATTTAAAGACGACCCAGTATCAACCAGAACGTGAGCTAGAGTAGTCCCTCTGCATTCCACTGAAACATGCAGAGCGTCATTATGCTTTCTCCCCTTAGATGTTAAATAGGCATCGGAGAAGACAAGACCATTGTCGGCTGTTAGGCTAGCTACACACTCCTGGAACTGATCCGTGGAGGTTTCCTGTGGCACGTGGGCCGTCTTCAAGAATCTGATCAGGGCTTTAGCATGAGCTTCGGAACAGAGCAACAGGGCCGACATAGAGATTTTTGAAGGGGTTTGCCCCAGTTGTTCCACAACATCATAGTCGCTTTTCTTAATTATTTTCAAAATCTCCTCCATTTCTTTTTGAGTGGTCTCGGGGATGACCAAAGGCTGAACCCTCGTTTTGACGGGCGCTTCTTGGATCCCCTTCCCTTTATCAGCAGTAACAGCAGAGTGTACAACCACGGGAGTTACAACTTCTTCAATAACTGGAGTTCTCGCAGATATGTTGACCGACACAGGAGTAACCTTAGGAGCATTTGAGGGTCCGGAGATTGCCCTTGGAGGAGCAATCTCCGGATAGGAAAATTCTTCCGTTGCGGATGATTTTACTCGTTCCCGCAATATTCCTAATGTCAGAAGTCTCTTCATCAGAACTTTCTTCAGTAGATTCAATCTGCTTAATACCGTGGTAGAAGATCTCTTCCCCATAGTTCCACAGTATTGATTTGTTGGACTTGTACGGGATGGGCCCCGACATAGTTATCTTCAGAGGTACAATCTTTGGATCGAATGTAATCTTAACAGGTCTTTTAGAGACCTTGGAAAGATTGGCGGATATGGTAATTATGGCAACATCATTGACAGGAGTTGGTGTAACAGGAGTCTTTTCAAAAAGGATTTCTTGATTATCCATTAGGCGTTGGATGCCTAACTTCAACATAGGACAGCCGGTTGGTAAGGATGAACAAAGGCAACAATCTTTTTTACATCCTGGGTATGATCGGTGGATCTGGAACTGACTGTTTAACGCTGGTTCACGAAATTTCGCGGAAGCAAGAGTCGCCACCGTCTTTTATTTTCTCCAAATGGAAAGGACAAAAGCACAGAAAAATTCCTTTTGAGATCAGTTCTCGGTTCGGGAGGTAGATTTATAGAAAGGGAAGGTGTTAACACCCTTTCTATCCATGGTTATCCATGGGCTCTTAGATACTTGCTCATTTGTGTTTTCAAAAATGTTTGTTTGCTTTTCAAGGTGAGTGGGTTTGAAAAAGTTCCATTTAAAATTTCAGTTCGACTCTTGTATCAGTCCTCAAGAGTGTTTGAAAAGTTGTTTTTGAAATCTTTTTGCAAAGTGTCGGTGTGAAAAGAAGTTTTTTTGATTTGTTTTGAATTAGAGCAAGTATCTACGAGTCATCTACCTACCCTAAGGAATTAGTCTGTGTAAATGTCCTTAAGATAGTGCCATCCCACCATTGAGAGGTAGGTAGCACCATCGTTGGAGGTGTTCGGGTCAATTCGAGGTTTAGGGACGGTGTGGTCACCAGAGCAATAGGAAGACACCTTAGAAGCTACCCCCATGCCATGTTCATGGACATGAGGACTTACTAAAACGTCCTCTACTCGACGACCACGTTTCGAGGGGCAAGGCAACAGTGAGACGTACCCTAGGGGTGGTGTGTGAATTGTGCGTCATTTTCAATTATGTTTATCTTGTCATGCATTGGTGATCTACGTTTTGTTTTTATTTTTGACATTCATTCTTTCATGTGGTTATTAACAGTTAAAAGGTGCAGGAAGATAAAGTCCTACGCTATTACAAAGGCGCGGGTCTACATCGCCAAATTAAACCAAGACCCGATTTGAATAAGTAAAATGCGGAAAGTAAATATCTAATTAATCTATTACAAGGCTTTGGGGCAAGTACATAAATTTCACAAAGAAAAATAAAATAAACGCGCGAAGGGAAAATTATATTCGAAGGTGCGAGGGCGTTGGACCCTTTGAGGAAATTAAATCGAAATTATTAAATTAATTAAATTAAATAAAGGAAAGGACTTATTTTTTTATGTTTCTTTGTATTTATGAAATTGGAGAAAATTAAATGGAATTAAAACCCCAATTCTAAGCATTTTTAATTATTAGAAAAAAATAAACTCAAGTTTGACCTAATTTACATTAATTATTTACATGGCATATTTATTTACAAAAATGATTAATAATTAAATATGGTGAAAAAGGAAAAAAAAAGAATAAAAGTATCAAAACCCTAATTTCTACATTTTTTAGTTTATTAAGAAAGCATTAAAATTAAACCTAAAATTAAAACTAAGTTAATTATTAAATTTATTTACAAAATAAAACATTAGTGAATTAAATAATAAAATATATTTTTATTTTTTGACTTTCTGATTTTTTGTATTTTTATATTATTTAAAATTAATTTAAAGAATTAAAAGAAAATAACTAAAACAAAATAAAAAAAGGAAAAGAATAAAGGAAAGAAATACAAACAAGGGGGTTTGTTGACCCTTTTGGAGGTTTGTAGAAAGCAATTAGGCCCAACAGATTCAAGGCCTGTTGACTTTTTCCAGCGCGTGTGTGGCATGGTCAACTGATGTGTATGATGGACCTTTCATCCTGACCTTTAGATTCATCTTCTGGGACATTTGGCAAGCTATGGCATTGAGTGCATGGTAGACCACTGAAGGGGACGTTGCATGGAAATATATAAAGCAAAATAATATTGAGAAGGGAGGGGACCTGGGAATCGAACCCAGGTCCCAATGCTTGAAGGACAACGCATCAACCAACCAGCCAAACGCGTTTGTTTGATCATATAATGGATAAAGAATAATAAGAGAGAGAAAACAAGGGTTAGTGGGATTTTAACAAAACGCGCGCCAGGGTTTGAATTATCCAGTAGCATGCTTACACCTCAGCGTCTTCCTCATGGCCTCTTTGTTTTTCCTGAAAAATACAAGCTAGATAGCGGGGGTTTTAAACCCCCACAATCTGAAACAACAAAAATAGCGAATAGAAATTGGTCAATGATAAATTGAGCGCGATGAGTGTTTTAGATTCGTTGGAATGTTACGAATTCAATGGTCCTAGTCTCATGGTCTGATTTTACCAGATGAAAGAAACCCCAAATTCAGAGTTTTGAAACCATAATGCGTGTTCATGGTAACTTCTTATTTAGACGACCATTCTTCAATTGAACGGTACTGTTAGCTTCAGAAACATCATGTTAGCGTAAAACGACAATTAAAAGACATGAAACATGTGTATAAATCAAGATGCGATTATGAAAATTTCCATGAACAGGGCTATGGCGTTCTACCGTTTCTGGCTGTATGGAGAGTGGAAAAGTATTGGGTTATGTTCAGAGAGGTCCCAGCAAGCTTTTGAGATACTTTCCACGCCTTGAAATGCCTTGAAACTATGAAAACAGATTTGAAGTTTTTAAGAAAAAAGTGAGTTTGTGTTCTTGATTCTGAGCGCAGCTTCCTTGTGCTCTTGATTAGGTTTGCATTGTGTTTATATGTGTGACTGAATTAGGGTAGAAATCCAAGTCCAAAAACCTTTGCAATCAATGTTTCAATATTTGATTTTCAATGTAATCTTTTTCAATCTTTTTCATGTCTTTTTGATGCCAATCATTGCCAATTCTTTCCATATTGAGTGTGCACGAAATATTGAGGCTTTATTGAGAGAATATGCTGCAAAAAAGGATTGGAAAACATGATTTTCTATTTTTGTCATATTTTATTTTAATTAAATGAACTAATAATAATAATAATTCAAATAATTAATAAAAAATGATAAAATAACTCCCTTTAAAGTCAATGGGTCGTGCATAGCTTTTTGGTGATGATTCTTGGAAGAAATTGAGGCCCATTAGCAATTTTGAGGCATTTGAAGCAAAGTTGACTTTTCAAAATTCCCAAAAATTTCCCAACTTCCACAAGGCATATCTTGCTCAATTTTTAAGCTTTGATCATGTTCTTGGACATTTTGGAAAGGTATTGAAGTCCTATAACCAATGCCTTTGGTCCCATGTCATTTTGATTTACCAATCTCAAGTTATGGTCTTTGACTTAAAGTCCCTTTTTGTTGACTTTTGAAAATGACCTATAATGTTGAGATTGATAACTTTTTGTGAGATCATTTCTTGGAATTGAAGTGTGAAGATGAGTTGTAGGAAATGTCATTCTCTTAAAAATGAGCTTTGGATGGAATTTTTATGATAAACCATGTGGAAGTTATGCCTTGGTCAAGTTACAGTTGACTTTTTCAACTGTCCAAATATGGAAACTTTTGCATCTTGAGACTTTTTGAGACATACCTTGAAAATCATGATCAAGCATTGATCAAATTATATTTGTGGCTTCAAAATAAGATGTTGACCAAAAATTTGGACTTTTGACCGTCAAATGACCATTTTGCCCCTACAGCTGACTGTTGAGCAATTAGGGTTTTTGACTGTGCAATTTTGTGCTGTAAGTCTTGAAACTTGGCATAAGGATGCTTGACAATGTTTGTAGGCATATGGGACTTGATTGAGCCCTTGAAAACCTCAACTTCCTTGCAAGAACCAAAACCCTAATTTGACTGGCTTAGGAGGATGGTTGACTGTGTAGCCCTTGAGTAGACTTGAACCATTTGTGGATGATTCTTGTCAAAACTTTGAAGATTATGGGAGGGCAAATTTTGGGGTACAACAATTGCCCCTGTTCAATCTTCTTAGACCTGAGGATGTAGATTGGCTTGCATGCCTTTCGTGATCCGAGGGTGGAAGATGATTGAACACTAGAGTGCCCAGAAATTTGCGCTCACATAGTTGTGTGATGATGGGAATGGGCTTACAGATGCCATTTGGAGATTGATGGATAGGAAGATGGGCTTACATATGCCATGTTGAGAGATGATGGATAGGTGGATGGGCTTATAGATGCCATCTGGGTGTTGATCGCGTAAGAGATTCCTTAGCGAGAACTTGCATACCTGAAAAAGAAAGATAATTACCTGACCTGTTACAGGAGTTGGTCTTCAAACTCTTTATATAGACGCACCCGGGTTGGTTACGGGAATCGGGTATGGAGCTTCAAAAGGTGATGAATGGATCAGGGATGGTTACTACCTCAACGGGACAGTGAGAGAACCTTGGGCGATTACTATCTCAACAGGAATGCTGAGAGAACCTTGGACGATTACTACCTCAACAGGAACGCTGAGAGAACCTTGGGCGATTACTACCTCAACAGGAACGCTGAGAGAACCTTGGGGCGATTACTACCTCAACAGGAACGCTGAGAGAACCTTGGGGCGATTACTACCTCAACAAGAACGCTGAGAGAATCTTGGGGCGATTACTACCTCAACAGGAACGCTGAGAGAACCTTGGGGCGATTACTACCTCAACAGGAACGCTGAGAGAATCTTGGATGTCTTCTACTAGGATAAGAATCAGGTAGATCTTGGGGTCGATCTGACTGAACCAGAGAAGGCCTTTGACTGGATAAGAATCAGGAAAATCTTAGGGTCAATTTAACTGAACCGGGCAAGGTCTTGGAATATCTTCAACTGGATAAGAATCAGGGAGATCTTAGGGTCGATCTGACTGAACCAGAGAAAGCCTTTGACTGGATAAGAATCAGGAAAATCTTAGGGTCGATTTAACTAAATCGGGCAAGGTCTTGGAATATCTTCAACTGGATAAGAATCAGGGAGATCTTAGGGTCGATCTGACTGAACCAGAGAAGGCCTTTGACTGGATAAGAATCAGGAAAATCTTAGGGTCGATTTAACTGAACCAGGCTAAAGTCTTGAAATATAGCTGAGAACTTAACTGGATCTTTCCTGAAAGGTAAAGGTCAGTCATGTGCAATGCATGATATGGATCAAGCAATGATGTTCTCAACATAAATGAGATTGTAAGGTATGATGCGTATATGCATGCTATAATGTATGGAGATGTGATGTTTATGAACGTATGTTTTTGTCTAGGAAAATAAACCCTTGACGGGTGCCGGGAAGTTAACTCCTGGGCTGATGTTTGAAGAAAAGAATATTTGTTTCCGCTGGGGATGATAATTGCAAGAATACCGGTAGGAGAAGATAACTCTGTTGGGGATAAACTTGATGAAGAGATTACTCTGCGGGGAATAACTACTCTAACGACCTTGCTGGGGAATAATACTCTGTGGGGAGAGAGATATTTTTCTGGGATGATGATAACTCTGCTAGGGATACCATTGTTATGTTGGAAGTGTTAATAGACTTCGCTGGGGATGGGAAGACTTCGCCGAGGACGATCTTTCCGTGGCTTTTGGCTGAGGATAACCCAGTATTATCCTGGTAGGGAAATAACCTTTGAATAAAGCCGGGGGACGCGTTCGTGCTCTGCGGAGGGGAAGCTTCCAGAATCTACTGGGGATAAGCTTCCTGCTGGGGAGATGATTCAAACTTTCCTGGGGAAATCTTGATTGGACTCTCCTGGGGAAATTTTTGAGATGTACTGGAAGTAACTCCACTGAATGTCTGGTTGACCGCCGGGGAACAATCTTAGATCAAGACTGCCGGGGATGCTTGTTAGGAATGTTCGTATATTGTGCTGAGGAATGTTGAGATTTGCTGGAGGATACCCAACTTCCGTAAGACCGGTTGTATAACTTTGCTTGGGGAGAGTGCATGGACTTGCTGGCTCATTCTCTGGGGACTTAAGATATCTTGGTTGTTCTTCAGCCGAACCTATCTTAGTACCTTGGTGGACAGAGCAATTAGATCATTTGGACAACTCATCATTGCCCCTGTTTCTGAGGTGGGAGAGGAAGACCTGTGAGGTGCTGATAGTTGTTGATGGACAAACCTTCTTCTGGTAGGCAAGTGACGAGATACCGGGACGTAGTCGTACGCTCTGATCCTTAACTTTTGCTTGGACCGCCCTTTCGGGTTTTCAGTCCATCGGGATACCCATTTTTGCCCAAGCCGCCTTTTCAGGTTTTCGACTTGCCGAGTGTACGGATTTTTCATTTCATCCCTTCATTTTGCCTGAACCCTTTTGGTTCGCCGGGAGGCCCTAATTTTTGCCTAGGTATGTCAACCTAGCGGGTCTTTGATTATGCGTAGTATTTTTCGACTATGTCTACGCTCTCAGAATGTAGGGAGTTGCCCCTGTTAGAAGTGTTTTGCCTTGCCACCAGAAGGTGTTTGATTAGGCAAGATTCGTTGCTGGAATGCCCCCAAGTGACTCAGGCGGAGATTTGCCCCAGGCTATTTGGCTTTTGAGAGATTCTCCAAATCTTGATTGGACTGCCCCAGATAATAGATCATGATCAGGTCTGCCCCTTGATTGGAAGTGCTTCTTCCATTTGAGCTTTTGTTGAGAAGATTTTGTTTACTGGATATTCGTCGTGCTAATTTCTCTGCTGTTCAAGCAAAAAGTCATATGCAAACAAGGTTATGTTAAAAATGCAACGCTTATGTCTGTCTTGAAATTTTTGAAAATGAGTTTTTAGTAAAACAAGCAAGTTTTGTAAATTGTGATGTCAACTCGTTATTTTACCGCAAGCCTTAAAGAGTCAGGATACCTTTCGTAACAGTATGCTTTCAAACTAACCCATGCTTCAGCTAGGACTTTTTAAGGGTTATAACGTGGCCTGGTCCACGGTTTAAGAAACAGAGGATAAAGGCTCAAATTATTTGTACCCACCCGTTCTTCGTGATGTTCTTCAAACCTAAGCTTAGTTGATCGTGCGTTAGACCTTGTTTGAGTCTTTGTCCTGATGTTCCAATGATGGTTCAGATATTGATGATTTATTCTGAATAGGCAGTCATTTTTGTTTTTGTTGAGGGTTTATATAACCTCTTTCTTTTTTTGATTTTGTTATCCTTGTTTTGCCTGAATTGTCTCTTTTGTGATTACAGTCAGCGGGATGCCCCAGTTTTGTAAGTCTCTTTCATAGGTTTTGACTTATTGGGCTTTAGTTTTTTTTTGTTTTGTTTTGGTAATGACTGCCTGTCTTTATGATTATCCAGAACCATCATTATCTTTTGTTTCAGAAGGACTTCTTTTGATGCCATTCGTTGTGCACTTTGGATCAACTGAGAGAACTACCCTGCCCCAGGTTATGATTAAGGGTTTTAATTTTCGAAAATAAAAACTCCTACTTCTTTTGGCTCAAAGGGGTTGACGAGGGATTATCTTCCTTATAACTCCAGTGTTTAGGAATTGAAACAATGCCTGTACCTCATCAGCGGGGTCTGTTCAAAAGCATACTGTAAAGATAGCGGTATCGTTTTCGTCATCCTCCCTCAAGAGGCTTAGAATTATTGATTGAGAGTTGACATCAAAAAATGAAAGCAATTTTTAAAATAGCGAATGCGAATATATTGATTCAAAATAGACATAAGCGATGTATTAATGGAATAACAACGTTTAACATGAATAAATGTTTAAACAATCAAAGAACAACACAACTTGAACATTCGAATGAACAAAAGTTTTCTAGTCTCAGGGCTTGTCACTTCAAATGGTGAGCCTTGGAGGGATGGTAGAAAAACTCAGCCTGACCATCTTGTGTGAACTCCAATGCTCCTTCATCAATCAGGTCCTGGATCTTGTTCTTCAGAGCCCAACACTCATTTGTATCATGTCCGGACTGGCAGAGTGGTAGGCACACCTTTTATTGGGATGATAGGTAGGAGCTGATGTGTTGGGGTTCCGGGGATGAGCCCTTAATGTGATTAGATTCAATCTCAACAGGCGTTGTAAAGCTTGAAACAGCGACATATTGAGCTGGGTGAATTGCCTCCTGGGCTTGTCTGGCTGAATCTGGTGAGGTTGATGCTGAATTTGTGACACTGAAGCCATTTGAGGAGCTCTCTTATCCTCTTGCCTCAAAGGTGGTTGAATGATGACTGACCCTTCAACCTTAGATGTTTGCCCCAGTTGGTTACCCCGAAGCAGTTGGTTGACGAGAACCCCGAGCTCATCTTGTCTTTGAGCTAAGTCTTGAATGATAGTCACCTGCTCCAGCATCCGGGCTCTTATTGCATCCACCTCGGCTTGTAGATGTTTCAGCCGTTCGTCCTTATCATCCTCAGCACTGTTCCTGACCAAGGCCCCCATGAGAAGGGTTCTCAGCTCTTCCCTCCCCTTGGATAGATTCAGGAGGATTTCCTCGAACCGAGTCTCTTGAGCATGAAGGTCCTGGTTATCTTGTTGGGAAGCCATTGCTGAAATAAACAGCGCAGATGGTAAGTGACCTGTAACAAGGGTACCTGTAATGCAATGATATGTATGACATGTATGCAATGTTTTCAAGGACCTCGCGGGATAAACAAAGAAGCTTGTTAAAATTTGAATCTGGTGGCTTGATTGAAGGAACTGCATATTGTTGAGAGTCCTTTTTTTCAAGAGTCAAGGCTCACCATATCGAGTGGGTCATAGCCCCTGACAACCTTGGCTAGAGGAAAATAAATCCCCTTTTGCCCCTTGCTAGGCATCATGACCTGCATCACAAACCCTTGAGATCCTTGAAATGGATTAGTCCTTATGCAGGATGTATGTAATGGTATGATGGTATGCTATGCATGGAGTAATATGGATAAACCCTGTTATGAGTCCAGATTAAGGACTGTAAACAAAACCTGCAAGAAACTCAAGTGTCAGATAACAAGTATGCAAATAGTCAAGTTGGAAGGCACACAAGTCACACAAGAGAAGCCCTTAGAGTTTAGGCCAGCATGGGGTCTAGGTATTACCCTCTTTCAGTTTGTTGGTTAGGACATGTTCTATCAGAAGTAACCGGGTTCTAGAGGATCCCAATATCACTGACTACCCTCAATCGGTCATAACTCCAGCATCGCAACCTTTTCTTGCGGCCAGAACCATCACGAGAGTTTAGCCTCAATGGGCGTAGCATACTGCTACCGTTCTATTGGCCAAGTTGGGTCATTTAAGGTTCTAAGGTCGGTTGGTGCTTAATGACTCCTCAGAAGACCCATATTCTCCTCGTTGCAACACAAGGGATATCGGTACAGACCAAGGTGCCACACCAACATAGCCACTGTTTCACCCATGTCGGTCTACGCCAGACAGGTCCCTCACAGCTTATGCTACCTAGCAGGGTATCCCCAGATCTGGGTTAGGATCTATGTAACTCCGATGCAACCCACAATAATAAAGCAAACAAAGCACAACAATTGAAAACACAGTTATGAACTATCCTAAGGTACACCTCACTTTATAAGAGTTTCCCCATCAGAGTCGCCAGTTCTGTGATCGGTGGATCTGGAACTGACTGTTTAACGCTGGTTCGCGAAATGTCGCGGAAGCAAGAGTCGCCACCGTCTTTTATTTTCTCCAAATGGAAAGGACAAAAGCACAGAAAAATTCCTTTTGAGATCAGTTCTCGGTTCGGGAGGTAGATTTATAGAAAGGGAAGGTGTTAGCACCCTTTCTATCCATGGTTATCCATGGGCTCTTAGATACTTGCTCATTTTTGTTTTCAAAAATGTTTGTTTGCTTTTCAAGGTGAGTGGGTTTGAAAAAGTTCCGTTTAAAATTTCAGTTCGACTCTTGTATCAGTCCTCAAGAGTGTTTGAAAAGTTGTTTTTGAAATCTTTTTGCAAAGTGTCGGTGTGAAAAGAAGTTTTTTTGATTTGTTTTGAATTAGAGCAAGTATCTACGAGTCATCTACCTACCCTAAGTAATTAGTCTGTGTAAATGTCCTTAAGATAGTGCCATCCCACCATTGAGAGGTAGGTAGCACCATCGTTGGAGGTGTTCGGGTCAATTCGAGGTTTAGGGACAGTGTGGTCACCAGAGCAATAGGAAGACACCTTAGAAGCTACCCCCATGCCATGTTCATGGACATGAGGACTTACTAAAACGTCCTCTACTCGACGACCACGTTTCGAGGGGCAAGGCAACAGTGAGACGTACCCTAGGGGTGGTGTGTGAATTGTGTGTCATTTTCAATTATGTTTATCTTGTCATGCATTGGTGATCTACGTTTTGTTTTTATTTTTGACATTCATTCTTTCATGTGGTTATTAACAGTTAAAAGGTGCGGGAAGATAAAGTCCTACGCTATTACAAAGGCGTGGGTCTACATCGCCAAATTAAACCAAGACCCGATTTGAATAAGTAAAATGCGGAAAGTAAATATCTAATTAATCTATTACAAGGCTTTGGGGCAAGTACATAAATTTCACAAAGAAAAATAAAATAAACGCGCGAAGGGAAAATTATATTCGAAGGTGCGAGGGCGTTGGACCCTTTGAGGAAATTAAATCGAAATTATTAAATTAATTAAATTAAATAAAGGAAAGGACTTATTTTTTTATGTTTCTTTGTATTTATGAAATTGGAGAAAATTAAATGGAATTAAAACCCTAATTCTAAGCATTTTTAATTATTAGAAAAAAATAAACTCAAGTTTGACCTAATTTACATTAATTATTTACATGGCATATTTATTTACAAAAATGATTAATAATTAAATATGGTGAAAAAGGAAAAAAAAAAGAATAAAAGTATCAAAACCCTAATTTCTACATTTTTTAGTTTATTAAGAAAGCATTAAAATTAAACCTAAAATTAAAACTAAGTTAATTATTAAATTTATTTACAAAATAAAACATTAGTGAATTAAATAATAAAATATATTTTTATTTTTTGACTTTCTGATTTTTTGTATTTTTATATTATTTAAAATTAATTTAAAGAATTAAAAGAAAATAACTAAAACAAAATAAAAAAAGGAAAAGAATAAAGGAAAGAAATACAAACAAGGGGGTTTGTTGACCCTTTTGGAGGTTTGTAGAAAGCAATTAGGCCCAACAGATTCAAGGCCTGTTGACTTTTTCCAGCGCGTGTGTGGCATGGTCAACTGATGTGTATGATGGACCTTTCATCCTGACCTTTAGATTCATCTTCTGGGACATTTGGCAAGCTATGGCATTGAGTGCATGGTAGACCACTGAAGGGGACGTTGCATGGAAATATATAAAGCAAAATAATATTGAGAAGGGAGGGGACCTGGGAATCGAACCCAGGTCCCAATGCTTGAAGGACAACGCATCAACCAACCAGCCAAACGCGTTTGTTTGATCATATAATGGATAAAGAATAATAAGAGAGAGAAAACAAGGGTTAGTGGGATTTTAACAAAACGCGCGCCAGGGTTTGAATTATCCAGTAGCATGCTTACACCTCAGCGTCTTCCTCATGGCCTCTTTGTTTTTCCTGAAAAATACAAGCTAGATAGCGGGGGTTTTAAACCCCCACAATCTGAAACAACAAAAATAGCGAATAGAAATTGGTCAATGATAAATTGAGCGCGATGAGTGTTTTAGATTCGTTGGAATGTTACGAATTCAATGGTCCTAGTCTCATGGTCTGATTTTACCAGATGAAAGAAACCCCAAATTCAGAGTTTTGAAACCATAATGCGTGTTCATGGTAACTTCTTATTTAGACGACCATTCTTCAATTGAACGGTACTGTTAGCTTCAGAAACATCATGTTAGCGTAAAACGACAATTAAAAGACATGAAACATGTGTATAAATCAAGATGCGATTATGAAAATTTCCATGAACAGGGCTATGGCGTTCTACCGTTTCTGGCTGTATGGAGAGTGGAAAAGTATTGGGTTATGTTCAGAGAGGTCCCAGCAAGCTTTTGAGATACTTTCCACGCCTTGAAATGCCTTGAAACTATGAAAACAGATTTGAAGTTTTTAAGAAAAAAGTGAGTTTGTGTTCTTGATTCTGAGCGCAGCTTCCTTGTGCTCTTGATTAGGTTTGCATTGTGTTTATATGTGTGACTGAATTAGGGTAGAAATCCAAGTCCAAAAACCTTTGCAATTAATGTTTCAATATTTGATTTTCAATGTAATCTTTTTCAATCTTTTTCATGTCTTTTTGATGCCAATCATTGCCAATTCTTTCCATATTGAGTGTGCACGAAATATTGAGGCTTTATTGAGAGAATATGCTGCAAAAAAGGATTGGAAAACATGATTTTCTATTTTTGTCATATTTTATTTTAATTAAATGAACTAATAATAATAATAATTCAAATAATTAATAAAAAATGATAAAATAACTCCCTTTAAAGTCAATGGGTCGTGCATAGCTTTTGGGGTGATGATTCTTGGAAGAAATTGAGGCCCATTAGCAATTTTGAGGCATTTGAAGCAAAGTTGACTTTTCAAAATTCCCAAAAATTTCCCAACTTCCACAAGGCATATCTTGCTCAATATTTAAGCTTTGATCATGTTCTTGGACATCTTGGAAAGGTCTTGAAGTCCTCTAACCAATTCCTTTGGTCCCATGTCATTTTGATTTACCAATCTCAAGTTATGGTCTTTGACTTAAAGTCCCTTTTTGTTGACTTTTGAAAATGACCTATAATGTTGAGATTGATAACTTTTTGTGAGAGCATTTATTGGACTTGAAGTGTGAAGATGAGTTGTAGGAAATGTCATTCTCTTCAAAATGCGCTTTGGATGGAATTTTTCTGATAAACCATGTGGAAGTTATGCCTTGGTCAAGTTACAGTTGACTTTTTCAACTGTCCAAATATGGAAACTTTTGCATCTTGAGACTTTTTGAGCCATACCTTGAAAATCATGATCAAGCATTGATCAAATGATGTTTGTGGCTTCAAAATAAGATGTTGACCAAAAATTTGGACTTTTGACCGTCAAATGACCATTTTGCCCCTACAGCTGACTGTTGAGCAATTAGGGTTTTTGACTGTGCAATTTTGTGATGTAAGTCTTGAAACTTGGCATAAGGATGCTTGACAATGTTTATAGGCATATGGGACTTGATTGAGCCCTTGAAAACCTCAACTTCCTTGCAAGAACCAAAACCCTAATTTGACTGGCTTAGGAGGATGGTTGACTGTGTAGCCCTTGAGTAGACTTGAACCATTTGTGGATGATTCTTGTCAAAACTTTGAAGATTATGGGAGGGAAAATTTTGGGGTACAACACTGGGAAAATCCCAGCCTTCAACAAATTTAGCTTGATTATCGGTAACAGAGTCATCAAATCATCAAAAGTAGCAACAAAAAGATCTTCTTCAATAGCATGGGCGTTGTGGCCATGCTTCGGCATTGGAGCAGAGATCACATTCGGCTTTTCAGGGGCGTCGAATTCCACTTCCTTGGCGTCTATTAAATCCTGAATCTTATTCTTGAGGGCCCAACAATTTTTGGTGTCGTGCCCTATGCTATCTGAATGATAAGCACACTTGGCGTTTGTATGGTAAAACGGAGAAGTTGTATTTGGATTCTTCGGTGCCTCTTTCAAGGTTGTAAGGTTTAACTTCAAGAGATGGGGTAGAACCTGAGCGGGAGTCATGTTTATCCGGGTATACTGTTGTTGTGGTCTTTCCACCCTTGCTTGGTTGGTTATGGGTTGATTGTTTCTGGGTTGATCAGCTGCAAACTTCTGAATCATTAAGCCCCCCACAGCTGGCCGGCGCTCGACTCTTCCTTGTCCTCTTTGAGAGTAGACTGCTGATACTTCCTTCTTTGCTGGAAAAGGCTTCTTGATGGCAGCGGAAGCAGACGCATCTTTTTGAATTTTACCGCTTTTGATTCCGGCTTCAACTCTCTCACCAGTTAGAATCAACTCGGTGAACCCCGCAGAAGAGCTTCCTATCAGGTGATTGAAGAAAGGCCCTGACAGGGTACCCAAGAACATATCTACAAGCTCCCTCTCAGATAGAGGTGGTTGTACTCGTCCCACCAAGTCTCTCCATTTCTGGGCATACTCCTTAAAGCCTTCATTTGAGACCATGCCCATACTCTGTAATTGAGTACGGGTTGGTGCTAAGTCCGCATTATATTGATACTGCTTGTAGAAGGCAGCAGCCAAATCCTCCCAATTATGCATATCAGGCCTCTCTAGCTGGTAGAACCAATCCAATTGCGTCCCCGACAAACTATCCTGAAAAAAGTGGACCCACAGGTCCTTGTCAGAAGAATGAGGTTGAATTTTATAACGTAAGACCGTAGGTGCATCTTTGGGCAAGACACCCCATCGTACTTAGAAAAAAGAGGCACTTTAAACTTGGGGAAATGACAATCCCAGAAACCAAACCCAACTCTTCGAAATCCAGCCCAAGCACTCTCTGCACCTCCATGGCAGCTAGAAGTTCTTCTAAGTTTTTGTATTTCTCATCTGCAGAAGGATATTGCTGTTCAGAATAGTCTTCATCCTCCTCCTCCTCTTCTTCCTCAGACTCGGATGGTACTGCAGCTCCCTTTACTTTTCCTACCCCTTCTTCAGATGTTGAGGGGAAATCCAGGACCCTTCTAGCTTGACCTTCAAATCTTCTACCCAAAGTAGCCACACCAACTCTCTTCTTTTTCTTTTTCTCTTTTTCCTTCTCTAACAGAGCTTTAAGATCCTCCTGACCCTTTTCCAAGGTCATGAGTAGTTGTTGGAACTGTGAATTCTGCGCTTGTAACTCTTTGACCGTCTGCTCTATATCCATCTTGCTGAAGTAAATTGCAGAGAGATAAGGAAACCTGGTGTGAAGACCTGTTTATGCATATGATGAATGATATATATTCATGTAATGCATTCAAGGATTCAGAAATTCAAATTTGTTTTAAACAAAAAATAAACGCATGTCATATTAATAAGATAGAATTTGTTAGTACATAAATGCCCCATGAGCAAAATAATACAAAATTCTAAGGTAAAAAGACGTTGCGCATCCTCTTTGGTGCGATGTAGGTGTTGAGAGTCTGCTCTTCGTGGAGTCGACGAGTAAGTTCCAAAACCTTCTTCTCACTGGCGTAGAATTGGGCTTCAAAAGTATTGTGTTCTCCCTTGAGCTGTATCCAACTCCTTTGTAAATCTTCCAATGATGTTGGCATGTCAGGATGCAGGAGGGTGTATGGAACCTCTCCTTCCATAACATGCTCTTTGATCACAAGGAGAATGTAGGGGTAAGGCATCATAAGACTTTGGGCGCGGATTCGTACCCACTTGAGGTAAGGCTCAAGGGGGATGGAATTCTTGTGTCCCAAGGTCTTATTGTCTACCTTGTTGGGCATCCTCCAAGCTCGGATGAACCTTTGTCGAACTCCTTAAGCGTCGTTGTCGAAATCAAAAACTAAGTCTGGAATCAGCATGTTATGTGGGCCATCCCTTCGGGCATACCCAAACTGTCTCAGAGCCAAACAGGGGTTGTAGGTAATGCCTCCCATAATGCCAAGTAGAGGGACATTAGGGAATTCCCCATAACGATCAATGATGATGACATTTTCTCTGGACCGAGAACACCAATGAACATATGAATGTGTAAGAGTCATCAATCGTTGTGACCACCTTAAGCCTTGCTCATTCTTCAAGACTGACTGGGGAAGGTGAGAAATAAACCACCTTGCTAGAAGAGGAGTGCAGCACATGAGAACACCTCTTTTCCTCATTGTTCGTGTGTGAAATGAGTGGAGGATATCCCCGAGTAAAGTAGGCACCGGATTCCTAGACATGAAAATCTTGACTGCATTCACATCTATAAGCTGATCAAGGTTTGGGAACAAGACCAACCCATAGATGAGAAGTGCTACAATATCCTCAAAGGGTTGCAGATCTAGAGAATTCCAGCATTCTTGAGCTTTCTCAAACAGAAACTTTGCCAAGAAACCCTTGACACCACTTCTGGTTTCCCAATGACCTATGATATCAGATGGTTGCAAGTGTAGGGCTTGAGCAACATCTTCAGGCTTTGGATCTCTTTCTGTACCGTTTTAGGGTAGTTGATGGAGAATAGGAATCCTCAGGAGTTGAGAAAATTCCTCCAAAGTAGGCACTAACTGGTAGTCAGGAAATGTGAAGCAGTGGTGTAGGGGGTCAAAGAACTGGAAGAGAACTTTCACCATGTCTTCCTCTGTACTGGAGTTGACCAATTTGAGAAGTCGACCATGTCTTTCAGTGAATGGAGAATACTCTAGAATCTTGGAAGCAAGCTCCTTGAGTTGAGGAGGAATTCTCACAAGTTTGACCTGGATTGTTTTCCTGCGGAGTGATTCCATAACCTACAAAATAGGAACAAAGATGAAGATCCAAACCCTTGAAATGGTTAGTGGATGCAAATGATGCTTCATGATGTTCATGATGTATGCACAAGTATATGTACAAGCAAATCACACAAGTTCCTAGTTTCAGGCTTGCATGGGGTTTCATAGGTAAGTACCCTCTTGAAGTTTAGTTGGCTCAACATGTCCTATAAATAGTAATCGGGTTCTAAGGAGCTCAATATCACTGGACTATTTTCTGTGTTCATTGTTTCAGTTTAGCCACTTTACTGACGACCTAAATATTCCAAGAAAACAACCCTCAATGAGTGTAGTATCGAGTATCTACCAACTTCGGACTGCACCAAAGCCGGTCATCTCACTACATCCTAAAAGGCCAAGATGGTCAAGTAAAGGTTCTAAAAGTCCATTAGTGCTTCATGACATCACTCAGCGGCCCCGTATTCTCTTAGATTGACTCAAAGGCTACCGGTACCAACAAATATGTCGCACTAATATAGCTATTTCTTAGACCGTGTCGGTATACCCCGCACAATTTCCACAATGTATTGCTATTTACCTATGAATGTTTCCCAAATATGGGTAGAGGATTTCAAACCCAAACAATAGAACCAAATGTAAAGCAATGAAGGTAAACAAGATAAGCATGTAAAGGTGATCTAAACCCTAAGGTAACCCCACTTTTAGACATTTCCCCAGCAGAGTCGCCAGTTCTGTGATACGGTGGGAGAACTGCCTTGAGGTTTTGCGTTTGTGTTCGCAAATGTTTCGGTTTAGCAAGAGTCACCACCGACTTTTTATTTTATCCAAAGGAAAGGTCAAAAAGCACAGGAAAGACCTTTGAGATGTTTTCTTGGGTTCGGGGGGTATATTATGAAAAAGGGAAGGTGCTAGCACCCTTTTCATCCATGGTTTTCCATGGGCTCTTAGTTACTTGTTTAGATCACTTGCTTTTGCTTTTCAATTGTTTGAAATGGTGCTTTTGTGTGTGGTTTTGAAAATATTTTGAAAAGAGGCCTTTGTCTAGGCAACCTTTGTAATGAATCTTGTTTGAATATATACAAAGGTGTTTGTCTTTTGAAAAGATGTTTCAATGTTTGAAAGTTTGTTTTGGGAAAATGTTTTGAAATTGTGTTGTGTGTTTTTGAAAATAGCAAGGATGTTTGCAAGTTTGATCAAGTAACTAGGAGTTGTCTACCCTACTCAAATATCTTTCCTACACATTTTTAACCCTTTTACATTATTGTTTTACTATTGTATTTGGTAAACAACCTTGTGTTTGGATGTTAAACGGGACGGGCGTGGGTCATCGTATGGCCATGATAACAATATTGTCAAGTATCTTAGCAAGTTTTTTTGAGGGACTAGATCATTTTTGTATAGACAACCAAGATAGCGTCATCGAGGGACTATGATCTTTTTGTTTTGTTTTTGTTTTGCCAAGATACCTAGCATGCATACCATGGCCATTTTTAAGGCAATAAGTGGATGAAACCCTAGGGGTGCTTGTGTGCATTGTGTTGTCATTTTTCATGCATTTTTGTCTTGTGTTTAGTCAAGCTATTTGTTTGATTTTGGTCTTTTGCATACAAACCCTAATTTACTATCATGGAATTTAAAAGCGATAAAATGCGTAAAAGTAAATCTACAACTATTACAACATTGATATGGGGAGGGGGATACAAGTTTGAATAGGGGGGTATTTTGCACAAAAATAAAGCCATAATTCAACTATTACAACCAAATTGAATTCATTGTACAAATAATAAATTGACAAATATTTAAATGTGCAATTAAATATAAATATGCAACAATGTTTTTGTATTACTTTGATGTATGTAAAAATAAATTATTTATGTATGTAAAATAAATTATTTAATGTCTCAAAAATAAGAAAAAAGTTAATGATTATTTTTGAAATGGTAGAAACCCTAGTTTTGTTTTAAGAAAAATATATATTATATTATTTATTTATGTACAAGAAAATAAATAAAATATATAAAAAAATGTTAAAAAATTAAAATGTGTGAGAGAATATTATTTAAGTGTACAAATAATAAAAATAATAATATATAATATTTTTGTATTAATTATAAGTTTTTATTTAAGAAAATAAATGTATTAAACCTAATAAACTAAATATTATGCCAAAAATAAAATAAAAAAATAAAATAAAATGTGAAAATTTAAGAAAATATTTTTAGTAATTTTTAATATTTGGAGAAAATAAATAAAAGTCAGAAAAATAAAAAAAGAAATGAAAAATATGGAGAAATAATGAAATGGGTCAAGGAGGTGTGAAAAGCAAGCTAAGGGGTGCAAATAGTCAGAATAATCCAAGCCTAGCCTAAGTTGTCTTCATCCCTGTCCTTGAGAGAGAAGCAAACACGCGCCATGTTCAAATCTGGAACTCCTGCATACATGCTCAAAAACAAAAACTTGCAACATGAAAGTTATAGCTCTTGATCACACGATTCTAACCATGTAAAAAACTTAATCTAACTCTCAAAGACCAGAGATAATTTCATTGGCCCTAAATCTTGACCTAGTTTTTTCAGAAAGTTCAACTATCAAATACTCCTAGCTCAGTTAACATAAATGAATTATATGCATATGTACAACTCAAGGACAACGAGGACTACATTTTTGCTTCACAAACCTAAGCCTAATGATTCCTAAATAAGGAGATAGAAGTTTGAGAAATACCTGTTTCAGTCAAGTTCGAATATGGCAATGCAACAACTTTCAGTGAGGCATGAGGTTCTTTTGAGCTTGCTTGATGTTCCCTTGACCTTTCCCAATGCTTGGCTTGCTTTGAAATGGTCTGAAACTTCTTGTAGAACTCAACCTGTAAACTCAGAATTTGAAAACGGTGAAGTGTGTAAGTGGAGTTACAGTGGCTTGGGAATGGTTGGGATAGTTTAGGTATGTTGTATGGAGTGTGTTAGAACTGGTTACAAGAAAAACGCACGAGTGGATTTTGTTTTGGAAGTGAAACTGCAGAACCTGCCCTGTTTTGACAAGAACTTGGTGTTTTGGTGTTTAGGGTGTTTGAGGACTTGCTAGCTCGTGTTTCTGACCTTAGGCAATGTGTAAAAATTTGTTTGAAATGTGCACAAGACTTGGTTATATCAGATTACAAAAGTTGTGGAACCTTTGCACAATTGCTTATTTTTGAAGTAAAAGGTGGAATTGACAATGCTATGGCCTGTACAGGCTAGCTCTAAGCATGCACATAGTTGGTGTACCTTTCCTGATATTCATGGACTTTGTTTGCATAAAGAAATCAGGTCCATGGCTCAAGACAAACAAAAAAGAAAAAGTTGTGCTTTATGGAAATGGTATTGTTGCCTTTTTGCCAAAAATGGATTAATTCAATGTGTAATCTTTTAAAGCTCATAAAAAAGACTTAATCCAATGTGTTTGCATTCAATTTTTGAGTGTGTAAGGGTTTAAGACCTGTAAAACAAGTACAAGAAAGGTTTGGACAGATTTCACAACTTGTAGCATGGTGTAAAATGCCTTGGACAAAAGTGATGATTTGCCAATTTCAAACTTTCGATTCTCCTTAACCATGAATGATCTTGAAGAGTTCTTGGACATTTTGGAAATCTTGTAACATGCTCTACAATCCATCTTTGAAATTCATTTTGATATTCCACTTGGAACCATGTGAAAAAAATTGCCATGAAAATAGGTCAAAATCCTGCCTAAACTAGGCCAAAATTTCACTAAGTTAAAAGTTTCATGGACCCTTGTTCATAAAATCATAACTTAAGATCCAAGCATCTTTTGGGAAAACTTTGTGAATAAAAGTTGTATATTTTGTGGAGGAATACAACTTTCATGTTGGAAGTTTGGTTTGAATCCAATTGCATCATGGTGAAAAAGTTTGGAAATGTTGGGGAAAAATAAGAAATTTTCATAACTTAGAAAATTTCTAAGTTATAAAAATTTTCAATCTTAAACCCTTATTTTAAAAATTAGGTTTCTTGGTGAACAAGTTTCATGTTTTGACACATCTTTATGAAAAATGACCCTTGGCACTTAATTTTGACCAAAAAGTCAAAGTTTGACTTTTTAGTGTACAATTGATTTTTGATTAGTTGACTGGAAAATTCATATGTCAATCCAATGCATTTTAGATCTTTTGAACCTTGTGATTAGGTAAATATTGTGCCATTGAATCCTTGAATCCATTCTTGAACCCAATTTGCCATTGGCTAGGTGAAAAATCAGAAATTGCCCTTCTGCAGTCAAAACCCTAAAAATGACCATTTTGCCCTTTTAAAGATATGATTAAATTTCTTGAGGAGTTGTGGTCCAAACTTGATAAAATAGTTCATATGAGTCTATAATATTGATGTGGATCAAAAATTATGAGGTTTGACTGTAAATTGGCCACAGTTGACTTTTCCCCAATACAGTTGATTTTTAGGTCAACTGTCCAATTGACTGGGCAAAAATTTGATTCAAGGCTTGAAACTTGGTATGAGCAATCTTATAGGTCCAACATGAAGTATGGAAGTCACATTGAGCATTAGAAGTCCAAAAATCCTTGTGCAAAATCAAACCCTAATTTCAGGTTATCAGTGCAAGGAGATGTCTTGAGCTGAGCAAACCCTAATCTGGTCTTGAGTTCAAAGAGTCTTGTGAGGGGAAATCTTGATAAAATGAGAAGGAAAATTTTGGGGTAAAACAGGTTGCAAAGTTTAAGGTTCTTCTTGTTTGCTCATGAAATTTTCGTCCCATGTTCAAGACTCAATTTACCTTCTTTGTTTTCTTTTTCCTCTCTTCAGCTAGCAGAGCCTTCAATTCTTCTTGCCCTTTGGCCAGGGTCATGAGCAACTGTTGAAAATGCGTGTTCTAAGTTTGGAGATCTTTCACTATCTGTTCTAGATCCATCTTAATAAAATAAACAGTAGAGAGATGAGGAAACTTGTTGCAAAAGACATGTTTATGTTATGATGAATGATATGTGCATATGCAATGTTTTCATGTATTTCGAAGATTCAAGTTTGTTTTAGACAAAAAGAAACACACGTTATATTAATAAGATAAAGTTTGAGTGCATCAATACCCCTTGGACAAAGTAATACAAAACTCTAAGATAAAAAAGTAGTGTGCATCCCTTTTGGTGCAATGTAGGCATTTAGAGTCCGCTCCTCATGAAGTAGCCTAGTTATGATACGGTGGGAGAACTGACTTGAAGGTTTTGCGTTTTGTTGCAAATTTTACGGTTAGCAAGAGTCGCCACGGAATTTTCTTTTATCCAAAAGGAAAGGTGAAAAAGCACAGGAAATACCTTTAGAGATGTTTCTTGGGTTCGGGGGATAGATTATGAAAAGGGAAGGTATTAGCACCCTTTTCATCCATGGTTTTCCATGGGCTCTTAGTTACTTGCTAGATCACTTGCTTTTGTTTGAATGTGTGCTTGTGGTGGTGATTTTTGAAATTATTTTGAAAATGGAACTTCGTAATGGTTCTCGTTTCTATGAGAACGCCTACAAAGTGTTTGTTTCGAAAATAGTTCAAAAGTGTGTTTGTGAGATGTGTTTTTGAAAGTATTTTGAAAATGGAACTTCGTAATGGTTCTTGTTTCTATAAGAACGCCCACAAAGTGTTTGTTTTGAAAATAGTTCAAAGGTGAGAGTGTGGGTGTATAAAATGTTTTTGTCATGAGCAAGCGAGTAACTGAGAGCGAACCTACCTACTCGAAAGGTCTTAAATGTGCTTTTCCTCCTCCTTTAGATGTGTTTGTCTTACCATTGATTTGGTAAGAAGCCCCATCGTTGGATGTGAAGGGACGGGTGCGGGACATTTGGATAGTCATAGAAGACAACATATGGGATGTTTTAGCAATGTTGTTTTAGGGACTAGATCGTTTACCGAAGGCAACATCAAGGGTCATCGAGGGACTACGATCTTTTTATCGAGGGTCTTTCCTAAAACGCCCATGCTCGAGGGACATGACTATTTTCCGAAAGGGGCAACAAGATGGGATTACCCTAAGGGTGCATGTGTGAATAGTATGCTTGATTTGCATGCATTTAGTCTTTGATTAGGGTGGCCTATTTTGTTGTTTGTATCTTGCCATACACACTTATTTACTAGCAATATATGAAAAGCAAGTAAAAGGCGAAAAATAAATCCTAAGCTATTACATCACTTTAGGGGGATGGGGATACAATTTAACAAATGGGGATGAAGTAGGAACTAAAATATTACAACCATATCGAATGATAAGGAAAAGAATGTGAAAACAGTGTAAAATAAAGGGAAAATGCACTTTTGAACTGCTATGTGTCGACCCATGCTGCTATGCATCGACACATAGCTTCTCCTGCTCCTGTAAAACAAAATCAGTTCAGTATGGGTCGACACGTAATGGGATGTGTCGACTCATGCATCTTCTTGTATCGACGTGAAATGCGTATGTAGCAATTCATAGGCTTTTCCAGCTTCTGTTTTATGAAATCTGTTCAGTATGTGTCGACACATGATGGGATGTGTCGACTCATACACCTTTTTGGATCGACACGAAATGCGTATGTGTCGACTCATAGTCTTTTCCAGTCCCTGTTTTGTGACTTGAACTCAGTATGTGTCAATGCATGAGGGTTATGTGTCGACTCCTACACCTTTTTTCACTAAGATGGGTCGACACATGTGGATATGTGTCGATACATCCTGCATTTTTCTACCTTAAACGCCATTCTTTGCATACATCAGTTAGTTTTTTAACATATGAATGAATAACATGAACAATAAATAAATGATTAACTTCAAAACAGTGATTGCTACATGTTGTACCCCAAAAATTTCCCTCCCATATTCTTCAAGAAATTGCCAAGTCATGCTTCAAAATTCCCCAAGGGTTGCACAGTTCAAAGGCCTCCTAAACAGTCAAAATTAGGGTTTTGGTTCTGATCAAGAAAATGAAGTTTCCAAGGATCCAATCAAGTCCCACATGCCTACAAATATGGTCAAGTATCCTCATATCAAGTTTCAAGACTTTCAGCACAAAATTGCACAGTCAAAAACCCTTATTGCACTACAGTCAACTGTAGGGGCAAAATGGTCATTTGGCAGTCAAAAGTTCAAATTTTTGATCAACATCTCATTTTGAAGCCACAAACATCATTTGGTCAATGCTTGATCATGATTCTCAAAACTTGGCTCAAAAATCATCAAGATGCAAAAGTTTCCTTATTTGGACAGTTGAAAAAGTTAACTGCAAATTGACCAGGGCATAACTTTCACATGGATTATCAGCAAAATTCCATCCAAAGCTCATTTTTAAGATAAAGACATTTCCTACAACTCCTCTTCACACTTCAAGTCCAAGAAATGCTCTCACAAAAAGTTATCAATTTCAACATTATAGGTCATTTTCAAAAGTCAACAAAAAGGGACTTTAAGTCAAAGGCCATAACTTGAGATTGGTAAATCAAAATGACATGGGACCAAAGACATTGGTTAGAGGACTCAAATACCTTTCCAAAATGTCCAAGAACATGAGCAAATCTTAAAAATTGAGCAAGTTATGCCTTGTGGAAGTTGGGAAATTTTTGGATATTTTGAAAAGTCAACATTGATTCAAATGACCTAAAATTGCTAATGGGCCTCTTTTTCTTCCACAATTCATTATCCAAGGCATGTGCACGACCACTTGGCCCAAAGGGAAGTTTTTCTTCATTTTTTATTTATTTATTTGGATTTTTATTATTAATAATCCATTTAAATTAATTAAAATACATAAAAAATATAAAACCTAATGTTTCAAATCTTTTTATGCAGATAATATCTCTAATATTTCGTGCAAATCAAATTAGGGAAGAATTAGGATGATTGGATATGATTGAGAGCTAAAAAGCATGAAAAAAGATTGAAAAATTATGGTTTGCAAATCAAATATTTTTCACATCAATGCATGGATTTTGATCAAGTTTCTTAACCTAAAACACTCACACATAAGTACAGAACAAAACCCTCGTGCCCAGGACCTAGAGGCTGCGCCATACATGGAAAGCAAAACTTGAGCTTTTGGTTGAAAAATTGAAAACTGAAAACAGGGATAGAGGTCGATTCAAGCCAAGAAATTCATCTCACCACCTTCCTGAGACCTTAAGCAACGTACCTGACTAGGTTTCCACGTCTCTAACACCTTGAATCATTGTACAGAAGTCAAACTTTTTCACTTTTTTTCTCATAATCGTATTTTAATATTCATGCATTTTCATGGCATTTCTTTCATAGATTCTGACTAATGAGAAGATTCTAAAGCTAACCATATAAGTTAATTGTGTTTCTATGCGCTATACATGATTCTACCATTGATGCAGGCTAGGTTTTCTTGAGTTCCAAATTAGGGGTTTCTTGATACTGTAAAATTAGGGGACCTCAATGCCATGACCATGTTCAGCGCGCTTGGACGAAAAAGATAGGACCCTCGCGCCTAATTTATGCTCAAAGAGGGCTTAATCGCTATTATTGAATGTGGCTTATTTTGAGGGGGTTCAAAACCCCCGTTAACCATTTTCTATTTTTTCAGGAAAACAAAACAATGAGGAAGACGATGAAGTGGCAAGGCGTAAATGGATGGTTCAAATTTCGCGTGAAAAAAGCGCTCCACTAATGCTTGTTTATTTTATATTTTTTGTTAGTTATCATATATACAAAGCGCACTACATGGCTCAGTGGCAGGCAAGCATATTGTTGACTTCTAGGACCTGGGTTCGATCCCAGGTCCCCCACCCCTTCAATACTATTTTTCATTTAATAATCCTATGCAGTGCCAACGCTATGGACCATCATACGTTCCTCCATTAAGCCGTCCACGCGTTCAATCTCATCAATTCAAGGGCACAGATCTGGAGAGCATGGTACACGTGAGTCAACGCCTGGGCACGCTAGTAGAAAAGGTCAAAGAGGCCAAAGCTATTGGGCCCAAATTGATGGACTTCACCCTCCACATTAGGGGCAGACCCCCTAGGTTTGCAATGTTCTTCTCACTATTTTATTTTGATTCAATTTGTTTTCTTTTATTTATTAATTCCTCTTAATTTAATTATTTTTTTCATAAAAACACAAAAACAATAAAAATCAGAAAAGAGACAAAAGTTAATATTTTTATTTAATGTTATATTTTTTGTAAATAAAGCCTTATTAATTAATTAGTTTTAATTTAGGAATAAAATCTTAATATTTTCTTAATTAATTTAAAATTGGTAGAATTAGTTTTAATTAATTTTTATCCTTCTTTTTTCTTTTCTTTTCACTAGTAATTAAATATTTATTTTTATGAATTAAATCGCATTAATTAATTAGGGCTAATTTTAGGTTAAACTTTAATATGTTTTCATAATAAAATAAAAATTGTAGAATTAGGTTTAATTGCATTAAATTCTCCTAAATACCAAAAAATACTAAAAACAATTTCTTTTCATTATTAATTTAATTAATTTAACAATTTAATTTAATTTCGTCAAAAAGGGTCCAACGCCCTCGTTTCTAGTTTTATTTCAATTCGCGTATTTATTTCTTTTTCTCGTATAATATTTATGTATCTCTCCCAAAGCCGTGTAACATATTTCCCGCACTTTACTTTTCATGATTTCTTTATTTTTCTGTCAAATCGGGTTCTGGAAATTTTGGCGATGTGGACCCGCGCCTTTTGTAATAGCTTTAGAACTTTTATTTCTCGCAATATTTTAACTATTAACAAATGCATGCAAGAATGAATGGCCTTAAATAAAAACAAACGCGTAGGTCACCAATAACATGACAAGATAAAATATCTGAATCTGACACACAAATCACACACCACCCCTAGGGTACGCCTCACTGTTGCCTTGCCTCGAAAGGTGATCGTCGAGTAGAGGATGTCTTAGTAAGTCCTCATGATCCGGGAACCTGGCATGAGGGTAGCTTCTAAGGTGTCTTCCCATTAATCTCGTGATCACCATGTCCCGAACCTCGAATTGACCCGAACACCTCCAACGGTGGTGCTACCTACCTCTCAATGGTGGGATGGCACTACTTTAAAGGACATTTACACAGACGAATTCCTTAGGGTAGGTAGACGACTCTAGATACTTGCTCTAAATTTCAAAACAAATCAAAAATACTTTTCACACCGACACCTTTTCAAAAAGCTTTCGAAAGCAATTTTTCAAACACTCTTGAGGACCGATACAAGAGTCGAACTGGAATTTTCAAAGAAACCTTTTAAAAACCCACAGTTGAAAAGCAAACAAACATTTTTGAAAACACAAGTGAGCAAGTATCTAAGAGCCCATGGATAACCATGGATAGAAAGGGTGCTAACACCTTCCCTTTCTATAACCTACCTCCCGAACCAAGAGCAATCTCTTTAAGGAATTTTTCTGTGCTTTTGTCCTTTCCATTTGGAGAAAATAAAAGACGGTGGCGACTCTTGCTTACCGCGACATTTTGCGAACCAGCGTTAAACAGTCAGTTCCAGATCCACCGATCACAGAACTGGCGACTCTGCTGGGGACACTTATAAAGTGAGGTGTACCTTAGGGTTAGTTCATAACTGTGTTTTCAATTGTATTGACTTGTCTGCTTTAAATTTGTGGGTTGCATGGGAGTTACATAGATCCTAACCCGGATTTGGGGATACCCTGTTTAGGTAGCATAAGCTGTGAGGGACCTGTCCGGCGTAGACCGACACGGGTGAAGCAGTGGCTACGTTGGTGTGGCACCTTGGTCTGTACCGATATCCCTTGTGTTGCAACGAGGAGAATATGGGTCTTCTAAGGAGTCATTAAGCACCAACAACCTTAGAACCTTAAATGACACAACTTGGCCATTAGAACAGTAGCAGTATGCTACGCCCATTGAGGCTAAACTCTCGTGATGGTTCTGGCCGCAAGAAAAGATTGCGATGCTGGAGTTATGACCGATTGAGGATAGTCAGTGATATTGGGATCCTCTAGAACCCGGTTACTTCTGATAGGACAGGTCTTAACCAACAAACTGAAAGAGGGTAATACCTAGACCTCATGCTGGCCTAAACTCTAAGGGCTCTTTTGTGTGACTTGTGTGCCTTCGTACTTGACTATTTGCATGCTTGTTGTCTGACACTTGAGTTTCCTGCAGGTTTTGTTTATAGTCCTTAATTAGGACTTATAACAGGGTTTATTGAATTCCTGCAGGTTTTGTTTATAGTCCTTAATTAGGACTCATAGCAGGGTTTACTGAGTTTGCTTGCAGGTTTTGTTTATAGTCCTTAATAGGGACTTATAACAAGGTTTACCCATGTTACCCCATGCATCATGACATCATACCATTGCATACATCCTAACCTATTTCAAGGATCTCAAGGGTTTGCGATGCAGGTCAGGATGAATCAAACATCTAGCAAGGGGCAAAGAGGATTTATTTTCCTCTAGCCAAGGTTGTCAGGGCTATGACCCACTAGATATGGTGAGCTCTGACTCCTGAAGAAGGTTCCCCCAACCAAGGTTGTTTGGAAATCAAAACCAGATATGATGACTAAAGTCAGGGGCTATGACCCACTGGATATGGTGAGCCTTTGACCCTGGATGAAGGACTCTCAAAAATATGCAGTTCCTTCAATCAAGCTACCCAAATTCAAATGCTAACAATTTTCTTGTTTACCCCGTGAGGTCCTTGAAAACATTACATGCATTTCATACACATCATTGCATAACAGGTATCCTTGTTGCAGGTCACTTACCTTTCTCGCTGTTTATTTCAGCAATGGCTTCCCAACAAGATAACCAGGACCTTCTTGCTCAAGAGACTCGGTTCGGGGAAATCCTCCTGAATTTATCCAAGGGGCAGGAGGAGTTGAGGACACTTCTCATGGGGACTTTGGTCAGGAACAGTGCTGAGGACGAACGACTGAAATACCTGCAAACTGAGATGGATGCAATGAAAACCCAGATGCTGGGGTAGGTGACTGCCATTCAAGGTTTAGCTCAAAGACAAGATGAGCTCGGGGTTCTCGTCAACCAACTGCTTCAGGGTAACCGACTGGGGGAAATGTCTAAGGGTAAAAAGCCAGTCATCGTTCAACCACCTTTGAGACAAGGAGATAAGGGGAGAGCTCCTCAAATGGCTCCAGTGTCCCAAATTCAGCATCAACCTCACCGGCTTCAGCCAGACAAGTCCAGGAGGCAATTCACCCCGCTCAACATGTCGTTGTTTCAAGATTTACAACGCCTGTTGAGATTGAACCTGATCACGTTAAGGGCTCATCCCCAGAACCCCAACACAGCACATCCTACTTATGATCCCAATAAAAGGTGTGCCTACCACTCTGCCTGTCCAGGACATGATACAAATGAGTGTTGGGCTCTGAAGAATAAGATCCAGGACCTGATTGATGAAGGGGCATTGGAGTTCACACAAGATGGTCAGGCTGAATTTTTCTACCATCCCTCCAAGGCTCACCATTTGAAGTGACAAGCCCTGAGATGAAAAGACTTTTGTTCATTCGAATGTTCAAGTTGTGTTGTTCTTTGATTGTTTAGACATTTATTCATATCAAACGTTGTTATTCCATTAATGCATTGCATATGTCTGTTTTGAAGCAGTATATTCGTATTCACTATATGCAAATTATTTTCATATTTTTTCTGATGATCAACTCTCATTAATTCTAAGCCTCTTGAGGGAGGATGACGAAAACGATACCGTTATCTTTACAGTATGCTTTTGAACAGACCCCGCTGATGAGGTACAGGCATTGTTTCAATTCCTAAACACTGGAGTTATAAGGATGATAATCCCTCGTCAACCCATCTGAGCCAAAGAAGTAGGAGTTTTTCTTTTCGAAATTTAAAACCCTTTATCATAACCTGGGGCAGGGTAGTTCTCTCAGTTGATCCAAGTGCATAACAAATAGCACCAAAAGGGTCCTTACAAAAAAAAAAGACAGTGATGGTTCCGAACAATCATAAAGACAGGCAGTCATTATCTCTCAAAATAAGAAGCCCAATAAGTCAAAATACCTATGAAAGAGACTTACGAAACTGGGGCATCCCGCTGACTGTAATTTCATAAAAGAAACAGTTCAGGCAAAAAAAACAGGGATAATAAAATCAAAAAAGAAAGAGGTCTTACAAACCCTCGACAAAAATGACTGCCTATTCAGAATAAACTATCAATATCTGAACCATCATTGGAACATCAGGACAAAGACTCAATCAAGGTCTAACGCACGATCAGCTGAGTTTAGGATTGAAGAACATCACGAAGAACGGGTGGGTACAAATAAAATTTGAGCCTTTATCCTTTGTTTCTTAAACCGTGAACCAGGCCACGTTATAACCCTTAAAAGTCCTAGCTGAAGCATGGGTTAGTTCGAAAGCGTACTGTGACGAAAGGTATCCTGACTCCTTAAGGCTCGCAATAAAATAACGAGTTGACATCACGTTTTACAAACAATCACTTGTTTTATGAAAAAGAATGCATTTTCAAAATCTTCAAGACAGACATAAGCTTTGCACTTTTAACATAACTTTGTTTGCATATGACTTTTTGTTTGAACAACAGGAAAATTCGCACGATGAATACCTAGTGAACAAAAGCACTTCCAATCAAGGGGCAGGCGTGATTATTGTCCATCATCTGGGGCAATTCAATCAAGATTCGGAGAATCTCTCAAAGGCCAAATAGCCTGGGGCAAATCTCCGCCTGAGTCACTTGGGGGCATTCCAACAACGAATCTTGCCTGATCAAGCACCTTCCGGTGGCATGACAAAACACTTCTAACAGGGGCAACTCCCTACGTTCTGAAAGCATGGACATAGTCGAAAAAAAATACTACGCAAAATCAAAGACCCGCTAGGTTGACATACCTAGGCAAAAATTAGGGCTTCCCGGTGAACCAAAAGGGTTCGGGCAAAAATAAGGGCTAAAATGAAAAAATTTGTACACCCGGCAAGTCGAAAACCTGAAAAGGCGGCTTGGGCAAAAATGGGTATCCCGATGGACCGAAAACCCGAAAGGGCGGTCCAGGAAAAAGTTAGGTATCAAAGCGTACGACTATGTCATCTTGTCACCTGCCTACCAGAAGTAGGTCTGTCCATCAGCAAGCTATCAGCACCTCCCAGGTCTTCCTCTCCCACCTCAGAAACAGGGGCAATAATGAGTCGTCCAAACGATCTAATTGCTTTGTCCACCAAGGTACCAAGATAGGTTCGGCTGAAGAACATAACCAGATATCTTAATTCCCCAGAGAGTGAGCCAGCAAGTCGGTACACTCCCCTCAAGCGAAGCTATAGTATCAAACTTAAGGAAGTTTGGTGTCCTCCCGCAGATCTCAACATTCCCCAGCGGTATACATTCTTAACAAGCATCCCCGGCAATCTTGGTCTAAAGATTGTTCCCCAGAGGTACATCAAACATTCAATGGAGTCACTTCCCCGGTACAATTCAAAACTTCCCCAGGAGAGTCCAATCCAGTGTCCCTAGGAAAGTTGGAATTCATCTCCCCAAGCAGTAAGCTTATCCCCAGTAGGTTCTGGAAGCTTATCCTCACATAGCACGAACGCGTCGCCCGGCTTTATTCAAAGAGTTATTTCCTTACCAGGATATAACTGGGTTATCCTCAGCCAAAAGCCACGGAAAGATCGTCCCCGACGGAGTCTTCTTATCCCCAACGAAGTCTATCAACACTTCCAACACAACAAGGGTATCCCCAGCGAAGTTATTATCAACAATTCAGCAAAGTGTCTCTCTCCCCATAGAGTATTGCTTCCCAGCAAGATCATCAGAGTACTTTCTCCCTGCAGAGTTATTCCATTCGCCAAGTTTATTCCCCAACGGAGTTATCTTCTCCTACCGGTATTCTTGCAACTCTCATCCCCAGCGGAAGCAAAATCTATTCACCAACATCAGCCCAGGAGTGACTTCCCGGCACCCGTCAAGGATTTATTTTCCTAAGACAAAAAAAATACATTCATAAACATCGCACTTCCATACATCATTATAGCATGCATATACGCATCATATCTTACAAATCTCATTTATGTTGAGAACATCATTGCTTGATCCATATCATGCATTGCATATGACTGACCTTTACCTTTCAGGAAAGATTAAGTTAAATTCTCAATCATATTTCAAGACCTAGACCGGTTCAGTTAAATCGACTCCAAAGATTTCTTATCCAGTCCAAGGCCTTCTCTAGTCCAGCTAAATTGACCCCAAACAGATTTTTCTGATGAAGACTCAGTAGAAGTTATCCAAGGTTTTCTCAATGATTGCTATTGAGTTGTAATCGCCTATGGTTCTCTCCCCAATACTGCGGAGACGATAATTCCATCCAAGGTTTTCTCAATGATTGTTATTGAGTTGTAATCGCCTATGGTTCTCTCCCCAATACTACGGAGATGATAATTCCATCCAAGGTTTTCTCAATGATTGCTATTGAGTTGTAATCGCCTATGGTTCTCTCCCCGATACTGCGGAGATGATAATTCCATCCAAGGTTTTCTCAATGATTGCTATTGAGTTGTAATCGCCTATGGTTCTCTCCCCAATACTGCGGAGATGATAATTCCATCCAAGGTTTTCTCAATGATTGCTATTGAGTTGTAATCGCCTATGGTTCTCTCCCCGATACTGCGGAGATGATAATTCCATCCAAGGTTTTCTCAATGATTGCTATTGAGTTGTAATCGCCTATGGTTCTCTCCCCGATACTGCGGAGATGATAATTCCATCCCAGGTTTTCTCAATGATTGCTATTGAGTTGTAATCGCCTATGGTTCTCTCCCCAATACTGCGGAGATGATAATTCCATCCAAGGTTTTCTCAATGATTGCTATTGAGTTGTAATCGCCTATGGTTCTCTCCCCGATACTGCGGAGATGATAATTCCATCCAAGGTTTTCTCAATGATTGCTATTGAGTTGTAATCGCCTATGGTTCTCTCCCCGATACTGCGGAGATGATAATTCCATCCAAGGTTTTCTCAATGATTGCTATTGAGTTGTAATCGCCTATGGTTCTCTCCCCAATACTGCGGAGATGATAATTCCATCCAAGGTTTTCTCAATGATTGCTATTGAGTTGTAATCGCCTATGGTTCTCTCCCCGATACTGCGGAGATGATAATTCCATCCAAGGTTTTCTCAATGATTGCTATTGAGTTGTAATCGCCTATGGTTCTCTCCCCGATACTGCAGAGATGATAATTCCATCCCAGGTTTTCTCAATGATTGCTATTGAGTTGTAATCGCCTATGGTTCTCTCCCCAATACTGCGGAGATGATAATTCCATCCAAGGTTTTCTCAATAATTGCTATTGAGATTGTAATTGCCTATGGTTCTCTCCCCAATACTGCGGAGACGATAATTCCATCCAAGGTTTTCTCAATGATTGCTATTGAGTTGTAATCGCCTATGGTTCTCTCCCCAATACTGCGGAGACGATAATTCCATCCCAGGTTTTCTCAATAATTGCTATTGAGGTTGTAATCGCCTATGGTTCTCTCCCCAATGCTGCGGAGACGATAATTCCATCCAAGGTTTTCTCAATGATTGCTATTGAGATTGTAATTGCCTATGGTTCTCTCCCCAATGCTGCGGAGATGATAATTCCATCCCAGGTTTTTCTCAATGATTTCTATTGAGATTTTAATCGCCTATGGTTCTCTCCCCGATCCTGCGGAGGTGGTAATCCCAAGATTCGCTCAACGATTGCTGTTGAAGCTGAAGTCGTCCAAGGTTCTCTCACCGTTCCTGTTGAGGTAGTAACCATCCCTGGTTCATTCACCACCTTTTGAAGCTCCAGATTTAGCTCCTGTAACCAGTCAGGACATATCTATACAAAGCATCTGAAGACCAGCTCCGGCAACATGTCAGGTACTCATTTTTCTTATGCAGGTACGCAAGTTCTCGCTAAGGAATCTCTTATGCGATTGACACCCAGATGGCATCTATAAGCCCATCCACCTGCCATCATCTCTTAGCATGGCATCTATAAGCCCATCATCCTATCCAGTAATCTCTAAATGGCATCTATAAGCCCATTCCGCCATCACACTGCTACTATGTAAGCACAAATTTCTGGGCACTCTAGTGTTCAATCATCTTCTACCTTCGGATTACGAAAGGCACGTCAGCCAATCTGCATCCTCAGGTCTAAGAATATTGAACAGGGGCAACTGTTGTACCCCAAAATTTGCCCTCCCATATTCTTCAAGAAATTGCCAAGTCATGCTTCAAAATTCCCCAAGGGTTGCACAGTTCAAAGGCCTCCTAAACAATCAAAATTAGGGTTTTGGTTCTGATCAAGAAAATGAAGTTTCCAAGGATCCAATCAAGTCCCACATGCCTACAAATATGGTCAAGTATCCTCATATCAAGTTTCAAGACTTTCAGCACAAAATTGCACAGTCAAAAACCCTTATTGCACTACAGTCAACTGTAGGGGCAAAATGGTCATTTGGCAGTCAAAAGTTCAAATTTTTGATCAACATCTCATTTTGAAGCCACAAACATCATTTGGTCAATGCTTGATCATGATTCTCAAAACTTGGCTCAAAAATCATCAAGATGCAAAAGTTTCCTTATTTGGACAGTTGAAAAAGTTAACTGCAAATTGACCAGGGCATAACTTTCACATGGATTATCAGCAAAATTCCATCCAAAGCTCATTTTGAAGATAAAGACATTTCCTACAACTCCTCTTCACACTTCAAGTCCAAGAAATGCTCTCACAAAAAGTTATCAATTTCAACATTATAGGTCATTTTCAAAAGTCAACAAAAAGGGACTTTAAGTCAAAGGCCATAACTTGATATTGGTAAATCAAAATGACATGGGACCAAAGACATTGGTTAGAGGACTCAAAGACCTTTCCAAAATGTCCAAGAACATGAGCAAAGCTTAAAAATTGAGCAAGTTATGCCTTGTGGAAGTTGGGAAATTTTTGGATATTTTGAAAAGTCAACATTGATTCAAATGACCTAAAATTGCTAATGGGCCTCTTTTTCTTCCACAATTCATTATCCAAGGCATGTGCACGACCACTTGGCCCAAAGGGAAGTTTTTCTTCATTTTTTATTTATTTATTTGGATTTTTATTATTAATAATCCATTTAAATTAATTAAAATACATAAAAAATATAAAACCTAATGTTTCAAATCTTTTTATGCAGATAATATCTCTAATATTTCGTGCAAATCAAATTAGGGAAGAATTAGGATGATTGGATATGATTGAGAGCTAAAAAGCATGAAAAAAGATTGAAAAATTATGGTTTGCAAATCAAATATTTTTCACATCAATGCATGGATTTTGATCAAGTTTCTTAACCTAAAACACTCACACATAAGTACAGAACAAAACCCTCGTGCCCAGGACCTAGAGGCTGCGCCATACATGGAAAGCAAAACTTGAGCTTTTGGTTGAAAAATTGAAAACTGAAAACAGGGATAGAGGTCGATTCAAGCCAAGAAATTCATCTCATCACCTTCCTGAGACCTTAAGCAACGTACCTGACTAGGTTTCCACGTCTCTAACACCTTGAATCATTGTACAGAAGTCAAACTTTTTCACTTTTTTTCTCATAATCGTATTTTAATATTCATGCATTTTCATGGCATTTCTTTCATAGATTCTGACTAATGAGAAGATTCTAAAGCTAACCATATAAGTTAATTGTGTTTCTATGCGCTATACATGATTCTACCATTGATGCAGGCTAGGTTTTCTTGAGTTCCAAATTAGGGGTTTCTTGATACTGTAAAATTAGGGGACCTCAATGCCATGACCATGTTCAGCGCGCTTGGACGAAAAAGATAGGACCCTCGCGCCTAATTTATGCTCAAAGAGGGCTTAATCGCTATTATTAAATGTGGCTTATTTTGAGGGGGTTCAAAACCCCCGTTAACCATTTTCTATTTTTTCAGGAAAACAAAACAATGAGGAAGACGATGAAGTGGCAAGGCGTAAATGGCTGGTTCAAATTTCGCGCGAAAAAAGCGCTCCACTAATGCTTGTTTATTTTATATTTTTTGTTAGTTATCATATATACAAAGTGCACTACATGGCTCAGTGGCAGGCAAGCATATTGTTGACTTCTAGGACCTGGGTTCGATCCCAGGTCCCCCACCCCTTCAATACTATTTTTCATTTAATAATCCTATGCAGTGCCAACGCTATGGACCATCATACGTTCCTCCATCAAGCCGTCCACGCGTTCAATCTCATCAATTCAAGGGCACGGATCTGGAGAGCATGGTACACGTGAGTCAACGCCTGGGCACGCTAGTAGAAAAGGTCAAAGAGGCCAAAGCTATTGGGCCCAAATTGATGGACTTCACCCTCCACATTAGGGGCAGACCCCCAAGGTTTGCAATGTTCTTCTCACTATTTTATTTTGATTCAATTTGTTTTCTTTTATTTATTAATTCCTCTTAATTTAATTATTTTTTTCATAAAAACACAAAAACAATAAAAATCAGAAAAGAGACAAAAGTTAATATTTTTATTTAATGTTATATTTTTTGTAAATAAAGCCTTATTAATTAATTAGTTTTAATTTAGGAATAAAATCTTAATATTTTCTTAATTAATTTAAAATTGGTAGAATTAGTTTTAATTAATTTTTATCCTTCTTTTTTCTTTTCTTTTCACTAGTAATTAAATATTTATTTTTATGAATTAAATCGCATTAATTAATTAGGGCTAATTTTAGGTTAAACTTTAATATGTTTTCATAATAAAATAAAAATTGTAGAATTAGGTTTAATTGCATTAAATTCTCCTAAATATCAAAAAATACTAAAAACAATTTCTTTTCATTATTAATTTAATTAATTTAACAATTTAATTTAATTTCGTCAAAAAGGGTCCAACGCCCTCGTTTCTAGTTTTATTTCAATTCGCGTATTTATTTCTTTTTCTCGTATAATATTTATGTATCTCTCCCAAAGCCGTGTAACATATTTCCCGCACTTTACTTTTCATGATTTCTTTATTTTTCTGTCAAATCGGGTTCTGGAAATTTTGGCGATGTGGACCCGCGCCTTTTGTAATAGCTTTAGAACTTTTATTTCTCGCAATATTTTAACTATTAACAAATGCATGCAAGAATGAATGGCCTTAAATAAAAACAAACGCGTAGGTCACCAATAACATGACAAGATAAAATATCTGAATCTGACACACAAATCACACACCACCCCTAGGGTACGCCTCACTGTTGCCTTGCCTCGAAAGGTGATCGTCGAGTAGAGGATGTCTTAGTAAGTCCTCATGATCCGGGAACCTGGCATGAGGGTAGCTTCTAAGGTGTCTTCCCATTAATCTCGTGATCACCATGTCCCGAACCTCGAATTGACCCGAACACCTCCAACGGTGGTGCTACCTACCTCTCAATGGTGGGATGGCACTACTTTAAAGGACATTTACACAGACGAATTCCTTAGGGTAGGTAGACGACTCTAGATACTTGCTCTAAATTTCAAAACAAATCAAAAATACTTTTCACACCGACACCTTTTCAAAAAGCTTTCGAAAGCAATTTTTCAAACACTCTTGAGGACCGATACAAGAGTCGAACTGGAATTTTCAAAGAAACCTTTTAAAAACCCACAGTTGAAAAGCAAACAAACATTTTTGAAAACACAAGTGAGCAAGTATCTAAGAGCCCATGGATAACCATGGATAGAAAGGGTGCTAACACCTTCCCTTTCTATAACCTACCTCCCGAACCAAGAGCAATCTCTTTAAGGAATTTTTCTGTGCTTTTGTCCTTTCCATTTGGAGAAAATAAAAGACGGTGGCGACTCTTGCTTACCGCGACATTTTGCGAACCAGCGTTAAACAGTCAGTTCCAGATCCACCGATCACAGAACTGGCGACTCTGCTGGGGACACTTATAAAGTCATTCCAGAAACTGTTAGCTTTACCGATCAGAAACTTAGCCAGAAAGCCCTTAATTCCACTTCTAGTCACCCAGTTATCCATTACCTCCTTGTTGGTCAAAGGAAGGGCCGCTGCAATCTCCTCAAGTCTAAGAGCCTTTTCCCAACCAGTGAAGGGAGTCTGATCCAAGATAGGGATACCAAGCAAATCAGAAAATTCTTCTAGGGTAGGGACCAGCTGGAAGTCTTGAAAGGTGAAGCAATGGTACAGAGGATCATAAAACTGGGTCAGGACACTCATCAGTTGTTGGTCCCACTTTGAGGTGACTAAACCGAGAAGAGAACCATGCCTCTGGATGAAGGAAGCAGTGTTTGGAATTCTGTCAACCAACTCTTTAAGCAAATCAGGTGGGTGAACAAAGTTGAGCCGGATAGTGTTCCTTCGCACAGGCATCATGATGTCCTACAAAACAGAGCAAAGGTGAAACCCTCTTGTCTTTGAAATAGGTCAGTCCTTATGCCGGATGCATGCAATGGTATGATGGTATGATATTATGGTAAAGCACACCACAAGTATTCACAAAGGCAAACATGATAAGGCACACAAGTCACACCAGACAGCCCTTAGAGTTTAGGCCAACATGAAGTTCAGGTACTACCCTCTTTCAGTTTCGTTGGTTAAGACCTGTCCTATCGAAAGTAACCGGGTTCTAGAGGATCCCAATATCACTGACTATCCTCAATCGGTCATAACTCCAGCGTCGCAATCTTTTCTTGCAGCCAGAACCATCGCGAGAGTTTAGCCTCAATGGGTGTAGCATACTGCTACTGTTCTATGGCCAAGTTGGGTCACATTAGGGTTCTAAGGTCGGTTGGTGCTTAATGACTCCTCAGAAGACCCATATTCTCCTCGTTGTAACACAAGGGATATCGGTACAGACCAAGGTGCCACACCAACATAGCCACTGCTTCACCCGTGTCGGTCTATGCCGAACAGGTCCCTCACAGCTTATGCTACCTAAAAGGGTATCCCCAGATCCGTGTTAGGATCTATGAAACTCCGATGCAAAACCCACAAATATAAAGCAATCAAATCAAAGCAATTGAAAACATAAGTATGATCTAATCCTAAGGTACACCTCACTTTTATAGTCCCCAGCAGAGTCGCCAGTTCTGTGATCGGTGGAAATAGAACTGACTTTTTTTTAGCTGGTTTCGCGAAATGTCGCGGTAAGCAAGAGTCGCCACCATCTTTTATGTTCTCCAATATGGAAAGGACAAAAGCACAGCAAAATTCCTTCTTTGAGAATGTTTCTCGGTTCGGGAGGTAGATTTATAGAAAGGGAAGGTGTTAGCACCCTTTCTATCCATGGTTATCCATGGGCTCTTAGGTACTTTCTCTTATGTTTTCAAAATTGTTTGTGTTTCAAGTGTGAGTGGGTTTTGAAAAAGTTTCGTTTGAAAAATTTCTAAGTAACTCTTGTATCAGTCCTCAAGAGTGTATGAAAAATTTGTTTGAAAACCTTTTGAAAGTGTAGGTGTGAAAAGTATTTTTGTTTGTTTTGAAAAGAGCAAGTACTTAAGAGAAATCTACCTACTCTAAGGAATTAAGCTGTGTAAGAGTCCTTTAGATAGTGCTATCCCACCATTGAGAGGTAGGTAGCACCATCGTTGGAGTTGTTCGGGTCAATTCGATTATCGGGACATGTGTGGTCACCGAAGCAATGGTAGGATACCTTAGAAGTAACCCTAATGTCCTAGATCCTTTTATCCGAGGCAACCGTTTCGAGGCAACTGGATCTTTAGACAAAGGGCGACCTCTAAGACACCCTCTACTTGATGACCACGTTCGAGGCAACCAGTGAGGCGTACCCTAGAAGTGGCATGTGCTTTGTGTATTGTTTTTCAGTTAATTGTCTTGTACATGTTATTTGTGAGCTACGGATTAATTTTATTTGACATACATTCTTGCAGGCATATTAGCAGTTAGGAGTGCGGAAAATAAATTGCAGAAATGTAAATCTAGCTATTACAAGGCGCGGGTCTATACATCGCCAAAAAACAAAACCCGTTTGGAAATAAAGTGCGAGAAATAGTAAATAAAGCGTTAAAAACCTAATTAACTATTACATATCTGGAGACAGTTACATAAATAATCAAAATAAATAAATGTGCGCGAGTAGAAATTTAATCGGGAACGTCCTAAGGGTTTTGACCCTTTTAAGAAAAGAATTAAATTTTTGTCCCTTTTTGTAATTAATGAAATTAAAACTAATAACTAACTAATTAATTAATTAATTAAAAGAAAAAAAGTTTTTTTTGTGTTTTTTATGTTTTTAATGAAATAATAAAAAAAACTAATAACTAACTAATTAATTAATTAATTAAGAAAATGATATTTTTGTGTTTTTGATGAAAATAAAGAGAAAATAAATAGAAATTAAAAGTTAGCAAAAACCTAATTCTAAATGGTTTTTATTTATTATAAAAAAGTATTAAAGTTAATTAACTAAACTAATTTAATTTAATTTACATTTACTTACAAAAAATAGTGTGAAATTAATAAATAATAATAATATTAGTGTTTTTTTGATTTTTTTATGAAAAATATTAATTATGTTAATAGTTAATAAAAAATAATAAGAAATAAAATAAGGCAAATAAAAAAAATAAAATGACAAAATAAAATTGCAAACCCAAGGGAGGTTTGGGCCAGAATTGGGTGTGTGTTCAGAAATTCCAGCCCATCAAGCTTCCAGGCCTGTTGACTTCCTTGCTTGCCTATGCACAAGGTTGACCAGGGTACATGGTGGGGATCAGCTCCTGGCCTTTGGATGCATGCTTGAGGACACATGGCGTGTTTGGGTGTGAGGTGTATGATGCGCCTTTCTTGTGAACATGCACATAAGTACATAAAGAAAAAATGCATGGAAATTATGGGGGACCTGGGAATCGAACCCAGGTCCCAGTGATCATTTGCCAGCACCTGTACCACTAGATCACTTATGCGCGTTTGTAAATAAGATGAGAAACAAATATTATATAAAGTAAACACGTTATATGCTGGACCAAAGAAAAATAGCGCGCATTTTTTTGAACCAGCCAACCACACATGACCACGTCACCCGTCTTCTTCCTTCTTCTTGTAAAAAACAAAACACTTAGCGGGGGTTTTTAACCCCCACAAAGCAAAACTGCAGAAAATAGCGATTAGGCGCTCAGTGCATATAAAAAAGGCGCGATGGTTGGGTTGAATTCGTCTGGCCTTGACGAATTCAGCCATATGCATTATGTGGTCCAATTTTCCTCATGCTGCAAAGCCCTAAAATCCAAGCTTCGAAACCCTAGGTTGCTTCAATGGTGTTTTTTAATTCATAGCCCCATAATCAAATTGAGTCATACCAATAGCTTCAGAATGGTCCTATTAACACAAATCAATCCAAAAAAGAAGTTAAAAATGCATGAATAAGGATATGCGATTATGGAAAAATATTCAAACCATGGGACTTGTTATGGATGATTCTTTGAGTGTTAGAGCTCGTTCTTGGTTGCAAATCATTCCTGGGAATGTCAACAATGCGTTTGAACCACTCTAGGGCTCTGAATTGATCTGCAATATGGAAAACAATTTTTGGTTTTTCTTTCAATTTTTGGAATTTGGTTATGCCATTTTAGAGATGTTCAGGTCGTGTATCCTATATGGCTTGCCTGCATATGTATGTATCAAGGGATTTAAGTCAGCATTAGGAGCCTTAAACTTGTGCATTGAAGTTTTGGATTTCTTCTTAACCACCATTAAAGGCCTTTCAAAGCTTTGTCCAAATTTTGAATTTTCATGCATAAATGAGCTTTACACGAATTTGGCAACTAGAATATGCTTCATGAAGGCTAATCAAACCACAAGATACCATTTAATCATTTATTTTTATTTTACTTGAATTATTATGGATTAAAATGAATTAAATCCATAAAAATTAAATAAAAATAGAAAAATAATTATTTGGTCTTGAAATTGATCATGGGACACGTGGGTGGCATGACAAGGCTGAATCAAGTGGAAGAAAGTGGGCCCTTTTGTCAAAAATTGAAGTTTTAAGGATAGTTGACTTTTGCCATTTCACAAAAATTTCCCAACTTATCCAATGCATATCTTGCTCAATTTTGATCATATGAACATGTTCTTGGACATTTTGGAAAGGACTTGAAGTCCTCTAACCAATGCCTTTGGTCCCATGTCATTTTGATTTACCAATCTCAAGTTATGCTCTTTGACTTAAAATGCCTTTTTGTTGACTTTTGAAAATGACCTATAATGTTGAAATTGATAACTTTTTGTGAGATCATTTCTTGGACTTGGAATGTGAAGATGAGTTGTATGAAATTTCATCCCCTTCAAAATGAGCATTGGATGGGATTTTTCTGATGAACCATGAAAAAGTTATGCCTTGGTCAAGTTACAGTTGACTTTTTAGCTGTCCAAAAATAGAAACTTTTGACACCTTGATGATTTTTGAGCCATTCTTGTGGAATCATGATCAAGACTTGATCAAATGATGATTGTGGCTTCAAAATAAGATGTTGACCAAAAAATTTGACTTTTGACTGCCAAATGACCATTTTGTCCCTACAGTTGATTGTGAAGCAATTAGGGTTTTTGATTGTGCAACTTGACCTTGTGAGCCTTGAAACTTGACATGTAGGTGCTTGACAATGTATATGAGCATATGGAACTTAATTGAGCCCTTGAAAACCTCAACTTCCTTGCAAGAACCAAAACCCTAATTTTGACTGGCTTAGGAGGATGGTTTGACTGTGCAACCCTTGAGTAGACTTGAGCAAATTTAGATGATGCTTGTCAAAACTTTGAAGAATATGGGAGGGCAAATTTTGGGGTACAACAGTTGCCCCTGTTCAATCTTCTTAGACCTGAGGATGTAGATTGGCTTGTGTGTCTTTCGTGATCCGAGGGTGGAAGATGATTGAACACTAGAGTGCCCAAAAATTTGCACTCACATAGTAGAGTATCAGCAGTGTGATGTCGGGAATGGGCTCACAGATGCCATTTGGAAAGATGGTGGATGGGAGGATGGGCTTATAGATGCCATCTGGAGATGTGACAGAACCTTGTCGGGGATGGGCTTATAGATGCCATATGGAAGTGTAATAGATAGGAGGATGGGCTTATAGATGCCATCTGGAAGTATGACAAAAACTTGTCGGGAATGGGCTTATAGATGCCATTTGGAGTTGTGTGTCGATCGCGTAAGAGATTCCTTAGCGAGAACTTGCGTGCTTTGAGAAAGGAAGATGGTTTCCCGGCCTGTTACAGGTGTTGATCTTCACTCAGTCGCTCACAGACATGCCCTGGCTAGATACAGGTATCGAATCTGGAACTTCAAAAAGTTTCTTACAGACGTGCCCTGGCTGGATACAGGAGTCGAATCTCTAAATTCTTCATGCAGACATGCCCTGGCTGGATACAGGCGTCGAATCTACAATCAGTTACTCACAGATATGCCCTGGCTGGATACAGGAATCGAATCTGGAATTAGTCGTCTACAGATATGCCCTGGCAGGGTACAGGTATCGAATCTCTAAACTCTTCAGATATGCCCTAGCTAGATACAGGAATCGAATCTGAAATTAGTCATCTACAGATATGCCCTGGCTAGATACAGGTATCGAATCTTCAAACTTTTCAGATATGCCCTGGCTAGATACAGGAATCGAATCTGGAATTAGTCATCTACAGATATGCCCTGGCTGGATACAGGTATCGGATCTTCAAACTCTTCAGATATGCCCTGGCTAGATACAGGAATCGAATCTGGAATTAGTCATCTACAGATATGCCCTGGCTGGATACAGGTATCGAATCTTCAAACTCTTCAGATATGCCCTGGCTAGATACAGGAATCGAATCTGGAATTAGTCATCTACAGATATGCCCTGGCTGGATACAGGTATCGAATCTTCAAACTCTTTAGATATGCCCTGGCTAGATACAGGAATCGAATATGGAATTAGTCATCTACAGATATGCCCTGGCTGGATACAGGTATCGAATCTTCAAACTCTTCAGATATTCCCTGGCTAGATACAGGAATCGAATCTGGAATTAGTCATCTACAAATATGCCCTGGCTGGATATAGGTATCGAATCTTCAAACTCTTCAGATATGCCCTGGCTAGATACAGGAATCGAATCTGGAATTAGTCATCTACAGATATGCCCTGGTTGGATATAGGTATCGAATCTGGAATTGCGACAGTTGATAGTAATTATCTTTGGATCAACCTTTTTCCTGAAAAGGCAAGACGTCAGTTGTATGCAATGTCATGATGTATGAAATGCATGATGTCATGATGTTCTCAAAAATAAATGAGATTGTGTGTTTATGATGCGTATATGCATGCGTCATGGTGTATGGTAATGTGATGTTTATGAATGTATTTTCGTCTAGGAAAATAAATCCTTGACGAATGCCGGGAATTTGTTGAATCCTGGGCTGATGCTTGAAGAATAGAGTTCTTCGTTTCCGCTGGGGATGATGGTTGCAAGAATAAACCGGTAGGAGAAGATGACTCCGTTGAGGAATAAACTTGGCGAAGAGATTACTCTGCGGGGAATTACTCTGTAAGAGATACTTCGCTGAGGATTTGATGATAACTCCGCTGGGGACTCCGTTGATATGTTATGTTGGGGAATTGATGAACTCCGCTGGGGGTAGGAAGAACTTCACCGAGGACGATCCTTCCGTGGTAATTAGCTGAGGATAACCCAGTTATAAGCTCTGGTGGGGAATAACCTTTGAATAAAGCCGGGGAGAGATATGTACTCTGCAGAGGATAAGCTTCCAGAATCTACTGGGGATAAGCTTCCTACTGGGGAGATTGGCTCAACTCTCCTGGGGAAACTTTTGAACTGTACTGGGGACGTGGCTCCACTGGGGTGTCTGTATTCCACCGGGGAACAATCTTAGATTAAGACTGCCGGGGATGCTTATTTAGGAACATCTGTATACTCCGTTGGGAATATTGAGATTTTCTGGGGATACCCAACTTCCTTAAAGCTAACAGTAAACTAACTCTACTTGGGGAGAGCGTTGACTGACTTGCTAGAGATATTGTGCCTTTTCAGGGCTGATTGGAGACCAAATCTGCTTGAGGAAGAGTACTGTTGGGTCTTGTCTTACTCGGGGAGTGGAGGTATACTGGTTGCGTTCTTCAGTCGAACCTACTTTGGTACCTTGGTGGACATAGCAACTAGATCGTTTAGACAACTCATTATTGCCCCTGTTTCTGATGTCACCTATAATTAATCCTTTGTTTCGCATGCAAGTATTTATGAGTTAGAAATTAGTGTCAAATGCATATATCAAAAATGAACATTGGACGTTCTTTGCAAAACAAAACAGAAAAAGGAAAAACGATTGGCAATTTGTCTGAAAAAGTGGATTTGTATTGATTTTGAATTTGCCTGTAAATAGGCGTTTATGTACAAGAGGCTGACGTCCTAGTAAGAGAACGCCGCCGAACAACATAGAGTTTATACAATTTTGAAAAGGAAAACAAAACAGCTATGTGAAAAATCCCACTGGGTTCCAACTCTGCTATCGCCTTTATGTCTTCAAGCGTCTCATCACTTTGCTGCTCAGTTGAAGATGAAGTTAATTGATCGATGTCGTCTGAACCTGATAGTTGATACCAAATTCTGGATGCAGGGTGATCCAATGAGACATAGTATTACGCTTTATCCCTAACTTTTGCTTGGACCGCCCTTTCGGGTTTTCAGTCCACCGGAATACCCTTTTTTGCCCAAGCCGCCTTTTCAGGTTTTCGACTTACCGGGTGTACAAATTTTTTATTTCATCCCTTATTTTTGCCCGAACCCTTTTGGTTCACCGGGAAGCCCTTATTTTTTCCTAGGTGTGTCAACCTAGCGGGTCTTTAATTCATGCGTAGTATCTTTTTACTATGTCTGCATTGGCGGGGTGAGGAAGATCGTCACCATCCATGGTGGTTAGAATCATAGCTCCTCCTGAGAAGATATGTTTAACCACAAATGGACCTTCATACGTGGGGGTCCATTTACCCCTGGGATCACTCTGAGGAAGAATGATGCGCTTGATTACCAGGTCTCCGACTTGATACTCTTGTCGTCTGACTTTCTTGTTAAATGCCCTGATCATCCGTTTTTGGTACGTTTGACCATGACAAATAGCAGTGAGTCTCTTCTTGTCAATTAGATTTAATTGATCAAGTCGAGTCTAGATCCAGTCGTCTTCGCTCAAACCTGCATCCTTCATTATTCGGAGAGAGGGTATCTGGACTTCAATAGGCAAGACTGCCTCTATGCCATATACCAAGGAAAAGGGTGTTGCCCCTGTTGATGTCTGTGCCGAGGTACGGTACCCATGAAGAGCAAACGGTAACATCTCGTGCCAATCCTTGTAGGTCATTGTCATCTTCTGCACAATCTTCTTTATGTTCTTATTTGCCGCTTCGACAACCCCATTCATCTTCGGCCGGTATGGAGAAGAGTTGTGGTGCTGTATCTTGAATTGCTCACAGAGCTCAGTGATCATCTTGTTGTTGAGATTTGTACCATTGTCCGTAATGATCCTCTCAGGTACGCCGTATCGACAGATCAGGTTATGCCGAATGAACCGTGCCACGACGTTCTTGGTTACCGTAGCGTAGGAAGCTGCTTCAACCCACTTTGTGAAGTAATCAATCGCTACCAGGATGAAACGATGCCCGTTGGATGCCGTAGGTCTGATCTCGCCGATCATATCAATGCCCCACATTGCAAAAGGCCAAGGTGTTGTCAAGACATTCAGAGGTACTGGAGGAATGTGCACCTTATCAGCATAAATCTGGCATTTATGACATGTCCGAGAATGTTGGTAACAGTCAGCTTCTATTATGGACAAGAAATATCCTGCCCGAAGGATTTTCTTTGCCATAGTATGTCCACTGGAATGTGTTCCGAAGGTACCTTCGTGTAGCTCTGCCATGATCCTTTCTGCTTCAGTCTTATCCATACAACACAGTAAGGTTGAATCATGGTTTCTCTTGTAGAGAATGCCATTGTTGAGGAAGAACTTTGTAGCGAATCTTCTTAGAAATTTCTTGTCGTTGACAGATGCGCCTTCAGGGTATTCTTGAGCTTCCAAGTACCTCTTCACTTCATGATACCAGGGTTTTTCAGTTACCTCTTCAGCCTCAAGATCACAGCAATGTGCAGGTTCGTCTAGTTTCCAGATAATGATCCGCGGAGCCTCGTTGTCCCATTTGACTTTGAACATAGAAGACATCGTAGCCAGTGCATCCGCCAACTAATTCTCCTCTCTTGGGAAGTGTTCAAAAGTTATCTCCTCGAAATGGGGGATCAACGTCAACACGTACTCCTTGTAGGGAATAAGATTTGGGTGTTTCGTATCCCACTCGCCTTTGATCTGATTGATCACGAGAGCGGAATCTCCGAAGACACTCAGAAACTTGATCCTTAAGTCAATTGCAGCTTGAAGACCCATGATACACGCTTCATACTCTGCCATGTTGTTAGTGCAGTTGAAACATAGCCGGGCAGTGAGTGGAGTATGAGTGCCTTTAGGGGATATGATCACGGTGCCGACACCATTACCCAAAGCGTTTGAGGCTCTGTCAAAGTGCATAGACCATCGGAATCCTTCCTCAGGTCCTTCATCCGGTCCAGGCACTTCACAATCAGTCACTACCATGATATTCTCGTCTAGAAATTCAAAGTTCATCGACTGGTAATTGTCCACTGCCTGGTGTGCCAAATGGTCTGCCAATACACTTCCCTTGATTGCTTTCTGAGTCGTGTACTGGATGTCGTATTTTGTCAAGATCATCTGCCATCTTGCTATTCTTTCGGACAAGGCGGGCTTTTCGAAGATATACTTTATTGGATCCATTTTTGAAATCAACAAAGTAGTGTGAGTCAACATATACTGTCTCAGCCGGCGAGCAGCCCATACCAAAGCGCAACAAGTTTTCTCGAGCAGTGAGTATCGGGTCTCACAGTCGGTAAACTTTTTGCTAAGGTAATAAATGGCGTGCTCTTTTCGGCCAGACTCATCATGCTGCCCCAGCACGCACCCCATTGAGCTGTCAAGTACTGTCAAGTATAATATTAGAGGTCTCCCTTCAACCGGTGGCATAAGAATGGGTGGTTCTTGGAGATACTCTTTGATTCTTTCGAAAGCGGCCTGACATTCATCGTTCCAACGTACAACTTGATCTTTCTTCAGTAGCTTGAAGATTGGTTCACAGGTAGCAGTTAGATGCGAGATGAATCGGGCAATGTAATTCAGACGTCCTAGAAAGCCTCTGACTTCTTTCTCTGTCTTGGGAGCTGGCATCTCTTGTATGGCCTTTACCTTGGCAGGGTCCACTTGAATACCTTTGTCGCTCACGACGAAGCCTAGCAGTTTTCCAGATCTTTCCCCGAAGGTGCACTTGTTTGGGTTCAACCTCAGCTTGTACAGCTTCAGACGGTCGAACAGCTTCCCTAGATGGTCAAGGTGTTCCTCCTCAGTTTGGGACCTTGCAATCATATCATCGACATATACTTCAATCTCATGATGGATCATGTCATGAAATAAAGTGACCATGGCACGTTGGTAGGTTGCCCCAACATTTTTCAACCCAAAAGGAATGACCTTGTAGCAAAAGGTGCCCCACTGAGTAACAAAAGTGGTCTTCTCCATGTCTTCAGGAGCCATCTTGATTTGATTATAACCGGAGAATCCGTCCATGAAGGAGAATACCTTATGCTGAGCAGTATTGTCAACCAGAACGTCGATATGAGGCAGAGGGAAATCATCCTTAGGGCTCGCCCTGTTCAAATCCCTGTAATCAACACACATTCGGACCTTACCATCTTTCTTTGGCACCGGGACCATGTTGGCAACCCACTGAGGGTAAGAAGTTACTGCAATAAAACCAGCATCAAATTGCTTCATAACCTCAGCTTTGATTTTCTCGGACATCTCTGGGCGCATATGGAGGACCTTCTGTTTTACCGAAGGGCAATCTTCCTTAGTAGGCAGGTGATGAACCACAATGTCGGTATCCAACCCAGGCATATCTTCGTAGGACCAGGCAAAGATTTCCACATAGTCATGCAGCATCTGAATCAACCGTTGTTTCACGCTGAGCTCCAGATTGGCACCAATCTTGACTTCCTTTCTGTCTGTCTTAGTACCCAGATTTACCGTTTCCAATGGCTCTTCATGTGGCTGAATGGCCCTCTCTTTCTGGAGTAACAGTCTTGCAAGCTCACCAGGCACTTCGCAATCATCTTCACCTTCGTCTTCGGCTAAGTTGATCGTATTTTCGAAGTCATAACTGGCAGTAGCAGAGTCGTTACCAGTGAGATCCAGAGTGGATTGGAACCTGTATAAGTGAGTGTGTGTAAATATAGCTGTTTTGCAATATATAAAGAAAGAAAGGAAGCGCAAGATCTGAAATGTGAAAAACGTTCAATGCTTTTATTCATGATATATGAAAGTGACAAATAACAAGCCCTCACAAATGAAACCACGGTGCCCCGGGTGAGACACCGGGCCATAAAGTTTCAAATTATTGTTCGTTACAAATTTAAAACAAAGGAGTTCATTATTGAGTGACAAAAGTAATAGGTACGGAGTCTTTTGCAATCCAGTTGCTTGGTCCACCGTTGGTCGTTGGGTAGATCCAGCTGTCGAATTCAGATTCCTCCACTTCGCCATCCTCCCTGATAGCATTTACTCCATGGTTGGGCATGGGAGCTGTCACCACATTAGGCCTCTCGGGCGCTTCGAACTGAACCTCTTTAGCATCAATAAGGTCTTGAACCTTATTCCTCAGAGCCCAACAGTCATCAGTAGAATGCCCCGGGCTATCAGAGTGATAAGCGCAGCGGGCGTTGGGGTTGTACTTTGGAGAGGTTGTGTTCACAACCTTTGGAGCTTCCTTGACAGTTACCAGACTGGTTGACAGCAGTTGTGGCAATATCTGAGAGAGAGTCATGCTGAGCCGAGTATACTGTCTTTTGGGCCTCTCAACTCTTGGCTGGTTGTACTGCTGAGGGTCAGCAGCAGGCTTTGAAATTACCACCGCGTTGACAGCTTGGTGGCGTTCTGGTTTGTTCTATCTTCTGGGACCATAAACAGCACTAGCTTCCTTCTTGAAGGGCTTCTTTTTAGTACTCGAGGAGGCACCTTTCTGTATCTTCCCCGATTTGATACCAGCTTCGATCCTCTCACCAGTCAGGATCAGGTCTGTAAACCCAGCAGAGGAATTACCAATCAGGTGATTAAAGAACGGACCAGACAGGGTCCCCAAGAACATGTCCACGAGTTCACGATCAGTCAACGGTAGTTGTACCCTGCCAGCCAGGTCTCTCCATTTCTGTGCGTACTCCTTAGAACCTTCTCCCGATCCTAGCGACATACCCTGGAGTTGGGTACGCGTAGGGGCGAGGTCGGAATTGTACTGATACTGCTTATAAAAAGCAGTGCCCAAGTCCTCCCAGTTATGAATGTTGGTTCCATCCAGCTGATAGAACCATTCGAGATGATTCCCTGAAAGACTCTCCTGGAAGAAATGGATCCATAAGTTCTTGCCTGCAATGTTAGGCTGGATCTTCCTTACATAAGAGCGGAGGTGCAGTTTAGGACAGGAAGCCCCGTCGTACTTCACAAAGGCAGGCGCCTTGAACTTGTGTGGGATCACCACCCCAGAAGATAAACCTAGGTCTCCAAAGTCCAACCCAGGCACACGTTGAATCTCCATAGCATTTAACCGGTCCTCCAGTTGTTTGTACCTGTCCTCAGCGGGAGGGTACTGCTCATCGTTGAAATATGTCTCTGTGTCAGAGACCACGGGACTAGGGACCCCTCCCTCCTGGTGACTGCCTTCCCCAACAGATGGAGTAGTCCTCTCATCTTCATTCTGCAGTGTATTCCCAAGTCTGCGTCCAGTGTTGAACAACACAGTCCTTTTCTTCTTCTTCTTCTTCAGGAGCAAAGCCTTCAACTCTTGTTGTCCCTGGGCTAAGTTCATGACCATCTCTTGAAACTGGGCGTTCTGGGCCTGGAGGGCCTTGATAGCTTGTTCAGTAGTTGGTTCAGGATTCATGATGATTGAGTGCTGAAATAAACAGCGAAGAAGATTAAGCAACCTGTAGAAAAAGGGCACCTGTGATGCATATGATGAATGAAATGCGTATGAATTATGTTTTCAAAGACAATCGGGAATCAACTTTGTAGACAAAAGGAACACTCTTTATTAGATTTAAACTTTGGAATTTAGATTGTTCAACAAATTGACCTTAGGCGTTACAGGAATGAAAATACTAAAAAGGAAATAAAAGTTGTAAAGGAAACATCCAAAGCCCATCAGTGCTCCCATGGCCTCCTCTTCTCAGTACGGATATAGTCATTCATGATCCGCTCGTTCTCCAATTGCTTGGTCAGCTTCTGGATCTTCTGTTCCTGTTCGTTGAACTTTTCCCGATAAGAATCCCGCTCTTCCTGTAGTTGCGCCCAAGACCTCTTTAGTGTATCAACATCAGTGGGTATCTGAGGAGGGAGTATGGTTGGAGGAACCCCGTCTCCATCAGGAATTTCAAGAATGATAGGCCTGACAGCTTCATATGGCATACCTAACTTCTGAGCACGGATGCGGACCCATCTGTAATAGGGTTCCATTGGTAGAGAAGTCTTCGGTCCCAACTCATGTGGGTCAGCTTTGTGAATTCTGTCCCAAGCTTTGATGAATCTACGGCGCAGTTCGTCACTATCTACCTGAAACTCGAAACTGATGTGAGGTACCAACATCTCATGAGGCCCTTCTCTTCTGGCTCTTCCAAATTGACGGAGAGCTAAACATGGATTATAATATATTCCTCTCTGGGTACCGATCAACGGAACATTAGGATACTCCCTGCAACGATCAATAACAGCCACCTCATCTAAACCTCTTAGAGTCCAAATGATGTCATTATCAGCGAGAGACATTAACCTATGAGCCCAGCCTCTTCCTTCTTGGTTCTTTAGCACGAACTTGGGGAGGTGCGAAATAAACCACCTCACTAACAAAGGAGCACAACACCACAGAGTTCCCCGTCTTCGGGCAGTACGAGCATAGAGTTGTTGCAGGATATCACCCAAGAGAGTGGGTACAGGGTTCCGAGACATGAAGATCTTTATGGCATTGATATTGACAAAGTTATCAGGGTTTGGAAACAATACCAGACCGTAGATTAAGAGAGCCAGAATGTCTTCATACGCCCTGAAGTCTAAGTCATTCCAGAAACTGTTAGCTTTACCGATCAGAAACTTAGCCAGAAAGCCCTTAATTCCACTTCTAGTCACCCAGTTATCCATTACCTCCTTGTTGGTCAAAGGAAGGGCCGCCGCAATCTCCTCAAGTCTAAGAGCCTTTTCCAAACCAGTGAAGGGAGTCTGATCCAAGATAGGGATACCAAGCAAATCAAAAAATTCTTCCAGGGAAGGGACCAGCTGGAAGTCTTGAAAGGTGAAGCAATGGTACAGAGGATCATAAAACTGGGTCAGGACACTCATCAGTTGTTGGTCCCACTTTGAGGTGACTAAACCGAGAAGAGAACCATTCCTCTGGATGAAGGAAGCAGTGTTTGGAATTCTGTCAACCAACTCTTTAAGCAAATCAGGTGGGTGAACAAAGTTGAGCCGGATAGTGTTCCTTCGCACAGGCATCATGATGTCCTACAAAACAGAGCAAAGGTGAAACCCTCTTGTCTTTGAAATAGGTCAGTCCTTATGCCGGATGCATGCAATGGTATGATGGTATGATATTATGGTAAAGCACGCCACAAGTATTCACAAAGGCAAACATGATAAGGCACACAAGTCACACCAGACAGCCCTTAGAGTTTAGGCCAGCATGAAGTTCAGGTACTACCCTCTTTCAGTTTCGTTGGTTAAGACCTATCCTATAGAAAGTAACCGGGTTCTAGAGGATCCCAATATCACTGACTACCCTCAATCAGTCATAACTCCAGCGTCACAATCTTTTCTTGCGGCCAGAACCATCGCGAGAGTTTAGCCTCAATGGGTGTAGCATACTGCTACTGTTCTATGGCCAAGTTGGGTCACATTAGGGTTCTAAGGTCGGTTGGTGCTTAATGACTCCTCAGAAGACCCATATTCTCCTCGTTGCAACACAAGGGATATCGGTACAGACCAAGGTGCCACACCAACGTAGCCACTGCTTCACCCGTGTCGGTCTACGTCGGACAGGTCCTTCACAGCTTATGCTACCTAAAAGGGTATCCCCAAATTCGGGTTAGGATCTATGAAACTCCGATGCAAAACCCACAAATATAAAGCAATCAAAGCAAAGCAATTGAAAACATAAGTATGATCTAATCCTAAGGTACACCTCACTTTTATAGTCCCCAGCAGAGTCTCCAGTTCTGTGATCGGTGGAAATAGAACTGACTGTTTTTTAGCTGGTTTCGCGAAATGTCGCGGTAAGCAAGAGTCGCCACCGTCTTTTATGTTCTCCAATATGGAAAGGACAAAAGCACAGCAAAATTCCTTCTTTGAGAATGTTTCTCGGTTCGGAAGGTAGATTTATAGAAAGGGAAGGTGTTAGCACCCTTTCTATCCATGGTTATCCATGGGCTCTTAGGTACTTTCTCTTATGTTTTCAAAATTGTTTGCTTTTCAAGTGTGAGTGGGTTTTGAAAAAGTTTCGTTTGAAAAATTTCTAAGTAACTCTTGTATCAGTCCTCAAAAGTGTATGAAAAATTTGTTTGAAAACCTTTTGAAAGTGTAGGTGTGAAAAGTATTTTTGTTTGTTTTGAAAAGAGCAAGTACTTAAGAGAAATCTACCTACTCTAAGGAATTAAGCTGTGTAAGAGTCCTTTAGATAGTGCTATCCCACCATTGAGAGGTAGGTAGCACCATCGTTGGAGTTGTTCGGGTCAATTCGATTATCGGACATGTGTGGTCACCGAAGCAATGGTAGGATACCTTAGAAGTAACCCTAATGTCCTAGATCCTTTTATCCGAGGCAACTATTTCGAGGCAACAGGATCTTTAGACAAAGGGCGACCTCTAAGACACCCTCTACTTGATGACCACGTTCGAGGCAACTAGTGAGGCGTACCCTAGAAGTGGCATGTGCTTTGTGTATTGTTTTTCAGTTAATTGTCTTGTACATGTTATTTGTGAGCTACGGATTAATTTTATTTGACATACATTCTTGCAGGCATATTAGCAGTTTGGAGTGCGGAAAATAAATTGCAGAAATGTAAATCTAGCTATTACAAGGCGCGGGTCTATACATCGCCAAAAAACAAAACTCGTTTGGAAATAAAGTGCGAGAAATAGTAAATAAAGCAGTAAAAACCTAATTAACTATTACATATCTGGAGACAGTTACATAAATAATCAAAATAAATAAATGCGCGCGAGTAGAAATTTAATCGGGAACGTCCTAAGGGTTTTGACCCTTTTAAGAAAAGAATTAAATTTTTGTCCCTTTTTGTAATTAATGAAATTAAAACTAATAACTAACTAATTAATTAATTAATTAAAAGAAAAAAAGTTTTTTTTTGTTGTGTTTTTTATGTTTTTAATGAAATAATAAAAAAAACTAATAACTAACTAATTAATTAATTAATTAAGAAAATGATATTTTTGTGTTTTTGATGAAAATAAAGAGAAAATAAATAGAAATTAAAAGTTAGCAAAAACCTAATTCTAAATGGTTTTTATTTATTATAAAAAAGTATTAAAGTTAATTAACTAAACTAATTTAATTTAATTTACATTTACTTACAAAAAATAGTGTGAAATTAATAAATAATAATAATATTAGTGTTTTTTTGATTTTTTTATGAAAAATATTAATTATGTTAATAGTTAATAAAAAAGAATAAGAAATAAAATAAGGCAAATAAAAAAAATAAAATGACAAAATAAAATTGCAAACCCAAGGGGGGTTTGGGCCAGAATTGGGTGTGTGTTCAGAAATTCCAGCCCATCAAGCTTCCAGGCCTGTTGACTTCCTTGCTTGCCTATGCACAAGGTTGACCAGGGTACATGGCGGGGATCAGCTCCTGGCCTTTGGATGCATGCTTGAGGACACATGGCGTGTTTGGGTGTGAGGTGTATGATGCACCTTTCTTGTGAACCTGCACATAAGTACATAAAGAAAAAATGCATGGAAATTATGGGGGACCTGGGAATCGAACCCAGGTCCCAGTGATCATTTGCCAGCACATGTACCACTAGATCACTTATGTGCGTTTGTAAATAAGATGAGAAACAAATATTATATAAAGTAAACACGTTATATGCTGGACCAAAGAAAAATAGCGCGCATTTTTTTGAACCAGCCAACCACACATGACCACGTCACCGTCTTCTTCCTTCTTCCTGTAAAAAACAAAACACTTAGCAGGGGTTTTTAACCCCCACAAAGCAAAACTGCAGAAAATAGCGATTAGGCGCTCAGTGCATATAAAAAAGGCGCGATGGTTGGGTTGAATTCGTCTGGCCTTGACGAATTCAGCCATATGCATTATGTGGTCCAATTTTCCTCATGCTGCAAAGCCCTAAAATCCAAGCTTCGAAACCCTAGGTTGCTTCAATGGTGTTTTTTAATTCAGAGCCCCATAATCAAATTGAGTCATACCAATAGCTTCAGAATGGTCCTATTAACACAAATCAATCCAAAAAAGAAGTTAAAAATGCATGAATAAGGATATGCGATTATGGAAAAATATTCAAACCGTGGGACTTGTTGTGGATGATTCTTTGAGTGTTAGAGCTCGTTCTTGGTTGCAAATCGTTCTTGGGAATGTCAACAATGCGTTTGAACCACTCTAGGGCTCTGAATTGATCTGCAATATGGAAAACAGTTTTTGGTTTTTCTTTCAATTTTTGGAATTTGGTTATGCCGTTTTAGAGATGTTCAGGTCGTGTATCCTATATGGCTTGCCTGCATATGTATGTATCAAGGGATTTAAGTCAGCATTAGGAGCCTTAAACTTGTGCATTGAAGTTTTGGATTTCTTCTTAACCACCGTTAAAGGCCATTCAAAGCTTTGTCCAAATTTTGAATTTTCATGCATAAATGAGCTTTACACGAATTTGGCAACTAGAATATGCTTCATGAAGGCTAATCAAACCACAAGATACCATTTAATCAATTTTTTTGATTTTACTTGAATTATTATGGATTAAAATGAATTAAATCCATAAAAATTAAATAAAAATAGAAAAATAATTATTTGGTCTTGAAATTGATCATGGGACACGTGGGTGGCATGACAAGGCTGAATCAAGTGGAATTAAGTGGGCCCTTTTGTCAAAAATTGAAGTTTTAAGGATAGTTGACTTTTGCCATTTCACAAAAATTTCCCAACTTCTCCAATGCATATCTTGCTCAATTTTGATCATATGAACATGTTCTTGGACATTTTGGAAATTTCTTGAAGTCCTCTAACCAATGCCTTTGGTCCCATGTCATTTTGATTTACCATTCTCAAGTTATGGTCTTTGACTTAAAATGCCTTTTTGTTGACTTTTGAAAATGACCTATAATGTTGAAATTGATAACTTTTTGTGAGATCATTTCTTGGACTTGGAATGTGAAGATTAGTTGTAGGAAATGTCATCCCCTTCAAAATGAGCATTGGATGGGATTTTTCTGATGAACCATGAAAAAGTTATGCCTTGGTCAAGTTACAGTTGACTTTTCAGCTGTCCAAAAATAGAAACTTTTGACACCTTGATGATTTTTGAGCCATTCTTGTGGAATCATGATCAAGACTTGATCAAATGATGATTGTGGCTTCAAAATAAGATGTTGACCAAAATTTTTGACTTTTGACTGTCAAATGACCATTTTGCCCCTACAGTTGATTGTGAAGCAATTAGGGTTTTTGATTGTGCAACTTGACCTTGTGAGCCTTGAAACTTGACATGTAGGTGCTTGACAATGTATATGAGCATATGGGACTTGATTGAGCCCTTGAAAACCTCAACTTCCTTGCAAGAACCAAAACCCTAATTTTGACTGGCTTAGGAGGATGGTTTGACTATGCAACCCTTGAGTAGACTTGAGCAAATTTAGATGATACTTGTCAAAACTTTGAAGAATATGGGAGGGCAAATTTTGGGGTACAACAGTATGCTTTCGAACTAACCCATGCTTCAATTAGGACTTTTGAAGGGTTGTAACGTGGCTTGGTTCACGGTTTAAGAAACAAAGGATAAAGGCTCAAAGTGTATTTGTACTCACCCGTTCTTCATGATGTTCTTCAATCCTAAGCTCAGTTAATTGTGCGTTTGAACTCCAATTGAGTCTGGAATGAAGTTTTGGTGATGGTTCAGACAAGTTAGGTTTGTCGGAAGGCAGTCATTTTTGTAACATTTGTTGTCGAGGATTTGTAGCGACCTCTTTCTTTTGATTTCTTATCCCTAATTTTTGCCTGACTGTTCTTGTTTTGAGATTACAGTCAGCGGGATGCCCCATTTTTCTTTAAGTCTCCTTCGTAGGTTTTGACTTAGCGGGCTCTTCTTTTTTAGAGATAATGACTGCCTATGTGATAGGGAACCATCACTGTCTTTTGATCCCAGATGAATGTTTCTTGACGTCATTCGTTGTATTACGAGATGAGAGTTTGCGGCTTAATGCGCGTTTGAATTAACTGAGAGACTACCCTACCCCAGGTTTTTATTAAAGGTTTCAATTTGTGTTAAAACAGAAAACTTCTACTTCTTTGGCTCGAAGGGGTTGACTAGGGATTATCTTCCTTATAACTCCAGTGTTTAGGATTTGACAGAAACGCCTATACATCGTCAGCAAGGTCTGTCCAAAAGCATATTGTATGAGATTATGGCATTGTTTTCGTCATCCTCCCTCTAAAGGCTTGTAACTTTTAGCAAGAGTTAAATGTCATAAGAAGAATAAAACGCATAGTTTAAATATGGTGAAAACGAAAGGATGAATTCAAGACAAACATATGCAACGCATTAATGAAACAGAGTTTGACATTAATAGATAATTGTTTCAATAACAAAAGAAATTACAATTGGAAATTCAAATGAAACAAAAGCCTTCGATGATTTGGCATAGGAGCGGTGATCACGTTTGGAGTCTCTAGAGGGTCAAACTCGATCTCCTTGACATCAATCAAGTCTTGAATCTTGTTCTTCAAAGTCCAACAGCCGTCGGTGTCATGTCCGAGACTGTCAGAATGATAGGCACATATTACGCTGGAATTGTACTTAGAAGAGGAGGTATCAGGATTTTGAGGAGGATCCTTTAGTGTGATCAGTTTCAACTTCATCAATTGTTGTAACGCTTGAGACAAAGGCATGTTAATGTTAGTGTACTGCCTTTCTTGATATCTTACCCTACGCCTATTACTCTGTCTTTGTTGAACAAGTGTGGGATTAGAGATCAGGATTTCCCCCACGTGTTAGTCATGACGATTCTTTTGACCAGTCACTGCATTGGACTCTTTCTTCCCGTTATAGGGCTTTTTCTGAGCATCAGAAGGTGTAGCTCCTTGGATCTTTCCACTTTTGATGCCAGCTTCGACCCTTTCACCGATCAGTATTAGCTCGGTGAACCTGGCTGAGGAGCTTCCAATCAAGTGATTGAAGAAAGGTCCTGTCAGAGTTCCCGTGAAGATGTCAATCAGCTCCCTGTTAGTTAGAGGGGGTTGCACCCTACCATCCAGATCTCTCCATTTTTAGGTGTACCCTTTGAAGCTTTCGTTGGAACCCATGGTCATGTTCTGCAATTGCACACGAGTTGGTGCAAGATCAGCATTGTACTGATACTGCTTGTAGAAAGCAGCAACTAAATCCTCCCAGGTGTGGATGCGAGAACTCTCCAATTGATAGAACCACTCGAGTTGAGTCCCTACCAGGCTTTCTTGGAAGAAATGGATCCAAAGCTTTGGATCAGTTGTGTATGGTTGAATCTTGCGGACATAAGACTTTAAATGCATCTTAGGGAAAGAGACTCCATCGTACAGGGAAAAGGTAGGGACTTTGAACTTTGGTGGGATGACCACTCCAGAAACCAAACCCATGTCTCCTAAATCCAAATCGGGTATCTGTTGAATCTCCATTGCATTGAGGCGATCCTCCAACTGTTTGTACTTGTCATCAGTGGGAGGATATTGTTCCTCGGAGTAGTCGGCTTCAACTTCATCAATCTCCAAATTGTGGTCTTCTTCAAGACTATCCTCTATGTTGGATGGAGTTGAAAGATCTAGGGATTTAGGTCTTCTTCTCAAGTTCAAGATGCCTACTGACTTCTTGGACTTTTTCTTCTTTTCTTTGAGAAGGAGAGATTTCGGGTCCTCTTGCCCCTTAGCCATAGCCAGAAGTATTTATTGGAATTGAGCGTTTTGAGCTTGGAGATCTTTCACCGTTTGTTCCATATCCATCTTACTGAAATAAACAGTAGGAAGATAAGGAGGCCTGTATGGGAGAAACATGTCATGATATGATGCATGATATGTGGATGCAATGTTTTCAAGGATCTCGCGGGGTAAACACAAGAAAAAGTTAGAAGTTGAACTTCGATCAACAGCTTTGATTGGAGAACTTTGTATCGGTGGATGTCTTTCCACGAGAATTCAGCTCACCATGTCAAGTGGGTCATATCCCTTTACTCAAGTTTGTTGTATTTGATCTTTGAAGGTGTTTGGTTCGTCATAACCTGCATCAAAGGCCCTCGAGATCCTTGAAATGGTTATTGAAAATGCTATGGTATGATGTTATGATGTTATGTACAAATATGCGAGGTAAGCAAGTGTATATACAAATAATCATATTCACACAAAGCAGACAAGTCCTTAGTTTCAGGCTTGCATGGAGTTTATAGGTAAGTACCCTCTTGAAGTTTAGTTGGCTCAACCTGTCCTAGTCAATAGTAACTAGGTTCTAAAGGATCTCAATATCACTGGTTTGTCTTCTCAGACATTATTTCAGCGCAAGCCTCTTTAATGGAGACCGAAATATCCCAAGAAACCAAACCTCAATGAGTGTAGTATCGAGTATCTACCAACTTCGGACTGCACCAAAGTCGGTCATCTCACTACATCCTAAAAGGCAAAGTTGGTCAAGTAAAAGTTCTAAAACTCCGTTAGTGCTTCGCGACATCCCTCAGCGGCCCCGTATTCTCCTTGACTACTCAAGGGCTACCGGTACCCACAAATATGTCACATTAACATAGCTATTTCTTAGACCATGTCGGTATACCCCACATAGTTTCCACAACGTATTGCTATTTACCTATAATGTTTCCCCAAATCCAGGTAGAGGATTCAAACCTAAACAAAGAACCATAATGTAAAGAAAACAAGTCAAACAATGTAAGCAAATAAATGTGATCTAAACCCTAAGGTAACCCCACTTTTATATGATCCCCAGCAGAGTCGCCAGTTCTGTGATACGGTAAGAGAACTGACTTGAAGGTTTTGCGTTTTGTCGCAAATGTCGCGGTTAGCAAGAGTCGCCACCAACTTTTCTTTTATCAAAAAGGAAAGGTGAAAAAGCACAGGAAAGACCTTTAGAGATGTTTCTTGGGTTCGGGGGGTAGATTATGAAAAGGGAAGGTATTAGCACCCTTTTCATCCATGGTTTTCCATGGACTCTTAGTTACTTGCTAGATCACTTGCTTTTGTTTGAATGTGTGCTTGTGGTGGTGATTTTTGAAATTATTTTGAAAATGGAACTTCGTAATGGTTCTCGTTTCTATGAGAACGCCTACAAAGTGTTTGTTTCGAAAATAGTTCAAAAGTGTGTTTGTGATATGTGTTTTTGAAAGTATTCTGAAAATGGAACTTCGTAATGGTTCTCGTTTCTATAAGAACGCCCACAAAGTGTTTGTTTCAAAAATAGTTCAAAGGTGAGAGTGTGGGTGTATAAAATGTTTTTGTCGTGAGCAAGCGAGTAACTGAGAGCGAACCTACCTACTCGAAAGGTCTTAAATGTGCTTTTCCTCCTCCTTTAGATGTAGCTGTCTTACCATTGATTTGGTAAGAAGCCCCATCGTTAGATGTGAAGGGACGGGTGCAGGACGTTTGGATAGTCATAGAAGACAACATATGGGACGTTTTAGCAATGTCGTTTTAGGGACTAGATCATTTACCGAAGGCAACATCAAGGGTCATCGAGGGACTACGATCTTTTTATCGAGGGTCTTTGCTAAAACGCCCATGCTCGAGGGACATGACTATTTTCCAAAAGGGGAAACGAGACGGGATTACCCTAAGGGTGCATGTGTGAATAGTGTGTTTGATTTGCATGCATTTAATCTTTGATTAGGGTGGCCTATTTTATTGTTTGTATCTTGCCATACACACTTATTTACTAGCAATATATGAAAAGCAAGTAAAAGGCGGAAAATAAATCCTAAGCTATTACATCACTTTAGGGGGATGAGGATACAATTTAACAAATGGGGATGAAGTAGGAACTAAAATATTACAACCATATCGAATGATAATGAAAATAATGTGAAAATAGTGTAAAATAAAGGGAAAATGCACTTTTGAACTGCTATGTGTCGACCCATGCTGCTATGCATCGACACATAGCTTCTCCTGCTCCTGTAAAACAAAATCAATTCAATATGGGTCGACACGTAATGCGATGTGTCGACTCATGCATCTTCTTGTATCAACGCGAAACGTGTATGTATCGATTCATAACCTTTTCCAGCTTCTGTTTTGTGAAATCTGTTCAGTATGTGTCGACACATAATGGGATGTGTCGATTCATACACCTTTTTGGATCGACGCGAAATGCGTATGTGCCGAATCATAGTCCTTTCCAATCCTTGTTTTGTGACTTGAACTCAGTATGTGTCGATGCATGAGGGTCATGTGTTGACTCCTACACCTTTTTTCACTAAGATGGGTCGACACATGTGGATATGTGTCGATACATCCTGCATTTTTCTACCTTAAACGCCATTCTTTGCATACATCAGTTAGTTTTTTAACATATGAATGAATAACATGAATAACAAATAAATTATTAACTTCAAAACAGTGATTGCTACATCCTATAAACAGCAAAGTTGATGTATGGAAAAGGCAAGGTAAAGATGACTTACCTTAAAACTGCACTTTAGGTTTTGAAACCAAATATCCTTCAAGATGTTGTATGAACCTTAAGGAAGCTCCAACTAGCTGCTAGACTTTTCTTTTTGTTGAAGGTTACTAAACAACCTTTGTGTGGTATGAAATGTTTGGATGGTTTTTTGATGAAATACGCAAAGTGTGAGAGGTTTAGAGGTTTAGACTTCAAAGCTCAAGAGTGGATGTTTTATGTACTGTTATGGCTTTTTGTGAATATGAGATTTTAAGGGTTTATCAATATAACTTCTGGTTGTTCTCTCTATTTTTTCTAACCTTTTCCAACCCCCTCTCTCTTGCAACTGGCCTCTCTATTTATAGAGAAGGTTTGAGACTTGAGAAACTCAGACTTTTTGAAAATCACATGTTATGCCTTTTTTCAAATTCATAAAGACAAGCTGCTTCATGATGAAAAAAGGAGTGAATTAAGGAACTTTAGCCATGCTTTGCAAGTCTTGTAGATTACTTCTGTTGTTGAGAGATCTTTCTGTCCTCTTTGGAACAAATTTCAAGCTTTGAAAGAAGAGAGTGGTTGGAAAAGTGAAGCTTTATGCAAATGGAAATGTTGCTTTTTGCATTTCTAACCATAAATGGTATTAAGACTTGGACAAAAATTCAAATGCCCGTGTTATACACTTAGGGTTTGTGTAATTGCTTGATTATGCATAGATTTAGCGAGATTATAGCCTGAAAAGAGAGATCTTGTAGCTTTGGTTGGAATTTTAGTCAAGTGTTCATCACAAATCTGCCTTGTAAATCAAGAATGAATGTCCAACTTCAGATCCTTGTATCTCCTAGCTCAAATATGATACATTCATGCTCTTGGATGTTTTGGAAATCTTGAAACACCCTCTATAACTTTCATGTTGGCCACTTTTGTTAAATCAAACTGGAACTTGATTAAAAATGGGCAAGAAGTTGGGATAAAAACCTAACCAAAACTGCTAAAAATTTCTCTAAGTGTTTAAATGAAAATGTCATGATTTCATGAACTTATAACTCAAAATCCAAGCACTTCTAGGAGAAGTTGTGTAAAGTAATGTTGTAGATATCATGGAGATCTACAACTTTCATGTTGAAAGTTTCCCTTGAACTATCTTGCATCTTGGTGAAAGAATGGCATGAAGTGATGGAATTATCATGTATAAAAACACTTAGAAAATTTCTAAGTCTTGGAAATCTTGACTTTTCAAGTTGACTTTTGACTTTCTCAACTTCTTGATGATCAAGCTTGATATTTTTGAAAGTCTTGATGAAATTTGATCTTTGGAATGTAATGTTGACCAAAAAGTCAAAGTTTGACTTTCTAGTATGCAATTGACCATTTTGCCCTTGTGCCAATTTCAAACCTAAATTGATGTATCAGTGCTGCAAACTTGACGTCGTAGAAGATCTTGTGAGAAAATCCTTAAGAAATGAGAGGGAAAAAAGCCCCATTGATTTGCTATCTTAACATATGGGACGTTTTAGCAATGTCGTTTAGGGACTAGATCGTTTACCGAAGGCAACATCGAGGATCATCGAGGGACTTACGATCTTTTATCGAGGGTCTTTGCTAAAACGCCCATGCTCGAGGGACATGACTATTTTTCCGATAGGTAACAAGTGAGATTACCCTAAGGGTGCTAGTTGTTGCACCCCAAAATTTTCCCTCCTAATCTCTTTTATTTGGCTTGGACTTTTTGCATTCATCTGCATCATTCCAATGGTTCATTTGCATAGCACGCATTTTTCATAAAAATAAATAGCTCTGAGGTTCAAAGTCTAATGGTTGTGCGACACTAGGGTTTCCCAGTGGTTAAGGCGCTCGTATCCAATAAGGGATGATTTCTTATTCAGGCAGCAAGCTGTGGAATTAGGGTTTTGGTTCATTCTCTTTTTTTGATTTCTTCTCCATCAAGCTACAAGGTTATTATCTTCTGTTGAACAATAAGTTGCAGGGTATTCCTGTCAATAACATAAGATTATGATCTCACGTACATGATTCAAAACACCTCATTTTATCGTTGTGCTTGTCATTTGGTCAAGGTTTTGTCAAGACTAGGGGTATATTAAGATCTTCTCTAAAGGATCAAGATCTGTTATCAATCCAGGATGCATATGATGCTTGCATTACAGGTTGTTGACTATATCATTGTTGCATTAAGTTCATATATCCTTAAGTTAATCAATTAGGATTGGGTACGTCTTGATTTAAGATATTTTGTATGGTAAATTTGGTTGCTTGACGGCCAAGGTATTGCGAATAATTGGTACAAGCTATTGTTTGGATATTTGTGCAAGAACTTTGGTTTCAAACATGGATTAAGGTTCAACTTGATAAAAAAGGAAATAGAATGCCCGAAGGTTTATTTCATAAATTCTTGCGGAGGAAGATGGCACATGAATATAAGTTGAGATTAAAGTACATGGTATCAAGAATCTCTTCATGATTCAAGTTGTTTTTTTCAAAGATTATCCCACACCATTATTAACCCCAATTAGCAGCATTCAAGAGAGAGATATTGAGGATGAAATCATTGTTGAACACGATGAAAGTTCGGATGTTGTGCCAGCTGCAGCTGCCTCCTCCTCGTATTAGCCAGTCATGGGGCACAAAATGAAGGTCCAATTAATCAGAGGGGAAAAGGAATTAATGGACGCATTGCTTCTGGATGCAAATGGAATGGGAAAACTAGATGGAAGATCCAAAATCTGGGTGGAGCAACTAAGAGGTATTTCCCTTGAAGCTCAATTTGTCCTTAACAAATATAATGCCAAATTGAATCATAAGCCAATTCTCATCTACATTTGTAAGTACTGGACTCGACATGTTGTTAGTAAGAAGATAGATGGTATTAGAAACAAAATTGAAGATGCTTCTAGAAGAAGAAAAGCGTATCGTTTAGTGCAAATTCAAAACCGAGTCGTATCTAAGATTCAAATATTATGTGCACGGATGCAACCGTATCTCGCTGCCAAGAAATCCAGTGTGGTTGGATTTGATGATGACACACAAGTTCTGATGACGGAGTTACTGTCGAACGAGAAATGCCGCTGCATTACTTGGATTGTTGGAGTCGAAGGCACAGGTAAGACAACACTAGCCAATTTGATATTTGAAGACAACACTGTTGTAGCTCATTTTCAGCGTCGCGTATGGGTGTCACTACCTTCAAATTGTACGATAGACCAGTTTGTTGCAGAAATTGGCAGGGAGACCGCCAAGAAAATTACAGTAGAAGAAGAAAACATGCCCGCTGATTAAGTACTCACAACCTTGGCACACTCAAAGTACCTTATAGTTGTTGATGGCCTTAAAGAAACATCCAAAGTATACTTGGATACCTTGAACAGGGTCATACCTGATGTGTTAACAGGAAGCAGAGTTCTTTTTACTACTCGCAATGCAACAGTAGCCCAACATGTAGCAGGTAGAATCATTCTTCACCCATTGCAGTTATTAGATGATGAAACTAGTTGGCTGTTGTTCACAAGACATTTGAAGGTCCCCAAGTCAGAAACAGAACTTATCAAGGTTGGAAAAGAAATTGTGATGAAATGTGGGGGACTGCCATCACAAATACTGAAAACAAGTGATTGCTTTATCCACGAATGAATAATCTGTAAAATGGTTGAGATATTAAGCAGTCTTAGAAAAGATCCTTCAAAGTCTGTTGTATTTCACTTTTGTCTTGGTGTTGAAAATGTGCCTGGGCAGATGAGTAAGCTGTTGCAGTTGCATCTTGGTGACTGTTTGGTTTTAATTGACTCCCTAGATACATGTTTCTCTGAATCAGTGAATATGAAAGTTCTTGGTTTCTTTGTAGATCTTTTATCTGGAGAGCAATTTCCTCATCTCAGAATGAGGATACAAAGGAAATTCATTGACAGAGATATACAGAGCGTATCTAAATGGTTGGAGAAAAGGCTTTTAGGAAGCATAATGAAATCAGATGGTGGGGTGAACATTGAAAAGGGGAGCTCCATTTCTCTCCGAGATTCAACCATGAATTTTATTTTATGCCTAGTATCGCCACCATCTGAAAAAACAGTCGATAGCGTTGCAACATCATATTTTCAATTCTGCACTGCTATTACTTGATAATGCGTTTTTGTTGTTCGATATACATGTGGCCAAGTCATGTTTCAATTTCATTGCTCAAATTTCAAGGGGAGAGTTCTTGATGAAACAGCTTTTGACGAGGACTGTAATCTTGATGGGGAAACTGGCGGGAAATGAGGGTTTGCTTCCAGGACTCAAGTTTCTATTTGTCTTTATTGCAACTGTCTTGGACGAATGTGGATCTGGTAAAGTTTCCTTGCAAAGGACAACTAAGAAATGTTATTCTGGCAATAGCGATGGGGCGGGTCATGCAGCTGTTCAAGTGGTTGGGTCTAAAAAAAAATTCCGAGACATTCATTGTTTCTTCCAATCAAGGTGGATCAGCCTCTCTAGAATGTGATGCTACTTCTGTAGATGAGGATGAGGATGATGCAACTTCTGATGGAGAGGTTCTTAGCATAGATAAAGATGATGAAAAGGATTCCAACAGTGAAAGGGCCCTTGCCTCTAAAGTTTGCACATTTACTTCCAGTGGAAGCAATTTCATGGAGCAGCATTGGTATTTCTGCTATACATGTGACCTGACTGTATCAAAAGGTTGTTGCTCAGTTTGTGCAAAGGTTTGTCATCGAGGTCACCGTGTAGTCTACTCGCGCTCAAGCCGCTTCTTTTGTGACTGTGGAGCTGGAGGTGTTAGGGGTAGTAATTGTCAATGTTTGAAACCACGAAAATTTCTGTAGATAACAGTGCACCTGTTCGTGGTTCTAACACATTTCAGTCATTTTTACCCTTTACTGAAGATGGAGATCAGCTGCCAGATAGTGATTCAGATTTTAAAGATGACATAAAATTAGATGTAGATAACTCACTCAAATTATGTATTACAAAAGATCTTCAAGAAGGGATTCCATTGTTATTGGAAGAATTTGATGTTAAGAGTCAGGTGCTCAATCTTTGCTCCGCCTTGATGCCATCAGTAATTAGTAGACGAGACTTCCACCATTCTAAGGATAAGAATGTCGGTTTGGGTGAAGACAGAGTGATTTCTCATGGCATTGATCTCTTGCAGTTGAAGAAATCTTATAAAAGTGGATCATTTGATCTCAAGATAAAGGTTGATTATTCTAATTCCAAGGATCTCAAGTCACACTTAGCAAACGGTTCTCCTGTGAAGTCCTTGCTCAGTGTTAGTGTACGTGGTCGGCTCGCCGTTGGTGAAGGTGATAAAGTTGCTATATATGATGTTGGGCAGTTAATTGGCCAGACCACCATTTCACCTGTGACAGCTGACAAGACCAATGTAAAACATCTTTCTAAAAATGTTGTCCGCTTTGAAATTTTACAACTCGTATTCAATCCTGTGGTTCTGTTAAGGATGCAGAAATTCTGCTTGATCAGCTAAGTTTGCTTGGTAAAAAGATTAACGTTTCTTTAGTTTATGAGCTTACCGGGATTGTTTTGGATGATGAATTGTTTGATTTGCTAGATTTGGCCCTATCACCTGACACCATAAATACAGTTATAAGAGCTCGAAAGCTGATGAGATCGAGGATGGATCCTATGCAACTTGTGTCACAGTTGGAAAATATCATAATGGACGTCCTTGTTGGGAAATGTGATTATAAAGCCAGAAGTAGATTTTCTTCTCCATCAAGAATGTTCTCTCTTGCAAATGCATCACTATTTCAAAGTAGAGATATGGTGATGAACAGAGAATTCGGTTACCAAAACGAAATGAATCCAAGCAGCAGTATTAGTGGCAGGAATGAATCCATGATTCATGGGATGATTCAGCAGGAACCCATGGTGCAGTCTGATGATTTTGGTTCAAATGGACGATTAGGCTCTAATTTTTCACCTCAAATGAAGATGGTAAGACTTGCTGACATAACCGGTTCTTCAAAAGCCAGTAATGCTCCTCAAATGTTAGACATGGATACCATACACAATTTGTCCAGTCAAACTGCTCCTACAAATGTTAATCCGACAGCTCTCAAGGCCCAATTCTTCAACAACTCAAGTCAATCAGATTCCAGCAATTTATCAGGTCCAGAATCTGGGTTTGAGTCATGAAGATCGTCTTAGGGGCTAGCCGGAAATTCGTCTTGGCAAGGATCAGAAACTCTTACTAAGCCACAGAGTTCTTTTTCACATGCTAGTGACTTGAATAGGATGATTGAGGCAACAAATTCATGGAGCTCCAATATCGAAACTGGTCCTCAGCTACAGCCAAATCTTGCATTGCAGCTCTGATGATATATTATTTTTAAGATTGGAATCTACTCGTTCATTTTTCTAACTTGATAAGGTCATGTCATGAGGGTGAAAGTTAAAAAGTTTAAAGGATACTAGTCATATAATAGTAAAGAGGTTCATATCCAGGAAAACAGAATTCCCAACTAGCATAACCACCTTGTAACCAACTCTCAATCTCACCCTTCAGTCCCTAACAAACTCTATCCAAATCAATGGTTCAGATTGATTCCCACATAACCGTTTCCTCCCTCAACTAACTATATAATCCAAACTCCCTCCAAGTTTGAGGGGACGAGGCCACTCTCTCTTTTCCAGTTTCAGAACTTCATCATTGTATCAGCTTCAAAACAACTTCTTCCCTCTCCATCATTCACTCTCAATTTTTCTGAACTCTCATAATCTTCAATTTCCCCTCTCTAAACTCCGTCTTCACCTCCACTCTCCATTGTTCGACCTTCAGTTAGTTCTCAAAGCTTCACTTATCTCTGATTCATCATACAAAGTTCATTTTTCTCAACTCGCGATAATCTTCATAATTGTCATCATTTCCGCTCTTCTCCTATCGCCAACGCACGCAACTCCCAGACCAAAGAAAAAGTGAAGACAATGAGGAGAGAATCAAGACGAAGCAGACAAGATCAAGAAAAACAATAACTGTATTACTTCACCTCTGGATTTCTGAAGCGCTACCAACGTGCCTTCGATAGGTAATCCTCAATCTTCTTCTTTTTACGACTTTTTTTTTGCTTGGTCTGTACCATAATCGCGAAGGATAAAATGCGGCGAACGATAAATCCACCATGTAATCTTGACCGGAAGAAATGTAGAGCTTAAGTTTCGTTGTTAGATTCGGAATAGAGGAAGAGAAATTGACGAAAGCAAGCAAAGGAATCGAATTCAGAGGGAGACGTTAGGTGGTGTTAGCAAGAAAGTTGAATCAGAACAGGGGAGAAGGGGTGGAGTCATGGCGGCATCGCCATTGTTGTTGTCGACATGTAGAAGAAAGGCTTTCTGCGTAAAGGAGCTGGAAGGGGTCGTTTACAGTAAACGTCGTCGTTTTGGAATTCTTTTATTTCTTTTTCTCCTTTTATTATTATTCATTTATTTAATTGTTATTTCAAATAGTTAAATCAAAAAAAAAAAGAGGAGAATTTATTATATTCTTTTTATTATTTTGCCTTTGGGAATTAATTCATAATTATTCGGTTACTCGAAACCGGTAATTCACTTTGCTCGTCAAGATTCGAGTATTATGCAGGTTTTTATATGGATATATTCGAGATGCCGATTGTGATTCATTTTCACATTAAAAGATGCTTCAGTAATGGGGTTTCTGACTCTTTTCTTTGTTAGTGCTAGCAGCTCGCAAGAACATTAAGTATCTTTGCTTTTTCTAATTTTCTCTACGGGATAGTATCCGTTTGGTATACTTTCTTTCTATTTTATCTCACATTTATCTTTTCCCATAGATCATATGAAGTGTGACAGAATCAGGTTTAGGCTAGTCTCCCTATAACGTTTCTTTCCCTTTTCGCATATGCATCTATAATAACAAAAATTTCTTTTTTTACAAAACTTCAAAAATACCAAAAAAGGGAAATTTACTGACAAGAACCACGTCTTGGCTAAGTTTGAGAGATGATAAGCGGGTTTCTTCTCGACCTTATTATTCTCTTGATCTAAGCTTTAGTATGGTTCAAGTCTCAAAGACTCATTTCATGAATAAGTAGAGACATGGCTAAAATCTCTCTCTTGAGATCAACTAGCTATTATCTACAAGCAAAAATACCAACCAATACAAACTATTTTTGCCTTCAAACTCTTTTCAAAAGAACGTACTAATTCACTTCTGTGCTGACGCGTAAATCTCCAAAGGTCGAGTTGCGGCAGAAGGCGAAATTACTATCGTTCATTCAAAAACAAACTGTGATCGGTGGATCTGGAACTGACTGTTTAACGCTGGTTCGCGAAATGTCGCGGTAAGCAAGAGTCGCCACCGTCTTTTATTTTCTCCAACATGGAAAGGACAAAAGCACAGAAAAATTCCTTATTGAGATTAGTTCTCGGTTCGGGAGGTAGATTATAGAAAGGGAAGGTATTAGTACCATTTCTATCCGTGGTTATCCACTGGCTCTTAGATACTTGCTCATTTGTGTTTTCAAAATGTTTGTTTGCTTTTCAAGGTGAGTGGGTTTGAAAAAGTTCCGTTTAAAATTTCAGTTCGGCTCTTGTATCAGTCCTCAAGAGTGTTTGAAAAGTTGTTTTTGAAAGCTTTTTGCAAAGTGTCGGTGTGAAAAGAAGTTTTTGATTTTGTTTTGAATTTGAGCAAGTATCTACGAGTCATCTACCTACCCTAAGGAATTAGTCTGTGTAAATGTCCTTGAGGTAGTGCCATCCCACCATTGAGGGGTAGGTAGCACCACCGTTGGAGGTGTTCGGGTCAATTCGAGGATTAGGGACAGTGTGGTCACCAGAGCAATAGGAGGACACCTTAGAAGCTATCCCCCATGCCATATTCATGGACATGAGGACTTACTAAAACGTCCTCTACTCGACGACCACGTTTCGAGGGGCAAGGCAACAGTGAGGCGTACCCTAAGAGTGGTGTGTGATTTGTGTGTCATTTTCGGTTATTATTTGTCTTGATCATGCATTGAGTGTTTTACGCTTTGATTTTATTTGGGCATTCATTCTTTCATGTGATTATTAACAGTTAAAAGGTGCGGGAATTAAAATGCGGAAAATAAAAGTCCTACGCTATTACAAGGCGCATGTCTACATCGCCAAATTAAACCAAGACCCGATTTGAATAAATTAAATGCGGAAAGCAAATATCCTAATTATCTATTACAAAGCTTTGGGGCAAATACATTATATCCACAAAAGAAATAAAAATAAATGCGAAAAGAAATTAGAATCAAGTGCGAGGGCGTTGGACCCTTTAAGGAAATTGAATTGAAATTACAAAAATTAATTAATGATTAAATAAAGAAAAGAATTTATTTTTTGATGTTTTTGTATTTAATAGAAATGAAGAAAATTAATTGGAATTAAAACCCTAATTCTAAGCATTTTTAATTATTAAAGAAATAAATTCAAGTTTTACCTAATTTACTAATTATTTAATTATAAGTTATTTACAAAAATAATTAATAATTAATAGTGATAAGAAAAAAAAGATTATTTATTAAGAAAAAGAATAAAAAATGCTAAAAGACTTGTTTTTATATTTTTTAATTATCTAAGAAAAAGCATTAAAGTTAAAAACTTAAAATTAAAACTAAATTGATTATTAAGTTTATTTACAAAATAAAACATTTAGTGAATTAAATAATAAAAATATTTTATTTTTGACTTTATGATTTTTTTGTATTTTTATGTTATAAAAATTAATTTGTGGATTTAAATAAACAATTAACATAATTAAAATAAATAAAAGAAAAGAAAAAAGGAGAGAAGAAAGTGCAAACATGGGGGGTTTTCTGACCCAATTAGGAGGTAAATTCGCAGCAATTTGGCCCAATAAGGGTGAGGCCCTGTTTGACTTCTCTGATTGCATGTGGACCCATTGACTGGCATGTATGATGAGCCCCTTTGGTGGCCTTCAGATTGGAATCTCCAGGCGCGTGGCAAGCCAGATGGTGAAGGCATATGGTACTCCCTTGAGGACATGCTGCATGGAAATACTTTGAGAAAAATAATATTGAAGAGGTGGGGGGACCTGGGAATCGAACCCAAGTCCCAATGCTTGAAGGGCACATCACTCACCAACCAGCCAAACGCGTTTGTTTGTCAAACTAGTGGAACCTGATCAATACATATGAAAATAAATGCTATTGATGTAAAACAAAAAAAATAGCGCGAAGATTTGAATGCTCCAGTCGTATGAGGACATGCCAGCGTCATCTTCTTCTTTCTGCAAAAATATCAGACAAGTAGCGGGGGTTTTAAACCCCCACTAAACAAGGCCAGGAAAAATAGCGATTAGGTTATAGCGAAAAAGAAAAAGGGTGCGATGGTATGGTTAGATTCGTCTGGAATTTCTGAGTTCAATGGTATTGGTTAGGATGGCCAATTTTGTCTTATGCGTAAAACCCCAAATCTGGAGCTTTGAAACCCTAAAAATCGTTCATGGTAACTTTCCATACGTACAAGCATTCTTCAATTAAAACGTGCTATTAGCTTCAGAATCATCATATTAGTATAGATCAAACACTAAAACATATGGAAAATGCATAAAAATTCAAGTACGATTAAGGAAATTTTCATGAACAGGGCGACTGTATTGTACCAGTTCTTTGCGTGTGGAGGTCTGATTTCAATTGGAATAGCTTCCTGGTTGTCTCAACAAGCCTTTGGAATAGTTTTGAGACCTTGAATTATACTGAAACTATGTTTTCAGTTTCCACCTTTTTTGAAAAAAATGCAAAGTTTGTTTTCAGGTTTTCAGCGCAGCATGCTTGTTCTTGTGATTAGGGTTGTGTTCCTGCTTATATGTGGAGTGAATTAGGTTTACAAAACAAGTCCAACAACCTTTGCATTGATGATTTGGATCCTTGATTTTCCATGTAATCTTTTTCAATCTTTTTTATGTCAATTATGCCAAGTTTGGAAGATTTTGCCCTTGTTGATTGGCACATGAAATAATGAGCATGTGATAGACCTATTTACTGCACAAAAAGATTTAAAACCAATGATTTGATATTTTCCTTATATTTAAAACTAATTAAATGAATAAATAAGAATAAAAATTCAATTAATTAATTAAAAATAAGAAATTAAATCCCTTTGGGCTTAATGGGTCGTGCATATGCTTTGGATAATGATTCTTGGAAGAAATTGAGGCCCATTAGCAATTTTGAGGCATTTGAAGCAAAGTTGACTTTTCAAAATTCCCAAAAATTTCCCAACTTCCACAAGGCATATCTTGCTCAATTTTTAAGTTTTGATCATGTTTTTGGACATTTTGGAAAGGTCTTGAAGTCCTATAACCAATGCCTTTGGTCCCGTGTCATTTTGATTCACCAATCTCAAGTTATGGCCTTTGACTTAAAGTGCCTTTTTGTTGACTTTTGAAAATGACCTATAATGTTGAGATTGATAACTTTTTGTGAGGGAATTTCTTGGACTTGAAGTGTGAAGATGAGTTGTAGGAAATGTCATTCTCTTCAAAATGAGCTTTGGATGGAATTTTTCTGATAAACTATGTGGAAGTTATGCCCTAGTCAATTTGCAGTTGACTTTTTCAACTGTCCAAAAATAGAAACTTTTGCATCTTGAGACTTTTTGAGCCATGCCTTGAGAATCATGATCAAGAATTGATCAAATGATGTTTATGGCTTAAAAATAAGATGTTGACCAAATTTTTTGACTTTTGACTGTCAAATGACCATTTTGCCCCTGCAGTTGACTGTTGAGCAATTAGGGTTTTTGACTGTGCAATTTGACCTTGTGAGCCTTGAAACTTGACATGTAGGTGCTTGACAATGTGTATGAGCATGGGAGACTTGATTGAGCCCTTGAAAACTTCAACTTCCTTGCAAGAACCAAAACCCTAGTTTAACTGGCTTAGGAGGATGGTTGACTGTGTAGCCCTTGAGTAGACTTTGAAGCATGCTCTTTGCAAATCTTGAAGAATATGGGAGGGCAAATTTTAGGGTACAACAGTTGCCCCTGTTCAATCTTCTTAAACCTGAGGGTGTAGATTGGCTAGCGTGCCTTTCGTAATCGGAAGGTGGAAGATGATTGAACACTAGAGTGCCCAGAAATTTGCACTCCCATAGTAGAATGTCAGCAGTATGATGGTGGGAATGGGCTTACAGATGCCATTTGGAGATTGAAGGATAGGAAGATGGGCTTATAGATGCCATCTGGGTGTCGATCGCGTAAGAGGTTCCTTAGCGAGAACTTGCGTACCTGAAAAAGAAAGATGATTACCTGACCTGTTACAGGAGCTGGTCTTCAAACTCTTTGTGTAGATGCGTTCTGGCTGGTTACAAGAATTGAGTCTTTGAACTCTTCAGACGAGCCCTGGCGAGATACAGGAATCGAGTCGGGAGCTTCAAAAGGTTATGAATGAATCAGGGATGGTTACTACCTCAACGGGACGGTGAGAGAACCTGGGGCGATTACTACCTCAACAGTAACGATGAGAGAATCTGGGGAGATTACTACCTCAACAGTAACGATGAGAGAATCTGGGGCGATTACTACCTCAACAGTAACGATGAGAGAATCTGGGGCGATTACTACCTCAACAGTAACGATGAGAGAATCTGGGGCGATTACTACCTCAACAGTAACGATGAGAGAATCTTGGATGTCTTCTACTGAGTCTTCATCAGGAAAATCTTTAGGAATCGATTTAACTGGACCAGAGAAGGCCTTTGACTGGATAAGAATCAGAAAAATCTTTAGGAGTCGATTTAACTGAACCAGGCAAGGTCTTGGAATCTTCAACTAGATAAGAATCAGGGAGATCTTAGGGTCGATCTGACTGAACCAGAGAAGGCCTTTGACTGGATAAGAATCAGAAAAATCTTTAGGAGTCGATTTAACTGAACCAGGCAAGGTCTTGGAATCTTCAACTGGATAAGAATCAGGGAGATCTTAGGGTCGATCTGACTGAACCAGAGAAGGCCTTTGACTGGATAAGAATCAGAAAAATCTTTAGGAGTCGATTTAACTGAACCAGACAAGGTCTTGGAATCTTCAACTGGATAAGAATCAGGGAGATCTTAGGGTCGATCTGACTGAACCAGAGAAGCCTTGGGTTAACTTTGACTGGATAAGAATCAGAGAAATCTTAGAATCGATTTAACTGAACCAGACTGAAGTCTTAGAATCTTCTTTGACTGGATAAGAATCAGAAAAATCTTAGGGTCGATTTAACTGAACCAGACGAAAGTCTTGAAATAACTTCAACCGGATAAGAATCAGAAAAATCTTTAGGAATCGATTTAGCTGAACCAGAGGAGGTTTTGGACATAGCTGAGAACTTAACTGGATCTTTCCTGAAAGGTAAAGGTCAGTCATATGAAATGCATGATATGGATCGAGCAATGATGTTCTCAACATAAATGAGATTGTAAGGTCATGATGCGTATGTGCATGCTATAATGTATGGAAATGCGATGTTTATGGATGTATGTTTTTGTCTGGGAAAGTAAATCCTTGACGGGTGCCGGGAATTCACATCCTGGGCTGATGTTGGAGAATAATGCTTTGTTGTTTCCGCTGGGGATGATAGTTGCAAGAATACCGGTCGGAGAAGATAACTCCGTTGAGGAATAAACTTGGCGAATGGATTACTCTGCGGGGAGAAAATTACTCTAGCGACCTTGCTGGGGAGCAATACTCTGTGGGGAAGAGTTACTTTGCTTATATGTTGATGGTAACTCCGCTGAGGATATCGTTGTTATGTTGGAAGTGTTAATAGACTTCGCTGGGGATAAGAAGACTTTGCCGAGGGCGATCTTTCTGTGGCTTTTGGCTGAGGATAACCCAGTTATATCCTGGTAGGGAAATAACCTTTGAATAAAGTCGGGGGACGCATACGTGTCCTGTAGGGGGGAAGCTTCCAGAATCTACTGGGGATAAGCTTCCTGCTGGGGAGATGATTCACCCTTTCCTGGGGAAATCTTGAACCATGTTGGGCTCTCCTGGGGAAATTTTGAGATGTATTGGGGAAGTGGCTCCGCTGGATGTTTGGTATACCGTCGGGGAACAGTCTTAGATTAAGACTGTCGAGGATGCTCGTTAAGAATATTCGTATATTGTGCTGGGGAATGTTGAGATCTGCGGGAGATACCCAACTTCCTTAAGGCTGATTGTATAACTTTGCTTGGGGAGAGTGTATTGACTTGCTGGCTCACTCTCTGGGGAATTAAGGTATATTGGTTATGTTCTTCTGCTGAACTTACCTTGGTACTTTGATGGACAGAACAATTAGATCGCTTAGACCACTCATTATTGCCCCTGTTTCTAATGTTACCTGTAATTGATCCTTTGTTTCGTATGCAAATATTTATGAGTTAGCAATTAGTGTCAAGTGCATATATCACAAATTGAACCTTGGACGTTCTTCGCAAAACAAAACAGAAAAGGAAAAACAATTGGCAATTTTAACTGAAAAATGATTTTTGTATTGATTTTTGAATTTGCCTGTAAATAGGCGTTTATGTACAAGAGGTTGACGTCCTAGTAAGAGAACGCCGCCGAATAATAGACTTTATACAATTTGTACAAAGGGAAAACAAAACAGCTATGTGAAAATTATAATCCCACTGGGTTCCAACTCTGCTATCGCCTTTATATCTTCGAGCGTCTCATCACTTGATGACCTAGCTGAAGATGAAGCTGATTGACCGATGTCGTCTGAACTTGGTGTTGATACCGGATTCTGGATGCGAAGTGATCCAATGAGACATAGTATTACGCTTTATCCCTAACTTTTGCCTGGACCGCCCTTTCGGGTTTTCAGTCCACCGGGATACCCATTTTTGCCCAAGCCGCCTTTTCAGGTTTTCGACTTGCCGGGTGTACAGATATTTTTCATTTCATCCCTTCATTTTGCCCGAACCCTTTTGGTTCGCCGGGAAGCCCTAATTTTTGCCTAGGTATGTCAACCTAGCGGGTCTTTTTTTCATGCGTAGTATCTTTTTACTATGTCTGCATTGGCGGGGTGAGGAAGGTCGTCACCATCCATGGTGGTTAGAATCATGGCTCCTCCTGAGAACACATGTTTAACCACAAATGGCCCTTCATACGTAGGGGTCCATTTGCCCCTTGGATCACTCTGAGGAAGGATGATACGTTTGATTACCAAATCCCCAACTTGATACTCTTGTGGTCTGACCTTTTTGTTAAATTCCCTGATCATCCGCTTTTGATATGTCTGACCATGACAAATAGAAGCAAGTCTCTTTTCGTCAATTAGATTTAGCTGATCAAGTCGTGTCTGGATCCAATCATCTTCACTCAAATCTGCATCCTTCATTATCCGGAGAGAGGGTATCTGCACTTCGATCGGTAAGACTGCCTCCATACCGTAGACCAAGGATAAGGGAGTTGCCCCGGTTGACGTCCTTGCTAAGGTACGGTACCCATGTAGAGCAAACGGTAACATCTCGTGCCAATCTCTATAGGTCACTGTCATCTTCTGCACGATTTCTTAATATTCTTATTCGCTGCTTCTACAGCCCCATTCATCTTCGGCCGGTAAGGAGAAGAGTTGTGGTGTTGTATCTTAAATTGCTCGCAGAGCTCAGTGATCATCTTGTTATTGAGATTGGTACCGTTGTCTGTAATGATCCTTTCTGGGACGCCGTATCGACAGATCAGGTTATGCCGAATGAACCGTGCCACAATGTTCTTGGTTACAGTGGCGTAGGAAGCTGCCTCAACCCACTTCGTGAAGTAATCAATCGCTACTAGGATGAAGCGATGCCCATTGGATGCCGTAGGTTTAATCTCACCGATCATATCTATGCCCCACATTGCAAAAGGCCAAGGTGCAGTCAAAACATTTAGAGGAACTGGAGGAACATGCACCTTATCTGCATAAATCTGGCATTTGTGGCATGTCCGAGAATGTTGGTAACAGTCGGCTTCCATGGTGGACCAGAAATACCCTGCCCGAAGGATTTTCTTTGCCATAGTGTGTCCACTGGAATGTGTTCCGAAGGTACCTTCATGCAGTTCTGCCATGATCCTTTCTGCTTCAGTCTTATCCACACAACGTAGTAAGGTCGAATCATGGTTTCGCTTGTACAGAATGCCATTGCTAAGGAAGAACTTCGCTGCGAACCTTCTCAGAAACTTTTTATCATTGATAGACGCACCTTTAGGGTATTCCTGAGCTTCCAAATATCTCTTCACCTCATGGTACCAAGGCTTCTCAGTCACCAATTCAGTCTCAAGATCACAACAGTATGCCGGTTTGTCCAGTTTCCAGATGATGACCCGGGGAGCCTCATTGTCCCATTTGACTTTGAACATGGAAGACATCGTAGCTAACGCGTTCGCCAACTGATTCTCCTCTCTTGGGAAATGTTCAAACATTATCTCTGTGAAATGGGGGATCAAGTTCAACACACATTCTCTGTAAGGAATAAGATTCGGATGTTTCATATCCCACTCCCCTTTGATCTGATTGATCACGAGAGTGGAATCTCCGAAGACACTCAGAAACTTGATCCTTAAGTCAATCGCAGCTTGGAGACCCATGATGCATGCCTCATACTCCGCCATGTTGTTGGTGCAGTTGAAACATAGTCGGGCAGTAAGTGGAGTATGAGTGCCTTGAGGGGATATTATCACAGCGCCGATACCGTTACCTAAAGCATTGGAGGCTCCGTCAAAGTGCATAGACCATCGGGATCCTTCCTCAGGTCCTTCATCCGGTCCAGGTACTTCACAATCAGTCACAATCATGATGCTCTCGTCTGGAAAATCAAAGTTCATTGACTGATAGTCGTCCACTGCTTGATGTGCCAAGTGGTCTGCCAATACACTTCCTTTGATGGCTTTTTGAGTCGTGTATTGTATGTCGTATTCCGTCAAGATCATTTGCCATCTTGCTATTCTCCCGGACAGAGCAGGCTTTTCAAATATGTACTTTATTGGATCCATCTTTGAGATCAACAAAGTAGTGTGAGTTAGCATATACTGTCTCAGCCAGCGAGTAGCCTATACCAAAGCGCAGCAAGTTTTCTCAAGCAGTGAGTATCGGGTCTCACAGTCGGTAAACTTTTTGCTAAGGTAATAAATGGCATGCTCTTTTCGGCCAGACTCGTCATGCTTCCCCAGCACACACCCCATTGAGTTGTCAAGTACTGTCAGGTATAGTATCAGAGGTCTCCCTTCAACCGGTGGCATAAGGATGGGTGGCTCTTGGAGATACTCTTTGATTCTGTCAAAAGCGGCCTGACATTCATCGTTCCAACGTACTACCTGATCTTTCTTCAGCAGCTTGAAGATTGGTTCACAAGTAGCAGTTAGGTGTGAGATGAATCGAGCAATGTAATTCAGGCGTCCTAAAAAGCCTCTGACCTCTTTCTCTGTCTTAGGAACTGGCATCTCTTGAATGGCTTTAACCTTGGCAGGGTCCACTTGAATACCCTTATCACTTATGACGAAGCCTAGCAACTTTCCAGATCTTACCCCGAAGGTACACTTGTTCGGGTTCAACCTCAGCTTGTACAACTTCAGACGGTCAAACAATTTCTGCAGATGATCAAGGTGTTCCTCCTCTGTTTGAGACCTTGCAATTATGTCGTCGACATACACTTCAATCTCATGATGGATCATGTCATGAAATAAAGCAACCATGGCACGTTGGTAGGTTGCCCCAGCATTTTTCAACCCGAATGGCATGACCTTGTAACAGAAGGAGCTTTCATACTTTCCAGGAAGCTTTTTATCACGCTTTATAACCTTCTTTGATTTACCCTTGCAAACTCTGGCTGAAACTTTGTGCAAACTTGCCCAGAAGTTCTGACCAAACTCTGTCTTGAAAGTGTCCAGAATTTGCTGAGTGTTTCAGTTTCAAGGACGTGTCTCTGAGGAGTTATAACTTGAAATCCCAGCATTTCCAAGAGAGCTTTGTTCAGCAACGTTCTAGATCTTGTGGGGGTCTATAACTCTTGTGTCAGAGGCTAATCCAGAATCAACTTGCATCAAGGTGAAAATATGGCCAGAAGTTATGAGTTTTGTCATGCTTCTTAAACACTTAGAAAGGTTCTAAGTATTTAAAATTTTGACTTTCCCAAAGTAAATTGACTTTTGATTTTCTTGATGAAACAAACTTCATATTTCAACATGTCTTAATGAAATATGATTCTTGAAGCTTGATTTTGGTCTAAAAGCCAAAGTTTGACTTTTTAATGTGAAAATGACCATTTTGCCCTTGTAGGCAACTCTCTTGAAAAATTTGTAATTCAAAGCTTGGAATTGGATGGAAGCAAAACTGAGGATCCAGGGTGATTCCTTGAGAAAATGAGAGGGTAAATTTTGAGGTACAACAGCCTATAACAGACGTTTTTGTACAAGGAAGCTGACGCTCTAGTAATAGAACGCCACTGTAAAAATGGAAGTTATACAATATTGTGTACAACAAAAAGAAAACTGCTATGTGCAATAATCCCATTGAGTTTCAATTCTGCTATTGTCGCTATGTCTTCGAGCGTCTCATCACTTTGCTGCTTGTCCGAAGCCGATTAGATTGATTGGTGCCGTTCGAGCTTGATAGTTGATATTGAGGTCTGATTGCAAGGTGATCCAATGGGACATAGTGATACACTTTAAATCCCAAACTTTTGCCTGGACCGCCCTTTCGGGTTTTCAGTCCACCGGGATACCCTTTTTTGCCCAAGCCACTTTTTCAGGTTTTCGACATGCCGGGTGTACAGATTTTTCTCTCGTTTTCATCCCTTATTTTTGTCCAAACCCTTTTGGTTCGCCGGAAGCCCTTATTTTTTCCTAGGCCAGTCAACCTAGCGGGTCTTTAATCATGCGTAGTATCTTTTCACTATGTCCACATTGACAGGGTGAGGAAGGTCGTCATCGTCCATGGTGGTCAGAATCATGGCTCCACCCGAGAAAATGTTTTTAATCACAAATGGACCTTCGTGTGTGAGAGTCCATTTGCCCCTGGGATCACCTTGCGGTAGTACGATGCGCTTGATTACTAGATCCCCGACTTGATTTCTTGGCGTATGACTTTTTATTGAAAGCCTTGATCATCCGTTTTTGATACATTTGACCATGACAGACAGCAGTAAGTCTCTTCTCATCGATCAGATTCAGTTGATCAAGTCGAGTCTGGATCCAGTCGTCTTCGTTCAAACCTGCATCCTTCATAATCCTCAGAGAAGGGATCTAGACCTCAATGGGCAGGACAACCTCCATGCCATATACCATAGAGTAGGGTGTTTCCCCTGTTGACGTCAGTGATGAGGTATGGTACCCATGAAGAGCAAATGGAAACATCACATGCCAGTCTTTGTATGTCACCGTCATTTTCTGTATAATCTTCTTGATGTTCTTGTTAGCCGCTTCAATAACGCCATTCATCTTCGGCCGGTAGGAAGAAGAGTTATGATGTTGTATCTTGAATTGCTTACAGAGCTTGGTGATCGTCGTGTTATTGAGATTGGTACCATTTTTAGTGACGACTCTCTCTGGAACACCGTACTGACATATCAGGTTATGCTTGATGAACCACGCCACGACATTCTTGGTAACGGTAGAAAAGAAGGCAGCCTTAACCCACTTCGTGAAGTAATCAATGGCCACCTGGATGAAGCGATGCCAATTAGAAGCAGTAGGTCTAATCTCTCTGATCATGTCAATGCCCCACATTGAAAAGGGCCGAGGAGCCGTCAAGATGTTTAAAGGAACCAGAGGCACATGCACCTTATCAACATAGATTTGGAACTTATGACAAGTTCGGGAGTGCTGATAACAATTTGCTTCCATAGTGGACCAGTAGTATCCTTCCCGTAGGATCTTCTTAGCCATGGTATGTCCACTTGAATGGGTTCCGAAGGTACCTTCATGTAAATCTGTCATAATCCTCTCTTCTTTGCTCTTGTCTACACAATGCAGTAAGGTAGAGTCATGGTTGCGCTTGTAGAGGATTCCATTACTGATGAAGAATTTCGCGGCGATTTATTTTCCCCAGCTAAAGAACATCATAAAAACATTGCATGTCCATACATCATGACATGTACATACGCATCATATAAAACAATTTCATTTATTTTGGGAACATCATTGCTTGATACATATCATGCATTACATACGACTAACATTTACCTTTCAGGAAAGATACAATCAAATTCTCACCAAACTCAAGCTATGAAGCCCGGGTACGACCGGATAGTATCTTGACTTCTACAACATATTGTGAAGCCCGAAGAATGACCGGATAACAGTATTAGACTACCGTGAAGCCTGGATTATGATCAGATAGTGGTATCTCTTAAAAGCAAGCTATGAAGCCCGGATTCAACCGGGTAATAGTTTAATCCCTAGCGAGCCATGAAGCCCGGATTACAACCGAATAACAGCTCAGCAAGTACCATGAAGCCTGGATTCGACCAGATAGTGGTATATCATAAACACAAGCCGTAAAGCCCGGATTATGACCGGATAGCAGCTCAGCAAGTTACCATGAGGCCTGGATTCAACCAGATAGTGGTATATCATAAACACAGGCCGTAAAGCCCGGATTACAACCGGATAGCAGCTCAGCAAGTTACCATGAAGCCTGGATTCGACCAGATAGTGGTATATCATAAACATCATCCGTGAAGCCCTGATTACAACCGGATAATATCTCAGCAAGTTATTATGAAGCCTGGATTACGACCAGATCGCAATACAAGACCATGAAGCCTGGATTACGACCAGATAATGGTAGAAGACATTGTGAAGCCTGGATTACGACCAGATAGCAACCAAGAATACTACGAAGCCTGGATTACGACCAGATAGTGGTATATCTTTAACACAATTTATGAATCCCAGATTCGACCGGATAATATCTTGATTTCTCCGAACACCATGAAGCCTGGATTTCAACCAGATAATGGCATGATACATCGTGAAGCCTGGATTACGACCAGATAGCGGTGAAAAAACACTGAAGCCTGGATTACGACCAGATAACAGTGAGGGACATTATGAAGCTTGGATTACGACCGAATAGCAGTTTACCCGACCAATTACTATGAAGCCCGGAGTCGACCAGATATTAGTTGGCCCAACAGTCAAAGGGAAGCCCGGATGTGACCGGATAACCACTTGATTTCCACCAGATAAGAAGTAAGGTATTGTGAAGCCTGGATTACGACCAGATAACAGTACAGAACACCATGAAGCCTGGATTCAACCAGATAATGGTATAAAGCATCGTGAAGCCTGGATTACGACCAGATAACGATAAAAGGACTGAAGCCTGGATTCGACCAGATAGTGGTACAAGACACTGTGAAGCTTGGATTTCGACCAAATAGCAGTTTACATGGACAATTACTAAGAAGCCCGGAGTCGACCGGATATTAGTATGACCTAAATACAAGTTGAAGCCTAGATGCGACTGAATAACAACTTATTTCCTTCTGAAGCCTGGATTACGACCAGATAGGAATCGAGAAATTGCAAAGCCTGGATTACGATCGGATAGCAAGTTTAATCTCATCTCCCCAGTAAGTCACTATAAAGCCTGGATTACGACCAGATAGCAGTCATTCTTATCACTATGAAGCCTGGATATCGACCAGATAGTAGTTTATTCTCACCTCTTCAACTCAGAGATGATTCCTCAGTAGAATAACGGATGATCGAAGCTCCTAAAGTTCAAATTTTCTCAAAATAGAGATGATTCCCCAGTAGAATAACTGACGACCAAAGCTCCTAAAATTCTATTTCTCCCAAGACAAAGAACAACATTCCCCAGCGGAATCTTCCTCAACAACAGGTATACAAGCTCTCGCTAAGGAATCTCTTATGAGATCGACACTCTTTCAGATGGCATCTTTAAGCCCATCTCCCATCATAAGCTTCCAAATGGAATCTGTAAGCCTATTCTTGACATTACAAGACAAATACCACTTCATGCGAGTGCAAATTTCTGGGCACTCTAGTGTTCAATCATCTTCCACCTTCAGATTACGAAAGGCAGACAACCAATCTACATCTTCAGGTTTAAGAAGATTGAACAGGGGCATCTGTTGTACCCCAAAATTTTCCCTCCCATTTCTCTCAATACATTCCAAGAAAGATCCTCAAGTTGCTCAAGGAAGTCCAAGGGTTGATCAAACAAGCTCTCTCCTAAGGCAGTCTATCTCAAATTAGGGTTTCATGTTGCATCAAGATAATTGAGTCCAAGGGATCCCAAATTCTAACCATTGTCCTAATATGCTTTCAAGATCATCCATGTCAAGTTTCAAGCCTTGCAGAGGAAGTTTGCTCAGTCAATTGCTCAAAGGCCTGAAAATCGACTGTGCTAGGGCAAAAGTCAATTGTGGCCCACATACAGTCAAACTTCAAGATTTTTGGTCAACATCCTTATTTTGAAGTATATTTCATCATTTGATCAAGGGTTGATCATGATTCATCAAGGATTTCTCCTAATTCATCAAGAACCAAAAGTTGCTAAATTAGGGTTTTGTTGGAAAAGTCAACTCAACTTTGACCAAGCATAACTTTCTCATACTTTATGAGAAATGACCCATCCAAAGCTCATTTTTAAGAGGATGCAATTCTATACAATCCATATTCATATCCCAAGTTCAAAATATGCAATCACAAGAAGTTATCAATTTGGACATTATAGGTCATTTTGAAAAGTTAACAAAAACACCTTTTTTGTCAAAGCTTCATACAAGAACATGGAATACCAAATTGAGATGAGACAAAAAGGGTTGCTTAGAGGACGTCTCAAGCTTTCTAAAAAGTCCAAGAACACCTTCAAAGAGTCAAAATTGAGGAAGTTATGCATTGGTGAAGTTGATCCTTTTTGCAAAATTGCCAAAAGTCAACTATGCCTTAAATTGTAATGTTTGCTAAATGGGCCCAATCTTTTGCACTTGTTTTGAGTTGGCACCATGGTCCACGAACCCTAGCCTTTGCCACTTGTCATTATCTTGTTTTTATTATTTATTTTGATTTTTATTTGAATTAAATCAATTTAAATCAAAACAAATCATAGAAAATCCAAAATATTGAAATCTCAAGATTTGGTACATGTTTCAGGTCTTAATATCCAGCTAGCATAAGATTGAATTTGTGTAAAGGCTTGGAGTGCAAAAAAAGATTGGTTTTAGGCTATTTTTGGAATGATTTTCAAGTGTATCAAATCCAAATCAAAAGCAATGATGGAGGAAGATTGTGATCATATTGGCAACCCTAATCCATTCCTCAATACATAAGGAGTATTTGCAGACCCAAAACAGGGCTAAGGAGAGGCGCATAAGGTCAGAACAAACTTGCAAAAAAACAAAGAAAAGTGGTAACATGAATTCATACTTTCAGGCAATTACAAAGCCTCCTGATCATCCCAATCGCTTCCTGGGATTACCAGCAAGCAAAACCAATCTAGAACAAGCAATTTCAGGCCTTGAAACCCACTGTAAGTCAGCCACAACTTTGATGAATTTTTGAAATCGAATTGCATAAATTTGGCATTGATAACATGAAATAATCATATATTCTTAATCCTTAAGACATTTGCAAACTATCTATAATATTCAATTGCATTTTTGTGGACTGTATCAAGATTTGCCATTGTTAAGTTTTCTTGGTTCGTTTTAGAGTTTTCTCGTGCAGGTGAAATTGGCCTAAATGGAAGAGACCATCGTGATCAGCAAATCAAACCCAGCTGATCCATGGTCTTGAATTTTATTTACATTGCTTGTATGTGATTTCTGAGATGTACAGGGTTACAGCTACAACACCATGTCCATAGGTAAAAGTTATGAGTTTTAAACGATGGATCCAGGGAAGAAGACGATAGCGTGTCACCACTTTATTGGCCGGTTTAAATTCTGGCGCGTTTGTTCTGGCCAGAAACCCATAGTTCTAATATGTTTGTTTGTTCTGCTGTATTGTTAAACTAACACCCAATGCATTAATTCAGAAGGAGGAAGTCAGAAATTCATGATTCTGGGTTTGATCCCAGGCGTGACCCTCTGGCACCTTTCCCCTTTGTTTTCACCAGATCCAGCGCTTACATCTGCTAGAGATTATCTTCTGATTTCATCAAGCAGGACCAGATCAAGCGTCCCCTGGGCATTATCCTATGGATCCACCAATCTCAGCCAGATCCAGCACACATAATCTTCTGACGGTTACAATTTGCTGGATCTACTAGCCAGGAGTAGGCCCAGTATCACCATCCTCTGGACCATCATCTTCTGGACCTCCATCCTCTGGACCATCATCTTCTGGACCTCCATCCTCTAGACCATCATCTTTTGGACCTTCATCCTCTGGATCATCATCTTCTGATAAGAGCTGCTGGCAGTGGGCCCTTGGGTTATTTCTTTTACTCTTTTTTTTATTATACTATTTCAATACTAAAATAATTTCTTTTTTAACCAATCAAAATTCATAAAATCAACTTTTCACCAAATTAGGTATAGATTTTTTTTATCAAAAATTAATTTAATTTAATTAGTGTAATTTAATTTTAAGGTAATTTTAATTCCTTTTGCAAATAAATTAAAATTAATTAGAACAATTAGGGTTTTAATTTAATTCTATTTTCTTTTTCTTAAAATAACCAAAAACACAAAAAAGGCCATTTATTTATTTTCATTAATTAATTTAATTAACTAATTAATTGTGTATTTAATTTAAAAAACCTAATTCTTTTTTCTTAGAAATAATTAAAAACAACAAAAATAATTTTCTCTTACAATTAGGTTAGAATGGGTCAAAACCTTAGTTCTCTCCCGATCTAAATTTCTTCGTGTGCACTTTATTTTATTTTTACCATATTAATGTAATTGCCCACAAGTTGTAATAGCTTAATTAGGTCTTTTACTTTCATTTACTGCTTTATTTTTTAAGGGTTTGTTTTTGGCTATGTAAATACTCGAATCCTTGTAATAGCGTAGTTTAATTTCTGCACTTTAAATTCCTCAAAATATTAAACTGTTAGATGTATGAATGTTAGGGATGCATGACAAGAATGTATGATTAACTTTAAAATAGTTAGATAACCCTAAAATGTGCAAAGATAATAACTTGAAATTGAATCACTCGCACATGCGCACTCCTAGGATACACTCCCACTTCGGTTGCCTTCGATAAACGGTCATTAAGTATAGGATGATTTAGTGGTCGCCCTTTTGTCCCAAAGATCAAAGTTGCCTCGGAATTGTTGCCTCGAATAATTGATCTAAAGACATTAGGGTTATTACAAAGACGTCCTAACATTGCTTTAGTGACCGTACGTCCCTTTCGAATTGACCCTCAAAATCCAACGATGGTGCTACCTACTCACTAATAGTGGGATAGCACTGTCTAAAGGAAACGAACATAGAATGATTCTTTTTTTCGAGTAGGTAGATTAGCTCTTAAGTACTTGCTCAAAAAAAAAAATTTTTTTCACACTTACACTCCTTTTCAAACAAAGTTTTCAAAAACACTTCGTAACACTCTTGAAAACAGAAGCAAGGGTTAAATCAAAGTCAAAACAAAAACTTTTCAAATCACACAAACACAAAGAAGCAATTTTGAAAATGATGAGCAAGTACCTAAGAGCCCGTAGATAACTACGGATAGAAAGGGTGCTAATACCTTCCCTTTCTATAATCTACCCCCCGTACTCAGAAATATCTCGAAAAAGGAATTTTTCTGTGCTTTTTTCCTTTCCTTTGTTGGATAAAATAAAAGTCGGTGGCGACTCTTGCTTACCGCGACATTTTGCAAACACAAACGCAAAATGCAAACCAGCATTCCTAAAAAACAGTCCCGGTTCTGGACACTGTATCACAAGTTTCAAGGGGAATTTTCAAAAGTGATTAAAAGATGGTTTGTATAGCACATTACAAGCTTTCCAAAATGTCCAAGAACTCCTTGAGATCATTCTTGAGTAGGGAGAATCGAAGAGAGGAAGTTAGGGTTTTCAAACTTGAATTACAGGTCATTTTGTGATGAACAAGAATTCAATTTCAAACCTATACTGCACAATCTGGATTTGAAGGCCTCTAAACCTCTAAATCTATCCATAATCAGAAGATTAGCAACTATTTGAGCTATGATCCAAGTGTTTGAGTCTTTGTCCAAGTGAATATTCCATTAATGGAACAAAGTTCACACTTCCATTTTGGAAAAGTGACTTTAATCACAAAGTCAATGCATAGAGCTCCTAACTTGTTCCTTATGATCACAAGTAATTTCAAAGGCAAAAGCAACCTGTCTAGAGCCTCCCATAAACCCAAGCCATACTTGTACTACACATTGAAACTTGTTTTCCCACTTTTCTTCAAAATCAAGTAACATAGCCATAACTTTATATCTCACAGTTCTGCCAACTTCAAACCCTCTAACCTTTTCCATGTAATTATACAAGTGTATTGCAACATAACACACGATTGAACAAGCTCCCAAACTCCCTTAAAACTCATATTGCACAAAATCTCCACTTTTGTGTCATTTCTGACTTTGAACTTCAATCTTCAAAACCACTCGTGCGTTTCTTGGCTTAACACTTCCAAAATCTTCTTAGCATCATACACAAACCATTCCAATACCTGTTTGCAAATTGTAACACCATTTATACCATCCTCCATAACCAAAAACAGAGGTTTGCATCTTGACTTCTCCAGACCATTCCAGTCATCCTCAGCTCAAGCCAGCCATTGCATTAGCTTCCTAGATGTCCAAGGAAGCTAACCTGATCATCACCACAGCCTGAAACAAGCTCAAATCCATTTCACGATTTCCAGTTTTGAGGTATTTTTCTTAAACTTCTATCTTCATATTTAGGCATTGTTAAGCTTTGATTTGTGAAGATAAAATATAGATAACATTGCCACAAAGCTGTACATATCCATAGTTTGCATTTATATGGCCTGAGCTTAGAGAATTTTAGAGTTGAAGTTTTATAAAAAATTTAGGTTTTGAATTAGGGCCAGAAAAATTCTCTTTCATCTTTGACTGTTAGCTTAAGTTATTTATATGGTTGGATTCGTGGGAAGAAATGCCATAACTTTCATGTTTGAACTTTTCATCTTTGTTGAGAGATGAAGAAGATACATGTCCTTTGGCCGGAGGTTGAAGATGAAGTGTAATCAGAGCGCGTTTTGTGTTATGTATTTATCCTTTCACATAAGTTAACGGATGTATCACCACCCCAGTGGTTAAAGCGCGTGCATGTTCACCCGTAGATCCTGGGTTCAAGCCACAGCGTGACCTTCTGCCATTTTTTCACAATTTTCTGACTTTTTTTTGTGTTTTTGAGCGCTTGGGCTTTTCATATGGGCCTAGCCATTTTTTCTCACAATACTCCTTGCCTTACTGATCCACCCCCTGACTTATTTTTATATCTTATATTTTTATTTTATTCTTCTTCTTCTTCATTATTATTATTATTATTATTATTATTATTATTATTATTATTATTATTATTATTATTATTATTATTATTATTATTATTATTATTATTATTATTATTATTATTACTATTATTATTTTCATAAATCATAAAAAATCCCAAAAAATATTTTTATTTATTAATCATACTTATATATTTTATTTTTCCATAAAACAAAAAGACTAAAAAATATTTTCTTAAAACAAATTAATTTCTTTTTTTTTCTTAAATAATTAATTTTTTAGACTTAGGATAAATTAGTATATTATTTATTATTTTTTAAATTAATTTAGAACTTAGGTTATTTTAATTAATTAATCTTCATTTCATTCTCATTAATTTAAAAACCTTTTCATAAAAAACCCTAAAAATCATTTCCAAATTACTTTCTTTTCTTAATTAGTTTAGGTTAATTTTATTTAATTTTTAATTAATAATTTTCTTTAATTAGGTCAAGACAAAAAACCATTTCATAAAAACAACAAAAATTATTTTATTTTTTTCCTATTTATATTCTTGCATTTTATTTTCAATTTTGTACAATATTCAATATGGTTGTAATAGATAATTAGGTTTAATTTTCTTACAATCCCCATTTATAAATTTGTACACCCCTTCCCCTAATGATGTAATAGTGTAATAATTTTACTTTTCATAATTTATCGCTTTATATAAATGCTAGTAATTAGGGTTTGTATGGAAAGACTAAAACCAATCAATTAGCAAACCCTAATCAAAGACAAATCAAGCATGAAAAATCAATACACTTGCACACAAGCACCCTAGGGTAAAATCCACTTGGCTTCCTTACAAAAAAATGGCCATGTTATGCATGTGAGGTATCTTAGCAAAAACAAGCAAAAATACAAGATCATAGTCCCTCGATGACGCTATATATGTTTCCTTTTCAAAATGATCTTAGTCCCTAAGGAAAGATACTAAGATACCTTGCAACATTTCTAATCATGGTTATACGATGACCCATGCTCGTCCCGTTTACATCCAAAGATAGGGTTACTTACCAAATCAATGGTAAGATAACAATATCAAAGGAAAGAGGAAATGAACATGAAAGACTTTTGAGTAGGTAGAATGTTCCTAGTTACTTGTTCACTTTCAAAACAAAACATCCTTGCTATTTTCAAAACAAACACCAACACTTTCAAAAACATCTTTCAAACTTGAAAACACTTTCAAAAAAATATTTCAAACTTGAAAACATTTTCAAAATATCAACACTTTGTATACATTCTTACGAACGAGAATCATTACAAAGTTTTCCTAAACGATGGCGCCTTTTCAAAATACTTTCAAAAACCATACAAAGCACATTTTCAAACAAAAGCAAGTGATCTAGCAAGTAACTAAGAGCCCATGGAAAATCATGGATGAAAAGGGTGCTAATACCTTCCCTTTTCATAATCTACCCCCCGAACTCAAGAAACAATCTCAAAGGTCTTTCATGTGCTTTTTCACCTTTCCTTTTTGGATAAAAGAAAAGCCGGTGGCGACTCTTGCTAACCGCAACATTTACGATAAAACGCAAAACACCCAAGTCAGTTCTCCCACCGCATCACAGATACCCTTAAAGATAAATCAAAACAAATCAAGCCAAAGAAGCAATTAAGAATGACCTGGGTCCTAAGTTAAACCCCACTTTTTTATGTCCCCAACAGAGTCGCCAGTTCTGTGATACGGTGGCAGAACTGACTGTTATACTGATTTGCATTTTTTGTTTGCAAATGTTGTGGTAAGCAAGAGTCACCACTGACTTTTATTTCATCCAACAAAGGAAAAGGGAAAAAGAACAAAAAAAAACCTTTTTTGAGATGTTTCTGAGTACGGGGGGTAGATTATAGAAAGGGAATGTGTTAGAACCCTTTCTATCCATGGTTTTCCATGGGCTCTTAGGTACTTGCTCATTTTGAAATTGCTAGCGTGTGTTTTGAAAAGTTTTTGTATAACTTCGTGGTAACCCTTGTATAAGTCCTCAAGAGTGTGATGAAGTTGTTTTTGAAAATTGTTTTGAAAGTGTTTGTGTAAAAGAGTTTTTATTGTTTTGAGCAAGTACGTAAGAGTTTCTACCTACTCAAAAAAGACTGTTCGTTCTCGTTTCCTTTAGACAACGCTATCCTACTATTAAGGAGTAGGTAGCCCCATCGTTGGAGTTTTAAGGGACATTCAAAGGGACAATTACGGTCACAAAAGCAATGGTTAGGAAACCTTATTAGTTACATTAAAGTCCTAAAGATACTTCTGAGGCAAAATTTGAACGGGTCATTTTTTATCTTTTGAGACTAGAGGGAAACCACTAAAACTCCCTATACTTCATGATCGTTTATCGAAGGTAACTGAAGTGGGGGTAACCCTAGGAGTGAGCATGTGTGAGTGTTTGATTTCAGTTCATTTATCTTTGCATATTTAGGGTGATCCACTGTTTTACTCGTTATTCTTTCCATACAAGCCTATTAGTCTAAACATTTAATAATAGCAGAAAGTAAAGTGCGAGAGTAAAAACCTAGCTATTACAAGGCTTCAGGGAGGGGGTTACATAATTCAAAAATGGGGGTAAATAGTAAATAAAGGCAGTAAATAAAATCCTAGTTAAAACTATTACAGCCTCAAAGCAATTACAATAATTAGAATGATAAATAAATAAAACACGCACGAGGAAGAACACGAGAATTGAATATCCTAATGAATGTCATTAATTAAAGGAAATATTTTTGTATTTTTTGTTGAGAAAAATAGTTGAAATTTGCAAGTTAAACCTAATTTTCCAATTGATTAATTATGAAAATAAAAGAATTTAAATTGCCCTAATTAAATTAATCTAATTAATTAATGAAATAAAATATTTTATAAAAAAAATCTGATTTTAATGTTTTTTTGTGATTTTTTGATTTAATAAAAAATGATTTTTGTTTTGTAAAAAAATAATTAAACAAATAAATAAAACAAAAGAAATTGAAAAAAAGAAAAAAAATTGGGCATGATGTTGTTAGCAATCTGGGGGTGTAAGGAGTTGAATTCGTTAGGCCCAAGATTGCTGGCCCATCTGCCTGCGTATGGATTCAGTGTAGCTCGCCTCTGAGGGTCTACCATGGGCTGCTGTGGCTAGATGATGGATCTGGATCAAGGGATAATCTAATGGCTGAGATTTGGAGCACATGATGGAGGCTTCGAATAATGATGTATGAGATCCTGCATATAAAGATTAGAAAATAAGAAAAATGTTTGGACCTGGGATCGAACCCAGGTCCTTCCTCTCATATGCGCTTGGCTTTACCGTCTGGGTTGGCTGGTTTGTTTGTTAAGATAATAACATAAATAAAACATAAAGAAAATATTAAGCATTATGCCAAAAACGCGCGCAGATTCAAATTAGCCAACCAGGCTTTGACACGCGGTCGTCTTCTTCAGTGGGATTGTCGTTTTAGCTAATGACCTTTTACCCACGGACAAACGTTGTAGCTGTAACCCTGTAAATCTCAAAAACCTTAAACAAGCAAGATAAATTAAATCCAAGTATACAGATCAACTAGGTTTGATCTCGTGAGTATGATGGTACCCATCTTTTGCCCTGATTTTACTTGTATCAAAAATCCCTAAAACGCAACCTTAAACCCTAACAATGACAGTTGTCCATACATGCGTCAAAACTCATAATTAATCATATAAATACATTCTAAATGATGATACAAACATGAAGGTATGCTTAGAAATTGTTGATCATGCGCGTATAGTCAGAATCAAATTCAAGAATAAGGGCAAACTGTGATGCTTGTGTAGGTTGATTCTGAGGGTGTTGATGCGTGAAAATGATGCTGCTAGCTTCAGGAGGTTCCCAGGAATGGATTTCTGGCCTTGAAACACCTTGAACTGCCTTCTAAATCAGAATTCGAACACCACTTTTTTTTGCCAAAAGTTGGAGTTTTTCTGGACTTGTGGAGGCAACCTTTTTGTGTCCATTAGGGCTGACATTCTTGTCTATATGTATGAGAATACATTAGGTCAACAAAACTGGAACAAATCTTGGAGATTGATGAGAAAGAGATTTGATTTTCAACTTGATTCTTTTCTTTCTAAACTTGGCCAAAACATGGTATTTTCATTCCAATAAGCCCTTGCACGATTTATTCTTGATATGCCAGCTTTTGTTGTCCATTATTTGATGAGAAAAGATTTGGAAATCATATCTTACATATTTCCTATTATTTCTTTATTTAATTTTTACTTTTAATGAATAAAAAATCAAAATAAATAATAAAAATAATAAAATAAATTATGAATGAGCTAAAGGATCGTGGTCCGTGTTAGGAACAAGTTTCAAGCACGAAAACATAGGCCCATTTGGAACAATTTCAAATTTGGTCATTATTTGCTTCATGCACATTTCCAAAAATTGGTCAACTTTATAGATGCATATATTTCTCATTTTTAACCCTAAGAGGGTGTTCTTGGACTTCTTAGAAAGATTAGAATGTCATCTAAACAACCCTTTTGTTTTCATCTCCATTGGATCTTCCATGTTCATGTAAGGAGCTTTGACCCAAAATGTGTTTTTGTTGACTTTTGAAAAGGACATATAATGTCTGAATTTATATCTTTTCATGAGTGCATTTCTTGACCTTGAGGGATGAAGATGAGTTGTAGGTAATTTAATCCTATTAAAAATGAGCCTTGGATGGGAAATTTCTGATAAAGTATGAGAAAGTTATGCCTGGTCAAAGTTTGGTTGACTTTTCCTATAGAAACCCTAATTTAGCAATTTTTGAGTTTTGATGCATTTGGGGCATTCCTAGAGGAATCATGATCAACCCTTGATCAAATGATGGATTTTACTTTAAAAATGTTGATGTTGACCAAAAATCTTGAAGTTTGACTATATGAGGGTCACAGTTGACTTTTGACCTAATAAAGTTGATTTTTAGGCATTTGAGCAATTGACTGAGCAAACTTCTTGTGCAAGGCATGAAACTTGACATGGATGGTATTGAGAACATATTAAGACCATGGAAAATATTTGAGGCCTTTTAAGCTCACCCATCTTGATGAAAATGGAAACCCTAATTGGAGATTCATTGCTTTAGGAGAGAGTTTGTCTGGCCAACCCTTAGTCAAACTTGAGCAGTTGAGGACCACTAGAGGTGTGCCTTTGAGTGCAATGAGAGGGACAATTTTGGGGTAAAAAATAAAGGTTTTGTTTTCTTTAAGATAACTCTTGTATCAGTCCTCAAGAGTGTGATAAAGCGTTTTTGAAAAGAATTTTGAATATGTGTAAGTGTAAAAAGGAATCAGATTTGAGCAAGTACTTAACAGCTATCTACCTACTCGAAAAGGGCGTTCTTTTCCTCCTTTCCTTTAGATAGTTCTATCCTACTATTAGTGAGTAGGTTTCCCTTTCGTTGGATATTTGAGGGACTATCTAAAGGGACGTTTATGGTCATTGAAGGCAACATGTAGAGATGCCTTAGCAGTTCGAAGGGACTGTCATCATGTAGGCAATATCGAGGGAAAAGATCATTTCTCGTAGGCAACTCGAGGGACATTAAGGGACCATAATCTTTATGATGACTTTTAAATTGAGGGTCTTTTCTAAGGTATCCCTACGTTCGAGGGACATGACCATTTCCGAAGGAAACCAAAGTGGGAAATACCCTAAGGGTGCAAGTGTGCAACAGTGTGCTTTTTTCAGGTATTTTATCTTAATGTTAGTGATCTAATGATTGATTGATTAACTCTTGTCATGCACGCTTAATTTACTAACAGTTTATATACAAGCATATAATATAGTGCGGGAAGTAAATTGCAGGAAAAAAACACTCTTAAGCTATTACACGGCTTCGGGGCAATTACAATTATATATGATTGAAAATGTAAAGTGCGGAAATTAAAAAAACCTAACTAAACTATTACAAATCGGGCACATTTACATAATAAAAAAATAATCGTATGAAAAATAACAAAGCGCAAAAATTAAGACGGGCATACGTTTGAAACCCTAAAAATCTAATTGCTTATTAAATATTGTATATAAAAAAAATTGAAATTTAACCTAATCTCTAATTAATTTTAAATTAAGGAAAACAAATTAAAGTTAATTAAATTAATTTTCAAAAATTAATTTTATTAAAAAAAACTCTCAGTCCTATTTTTATGATTTTCTGATTTTATGATTTTAAAAAAATGAATTTAAAAAAAAAAATAAACTAAAAAAAGAAAATAAAGTAATAGAAAAGAATGGGCCAGGGGTAAGAAGACCAAATTGGGGTGTTCATTACTGAATTTTGCTAAGGCCCAGATCTGGTGGCCCACTACAGCGTTGGATCTAGTAGTGTTGCATCTGGAAGGTCCACCATGGAGCTGCATGCTTGGAAGCGTTGGATTCAGGTTACTTGGATCTGATGGTGATGGTGCAAGGGCTTATAATGAACACCTTGTATCTGGGCGCACTGGATCCATGTGAAACCTGTTAGAAAAATAAAACTCCAGACCTGGGAATCGAACCCAGGTCTTCCACTTGATGCGCGTTCTTCCTTACCACCAAGCCATCTTGTCATCCGTGAATATAAATGAGATAATAATATAATATGTAAAAATTTAGTCAAGTATATTAACAAACAAAACGCGCGCATGGAGTGGGACCCTGGATTTCAAATGAGCCAATCAAAGAAAGCTATTCAGCCGCGCCAGTGTAGGGAGGGTCAAACCACCCCTCACGGTGGTTGACCATTGTCCTCTCCGGCGAGACAAAAATTGGAACTTGCAGAATACGACGTTTCCAATCCAGAAACTTGACCTGCCCCCCCTAAATCATAGGCTGCGAATCCAATGGTGGTCGTTTGGCCCGAAACAGCATGCAAATGCAGATGCGAAGAAAAAGAAATCGCGTGCCCTAACAATGGCACTTCTTGATTCTGACGTCAAAGCTTACATGTAATGGTTCAAAACATACGCAAATACGATATTAAACTCAAATATTGCAGAGATATCATTTATTTGCCATGAATCGAAAGTTTGAAGTTTGAGAATTTTGAAAACCGTGAGTTATCGTAGGGGGTGATTATGTATGCTTTGGCCTTCAGGGATGGGTTGGTTCTACCCCTGGGATCCTCAGAAGGATGATGGAATGCCTGGATCTGATTGAGATTGGCTGGAGAGTGAGATTTTGAATTTCACCACGCTTGAATAATTTTGAAACTTTGTTCTTGGTTTAGTGGCAGCCCTTCACGTCTCTCTTTGGTCTAGGCTTGATGTGCTTATGTAGTAAATCACTTTAGGTCAACAAATATGGAGGAAATCCAATTGATCAATGCTCTTTTAAAGTTTGAAGATTTTGATTCAAATATTTCCAAAATAAAATATCCACTTCCCTTTTCACTCCACAAGATTTTGATAGTTGGCTATGATCTTTTTGGTTTAAAAAAGATTTTCATATTATATATCTTACATATTCTTGCATTTATTTAGTATTTATTTAATTTATTTTGAACTTATTTGAATAAAATTAAAATAAATAAAATAAAAAACCCAAATAATGCATGGACATGTTTAGAGATCCTTAGATACATCATGAACACGTTTGGATCCTAAAAATTGGGCCCAATACCTCAAAAATACAAATTTGTTCAATTGAGACTTCATGCATTCCTTGAAAATTGCCTAACTTGTGCAATCCTTATCTCTCTCAATTTTAATCCTAAGAGGGTGTTCTTGAACTTTTTAGAGAGATTCAGATGTCCTCTAAAAACCCTTTTGGTTTCATCTTGTGATCGGTGGATCTGGAACTGACTGTTTAACGCTGGTTCGCGAAATGTCGCGGTAAGCAAGAGTCGCCACCGTCTTTTATTTTCTCCAATATGGAAAGGACAAAAGCACAGAAAAATTCCTTATTGAGATTAGTTCTCGGTTCGGGAGGTAGATTTATAGAAAGGGAAGGTGTTAGCACCCTTTCTATCCATGGTTATCCATGGGCTCTTAGATACTTGCTCATTTGTGTTTTCAAAATGTTTGTTTGCTTTTCAAAGTGTGAGTGGGTTTGAAAAAAAGTTTCGTTTAAAGTTTCAGATCGACTCTTGTATCAGTCCTCAAGAGTGTTTGAAAAGTTGTTTTTGAAAGCTTTTTGCAAAGTGTCGATGTGAAAAGAAGTTTTTGATTTGTTTTGAATTAGAGCAAGTATCTACGAGTCGTCTACCTACCCTAAGGAATTAGTCTGTGTAAATGTCCTTAAGGTAGTGCCATCCTACCATTGAGAGATAAGTAGCACCACCGTTGGAGGTGTTCGGGTCAATTCGAGTTTAGGGACAGTGTGGTCACCAGAGCAATAGTAGGACACCTTAGAAGCTACCCCCATGCCATGTTCATGGACATGAGGACTTACTAAAACGTCCTCTACTCAACGACCACGTTTCGAGGGGCAAGGCAACAGTGAGGCGTACCCTAAGAGTGGTGTGTGAATTGTGTGTCATTTTCAGTTATTATTTGTCTTGTCATGCATTGGGTGAGCTACGCTTTGATTTTATTTGGGCATACATTCTTTCATGTGATTGTTAGCAATTAAAAGGTGCGGAAATTAAAATGTGGAAAATAAAAGTCCTACGCTATTACAAGGCGCGGGTCTACATCGCCAAATTAAACAAAGACCCGATTTGAATAATTAAAATGCGGAAAGTAAATGTCCTAATTATCTATTACAAGGCTTTGGGGCAAATACATTATATTCACAAAAGAAATAAATAAATACACCAAAAGAGATAAGAATCGAGTGCGAGGGCGTTGGACCCTTTAAAGAAATTAAATTAAAATTACAAATTAATTAATGATGGAATAAAGAAAAGAAATTATTTTTAATGTTTTTTTTGTATTTATGAAATTAAAGAGAATTAATTGGAATTAAAATTTAAATAAAACCCTAGTTCTAAATTGTTTTTAATTTATTAAAAAAAATATTTAAGTTTGACCTAATTTAACCTAATTATTTAATGACAAGTTTATTTACAAAAAATAATTAATTATTAATAATAAGAATAAGATGAAATTATTTTATTGAGAAAAAGAATAAAAATATAAAACCTAATTTCTACCCTTTTTTAGTTTTTTAGAAAACAAATTAAAATTTAAACCCTAAACTAAAACTAAATTGATTATTAAATTTATTTACAAAATTAATAGAAATTAATATTAATAAAATATTTTTTTTTGTTTTATGATTTTCTGTTTTTTTGTGTTATAAAATTTATTTTATGAATTAAATAAAAAAACAGTAAAACATAATGAAAATAAATAAAAGAAAAGAATAAAAAAGGGAAAGAAAATGCAAACATAGGGGGGTGTTGACCCAATTTTGGAGGTTAATTTGCAGCAATTAAGCCCATTTGAATGAGGCCTTTTTGACTTTTCAGACTTGTGTGTGGAGGGGAGTTGTAGGAAATGTCATTCTCTTCAAAATGAGCTTTGGATGGAATTTTTCTGATAAACCATGTGGAAGTTATGCCTTGGTCAAGTTACAGTTGACTTTTTCAACTGTCCAAAAATAGAAATTTTTGCATCTTGAGACTTTTTGAGCCATGCCTTGAGAATCATGATCAAGAATTGATTAAATGATGTTTTTGGCTTCAAAATAAGATGTTGACCAAAAATTTTGACTTTTGACTGTCAAATGACCATTTTGCCCCTGCAATTGACTGTGAAGCAATTAGGGTTTTTGACTGTGCAATTTTGTGCTGTAAGTCTTGAAACTTGGCATGAGGATGCTTGACAATGTTTATGGGCATGTGGGACTTGTTTGGACCCTTGGAAACTTCAATTTCTTTGCCATAACCAAAACCCTAATTTTTGACTGTTATGAGGCAATTGGACTGTGCAACCCTTGGGGAGATTTTGAAGTATGATCTTGGCAAATCTTGAAGAATATGGGAGGGCAAATTTTGGGGTACAACATTTGCCCCTGTTCAATCTTCTTAGACCTGAGGATGTAGATTGGCTGACGTGCCTTTCGTAATCTGAAGGTGGAAGATGATTGAACACTAGAGTGCCCAGAAATTTGCGCTCACATGTTAGCAGTGTGATGATGGGAATGGGCTTACAGATGCCATTTGGAGATTGATGGATAGGAAGATGGGCTTACAGATGCCATCTGGGTGTCGATCGCGTAAGAGATTCCTTAGCGAGAACTTGCGTACCTGAAAAAAGAAAATGATTACCTGGCCTGTTACAGGAGCTGGTCTTCAAACTCTTTGTGTAGATGTGCCTTGACTGGTTACAGGAATTGAATCTTAAAACCTCTTCAGACGTGCCCTGGAGAGATACAGGAATCGAGTATGGAGCTTCAAAAAGGTGATGAATGAATCAGGGATGGTTACTACCTCAACGGGACGATGAGAGAACCTTGGATGATTACTACCTCAACATTAACGATGAGAGAATCTGGGGCGATTACTACCTCAACAGTAACGATGAGAGAATCTTGGATGTCTTCTACTGAGTCTTCATCAGGAAAATCTTTAGGAATCGATTTAACTGGACTAGAGAAGGCCTTTGACTGGATCGGCATCAGAAAATCTTTAGGAGTCGATTTAACTGAACCAGGCAAGGCCTTGAAATAACTTCAACTGGATAAGAATCAGGTAGATCTTAGGGTCGATCTGACGGAACCAGAGAAGGCCTTTGACTGGATCGGCATCAGAAAAATCTTTAGGAGTCGATTTAACTGAACCAGGTAAGGTCTTGGAATCTTGAACTGGAATAAGAATCAGGGAGATCTTAGGGTCGATCTGACTGAACCAGAGAAGGCCTTTGACTGGATCGGCATCAGAAAAAATCTTTAGGAGTCGATTTAACTGAACCAGACAAGGTCTTGGAATCTTCAACTGGATAAGAATCAGGGAGATCTTAGGGTCGATCTGACTGAACCAGAGAAGGCCTTTGACTGGATCGGCATCAGAAAAATCTTTAGGAGTCGATTTAACTGAACCAGGCAAGGTCATGGAATCTTCAACTGGATAAGAATCAGGGAGATCTTAGGGTCGATCTGACTGAACCAGAGAAGGCCTTTGACTGGATCGGCAACAGAAAAATCTTTAGGAGTCGATTTAACTGAACCAGGCAAGGTCTTGAAATAACTTCAACTGGATAAGAATCAGGGAGATCTTAGGGTCGATCTGACTGAACCAGAGAAGGCCTTTGACTGGATAAGAATCAGAAAAATCTTTAGGAGTCGATTTAACTGAACCAGGTAAGGTCTTGAAATAACTTCAACTGGATAAGAATCAGGGAGATCTTAGGGTCGATCTGACTGAACCAGAGAAGGCCTTTGACTGGATAAGAATCAGAAAAATCTTTAGGAGTCGATTTAACTGAACCAGGTAAGGTCTTGGAATCTTCAACTGGAATAAGAATCAGGGAGATCTTAGGGTCGATCTGACTGAACCAGAGAAGGCCTTTGACTGGATCGGCATCAGAAAAATCTTTAGGAGTCGATTTAACTGAACCAGGCAAGGTCTTGGAATCTTCAACTGGATAAGAATCAGGGAGATCTTAGGGTCGATCTGACTGAACCAGAGAAGGCCTTGGATATAGCTGAGAACTTAACTGGGTCTTTCCTGAAAGGTAAAGGTCAGTCATATGCAATGCATGATATGGATCAAGCCATGATGTTCTCAACATAAATGAGATCGTATGTTCATGATGCATATATGCATGCTATAATGTATGGAAATGCGATTTTTATGAATGTATGTTTTTGTCTAGGAAAGTAAATCCTTGACGGGTGTCGGGAAGTCACATCCTGGGCTGATGTTGGAGAACAATGCTTTGTTGTTTCTGCTAGGGATGATAGTTGCAAGAATACCGGTAGGAGAAGATAACTCCGTTGGGGAATAAACTTGGCGAATGGATTACTCTGCGGGGAGAAAACTTATTCTAGCGATCTTGCTGGGGAACAATACTCTGTGGGGAGAGAGGTATGTTGTTGAGATGTTGATGGTAACTTCGTTGGGGATACCGTTGTTATGTTGGAAGTGTTAATAGACTTCACTGGGGATAAGAAGACTTCGCCGAGGACGACCTTTCCGTGGCTTTTGGCTGAGGATAACCCAGTTACATCCTGGTAGGGAAATAACCTTTGAATAAAGCCGGGGACGCGTTCATGCTCTGTAGGGGGGGAGCTTCCAGAATCTACTGGGGATAAGCTTCCTGTTAGAGATGATTCAAACTTTCTTGGGGAAATCTTGATTGGACTCTCCTGGGGGAATTTTGAGATATATTGGGGAAGTGGCTCCGCTGAATGTCTGGTATACCGTCGGGGAACCGTCTTAGATCAAGACTGCCGGAGATGCTTGTTAAGAATATTCGTATATTATGCTGGGGAATGTTGAGATCTACTGGGGATACCCAACTTCCTTAAGGCTGATTGTATAGCTTTGCTTGGGGAGAATGCATTGACTTGCTGACTCACGCTCTGGGGAATTAAGATATACTGGTTATGTTCTTCAGCTGAACCTACCTTGATACCTTGGTGGACAGAGCAATTAGATCGCTTAGACCACTCATTATTGCCCCTGTTTCTAATGTTACCTGTAATTAATCATTTATTTCGTATGCAAATATTTATGAGTTAGCAATTAGCGTCAAATGCATATATCACAAATTGAACCTTGGACGTTCTTCACAAAACAAAATAGAAAAGGAAAACAATTGGCAATTTTAACTGAAAAGTGATTTTTGTATTGATTTTTGAATTTGCCCGTAAATAGGCGTTTTATGTACAAGAGGTTGACATCCTAGTAAGAGAACGCCGCCGAACAAAAGAGTTTATACAATTTTGTACAAAGGGAAAACAAAACAGCTGTGTGAAAAGAATAATCTCACCGGGTTCCAACTCTGCCATCGCCTTTACATCTTCGAGCGTCTCATCACTTGATGACCTAGCTGAAGATGAAGCTGATTGATCGATGCCGTCTGAACTTGGTGTTGATACCGGATTCTGGATGCAAGGTGATCCAATGAGACATAGTATTACGCTTTATCCCTAACTTTTGCCTGGACCGCCCTTTCGGGTTTTCAGTCCACCGAGATACCCATTTTTGCCCAAGCCGCCTTTTCAGGTTTTCGACTTGCCGGGTGTACAGATTTTTTTCATTTCATCCTTTCATTTTGCCCGAACCCTTTTGGTTCGCCGGGAAGCCCTAATTTTTGCCTAGGTATGTCAACCTAGCGGGTCTTTTTTATGCGTAGTATCTTTTTACTATGTCTGCATTGGCGGGGTGAGGAAGGTCGTCACCATCCATAGTGGTCAGAATCATGGCTCCTCCTGAGAACACATGTTTAACCACAAATGGCCCTTCGTACGTAGGGGTCCACTTGCCTCTTGGGTCACTCTGAGGAAGGATGATACGTTTGATTACCAGATCCCCAACTTGATATTCTTGTGGTCTGACCTTTTTGTTAAATGCCCTGATCATCTGTTTTTGATACGTCTGACAATGACAAATAGCAACAAGTCTCTTTTCATCAATCAGGTTTAATTGATCAAGTCGTGTCTGGATCCAATCATCTTCCCTCAGATCTGCATCCTTCATTATCCGAAGAGAGGGTATCTGCACTTCAATTGGTAAGACTGCCTCCATGCCGTAGACCAAGGAGAAGGGAGTTGCCCCGGTTGACGTCCTTGCTGAGGTACGGTACCCATGTAGAGAAAACGGTAACATCTTGTGCCAATCTTTATAAGTCACTGTCATCTTCTGCACGATTTTCTTGATATTCTTATTCGCTCCTTCTACAGCCCCATTCATCTTCGGCCGGTAAGGAGAAGAGTTGTGGTGCTGTATCTTAAACTGCTCGCAGAGCTCAGTGATCATCTTGTTATTGAGATTGGTACCGTTGTCTGTAATGATCCTTTCTGGGACGCCGTATCGACAGATCAAGTTATGCCGAATGAACCGCGCCACGACATTCTTGGTTACAGTGGCGTAGGAAGCTGCCTCAACCCACTTCGTGAAGTAATCAATCGCCACCAGGATGAAGCGATGCCCATTGGACGCTGTAGGTTTAATCTCGCCGATCATATCTATGCCCCATATTGCAAAAGGCCAAGGTGCAGTCAGAACATTTAGAGGAACTGGAGGAACGTGCACCTTGTCTGCGTAAATCTGGCATTTATGACACGTCCGAGAATATTGGTAGCAGTCGGCTTCCATTGTGGACCAGAAATACCCCGCCTGAAGGATCTTCTTTGCCATAGTGTGTCCACTGGAATATGTTCCGAAGGTACCTTCATGCAGCTCTGCCATGATCCTTTCTGCTTCAGTTTTATCCACACAACGCAGTAAGGTTGTGTGATCGGTGGATCTGGAACTGACTGTTTAACGCTGGTTCGCGAAATGTCGCGGAAGCAAGAGTCGCCACCGTCTTTTATTTTCTCCAAATGGAAAGGACAAAAGCACAGAAAAATTCCTTATAGAGATTGCTCTCGGTTCGGGAGGTAGGTTATAGAAAGGGAAGGTGTTAGCACCCTTTCTATCCATGGTTATCCATGGGCTCTTAGATACTTGCTCACTGTGTTTTCAAAAATGGTTTGTTTGCTTTTCAACTGTGGGTTTTAAAAAGTTTCTTTGAAAATTTCAGTTCGACTCTTGTATCGGTCCTCAAGAGTGTTTGAAAAATGCTTTCGAAAGCTTTTTGAAAATGTGTTGGTGTGAAAAGTATTTTTGATTTGTTTTGTTTTGAATTAGAGCAAGTATCCACGAGTCGTCTACCTACCCTAAGGAATTCGTCTGTGTAAAGGTCCTTTAAAGTAGTGCCATCCCACCATTGAGAGGTAGGTAGCACCACCGTTGGAGGTGTTCGGGTCAATTCGAGGGTTCGGGACATGGTGATCACCAGAGCAATGGGAAGCCACCTTAGAAGCTACCCTCATGCCAGGTTCCCGGATCATGAGGACTTACTAAGACATCCTCTACTCGACGATCACCTTTCGAGGCAAGGCAACAGTGAGGCGTACCCTAGGGGTGGTGTGTGATTTGTGTGTCGTTTTCAGTTATTTTTGTCTTTTGTCATGTCATTGGTGATCTAGCGTTTGTTTTTATTTTGTCCATACATTCTTTCATGCTTTGATTTAACAGTTAAAATATTTGCGGGAAAAGTAAATTCTAAGCTATTACAAAAGGCGCGGGTCCACATCGCCAAAAGTTTCTCGAACCCGATTTGACAGAAAATAAATAAAGCAAAAGAGAATAAAGAATTAAAAGTGCGAGAAATTATTTACACGGCTTTGGGAGAGGTACATAAATATTTAAACGAACATAAAATAAATATGCGCATTGATAAGAAATTAAGAACGAAACGAGGGCGTTGGACCCTTTTGCAAAATTTAAACTAATGAGGAATTAATTAAAAAAAGAAAGAACTTGTTTTTTTGGTGTTTTTTAGTATTTTAGGATTTACATAAAAAAAAGAGAATTAATTAAAATTAAAATAAGGTGCAAACCCTAATTCTAGTGGCTTTTAATTTATTAAAAAAATATTGAAGTTTTTTAACCTAAAATTAACCCTAATTTTTATATACAAAGTTAATTACAAAAATAAATATTTAATTATTTATGAATTTATGAAAGAAAAATAAAAAGATGAAAATTATTAATTAAACCCTAATTCTATGTTTTTTTTAGATTTTTTATTAAAAGAATTAAAATTAACCTAATTTAAAACTAAATTTAATTACATGCAAATTTATTTAAAAAAATACTAAAAAAATAAAATATTTATTGTTTTTCTCTTTTTTCTGATTTTTATGGGTATTTTTTATATTTATGAAAATATTAAATTGATTAAAAGAATAATAATTAGAAGAAGATAAAAATAATGAAAAGATAAAAAATAACAAAATTTTTGCAAACCTTGGGGGTGTCAGTCCCCAGATAGGAGGTATAGCCCAAGCAATTCTGGCCCATTAGCATGATCCGTTTGACTTTTCCAGTTAGCGTGCTGGCACATTGACTCACGTCCACGCTGTTCTCTAATTCTCAGCCTTTGGATTGACCCTGATATGCACGTGGACAGTTTGATCTGGAGGGTGTATGGTACGCTTTGATGTTGAGCCTGCATGGGAATATGAATTGCAAAATAATATATGGAAAGTATGAAGACCTGGGATCGAACCCAGGTCATTAACATTACCAGTCCTTATGCTTGCCAGTGGAGCCAACTCACGCGTTTGATTAATAAGCAACTAACAAATATTATAAAAAGAAAACAAAAGGTTAGTGGGTCTGCGCGCGAATTTTAAACTGACCAATCCACGCTTCACACGTTATCGTCTTCTCCCTTGTCTTCGTTTTCCTGAAAATATAATAAAACATGGCAACGGTTTATCATGCGTTCTCTTAGGCCAGTTTTGGAAAAATAGCGATTAGGCCTAGGACGCTCATAAATTGAGCGCGAGCATGGGTCCTTCTTCGTCCAAGTGCGCTCGTTTCAATGGTCAAGGTCCCAAGTCTCAATTTTTTATTATTTAAAAAGCCCTAATCCAAGGTCCTGTAAACCCTAGAAATTGACAATGGTAGAATCGTCTATAGCTTGCAAAAACTCAATCAAACGCATGGGTTAGTTTCAGAATAGCATAAGGAATATGAATCAATAATTAAAATGCCATGAAAATGCATAGATTTTAAACCACGATTATGAATTTTCCATGAGATATTTCAGGTTCTGTATACCAATTCTTGAGGTTTTGATGAGTGTTCTTGATTGAGAATCGTTCAATGAACCTCCAGGAAGGTGTTTGAACAGCTATTAAGCCTTGAATCAACCTGCAAAAGGGTTTTCAGTTTTTGAGTTTCTTGCCAAAAATTCAAGTTTGTCAATGGTTTCTAGCGCAGCTTCAATCGTTCTCACGGGTTGTGTTTTGGCTTTTGTATTGAGTCAATTAGGTCAACAATTCTGAGCAAAATCTCATTCATTGATGGTTTTGAAGATTTGATTTTCAAGCTTTGTTTTTTCAATCTTTTCCATACAATTTTGTACCAATTATGATCCAATCAATCCAAATCTTCCCATATTTGAATGTGCACGAATTATTGAGTAGATTACATCTGCAAAAAGATTTGTTAGGTTAAATTAAGTATTTTTCATATATTTAATTGATTTAAATGAATTATTATTAATAAAAATTCAAATAAATAAATAAAAAATGAATAAAACTTCCCTTTGGGCCAAGTGGTCGTGCACATGTCATGGATGATGAATTATGGAAGAAAAATGGGCCCATTAGCAACTTTAGGTTATTTGAATCAATGTTGACTTTTTCAAAATATCCAAAAATTTCCCAACTTCCACAAGGCATAACTTGCTCAATTTTTAAGCTTTTCTCATGTTCTTTGACATTTTGGAAAGGTCTTAGAGTCCTCTAACCAATGCCTTTGGTCCCATGTCATTTTGATTTACCAATCTCAAGTTATGGCCTTTGACTTAAAGTCCCTTTTTGTTGACTTTTGAAAATGACCTATAATGTTGAAATTGATAACTTTTTGTGAGAGCATTTCTTGGACTTGAAGTATGAATATGAGTTGTAGGAAATGTCTTTCTCTTCAAAATGAGCTTTGGATGGAATTTTTCTGATAATCCATGTGAAAGTTATGCCCTGGTCAATTTACAGTTGACTTTTTCAACTGTCCAAATAAGGAAACTTTTGCATCTTGATGATTTTTGAGCCAAGCTTTGAGAATCATGATCAAGCATTGATAAAATGATTTTTTTGGCTTCAAATTGAGATGTTGATCAAAAATTTGAACTTTTGACTGTCAAATGACCATTTTGCCCCTACAGTTGACTGTAGTGCAATTTAGGGTTTTGACTGTGCAATTTTGAGCTGAATGTCTTGAAACTTGATATGAGGATGCTTGACCATATTTATAGGCATGTGAGACTTGATTGGCCCTTTGAACACTTCATTTTCTTGATCAGAACACAAACCCTAATTTTGACTGTATAGGAGACCTTTGCACTGTGCAACCCTTGGGGAATTTTGAAGCATGACTTGGCAATTTCTTGAAGAATATGGGAGGGCAAATTTTGGGGTACAACAGTTGCCCCTGTTCAATCTTCTTAGACCTGAGGATGCAGATTGGCTGATGCGCCTTTCGTAATCCGAGGGTAGAAGATGATTGAACACTAGAGTGCCCAGAAATTTGCGCTCACATAGTAGCCGTGTGGTGATGGGAATGGGCTTATAGATGCCATTTAGAGGTTGATGAATAGGATGATGGGCTTATAGATGCCATCTGGATGTTGATCGCGTAAGAGATTCCTTAGCGAGAACCTGCATACCTGCAAAAGAAAAATGAGTACCTGGCACGTTGCAGGAGCTGATTTTCAGATGCTTGGTATAGATGTGTCCTGACTGGTTACAGGAGCTGAGTCTGGAGCTTCAAACGGTGATGAATGAACCAGGGATGGTTACTACCTTAGCGTGAACGGTAAGAGAACCTTGGGTGACTTTAACTTCAACTACGCTCGTTGAGAAAATCTTGGTGGGAATTACCATCTTCGCAGTATCGGGAAGAGAACCATAGGCAATTATAATCTAAAAGGGAATTACATCTCACGCACCGTCGGGGAGAGGACCAAAGGAAATTATAACCTGAAAGGAAATTACATCTCACGCACCGTCGGGGAGAGGACCACAGGAAATTATAATCTCAAAGGGAATTACATCTCACGCACCGTCGGGGAGAGGACCACAGGAAATCATAACCTAAAAGGGAATTACATCTCACGCACCGTCGGGGAGAGGACCACAGGAAATTATAATCTCAAAGGGAATTACATCTCACGCACCGTCGGGGAGAGGACCACAGGAAATCATAACCTAAAAGGGAATTACATCTCACGCGCCGTCGGGGAGAGGACCACAGGAAATCATAACCTAAAAGGGAATTACCTCTCACGCACCGTCGGGGAGAGGACCACAGGAAATTATAATCTCAAAAGGAATCACCTCACGCACCGTCGGGGAGGGAACCATAGGGAATTATAATCTCAAAAGGAATCACCTCACGCATCGTCGGGGAGGGAACCATAGGGGATTATAATCTCAAAAGGAATCACCTCACGCACCATCGGGGAGGGAACCATAGGGAATTATAATCTCAAAAGGAATCACCTCACGCACCGTCGGGGAGGGAACCATAGGGAATTATAATCTCAAAAGGAATCACCTCACGCACCGTCGGGGAGGGAACCATAGGGAATTATAATCTCAAAAGGAATCACCTCACGCACCGTCGGGGAGGGAACCATAGGGAATTATAATCTCAAAAGGAATCACCTCACGCACCGTCGGGGAGGGAACCATAGGAAATTATAACCCGGATAACTTCTACTGAGTCTTCATCAGAAAAATCTGTTGGGAGTCGATTTAGCTGGACTAGAGAAGGCCTTGGACTGGATAAGAAATCTTTGGAGTTGATTAACTGAACCGGTCTAGGTCTTGAAATATGATGGAGAATTTAGCTGAATCCTTCCTGAAAGGTAAAGATCAGTCATATGCAATGCATGATATGGATCAAGCAATGATGTTCTCAACATAAATGAGATTTGTATGATATGATGCGTACATGCATGCTATAATGATGTATGTGATGTTTTATAAATATGTTTTTTCGTCTAGGAAAGTAAATCCTTGACGGGTGCCGGGAAGTCATATCCTGGGCTGATCTTGAAGAAAAGATTTTTGCTTCCGCTGGGGATGATGACTGCAAGAATACCGGTAGGAGAAGATGACTCCATTGAGGAATAAACTTGGCAATATGGAAGATTCTGCGGGGAGAAAAGTACTCTAACGATCTTGCTGGGGAGCAATACTCTGTGGGGAGAGAGGTATCTTGCTGAATTGTTGATAGTAACTTGCTGGGGATATCTTTGCTGTATTGGAAGTATTGATGGACTTCGCTGGGGTAAGAAGACTTCGTCGAGGACGCTCTTTCCGTGGCTTTTGGCTGAGGATAACCCAGTTATATCCTATTAAGGAAATAACTCTTTAAATAAAGCCGGTCGACGCGTTCGCGCTTTGTGAGGGATAAGCTTCCAGAATCTACTGGGGATAAGCTTACTGCTTGGGGAGATGGATTCCAACTTTCCTGGGGAATCTGGGCTGGACTCTCCTGGGGAGATTTTGAACTGTAGGGGAAGTGACTCCTTTGAATATCTGGTATGCCGCCGGGGAACAATCTTAAGTCAAGACTGTCGGGGATACTTGTTAAAGATATACATGCTGCTGGGGAATGTTGATATCTGCTGGAGGATATCCAACTTCCTTGAGATTTGATAGCTTGGAGAGAGTGTACTGACTGCTGGCTTACTCTCTGGGGAATTGAGATGTACTGGTCATGTTCTTTAGCTGAACCTTCCTTGGTACCTTGGAGGACAGAACAATTAGATTGCTCGGACAACTCTTTTATTGCCCCTGTTTCTAGTGTTACCTGTAATAAATCCTTTATTTCGTATGCAAATATTCATGAGTTAGCAAATTATTGTCAATGCATATATCACAAATTGAACCTTGGACGTTCTTCGCAAAACAAAACAGAAAAAGAAAAACAATTGGCACGTTTAACTGAAAAATATTTTTGTATTGATTTTTGAATAGCCTGTAAATAGGCGTTTTGCGTACAAGAGGCTGACGTCCTAGTAAGAGAACGCCGCCGAACAAAAGAATTTATACAAATTTGTACAAAAGAAAATAAAAAAGTTGTGTGAAATGAATGATCCCACTGGGTTTCAACTCTGCTATTGCCTTTATAACTCCGAGCGTCTCATCACTTGATGACCTTGGTTGAAGGTGAAGCTGACTGATCGATGCCGTCTGAACTTGATGTAGATACCGGATTCTGGATGCAAAGTGATCCAATGAGACATAGTATTACGCTTTTATCCCTAATTTTTGCCTGGACCGCCCTTTCGGGTTTTCAGTCCACCGGGATACCCATTTTTGCCCAAGCCGCCTTTTCAGGTTTTCGACTTGCCGGGTGTACAGATTTTTCATTTCATCCCTTCATTTTGCCCGAACCCTTTTGGTTCGACAGGAAGCCCTAATTTTTGCCTAGGCATGTCAGCCTAGCGGGTCTTTTTTTCATGCGTAGTATTTTTTTACTATGTCTGCATTGGCGGGGTGGGGAAGGTCGTCACCATCCATGTTGGTTAGAATCATGGCTCCTCCTGAGAACACATGTTTAACCACAAATGGACCTTCGTACGTAGGGGTCCATTTGCCCCTTGGATCACTCTGAGGAAGGATGATTCGTTTGATTACCAGATCCCCAACTTGATATTCATGTGGTCTGACCTTTTTGTTAAATGCCCTGATCATCCGTTTCTGATACGTCTGACCATGACAGATAGCAGCAAGTCTCTTTTCATCAATGAGGTTGAGCTGATCAAGTCGTGTCTGGATCCAATCATCTTTGTTCAGATTTGCATCCTTCATTATCCGGAGAGAGGGTATTTTCACTTCGATCGGCAAGACTGCCTCCATACCATAAACCAGAGAGAAAGGAGTTGCCCCGGTTGACGTCCTAGCTGAGGTACGGTACCCATGTAGAGCGAACGGTAACATCTCGTGCCAATCTTTATAAGTCACTGTCATCTTCTGCACGATTTTCTTGATGTTCTTATTTGCTGCTTCTACAGCCCCATTCATCTTCGGTCTGTAAGGAGAAGAATTGTGGTGCTGTATCTTGAACTGCTCGCAGAGCTTAGCGATCATCTTGTTATTCAGATTGGTACCGTTGTCTGTAATGATCCTCTCTGGGACGTCGTACCGACAGATCAGATTATGCCGAATGAACCGTGCCACAACAGTCTTGGTTACCGTAGCATAGGATGCTGCCTCGACCCACTTCGTAAAATAATGAATCGCCACTAGGATGAAGCGACGCCCATTAGATGCCGTAGGTTTAATCTCACCGATCATGTCTATGCCCCACATTGCAAACGGCCAAGGCGCAGTCAGAACATTCAGGGGAACTGGAGGAACATGCACCTTGTCTGCATAAATCTGGAACTTGTGGCATGTCCTGGAATGTTGGTAACAGTCAGCTTCCATTGTGGACCAGTAATATCCTGCCCGTAGGATTTTCTTAGCCATAGTGTGTCCACTGGAATGTGTACCAAAGGTCCCTTCATGTAGCTCTTCCATGATCCTTTCTGCTTCAGTTTTATCTACACAACGCAGTAAGGTTGAATCATGGTTTCGCTTGTACAAGATGCCGTTGCTAAGGAAGAACTTGGCTGCGAACCTTCTCAGGAACTTCTTATCATTGATGGATGCACCTTCCGGGTACTCCTGAGTTTCCAAATATCTCTTCACCTCATGGTACCAAGGCTTCTCAGTCACTAATTCAGTTTCGAGATCGCAACAGTATGCTGGTTCGTCCAGTTTCCAAATGATGATTCGGGGAGCCTCATTATCCCATTTGACCTTAAACATAGAAGACATTGTAGCTAACGCGTCCGCCAACTGATTCTCTTCTCTCGGAAAGTGTTCAAAGGTTATCTTCGTGAAGTGGGGGATCAGGGTTAATACACATTCTCTGTAAGGAATCAGGTTTGGATGTTTCGTATCCCACTCTCCTTTGATCTGATTGATCACAAGAGCAGAATCTCCGAAGACACTCAGAAACTTGATCCTTAGGTCGATCGCAGCTTGAAGACCCATGATGCACGCCTCATACTCCGCCATGTTGTTGGTACAGTTAAAACATAGCCGGGAAGTGAGTGGAGTATGAGTACCTTGTGGAGATATGATTATGGCGCCGATACCGTTTCCCAAAGCATTGGAGGCTCCGTCAAAGTGCATAGACCATCGGGATCCTGGTTCAGGTCCTTCATCCGGTCCAGGTACTTCACAGTCAGTCACAATCATAATACTTTCATCCAGAAACTCGAAGTTCATTGACTGATAATCATCTACGGCCTGATGTGCCAAGTGGTCTGCCAATACACTCCCATTGATGGCTTTCTGGGTTGTATATTGAATGTCGTATTCCGTCAAGATCATTTGCCATCTTGCAATTCTCCCAGACAGTGCAGGCTTTTCGAATATGTATTTTATAGGATCCATCTTTGAGATCAACAAGGTAGTGTGAGTCAGCATATACTGTCTCAGCCGGCGAGCAGCCCATACCAAAGCGCAACAAGTTTTCTCAAGCAGTGAGTATCGGGTCTCACAGTCGGTAAACTTTTTGCTAAGGTAATAAATGGCATGCTCTTTTCGGCCAGACTCGTCATGCTGCCCCAGCACACACCCCATTGAGTTGTCAAGCACTGTCAGATATAGTATCAGGGGTCTCCCTTCAACCGGTGGCATAAGGATAGGTGGTTCTTGGAGATACTCTTTGATTCTGTCAAAACCAGCCTGACATTCATCGTTCCAACGTACTACCTGATCTTTCTTCAGCAGCTTGAAGATTGGTTCACAGGTAGCAGTCAGATGTGAGATGAACCGAGCAATGTAATTCAGGCGTCCTAGAAAGCCTCTGACTTCCTTCTCTGTCTTAGGGACTGGCATCTCTTGAATAGCTTTGACCTTAGCAGGGTCCACTTGAATTCCCTTGTCACTGACCACGAAGCCTAGCAACTTCCCAGATCTTACCCCGAAGGTGCACTTGTTTGGGTTCAATCTCAGCTTGTACAGTTTCAACCGGTCAAACAACTTATGCAGATGATCTAGGTGTTCTTCCTCAGTCTGGGACCTTGCGATCATGTCGTCCACATACACTTCTATCTCATGATGGATCATATCATGAAATAAAGCGACCATGGCACGTTGGTAGGTTTCCCCAGCGTTCTTTAGTCCAAAAGGAATGACCTTGTAGCAGAAGGTGCCCCACTGAGTAACAAATGTAGTCTTCTCCATGTCTTCAGGTGCCATCTTGATCTGATTATAACCTGAAAAGCCATCCATGAAAGAGAATACCTTGTGCTGAGCTGTATTATCAACAAGGACATCAATGTGAGGTAAGGGGAAGTCATCCTTGGGGCTGGCCCTGTTCAGATCCCTGTAATCGACACACATTCTGACCTTACCGTCCTTCTTAGGTACCGGCACCACATTAGCAACCCACTGAGGGTAAGAAGTCATTGCAAGGAACCCAGCATCAAACTGTTTCATAACCTCGGCTTTAATCTTTTCAGACATCTCTGGACGCATCCGACGGACCTTTTGCTTAACTGGAGGGCAGTCCTCCTTAGTTGGCAAGTGATGGACCACAATATCGGTATCCAATTCGGGCATGTCTTCGTAGGACCAGGCAAAGATCTCCATATAATCATGCAGCATCTTAGTCAACCGTTGCTTCACGCTGAGCTCTAGGTTGGCACCAATCTTCACCTCTTTCCTGTCTTCTTCAGTACCCAGGTTTATGGTTTCCACTGGCTCTTCATGGGGTTGAATTGCCCTCTCTTCCTGAAGTAACAGTCTTGCAAGCTCGCCAGGCACTTCGCAATCATCTTCACCTTCGTCTTTGGCTAAGTTGATCGGATTTTCGAAGTCATAATTGGCAGTAGCAGAGTTGTTATCGGTGAGATCCAGAGTGGATTGAAACCTGTATGAGTGAGTGTGTGTGTGTAAATACAGCTGTTTTTTGAAATATATGTAAAGGAAAGAAAGACAAAAAGGAGCATAAAATTTGCGATGCGAGAAAACGTCCAAGATTTTCATTCATGATATATGAAATGACAATTTATATGCCCTCACAAATGACACCACGGTGCCTCGGGTAAGACACCGGGCCAAAGAGTTTATTATTGTTTATTACAAAATAACGAAACAAAGAAATTTATTACTGCGTCACAAAGGTAACAGGAGTGTGGTCCTTAGCAATCCAATTGTTCAATCCGCCTTCGGTTGTCGGGTAGATCCAACTATTGAATTCCGCTTCATCCACTTCGTTGTCTTCCCCAACGGCATTCACTCCTGGATTTGTAATGATCACAGGAGGTCTTCCGATCTTTGCTTTCCTCATAGCTTTCTAACCTTCTGTAGTAAAACCCAGCCCAAATTTATCAGTCTTCTGAGTAAAGTCTAGAAGCCTGCCCCAGTTAGCGCTTTCACCCTTTTGAACCACAGCCTGGGCATCCTTTAGGGAAGCCATCTTCAAAGGAACACTTCCTTCCGTTGTTGTTTCTGATGCCGCTGTAATTGGAAGCACCTCCTCGAAATGCTGAAAGGGGGTTTCAATAAACTCCCCATCCATCTCAATGTATCTGAAGGAGTTCAGGTGGCTTACCATATATTCCTCCTCTCCTTGCACAATGACGATCTTCCCTCTGACAGGGTACTTCAGCTTCTGGTGCAAGGTAGAGGTCACTGCCCCAGCCTTATGTATCCAAGGTCGACCCAATAGACAAGAGTAAGATGGACGGATATCCATCACATAAAATGTAGAGTCAAACACCTGAGAGCCCACACGAATCGGAATGTCAACCTCTCCATGAACCATCCTTTTTGAACCGTCAAAGGCCCTGACGATGATATTGATGGGTTTCAATTCCAGGCCTTCACAGTCTAAACGGTCCAAAGCCTTCTTGGGCAGCACATTCAAAGAAGAACCAGTATCCACCAACACATGTGCCAAGGTAGTGCCCCTGCATTCGATAGAGACATGCAGAGCATCATTATGGTCTCTTCCCTTCGCGGTCAAGTCAGCATCTGAGAAGCCCAAGCCATTGTCTGCTGTCAGATTTGCTACGCAATCAGTGAACTGGACTGCAGATGTCTCATGTGGCACATGGGCCGTCTTGAGGAATGAGATTAAGGCCCTGGCATGGGCCTTGAAGCACAGCAATAAAGAGAGCATGGAGATCTTGGAGGGCGTGTGCCCCAGCTGTTCCACAACATTAAAGTCACTCTTCTTTATAATCTTTAGAATCTCCTCCATTTCTTGTTGGGAGGCCTCAGCAGTTATAGGTACAGGTGCCTCCATCTGGGCAGGCTCCACTTCAACTCCTTTGCCCCGAGCATTGGATGACTCGGCAGCAGGAGAAACAATTGGATCAGCAGCAGGAACAGGTACACTTGTAGGAGTTATGAGAAGCGGTCTTCGAGCAGCAGGAGGTGCAATGTCAGGCGAGAAGAGCCTGCCACTGCGGGTAACCTTGGCTGGGCCAGTGATATCACAGATGCTGGCACCAGCGTTGAACTCTTGTTTAATCCCATTCACATACACGTCTACCCCATAATGCCAGGGGACAGCTTTATCAGATACATAGGGCAGGGGCCCCGGAACAGTGATAATAACAGTTGCAACGGTCATGATTTGAACGGGCTTCTTCGGGAGAGCCGGGATTGGATTATTGAAGATAGTCACCACAGAAACTTCTTCCACCGGAACCAACTGAACAGCAGACTTCTTAAACAGATTCTCCTTGCTATCCATTAGGCTTTGGATGCCTAACTTCAGCAAGGGACAACCAGATAGGGACACAGCACAGAACAGGCAACCCTCACTACAACCCGGAAATAAACCGGCCAGCAGCAGGTTCTTCTTGACAATCTTCAGAGGAGTGGCTAGATCATCCACAGAAACAGCATAAACATCCTCGTCAACAGCATTTACCCCGTGCTGAGGCATAGGAGCAGTAACTACATTCGGCCTTTCAGGCGCTTCGAACTGTATCTCCTTTGCGTCGATAAGGTCTTGCACCTTACTCCTTAATGCCCAATAGTCATCAGTAGAATGCCCCGGGCTGTCTGAATGGTAAGCACAACGAGCATTCGGGTTGTATTTAGGAGATGCAGTATTTGGGAACTTCGGAGCTTCCCGGACAGTCACTAAGTTGGTTGATAGCAACTGGCAGGATCTGCGACAAGGTCATACTTAAGCGGGTGAACTCTCTCCGGGGTCTTTCAGCCCTTTGAGGATTGTTTGGCCGAGGAGCGGCAGCAGGTTTGGCAATCATTACCGCACTGACAGATTGGCGGCGCTCAGGTCTCTCTGATCTCTTGGAACCATACACGGCACTAGCCTCCTTCTTGAAGGGTTTCTTCTCCGAACTGGACGATGCACCCTTCGGAATTTTTCCAGACTTTAACCCAGCTTCAATTCTCTCTCCAGTCAGAATCAAATCAGTGAACCCTGCAGACGAATTCCCAATGAGATGGTTGAAAAATGGCCCAGATAGGGTCCCTAAGAACATGTCTACCAACTCCCGATCGGTCAACGGTGGTTGCACCCTGCCAGCCAGGTCTCTCCACTTCTGAGCGTACTCCTTAAAACCTTCACTTGAACCTAACGACATACCCTGGAGTTGGGTACGTGTAGGGGAAAGGTCGGCATTATATTGATACTGCTTGTAGAAAGCAGTAGCCAACTCCTCCCAGTTACGAACCTTGGTCCCATCCAGCTGATAGAACCATTTGAGATGAGTCCCTGAAAGACTCTCCTGGAAGAAGTGGATCCACAAATTCTTATCCGCAGAGTACGGTTGAATTTTCCGAACATAGGACCTTAGATGCAGCTTGGGACAAGACGCCCCGTCATATTTAGAGAAGGATGATGCTTTGAACTTGTGAGGGATAATCACACCAGTAGACAAACCCAGATCTCCGAAATCCAGCCCAGGTACCTGTTGTATTTCCATAGCCTTCAACCTGTCTTCCAACTGCTTATAACGGTCTTCTGCAGGAGGATACTGCTCTTCATCAAAATCAGTCTCGTTGTCGGAGACTACCGGACTAGGGACCCTTGCTTCTGCCTGAGGACTACTCTTGCCGACAGAAGAACCAGCCTCTTCATGCTGCAGAGTATTGCCAAACCTTCGGCCCGAGTTGAACAAAACAGTTCTTCTCTTCTTCTTCTTCTCCTTCTTCAGGAGCATAGCCTTCAGCTCTTCTTGGCCTTGAGCCAGACCCTTGATTAATTCCTGGAATTGTGCATTCTGCGCCTGGAGAGCCTTGATGGATGTCTCAGTTGATGAAGAGTCGGGATTCATGATGCTGAAATAAACAGCGAAGAACTGTAAGCAACCTGAAAAGAGGAAAAACCTGTTATGCACATGATGAATGGGATGTGTTTATGCAATGCATTCAAGGGTTCGAAAATTCAACTTTATTGTAGACAAAAAGGAACACACGTTATCATTAAGGAAATAACTGTTTAGTACATCAAAGCCTCGTGGGCAAAATGATACAAAAATCAAATCAATCCCAGAATATACTACGCATCCTCTTTGGAGCTATGTAGGTGTTGAGGTTCCTCTCCTCATGCAACAGGCGGGTGAGCTCCAAGACCTTCTTTTCACTGGCATGTAGACTAGTCTCAAGAGAATTCCTTTCCTCCTTAAGCTGGACCCAGCTCTTCTGCATCTCTTCCCAGGATGTGTGCATATCAGGGTGCTGAATAGTGTAGGACACTTCTCCTTCCAAGACTGGCTCTTTGATCACAGGGAGCATGTGAGGATAGGGCATTACTAACTTCTGGGAGCGGGCTCGTACCCACTTGAGATAAGGTTCCACCGGGATGGAGTTCCTGTGCCCCAGTGTCTTGCTGTCTATCCTACTTGGCATTCTCCAGGCTCTGATAAATCTCTGGCGAAGTCCTTGAGTATCGTTGTCGAAGTCAAAAACTATGTCAGGAATTAACATGTCATGAGGACCATCCCTCCGAGCATAACCAAACTGTCTCCAAGCCAGGCATGGGCTGTAAGTAATACCTCCTCTGATTCCAAGTAAAGGAACATTAGGGTACTCCCCGCAACGATCAATGATAGTGACGTCTTCTCTGGATCTAGGGCACCAATGTATATCTGCATGTGTAAGAGTCATCAACCGTTGTGACCATCTCAAACCCCGCTCATTCTTCAAAACTGATTGTGGAAGGTGCGAAATAAACCACCTTCCCAGGAGAGGAGTGCAACACATAAGGACACCTCTTTTTCTCATGGTTAGAGTGTAACATGAGTGAAGGATGTCCCCCAGCAACGTAGGTATAGGATTCCTGGACATAAAGATCTGGACAACACTGATATCAATGAGCTGATCTGGATTAGGGAACAACACCAAACCATAGACAAGGAGGGCCACAACCTCTTCAAAAGCTTGCAAGTCAAGGGAGTTCCAACATTCATGGGCCTTTTCAAACAGAAACCTGGCTAAGAACCCTTTGATACCACTTCTAACTTCCTAATGTCCCTTGAGGTTAGATGACTGTAGGTGCAAGGCTTTAGCAATCTCTTCAAGCTTAGGTTCCTTTTCTGTACCGTTGAAGGGTAGCTGATCAAGGATAGGGATCTTCAGGAGCCGGGAGAACTCCTCTAATGTAGGTACCAACTGATAGTCCAAGAAGGTGAAACAGTGATGCAGAGGGTCAAAGAACTGGAACAGGACCTTTATCATATCTTCCTCAATGTTGGTATTGACCAAGCTGATGAGGCTTCCATGTCTTTCACTGAATGATGAGTTCTCAGGAATCCTGGATATAAGCTCCTTAAGCTGAGGAGGGATCCTTACAAGACTGATTTGAATTGTCTTTCTACGAACAGTTTCCATGTCCTACAAAACAAGAACAAAGATGAAAATTCGAACCCCTGAAATGGTTAGTCAATGCATATGATGCTGGATGATGTCATGATGCTATGATTAAACACACCACAGATATTTACAAAGACAAACATGTAAGGCACACAAGGCACACAAGACAAGCCCTTAAGGTTTAAGGCCAGCATGGGGTCTGGGTAGTACCCTCTTGAAGTTGGTGGGCTCAACCTGTCCTAATCAAAGTAACCGGGTTCTAAGGATCCCAATATCACGGGATTGCTTTCATTGTTCATCGTTTCGATTTAGCCACTGAACTGGCGACCGAAATATTCCAGGAAAGCAACCCTCAATTGAGTGTAGTATCGAGTATCAACCAACCTCGGACTGCACCAAAGTCAGTTATCTCACTACCCTAAAGAGGCCAAGATAGTTCAATTAAGGTTCCTAAGGTCTGTTGATGCTTCATGACACCACGCGGAGGCCCCGTACTCTCCTTGACTGAACTCAAGGGTTACCGGTACACACCAAAGTGCCACATCAACGTAGCAGACTGTTTCAACCATGTCGGTATACCCCGCACAGTTCCCTCACAGCCTTGTTGCTACTTTCTAAGAAGGTATCCCCAGATCCGGGTTAGGATCTATAGAACTCCCAAGCAACCCACAATAATAAAGCAAACAAAGAAGACAATTGAAAACACAGTGATCTTAATCCTAAGGTACACCTCACTTTAAAGATAAGTCCCCAGCAGAGTCGCCAGTTCTGTGATCGGTGGATCTGGAACTGACTGTTTAACGCTGGTTCGCGAAATGTCGCGGAAGCAAGAGTCGCCACCGTCTTTTATTTTCTCCAAATGGAAAGGACAAAAGCACAGAAAAATTCCTTATAGAGATTGCTCTCGGTTCGGGAGGTAGGTTATAGAAAGGGAAGGTGTTAGCACCCTTTCTATCCATGGTTATCCATGGGCTCTTAGATACTTGCTCACTGTGTTTTCAAAAATGGTTTGTTTGCTTTTCAACTGTGGGTTTTAAAAAGTTTCTTTGAAAATTTCAGTTCGACTCTTGTATCGGTCCTCAAGAGTGTTTGAAAAATGCTTTCGAAAGCTTTTTGAAAATGTGTTGGTGTGAAAAGTATTTTTGATTTGTTTTGTTTTGAATTAGAGCAAGTATCCACGAGTCGTCTACCTACCCTAAGGAATTCGTCTGTGTAAAGGTCCTTTAAAGTAGTGCCATCCCACCATTGAGAGGTAGGTAGCACCACCGTTGGAGGTGTTTGGGTCAATTCGAGGGTTCGGGACATGGTGATCACCAGAGCAATGGGAAGCCACCTTAGAAGCTACCCTCATGCCAGGTTCCCGGATCATGAGGACTTACTAAGACATCCTCTACTCGACGATCACCTTTCGAGGCAAGGCAACAGTGAGGCGTACCCTAGGGGTGGTGTGTGATTTGTGTGTCGTTTTCAGTTATTTTTGTCTTTTGTCATGTCATTGGTGATCTAGCGTTTGTTTTTATTTTGTCCATACATTCTTTCATGCTTTGATTTAACAGTTAAAATATTTGCGGGAAAAGTAAATTCTAAGCTATTACAAAAGGCGCGGGTCCACATCGCCAAAAGTTTCTCGAACCCGATTTGACAGAAAATAAATAAAGCAAAAGAGAATAAAGAATTAAAAGTGCGAGCAATTATTTACACGGCTTTGGGAGAGGTACATAAATATTTAAACGAACATAAAATAAATATGCGCATTGATAAGAAATTAAGAACGAAACGAGGGCGTTGGACCCTTTTGCAAAATTTAAACTAATGAGGAATTAATTAAAAAAAGAAAGAACTTGTTTTTTTGGTGTTTTTTAGTATTTTAGGATTTACATAAAAAAAAAGAGAATTAATTAAAATTAAAATAAGGTGCAAACCCTAATTCTAGTGGCTTTTAATTTATTAAAAAAATATTGAAGTTTTTTAACCTAAAATTAACCCTAATTTTTATATACAAAGTTAATTACAAAAATAAATATTTAATTATTTATGAATTTATGAAAGAAAAATAAAAAGATGAAAATTATTAATTAAACCCTAATTCTATGTTTTTTTTAGATTTTTTATTAAAAGAATTAAAATTAACCTAATTTAAAACTAAATTTAATTACATGCAAATTTATTTAAAAAAATACTAAAAAAATAAAATATTTATTGTTTTTCTCTTTTTTCTGATTTTTATGGGTATTTTTTATATTTATGAAAATATTAAATTGATTAAAAGAATAATAATTAGAAGAAGATAAAAATAATGAAAAGATAAAAAATAACAAAATTTTTGCAAACCTTGGGGGTGTCAGTCCCCAGATAGGAGGTATAGCCCAAGCAATTCTGGCCCATTAGCATGATCCATTTGACTTTTCCAGTTAGCGTGCTAGCACATTGACTCACGTCCACGCTGTTCTCTAATTCTCAGCCTTTGGATTGACCCTGATATGCACGTGGACAGTTTGATCTGGAGGGCGTATGGTACGCTTTGATGTTGAGCCTGCATGGGAATATGAATTGCAAAATAGTATATGGAAAGTATGAAGACCTGGGATCGAACCCAGGTCATTAACATTACCAGTCCTTATGCTTGCCAGTGGAGCCAACTCACGCGTTTGATTAATAAGCAACTAACAAATATTATAAAAAGAAAACAAAAGGTTAGTGGGTCTGCGCGCGAATTTTAAACTGACCAATCCACGCTTCACACGTTATCGTCTTCTCCCTTGTCTTCGTTTTCCTGAAAATATAATAAACATGGCAACGGTTTATCATGCGTTCTCTTAGGCCAGTTTTGGAAAAATAGCGATTAGGCCTAGGACGCTCATAAATTGAGCGCGAGCATGGGTCCTTCTTCGTCCAAGTGCGCTCGTTTCAATGGTCAAGGTCCCAAGTCTCAATTTTTTCTTATTTAAAAAGCCCTAATCCAAGGTCCTGTAAACCCTAGAATTGACAATGGTAGAATCGTCTATAGCTTGCAAAAACTCAATCAAACGCATGGGTTAGTTTCAGAATAGCATAAGGAATATGAATCAATAATTAAAATGCCATGAAAATGCATAGATTTTAAACCACGATTATGAATTTTCCATGAGATATTTCAGGTTCTTTATACCAATTCTTGAGGTTTTGATGAGTGTTCTTGATTGAGAATCGTTCAATGAACCTCCAGGAAGGTGTTTGAACAGCTATTAAGCCTTGAATCAACCTGCAAAAGGGTTTTCAGTTTTTGAGTTTCTTGCCAAAAATTCAAGTTTGTCAATGGTTTCTAGCGCAGCTTCAATCGTTCTCAGCATTAGGGTTGTGTTTTGGCTTTTGTATTGAGTCAATTAGGTCAACAATTCTGAGCAAAATCTCATTCATTGATGGTTTTGAAGATTTGATTTTCAAGCTTTGTTTTTTCAATCTTTTCCATACAATTTTGTACCAATTATGATCCAATCAATCCAAATCTTCCCATATTTGAATGTGCACGAATTATTGAGTAGATTACATGTGCAAAAAGATTTGTTAGGTTAAATTAAGTATTTTTCATATATTTAATTGATTTAAATGAATTATTATTAATAAAAATTCAAATAAATAAATAAAAAATGAATAAAACTTCCCTTTGGGCCAAGTGGTCGTACACATGTCATGGATGATGAATTATGGAAGAAAAATGGGCCCATTAGCAACTTTAGGTTATTTGAATCAATGTTGACTTTTTCAAAATATCCAAAAATTTCCCAACTTCCACAAGGCATAACTTGCTCAATTTTTAAGCTTTTCTCATGTTCTTGGACATTTTGGAAAGGTCTTTGAGTCCTCTAACCAATTCCTTTGGTCCCATGTCATTTGGATTTACCAATCTCATGTTATGGCCTTTGACTTAAAGTCCCTTTTTGTTGACTTTTGAAAATGACCTATAATGTTGAAATTGATAACTTTTTGTGAGAGCATTTCTTGGACTTGAAGTATGAAGATGAGTTGTAGGAAATGTCTTTCTATTCAAAATGAGCTTTGGATGGAATTTTTCTGATAATCCATGTGAAAGTTATGCCCTGGTCAATTTACAGTTGACTTTTTCAGCTGTCCAAATAAGGAAACTTTTGCATCTTGATGATTTTTGAGCCAAGCTTTGAGAATCATGATCAAGCATTGATCAAATGATGTTTGTGGCTTCAAAATGAGATGTTGATCAAAAATTTGAACTTTTGACTGTCAAATGACCATTTTGCCCCTACAGTTGACTGTAGTGCAATTTAGGGTTTTGACTGTGCAATTTTGAGTTGAATGTCTTGAAACTTGATATGAGGATGCTTGACCATATTTATAGGCATGTGAGACTTGATTGGCCCTTTGAACACTTCATTTTCTTGATCAGAACACAAACCCTAATTTTGACTGTATAGGAGACCTTTGCACTGTGCAACCCTTGGGGAATTTTGAAGCATGACTTGGCAATTTCTTGAAGAATATGGGAGGGCAAATTTTAGGGTACAACAGGTTGAATCATGGTTTCGCTTGTACAGAATGCCATTGCTGAGGAAGAACTTTGCTGCGAACCTTCTCAGAAACTTCTTATCGTTGACAGATGCACCTTCAGGATACTCTTGAGCTTCCAAATACCTCTTCACCTCATGGTACCAAGGTTTCTCAGTCACTACCTCAGCCTCGAGATCACAACAGTATGCCGGTTCGTCCAGTTTCCAGATGATAACCCGGGGAGCCTCATTGTCCCACTTGACTTTGAACATAGAAGACATTGTAGCTAACGCGTCCGCCAACTGATTCTCCTCTCTTGGGAAATGTTCAAAAGTTATCTCTGTGAAGTGGGGGATCAAGGTCAACACACATTCTTTGTAAGGAATAAGATTCGGATGTTTCGTATCCCACTCTCCTTTGATCTGATTGATCACGAGAGAGGAATCTCCGAAGACACTCAGAAACTTGATCCTTAAGTCAATTGCAGCTTGGAGACCCATGATGCATGCCTCATACTCCGCCATGTTGTTGGTGCAGTTGAAACATAGCCGGGCCGTGAGTGGAGTATGAGTGCCTTGAGGGGATATGATCACAGCGCCGATACTGTTACCCAAAGCATTGGAGGCTTCGTCAAAGTGCATAGACCATCGGGATCCTTCCTCAGGTCCTTCATCCGGTCCAGGTCCTTCACAATCAGTCACTATCATGATGCTCTCGTCAGGAAACTCGAAGTTCATTGACTGATAGTCGTCTACTGCCTGATGTGCCAAGTGGTCTGCCAATACACTTCCTTTGATGGCTTTCTGAGTCGTGTACTGGATGTCGTATCCTTTCAAGATCATTTGCCATCTTGCTATTCTCCCAGACAGAGCAGGCTTTTCAAATATGTACTTTATAGGATCCATCTTTGAGATCAACAAGGTAGTGTGAGTCAGCATATACTATCTCAGTCGGCGAGCAGCCCATACCAAAGCGCAGCAAGTTTTCTCGAGCAGTGAGTATCGGGTCTCACAGTCGGTAAACTTTTTGCTAAGGTAATAAATGGCATGCTCTTTTCGGCCAGACTCGTCATGCTGCCCCAGCACACACCCCATTGAGTTGTCAAGTACTGTCAGGTATAGTATCAGAGGTCTCCCTTCAACCGGTGGCATAAGAATGGGTGGTTCTTGGAGATACTCCTTGATTCTGTCAAAAGCAGCCTGACATTCATCATTCCAACGTACTACCTGATCTTTCTTCAGCAGCTTAAAGATTGGTTCACAAGTAGCAGTTAGATGAGAGATGAATCGAGCAATGTAATTCAGTCGTCCTAGGAAGACTCTGACTTCTTTTTCTGTCTTAGGAACTGGCATCTCTTGAATGGCTTTAACCTTGGCAGGGTCCACTTGAATACCCTTATCACTTACAACGAAGCCTAGCAACTTCCCAGATCTAACCCCGAAGGTGCACTTGTTCGGGTTCAACCTCAGCTTGTACAATTTCAGACGGTCAAACAACTTCTGCAGATGGTCAAGGTGTTCCTCCTCAGTTTGGGACCTTGCAATCATGTCATCGACATACACTTCTATCTCATGATGGATCATGTCATGAAATAAAGCAACCATGGCACGTTGGTAGGTTGCCCAAGCATTTTTCAACCCGAATGGCATGACCTTGTAGCAGAAGGTGCCCCACTGAGTAACAAAGGTAGTCTTTTCCATGTCTTCAGGAGCCATCTTGATCTGATTATACCCTGAAAAACCATCCATGAAGGAGAACACCTTGTGCTGAGCAGTATTGTCAACCAGAACATCAATGTGAGGTAGGGGAAAGTCATCCTTGGGGATGGCCCTGTTCAGATCCCTATAGTCAACACACATTCTAACCTTACCATCTTTCTTTGGTACCGGCACCACATTAGCAACCCACTGAGGGTAAGAAGTTACTGCAAGAAACCCGGCATCAAACTGCTTCATAACTTCAGCTTTGATCTTCTCAGACATCTCTGGACGCATACGGCAGACCTTTTGCTTAACCGGAGGGCAGTCTTCCTTGGTAGGCAAGTGATGGACCACAATATCAGTATCTAACCCAGGCATGTCTTCGTAGGACCAGGCAAAGATTTCCATGTAGTCATGCAGCATCTGAGTCAACCGTTGCTTCATGCTGAGCTCTAGGTTGGCACCAATCTTGACTTCCTTTCTGTCTGCCTCAGTACCCAGATTTATCGTTTCCACTGGCTCTTCATGTGGTTAAATTACCCTCTCTTCCTGGAGTAACAGTCTTGCAAGTTCGCCAGGCACTTCGCAATCATCTTCACCTTCGTCTTCGGCTAAGTTGATCGGATTTTCGAAGTCATAACTGGCAGTAGCAGAGTCGTTACCAATGAGATCCAGAGTGGATTGAAACCTGTATGAGTGAGTGTGTGTAAATACAGATGTTTTGCGATATATAAAGAAAGGAAAGAAAGAAAAGGAGCACAAGATTTGAAATGCGAGAAAACGTCCAAGGTCTTTATTCATGATATATGAAATGACAATTAATATGCCCTCACAAATGAAGCCACGGTGCCTCGGGTAAGACACTGGGCCATAGAGTTTCAATTCATTATTTATTACAAATAACAAAAACAAAGGAATTCATTACTCCGCAACAAAAGTAACAGGTAGGTTGTCCTTTGCAGTCCAATTGCTAGGTCCACTGTCGGCCGTCGGATAAATCCAGCTATCGAACTCATATTCTTCCACTTCGTCTTCATCCCTGATAGCATTCACTCCATGAGAAGGCAGGGGAGCTGTCACTACATTAGGCTTCTCAGGTGCCTCAAATTGTACCTCCTTTGCATCAATAAGGTCTTGTACCTTGTTCCTTAGGGCCCAACAGTCATCAGTAGAATGCCTCGGGCTATCAGAGTGATAAGCACAGCGAGCATTTGGATTATACTTGGGAGATGCAGTATTCACAACCTTCGGGGCCTCCCTGACAGTCACCAAGTTGGTTGATAGCAGTTGCGGCAAGATTTGTGATAGGGTCATACTCAGCCGGGTAAACTCTCTTCTGGGTCTTTCAGCCCTTTGTTGATTGGTTTGCCGAGGAGCGGCAGCAGGTTTAGCAATAACCACCGCGTTGACAGATTGGCGGCGCTCTGGTTTATCTTGCCTCCTAGGCCCATACACAGCACTGGCCTCCTTCTTAAAAGGTTTCTTCTCAGAACTCGAAGACGCCCCCTTCTGAATTTTACCGGACTTCATTCCAGCCTCTATCCTCTCCCCAGTCAGAATAAGATCAGTGAACCCTGCAGATTAGTTTCCAATAAGATGATTGAAAAATGGCTCGGATAGGGTCCCCAAGAACATATCTACCAGCTCACGGTCAGTTAACGGTGGCTGCACCCTGCCAGCCAGGTCCCTCCACTTCTGTGCATACTCTTTAAAACCTTCGCTTGATCCTAGCGACATACCCTGGAGTTGGGTACGTGTAAGAGCAAGGTCGGCATTATATTGATACTGCTTGTAAAAAGCAGTAGCCAACTCCTCCCAGTTACGAACCTTGGTCCCATCCAGCTGATAGAACCATTCGAGATGAGTCCCTGAAAGACTCTCCTGGAAGAAGTGGATCCACAAGTTCTTGTCCACTGTGTACGGTTGAATCTTCCGCACATAAGATCTGAGGTGTAGCTTGGGGCAAGACGCCCCGTCATACTTGGTGAAAGATGGTGCTTTAAACTTGTGAGGAATGATCACACCAGTAGATAAACCCAAGTCTCCGAAATCCAGCCCAGGCACTTGTTGAATTTCCATGGCGTTCAGTCTGTCTTCCAACTGCTTGTACCGGTCTTCAGCAGGAGGATATTGTTCCTCATTAAAATCAGTCTCGTTGTCAGAGACTACTGGACTTGGAGCCTTTCCCCCCTGGGGACTGTCTTTGCCTACAGAAGAACCAGCTTCTTCATTCTGCAGAGGGTTACCAAACCTCCGGCCCGAGTTGAAAAGAACAGTTCTCTTCTTCTTCTTCTCCTTCTTCAGGAGCAAAGCCTTCATCTCTTCTTGGCCTTGAGCCAAACCCATGATCAGCTCTTAAAATTGTGCGTTCTGCGCCTGAAGGGCCTTGATAGACATCTCGGTTGATGATTCAGGGTTCATGATGCTGAAATAAACAGCGAAGAACAGTAAGCAACCTGAAAAGAAGAATACCTGCTATGCACATGATGAATGGAATGCGTATGATTTATGTTTTCAAAGACAATCGGGAATCAACTTTGTAAACAAAAAGGAACACGCTTCATTAGATTCAACTTTGAAATTTAAATTGTTCAACAGGTTGCCCTTAGGCGTTACATAAAATGGAAATACTGGCAAGGGAAATAAAACTGTAAAAGAACATCCAGAGCTCATCACTGATCCCAGGGTCTCCTCTTCTCAGTATGGATGTAGTCATTCAGGGCCCGCTCATTCTCCAACTGCTTTGTCAGCTTCTGGATCTTCAATTCCTGCTCGTTGAACTTTTCCCGGTAAGAATCCCGTTCTTCTTGCAGTTGCGACCAAGACCTCTTTAATGCCTCATAATCAGTAGGTATCTGAGGAGGGAGGACAGTTGGAGGAGCCCCATCTTTGTCAGGATACTCAAGAATGACGGGTCTGACAGCTTCGTATGGCATACCTAACTTCTGAGCGCGGATGCGAACCCATTTGTAGTAGGCTTCCATAGGTAGAGAAGTTTTGGCCCCAACTCTTGTGGGTCAGCTTTATGAACTTTGTCCCAAGCCTTGATGAACCTACGACGCAGCTCGTCACTATCCACCTGAAACTCAAAACTGATGTGAGGCACCAACATCTCATGAGGCCCTGCTCTTCTGGCCCTTCCAAACTGATGGAGCTCTAGACATGGATTGTAAGAGATTCCTCCTTGAGTACCAATCAAAGGAACATTAGGGTATTCTCCGCAACGATCAATAACAGCTATCTCATCCAGACCTCTGAAAGTCCAAATGATGTCCTTATCAGTGAGAGACATTAGCCTATGAGCCCAACCTCTTCCTTCTTGGTTCTTCAGCACGAACTTAGGGAGGTGCGAAATAAACCACCTCACCAACAAAGGGATACAACACCATAGAGTTCCTCGTCTTCGGGCAGTACGAGCATAAAGTTGTTGCAGGATGTCACCCAAGAGAGTGGGCACAGGATTCTGAGACATAAAGATCCTTATGGTAGTGACATTGATGAAGTTGTCAGGATTAGGAAACAAGACTAGCCCATAGATTAAGAGAGCCAAGATGTCTTCATATGCCCTAAAGTCCAGGTCATTCCAGAAACTGTTAGCTTTACCAATCAGGAACTTGGCCAAGAAACCCTTAACTCCGCTTCTAGTCACCCAGTTGTCCATTACTTCTTGATGGGTCAAGGGAAGAGCTGCAGCAACCTCCTCAAGCCTGAGAGTCTTTTCCCAACCAGTGTAGGGAGTCTGATCCAAGATAGGGATGCCAAGTAAATCAGAGAACTCTTCCAGGGTAGGGACCAGCTGGAAGTCTTGAAAGGTGAAGCACTGGTATAGAGGGTCATAGAACTGGGTCAGGACACTCATCAGCTGTTGATCCCGCTTTGCAGTGACTAAACTGAGAAGAGAACCATGCCTCTGGATGAAGGAAGTTGTGTTTGGAATTCTGCTAACCAACTCTTCAAGCAACTCAAGTGGGTGAACAAAGTTGAACCGGATAGTATTCCTTCGCATAGGCATCATGATGTCCTACAAAACAGAGCAAAGGTGAAGCCCCCTTGTCATTGAAATGGTCAGTCCTTATGCAGGATGCATGCAATGCTCATGATGTTATGATGTTATGATAAAGCACACCACAAATATTTACAAAGGCAAACATGATAAGGCACACAAGTCACACAAGACAAGCCCTTAAAGTTTAGGCCAGCATGAGGTCTAGGTATTACCCTCTTTCAGTTTGTTGGTTCATACCTGTCCTATCAAAAGTAATCGGGTTCTTAGAGGATCCCAATATCATTGACTACCCTCAATCGGTCATAACTCCAGCATCGCAATCTTTTCTTGCGTCTGGAACCATCACGAGAGTTTAGCCTCAATGGGCGTAGCATACTGCTACTGTTCTATTGGCCATGTTGTGTCATTTAAGGTTCTAAGGTCTGTTGGTGCTTAATGACTCCTCAGAAGACCCATATTCTCCTCGTTGCAACACAAGGGATATCGGTACATACTAAGGTGCCACACCAATGTAGCCACTGCTTCACCCATGTCGGTCTACGCCGGACAGGTCCCTCACAGCTTATGCTACCTAAACAGGGTATCCCCAGATCCGGGTTAGGATCTATGTAACTCCGATGCAACCCACAATTTAAAGCAAACAAGTTAAAACAATTGAAAACACAGTTATGAACTATCCTAAGGTACACCTCACTTTAATGGATATCCCCAGCAGAGTCGCCAGTTCTGTGATCGGTGGATCTGGAACTGACTGTTTAACGCTGGTTCGCGAAATGTCGCGGTAAGCAAGAGTCGCCACCGTCTTTTATTTTCTCCAATATGGAAAGGACAAAAGCACAGAAAAATTCCTTATTGAGATTAGTTCTCGGTTCGGGAGGTAGATTTATAGAAAGGGAAGGTGTTAGCACCCTTTCTATCCATGGTTATCCATGGGCTCTTAGATACTTGCTCATTTGTGTTTTCAAAATGTTTGTTTGCTTTTCAAAGTGTGAGTGGGTTTGAAAAAAAGTTTCGTTTAAAGTTTCAGATCGACTCTTGTATCAGTCCTCAAGAGTGTTTGAAAAGTTGTTTTTGAAAGCTTTTTGCAAAGTGTCGATGTGAAAAGAAGTTTTTGATTTGTTTTGAATTAGAGCAAGTATCTACGAGTCATCTACCTACCCTAAGGAATTAGTCTGTGTAAATGTCCTTAAGGTAGTGCCATCCTACCATTGAGAGATAAGTAGCACCACCGTTGGAGGTGTTCGGGTCAATTCGAGTTTAGGGACAGTGTGGTCACCAGAGCAATAGTAGGACACCTTAGAAGCTACCCCCATTCCATGTTCATGGACATGAGGACTTACTAAAACGTCCTCTACTCGACGACCACGTTTCGAGGGGCAAGGCAACAGTGAGGCGTACCCTAAGAGTGGTGTGTGAATTGTGTGTCATTTTCAGTTATTATTTGTCTTGTCATGCATTGGGTGAGCTACGCTTTGATTTTATTTGGGCATACATTCTTTCATGTGATTGTTAGCAATTAAAAGGTGCGGAAATTAAAATGTGGAAAATAAAAGTCCTACGCTATTACAAGGCGCGGGTCTACATCGCCAAATTAAACAAAGACCCGATTTGAATAATTAAAATGCGGAAAGTAAATGTCCTAATTATCTATTACAAGGCTTTGGGGCAAATACATTATATTCACAAAAGAAATAAATAAATACACGAAAAGAGATAAGAATCGAGTGCGAGGGCGTTGGACCCTTTAAAGAAATTAAATTAAAATTACAAATTAATTAATGATGGAATAAAAAAAGAAATTATTTTTAATGTTTTTTTGTATTTATGAAATTAAAGAGAATTAATTGGAATTAAAAGTTAAATAAAACCCTAGTTCTAAATTGTTTTTAATTTATTAAAAAAAATATTTAAGTTTGACCTAATTTAACCTAATTATTTAATGACAAGTTTATTTACAAAAAATAATTAATTATTAATAATAAGAATAAGATGAAATTATTTTATTGAGAAAAAGAATAAAAATCTAAAACCTAATTTCTACCCTGTTTTAGTTTTTTAGAAAACAAATTAAAATTTAAACCCTAAACTAAAACTAAATTGATTATTAAATTTATTTACAAAATTAATAGAAATTAATATTAATAAAAAAAAAAATTTTGTTTTATGATTTTCTGTTTTTTTGTGTTATAAAATTTATTTTATGAATTAAATAAAAAAACAGTAAAACATAATGAAAATAAATAAAAGAAAAGAATAAAAAAGGGAAAGAAAATGCAAACATAGGGGGGTGTTGACCCAATTTTGGAGGTTAATTTGCAGCAATTAAGCCTATTTGAATGAGGCCTTTTTGACTTTTCAGACTTGTGTGTGGAGGGGAGTTGTAGGAAATGTCATTCTCTTCAAAATGAGCTTTGGATGGAATTTTTCTGATAAACCATGTGGAAGTTATGCCTTGGTCAAGTTACAGTTGACTTTTTCAACTGTCCAAAAATAGAAACTTTTGCATCTTGAGACTCTTTGAGCCATGCCTTGAGAATCATGATCAAGAATTGATCAAATGATGTTTGTGGCTTCAAAATAAGATGTTGACCAAAATTTTTGACTTTTGACTGTCAAATGACCATTTTGCCCCTGCAATTGACTATGAAGCAATTAGGGTTTTTGACTGTGCAATTTTCTGCTGTAAGTCTTGAAACTTGGCATGAGGATGCTTGACAATGTTTATGGGCATGTGGGACTTGTTTGGACCCTTGGAAACTTCAATTTCTTTGCCAGAACCAAAACCCTAATTTTTGACTGTTAGGAGGCAATTGGACTGTGCAACCCTTGGGGAGATTTTGAAGTATGATCTTGGCAAATCTTGAAGAATATGGGAGGGCAAATTTTGGGGTACAACACATCTCAATTGGATCTTCCATATTCATGTAAGGAGCTTTGACCCAAAATGTGTTTTTGTTGACTTTTTGAAAGGACCTATAATGTCTGAGCTTGTATCTTGTAACTGGGTCATTTCTTAAACTTGAGGGCTTAAGAGAAGTTGTAGGGAATTGGATTCTCTTTAAAATTAGCCTTGGTGGAAATTTTTTTGATAAAGTATGAGAAAGTTATGCTGGTCAAAGTTTGGTTGACTTTTCCTATAGAAACCCTAATTTTCCATTTTTGACTTTTGATGAGTTATGAGCATTTCTTGAGGAATCATGATCAATACTTGATCAAATTATAGATATCACTTCAAAATGTTAATGTTGACCAAAAATCTTGAAGTTTGACTGTATTTGGGCCACAGTTGACTTTGGACCTAATACAGTTGATTTTCAGGCATTTGAGCAGTTGACTGAGCAAAATTGTTGTTCAAGGCATGAAATTTGGCATGGATGATTTTGCTGCATATTAGGACAATGGGAAACATTTAGGATCCTTGGGACTCACACATCTTGCTTAAAATTGAAACCCTAGTTTGAGGTTCATTGCCTTTAGAGGGAGAGTTTGCCTGGTCAATTTTTAGTCATCCTTGAGCAATTGAGGACCTCTAGAGGCATGTCTTGAGTGAAATGAGAGGGAACATTTTGGGGTACAACAGCTTCCCTTGTTCAATCTTCTTAAACCTGAGGATGTAGATTGGTTGGTCTGCCTTTTGTTTCTGAAGGTGGAAGATGATTGAACACTAGAGTACCCAGAAATTTGCACTCGTCTGAAATGATACTTGACTGTGTAGATAATATCGGGAATGGGCTTACAGATTCCATTTGGAGAAGATGACGGGAGATCTTCGGAGATGGGCTTAAAGATGCCATCTGGAATAATGTTGATTTCATGAGATATTCCTTTGTGGTAATACCTATTCATGTTGTTGAGGAGGACTCCATTGAGGAATGTTTGTCTTTGTTTGGGAAATAGAGTTTAGGAGCTTCAGTTGTCCATTACTCTACTGGGGAATCATCTCTTGATTGAAGAGACGGAAGTGAACTGCTATATGTTCAGGATCCAGGCTTCACAGTGACTTGCTGAGGATAATAATGCCGACTACTATCTGGTTGTATTCCAGGCTTCACAATGATTTACTGGGGAAGCGTGAAATTAACTGCTATCTGGTCGGACTCCAGGCTTTGCAGTTTCTTTAACTGGAATAGAAATCAGAAAAATATTAGTGGTGATATAACTGAACCAGAGAAAGGTCTTGAGTTGTCTTCAACTGGAATAGAAATCAAGAAAATCTTAGTATCGATTTAGTTGAACCAGAGGAGGGTCTTGAATTAACTTCGACTGGAATAGAAATCATAAAAATCTTAGTATCGATTTAACTGAACTAGACAAAAGTCTTGGAATATCTTCAACTGAAATAGAAATCAGAGAGATCTTAGTATCGATCTAACTGAACCAGAGAAGATCTTGAATTAACTTTGACTGGAATGAAAATCAGAAAAATCTTAGTATTGATTTATATGAACCAGACAAAAGTCTTGGAATATCTTTAACTGGAATAAAAATCAGAGAGATCTTAGTATCGATCTAACTGAACCAGAAAAGGTCTTGAATTAACTTTGACTGGAATGGAAATCAGAAAAATCTTAGTATCGATTTAACTGAACCAGGCAAATGTCTTGGATTATCTTCAACTGGAATAGAAATCAGAGAGATCTTAGTATCGATCCAACTAAACCAGATAAGGTCTTAAATTAACTTTGACTGGAATGGAAATTAGAAAAATCTTAGTATCGATTTAACTGAATTAGACAAAAGTCTTGGATTATCTTCAACTGGAATAGAAATCAGAGAGATATTAGTATCGATCCAACTGAACCAGAGAAGGTCTTTTGAGAACATATTTCTGAGGAAAATGCTGAAATAGCCCTTCATAAGACGTAGCTTTTGAGAAGACTATCGGCTCACATACGTAGTCAACAGTGTTTGTTGATTTGATCTTTCCTGAAAACGATAAAGAGTTAGTCGTATGCAATGTCATGATGTATTAAATGCACTGTGATGATGGTCTCAAAATAAATGAGATTATGTTGTATGCGATGTGTATGCGTATGCCATGATGTATGAATATGGGATGTTGTTGCGATATTTATTTGTCTGGGAAAGTAAATCCCTGACTACTGCTGAAGAGTACTGGGAAGCTGAATCCTTCATTTCTGTTGGGGATGATGAATGGAGATGATTTACCGGGGATTTCCTCTTTCCGATTGAGGATATTCTGCCGGGGATTCTTAACTCTTTCCTGAGAATAACTCCGTGGGGGGAGGATGCCCTGTTGGAAGATTTTACCGATGTGGAGAAATAAACTCTATTGGGGAATAAACTTCCGCAGTTAGAGAAATAAACTCTACCCGAGAGGAGGTTTTATAAGTTGTTTGAAATTATAAAACTCGGCTGGGGAATACATATTTCAACTCTCTGAAGGAACTTTGCTGGAGGAGGTAATTCCTTCTTGGGAGAGAATAGCCATAATAACCCTGGGGGCATGTGAAGTGGAGACAATAGCCATAATAACCCATTAATATCAGCCTAATTCATAGGCTTAATCTAGTAAGAATGTGTCACTATTGCCCACAGAAACAATGATAGTCATCTATATATACGTGTGACATTAAAAAATAAACTTAAAATCAATGGCCCATACAGGTGTCGAACATGCGACCTACACGTTATTAGCACGATGCTCTAACCATTTGAAGTTCAACGGTAATAATTCATCATAAAATTAAAGACCAGATACATTGGGTCACAATCCATTGTATGAATGTCTTCCTACCCTGGGGGCATGTGGAGTGGAGACAATAGCCACAATAACCCATTAAGACCAGCCTAATTCATAGACTTAATCTAGTAAGAACGTGTCACTATTGCCCCTGGAAATAATGATAACCATCTCTATATAAGTGTGACATTAAAAAATGAAAAAAATAAATGGCCCATAAAGGTCTAGAACCCACGAACTTCGCGTTATTAGCACGATGCTCTAACCAACTGAAGTTCAATGGTCATAATTCATCATAAAATTAAAGTCCCCATACAATGGTCACAATCCATTGTATGAATGTCTTCCTACCCTGGGGGCATGTGGAGTGGAGACAATAGCCACAATAACCCATTAAGACCAGCCTCATTCATAGACTCAATCTAGTAAGAATGTGCCACTGTTTCCCCCAAAAACAATGATAACCATCTCTATATAAGTGTGACATTAAAAAACAAACTAAAACTTAATAGCCCATACAGGTCTCGAACCTGCGACCTTCGCGTTATTAGCACGACGCTCTAACCAACTGAAGTTCAATGGTCATAATTCATCATAAAATTAAAGACCACATACAATGGTCACAATCCATTGTATGAATGTCTTCTTACCCTGGGGGCATATGGAGTGGAGACAATAACCCATTAAGACCAGTCTCATTCATAGACTCAATCTAGTAAGAATGTGCCAATGTTGCCCACAGAAACAATGATAACCATCTCTATATAAGGTGACATTAAAAAACAAACTAAAAATGAATGGCCCATAGCCACAATAACCCATTAAGACTCGCCTCATTCATAGACTCAATCTAGTAAGAACGTGCAAGGCTGCCAAAAACAATGATAACCATCTCTATATAAAGTGACATTAAAAAACAAACTAAAAATAAATAGCCTATACAAGTCTCAAACCTACAACCTTTACATTATTAGCACGACGCTCTAACCAACTGAGTTAATGGACCACTTTTATTTAACTCTTTTGATGATTTCATAAATGGCACAAAATATGATATATAATACTATTCTAAATAAGTCTTAATCATACAAATGTCTAAATACTAAGTAATAAGAACATTAAAAAACATTAAAATTAAAAATAAAAACTAATATGTTAAAATATAAATAAATTATTAGAATTGAAAGTAACAACAAATACATTAAAATATAATTTAAAAAAACCTTTCTATCAATTTCACATAAAATAATCACCAAGACTTTCACTTAGGGTTGGATATCAGTACATAAGTTATGGTACGAAAGACCGAAGATATTAACATCAAATCATCAATGAACACACACAACATATACTATAAACGCTGCAACATTATTTACTGCTATATAACCTTTGAAACTAAGATTTATATGTTCATGAAGCTTCATATATATAGAATGTATGCCTATTTTTCTTCAAAACACCATCCAATCAAGGTTCATCCTACTCATTTTTTATCATCTCGATATAAGCTATTTTATTTAGCTATAGTTTGTTTTGTCTTTTCAAAAACACCGCAAAACATTTTATTAAGAACTTTAATATCTGAACACCAGGCGTGCCCAAATATAGGCAAGAAATTACAACCACAGTGCACTAGCAGCAGCATCCCAAGCCAAAGAAACTAAGGAATACATATAGAACAGATGCAAATCACTAGCGGGGCTATTGGCCTTATGCAACTAACAAAAAACAAGTTTCAAATAAGCTATGGCAGAAAAATCACAAGGCTAGGAGGCTTTTGCTAAGACCTAATCGTATTTGTATTCACAACCCACTGCCAACATCAATATTTCTCATCATTCTTATGATCCAATCTATTTTTACATTTTATTTTATCAACAAAGTTAATATAAAGACACTAAATTTGAACACAAGATCAATCAGCAACGCGTACACTCCACTGCACTAACAGAACAAAAGGACCACAAAACTATAAAAATAAAGAGTGAAAAACAGCCCACTTAACTGCAAAAACTGACCTACAACTCGGACAGTCCAAAGAAATAAATAAACCCAAAAAACATATTGACCGATGTGCAAAAATCACAAAAATACTACATACATCAGGATTCAGGATAAGGTCCATAATGTTAAACTTTGTTTTTCTATCGATTTCTCGTATTCTCCCTAATTTAATCATCTACCATCATTAACACCATGTTAGGGGGATTAAAGAGCCAATGAAAATAATTAACAATTCAAATATCAATAAGCAAAGTTATGATCGAAGAGACACGCACAATTTTAACTCACACACTTGCAGCAACTACATGTTATTCTATTGAATGAAATGATAGAATACATTCATTCAGCAAATGTTATCTTTATTATTCTAATTTGGTATCTTGGATCCCGATACCAAATTATATTCTCATTTCTTGGTTCATCTTCCTTAATATCTAAATCCGGTTACATTCCTCTCCTATCATTAAATTTTTTATTTATCTAAATTTATATAGCCTTTTGAAAGCCTTCTAATAGGTGTTGAGTATTGCAGTGAAAAATAATTGCTTTTGACTTAGTGTCTCTAGTGAGAATGTCCAATAGCGTTATTCGCTATTTTAACACCAGGGTTAATTACATTAATTTCGAAACTTTAATAATAAGGCCATGTAACACCTCAATTATGCAAAAAGAAAGAGGGGGTGAAACATTTTATAATCAGACAGGTCATGCGATTATGAAAAGCTAAATTTCTTAAAGCTTTTTCTAAAAATAAAAACCATTCAATTATGCCACAAGTCTTGGACATAGCAGTTTTAATATCAAACCAATCTTTCTTTCCTTTTTTATGTTTTTTTCATGTGGTTGAATCACTCCGTGAAAATAAGAGCAATGTAAATGATAAGCTCACTACTAGGCACAAAAGCACTTCTCTTATCCTTTAGGAGGGCTATCACCAATTTGCATAAGACTCACTCTTTATCCTCAAGAGAGACAATGAGTTCAATTCAGTATATGTTGATGACATAACCTTGGCTGGAACCTCAACAACTTAATTGACTAGGATTTTAGTTATTATTAAAAATAAAATTCAAAATCAAGAACTAAGGGATTTTCAAATATTCCATTGGTTTAGAGGCTGCACATTCAAAAGCAAGAACTTAAATTTCTTAAAGAATGTATTCCCTAGACTTGCTTGAATCTACATGCCTTCTAAGTTCCAAAATGCTAGCACATCTCTTGATCCATCTATTACGTTACATCAAGATAATATTGAACTCCTTAATGATTTCTCTTCCTACATAAGATTTATTGGGAGACTATTCTATTTGAGCACTATAAACCATAACTCTAGTTACTTACCAACGCAAGCAATAAACCTAAGACCCTTTCTTATGCAGGCTTAGACCCTCTTTTTCAACTTACGCGTTACAAGAAAATACTTATTCTTGAAATTTTTGAAGTTGTTCATATATACTTCGAAGACTTATGATCCTACATCAGAGAGATCAATTGTTGAGGATGGTTGGGGTCAGAAGTCTTCCTCAACGCGTGGAGGAGGTGATACTATTCTTGTAATTGTACAGTGCTGGAGTACTTTTGCATATGCCCGACTTATATGATGCAACTATGAAGGGGCGATGCCTTCTTCGCCAGGTCTTCTTTACAATTCAAGGATAAAAAATGGTGTCAGTAATTCAAACATCTGGACGCTTCTTCAATATCATCTTACTTCATTCTTAATGTGAATGTTCTAAGCTCCTAGCAAAACTTTGTGTGTTACGATCATCCATAATATTTTCTGCAACAATAGGGTAAATCCTACCTCGACTTATTTCATAACTATGAGAGGGGTATGAGGCTACCGATCACTAGAATTAACTAATATTGGTTCGGTGCTATAATCACAATCACAAAGGTCTACAAGGGGAATGAATACCTAAATATAGGTTTCCTGGGTTCTCCATACTCAAACACGATTGAAAACTCAGAAATGAACAAATACATGATAGGTTTATTGCCTGCATAAGAAAGGGTCTAAGCAGAAGAACTCGAGTGAAAATACATGATAGTTCAATCGAAGAAATTTGAATTCTAGAATTCTTAGCAATAAGAAAGTGACTAACTAATGATGTTTTATCTCTTATTGCACTCAAGAAACGAAGAAGTCGAAAAGTTAAATTGAATTCTCAGTTTCCGCATTATAGGCATAAATAGCACGAAATTCAATGGTCATAATTCATCATAAAATTAAAGACTACATTCTCAGTTTCCACGTTATAGGCATAGATAGCACGAAATTCAATGGTCATAATTCATCATAAAATTAAAGACTACATACAACGGTTTCGCCCTTGGGAACAATGATAATCATCTCTATATAAATGTGACGTTTAAAAATGAATCAATGGCCCTTGGGAACAATGATAACCATCTCTGTATTGGGAACAATGATAACCATCTCTATATAAATGTGACGTTTAAAAATGAATCAATGGCCCTTGGGAACGATGATAACCATCTCTGTATTGGGAACAATGATAACCATCTCTATATAAATGTGACGTTTAAAAATGAATCAATGGCCCTTGGGAACAATGATAACCATCTCTGTATAAATGTGACGTTTAAAAATGAATCAATGGCCCATGCAGGTCTCGAACCTGCGACCTTCGCGTTATTAGCACGACGCTCTAACCAACTGAGCTAATGGGCCACTTGTTATAAATATAATAACTTTTATTTAACTCTTTTGATGGTTTCATAAATGGCACAATATATGATTTATACTATTCTAAATAAGTCTTAATCATACAAATGTCTAAATGTTAAGTAATAGAACATTAAAAATAACAACTAATATATTAATATATAAATAAATTATTAGAATTGAAAGTAACAACTAATACATTAAAATATAAAATAAAATAAAAACACCTTTCTATCAATTTCACATAAAATAATGACTAAGTCTTTCACTCAGGGAGTGTTTGTTTCAAGTTTAGAAACAAGATTTCTGGAAATACATGAATAAGAAATGAGTATAGTCATGTTTGTTACAAGTTTGAAAATAATTAATCTTAGGAATAAAAATTTTAAGAAAAAATAGTAACTTCTCATAACTTCTCACATTCCCATGAAATTATTCCTATGTAAAAGGATGGGAATGTGGATTCTAATGAAATTTTATAAACTTTTTTTAAAAAATTAATCAAAATCATAATTTTCTTAGGAATATCAAAATGTTTGCCAAACACTTTTTTTAAAAAATTCTTTGGAATAAATTTCCTATCTTTATTTTCCTGGTAATTAATTCCTAGAAATAAATTTTGATTCCGTGAAACAAACGCCCCCTTAGGATTGGATATTAGTGGACAAGTTATGGTAAGAAAGACAGAAGATATAACATCAATGAACAAACACAGGATATACATGGCTCTATAAATACTGCAACATCATTTACTGCTATATAACCTTTGAAACTAAGATTTATATGTTCATGAAACTTCATATATAGAATGTATGCCTATTTTTCTTCAAAACATCATCCAATTAAGGTTCACCCTACTCATTTTTTCTCCTCTCTATATAAGCTGTTTTATTTAGCTATAGTTTGTTTTGTCTGTTCAAAAAGACTAAGGAACATAAATAGAACAAATACCAACCACTTGAAGGACTATTGGCCTTAAGCAACTAACAAAAAACAAGTTTCAAATAAGCTATGACAGAAACAGAAAAGTGAACCTGAAAAGTCGCACGGCTAGGAGGCAGGCTTCTACCGACACCTAATCAGATATGTGTATTCACAACCCACTGCCAAAATCAATATTTCTCATCATTCTAATGATCCAATCTATTTGTACATTTTACTTAATCAGCAAAGTTAATATAAAGACACTAAATTTGAACACAAGATCAATGAGAAACGTGTACACTCCGCTGCACTAGCCAAACAAAAGGACCAAAAACTAAAAATAAAGAGCAGAAAACAACCCCTTAACTGCAAAAACTGAGTCACAGCTGGGTCAGTCTAAAGAAGCAAATAAACCCAAGAACCATATTGACTCACGCACAAAAATCACAAAAAAAAGCCACATATAAACAGCAAGACAGAAGCAGAAAAACCGCAGACCAGGCAAAAAATCGCAGACTTGCCATAGAAGCAGGCTTAACATCATCAAGCCTGTGAGAAAAACAGAAACCACCGAAGGCAACAGCAACGGAACCAAAAATATCAGATACAAACCGTACCAACAAGCTACAAAATATAAGTCACCTTGGTAAGATATAACACAAATTTTAAACAACTATAGCCTACAAAATATAGTTAATATTATAGAAGAAAATGGAAATAAGAACCTTTTCAATTTTCATGTTCAATAAATGGTAGATAAATTATTAGGAATCATCTGGAGAGAGGAATTCCAATTTTGCTGAGACGTTTTCCAAGTTAGAGAGGGCGAGAGGGTTTTGGGGGTTGTGACTTCCAAGGGTTTCGTCTTCGATGAGAGCGCGAGAGTGAATTTTAGTGCTGCAGCGCGAGAGTGGATTTTAGTGACATATCTAGGGTCGCAACCAAAATGTTATAGTTATGGACAATATTAATATCATTAGATAAACTTATAAATATTTAAATATAAATATATAAATAAATCATTAACTTAATAAATTGAATATGACTAATAACTATAAATATTATTAATAAATATAAATATTTATAAATATTTTATTGATTAAAATACAAAAAAATATATTGTGATGATAATGACGTGAAAATAATAAATTTCTAGAGTTTGGTAAAACTTACTAATAACATTTTCATTATTTTTTTAAAATACAATAATAAATTAGAAATTTTAGTGATAAAATGTATAAAAGTTGTATTACAAACTTACAAATAACTTACTCTAATATTAATATAGAGAAAAAAAAACACCAATTCTTTTATGCATTAATCTCAAATAAAAACATTTATCACATGTATGATTATATAATAAATTATCATTAAAATAATTTATTTTTTCAACATTTATTTATGCATGTGTTCAACATTTGTTTATGCATGTTAAATTATAATAGAAAAATATTGGTAATTTGGTTAGAGGATTATTTATAGAAATTGAGGAACATTGTTTCTAATATCAGTGAAGTTACATAATTTATATTTAATAGTAAGAATTTTTTGTCTTTTTTATGTGGTAATTCTTAATACTCTAATCAAAGACGTATTTATCACAAAGAATTTACCATTAAAAAAGTGTATTTATCTCTTTTATTTAATAGATCACAACTTTATCTATACTATGCCCTCCCAAGCTTCATAAGCTTCATCGAGAAGAATTATCAAATGGAAGAAAATGAATAGATGTATCTCAAACTAAAACTCTAAAAGTAATATGTAATCTGATCTTACCTGATTAGATTTGGACCGTCACGACTGGCTCCGAGCTGAAGTTGAACAAGATGGGGGTACCTGCAAGGCACTCCGATGCTAAAGTAAGTGGCAGTACGAGCAGGCAAAATGGTGTGTGAATGGTAAGAGAATGAATACCTGACCCTCTTGGAACAAAGGGTATTTATAGCCCCCAGCGCTGGGTCAAGGTCCCTTCATTGGACCGACCAGGATTGGCCCAATAAAGGAACTGTCAGGTTCTACGTGTGTAGTGGAGACCCGCACGTGGTCTCCTTCCTGGGTGCTCTGCGAGAAGTACGGACGGACGAGGACGTGGTCTTTTCGGAGTTCAGGTGGGGGTGTAACGGTTACAATATGCCCTACGAGGAGGGTGCTCGAGCTAAACTCGAGCTGGATGGTAACTGGTCGAGGACGTTGCGTCCGCGGGCAGTGGCGGGCACGGTCGTAGCTTATGGTCGACGCGCCCCCTGTAGAGATGTTTGGATTGGGCCTATTCTTGCTCTTGGGCCAACCTGGGCCCAGCCCAGAACAGGAGCCCCCCAAGTCGTGACTCCTGGAGCAGGAGTTATGACTTGATCTCAGTTCGCCTTTGTCACGGGGCCTCATGCTCGCCCAGGAGATCTGGTTCCTCGTGTTTGCTTGAGGAGCTTCCCCTGTGTCGCGCTCGCGAGATAATTCCTTTCGAGGAGTGCCCGGGGGACCCTTGACGGGCTGTGTTGGTTGAGTACACGAGGCAACCCTTGGGAAGCGTGACACTACCCTATTGGAGATAGGGCCATCATTGCCTAGGGGAGCTATGCGTCGAGGAGGGAAGTTCGTGGTTCCCCGGTGTGACGTTTCGTATTCCACGTCATCACTATAAATAGGGTCCTTGGGCCCCATAATATGTTTTTCCTCTTCGCACTTCTCCTCCTTCCTCTGCCTCTGCTGCTGCTGTTATTTCCAGATTTTCATAGGACCGCCGTGTTTTCCGCCGTTGATTTCCTTCTCCGCCGCCGTACCTCTTTCCTGATTTCAAGTAAGCGTCTCATCCCTCATGTTTCTCCTCCGTGGAATATGATTTTTTCCATTGTTTTGTATGTTAGAGAATTTGCGTCTGGGATTAGCCCCGGTATATATATGCGTTCGCCCGGCATATCCATGTTTATGCCCGGCAAACGCACGTTTGTGCCCGATAGATGCATAGTTTAGGTATGTGACTTGCAATGCTGCCCGAGATCTTCATGATTCTGGGCGCCTAACTCGTGGTAGTGCCCGGTAATTTCATAGTTCTAGTTTTAGGGTTTATGATACTGTTCGTCACGTCCATAGCCTAGGTCGACATATTCGTGACTGGCCGGGATGTTGGCCCATTTTAGGCAATGCGTAGGATGACTTGCCGTGGTATCTTGGCGTCGGGGATGTGACTCCAGACTTTTGTTCGGATCTTCAACGTTTTAATCGTGTGTGGGGCGTGACTCGGCTTGTCGTGCCCTTCTTCCCGTCAGTTATGGCGAGCGTATGGATTTGCTCCCCAATTGACCGGTTTCCTGTGCTTTGCGGGTAACAATGGCTGATGAATCGTGTTCCTCGGGGCGTCATGAGGTGGAAGATCAAAGCGCCGAGGAAAATGTGAACCTGATCGATACCATTGACGATCCTCTGCTAGAGTGGGTGGGCGCCGAGCCCAGAGGGATTGCTTCTGCTTACAGTCGGCGCAGTCGGAGCGCGTATACTATCATCGAGCAGGGCGATAGTCAGCCCGACTTTCAGAAAAATTTCGTCGTCACCAGACCGTCTCTTAACGCGCGGATCTGCTCGGAGTTCCCCGAGTACGGGTTTCCTATGTATGAGTTCACTTTTAAGGACCTTGGACTAAAGCTCCCCTTTAGTGATTTTCAGGTCGGGGTCTTTAGTCATCTGGAGTTGGCCCCATCGCAGCTTCACCCTAACTCGATTGCTTTTCTCCGGGCATTTGAACTGACGTGTCGCTTTTTAAGGATTGGGGCGACCATACCTCTTTTCTTCAGAGTCTTCCATTTACAGCGCCAGTCTCGGAGAGGTAGGCACAGTTGGGTTTCCCTGAAACAGTCGAAGAGACTGTTCAGGATGTATATGGATTCTGTCCGGGGGTTCAAGGACAAATGGTACAACGTGCGACCGATTACCAAAACTGGTCTAGAGTCTGTATACGAGGAAGAAACTGTGGTGACCGACGATCACGGGGAGGCTCTTCTAGACGATGAGGGCCGCCCTGTGTTGGGGCGTGTAGCCAAGTTTCCTTTGCATTGGACCTCGCGCCACTACGAGCATGGCACCGAGCACTACCATACGCCTGCGGGTGGGATGAGCACCGAAGATGAGGAGGCCTATGGTACCCTCTGCAGATATGTCGACAGTTTCTTCCCTGCTTGGTGGGCCACGAGGGAGGGAAAGGATATTCTCGACGAAGATGGTTATCCGACCTTTGAGGCACGACCTATCGATACGAAGGCGCTCGTGGAGTGCCAGTCCTTCGGGCAGGCCGCGAACCTGCTAGGTTACTTTTTGTCTTGTTTGAATTTCTTCGTTTGTTATTTGCTCGTGACTAACCCTGGATTCTTTTATGCAGGTCTCATGGCTGGACGAAAGGAGAGGCTCCTGAAGCTGACACAGGATAAGAAAGTCAACAAGAGAGTGGTGCGAGCTCCTCAGGCGACGAGGATGGGCCCGCCAACTAGCTCGGGCGATGCTTCTGGAGGTTCTCCGGACGCTCAGGATGTTGAGCCACATACTGACCTGATACCGAGGAAGAGGAACCGGGAAGAGAGCCAGCCGGAGGTCGGCGAGGAATCTGGCGTGGTGAGGTCCTTCGGGTTGCCCCCTGTTTTAAAGAGGAGGGTTTCTTCGAGGGGTTTCCCTTGTCCGTAAGCATCGACGAAGCTGATACCATTAGGCGGCTAAGTAAGGAAAATCGGAGAAAACATATGGCCGCCAATATGGTCGGGATGGTCAAAATGGCCGAGATGGCCGTTGTCCTGGCCGAGGAGGGGGCAGATTCTGATCGCATCAAAGAGCTGGAACAGGAGAAAGCTGCCCTTACTGCGAGCTCACGAAAGTTGAAGGCTGCCCTGGAGCGCTCTGAGGAGATGTTCCGCGAGCAAGCCGAGCTGCTGGCCGCAGAGAAAGAGAACTTGGGGAAGGTTGCTGAGGAGAGGGACTACTTTCGTGAGGATCGGGAATGCTTGGAAATCGACAATGGGCATCTCGCCAAAGAGGTCGAGGAACTGAAGGCCGCCATGCTCCCTGCCGAAGATGAGTCGGAGGAGACAGCTCCTTTGCGGAGTCGATCGAAACGGGTCACCCGTATTCAACTCCTTGAGGCGGACTGTGTTGGCGCCTTGGCGGATGGCTTTGAAGCCGCAGTTAGCCAGCTCACTCTGTTGAATCCTGATCTGAATACTGAAGGAATGGGCTACATGTCTCAGATTATCGACGGTCAGATCGTGCCTCCGCCCGAGTCCCTTGTTGTCGACGGTGGTAGCCCCGGGGAAGTCTAGCTGTGAGATTCTAGTTGGGCCTGCGCGCCTTTTTTTTTGTTTTTTTTTATGGTTGTTTTTGGGGCCTGTGTGCCCGTGCATATTTTACTTTTTGGGCCTGCGTGCCTGTTCTTTGTAATTCCTGAACATCGACGGCCTTCTTGGTCGGTTTATTTCTATCTGTTATTTATGAGCTTTTGACTGAATGTTTGTTTCGACTTTGATTATTTTCCCGTGTTTGTGTTTTGATATTTTGCGATAGAATTTTCCTAAGTTATGGCCCCGAGTCTCGCCCGTGTGTGGTTGTGACTTTGTTGGCAAATTTTCCTAAGTATTTTGTTCGGGACATGCTTGTGCTTGGCTTTCTATTTGGTGGTGAATTTCGCCTAAGTTACGACCTCGAGGAGAGATTCCTTTTTCGACCCTTTGGATGGTCCGACGTTCTTCGAGATTCGTCGGGCGTGCGGAGCGAAACCGCTTGTTCGGGCGTATGACCCGGATCGGGGTTGCTTACCCGTGGCGTGAACTGCCCATCGCGAGCTGGGTGTTCTTCCCTGCAGGTACTTCGACGGTGGAGCTCGATTGAGGTCTCCACGTCGGGCACTATCGTTCATGCTCGTCGGCTGAACGACATTATGTCGTTTGGGCGTAGGTTGGGCCTGTACCTTGGCCTTTCTACGGGGTCGGACGTTTTTCCTCGTTGACCAGACGTGGGTGTCAACGGCGAGAGTCCTCGGTGTTAAGGATTTTTAACTATAGTACTGTTTTAGTTTAGCATCGTTCCAGGGTCGTGGTAGTGGTTCTCCGTCCAGTTGCTCGAGGTAGTATGCCCCGGTGCCAATGGTGCCGTGGATGCGATAAGGCCCTTCCCAGTTCGCGGCCAATTTCCCTTCGCGGGAGTCTTTCTGGTTCCTTCATAACACCAGGCTGTCGATTTCGAACTCGCGTTTAATGACCTTGTCGTTGTAGCGCAGAGCCACTCATTGTTTTAGGGTGGCTTCGCGTAGGGCCGCCCCCGATCGGATTTCCTCGACTAAGTCGAGTTCGTCCCTGAGTGCCTCGTCGTTCATTTCTTCGTCGAGGGGATTCTCTGTCCGCCTGGAGGGTTCCTGGATTTCTACTGGGATGACGGCCTCGGTGCCGTACGTTAGTCGAAAGGGGGTCTCGCCCGTCGTTGAATGGGGCGTGGTGCGGTATGCCCACAAGACACTGTGCAATTCCTTGACCCAACCTCTTTTTGCTTCACCGAGCCTGCGTTTGAGTCCCCGAAGGATGACCCTGTTCGCCGCTTCGGCCTGCCCGTTGGTTTGAGGGTGCTCGACTGAGGTGAAGTGTTTCTTTGTTCACAGTTTGGTGACGAAGTCTTGGAATCCGCGGTCGGTGAATTGGGTGCCGTTGTCGGTCACCAGTGCTCTCGGGATCCCGAATCTGGCGAGGATGTTTCTCTTGTAGAAACGGAGGATGTTGTGCGAGGTGATCTTCGTGAGAGCCTCGGCTTCTATCCATTTCGTGAAGTAATCCACGGCCACGATGAGGAATTTATTTTGGTAAGTCCCTTGCACAAAGGGACCGAGGAAATCCATACCCCACCATGCAAACGGCCACGGAGACGACAATTTGCTCAGTTCGTGAGGGGGGGCGAGGTGCATGTCACCGTGCCTCTGGCACTTGTCATACCTCTTGACGTGTTCCTTGGCGTCCTGCTGCATTGTCGGCCAATAATACCCCGCTCGAAGGGCTTTCCTCGCCAGGGACTTACCGCCCATGTGTTGGGCGTTAATCCCTTCGTGTATCTCCCGCAATACCTCGGGGACTGTGGATTCATCGATGCACTTTAGGAGGGGGATGGAGAATCCCCTGCGGTATAGTTTGTGCTCGAGCACCACGTAGGAGCATGCTCGTTGCTTCGTGATGGTCGCTTCCGTCTGGTTCGAGGGGAGTTCGCCTTTCGTCAGGAAATTGTACATCGGGGTCATCCAGGACGAGGCATCTCCTATGGCGTGGACTTCGACTAATGTCGAGGATCTTTCGATGCTCAGGCGTGCTAGGGATTCCTGTATGACGGATTTGTTTCCGCCATTCTTTCTCGTGCTCGCGAGTTTGGACAATATGTCTGCCCTTGCGTTTTGCTCACGGGGGACATGTGAAATCTCTGCTCGTTCAAACTTTGTCATGTATTTTTTGGCTAAGTTTAAGTATTCGACGAGGTTGTCGTTCTTGGCTTGGTAACTCCCCTGGACTTGGGAGGCAACGAGTTGGGAGTCTGTGTAGATTTGTATTTCGCGGGCTCCCAGGTCCTCGGCTAGCCTCAGTCCTGCGAGCAGGGCCTCGTACTCTGCTTGGTTGTTCGACGTTGGGAAGGAGAGGGCTAACGAGTGTTCAATCACTACGCCTTCCTCGTTCTCCAGGAGGATCCCCGCGCCACTTCCGGACGAGTTGGAGGCCCCGTCGACGAAAATGGTCCATTTGTGTTCCTTCCCAGCGGGCGGGTCATGAGCGGTCATTTCTGCGACAAAGTCGGCCAGGGCTTGTGCTTTCAGGGCTTTCCTACTCTCGTATTGAATGTCGAATTCGGAGAGCTCCAAGGACCATTTCAACATTCTTCCCGCCATGTCGGGCCGACCCAAGAGTTGCCTCACTGGTTGGTCGGTTCGCACGATGATTGTGTGGGCCAGAAAATAGTGTCGGAGTCTCCTCGTTGCGTTGACGAGGGCTAGAGCTACCTTTTCTATCTGTTGGTACCTGCTTTCGGGTCCTTGTAGGGCTTTGCTCGTGAAGTAAACAGGTTTCTGTCCGTCGGTGGTCTCGCGGATGAGAGCCGCGCTGACGGCTTCGTTTGAGACGACCAAGTATAGGAACAGTGGCTCCCCGTCGGCTGGTCGAGATAGTACGGGTGGTTGAGATAGACTTTGCTTTAGGTGGCGCAGTTCCCGTTCACACTCCTCGTTCCATTCGAAGGCTGCTTCTTTACGAAGGAGTCTGAAGAAGGGGAGGGCGTGCTGAGCGGACCTCGCGACGAAGCGGGACAATGACGTGAGCATGCCGTTCATGACCTGTATTGACTTCTTCGACGTCGATGTCGGAAGGTCGGAGAACGCTCGACACTTGTCGGGGTTGGCTTCGATTCCTCGTTCTGTTAGGTAGAATCCGAGAAATTTTCCCGCCTTGACTCCGAACATGCATTTTTCGGGGTTAAATCTCATTTTACTTTGTCTTGCTTGGGCAAAGACCGCCTTGAGGTGTGCTGCATGGTCGGTGTCTTCTCGGGATTTGACGATCATGTCGTCCATATAAACCTCGAGCATGTCCCTGATCTGCTTGTGAAAAACCCTGTTCATCATGCGTTGGTAAGTTGCCCCGGCGTTTTTTAGTCCAAAGGGCATTACGTTGTAGTAATAGTTGTCCGAGATGGTCATGAAAACCATGCAGTGTTTGTCGCCCGCGGCCATCGGGGTTTGATTATAGCCCGAGTAAGCATCCATGAACGACAACGTTTTGTAGCCGGCCGAGTTGTCGACCAGCATGTCTATGTTCGGTAAAGGGAAAGCATCTTTCGGGCAGGCCCGATTGAGATCGGTATAGTCAACACACATCCTCCATTTTCCATTATTCTTTTTAACAAGTACAACGTTCGACAGCCAGGTTGAATACCGGGCTTCGGAAATAAAATCCGCCTCTAGGAGATCTTTTACAGCTTTTTCAGCAGCCTCCATTTTCTCTGGAGACTGCCTACGCCTACGTTGTACTACGGCCCTAGCGGCAGGATCTATGGCGAGGTGGTGACAGGCGACCTCCGGGTCGAGTCCAGGCATCTCCGCGATGCTCCAAGCGAACAGGTCATCATTCTCGTGCAAGTAGGCTTTGATTTGCTTCCTTTCCAGGTCGGGGAGATCTTTGCCAATCTTTACTCCTTTGCTCGGGTCCGCGCCGAGGGGGACAAGCTCAAAATCCCCGTCCGGTATTGGTCGGAGGGGAATTTGCTCGCCGTTGGGAGGTTCATCCTGATCGAAACGAGCGTCCAGAGCTATAGAGTCGACCTTTGGTGGAGCTTTCTGGACTTCTTCCTTGGCGGACTCTGGCTTGTCGGGCTCCTGTCGTGTCGTCGCTGGTCTTTTGGCGGGTCTTGTCCCTACGTCAACAGTGTCGCGTCCATTAGATGCAGCGTTGAAACACCTCTGAGCAGCGGCTAGGTCTCCCTGGATAGTAGCTACCCGTGCCCTTTTGGTGTAGAACTTCATCTTCAGGTGGACGGTGGAGGGCACCGCTGTTAGTTCTGCCAGTGTTGGTCTCCCCAGGATGCAGTTGTAGAGGGACGGGTAGTCGATGACGAGGAAGCGTACTTTGACCTGCCTTGTCGTTGTTCCTTCGTCGAATGTAACCAGGAGCTCGACATATCCCCAAGGTTTGGAGGTCGAGCCGTTGAAGCCCTGTAAGTCCGACCCTACATATGGCGAGAGATGTGAGTCATCCAGCTGCAGAGTTCGAAACAACTGGTTGTACATTACGTTGACGGAACTTCCTTTGTCGATGAGGATGCGATGCACATCGAAGTTGGCCATTCTTGCCCTTATCAGCAAGGGGATGACCGCGTTGGGGGCTCCCCCGAGGAGCTCTTCCAGGTAGAAGGTGATGGGTTATGACCTGCCTTTTACCCTTTCAACTGTCACTGTTTGCGGGGGCGCCACGTCGACCAGCTCATCCAGCTTCCTCTTAGCCGAATTAATGGTCAAGTCGTTGAATCCTCCGCCGTTGATGACCATGGCGGAGGGGAAATATTCCCACCTGATGTGTGTTGTGAGCGGCTCCTGCAGGTGTTCGGGGACGTCGAAGTCCTCGGGTCTGGTCACGGAGAAGGCGGTCTGGACGGGGACCGACTCGTCAGATGGTCGGGCGTCTTCCTCCGGTTCTCTTGTCTCCCGGGCGTCACGACGGGGGGCGTCGTTTCGCCAGTATTGTGCGAGCCTTCCTCCCTTGATGAAGGTTTCGATGGCGTCCTTGAGGTGGACACAATCTTCAGTCAGATGACCATGACTCATATGGTACTGACAATACTTGTTCTTGTCTGCTCCGGGCTTGGCGGGAGCAGGTCGGGGATGTTTGACGCCGCCGTCCTTGAAGTCTGTGCTGGCACACTCCGCCAAAATGCGCTCGCGGAAAGCTGTGAGCGGAGTGTACTCGGTAAAATGCCCCGAGGGTCCCCTTTGTTCTCGGACTTCCCGGGGTCTGTCTTATTTTCTTTTCTCCCCGGTTCGTCGAGGAGGAGCAGCTTCCTGGCGCGGGTTGTTGCTGGACCCGCGAGTCTTGGGGTCTCGGGCTCTGTTGGCCGCCTCTCTTTCCTCGTAGTCCATGTACGCCTGGGCCTTCTCGAGGAGGGCATCGAATGTTCTAGGTGGCTCGATGCCTACGACCTTTCTGAATTCCGTATCGGGGAGGAGCCCCCTCTCTAGCAGATATCTTTTCATGTGGTCCGCACAGGGGACCTGTATAGCTTCACGGTTGAAGCGATTGATAAACTCTCTTAGGGTTTCATCATGTCTCTGGACGATTGCCTCGAGAGCCGCCTCGGTCTTTGGGTGTCGACGAGACGCTGTGAACGAACTGATGAATTGGTTCTTCAGGTTTCGTCACGAGGTGATTGATCCCGGGGCGAGGCCTTTATACCAGTCCATTGCTGCCTTTCTGAGGATCGTGGGGAACAGCCGGCATTTGATGGGTCCCCCGACGTTGTGATAGTGAAGCATAGCCTCGAACCCGTCTATGTGGTCGACCGGGTCTGCGACTCCGTCGTATTCCTTCAGATGTGGAGGCTTCTCCATGCCCGGGGGAATGGGCGCCTCCATGATGGCATGCGACAGGGGACCGCGGGGGTCGTATTCGTCGCTTCTTTCCGGGGACAGAGATGGGGATCTGTAATAATGTCGGGCACAACGGTCCTGGTCGTGCTGGACATCTCTCGAGTGCGGTGCCCGTTGGTTGATTCTTCCGTGCCCGTCTCCGGAGTGTCTTCTTTCTTGCCTTGCGGGGGCGCGGGCGCGGCCCCCGGCTTCGATGATGGGTTGCCTCTCCAAAGGGGGCCGTTTCCCCGATGGTCGGGGTGACGGGCTTCGAGAGGTATCTATGTAGTGTCTCCGCGGGGGAGATGGGAAACGGACCTCAGTTACTCGAGGAGGTGGAGTCTGGGGCCTCTGATGCCTCCTCGGGGATCTTCGATCGTCTTCAAGTGCCCTCAATCTTTCCCCTTGGGCGAAGATGAGGTAATTCGTCTGATTGATCGCTGCGAACAGCGCTCGGGTTGTGGCATCCGCCCCGGCGGGGACAAGGACTTCCTGAAACTGAGCAGCTTGATAGTTCGTGAGAGCTGCATCGTCTTCTTCGAGTGGCGGAGGGACCGAGGAGGATGAAGCGGTAACTCCGTCGCGGTGGATTGAGGGCCCAGAGGCAGTTGACACAGGGATGGTGTTATGACCGGGGTTACCGGCGTTATCAAGGTGTTCGTTTTTATCCGCGAGGCCGTTGTTGGTGTCGACGACGCAGACGTTTTGCTCATCACGAGCTTGGTCAGCCATGACAGTGATGGTTTGAGTTGAGCTTTGGTCTTTGAGTTTTTGCAAGACGGGGAAGCTAGTTTCCCACAGACGGCGCCACTGATCTTACCTGATCAGACTTGGACCGTCACGACTGGCTCCGAGCTGAAGTTGAACAAGATGGGGGAGATACCTGCAAGGCACTCCGATGCTAAAGTAAGTGGCAGTACGAGCAGGCAAAATGGTGTGTGAATGGTAAGAGAATGAATACCTGACCCTCTTGGAACAGAGGGTATTTATAGCCCCCAGCGTTGGGCCAAGGTCCCTTCATTGGGCCGACCAGGATTGGCCCAATAAAGGAACTGCCAGGCTCTACGTGTGTAGTGGGGACCCGCACGTGGTCTCCTTCCTGGGTGCTCTGCGAGAAGTACGGACGGACGAGGACGCAGTCTTTTCGGAGTTCAGGTGAGGGTGTAACCGTTACAATATGCCCTACGAGGAGGGTGCTCGAGTTGAACTCGAGCTGGATGGTAACTGGTCGAGGACGTTGCGTCCGCGGACAGTGGCGGGCACGGTCGTAGCTTATGGTCGACGCGCCCCCTGTAGAGATGTTTGGATTGGGCCTATTCTTGCTCTTGGGCCAACCTGAGCCCAGCCTAGAACATAATCTAATAAAGGTTCAAAAGGAACAATAACAATCACTCCCCTATTAATGTAGTCTGTGCATATAAGACTGAATAAAAATTGTATAAATCAATTCACACCCATCATACAACATGAGCAAAGCACTATAGAATAGAAAACTATATGTGTGACTTTTATAGTATCTCATAAAACAAAACTTAATAAGAACCATTTTTTGGTTAACTATATCTATCATCATAACCTCAAACTATCTGCAAAGGATTCATCAAGCTTCCTATTGAAAAGCCTGTTGAAGTATTATGCATGTGTCAGGTTCTTGTATACTTGCTTGTTATCTTCATTGATTAACTTTTCAACAGGTCCAATATCTTTAGAGGAATTTGGATAGAAATATGTCACTATTGACAATATTTCCTTCTCCTTATTCAAGACGGCTCAATGCTCTGGTGATTTGTATATTCCACTTGACAATAATTGAAGAACATGCATCATCGAACTTGCAATGAATCAGTATTTGAGGAAAAATTTGAAGCCTTATGAGTCCAAAAATATACAAACCTAAATTATATGGCCAATGTTAACAACAATGGCACCTTCTATTGGTTCAACACTGACCCATTTTCCATCTTTGAGAAACTGCAGTCCTGGAAAATCACCAAAATCAACCAAGAGAGTGATTGCAAAATTGTCGGCATGAGGAATGATCCCGAGAACTCTTTCAGGCTCTGGACAAGGTGGATAGAAGTTCATCCTAAATGTTGGGAAGATCAGTATAAATAAAGGCAGAGTAGAATTTTAAACTCAGCTCTTTCTTGACGTATCAGAGCTAAATGATCTGAAAGACAAGGATACAAAACTTTAGAGATCAGGGAATTCAAATCTGACATAATTGATATTAGCCTACTTTACATTGAGGTTCCAGGTTTATAGGCAATTTACACACAAGTACACCGCTTTTTACCAAGGTTTAAAAAATTGCAAGCAGGTGAAGGCAACAACATACTTACATGTTACATTCAAATCAATATATAAATGTAGTATTGAGCAGATACTGATTCTGTTTCAGATAATAAAATTAAAATCAGTCCTTGATTTCAAAATGGACTAAAAAGTTGGCTTAGTAAACAAACGAAAATATTTGGCATCTGAGGCAAGTTAGCTGACATTTGTTATTAGCTAGCAAGCTAAGCCACTAAGCATTTATCAGTGGAACATAGAAGATGGTTGATGCAAGAACTGTGGAACAGACCAACCTAATTCTCTGCAGCCTGCACTTGTAAATGAAGAATGCTTTAAACTCAGCAAAGGAATACCAAGTCAACTCTGCAGAATTTTATACTTAGTAACATTTTCCTGCACTCTTTGTATTGACAGTTTGTAATCATAGTAATCATAGTAACTGACTCACCACCAACAAAAAAAAAACACTACAAAATATAACTAATGTACTTTTCAAAAAAAAAAAATTTACTGAGTCAACAAAAAAAACTAAAATTAATGGCCCATGCAGGTCTCGAACCTGCGACCTTCGCGTTATTAGCACGACACTCTAACCAACTGAGCTAATGGGCCATTTGTTATAAAATTAAAGACTAAACTTTTTTGTAATGATTCTTTAAATTACACAATGCAAAGAAAATAAAGCAGATTTACGGCGAAACCCGCGGCGGTTGACAGTGGTTCAACGACGGCACCAACTCAAATCAACAAAATCTCAACCTCGACCCCCCTTGTTTTATTGCGTAGAGCATGAATCTGGCCTCAGATTTTCCTAACCCTCACTCAAACAACCAGATCGGAGCATTCCTAACTCGAACCTTTAAGTCAACAAACTCATTCGAAAACTCACAAGTAAGGCATGAACAACTTCTAAAACTTCAACCTTACAAAATCCTTCTGAACCTGGACCCTTCAAGTCATCAACAGACTTCTCTATCTCCGCCGTCTCCAGTGGAGGCACCACCTTGGAGGAAGTTTTCAACTGAGCTGGTGTTTTCTTAGACTTCTCTGGCTTTCCCTGTTTCTGCATCTCAGCTAAACCTTCACAAATAGCTTGAAGTTTAGCGGCTACAGAAGAAGGAAGAGGCTTATACTCACCAAACTCACCACCAATGCCAATACATGATCCATGGTGTTTGAGATTCGGGAAATTAAGCCTAGCAAAGTCACCACGAAGCTTATAAACAGCTTTGTTGTAAGGGACGGGTGAAGCATGTGATTTGCACGCCGTCGTGGTTAACACGCGTTTGAACGGTAGGGTTTGAATTCTACGGTGGTTTCGAGTTGTGTCGTCGATGGTGGTGAATATGGCTTTTCCGATTGCTAGTTATATTTTTCCACTAAGTTATGTCTTCCATGAATAAACTGATTTGTGTTTTTACTTAGAGTTTCGTGTTGTTTGAGTCTTTTATGGGTGTTTAATAAGCTGGTTTCGTGGTATTTTTTCCGCTTATATGAATCAGGGTGTTTGGGTGTTTAATGGTCTTTTATGAATAAGCTATTCTACAAATAAGTTGTTTCTCGTTGTTATGAATAAGTTGTTTCACCCAATATGCTCTTTTTTTTATTTTATGAATTACATGTTTTATGAATAAGCTCTTTTTTTCAGTTATGAAAAAAATGTTTTTTATTTTTTTTATGAAATACATGTTTTATGAATAAGCTCTTTTTTTTAGTTATGAAAAAAATGTTTTTTCAATTATGAATATGTTGTTTTATCAATAAATTATTTTATGAATAATCTGTTCTGTTTCTTTTATGAATAAGTTGTTCCACGAAAAACAGTTTAGTGGTGAGCGGAGGTCGGCAAAGCACACAATGGTTGATTTGCAGTTTTTGTTCACTTCTTCTTTTCCTTGGTACAGTCGAAATTGGCAACAAATGCATACTGGTGTTCGTTTCTTCTCTAAGCTCTTTCATCCTTTGAATTTATTGTTGTTGTTTTATTTATGTTGTTCTATTTTATTTAGTTTCAGTGTTAACTTTTAGAGGAAGGAGATGATCCAATAATAACATCTACATCATATGGCAACAAAACTGTCTTTCGTGTCCAATACATGGCAACCTGATTTTATTTTATAGGGACATGTTGGTCGTGGGGACTACGCCCAAGCTGTGGATCTGCAATATTGTCAAGACCTTCTTGGAGTTGACCTGCACCCCGTAGTTTTTCTTCGCACAGGGTAAGTTTTGTGCTTTGTTGTGTGTGTATGGTGATGAATGCAATTGGTGTTTTGAATTTTTGTTCACATCCATACTTGCATCAGTTTACATTTACCCAATTAGAATATTAGTTCCTTCATATGAACTGCAATTGATGCTGAATAAAATAATATTAATTCAAATGCTAAATCTGATTTCAAGGGAAAAGGAACAGACAAGGTATTTTATGGGCTTGACGACATTACTCACGCAATTGAAATCATCATTGTAAATTTCCTTTCATCTATTTTTCCTATCCCTCTCATTTTGCTGGAAACCTATAAATGAAAACTTCAAAAAGATATTCTTGAAGATATCATGTGTGCTCATATTGTTTCATTTATGATGTGTTTGTTCCTTCTAAGATCTTAGGTATAATTGTTTGTGTGTGATATTGTCTTTGTTTGTTCTGAAATGTTGGCGGCGAGAAGTCAAAGATTAATATAATTCATTTCTTTTAGGTTGGATGACTTGAAGTACTTCAAGAAAGTTAATGACATGTGTTGTACCCCAAAATTTTCCCTCCCATTTTCATCAATATTTTCTCACCACAAGACCCTTGGAGCTCAAGATCAAGTTAGGGTTTGCTCTGCTCAAGACTTCTCCTTGCACTGTTGACCCAAATTAGGGTTTGAGTTTGCACAAAGATGTTTTGACCTAAAATGCCCAAAATGACTTTCATGCTTCATGTTGGACTCACAAGTTTATCCATACCAAGTTTCAAGCCTTGATTCCAATCTTTGCCCAGTCAATTGGACAGTTGACCTAGAAATCAACTGTATTGGGGAAAAAGTCAACTGTGGTCAATTGACAGTCAAACCTCATGATTTTTGACCCACATCAACATTATGAACTCATATGGACCATTTGATCAAGTTTGGATCACAATTCCACAAGAAATTTGATCAGATCACCAAAAGGGCAAAATGGTCATTTTTAGGGTTTTGACTGCACAAAGGCAATTTTTGACTGTTTGACCTAGCCAATGGCAAACCAAACTCACATATGGACTCAAGGATTCAATGGCATGGTCTTGACACATTCAACAAGTTCAAAAGATCCCAAATGCACAAGATTGACAGATGAATTTTCCAGTCAACTGATCCAAATTTGACTGTATACTGAAAAGTCAAACTTTGACTTTTTGGTCAAAATCAAATGCTAAGATTCATTTTCCATAAAGACATGTCAAATTATGAAACTTGTTCATCAAGAAATCAAAAATTACAAATTAGGGTTTGAAATGAAGAAATTTCATAACTTAGAAATTTTCTAAGTTATGAAATTTCCTAATTTTTTTCCTAACTTTGTCCCCTTTTTTCATCAAGATGTATTTGGATTCAAACAAAACTCAAAACATGAAAGTTATAGTCCATTGAAAAATCTACAACTTTGATTCACAAAGTTTCCTCAAAAGAAGCTTGTAGCTCAAGTTATGATTTTTGGAATAGGGGTGCAAAACATTCTTAACTTAGAAATTTTTTAACCTATTTTAGGCAGGATTTTTGCCCAACTTCATGGCCACTTTTCACATGCTTCCACTTGGAATCTCAACTTGCATTACAAAGATGGATTGTAGTACACATTCCAAGCTTTCCAAATTGTCCAAGAACTTCTCAAACACCCTTGTGGTTAGGGAGAATCGAATTTGTAAAGATGGGCAAAAGTCACTTTGTTCATGGCCAAATTCATGTACATAACACTTTGCATTTTCAAACTCAGCTTGCACAAGCTAGGTTACAGGCCTCCAATCCCATTAACACTCAATAATTCAATGCTAAACCTTTGTGCCAAGATGTTATTTTGCTCCTTTGGTCATTACACAAAGGATTAGTCTTAAAATAGAAAAAGCATTTTAGCCATTCTTGTAAAGAAGCACTTTATGTCAAGATCACAATCTAAGAAGTACAAAGCAGATCTTTTGGGCACAAGTTCATGAACCAATTCCACTGATCAAGAGTGATTTGTGCAGCATGCTTGAGGGGCCTGTATGAGCCTACAATCTAACTTGACAACTCTTGCTTTAGATAAGAAGAAAAACTTGCATTTTGTAGCATAATACACCTTACTGCAAGAACCAACTCAAGCAAACTTTATGAACACATTGCATACTCTCTAACCAACCTAGAACACGAGCCATTAACCCTCAATACATCCTCATCCATCAAAGCCCATTTTTTCTGCAAAACAGAGTCCCTGTTGCAGATTGACTTGGCCAGTTCATTTCCCTCGTGCGTTTTCATCCAAACCAGTTCAAACACATCCTACATCATTCCTACAAACTATCCCAAGCCTTGGAAACAGACTGTAACACCCCTAACCAAGTTTGCCATTTTCATTTTTGTAATTGCAAGTTTCTCAAGTCATATTTAAAGCATGTGTTTTGATGAAGACAACATGGACATCAACATTCAAAGGATGTGCAAAAAGCTTATCAATATCATATAAAAGTCTTGAAGTTTATTGAAGATTATTGAAGAATTATTGAAGAATCATCAAATGTCAAATGGTATAAATAATTCTTAATCTTGAATATAGATGTTCACAAAAAATATGCATTCATAATCATATACATATCCAACATGTTTTCACTTAAGAAAAACTTTGTTTAAAATCTTTTTCAAAAAGAATTTTTGAAAATTAACTTTCAGGAACCGGTTCCTCCCTAACAGGGAACCGGGTTCCAAACCTTGTTCAAAAACATGTCCCTGGAATTTGTACCAGGAACCGGGTTGTACCAATAGGGGAACCGGTTCCTGCGTGATATTTTTGAAATCTGACTTATAACGTTCACTAAGAACCGGGTTCTGTCAGTGTCGGAACCGGTTCCTAGCGAACCAGTGCAGCTTTTCTTTTGTTTTTTAAACATTTTTCAAGTGATATCTTTTCATGAATGCATTGCAACTTTTCATATGAATTGGCATGAATGAAGAGGTTCTTATGACTTTATAAAATGCTGCAGATTTTCTTATTTCAAAAAAACAATGCTTCAATTTTCAAATTAACAAATATACTTCTTCAATAAACAATTTTTCATCATTCACATTTGAATTCATACTTTCATGAATAAGCTGTTTTTTTTTTTCAGTTATGAAAAAAGATGTTTTTTTTTCAATTATAAATAAGTTGTTTTATCAATAAGTTGTTTTATGAATAATCTGTTTTGTTTCTTTTATGAATAAGTTGTTCCACGAAAAACACTTTAGTGGTGAGTGGAGGTCGGCAAAACGCGCGGTGGTTGATTTGCGGTTTTTGTTCACTTCTTTTTTTCCTTGGTACAATCGAAATTGGCAAGAAAGGTATACTGGCATTCTTTTCTTCTCTAAGCTCTTTCATCCTTTGAATTTATCGTTGTTGCTTCATTTATGTTTTTCTATTTTATTTAGTTTCAGTATTAACTTTTAGAGAAAGGAGATGATCTAATAATAACATCTACATCATATGGCAGCATAACTGTCTTTCCTGTCCAATACATAACAACCTGATTTTATTTTATAGGAACATGTTGGTTGTGGGGACTACCGCCCAAGCTGTGAATCTGCAATATTGTCAAGACCTTCTTGGAGCCGACCTGCACCCCGTAGTTTTTCTTTGCACAAGGCAAGTTTTGTGTTTTGTTGTGTGTGTATGGTGATGGCTGCAATTGGTGTTTTAAATTTCTGTCCACATCCATACTTGCATCAGCTTACATTTACCCAATTAGGATGTTGGTTCTTTCATATGAACTATAATTGATACTGAATAAAGTAATATTAATTCAAATGCAAAATTTGATGTCCAGGGAAAAGGAACAGACAAGGTATTTTATGGGCTTGACGACATTACTCACGCAATTGAAATCATCATTGTAAATTCTCTTTCATCTATTTTCCTATCCCTCTTATTTTGTTGGAAACCTCAAAATGAAAACTTCAAAAAGATATTCTTGAAGATATCTTGTGTGTTCATATTGTTTCATTTGTGGTGCGTTTGTTCCTTCTAAGATCTTAGGTAGGTGTGAATTTTCCCGAATACTAATTATCTGTGTGCGATATTGTCTTTGCTTGTTCTAAAATGTTGGCGGCAAGAAGTCGAAGGTTAATATAATTCATTTCTTCCAGATTTGATGACTTGAAGTACTTCAAGAAAGTTAATGACATATATGTTGAATGTGAGTAAGCTTCTCAATTTTTATGATCGTGTAATACACGTGTCTTCTATGGATCAAACAAAATGGTATGATTTGCTCTTGATGTTAATTTGTTTACACTACCTATTATCGCGACTCAATTATTGATTCAAGGAGACTGGCATATCTTGCGTAGAATCTTTGGACAAGTATGTTTCCAATATCAAGAATTTTATGATTTTATTTTATAGGGACATGTTGGTCGTGGGGACTACCGTCGGGGTCGTGGATATGCATTATTGTCAAGACCTTCTTGGAGCCAACCTGCACCCTGTAGTTTTTCTTCGCGTAGGGTAAGTTTTATGCTTTGTTGTGTGTGTATGGTGAGGGCTACAATTGGTGTTTTGAATTTCTGTCCACATTCATACTTGAATTAGCTTACATTTACTTTACCCAATTAGGGTGTTGGTTCTTTCCTTTGAAGTGAATTTACATGTTCTAAACCACACCAAAGAATAGTTCATAATTTACCCAATTAGGATTGAGAATAGTTCATACCGCACCAAAGAGATATGTAACTCAGTTTAGTCAAAAATTTCGATAAAAAAGACATTATTGCATCATTGTAAATGTCTGTAAAAATGTAACTCAAAGATATTATTGCATCATTTTAATTATTTACTCGCCTTCCTTGATGAGAAAAAATGAGTTGCTATTGTTGCTTATTTTGATAATCGTGCTTACCAAAATCTTTATTTATCTTTCTCTAAATGATATTAAATCATCTCATTTATGATGCCATCACTTAATTCGACATGGTTTAGAACTTTCTGCCAATAATGGCGACCTTTACAAAAAGTTATAACTTTTTGTCTATAAATTACATTTACTCCATTACAAAACTTTCATCATTTGAGATTGTAAAAAGACGTGAAGAAATGTTTAATATTTAACTTAGGCAGTGTGAAAAAACAATTTTCTACAACTTTTAAATATATATGCCAACTAAGTTTCATTACTTGTGAATCTTTAAAAGTTTGGGACAATTATGAAGACCCTTTTTTAGGATGGTACTAAGCCAATTACTAATATTAATATATCATACTGGTTGAGAGTGTTCCAAGGGATGATCTGATGAGCATGAAAATTCATTGGATATTAGTTTGGGTTTACCAATTGTAGAACTTGATGTTCCCTTTCATCTCTTTTTCGTATCCCTCTCATTTTGTTGGAAACCTCCAAATGAAAAATTCAAAAAGATGATTGAAGATATTCTTACATACTGATATTGATAATAGGTTGATGGGGAACTAATATTGATGCTCAAGTAAATGATTTAAAAAAAGTATTTGCTTTTTCAATTTTATTGTAACATTATAGGCTTGGAAGAAATCAACATTTTCTTTTTCTAGCTTCTGCCACACAATACTTATAATCCAATATCTATCTTTGCAGGTGGATATTGAATTCAGAAGGAAATGTTCTTGAACTGATTTTGCAGGTGGATTCAGTAGGAAATGTTCAACCCGAAAAAGTTGAACATATTTTGAATTTGAGAGGGATATTAAACACTTCATGACACAAAATTATTATAATGATTATAACTCTAAGGGTGTGTTTGATTTGGGGTAGACAGAGGAGAAGGGAGGGGAGGGAAATCTATAATTAATTATGTTTGGTTCAAATTTTAGGAGGGGAAGGGAGCAAAATTCTTCCAAAACACATTTTTTACATCTCTCTAAATTGGGGGGATTTGGAGGGGAGGGGAGGGAAGATGAATGTTTGTTTTTAAAAAATATTATATTTACTAAAATATATGTAGTTTAATTTTAATATTTCAAAATTATTTATTTTCTTTCGTCTTACTGCTTATTTTTGTGTGATTAATATATTTACTAAATTATAATCACCTCATTTTTTAAATATTTTTTTAATTTACTTATATTTGTTTTTTTTAATTTTATATATTCTCACTACAAGAAAACAGTGATTTAGCGTCGGCTATAAACCCTTGCTAAATGGCTAAAAATCGACGCTTAGATTAGCGTCGGCCAAGTGGCGGTGTCGGGGATGACTCTCCAAAGCTGGAAGTTAATAGGATAGCGGCGGCCTCGCGTCGATCTAAATTTGTAGTGTCGGCTTTAGCCGACGCTAACATGCACCACGTGTTAATTTGCCCTCATCTAAACAAAATTCACGTCAATACTTAGCGTCAGACAGGTGCGTCGCTATATTGGGACACATCATCATATAAAGTGTGCCACGTGCTGATATGTGATTGGGTTGCCCCTCAACAAAAAATACTACACGTCATCATATAGCGTCGACTAAAGCTGACGCTGATCTTTTTCTATATTCATTTTTGGGTATTACCCGTATCTAATCACCTTTTAGTGGCATATCAAATTGATAAATATCTTTAAAAAAATATAATTAATAATTAATTATAAAAATAGTAAAAAAACTACGAGATCCATTCTTTAACCTTTTTGGAATATCATCAATAAATTTTCAGATGCACTATTAAATTGGCTACATAATACAATACTGATAACACACTCCTCTAATAAAAAATGAATTTACTTATATCAAAATACATCAAAATATTGATAAGATCCATAATATGTTTGAGCAATCGACATAGATGTATCAAAATAAGTATACCTAAAACTAGCTCATTGAACATTAATCAACTCAACTGATCATGATCACCACCATCATCTTTCTCCTCCTCCTCCTCCCACAATATTTAAAAAACAAGGTAAAAGTTAACAATGAATGATAAAGAAATCAATACATAAATTATGATTGATTATGGTATCAAATGTCAATGCCATATCAAAGAAAAAAGTTTAATGACCAGGTCTCTAACATAATTCATCCTATATGGAGACAAAGTTATAGAGGTACACAAAGAGCCAAACGAAATTCAAAACTATAATTCAAGCATATTTTCCGCAACAAAACATCGTACAAGTACAGGTGGAGAATGTTTCTTTGTGTTAATGAGGTATATTTTATTCATCTAAGAATATTGTTCATATATTTCAATTCATTGGCAAAAATAGAAACATTGACGATAATGCGCACCAAATTGGGTCGGCTACGCCGATGTGAAAAGTGTAAGTTAAATAATTCAAGAGGCAATGCGGAATTACAACAACAAAATTAAAGGAGATCAATAGATAAAATAAGACCATTAATTTTGTGCATGTATTATTAGTAATTCATTGGCTATAAAAGCCAATCTTCTTATTAATATAAAATGTGTGTGAAAAACTACTTAGTATATTTTCTTCAATTGTTTATAACAATTCAGTCTCTTTCTTTTAATGTTGGTGTGGTAGATTGATTTATCATGTCCTTAAGATATCAAATTGGTATCAGAGCTTGAGAGTCTGGTACTAGTTAAAAAATATATTTGAGAGAGTGAGGAACAAGAGAGTTCTCATCCTATTAAATTTATTTGAGTTAGTGCACTTGTTGTGGGAAAGAAAATGACAACCAACTATAATATTGTCTGGTCCAGTCCCAAATTAGATGGAAAGTTTGATTTCAATTACTGCGAAAAATTTATGTCTATCCATTTGAAAGCTCACATTATTTGGAACTTCATTGAACCTGGCTTGGAAGAAGGAGCTGATGATGCTGCTAAAAAGAAGGATCAATTAACACTATCACAAATTTATCAAGGAGTAGACTTTTCGATTTTTGGAAAAATAGCAGATGCTAAAAATGCTAAGGACGCATGGGACAAATTGAAACTATCGTGCAAAGGAGTAGAAAAGGCTCAGAAAACAAAATGGCAATCATTGTGCATAGGATATGAATGATATGAGATGTCAAACTCAGAAACCGTTAAACAATATTTCTCACGTGTTCAAGATCTTGTCAATAAGATGAGGGTGTACGGAGAAGACATATCTGATGGTAAAGTAGTGGAGAAAATTCTAAGTACCATGCCAATAAATTTTGACCATGTGGTGACTACAACAATTGAGTCCCACGACCTAGACAAAATGACAGTAGCAGAATTGCAAGGAAGCATTGCAAGCCACGTAAGCAGAATCTTGGAGAAGACAGAAAAAGTCAGTGAAGAGGCTTTGAAAAGCCAAATGAATTTTAACAACGTTGATGAATCCAGTCAGAGTATTGATGACAGGGGTCGTGATTATAATAATGGAGGAAGAGGAACCTATAGAGGCAGAGGCCGAGGAAATTTTAGAGGAAGAGGATGAAGAAGTGAAAAACACAAGAAGGGAGGTTGAATTGTAAACCTTGAAATCAAATGCAGACAACATATTATTTTTATCCTGGTTCGTTTGATCTCAAACTACTCCAGTCCACCCGTCAAGGTGATTTCGCCTCTCTCCAACGAGGTCTTAATCCACTATATTCAACTGAATATTACAACTGCTTTAACAACTGCTAAAGCCTTCTTGAGTCTAAACCACAGACCGGTTTCTCAAGGAAATTCTTTCTTACAGATAAATGAAAACTATGTGTGTTGAATGTTTTCTATAAAAACTCTATATCACACCTGTTATAATACACAAATTAAGCTTATGTGAAACTAGGATGCTATAACTATGGAGTAGACAATTTGAGAGATATAGCAAACTTTTTGAGTGAGGATGAAAATGATTTGCTTGATGCGTGTGAAGAGTTGTAGAGCATTAGCCAATTCATTTCTCACTGACTTGTTTATATAGCATTTGGAAAAGATACGTTGTAGTCAATTATGCCATTTCAATGTCCATTACTTTCTTTCCATATTGAGAAGATCTTTGTCTTGGAATACAGCTGTTGATAATAAAGTGTCTTGAATGCACAGTACCGTTGTCACTTAATCGTGTTGCTGGCTTTGGCTTATTCTGACGCTTCTAGCTACTGATGATATTGTTTTGGTCTTGATCAGAGTTTAAAGTATGTTACGCGCAGATCTGTTCATCAAGCTTCAGCGTAAGCACATGCTTTGATCTTCTGATGCTGGCATATGATATTTCATCTTCTGATGCTGATATTGATGTTTCATCTTCTGATGCTGATATTGATGTTCTTATGCTGGTATCCATTAGAGTTTCTGTAAATGTACAATATAATTTTTAGGTAGCATATATGTCTCATATGAATTATACAATTTATTTAATCTAGCATTTTGTTATCATCAAAACTTTAACTTGGGGTAGTAGATTCAAACTTTGTTCTAACAATCTCCCCCTTTTTGATGATGACAAAAACCAGATATTTTCAATTGAAATTTAAGGAAAAATATCAGAGATAACCAAATAATAGATTGTATCAGAGATAGACAGATAGGTATCAAAGATAAGGAGGAATAAAAAGGTATTAGAGCTTAAGAAGATAAGAAAAAAACTATCAGAGTTATGATCAGAAAAACTCCCTCTGAGTTTATTACTTCCCTTTTAATTCCATGAGTCCTTTAGCATCATATCTTTCTTTTACTAGAGCAGAGCTTCAGTGTATTAGAGATGATTAACTTCTTGTACCTGTAAGCTTATGCAGAACAAGGAAACATTCAAGTATATCAGAGTGTTAGAATGTTTGAGACTTTTGTCTCAGTAATATCCGTTATTGAAAAATATTCTCTTTCTCCCCCTTTTTGTCAGCAATCAAAATGTGCAAGTAATTGAAGTTAAAAACGATCAATGCAGAAAAACTATTGTATTTAGTTCAAAGCTTAGAAGATAGTACAGATAACATGTAAAGAAAACAATGAAAACATTAAGAAACAAAATCTAAGGTTGGGGTGGAAGGCGTGTGAACAGAGCTTCTAGCATGTTCTTAATCTGATCAGCGGTTTCCTTCTGCTGATGCACCATGCTGACTACTGAATCAATCTTACTATCTTGAACATCCATCCTTTCCTTCATTCGTTGATCATTCTCATCCATTCTTTTCTGCAGACGAATATCATTTTGCTTCAGCTCTTCAAGAGTCTGCCTGTCCAATGCAGCTTGAGAGACGTCAGAATCAGGATGCTTCTGAGAGCTTTCTGCAACAACTTCTTCTTGACTAAAATCTTCAGCTGGAATCGTCTGATCTTCTGCTGGTTGAACTGTTGAAGCTGGACGCTTTTCAGACCAAGGCTCACTGTCTAGATGAAGCACTTCCTCCTTCAGCAGCTGACTCATGACTGGACCTTCAACTTCTTTCAGCAGATTGCTGAAGTTCTATTGAGCTTGTTCATAGTTTAGGTCTTGCAGCTTAAAGGTTTAAGTGCATACCCAACCTCTGAATTGTGTCCAGAGTTGGTCTGAAACAGCAGGATCAATCACTCCCGGACAAGCCTGCTTTAGAGAAGCAATCCAATTCTGCATGTCTGTTTCAAAATTTAAGATGCTAGAACCAACATCTGGTTGTTTGGGTTTGGGAATGGCGGTTTTATTTTTAAGGGCAGCAAGGCGGTCAAGGACTGTTAGATCAATGAAGGTCTTGTTGTGGTCATCTGGATTTTGTTTGGGTGAGGGAGTAGGAGAGTCAGAAATGATTATTGGACTGTGTGGAGTGTTAGGTGGAGTAGTTTCTGGTGAGGATGGTAGTTGAGGTATGTTTACAGTTGTACCACAAGGCAGTTGAATGGCCAAGGGTTGTGGTTCAGAGGATTCAGATGATTGAAGTTCAGGGGTTTGAGCCTCAGAGTGTTGAGACTCAGAGTGTTGAGGTGAGGGTGGATTAAGTTCTGGTTGTGGAGATGGAGGTTGTGGAATTTCTGGTTGTGGTGAATGTGGATCTTCTGGTATTGGTAAGGGTGTAGTTTCTGGTTGAGGTGAGTGGGGAGTTTCTGGTTGAAGATTTGGATTTTCTGTATGGGGAGCGGAAGAGTGTTGATCAATTTCTGAAAGAACCTTTTCAAGTTCTGGTTCTGTTGAGGTTGTAGGTTTGGCGCGGGATCTTCTGAGGGTTAATGACTCAGAGGGGTCAAACTCAGGTTCAGTATCATCAATGGTTGGAATTGGGATTTCAAATGAAGCTGGGGTTAGAATAAATGTTGGAACAACAGATGAATTTAAAACATTAACAGAAGATAGATTACCTCTCTTCTTTGGGGTCTGCTGAGACGGTCCTTCTAATGCAACCTTTCTCTTCTTAGTCTTCTTCAAAGTAACCTCTGGTGTTTGCTGGTGCAGATCTTTGATGTTCAGATCAGGATCTGTGCCATCAGCTTTTCACGCATCCAAGTATCTGAGAACAATGATTGGTTTAGAGTCAATCTCAGAGAATATAGGAAAGTCGTCCAGAGGGACTCTTCTGTTGGTGATTTCAGCATGAGGAGTGACGCTGGGCTCCTTCCTTATATTCTCTATCAGCTTCATCTTCTTCAGATTCTTGGCATTCAGCTGCTTGCCAACAGAAGGTTCTAGAGAGCTTATTTCCTGTGCTTCTGTCAGGTGTTCAATCAGCCTATTCTCCGTTAGAATATCTGATATTAATCTGTCGAAGGGTATCCAATCCCTTTTAGTCCTTTCTTCCTCTCTCGTTTCCTTGACGCTTGTCTTCAGATGATTGAACAGAAGGTGAGCAAGGTTGATCTTGGACTTCTTTGCAATAAAATTAATCAGAAATTGCTGATCTATGTTTATATAGTCAGGAGAGCTTGTAGGCTTCCTGTGGTTGAAGCAACCCAGAATGATCTTTGCCCAGATTCTGTGCTGATCCTTCAAATCTCTTATTTTGCTGCTGGGAACCCCATGTGTGAAAATCTCTCTTGCAATTAAGGTAGAGTTTGCACATCTATCTGCCATGTCAATACAGCGGATACCACCACCATTGTATCCAATCAGCCTTGCAATGTGATCCTCAGTAATCACTATCTTCTTTCCCATGATATACGAAGTAACCTGATGAGTTGAGGCAGACGCATGAATCCAGAATTCTTTAACCAAAATTGGGAACGTTGGACCCACCAACCTATCAAAGTACCTCTCCCAGCCTTGTGCCTTAATTTCTTCAGTCAAATCAAAGCCATTTTCCTTCAAGCTGTTGAAATCAACTATCAATTCTGACAGAACTTCCAAGTTCTTGACTGGAGTGAGGAGCGTTCTGAAGGGAATCTGATATTGTTCAAAAGAAGCATCTTGCTGGGAACCTGCAGATGGAATGCTAGAAGATGCCATGTTCACACAAGGGTTTGAGAACAAAGTTTGAAAATGGTTTCTTTGAGGAAAAGAAGATGAACACACAGTAAGAAGGAATCACAGAAAAATGTTGAAGATTTGTAAGAGACGGTAAAAAGGAATGAATGATGTTTAAGGCGTTTAAATAGGTTTCAAAAAGTGTTTTGAAAATATAAACGTTTTAAGAGAGAGAATTAAATCATGATTACTAGCATTTAATGTTGGCTGATTTTGGGGGATTTAGAAAGATATTTGGAACGATTACCCATGACATGTGTCTCAATGCATCCAATCAGCGTTTTGCCTTCTCAGAAGCGTGCACGCGTGTTCTGCTTCAGAAATTAGCTGATGACTGGATGACACTTGTTTGATTTGGTGAACAACACATCTATCCTTGAGATGAAACGCTCAGATCTTTATGGATAGACTCTGATACAATCTGCATTTCTAACTTTCTGAAAGAAGATTGATCAGAAGTTCACAGTAAAAATGAAACACATTAATATATAAAATTAACACATTTTCACTCTGGGCAGAGCTTCATGCTGAGATGTTTCAGAATGAAGTTAAACCTATCTTCAGAAAGTGGTTTTGTGAAAATATGAGCCCATTGATGGTCTGTATCAATAAATTTTAAGTTTAAAATGCCTTTCTGAATATAGTCCCTAATGAAATGGTGTTTTATTTCTATATGCTTAGCCCTAGAATGCAAAATAGGATTTTTACTTAAGCAAATGGCAGAAGTGTTGTCACAGAGTATAGGAATGTTACTCTCAAATATCTGGAAGTCTTCAAGCTGACTTTTCATCCAGAGCATTTGTGTACTGCATCCTGCTGCTGCTATGTACTCAGCTTCTGTTGTTGATAGCGCAATTGTGGATTGCCTTTTGCTGGACCAAGAGATCAGATTTTCTCCCAGAAACTGGCAGCTTCCAGAAGTACTTTTACGCTCTACTCTGTCTCCAGTAAAGTCAGCATCACAGTAACCTACTAAGCTGTAATCACTAGATTTTCTATAGAATAGACCCAGATTAGTAGTACCTTTCAGATACTTGAAAATTCGCTTAACAGCTGTTAAGTGAGATTCTCTAGGATCTGATTGGAATCTTGCACAAATGCATACACTGAATAAAATATCAGGCCTTGAGGCCGTCAGATAAAGAAGAGAACCAATCATACCTCTGTAGACCTTCTGTTCTACCATTTTTCTTACCTCTTCTCTTTCCAGAATGCACGTGGGATGCATTGGAATCTTTGATGACTTACATTCTGAGAGGCCAAATTTCTTCAGAAGTTCTCTGACATATTTGCTCTGATGAATGTAAGTTCCTTCTGGAGTTTGATTTATCTGAATTCCCAGAAAGAATTTCAGTTCCCCCATGAGGCTCATCTCAAATTCTACCTGCATACACTTAGCAAATTTTCTTCCAAAAGAAGGATTAGTAGATCCAAATATAATATCGTCAACATAAATCTGACACACTAAGATGTCATTCTTAACTGTCTTACAGAATAAGGTTGTGTCCACTTTCCCTCTGGTGAATTCTTTTTCTAACAGAAAGTTACTTAGTCTTTCATACCAAGATCTGGGAGCTTGTTTCAGACCATACAATGACTTCTTTAGTTTGAAAACATACTCTGTATTTTTGTACTTTCAAAACCAGGGGGTTGGTGCACATAAACCTCTTCTTCTATATATCCATTTAAGAATGCACTCTTGACATCCATCTGATATAGAGTGATGCCTTTATTAACAACAAAAGAAATCAAAAGTTTGATAGATTCTAACCTGGCGACTGGAGCAAAGGTTTCTGTATAGTCTATCCCCTCTTGATGACTATAACCTTGTGCTACCAGTCGTGCCTTGTTTCTGATGACTTCACCTTGTTCGTTCAGTTTGTTTCTGATCGGGACTTTATAAGTCTATCGGGATACTAACTGCAAGTATACAGTTCAGTCGTTCTAGTTTTAAAAGATTATCGAACCCACAGAGACTGAGGATCAATCGCATACGATCTAATGCTACAGTTTGTCTAACTAAGCGATGAATATTCGATTTTTGGGGGAAACCGTTTAGTTAAAAGTAATAGTACTAATTATACCGGTATGTGATAATCGGACTTAGGGAATTCGGTGAATCGCTTGGCCTATAAAGTATTTCGATAAAAGCTAATTGTTTAAAAACCTGAGACATACACTCTCGTGTTTATGAAATAAGTCATGCTACTAAACCTAGTGGATGCACTTTAAATTTAATAACACTTTTTGAAAACAATTTGAATCTAATTAATTTATTAAAACACTCTCGTGTATTTAAAAATCAATGTTTCGTTACCACTATCTGGGTTGAACCCCAGCTCTCGCATGCAGGTTCTTGCCTTAATTAATTTCCCACTCTCGTGGCAAAATCGTGTTAATTAACCTCTCACTCTCGTGACAAGGATAGTTAAATTAATCTTGGAAATTGGAAACCAAAAATTGTTTTATAAATATTTTTGGCCAAGGTATCACTGAATTCTTTCAGTTCTTACGGTCACATACCGGTATTAATAATTTAGCCAGACATAATTAACTTAACAGCAATACAGTTCAAAATATAATTCATGGCAATAATTGGCATATTATAAAAACTGAATGAATAATAATTGCAATATAAAAACCTGGAATCAAAGTTGCTATGGTAATCTTGAAGTATTACAATAATCCAATCTCCGAGCTTGATTTGCAGTAAATAATTCGTGTTAATTCTTGAAAGAAGAATTAACACTTAAAACTAAAAACTAAGACTTTGAATGAAAATTACAGGAACGTGAAAACAATATTCCAAAACAAGGGAAATGGAAAATAACTGCAAAAGAAAATGATATTTTCTCTGAGTAAATTTCTTCGACCCCTTGAACTGTGTACTGGTACACATATATATAACATAGGAAAAATCAGCAGTTTTTGAATTCTTGATGAAGTCTTCCGTGGAGAGAATACCAAAGCACTAATAGTGGTGGCAAGAAAATAGGGGACTCGGTAGAAAAAGGGAGAACGAGTCTGCCCTTCACGCCCACGTCTCAATCCATGCATAACATTCACTTTCACGCACGTGACGATCGTCACGGGTGGGTGACGGTCGTCACACGCTGAAGTAGTGCCTTACGCTCGTCAGTGGTGTGTGATGAGCATTTCCTTATGTTGGGGGGTGTTACGCCCGTCACAGGGACGTGACGACCGTCACTGTTCCAGAAGTCCAAACTTTGTATTTTTTATTCTTTTTCTCTTTGTTTATTGCCTAGCCTTCTTCATGTTGTCCTTTTCCATCGGTTTGAGTCGACAAGTGTTATACCTGCAAAAGACAAATAATCTCGGAATAATCGGGGGTTAGACGACTTAATGAAATATAAAATCGGTAAAAAGCATGGTAATTATACGATATGTTTTCTCGTTATCAAATTCCCCCATACTTAAACCTTTGCTTGTCCTCAAGCAAATAGTCATTCGAAAGGTCGGACAAGTTTTTGTCAAGCGCATAAGCATGACATACCTTGGATTTTTAAAGTGGTTTCGGGAAATCCTCGCCGGTTCGGCCAATACTTGAGAAACACTAAAGATACGCTAATGACGCAAGCAATAAGCTTAGCCGTAGACTTCCATTTTAAACAAGCTATCCAACATTTCCGTTATAACTTTGCCTGGAGTTCCTCGTATCTATTTCACCCGGTTTCGTTCTGGCGCAATCACATTAAGCCCTTTGTCTTAGCACGCACGTAGTGGAGTAACCGGTTAGTGTCTTTGATCCTTTAGCACGGGGTCTGGTACATGAATGTGGCAACCCTGGATATGTTATCCAAATTGGAGGTTGTGGGGGATCGGGCCGTAGCACGCCCTACCGAGTTCAGAACCAGATACCTCTGAACCAACCAACACTAGATTCCTTCATTATTTGCTCAGCTCTTATATGTGCCCGTATATTTTGGTACACAGATTTTCTTTTCTTTTATCAGCGAGATAGGAAGGATATTTTTAGAATCAGGCATCAAACACTTATATTCATCGATTCTCCACGTGGTTTGTGTCAAGACGGTGCTGACTGCTAGTATAAACTACTAGGGGTTACTTCTAGAACTTGAAACTCCAGATATCGGTATAATGGTTATTGAAACGGATCGCGTAAGTAGGAAGTCTACGGTGACAGAACCGTATCGATCTTGTTATGTCGTTTTCGGCTTCCTCAACTGGGATTTCGTTAAAATAGGTATGTTGGGCTAATGCGAGAATAATAAAAAAAATTCGGTATGGCAAAATAAAGTGAAGAATTTGAATCGAGACATATCGTAAGAATTTACTAGTTTATAAAAGATTGAAAGGTACCTCTCCCACACAAAATCCGACATTGTCCTCAATGTTGCGGTATATATGCGGGGAAGTACAATTACAAAAACAAAAGGAAAAGAAATGAAACAGAAAAAAAAAACAAATTACATCGAAATTAAAGAAAGACTACTGGTGACCACGTCCTCTACTCCTGGTGCGAGAGCGTCTGGTAGGAGTGGCTTCAGTGTCGGTGTCTTGGAAGCCAAGGGTCTTCATATCTATCCTCAAGGCGTTAAGCTCTGACAGGGCCTCATCTAACCTCTCATTCATGTTGCGCTGCCCAGTCAAGATCTGAGCATTTTGGGCGCACAGAGACTCAAATTGCTCGGCTTGCCTCCTTTCAAGCGCCGCATTCATTTGGTTTTGCATGTGGAGGGCGCGGAGGATGTCTTCAAGATTGATAGGAGGGGGTGCAGATGAGGATCCTGGAATGTCGTGGACAAGAGGAGCACTATCCAACTCTTCTTGTATATCGTCTGCGGCGGCTGCAGGTTGGTCTTCGTGGGCAGGTGCAGGCTCTGCGGGAACTTTAGGGTCGAACAACCAGTTTGCTCGGTTACTTGGATCGATTCGGTCCCTGTTCGGTAAAATGATATTCTGATAGACAGTATTCCTGATTACGGGGTGGAATCTGCCGTGTTCCCGCTCGTAGATGAGGTGTGCGGCTTTGCAGTGATCCAAGGTTAGCAGAGCCGGTGCCATAGAAGGCAAGGTTGCGAGAGCAGCATCGTAGTTTAGACCAATGGAAATTGAAGTAACCAGCCCTCCGAAATAAAATGGTTTTCCACCTCTAGCACAAATAGAGTGGATATGGGCAAGCAGGAACGGGGCGGCATTGATCTTTTGCCCAGTGAACACGCAGTGTAAAAAGAAGAGCTCCTTGGAGTTGAGCTTATGGTTGCTGTCGCGGGCGAAGATCGTGTTACTAAGGATGCGATGGAAGTAGCGGATGGCCGGATTGTGAATGTGGGTGGCATTGAGGTGGTCGTAGGATCCGGCACGGATGTTCGTTAAACTGTGCCACAAGTTGAAAGCCTCCTCACTAAAACTATCCGGTACCTGAAAATGAGCACCTTCGTCCGAACAAAATCCTAGAAGTCTCGCGATGTCGGATTGAGGCAACTCGTGCTCAACGCCAAACATGCGAAATTTTGCCAGGCCTGACAGTTGGTTTGTGACACCCGGCGGAATGAGGTAAACAAACGAACTCAAGAACTCAAGAGTAAGAGTTTCGTAGATTGGTCTTGGTTCGCGGCACAGGTTCCACAAATCCACGCTTTGCAATAATCGGCGGACACTGTCGAGTAGTCCCAAACTCCTTAGGCAGTCGATGTCAACGTACCTTGTGGGTTGGAGACCTCGACGTTGAAATTTCTGAAACTTTACTCGTTGATTCTCCCCTGGTTCGCCGATTCTGAAATTGATGGCTTGAGCGTGTGGGTTGTTTGCCATGGTGGAGGTAGGATTTGATTTGGGAATGTGAGAATGGGAGATTGTAAGGATGGTAATTTGGTGTTGGGAGTTTAGAAATTAGAAGAAAAATGGAGTGAATGGGTGGTTTTTCGTGTGATGTGGTAACAATGGAGGAAGGAAGTGGGTTTATGAAGGGGATGGTTGAAAGTTGGAACGGTTCCCTGCAATACCCGTTCTGGTCACTATTTGCGTGACGGTCGTCACAGGGGTGTGACGCTCGTCATGAGGGAAAAAGGCGCGTTACGCTCGTCACAAGGGTGTGACGGTCGTAACGCAGGCAGCGTCATAAATAAGATGACCGTTATGTGACTGTTGGGGAGTTTATGTTTTTATTATTTTCTTGGTAATTGGTTTTTCTTTTGAAGAATTTATATATATATATATATATATATATATATATATATATATATATATATATATATATATATATATATATATATATTTTGGTTTTGAGATATTTTAATTAATTAGAGTTTTAAATATAAAGGTGATAAAATAATTAAATTTGTAATGCTAATTACCAGTATATAATGAAATAGAAATATTGCTTATAAACATAGAAGTAAATAAAACAGTAGAAATGAAAATTAAAATAGACTTAAATTGAATAAATTCATGACAAATTGTTTCAAAGTAACTAGAAATAAAAAATGATAATGTTGAAATAATAACTAAAAATCCCTCCCACATTGAAACCTAACAGTGTCCCCAATGTACGTAAAAATACAAGAGAGAAGGAAATGAATAACAATGGCAACTCTAGCCACGGGGAGGCGGAAACATGTGCTGATGCATGTAGTCCAATTGATCGGTCACCAAGTCCATGAAGGTTATAAAGTCCACCCTGAGAGATGTCAGCTCGCCCCGCATATCAGTAATTGCCTCATGTAAGGAGTGTAGGGTAACAGTAGGTGGAGGTGGAGTAGTCTCAGGAGCCTGGGTCGCGGTCTCGGCGGAAGTAGCCTGTTGTTCCCAAGGATCAGGGAACTCATGGTATCCTGGCGGAGTAGCAGGATCTTCATCAGCATTAGTAGTGTTTGGAACCTCATAAATGTCAACTGTAGATGGTGAGGAGGGTGGTGAAGCAGGATGGTGAAGGTCAAACAGCCAGTTATCTCAGTTGTGCACACTGGTGATTGGGTCCGGAAGCTTAAACTGGTGGACGATCTGATGATTAACTAGCAGGTCAAATTGATCTGGTCCAAGGTTTCTGATCATGCTAGTGTTGAAACAAAATGCAATGTCCATCAGCTTTATTCCATAAAGCGGGGCAGATCCGAGCATAGGCCGGCGGAGTCCAATTGCATTAGACAGCATGGTAACTAACCCACCCAACAAGATTGGTGCATTCGGAGTCTGGATGATACGCTCCATATTAGCGAGCATATAAGCTGCTCCGTTCACCGGACGACTCTGGGATGCACAATACATAATAAACAGCTCATCGCGGGATACAAACGTGACATTTTGCTGTTTGCCAAAGATAGTGTGGGCTATGATCTTGTGGAAATACCTGATAGCCGGGTTATGAATGCATTCAGAGTACAGATCTGACGGCTCAGGATGGTTAATACCTGTGATGCTTCCCCAGAAATAGTCAAGATCAGAGTCAGGCAGGAGGTCCTCTTGTGTCATGCTGATAACATCAGGTCCAAAGGGGAACCCAAGCAGCTGACTAAACTCCCGCAGGTTATAAGTGTAATCCATGTTAAACATTCTGAATGTGATCAACCCACGGTTGAATCCCATCCCATGATTTGGAATGAAACTCAAGGTGCTTAGGAACTCAAGAGTCAGCCTTTTGTAGGTACAGAACCGTCGACGGATAGGAGCAGTGTCCCAACCAATCTGATGCAGCAAGTACATGACACTCTCACGAATGCCAAGGGAAGCCATAGCATGATCATCTGCGTAGATAGTAGGGCACATCTCCCGTTCACCCAGGTCTGTAAACCGTCTTCTTTGGTGTCGGCTTCGCAATTTGATATTCACGAAGTTTGCACAATCCATAGCGCGAAATGTGAAAGTAAAAGAAATACCCCCCTGAAAATATTTAATAAATGTTTGAAAAAAAGTGAAATTAAGTCAGTATTTTCGGGTTAAGAAATTGCCAAAGTTAAATCAAAAAGAAAAAGAAAGATAAAAGAGAAAAATAAAAACAGAAGAAAAAGATAGAAAGGAGTAAGAGATGCAATCATGAAAATGTTTTAAAGATTAAGAAAAAGAAAAGAAAAATAAAAAACATGTTAAAGCAGTAAAAATAATTAAAGTAAAGCATGGGTTGCCTCCCACGAAGCGCCTTTATTTTATGTCGACGGCTCGACAGTAAATACCTATTCAGTTAGGTAGCGGGGTAGGCGGCTCACTTAACTGAAGATAAGCCGAGAAGTCGATATTTCCGATGTTAAAGTAGTGCTTTAAGCGTTGGCCATTGACTATGAATGGTTCGATAGAACTACCTTTAATTTCTATCGCACCACTTGGGAAAACTTTGTTAATTTCGAATGGTCCAGACCACCTGGAATGCAATTTTCCCAGGAAAAGTTTCAGTCTAGAGTTGAATAGGAGTACGATGTCTCCTTCCTTAAATTCTTTCCGCGAGATACGCTTATCGTGCCATTTTTTTGTTCTATCTTTATAGATTTTAGCATTTTCATAAGCGTCTAAACGCAATTCTTCTAGTTCATGGATATCTAACACTCGTTTCTCGCCAGCACTCTTATAATTTAAGTTAAGGGTTTTTATGGCCCAATAAGCTTTATGTTCTAATTCTACTGGCAAATGACAAGATTTTCCATAAACTAACTTGAACGGCGTTGTTCTGTTAGGAGTTTTGAAAGCTGTCCGATATGCCCAAAGAGCATCGTTTAGCTTGGAGGACCAGTCTTTTCTGGATGTGGCTACGGTTTTCTCAAGTATTTGTTTGATCTCCCTATTTGACACTTCCATTTGTCCACTTGTTTGAGGATGGTATGGTGTGGCTATGCGATGTTTAACGCCATATTTGGAAAGTAACCTTTCGAAGATTCTAGAGATAAAATGGGAGCCACCATCGCTGATCACTAGTCTTGGTACACCGAATCGTGGGAAGATAATATTCTTGAATAGTTTTAGTACCACACGTGTATCGTTTGTGGGTGCGGCGATGGCTTCAATCCATTTTGATACATAGTCGACGGCTACCAAAATATATTTATTTCCAAAAGATGCGGGGAAAGGTCCCATGAAATCAATTCTCCACACATCGAAAACTTCTACTTCGAGGATTCCTTTTTGCGGCATTTCGTCACGTCTAGATATATTTCCTGTGCGTTGACATCTATCGCAGTTCATAATTTCTACGTGGACGTCTTTCCATAAGGTGGGCCAAAAGAAGCCAGCTTGAAGTATTTTTGCACAGGTTTTCGATGTACTAGCGTGTCCACCATAAGGGGCGGAATGGCAATGGGAAATGACGTCGTTTATTTCATCATTGGGAACGCAGCGATGGTAGATACCATCGGCGCCTCTTTTAAAGAGTAATGGTTCATCCCAAAAGTAGTGTTTGAGGTCATGGAAAAATTTCTTCCGCTGTTGGTACGTCAAATCAGGTGGTAAAACACCGACAGCTAAATAGTTGACGAAGTCAGCGTACCATGGTAATGTGGTATTAGTACAAATGGATTTTACTACCGCAGTTGTGAAAGTTTCATTGTGTGGATCTAAATTGTCGATAGGGTTTATCTCTAGCTTGGCAATGAGGCGTTCATAAGGGAAATCTTCGTTTATAGGAACACTCTCGGTTTGGATTCCATCTAATCTCGATAAATGGTCAGCTACCACGTTTTCAGTTCCTCTTTTTTCTTTTATTTCTAAGTCAAACTCTTGTAGGAGTAAGATCCATCTGAGTAATCGCGGTTTGGCTTCCTTCTTGCTTAGTAAGTATCAGATCACAGCATGATCCGTATAAATAATGATTTTAGCGCCTACTAAGTAGGAACGAAATTTGTCCAATGCGAATACCACAGCTAAGAGTTCCTTATCCGTAGTGGCGTAATTCATTTGTGCGGGGTCGAGTGTTCTGCTTGCGTAGTAGATAGCGTGAAGCTTCTTTTCTTTGTGTTGTCCTAGGACTGCGCCTACAGCATAATCGCTCGCATCGCACATTATTTCAAATGGTAGGTTCCAATCAGGAGGTTGCATAATAGGTGTTGATATTAAGGCCTCTTTTAGTGTCTCGAATGCGTTCAAGCACTTATCGTCGAAAATAAACTCAACCTCTTTCATTAATAATTCAGTTAGTGGCTTGGTGATTTTAGAGAAATCTTTTATAAAACGTCGGTAAAAACCCGCGTGTCCTAGAAAGCTTCTTATTTCTCTAACTGTTTTGGGTGGTTGAAGGTTTTTGATAATTTCGATCTTTGTTTTGTCGACTTCAATCCCTCTGTTTGATACAATGTGACCCAACACAATTCCTTGTCTCACCATGAAGTGACATTTTTCCCAGTTGAGCACTAGGTTGACATTGACAGAGCGTTTCAGGACTAATTCAAGGTTTGATAAACATCCGTCGAAACTCTCTCCACAGACAGAGAAATCGTCCATGAATACTTCTATGATTCCGTCTAAAAAATCTGTGAAGATCGCCATCATGCATCGTTGGAAAGTTGCAGGTGCATTACATAGTCCAAATGGCATTCTCGGGTATGCAAAGGTACCATAGGGACATGTGAACGTAGTTTTCTCTTGATCATCAGGATGAATGGGAATTTGAAAGAATCCTGAGTATCCGTCAAGGTAGCAGAAATGGGAATGTTTGGCTAAACGCTCGAGCATTTGATTAATGAATGGTAATGGGAAATGGTCTTTGCGCGTAGCTTTGTTTAATTTTCTATAATCGATACACATTCTCCATCCTGTTTGAGTACGTTGTGCTACCGATTCGCCTTTTGTGTTTGTTATAACTGTAACGCCTCATTTCTTAGGCACCACGTGAACTGGACTAACCCAGTTGCTATCTGATATTGGGTATATGATGCCTGCTTCTAGTAATTTCTGCACTTCCTTCTTAACGACTTCACTTAGGATAAGATTTATTCGTCTTTGATGTTCTCTAGAAGTCTTGCAGTCCTCCTCCAGCATAATGCGGTGCATACAGAGAGAAGGGCTTATTCCTTTTAGATCTGATATATTATAGCCTAGTGCGGCTGGATATTCCCTTAACACACTAAGAAGTTTTTCGGTTTCGATCTCTCCTAAATTGGCATTGACTATAACTGGTCGTTCGAGTTCTTTATCTAAGAATTCATACCTAAGATCTTCGGGTAATGTTTTAAGTTCTATACCAGGTTTCGTATTAGTTGGGTCAGGATCGGGAGTTAGGGCTAAACGTTCGCTTAGGTTGGCATCTAAGTGTTCTTGTTTCCAGTCTTCGCTCTTGAGGATAGTCGGTGTCTGAATTTTCAGCATCTCAGAGTAGGTGTCCTCTTGGCATTCAAGTTCTTTGACACATTCATCGATAATATCTAGGAGACAACATGAATCATCTATAGCATGGGCTTTAAAGAATTGGGAAAGAATGAATTCTACTTTTTCTTCTCCTACCTCGAAGGTAAGTTTCCCTTTCTTAACGTCAATGATGGCTCCTGCAGTAGCTAAAAATGGTCTTCCTAGTATGATGGGAATGTTTGAATCTTCCTTGATGTCCATTATTATAAAGTCAGTCGGTATGTAAAATTGTCCTATTCGGACAGGAATGTTTTCTAGCATACCAACAGGAAATTTGACTGATCTGTCGGCTAGTTGTAGGAACATCTTGGTAGGTCTCATGTCGCCTAATTTGAGCTTCTCACAAATAGATAAGGGCATTAGACTAACACTGGCTCCTAAATCGCATAGAGCTTTGTCTATGACAGATTTTCCAATTACACATGGTATGGAGAAACTACCAGGATCTTTTAGCTTTGGAGGCATGTTATTTTGAATTATGGCGCTACATTCGGCAGTTAGCATGACGGTTTCTTTTTCAACGATTTTTTTTCTTATTAGTCAATATTTCTTTTAGGAATTTAGTATATGACGGCATTTGGGTTATGGCTTCTGTAAACGGAATAGTGACGTTTAGTTGTTTGAGAAGTTCTACAAATTTCTTGAATTGTCCCTCGTTCTTGGATTTTGCAAGTCTTTGGGGGTATGGAATTGGTGGTTTATATGGTGGTGGAGGCACATAGGGTTTTTCCGAGACCTCTCTGTTCTCACTCGCGTCTTCCTCTACATTTTCAGATTGATCTTTCGACTTCTCTATTTCTTTTTCAGGTTTTTGATACATGGTCGGGTTTTGGAGTCTAGGATCTACCGGTCCGTCAAGGGCTGTCCCACTTTGTAATGTGATAGCATTTGCATGTCCTTTAGGATTGGGCTGTGGCTGTCCAGGAAATGTACCAGCAGGTGCGGCAGAACTAGCTTGGTGCTGTGCTACTTGGGAGATTTGGGTTTCTAACATTTTGTTGTGAGTAGCTAGGGCATCTACCTTGTTTGCTAATAGCTTCAATTGTTCACCGGTGTGAACGTTTTGATTGAGGAATTCTTTGTTTTGTTGGGCTTGATTAGCGATAAAATTTTCCATTAGGATTTCAAGGTTAGATTTCTTAGGAATTTTAGGAACATTAACATCGGGTTTTTGATACCCTGGAGGTACAGCAGGTGCTTGGCCAGGTGCATATAAAGCGTTATTGCTCTTGTACGAGAAGTTAGGATGGTTCTTCCAACCAGGATTATAGGTATTGGCATAAGGATTTCCTTGAGCGTAATTTACCTGATCAGCTGATATTCCTGCTAAGATTTGACATTCGGTTCCAACGTGACCAGGAACTCCACAAACTTCGCAACTTGGGGTAACTGCAGCCACGGTAGCTGCAGGAGGCAAGGTCAAGCTTTCTATCTTTTGGGTAAGAGCATTTACCTTAGCATTAACTTTATCTAGGCTACTAACCTCGTACATCCCGCCTTTGGCTTGAGTTTTCTCCACAGATGTTCTTTCTTCTCCCCACTGATAGTGGTTTTGAGCCATATTTTCAATGAGTTGGTTAGCTTCGTCATAAGGCTTGTCCATCAGTGTACCACCTACGGCGGCATCAATAGATAGTCTTGTGTTGTACAAGAGTCCATTATAAAATGTATGGATTATCAGCCATTTTTCTAATCCATGATGTGGGCACATTCGCATCATATCTTTGTAGCGCTCCCATGCATCGAATAGTGATTCAGTATCCTTCTGCCTAAATCCGTTGATTTGGGCTCTTAGTGCAGCGGTCTTGCTTGGGGGAAAGTATCGTGCTAAGAATACGATCTTCAGTCCTTCCCACGTAGTGACGGAATTTGATGGCAAGGATTGCAACCAAGCCCAAGCTCTATCTCTTAGTGAGAAAGGGAAAAGACGTAATCTTATCGCATCTTTACTAACACCATTTGCTATAACTGTGTCGGCAAATTGAACGAATTTTGTAAGATGTTTATTCGGATCCTCAGAAGGATCTCCAGAGAATTGGCGTTGTTGGATAGCTGATATCAATGACGGCTTTAACTCGAAATCGTTTCGGTTTATTGCTGGAGCAGCAATGCTGTTATGGGGCTCTTGTTGTGATGGAGCTGCGTACTCCTTCAGTGGACGGGTCCTTTGTTCTTCGGCCATGTCTAATTCTGGATTGGTTTTGGTTTCAGAGGAAAAATTAGAATCAGTTTCAGAATCAATCTTGATTTCTGGTTTGGGTAAGGGAATAGCGTGATTTAAACAGTAATCCCTGATTGCACGTCTTACGGAAAGAATGCGTTCAGGTTCGTCCGTCGATTTGTCAAGTGGTTCGCCTTGTGAGCGAGTCCTTGGCACACAAATCGAAAAAGGGTATCTGTTGCTTAGTCTAAACGCGCAACAGAAGAATCATAATTAATTGACTACCAGTCCCCGGCAACGGCGCCAAAAACTTGATCGGGACTTTATAAGTCTGTCGGGATACTAACTGCAAGTATACAGTTCAGTCGTTCTAGTTTTAAAAGATTATTGAACCCACAGAGACTGAGGATCAATCACATACGATCTAATGCTACAGTTTTTCTAACTAAGCGATGAATATTCGATTTTTGGGGGAAACCGTTTAATTAAAAGTAATAGTACTAATTATACCGGTATGTGATAATCGGACTTAGGGAATTTGGTGATTCGCTTGGCCTATAAAGTATTTAGGTAAAAGCTAATTGTTTAAAAACCTGAGACATACACTCTTGTGTTTATGAAATAAGTCATGCTACTAAACCTAGTGGATGCACTTTAAATTTAATAACACTTTTTGAAAACAATTTGAATCTAATTAATTTATTAAAACACCCTCGTGTATTTAAAAATCAATGTTTCGTTACCACTATCTGGGTTGAACCCCAGCTCTCGCATGCAGGTTCTTGCCTTAATTAATTTCCCACTCTCGTGGCAAAATCGTGTTAATTAACCTCTCACTCTCGTGACAAGGATAGTTAAATTAATCTTGGAAATTGGAAACCAGAAATTGTTTTATAAATATTTTTGGCCAAGGTATCACTGAATTCTTTCAGTTCTTACGGTCACATACCAGTATTAATAATTTAGCCAGACATAATTAACTTAACAGCAATACAGTTCAAAATATAATTCATGGCAATAATTGGCATATTATAAAAACTGAATGAATAATAATTGCAATATAAAAACCTGGAATCAAAGTTGCTATGGTAATCTTGAAGTATTACAATAATCCAATCTCCGAGCTTGATATGCAGTAAATAATTCTTGTTAATTCTTGAAAGAAGAATAAACACTTAAAACTAAAAACTAAGACTTTGAATGAAAATTACAGGAACGTGAAAACAATATTCCAAAACAAGGGAAATGGAAAATAACTGCAAAACAAAATAATATTTGCTCTGAGTAAATTTCTTCGACCCCTTGAACTGTGTACTGGTACACATATATATAGCATAGGAAAAATCAGCAGTTTTTGAATTCTTGATGAAGTCTTCCATGGAGAGAATACCGGAGCACTAATAGTGGTGGCAAGAAAATAGGGGACTCAGTAGAAAAAGGGAGAATGAGTCTGCCCTTCATGCCCACGTCTCAATCCATGCATAACGTTCACTTTCACGCGCGTGACGGTCGTCACAGGTGGGTGACGGTCGTCACACGCTGAAGTAGTGCCTTACGCTCGTCAGTGGTGTGTGACGAGCGTTTCCTTATGTTGGGGGGTGTTACGCCCGTCACAGGGACGTGACGACCGTCACTGTTCCAGAAGTCCAAACTTTGTATTTTTTTATTCTTTTTCTCTTTGTTTATTGTCTAGCCTTCTTCATGTTGTCCTTTTCCATCGGTTTGAGTCGACAAGTGTTATACCTGCAAAAGACAAATAATCTCGGAATAATCGAGGGTTAGACGACTTAATGAAATATAAAATCGGTAAAAAACATGGTAATTATACGATATGTTTTCTCGTTATCAGTTTCTGAACACCCATTTTGTTCCAATGACGTTGAATCCTTTTGGTCTGGGAACTAGATCCCACACATCATTTCTGGTGAATTGATTCAGCTCTTCTTGCATTGCTAGAATCCAATCATTGTCCAGAAGTGCTTCATCAATTGAAGAAGGTTCAATCAGAGACACAAGTCCCATGAGGGATTCTTCAGAGTTTCTGAAGCTGGCTCTTGTTCTGATTGGATCTTCCTTTCTTCCTAAGATTGTTTCTTCTGGGTGATCCATGCTGCTTCTGGGTAGTCTTTTCTGAGGTTGATCAGCAGTTGTTGCTGGATTGCTTGCAGTGCTCCTTTCTGATGTTGAAGGAGTGTCTTTGTTGAGAGCTTCTGATGACTTGTCTTCAGAACCTGTGAATTCTACTTCCATACCTGCAAAGACTTCATTCTGCTTTGACTTTTCAGAGTCAAGCTTATCATCAAAGCGAACACTGATTGATTCTTCCATAATCTGTGTTTATGTATTGTGTACTCTGTACCCTCTTGAGCGTTCAGAGTATCCTAACATAATACACTTCTGCGCTTTAGAGTCAAACTTGTCCAAATAATTTTTTGTATTTAACATAAAGCAAGTACATCCAAAGGGATGAAAATATGAAATGTTGGGCTTTCTGTTCTTCCACAGTTCATATGGAGTCTTTTCCAGAATAGGTCTTATGGAGATTCTATTCTGAATGTAGCACGCTGTGTTTATTGCCTCTGCCCAGAAGATCTTAGCAACGTTTGTCTCATTGATCATGGTTCTGGCCATTTCTTGCAATGTTCTGTTCTTTCGTTCTACAACTCCATTTTGTTGGGGAGTTCTAGGACAAGAGAAATCATGCAGAATGCCTCTGTCATTAAAGAATGACTCAAAATCTTTGTTTTCAAATTCTCCACCATGATCACTTATGACTTTAACGATTCTAAGATCCTTCTCATTCTGAACTTGGTTACAAAAGGTGACAAACACAAAGTGTTACTCGTCCTTGTGTCTTAAGAAATTTACCTGTGTCCATCTGCTATAGTCATCTACGATTACTAACCCGTACTTCTTGCCACTGACTGAAGCAGTTTTAACTGGTCCAAATAAGTCAATGTGCAGAAGTTCTAATGGCTTAGAGGTGGAAACAACGTTTTTAGATTTGAAAGCAGGTTTTGCAAACTTGCCTTTCTGACATGCTTCACACAGAGCATATGAATTGAACTTCAGATTAGGAAGTCCTCTGACCAGATTGAGTTTGTTAATCTGAGATATTCTTCTCATACTAACATGCCCCAATCTTCTGTGCCATATCCATTGCTCGTTGTTAACAGACAGAAGACACTTTACATTCTGAATTTTTAGTTCAAAAAGTTTGATTTTATAAATGTTGTTTTTCCTCTTTCCATTAAATAGGATAGTCCCATCTTTCTGACTAACAGCTTTACATGATTTTTGATTAAAGATTATATCATAACCATTACACTTAATTGACTTATGGATAACAGATTATGCATTAATCCATCTACTAATAAAACATTGTTTATAGAGGGAAGATTTCCATTACCTACTGTTCCAGAGCCAATGATCTTTCCCCTCTGATTGACTCCAAAGCCTACGTGGCCTCCAGGCTTAAGTTCCAGGCTTTGGAACATATGCCTTCTTCCCGTCATGTGTCGTGAGCAGCCAGAGTCCAGGTACCATGACTGGTGTTTCTGATTTGCTGCTAAAGATATCTGCAACATGTATTATTTTATCCTTAGGTACCCATATTTTCTTGGGTCCTGATTTGTTAGCTTTACCAAAACTCTGGTTGAATTTTGGTTTCACAGAATAATTACTACTAGTATATTTAATGTCATGTGTGTGACCATACACAAAGTGTGAATTCAGAGGAGTGCGTTTAATAATTAAATCCATGGCATTCTTTGGTGTAGGTACCTTACCTTGGTATCCTATTCCCTTTCTGCCGTTTCTGCTAACTCCATAGATCATTGAATCCATTTTGCTTCTATCTATGCTTTTATCCAGGAACTTCTGAAAGCTGTGATCATACTCCTTGATGATCTCATCAGCGCTGCTGGGAGTTTCAGAAATTGTTTCCTTCTGAGAGTTTTTTAAAAGATTTTCTAATTTTGAAAATTTATTTTTCAACTCAGAATTTTCCAATTTAAGACTCTCAGTTTTATCAGAGTCAGAATCAAGATTCCTTTTCAGGTTTCTGAATTTAACTCTGATCTGCTGATATCTTTCCAGAATTTCGTTAAGGCTTTCAGCAAGTTCAGCCTTAGTAAAGTTAATTGCAAAGTCAGGGAATACCTCTTCGGTGTCTGATTCAGAGTCTGATTCAGAAGCTTCACTATCTTCTGATATGTTAGCCATGAGAGCTATATTTTCTCTCTCATCATCTGATTCTGAGTCAGCTTCATATGAGTCAGAGTCATCCCATGTAGCCATGAGACTCTTCTTCTTTTCCCTTCCAATCTTCTTTTTGGGTTTTTCCCTCTGAAGCTTTGGACAGTCACTCTTGTAGTGTCCTTGCTCATTGCATTCATAGCAGATGATGTCCTTGGTGTTTGGCTTTTTGCTTCCTGAGGAGCCTTCAGATCGTCTGAATCCAGAGGAGGAGTCTGATCTTCTGTATCTGGAGGAGGACTCATTCTGATTGGATCTTCTGGTATTCCTGAACTTTCTTTGCCTCTACTTCCATAGTTGGTTCACTCTTCTGGAGAGGAGAGAAAGTTCGTCTTCTTCTGATGAGGACCCATTAGAGGTTTCTTCAACAACCTGCAAAACTTTGGAGTCAGATTTTCTGTTAGACTTTAAAGCTAAAGGCTTACCTTGCTTCTGAGGTTCATCAGCTTCTAGCTCAATCTCGTGACTTCTGAGGGAGCTGATAAGTTCCTCCAGAGAGATTTTATTGAGATCTTTAGCTAGCTTCAGCGCTGTAACCATTGGCCTCCACTGTTTTGGCAAGCTTCTGATGATCTTCTTGACATGATCAACAGTAGAATACCCTTTGTCCAGAACTTTGAGACCAGCCACCAGAATTTGGAATCTTGAGAACATCGTTTCAATTGATTCACTTTCTTCCATTTTGAATGCCTCATACTTCTGAATGAGCGCAAGAGCTTTAGTTTCTTTGACCTGAATGTTGCCTTCATGCGTCATTCTGAGAGAGTCAAACATACTCTTTGCAGTGTCTCTGTTAGATATATTTTCATATTCAGCGTAAGAGATGGCGCTGAGAAGAATAGTTCTGGCCTTGTGGTGATTTTTGAAGTCACGCTTTTGTTGATCAGACATTGCCTTCCTGTCAATCTTCTGACCACTTACATTCACTGGGTGCGTGTATCCATCTGTCACCATGTCCCACAGATCAGCATCATGTGCTAGAAAGAAGCTTTCAATTCTGTCTTTCCAGTAATCAAAATTCTCTTCATCAAAGACTGGAGGTTTGCCGCTGAATCTGTCTCTATCTTCATTGTTGTCATTGCTGGTGTGTTGATATGTTCCTGCCATTGTGTTTTTCTAATGCTGGATCTTGTACTGACATGATTAAGTGTTTTAGATCAGAACCAGGCGCTCTGATACCAATTGAAGAAGTGAAAAACACAAGAAGGGGGGTTGAATTGTAAACCTTGAAATCAAATGCAGACAACACGTTATTTTTATCCTGGTTCATTTGATCTCAAACTACTCCAGTCCACCCGTCAAGGTGATTTCGCCTCTCTCCAACGAGGTCTTAATCCACTATATTCAACTGAATATTACAACTGCTTTAACAACTGCTAAAGCCTTCTTGAGTCTAAACCACATACCGGTTTCTCAAGGATATTCTTTCTTACAGATAAATGAAAACTATGTGTGTTGAATGTTTTCTACAAAAACTCTATATCACACCTGTGATAATACACAAATTAAGCTTATGTGAAACTAGGATGTTATAACTATGGAGTAGACAATTTGAGAGATATAGCAAACTTTTTGAGTGAGGATGAAAATGATTTGCTTGATGCGTGTGAAGAGTTGTAGAGCATTAGCCAATTCATTTCTCACAGACTTGTTTATATAGCATTTGGAAAAGATACGTTATAGTCAATTATGCCATTTCAATGTCCATTACTTTCTTTCCATATTGAGAAGATCTTTGTCTTGGAATACAGTCGTTGATAATAAAGTGTCTTGAATGCACAGTACCGTTGTCACTTAATCGTGTTGTTGGCTTTGGCTTATTCTGATGCTTCTAGCTGCTGATGATATTGTTTTGGTCTTGATCAGAGTTTAAAGTATGTTACGCGTAGATCTGTTCATCAAGCTTTAGCGTAAGCACATGCTTTGATCTTCTGATGCTGGCATATGATATTTCATCTTCTGATGCTGATATTGATGTTTCATCTTCTGATGCTGATATTGATGTTCTTATGCTGGTATCCATTAGAGTTTCTGTAAATGTACAATATAATTTTTAGGTAGCATATATGTCTCATATGAATTATACAATTTATTTAATCTAGCATTTTGTTATCATCAAAACTTTAACTTGGGGTAGTAGATTCAAACTTTGTTCTAACAGAGGATGTGGAAATTTCATCCAGGTAAGAGACAACTATAACAAGTCACCCATTCAAGGACGAGGTGGAAATAATTCTGGTCTAGTAATTAAGGAAGAGGAAGAGGTAATAACTTTCAAGAAAGAAATCATTTTAATTGTTATAATTGTGGGAAGTTTGAGCATAGAATTGCAGATTGTAGATCCAGACACCAGGAAAACATTGTGGAATATAAATATGATAATGCTGAAGATAATACTCATAACCCACAAAGCTTATTTTTGACAAGTAATACTTTATCTGAAGAAGAAAATGTCTGGTATTTAGATATTGGGTGCAGTAATCATATGTGTGGGAAAAAGGAGTTGTTTTGTTCATTGGATGAATCAGTTAATTCTATAGTAAAATTTGGAAACAATACAAATATTCCAATTGTGGGAAAAAGGCCAAGTTGCTATCAGATTGAAAGACAGTTCTCAAAACTTTATCTCAAATGTTTTTTATGCTCCTGGTCTTCATCATAATTTATTAAGCATGGGTCAACTATCAGAGAGGGGATACAACATTAAGATTTATCATGGCTTCTGCATGTTGATTAATAAAAGTGGAAGATTTATTGCAAAGGTAAAAATGACAACGAATCGCCTATTCCCTCTGAAAATTCAGCATGAAAAATTTTCTTGTTTGAATTCTGTGATTTCAAATGATGATTGGCTATGGCACAAACTGTGATACGGTGGCAGAACCGACTGTTAATACTGGTTTTGTGTTTGTGTTCGGAAATGTTACGATAAGCAAGAGTTGTCACCGACTTTTCTTTTATCCAACAAAGGAAAGGTGAAAAGAACAGAAAAAGACCTTTTTCAATATTTTCCTGAGTAAGGGGGGTAAATTATGGAAAGGGAAGGTGTTAACACCCTTTGCATCTGTGGTTTCCCATGGGCTCTTAGGTACTTGCTCATTTTTGAAAACTGTTTTTGTGTTTGTGTGTTTTGAAAGTGTGATACGGTGGCAGAACCGACTGTTATACTGGTTTGCATTTTTTGTTTGCAAATGTTACGGTAAGCAAGAGTCGCCACCGACTTTTATTTCATCCAACAAAGGAAAAGGGAAAAAGAACAGAAAAAACCTTTTTCGAGATGTTTGAGTACGGGGTAGATTATAGAAAGGGAAGGTGTTAGCACCCTTTCTATCCATGGTTTTCCATGGGCTCTTAGGTACTTGCTCATTTTGTAATTGCTTGTGTGTGTTTTGAAAAGTTTTTGTTTAACTTCATGGTAACCCTTGTGTGATACGGTGGGAGAACTGACTTGAGGTTTTGCGTTTTGTATTCGCAAATGTTGCGGTTAGCAAGAGTCGCCACCGACTTTTTATTTTATCCTAAGGAAAGGTTAAAAAGCACAGCAAAAACCTTTTGAGATGTTTTTCTTGGGTTCGGGGAGTAGATTATAGAAAGGGAAGGTATTAGCACCCTTTCTATCCATGGTTATCCATGGGCTCTTAGTTACTTGCTTAGATCACTTGCCTTTTGTTTTCAATTGTTTTAAATGGTGCTTGAGTGTGTGGGTTTTGAAAATGTTTTTGAAAAGAGGCCAATGTGGTGGCAACCTTTGTAATGATCCATGTGGGGATGTATACAAAGATGTATGTCTTTTGAAAAAAAGTTTTCATTTGTTTTTGAAAGTTGTTTTGAAAGTGTAGTGATGTGTGATTTTGAAATTAGGCAAGTGTTTTGTTTTGCAAGTTGATTCAAGTAACTAAGAGGTTCTCTACTCCTAAATTTCTCAAAAGATTATTGCTATACTTTAACCCTTTTAGCAAGTTTTGCTCCATCATTGTATTTGGTGGGCAACCTTGTGTTAGGATGTGAAAGGGACAGGCGCGGGTCATCGTTTAGACCGTAATTGTAACGACGTTAAATGTCTTTGGGCAATTTCTTTAAGGGACTTGATCATTTGTTTTTGTTTGTTTTGAAAAGTTTTATCGAGGGACTATGATCATTCAAATTGTTTGCTTTGCCCAAAGATGTTCAACATACAATATGGCCCATTTATTTGAAGGCAACAAGTGGAATACCCTAGGGGGTGCAAGTGTGATTTGTGTGTCCATTTTCATGCTTGTTTATCTTGTATTAGGTCAAACTATTTTTTATCGTTTTTCGCATACAAACCCTAATTCTAACATGTTATCATTAGAAAGCAATAAAGTGCGAAATTAAAATTACTAAGCTATTACAAAACCAAATATGGGAAGGGGGGTACAAATGTTCAAATGGGGATATTGACAAGAATTTAAATCTAAATTATTACATCAATTGAATATTTGCAATTTAAATAAACTGCATAATTAAATGTAAATGAAATAAATATGTGAAATGCAAAAAAGAAAGTTTTTATATGTATGAGAAAAGTATGGTTTATGTAAAATAAAATAAAAAAATAAAAAGGTATTATTTTGAGTATTTTTAACTTTTAGGGCAAAAACCCTAATTTATGAAAATGGATATTAATTGATTTAATATGAACATTTATTTATTATTTACAAAAATAAAAAATAAAAAATAAAATGAAGTATATTATGAAAAAAAAAGTACTTTGTATCAAATATTAAAAATAATAATATATATATATTTTGGTATTTTTACTCTAAGTATATTAATATATATATGTATGTATATTTATATTTTCTTAAATATGTATTATATACAAATAATAATAATAATTAATTTTTGGAAAATAGTATTTTTTATGTGAAATATTTTCAGAGGATAATATAAAATAAAAATAAAAATAGAAGTGCTTCTACATATTTTTTCTATTTTTCCTAGATAATAATATATATATGTATTTAGGTATAAACAAAGGAATAAATCAAATGAATATGCAATAAATACAAAAAATGATGAAAAAAATATTTTTAAAATTTTAATGTGCTGAAAAAAAATAAACAAGTCAAACAAAAAAAGAAAAAGTCAAAAATGTTAAGAAATGAACAAATGGGCTCAGGGGGGTGAGAAAATGGAACTATGGTGCAAAAAGAAGAAACCACACAGGCCCAGCCCATGTAGCTTCATCTTCAACCTCAGAACACTTCTTTGTTCAAAAACACGCGTTTTCTAACTCCTCATTCCTTGATCTTTTGCCAAATCTTCCAACATGAAACCTGTAGAGCTTGAAACCACGGTTCTAGACATATAAAGAAGTCAAGCTAACTCTCAGAAATGAGAGAGAATTTCTTCTCTCCCAAATCCTGACCTAATTTTTTAACCATGTTCAGACATAAAATTCTCTAAGCACACGAAATATAAATGAAATCTAAACATATGAGCATGTTCAGGGCTATGATTGTGACATGTTTTCTTCAAAAACCTAAAGCTAACAATGCCTAATAAGAGGGATAGAACTCCATGAATATACCTGTTCAGTTGGAATCGAGCTTGGCAATGGAGGATGTTTCAGAGTGAAATGATGACTTGTATAGCTTCCTTGAAGTGTAAGGATGCTTTTCCAAGTCCTACTTTATCTTGAAACTCCCTGAATCGAGCTAGTGAACTCCAACTGCAAAACAGAAATTTAAAAATGGTGAAGGGGCTTGGAGGTGTTACAGGTCAGGTTTAAGGACAGGGTTAGCTTGCATATGTTGTAAGGAAGGTAGAGGAACAAGTTTGGACAAGAATGCTCGAAGGGATTGAGAGATAGCACTCAATCTGCAGGGCTTCCCCTGTTTGTGCAGTTTTGAGGTGATTAGAGCAATGGGAGTGTTTCAGATGGCAAGGGCTCGTGTGTTAGCTTTGATTTGGTCTATGGAATGTGTTTGATAGCTTTTGTGTTGTGTATGTATGCTGAAGAGAGAGTTGGCATAAGTTATGGATGTTTCTTCACACTTAAGCTACAAAGGCAAGTTGGTTGTTTTAGGTTAGTAGGGGGCCTCCTAATGTGCTGCATAAGCCTCTCTTGATCAGTGTGTTATGCACATAATCTTGTGCAAAGCAGATCTTTCATGTACTTGTTGGATTACAAACTTGACATAAAGCTAAACTTTTCAAAAATGGAAATTTCACTTTATCTATTTTAGGATTAAACCATTATGCAATGTTAGAACACAAAGAACATGACCTTAACACATTGAATATGCATTAAATTATTGAGTATGAAATGGTTCAAGGACCTGTAATCAAGCATAAAGCAAACTGATTTCAAATTGGCAAGATTATGAACATGTCTTGATGAAGAACAAAAGTGAATTTTTGCCAACTTGTGAAATTCGAATCTCTCAAGTCATGAGGTTGTTTGATGAGTTCTTGGACATTTTGGAAAGCTTGGAATGTGTACTACAATCCATCTTTGAAATGCAAATCAAAATTCCAAGTGGAAGGGTATGAAAAGTGGCCTTGAAGTTAGGTAGAAAACCTTGTCAAAATAGGTCAAATTTCACTAAGTTAAAAGATGGTTTAGTGCCCTTATTCAAAAAATTATAACTTGAGATACAAGCTTCAAATGAGAAAACTTTGTGAATCAAAGTTGTAGACTATGCAACAAGCTACAACTTTCATGTTTTGACTTTTGTTTGAATCCCAATGGATCATGGTGAAAAGATGGGGCAAAGTTGGGAAAAAATTAGGGTTTTCCATAACTTAGAAAAATTCTAAGTTATGAAAAATTCCATTTTCTAACCCTAATTTGCATTTTGTGATTTCTTGATGAACAAGTTTCATGATTTGGCATGTTTTGATGAAAAATGAATCTTGACTCTTGATTTTGACCAAAAAGTCAAAGTTTGACTTTTCAGTATACAGTCAAAATTGATCAATTGACTGGGAAATTCAACTGTCAATCTTGTGTATTTGGGATCTTTTGAGTTTGATGAACATGTCAAGATAATTCCATTGAGTCCTTGAGGCCATATGGGAGCTTGGTTTGCCATTGGCTAGGTTAAACAGTCAAAAATTGCCTTTGTGCAGTCAAAACCCTAAAAATGACCATTTTGCCCTTTTGATGATCTGATCAAATTTCTTGGGGAATTGTGATCCAAACTTGATCAAATGGTCTATATGAGTTCATAATGTTGATGTGGATCAAATTTCATGAGGTTTGACTGTCAATTGGCCACAGTTGACTTTTTCCCCAATACAGCTGATTTCTAGGTCAACTGTCCAATTGACTGGGCAAAACTTGGAATCAAGACCTGAAACTTGGTATAGGTAAACTTGGGAGTCCAATATGAAGCATGAAAGTCATCTTAGGAATTTTAGGTCAAAACATCCTTAGGCAAACACAAACCCTAATTTGAGTCCACAGTGCAAGGAGAAGTCTTGAGCAGAGGAAACCTTAACTGGATCTTGATCTTCAAAGGTCTTGTGATGAGAAAATGTTGAGGAAATGGGAGGGCAAATTTTGGGGTACAACAGTTGCCCCTGTTCAATCTTCTTGGACCTGAAGAGTTAGATTGGCAAGTTTGCCTTTCGTGACTCGAGGGTAAAAGGAGATTGGACACTAGAGTGCCCGGAAATTTGCACTCGCATGCTGGAGTCTCAACAATGTGGTGTCGGGAATGGGCTTATAGATGCCATTTGGAGAGATGGTGGATAGGGAGATGGGCTTATAGATGCCATCTGGAGAAGTGACAGAACTTTGTTGGGAATGGGCTTATAGATGCCATTTGGAAGTGTTGATCGCATAAGAGATTCCTTAGCGAGAACTTGTGTATTCAAGAAAGACGGATGTTTTCCTGGCTTGTTACAGGTGTTTGATCTTCAGTCTCCTTATGCAGATATGCCCTGGCTAGATACAGGCGTCGAATCTACAATCGGTTGCTCACAGATGTGCCCTGGCTAGATACAGGAGTCGAATCTGGAAATAGTCGTTAATAGATATGCCCTGGATGGATACAGGAATCGAATCTTCGAACTCTTCAGACGTGCCCTGGCTAGATACAGGAGTCGAGTCTGGAAATAGTGGTCAACAGATATGCCCTGGCTGGATACAGGAGTCGAATCTGGAAATGTTGTAGTTGATAGATGTGCCCTGGCTAGATACAGGAGTCGAATCTTCGAACTCTTCAGACGTGCCCTGGCTAGATACAGGAATCGAGTCTGGAAACGTGGTCAACAGATATGCCCTGGCTGGATACAGGAATCGAATCTGGAATTGTGACAGTTGAAGGTAGTCGCCTTTGAAATCGTCTTTTTCCTGAAAAGGCAAAAAATGTAAGTTGTATGCGATGTCATGATGTATGATATGCATGATATCATGATGTTCAACATGAGATGTTGTATGCGTTTCATCATGTAGGTAAGCGAGATGTATGCAAATATGAAATGTTTATGAATGTAATTTCATCTTAGGAAAATAAATCCTTGACGAACGGCCGGAGAATTGCTCTGTGGAAGAGATATTTGGCCGAAGTTTTGATGAGAGGCCTGCTGAGGACTTTAACGACGGATTCCGCTAAGGATAATGATGATAAACTCCGCTGGGGAACTCCAAAGATAAACTCTGCTTGGGAATACCAAAGATAGACTTCGTTGGGGATTGAAGGAACTTTGCCGAGAGCGATCTTCCGTGGCTTTTAGCTGAGGATAACCCAGTTATAAGTCCTTGTGAGGAAATAACTCTAAATAAAACTCGGGAGAGACGTCCGTACTTCGCCGGGGATAAGCTTGCAGAATCTACTGGGGATGAGCTTTTAAGACCTGCCGGGGAATGCTGTGCCTTTTTAGGATCGACGGGGGACCAACTCTGCTTGGGGAAAGTATTGTCGCATCCTGTTTTACTCTGCGGGGAATTGAGATGATCCGGCCACATTCTTCAGTTGAACCTACCTCGGTGCCTTGGCGGACCAAACAACCAGACTGCACTAGACAACTCCATATTGCCCCTGTCTTTGATGTCACTTGTAATTAATCCCTTGTTTTATATGCAAACACTTATGAATCAGCAATTTAATGTCAAATGCATATATCAAAAATGAACATTGGACGTTCTTCGCAAGACAAAACAAAAAAGAGAAAACAATGGTAATTTGTATGGACAAGTGAATTTGTATTGATTTCAACTTTGCCTGTGAATAGGCGTTTTTGTACAAGAGGCTGACATCCTAGTAAGAGGACATCGCCAAATAGTATAGAGTTTACAATTTGAAAAAGGAAACAAAACAGCTATGTGAACAATCCCACTGGGTTCCAACTCTGCTATTGCCTTTATGTCTTCGAACGTCTCATCGCTTTGCTACCTAGTTGAAGATGAGGCTGATTGGTCAATGCCGAAATCTGGAGCCAGATAGTTGATGTCGAATTCCGGATGCGAAGTGATCCAATGAGACATAGTGTTACGCTTTTATCCCTAACTTTTGCCTGGACCGCCCTTTCGGGTTTTCAGTCCACCGGGATACCCATTTTTGCCCAAGCCGCCCTTTCAGGTTTTCGACTTGCCGGGTGTACAGATTTTTTTTCATTTTTCATTTCATCCCTTATTTTTGCCCGAACCCTTTTGGTTCGCCGGGAAGCCCTTATTTTGCCTAGGTATGTCAACCTAGCGGGTCTTTTATTTATGCGTAGTATTTTTTCACTATGTCTGCATTGGCGGGGTGAGGAAGGTCGTCACCATCCATGGTGGTTAGGATCATGGCTCCTCCTGAGAACACACGTTTAACCACAAATGGCCCTTCGTAAGTAGGGGTCCATTTGCCCCGGGGATCACTTTGAGGAAGGATGATGCGTTTGATTACCAGGTCCCCAACTTGATACTCTTGCGGTCTGACTTTCTTGTTAAATGCCCTGATCATCCGTTTCTGATACGTCTGACCATGACAGATAGCGGTGAGCCTCTTTTCGTCAATCAGATTTAATTGATCAAGTCGAGTTTGGATCCAATCATCTTCATTCAAGTCTGCATCCTTCATTATCCGGAGAGAGGGTATCTGGATTTCAATTGGCAGGACTGCCTCCATGCCATAGACCAAGGAGAAAGGAGTTGCCCCGGTTGACGTCCTTGCTGAGGTGCGGTACCCATGAAGAGCGAACGGTAACATCTCGTGCCAATCTTTATAGGTCACTGTCATCTTCTGCACAATTTTCTTGATATTTTTATTGGCTGCCTCTACAGCCCCATTCATCTTCGGCCGGTAGGGAGAAGAATTGTGGTGCTGTATCTTGAATTGTTCACAGAGTTCAGTGATCATTTTGTTATTGAGATTGGTACCGTTGTCCGTAATGATTCTTTCCGGGACGCCGTACTGACATATCAGATTATGCCGGATGAAACGCGCCACGACGCTTTTGGTTACCGTGGCATAGGAAGCTGCCTCAACCCATTTCGTGAAGTAATCGATCGCCACCAAGATGAAACGATGCCCATTGGATGCCGTTGGTCGGATCTCACCGATCATATCGATGCCCCACATTGCGAAAGGCCAAGGTGCCGTCAGGACATTCAAAGGAACGGGAGGGATATGCACCTTGTCAGCATAGATCTGGCATTTATGACAAGTTCGGGAGTGCTGGTAACAATCGGCTTCCATTGTGGACCAGAAATATCCTGCCCGAAGGATTTTCTTAGCCATGGTGTGTCCACTGGAATGTGTTCCAAATGTACCTTCATGCAGTTCCATCATGATTTTCTCAGCTTCAGCCTTATCCACACAACGCAGCAGAGTCGAATCATGATTCCGTTTGTAGAGAATGTCGTTGCTGAGGAAGAATTTTGCAGCAAACCTCCTCATGAACTTCTTATCATTGACAGACGCACCTTCAGGGTATTCCTGAGCTTCCAAGTACCTCTTCACCTCATGATACCAGGGTTTTTCAGTCACCTTTTCAGCCTCGAGCTCGCAGCAGTATGCCGGTTCATCCAACTTCCAGATTATGATTCGGGGAGCCTCATTGTCCCATTTAACTTTGAACATTGAAGACATCGTGGCTAGTGCGTCTGCTAGCTGATTCTCCTCTCTGGGGAAATGCTCAAAAGTTATTTCTTCAAAGTGAGGGAGCAAGGTCGACACATACTCCTTGTAAGGAATAAGATTCGGGTGTTTCGTATCCCACTCGCCTTTGATCTGATTGATCACGAGAGCGGAATCTCCGAAAACACTTAGAAATTTGATCCTTAAGTCGATTGCAGCTTGTAAACCCATGATACATGCCTCATATTCTGCCATGTTGTTGGTGCAGCTGAAACATAATCGGGCGGTGAGTGGAGTATGAGTCCCCTTGGGAGATATGATTACAGCGCCGACGCCGTTACCCAAAGCATTGGAGGCTCCATCAAAATGCATAGACCATCGGGATCCTTCCTCAGGTCCTTCATCCGGTTCAGGTACTTCACAGTCAGTTACCACCATGATGTCTTCATCCGGAAAATCAAAGTTTAATGATTGGTAATCGTCCACAGGTTGGTGTGCCAAATGATCTGCCAGTACACTTCCCTTAATTGCTTTCTGAGTTGTATACTGGATATCATATTCTGTCAAGATCATTTTCCATCTCGCTATTCTCCCAGACAGAGCGGGCTTTTCAAATATGTACTTTATGGGATCCATCTTTGAAATCAATAAAGTAGTGTGAGTCAACATATACTGTCTCAGCCGGCGAGCAGCCCATACAAGAGCGCAGCAAGTTTTCTCAAGCAGTGAGTAACGAGACTCACAGTCGGTAAACTTTTTGCTCAAGTAATAAATAGCGTGCTCTTTTCGGCCAGACTCGTCATGCTGCCCCAGCACACACCCCATTGAATTATCAAGCACTGTTAAGTATAGTATCAGAGGTCTTCCTTCCACCGGTGGCATAAGAATGGGTGGCTCTTGGAGATATTCCTTTATTCTTTCAAAGGCGGCCTGACATTCATCATTCCAGCGTACCACTTGATCTTTCTTCAGTAATTTGAAGATTGGCTCACAAGTAGCAGTCAGATGTGAGATGAATCGAGCAATGTAATTCAGTCGTCCTAGGAAACCTCTGACTTCTTTCTCTGTTTTTGGAGTCGGCATCTCTTGAATAGCTTTAACCTTGGCAGGATCCACCTGAATACCTTTATCACTTACAATGAAACCTAGCAACTTTCCGGATCTTACCCCAAAGGTGCATTTGTTGGGATTCAACCTCAGCTTGTATAACTTGAGTCGGTCAAACAACTTCCTCAGATGGTCAAGGTGCTCCTCCTCAGTTTGAGACCTCGCAATCATGTCATCAACGTATACTTCAATCTCATGATGGATCATGTCATGAAACAAAGCAACCATGGCACGCTGATAGGTTGCCCCAGCATTTTTCAATCCGAATGGCATGACCTTATAAGAGAAGGTGCCCCACTGAGTCACAAAGGTAGTCTTCTCCATATCCTCTGGAGCCATCTTAATCTGATTATACCCTGAAAAACCATCCATGAAGGAGAACACCTTGTGTTGAGCTGTATTGTCAACAAGGACATCAATGTGAGGTAGGGGGAAGTCATCCTTGGGGCTGGCCCTGTTCAAATCCCTGTAGTCGACACACATTCTGACTTTACCGTCCTTCTTCGGCACTGGCACCACATTGGCAACCCACTGGGGGTAAGAAGTTACTGCAAGGAACCCGACATCAAACTGCTTCATAACCTCGGCCTTGATCTTTTCAGACATCTCTGGACGCATCCGTCGAACTTTCTGTTTTACCGGAGGGCAATCTTCCTTGGTTGGCAAATGGTGAACTACAATGTCGGCATCCAAACCAGGCATATCTTCATAGGACCAAGCAAAGATCTCCATGTAGTCCTGTAGCATCTGGATCAATCGTTGCTTCACGCTGAGCTCCAGATTGGCACCAATCTTGACCTCTTTCCTATCTGTCTCAGTACCCAGGTTAATTGTCTCCACAGGCTCTTCATGTGGTTGAATAGCCCTCTCTTCCTGTAGTAGCAGTCTTGCGAGTTCACCAGGCACTTCGCAATCATCTTCACCTTCGTCTTCGGCCAAGTTGATCGGATTTTCGAAGTCATAACTGGCGGTAGCAGAGCTGTTACCAGTGAGATCCAGAGTGGATTGAAACCTGTATAAGTGAGTGTGTGTAAATACAGCTGTTTTGCAATATATATAACACAGAAAGGAAAAGAGCAGAAGATTTGAAATGCAACAAACGTCCAATGTTTTGATTGATGATATATGAAAATGTCATACAAAAAGCCCTCACAAGTGGAGCTACGATGCCCCGGGTAGGACACCGAGCCAACAAAGTTTTAACATATTGTTTGTTACAAATTGGAAATCAAAAGAAATCAATTACTGCGTGACAAATGTGATAGGGGTAAAATCCTTTGCCGTCCAGTTGCTTGGTCCGTTGCTGGTAGTCGGGTAGATCCAACTGTCAAACTCAGCTTCCTCCACATCCTCCTCAATAGCGTTCACCCTTGAGCTGGAAATAAACACCGGAGCCTTTCCGATCTTTTCTTTGCGTACCGCCTTCTGAGCCTCTGCAGTAAAGCCTAGCCCAAACTTGTCGTTCTTCTGAGTGAAGTCAGGAAGCTGACCCCAGTGTGCACAATTGCCTTTCTGAACCACAGCCCGGGCATCCCTTAGGGAAGCCATCTTCAAGGAATCATTCTCTTCGGCCATTGTCTCTGCAGCTGCTGAAATTGGATGCACCTCCTCGAAATGCTGGAAGGGGGTTTCAATGAACTCTCCGTCCATCTCGATGTACCTGAAGGAATTCAAATGGCTCACCATATACTCCTCTTCTCCTTGTACAGTGACGATCTTCCCCCTGACGGGATACTTCAGCTTCTGGTGCAAGGTGGAGGTCACTGCCCCAGCTTTATGGATCCAAGGTCGGCCCAGCAGACAAGAGTACGATGGACGTATATCCATCACATAAAAGGTAGAGTCAAACACTTGAGAGCCCACACGAATAGGGATGTTAACCTCTCCATGAACCATCCTTTTGGAACCGTCAAAGGCCCTGACGATGATATTGCTGGGTTTCAACTCCAGGCCTTCATAATCCAGACGATCCAAAGCCTTTTTCGGTAGAACATTCAAGGAAGAACCAGTATCTACTAATACATGTGGCAGAGTAGTGCCCCTGCATTCAATAGAGACATGCAGGGCATCGTTGTGGTCTCTCCCTTTTGCGGTCAGGTCAGCATCTGAAAAACCCAAGCCGTTGTCCGCCGTCAGATTCGCTATGCAGTCAGTGAACTGGACTGCAGACGTCTCTTGCGGCACATGGGCCGTCTTGAGAAATGAGATTAAGGCCTTAGCATGGGCCTCGGAGCATAGCAATAAGGAGAGCAGGGAGATCTTGGAGGGTGTATGCCCCAACTGCTCGACAACATTAAAATCACTTTTCTTTATTATTTTCAGAATCTCCTCCATTTCTTGTTGGGAGGCCTCAGCATTTATGGGTATCGGCGCCTCCATCCGGGCAGGCTCTTCTTCAATCCCTTTGCCCCGAGCCTTTGATGACTCGGCAGCAGGGGACACAATTTGATCAGCAACAGGACTAGGTAAACTTGTAGGTTTTATGAGGAGGGGTTTTCGAATAGCGGGCGACGCAATGTCAGGCGAGAAGAGCCTGCCACTGCGGGTGACCTTGGCTGGACCAGTGATATCGCAGATACTGGCACTAGCGTCGAATTCTTGCTTGATTCCATTTATATATACGTCTGCCCCATAATGCCAGGGGACAGCTTTATCAGACACGTAGGAGAGGGGTCCTGGAACAGTAATGATTACAGGCGCAACTGTCATAATTTGAACAGGCTTCTTTGGGGGAGCCTTGATTGGATTTTTGAAGATGGTAATTACAGAAACTTCTTTCATTGGAACCAATTGAACAGCAGTCTTTTTGAATAGAATCTCCTTGCTATCCATTAGGCCTTGGATGCCTAACCTTAGCAAGGGACAATCAGATAGGGAAACAGCACAAAATAGGCAACCTTCACCGCAACCCGGAAATAAACCGGCCCGCAGTAGGTTCTTCTTAACAGTCTTCAGAGGGGTAACAACTTCATCTACCGAAACAGCGTACACTTCTTCCTCAACGGCATTTACCCTATGCTGGGGCATAGGAGCCGTTACAACATTTGGTCTTTCCGGCGCTTCAAACTGAATTTCTTTCGCGTCGATCAGATCTTGCACTTTGTTTCTCAAGGCCCAGCAATCATCAGTAGTGTGCCCGGGACTATCAGAATGATAAGCACACCGGGCATTTGGGTTGTATTTAGGAGACGCAGTGTTGACGACCTTAGGAGCTTCTTTGAGGGTCACCAGGTTGGTGGATAACAGTTGGGGTAAAATTTGAGATAATGTCATACTTAGTCGGGTATACTGCCTCTTGGGCCTTTCGCTTCTTTGTTGATTGTACTGCTGAGGAGCAGCAACAGGTTTGGAGATGACCAAAGCATTGACGGCTTGGCGACTTTCGGGCTTGACTTGTCTTCTAGGACCATAGACGGCACTTGCTTCTTTCTTAAACGGCCTCTTCTCAGCACTTGTAGAGGCAGCCTTCTGTATCTTGCCTGACCTGATGCCAGCTTCGATTCTTTCTCCCGTTAATATCAAATCTGTAAATCCAGCGGAGGAGTTACCAACCAAATGATTGAAAAACAGACCAGACAACGTCCCCAGAAACATATCAACCAGCTCTCGATCAGTTAATGGAGGCTGCACCCTGCCAGCCAAATCTCTCCATTTTTGAGCGTACTCTTTGAACCCTTCACCCGTTCCTAGAGACATACCCTGAAGTTGGGTACGTGTAGGAGCGAGATCAGAATTGTATTGGTATTGTCTGTAGAATGCGGTTGCCAAATCCTCCCAGTGTCGGATGCTAGCTCCATCCAATTGGTAGAACCATTCAAGCTGCGACCCCGAGAGGCTATCCTGGAAGAAGTGAATCCAGAGGTTCTTATCCGCCGTGTAAGGTTGGATTTTCCTTACGTACGACCTTAGATGCAGCTTTGGGCAGGAGACCCCATCATACTTGGCAAAGGCAGGCGCCTTAAACTTGTGTGGAATGACTACCCCAGAAGATAACCCCAAATCTCCGAAATCCAGTCCTGGCACATTCTGAATTTCCATGGCGCTCAAGCGGTCCTCCAATTGTTTGTATCTGTCAGCAGCAGGTGGGTACTGTTCGTCATTATAGTCCGTCTCATTGTCGGAGACTGCGGGACTAGGAGCTCCTCCCCCTTGGGGACTGTTTTTCTCAGCAGAAGAAGTGGTTGGATCAGCTTCATTGTGGAGTGTGTTCCCAAATCAGCGTCCGGTGTTGAACAATGCGGTCCTCTTTTTCTTCTTCTTCTTCATGAGTAGAGTCTTCAACTCTTGCTGACCTTGGGCTAGGCTTAGGACCATTTCTTGAAACTGTGCACTTTGGGCCTGAAGGGCCTTGATTGCTTGCTCACTGGATGATTCTGGATTCATGATGACTGTTCATACAAACAGCGAAGAAAATTAAGCAACCTGCGAAATAGGGTACCTGCTATGCATATGGTGCAATGGAATGCGTATGTATGCAATGCATTCAAGGATTTAGAATATTCAAAATTTGTTGTAGACAAAAAGGAACGCACATCATATTAATAAGGAAAAATTCGTTAGTACATAAACGCCTCATGGGCCAAATATTACAAAATAACTCCCTAAGGCAAAAAGACATTGCGCATCCTCTTTGGCGCGATGTAGGTGTTGAGATTCCTTTCCTCGTGCAGCAGGCGGGTGAGTTCCAGGACCTTCTTTTCACTAGCATGTAGACTGGTCTCAAGAGAATTCCGTTCTTCCTTAAGCTGGACCCAGCTCTTCTGCATTTCTTCCCAGGAGGTGGGCATGTCAGGATGTTGAATGGTGTAGGATGCTTCTCCTTCCAAGACTGGTTCTTTGATCACAGGAAGCATATGAGGATAAGGCATCACTAATTTCTGGGAGCGGGCTCGTACCCACTTGAGGTAAGGTTCCAACGGGATGGAGTTCCGGCGCCCCAATGTCTTGCTGTCTATCCTACTTGGCATCCTCCAAGCTCTGATAAATCTCTGACGAATTCCTTGAGTATCGTTGTCGAAGTCAAAAACTATGTCGGGAATTAACATGTCATGAGGGCCATCCTTCCGAGCATAACCAAACTGTCTCCAAGCCAGGCATGGGTTGTAAGTAATACCTCCTTTGATTCCAAATAAAGGAACATTAGGGTACTCCCCACAACGATCAATGATAGTGATGTCTTCCCTAGACCTAGGGCACCAATGTATATCTGCATGCGTGAGAGTCATTAACCGTTGTGACCATCTCAAACCCCGCTCGTTCTTCAAAACTGATTGTGGAAGATGCGAAATAAACCACCTTCCCAAGAGAGGAGTGCAACACATAAGGACACCCCTTCTTCTCATGGTTCGAGTGTAACATGAGTGAAGGATGTCCCCCAACAGTGTAGGTATAGGATTCCTGGTCATAAAGATCTGGACAGCACTGATATCAATAAGCTGATCTGGGTTAGGGAACAACACCAAACCATAGACAAGGAGGGCCACAACTTCTTCAAAAGCTCGTAGGTCAAGAGAATTCCAACATTCTTGGGCCTTTTCAAACAGAAACCTAGCTAAGAACCCTTTGATACCAATTCTAACTTCCCAATGTCCCTTGAGGTCAGATGTCTGTAGGTGCAAGGCTTTAGCAATCTCTTCAAGCTTGGGTTCCTCTTCCGTACCGTTGTAGGGTAGTTGATCAAGGATAGGGACCTTCAGAAGTCGGGAGAACTCTTCCAATGTAGGCACCAACTGATAATCCGGTAAGGTGAAGCAGTGATGCAGAGGGTCAAAGAATTGGAACAGGACCTTTATCAAGTCCTCCTCAATGTTGGTGTTAACCAAGTTGATGAGTCTCCCATGTCTCTCACTGAATGAAGAACCCTCGGGAATCCTGGACAGAAGTTCCTTAAGCTGAGGAGGGATCTTTACAAGGCTAATCTGAATTGTCTTTCTGCGAGCAGTTTCCATGTCCTATAAAACAAGAACAAAGCTGAAGATTCGAAACCCTTGAAATGGTTAGTCAATGCTCATGATGTTTGTATGATGTAATGATGTGATGATTAAATGCACTATAAACATTCACAGAGGCAAAACATGGTAAGGCACACAAGTCACACCAACCCTTAGAGTTTAGGCCTGCATGGGGTCTGGGTATTACCCTCTTGAAGTTGGTGGGCTCAACCTGTCCTATCAAAAGTAACCGGGTTCTAAAGGTCCCAATATCACTGGATTGCTTTCATTGTTCATCGTTTCGATTTAGCCACTGAACTGGCGACCGAAATATTCCAGGAAAGCAAACCTCAATTGAGTGTAGTATCGAGTATCAACCAACCTCGGACTGCACCAAAGTCAGTTATCTCACTACCCCTAAAAGGCCAAGATGGTTCAATTAAGGTTCCTAAGGTCAGTTGATGCTTCATGACACCACGCGGCGGCCCCGTACTCTCCTTGACTGAACTCAAGGGTTACCGGTACACACCAAAGTGCCACATCAACGTAGCAGACTGCTTCAACCATGTCGGTATACCCCGCACAGTTCCCTCACAGCCTTGTTGCTACTTTCTAAGAAGGTATCCCCAGATCCGGGTTAGGATCTGTAAAACTCCGATACAAAGCCCACAAATGTAAAAGCAAACAAGACAATCAATTGAAAACAAAGGTGATCTAAACCCTAAGGTTACTCCACTTTTAAGTTTCTCCCCAGCAGAGTCGCCAGTTCTGTGATACGGTGGGAGAACTGACTTGAGGTTTTGCGTTTTGTATTCGCAAATGTTGCGGTTAGCAAGAGTCGCCACCGACTTTTTATTTTATCCTAAGGAAAGGTTAAAAAGCACAGCAAAAACCTTTTGAGATGTTTTTCTTGGGTTCGGGGAGTAGATTATAGAAAGGGAAGGTATTAGCACCCTTTCTATCCATGGTTATCCATGGGCTCTTAGTTACTTGCTTAGATCACTTGCCTTTTGTTTTCAATTGTTTTAAATGGTGCTTGAGTGTGTGGGTTTTGAAAATGTTTTTGAAAAGAGGCCAATGTGGTGGCAACCTTTGTAATGATCCATGTGGGGATGTATACAAAGATGTATGTCTTTTGAAAAAAAGTTTTCATTTGTTTTTGAAAGTTGTTTTGAAAGTGTAGTGATGTGTGATTTTGAAATTAGGCAAGTGTTTTGTTTTGCAAGTTGATTCAAGTAACTAAGAGGTTCTCTACTCCTAAATTTCTCAAAAGATTATTGCTATACTTTAACCCTTTTAGCAAGTTTTGCTCCATCATTGTATTTGGTGGGCAACCTTGTGTTAGGATGTGAAAGGGACAGGCGCGGGTCATCGTTTAGACCATAATTGTAACGACGTTAAATGTCTTTGGGCAATTTCTTTAAGGGACTTGATCATTTGTTTTTGTTTGTTTTGAAAAGTTTTATCGAGGGACTATGATCATTCAAATTGTTTGCTTTGCCCAAAGATGTTCAACATACAATATGGCCCATTTATTTGAAGGCAACAAGTGGAATACCCTAGGGGGTGCAAGTGTGATTTGTGTGTCCATTTTCATGCTTGTTTATCTTGTATTAGGTCAAACTATTTTTTATCGTTTTTCGCATACAAACCCTAATTCTAACATGTTATCATTAGAAAGCAATAAAGTGCGAAATTAAAATTACTAAGCTATTACAAAACCAAATATGGGAAGGGGGGTACAAATGTTCAAATGGGGATATTGACAAGAATTTAAATCTAAATTATTACATCAATTGAATATTTGCAATTTAAATAAACTGCATAATTAAATGTAAATGAAATAAATATGTGAAATGCAAAAAAGAAAGTTTTTATATGTATGAGAAAAGTATGGTTTATGTAAAATAAAATAAAAAAATAAAAAGGTATTATTTTGAGTATTTTTAACTTTTAGGGCAAAAACCCTAATTTATGAAAATGGATATTAATTGATTTAATATGAACATTTATTTATTATTTACAAAAATAAAAAATAAAAAATAAAATGAAGTATATTATGAAAAAAAAAGTACTTTGTATCAAATATTAAAAATAATAATATATATATATTTTGGTATTTTTACTCTAAGTATATTAATATATATATGTATGTATATTTATATTTTCTTAAATATGTATTATATACAAATAATAATAATAATTAATTTTTGGAAAATAGTATTTTTTATGTGAAATATTTTCAGAGGATAATATAAAATAAAAATAAAAATAGAAGTGCTTCTACATATTTTTTCTATTTTTCCTAGATAATAATATATATATGTATTTAGGTATAAACAAAGGAATAAATCAAATGAATATGCAATAAATACAAAAAATGATGAAAAAAATATTTTTAAAATTTTAATGTGCTGAAAAAAAATAAACAAGTCAAACAAAAAAAGAAAAAGTCAAAAATGTTAAGAAATGAACAAATGGGCTCAGGGGGGTGAGAAAATGGAACTATGGTGCAAAAAGAAGAAACCACACAGGCCCAGCCCATGTAGCTTCATCTTCAACCTCAGAACACTTCTTTGTTCAAAAACACGCGTTTTCTAACTCCTCATTCCTTGATCTTTTGCCAAATCTTCCAACATGAAACCTGTAGAGCTTGAAACCACGGTTCTAGACATATAAAGAAGTCAAGCTAACTCTCAGAAATGAGAGAGAATTTCTTCTCTCCCAAATCCTGACCTAATTTTTTAACCATGTTCAGACATAAAATTCTCTAAGCACACGAAATATAAATGAAATCTAAACATATGAGCATGTTCAGGGCTATGATTGTGACATGTTTTCTTCAAAAACCTAAAGCTAACAATGCCTAATAAGAGGGATAGAACTCCATGAATATACCTGTTCAGTTGGAATCGAGCTTGGCAATGGAGGATGTTTCAGAGTGAAATGATGACTTGTATAGCTTCCTTGAAGTGTAAGGATGCTTTTCCAAGTCCTACTTTATCTTGAAACTCCCTGAATCGAGCTAGTGAACTCCAACTGCAAAACAGAAATTTAAAAATGGTGAAGGGGCTTAGAGGTGTTACAGGTCAGGTTTAAGGACAGGGTTAGCTTGCATATGTTGTAAGGAAGGTAGAGGAACAAGTTTGGACAAGAATGCTCGAAGGGATTGAGAGATAGCACTCAATCTGCAGGGCTTCCCCTGTTTGTGCAGTTTTGAGGTGATTAGAGCAATGGGAGTGTTTCAGATGGCAAGGGCTCGTGTGTTAGCTTTGATTTGGTCTATGGAATGTGTTTGATAGCTTTTGTGTTGTGTATGTATGCTGAAGAGAGAGTTGGCATAAGTTATGGATGTTTCTTCACACTTAAGCTACAAAGGCAAGTTGGTTGTTTTAGGTTAGTAGGAGGCCTCCTAATGTGTTGCATAAGCCTCTCTTGATCAGTGTGTTATGCACATAATCTTGTGCAAAGCAGATCTTTCATGTACTTGTTGGATTACAAACTTGACATAAAGCTAAACTTTTCAAAAATGGAAATTTCACTTTATCTATTTTAGGATTAAACCATTATGCAATGTTAGAACACAAAGAACATGACCTTAACACATTGAATATGCATTAAATTATTGAGTATGAAATGGTTCAAGGACCTGTAATCAAGCATAAAGCAAACTGATTTCAAATTGGCAAGATTATGAACATGTCTTGATGAAGAACAAAAGTGAATTTTTGCCAACTTGTGAAATTCGAATCTCTCAAGTCATGAGATTGTTTGATGAGTTCTTGGACATTTTGGAAAGCTTGGAATGTGTACTACAATACATCTTTGAAATGCAAATCAAAATTCCAAGTGGAAGGGTATGAAAAGTGGCCTTGAAGTTAGGTAGAAAACCTTGTCAAAATAGGTCAAATTTCACTAAGTTAAAAGATGGTTTAGTGCCCTTATTCAAAAAATTATAACTTGAGATATAAGCTTCAAATGAGAAAACTTTGTGAATCAAAGTTGTAGACTATGCAACAAGCTACAACTTTCATGTTTTGACTTTTGTTTGAATCCCAATGGATCATGGTGAAAAGATGGGGCAAAGTTGGGAAAAAATTAGGGTTTTCCATAACTTAGAAAAATTCTAAGTTATGAAAAATTCCATTTTCTAACCCTAATTTGCATTTTGTGATTTCTTGATGAACAAGTTTCATGATTTGGCATGTTTTGATGAAAAATGAATCTTGACTCTTGATTTTGACCAAAAAGTCAAAGTTTGACTTTTCAGTATACAGTCAAAATTGATCAATTGACTGGGAAATTCAACTGTCAATCTTGTGTATTTGGGATCTTTTGAGTTTGATGAACATGTCAAGATAATTCCATTGAGTCCTTGAGGCAATATGGGAGCTTGGTTTGCCATTGGCTAGGTTAAACAGTCAAAAATTGCCTTTGTGCAGTCAAAACCCTAAAAATGACCATTTTGCCCTTTTGATGATCTGATCAAATTTCTTGGGGAATTGTGATCCAAACTTGATCAAATGGTCTATATGAGTTCATAATGTTGATGTGGATCAAATTTCATGAGGTTTGACTGTCAATTGGCCACAGTTGACTTTTTCCCCAATACAGCTGATTTCTAGGTCAACTGTCCAATTGACTGGGCAAAACTTGGAATCAAGACCTGAAACTTGGTATAGGTAAACTTGGGAGTCCAATATGAAGCATGAAAGCCATCTTAGGCATTTTAGGTCAAAACATCCTTAGGCAAACACAAACCCTAATTTGAGTCCACAGTGCAAGGAGAAGTCTTGAGCAGAGGAAACCCTAACTGGATCTTGATCTTCAAAGGTCTTGTGATGAGAAAATGTTGAGGAAATGGGAGGGCAAATTTTGGGTTACAACACCTTGTATCTGTCCTCAAGAGTGTGACGAAGTTGTTTTTGAAAACTATTTTGAAAGTGTTTGTGTAAAAGAGTTTTTATTGTTTTGAGCAAGTACATAAGAGTTTCTACCTACTCGAAAAAAGATTGTTCGTTCTCGTTTCCTTTAGACAACGCTATCCTACTATTAAGGAGTAGGTAGCCCCATCGTTGGAGTTTTAAGAGACATTCGAAGGGACAATTACGGTCACAAAAGCAATGGTTAGGAAACCTTAGTAGTTACCTTAAAGTCCTAAAGATATTTCCGAGGCAACATTCGAACGGGTCATTTTTTTATCTTTTGAGACTAGAGGGCAACCACTAAAACTCCCTATACTTCATGACCGTTTACCGAAGGCAACTGAAGTGGGGGTAACCCAAGGAGTGAACATGTGCGAGTGTTTGATTTCAGTTCATTTCTCTTTGCACATTTAGGGTGATCTACTGTTTTACTCGTTATTCTTTCCATACAAGCCGATTGGTCTAAACATTTAATAATAGCGGAAATTAAAGCGCGAGAGTAAAAACCTATTTATTATAAGGCTTCGGGGAGGGGGTTACATAATCCAAAAATAGGGGTAAACAGTAAATAAAGGCAGTAAATAAAATCCTAGTTAAAACTATTACAACCTCAAAGCAATTACAATAATTAGAACAATAAATAAATAAAACGTGCGCAAGGAAGAACACGAGAATTGAATATCCTAATGAATCTCATTAATTAAAGGAAATATTTTTGTATTTTTTTTGTTGAGAAAAATAGTTGAAATTTGCAAGTTAAACCTAATTTTCCAATTGATTTTAATTATGAAAACAAAAGAACTTAAATTTCCCTAATTAAATTAATCTAATTAATTAATGAAATAAAATATTTTATAAAAAAAATCTGATTTTAATGTTTTTTTTAATAAAAAATTATTTTTGTTTTGTAAAAAAATAATTAAACAAATAAATAAAACAAAAGAAATTGAAAAAAAGAAAAAAATTGGGCCTGATGTTGTTAGCAATCTGGGGGTGTAAGGAGTTGAATTCATTAGGCCCAAGATTGCTGGCCCACCTGCCTGCGTGTGGATTCAGTGTAGTTGGCCTTTGAGGGTCTACCATGGGCTGCTGTGGCTAGATGCTGGATCTGGATCAAGGGATGATCCAATGGATGAGATTTGGAGCGCATGATGGAGGCTTATAATAGTGATGTATGAGATCCTGCATATAAAGATTAGAAAATAAGAAAAATGTTTGGACCTAGGATCGAACCTAGGTCCTTCCTCTCACACGCGCTTGGCTTTACCGTCTGGGCTGGCTGGTTTGTTTGTTAAGATAATAACATAAATAAAACATAAAGAAAATATTAAGCATTGTGCCAAAAACGCATGTAGATTCAAATTAGTCAACTGGGCTTTGACACGCGACCGTCTTCTTCAGTGGGACTGTCGTTTTAGCTAATGACCATTTACCCACGGACAAACGTTGTAGATGTAACCATGTAAATCTCAAAAACCTCAAACAAGCAAGATAAATTAAATCCAAGCATACATATCAATTAGGTTTGATCTCATGAGTATGATGGTACCCATCTTTTGCCCTGATTTTACCTGTATCAAAAAGCCCTAAAACGCAACCTTAAACCCTAACAATGGCAGTTGTCTATACATGAATCAAAACTCATAATTAATCATACAAATACATTCTAAATGATGATACAAACATGAAGGTATGCTTAGAAATTGTTAATCACACGCGTATAGTCAGAATTAAATTCAAGAATAAGGGCAAAATGTGATGCTTGTGTAGGTTGATTCTGAGGGTGTTGATGCATGAAAATAATACTACTAGCTTCAGGAGGTTCCCAGGAATGGATTGCTGGCCTTGAAACACCTTGAACCGCCTTCTAAATCAGAATTTGAACACGACTTTTTTGTCAAAACTTGGAGTTTTTATGGACTTGTGGCGGCACCCTTTTCGTGTCCATTAGGGCTGGCATTCTTGTCTATATGTATGAGAATACATTAGGTCAACAAAACTGGAACAAATCTTGGAGATTGATGAGAAAGAGATTTTATTTTCAACTTGATTATTTTCTTTCTAAACTTGGCCAAAACATGTTATTTTCATTCCAATCAGCCCTTGCACGATTTATTCTTGATATGCCAGCTTTTGTTGTCCATTATTTGATGAGAAAAGATTTGGAAATCATATCTTACATATTTCCTATTATTTCTTTATTTAATTTTGACTTTTAATGAATAAAAAATAAAAATAAAAAATAAAAAAAATAAAATAAAGTGTGAATGAGCTCAAGGGTCTTGGGCCATGTTAGGGACAAGTTTCAAGCATGAAAACATGGGCCCATTTGGAACAATTTTAAATTTGGTCATTATTTGCTTCATGCACATTTCCAAAAATTGGTCAACTTTAGCAATGCATATATTTCTCATTTTTAACCCTAAGAGGGTGTTCTTGGACTTTTTAGAAATCTTAGGATGTCCTCTAAACAACCCTTTTGGTTTCATCTCCATTGGATCTTCCATGTTCATGTAAGGAGCTTTGACCCAAAAGGTGTTTTCGTTGACTTTTGAAAAGGACCTATAATGTATGAATTTATATCTTTTCATGAGTGCATTTCTTGACCTTGAGGGATCAATATGAGTTGTAGGGAATTTAATCCTCTTCAAAGTGAGCCTTGAATGGGAAATTTCTGATAAAGTATGAGAAAGTTATGCCTGGTCAAAGTTTGGTTGACTTTTCCTATAGAAACCCTAATTTAGCAATTTTTGAGTTTTGATGCATTTAGGGAATTCCTTGAGGAGTCATGATCAACCCTTGATCAAATGATGGATGTTACTTCAAAAATGTTGATGTTGACCAAAAATCTTGAAGTTTGACTGTATGAGGGTCACAATTGACTTTTGACCTATTATAGTTGATTTTTAGGCATTTGAGCAATTGACTGAGAAAACTTCTTGTTCAAGGCATGAAACTTGACATGTATGGTATTAAGAACATATTAAGACCATGGAAAAGAATTTAGGCCTTTAAAGCTCACCCATCTTGATGAAAATGGAAACCCTAATTGGAGATTCATTGCTTTAGGAGAGAGTTTGTCTGGCCAGCCCTTAGTCAAACTTGAGCAGTTGAAGACAACTAGAGGCATGCCTTTGAGTGAAATTAGAGGGCAAATTTTGGGGTACAACAGTTGCCCCTGTTCAATCTTCTTAAACCCGAGGATGTAGATTAGTTGGTCTGCCTTTCGTGATCTAAAGGTGGAAGATGATTGAACACTAGAGTGCCAAGAAATTTGCACTCGCATGAAGTAATATCGATTGGTGATATCGGGAATGGGCTTATAGATTCCATTTGGAATTCGACGAAAGATCTTCGGAGATGGGCTTAAAGATTCCATCCATAAAAATATATCCGTCGCATAAGAGACTCCTTTGCGAGAATTCCTGTACCTCCCCTTGAGGAGGACTTCATCGGGGAATGTTGATTTATGTCTTGGGAAATAGAGCATAGGAGCTTCGGTTGTCCATTACTCTACTGGGGAATTAACTCTTAATTGGTGAGACAAAAGTGAGTTGTATACCTGGTCAGGATCCAGGCTGCACAGTGACTTACTGGGGAAATGTGAAATCGTCTGTGTCTGGTCGGGTCCAGGTCTTACAGTGTTGTAAATTGTTGTCTGGAGATAAGAGAGAAGGAACCTGGATAGTAGGGTTGCTTCGAAATGAAAGCCTGGATAGTAGGGCTATGAGAAAGAACCTGGGTCGTAGGGTTACTTTGAGATGAAAGCCTAGATAATAGGGCTTATGGGAAGGAACCTGGGTCGTAGGGTTACTTCTAGATGAAAGCCTGGATAGTAGGGCTTATGAGAAGGAACCTGGATAGTAGGGTTACTTCGAGGTGAAAGCCTGGATAGTAGGGCTTATGGAAAGGAACCTGGGTCATAGGGTTACTTCGAGATGAAAGCCTGGATAGTAGGGCTTATAGGAAGGAACCTGGATAATAGGGTTACTTCGAGGTGAAAGCCTGGATAGTAGGGCTTATGGTAAGGAACCTGGGTCGTAGGTTTACTTCAAGATGAAAGCCTGGATAGTAGGGCTTATAGGAAGGAACATGTATAGTAGGGTTACTTCGAGGTGAAATCCTGGATAATAGGGCTTATGGGAAGGAACCTGGGTTGTAGGGTTACTTCGAGGTGAAAGCCTGGATAGTAGGGCTTATGGGAAGGAACCTGGATCGTAGGGTTACTTCGATATGAAATCCTAGATAGTAGGGCTTATGGGAAGGAACCTGGATAGTAGGGTTATGTTTTACCCCAAAATTTGCCCTCTCATCCTTCAGGAATTCATCCTGAATTCTCAGAGTTTCTCTTAAACAAATCCAAGCCCTTAATTATCATTCCTTTCCAAGTAAACCACTTACAAGAACAAAATGGTCATTTGCAAGCTCAAAAGTCAAAAAAATTTACCTTGGAAAACTTAAATCGTAAATACTTAGAATTTTTTCTAAAAAAAAAAGTGTTTAAGAAAAAAATGGCACTTCAGAGCTTCTGAACCAACCTCCAGGCAGAAACAGTCAGAAGTTGCAAATTGGGCTCAGCACATAACATTCAGTCAGAAGGTGGCTCTTCAGCAGTTGCACCAACTCAGTCAGGGGTTGTAAACGTGTTTCAGCACGTGATCTTTAAACAGAACATGGCTCTTTCAGTAGTTACGCAGGTTCAGCCAGAGTTTGCTAGAGAAGTGTAAAGAAGGAAACAAAGCTTGAAACTCCTTCAGAACGTACTGGGATCAGAAGGTAATGGGATCAACAGATTGGGTAAAATACTGAAGCAGAATCACTAAGTCCAGAGTTTTTAAAGGCAGATCAAAGGAGCATGCTGGGAAGTATGGAAAACTCTCAGAATTTGCTGAGGCAGCAAGAGCCCAAGGTTAGAGCTTGGTTTAGGTTGTTCTTTTTGGTGAAGCAGAACTGCTGGCTCAGGTTTTAGGTAATGATGCAAAATCTCCTATTACAAGATTTTTGATTTTGACAAATCTCATCACCATTTAATGCTCATTAATGCTCACAACCACTTTTGAGCATTCATCCAAGGGGTGTCTCCACGTGTGGCATGGTAACACCCTCGTGCAAGCTTAGGCATGGGTCTATGCGCCACTTTTCGCCTATGGGTGCCACTTCTCCTTAATCCTCGCTTACTGTTCCAACCTAGGCTGAAAAGCTGTCCATCATCACAACTTTTCATGAACTTCCTTCAAGAACAAGTTAACCCCTACTGCATAGTATTAGCGCCATTTAATGTTTAAAAATTCACAAAGCATTGCCTATAAATAGGACACCATTGTCCATAAAAAGGGGTGGTCAAAAAAATCCAGAAAAACTCTAGCAAGAAAACATTGTGAAAACTCTGCCAAAATTCCTAGTGTTTCATAACTTTGAATTTCCTGCCTCCAAACTTCATTGATACCCAGTTTGCTCCTTGACTAGAGAACGCCCATACAGTTTGTGACCATACATACATATATCTTCTCCATCCACCCATTCTAAAAAGAACATGTCCAGAACACCATCAGAGCTAAAGCTAGCTCCAACTCATAGATTTTCTTCCAACAGCAAGGTAAGCACCTGCTGACTCTTATTACGCTGTTAAGCATCATCAACTTTGCATGCTCAATAAACACAATGTAGATATCATGTTGCTGTTGTACGTGTTCTGAGGATTTTCATGCCTCTGAATGCTTAAGTAGGAAGTGGATCAGTGTAGAACCTGCCTGTAACCTTGTTGGTTCTGTCTTTTGAAACACTTTGATACTTGCTGAGATTGTCCTAGGCATGCCTTCTGTTTTATGGATAAATAATAAAATTGCAGATGTTCTGGCTAGCACAGCGGGAAACCAAGCTCTGACTTTGACGCCAGCACTTTTGAGGCCTGTTTTGCCATCAATAATATTAGAGCTTCTGAAAATTATTGTGTTTCCAGCAGGGTAAGAACTTCTGACTTCCCCACTAACAAACTTCTATTTTGCAGCGCATGGGAGTCAGAACTTCTTACCTTCCCACTAACAGGTTTCTGTTTTGCAGGGCACCAGAGTCAAAAGTTCTGACTCATACATTTTCACTAACAGGTTGATATCCTGCAGCAGGCCTGGGTCAGAACTTCTGACTTCCTCTCAGCAGCGTGCTAGCCCTCTATCTCTTTCTCTTTTTCTTCCCCTTGTTATTTTCTTTTCTTATCTATTTTTCTCGTTGAACCACCCCATGTACAAGTGTGTATCCCCCACCCCCTAAATATTGTAATAGCGTAGGATTTTACATTTCTGCATTTTTTTTTGCTTTCAAATGTAAATTCTAGTAATTAGGATATGTATGGCAAGATAAAATCAATGAAATAGAAAAATCCTAATTCAAGATAAAATCATGCATGCAATAAAACACACTTGCACACAAACACCTTTAAGGTACCTCCACTTGGTTGCCTAAACAAATGGACATGGTATGTGTTGTACCCCAAAATTTTCCCTCCCATATTTCTCAAGACATGTCAAGAATCATCTCCAAGTTGTTCAAGATGGCTCAAGAGTTGGACAGTCAAATCACCTCCTAAGGCAGTCAACCTCAAATTAGGGTTTTGTGTTGCATCAAGGTTCTTACATCCAAATGACCTCAAGTGATCCATAATGTCCTAATATGTTCACAAGGTCATCCATGTCAAATTTCAAGCCTTGCAGAGGAAGTTTGGTCAGTTAATTGCTCAAGAGGCCCAAAAATCGACCGTGCTAGGGGAAAAGTCAACTGTGGCCTACAAATAGTCAAACCTCAAGATTTTTTGTCAACATTCTCATTTTTAAGGATAATTCATCATTTGATCAAGGGTTGATCATGATTCATCAAGGATTTCTCAAGATTCATCAAGATTCAAAAGTTGCTAAATTAAGGTTTTGTAGGAAAAGTCAACTCAACTTTGACCAAGCATAAATTTCTCATACTTTATGAGAAATGACCCATACAAAGCTAATTTTGAAGAGGATGCAATTTCCTACAATCTATCTTCACACCCCAAGATTAAGAAATGCACTCACAAGAAGTTACAAATTTGGACATTATAGGTCATTTTTGAAAGTCAACAAAAACACCTTTTTTTCCAAAGCTTATAACTTGAGCATGGAATATCAAAATGAGATGATACCAAAAAGGTAGGTTAGAGAACATCTGAAGGTTTCTGAAAAGTCCAAGAACACTTCAAAAAGTTAAAAATTGAAGAAGTTATGCATTGTTGAAGTTGGGCATTTTTCCAAAAGTGCCAAAAGTCAACTATCCTCAAAACTCCAATTTTTGACAAAAGGCCCCACTGTTTTCCACTTGATTTGGTCTTTTCACACCACACACTTGTCCCATCTTCAATTTCATGACCAATCATTTATTTTTCTATTTTATTTAATTTTTATTGATTTAATTCATTTTAAATCAATATTAATTCAAATAAAATCCCAAAAATTAATGGAATGAGATCTTTGTGATCATTACAGCTTCCAAATATCATGATACACTCAATTAAATTCGTATCAAGCATTGTTGTGCATAAAATATCAGATTTGGTACAATTGTGGAAACTTTATCATTGGTGATCATATCAAATCCCAAACCTTGAATGCACATGGATTGAAAGCCCAACTCTTGACCTAATTCATTCCCTTATACACACATAAGCTAGGCATACAAATAATACGAGCTAAGCACTGCAGAAACGTCTAAACAAAACTGGAAAAAAACCTTGAAAAAGTGGAGATCGAATTCTTGTTTAAAGGTCAATTCAACCCAAAATTTCAACGTGGTGTTCTTGCTTGCAAACCCCTGAAGCTATAACAATCAGAACCTAGTCCTCTCATCGCCTGAAACTCCCTATAAGTCGTCATGAACATAGCTCTGAACATGAAATCTTGAATCCATGTTCTTGCATCTTTTTGCCATTTTTCTTGTACCATCATGCTTAACGTTTGATATCCAACATGTCTACATTATTTGATTTTGTTTTCATGGCCTATAGCCTTAGATCCGAAGCTAGGGTTTGTGTTCTTGTTTTTTAGGCATTTTCGATACAGGTAAAATCAGGACAAATAATTGGTACAGGGATGCTCAGGAAGGAGAGACGAACACGTTGGTGTTCTTAGTTTGTGTTTATAGGGCCTGGAATCCATTCTAGAACCGAGCCATGGATTTTGATGCGGAATAAAATCTGCAGGAAAAAATACAGTCTTCGTTGAAGAAGATGAAGACGTGTCTCTTCTTCATTGGCTCGTTCAAATGTTTAGCACGTTTTTTTTTAATTCCAGCATAATTGATTGTTTTCATATATTATGTCCATTACTTATTCCACTAACAAATAAGCACATTGGCTCAGATGGCAAGCGTGTTGTTGCAAAGTCCCATGGGATCTGGGTTCGAATCCCAGGTCCCCCAAAACATTTGTATATTTTTTTCTCCAGGCAATTGCATGTGGCTCAGCAAGCATGGACTATCATGCTCCTCCTGATCTCAAATGCCAGATGGCCTCCAAGCCAGATCCAAAGGCCAGGATTGAAGGTTCACCATACATCTAGGTCAACATAAGCGTGGGTGATCCAAAAGGTCAAAGCAGGCTGGAGCGTTTTGGGCCTCAGAATTGCAAAACATACCCCCAGATTGGGCCCAGCGCCCCCCTTTGGTTATTTCTTTTCTTTTAACATTTTATTTATTTACTTGATTTATTTTTTATCCTTAATTAATTACTAACCAAAATAATTAATATTTTCCTAATAAAATCAGAAAAAACAAAAAATATTATTTTTATTTATTAAAACTAATTTCACTTTATTTTTGTAAATAAACATTAATCAATTTAGTTTTTAATTAGGAACAACTTTAATATTCTTTGTAATAAATTAAAATTAATTTAGAATTAGGCTTTTAATAATTTTAATCATTTTTAATTTTACCTCCTTAAATATAAAAAAACCAAAAATATTTTTATTAATTAATTAATAATTAGTTTAGGTTTAATTTAATTCAAAAATAACAAAAACATGCTTTCTTTAATAAAAAAGGGTCAAAACCCTAAAAATACGCCGATTTAATTTTCTTTGCACGCGATTTATATTTCCAATATTGTAATTGCTTCTAGTATGTAATAGCTTTTAATTAGGATTTATTTATTTATCGCTTTCTTTTATTTTCTGCAATTTAAATTAAAGGGTTTGTCTTTGGCGATGTAAATACCCGACGCCTTGTAATAGCTTAGATTTAATTTCCGCAAATTTAATTTCCGCAACTATACAATCTTAGATGTTTGATAATAGGGAATGCATGGCAAGATCCAATGTATGAATCTAAAATCAACAATAGCTCACCATTGACATGCACAGATAAAATTAACCGAAATAACACACTTGCACATGCCACTCTTAGGGTACACCTCACTTGGTTTCCTCGAACGTGGTCATTGAGTATAGGAAGTTTTAGAGGTCACCCTCTTGTCCAAAGATCATAGTTGCCTCGAAATGGTTGTCTCGGAAAAATGATCTAGGATATTAGGGTTACCGCTAAGGCGTCCTAACATTGCTTTAGTGACCACACGTCCCTTAATCGAATTGGCCCGAAAACTCAATCAATGATGCTACCTACTCCTCAATAGTGGGATAGCATTGTCTAAAGGACATTAACACATTTTAATTCCTTTTTTCGAGTAGGTAGATGGTTCTTAAGTACTTGCTCCTTTTAAAACAAAACAAAACTTTTCGCACTTACACTCTCTTCAAAATAAAAACTCTTTTCAAACCCACAAACACAAAGAAAAGCAAACTTTTGAAAACACAATGAGCAAGTACCTAAGAGCCCGTGGATAACCACAGATAGAAAGGGTGCTAACACCTTCCCTTTCTATAATCTACCTCCCGAACCCGAGAAATATCTCAAAAGGAATTTTTCTGTGCTTTTGTCCTTTCCTTGTTGGATAAAATAAAAGACGGTGGCGACTCTTGCTTACCGCGACATTTTGCAAAAACAAACGCAAACGCGAACCAGCATTCCAAAAAACAGTCAGTTCTATTTCCACCGATCACAGAACTGTCGACTCTGCTGGGGACATTAATAAGTGAGGTGTACCTTAGGATTAGATCGTCGTGTTTTCAATTGTATGCTTTGTATGATTTACATTTGTGGGTTTGTATCAGAGTTCTATAGATCCTAACCCGGATCTGGGGATACCCTTTAGGTAAGTAGCAATAAACTGTGAGGGATCTGTACGGCGTAGACTGATACGGATGAAGCAGTAGCTACATTGGTGTGGCACTTTAGTCTGTACCGATATCCCTTGTGTTGGAACGAGAAGAATGTGGGTCTTCTAAGGGGTCATTAAGCACCAACTGACCTTAGAACCTTAAATTGACCAACTTGGCCATAGAACAGTAGCAGTATGCTACACTCATTGAGACTAAACTCTCACGATGATTCTGGCCGCAAGAAAAGGTTGCTAAACTGGAATTATGACCGATTGAGGGTAGTCAGTGATATTGAGATCCTCTAGAACCCGATTACTATTTTTAGGACAGGTTTAAACCAACTGAACTGAAAAAGGGTAGTACCTAAGCTCCATGCCAGCCTGAAATCTAAGGGCTCTCAGTGTGACTTGTGTGCCTTTACCATGTTTGCTTCTTGTGGATACCTGTGGTGTGCTTACTATCATGACATCATAACATTGTATACATCTTGCATAAGACTAACCTATTTCACAGACAGGAGGGTTTCATCTTTGCCCTGTTTTATAGGTTATTATGATGCCCATGCGTAAGAATACCATCCGGATCAACTTTGTCCAAGTCCCTACCTTGCTTAAAGAGTTGGTTGCCAAGATGTCTGACACCACTTCCTTCATCCGGAGGCATGGTTCTCTTCTCAGTTTGGTCACCTCCAAATTGGACGAGCAGATGATGAGTGTCCTGGTCCAATTTTATGATCCGTTGTACCATTGTTTTACTTTCCAGGACTTCCAGCTGGTTCCTACCCTAGAAGAGTTCTCTGAGCTGCTCGGTATCTCTATTCTGGAGCAGACTCCATTTACTAGATGGGAAAAGACCCTTAGGCCCGAAGAAATTGCTGTAGCCCTTCATTTGACTAAAGAGGAGGTAATGGCTAATTGGGAGACTAGAAGTGGGGCTAAAGGTTTTCTGACTAAGTTCTTGGTTGGCAAGGCTAATTACTTCTGGGATAGCCTACACTTTAAGGCGTTCGAGGATATTATGGCTCTTCTGATTTATGGCTTGGTATTATTTCCGAATCCTGACACTTTTGTTGATGTGAATGCGATAAAGATCTTTATCTCTCAGAACCCTGTGCCCACTCTCTTGGGTGACATTCTTCATCAGCTCTATGCTCGTACTGCCCGAAAGTGGGGAACCTTGATGTGTTGTGCTCCTTTATTGTCGAGGTGGTTTATTTCGCACCTCCCTAAGTCAGTGCTAAAGAACAAAGAAGGAATATGATGGGCTTATAGGGTGATGTCTCTCTCTCATAATGACATTATCTGGACTCTCAAAGGTATGGATGAAGTGACTATCATTGATCACTGTGGAGAGTATCCTAATGTCCCATTGATAGGAACCCGTGGAGGAATTTCTTACAACCCATGCTTAGCTCTTCGTCAGTTTGGAAGAGCCAGAAGAGAAGGACCTCATGAGATGTTAATGTCTCATATCATCTTTGATTTTTAAGGGGATAGCGACGAGCAGCATCGTAGATTCATAAGGGCTTGGGATATAGTTCACTAATCTGATCCACATGAGCTGGGCCCGAAGACTTCTCTGCCAATGGAGCCTTATCTCAGATGGGTCCGCATCCATGCCCAAAAGCTGGGTATGCCTTATGAAGCTGTCCGGCCTGTCACTCTTGAAGTTGCTAATGAAGAAGGGGTTCTTCCAACCATTCTCCATCCTTACATGCCCACTGACATTGGGGCACTGAAGAGATCTTGGATGCAACTGCGGAAGGAACGAGATTCTTACTGAGAGAAGTTCAATGAACAAGAGCAGAAGATCCAGAGGTTGACTAGGCAGTTAGAGAACGAGCGGATTCTCAACGACTATGTCCGCACTGATAAAAAGAGACCATGGGAGCATTGATGGACCTTTGATAATTTCCTTCCCAGTTTTTTGTTTACTTTTCAGTATTTCCATTCTTGTAACGCCTTAAGGGAAATTTGTTGAATAATTTAAATTTTGAAGTTTAAATCTAATAAAGTGTGTTTCCTTTCTTGTTTACAAATTTGAATCCCGGTTGTCTTTGAAACCATAAATCATACGCATTTTATCCCATGCACTTCATAAATAGGTACCCTTTACAGGTCTCTTATCTTCTTCGCTGTTTATTTCAGCGACCATCATGTCTACTGAACCTTCAACTGAGCAAGCCATCAAGGCCCTCCAGGCCCAGAATGCCCAATTTCAAGAGTTGTTCATGAATCTAGCTAAGGGTCAGCAGGACCTGAAGACCTTGATTCTGAAAGAGAAGAAGAAGAAGAAGAAGAAGAAGAGGACAGTCCTGTTCAACACAGGACACAGGTTTGGGAACAAGTTACATAATGAAGTTGATCTGACCACTTCATCTGGAGGGAAAGATAGTTCATAAGAGAGGAGGGCTCCTAGCCCTGTGGTCTCTGACAACGAGACAGACTATGATGAAGAACAGTATCCTCCTGCTGAGGGTAAATACAAACAACTGGAAGACCGTTTGAACGCTATGGAAATTCAGAAGGTGCCCGGTCTGGACTTCAGAGATCTAGGTCTATCATCTGGGGTGGTGATTCCCCATAAATTCAAGGCACCAGCCTTTGCCAAGTATGGCGGAGTTTCCTGTCCGAAGCTGCACCTCCGGTCATATGTGAGGAAGATCCAGCCTTACACTGCTGATAAGAACTTATGGATCCATTTCTTTCAAGACAATCTCTCAGGGACTCAGCTTGAGTGGTTCTATCAGTTAGACAGAGCCAATATCCGCAGTTGGGAAGATTTGGCTACTGCATTCTACAGGCAGTATCAGTACAACTCCAACCTCACTCCTACGCGTACCCAACTCCAGGGTATGTCAATAGGAACGGGTGAAGGATTTAAAGATTATGCCCAGAAGTGGAGGGACCTCGCTGGAAGAGTACAACCACCCTTAGCTGATCGGGAACTTGTTGATATGTTTCTGGGGACCCTGTCTGGTCCATTTTTCAACCACTTGATTGGAAGCTCTTCATATGGGTTTATAGATCTTATTTTGACTGGTGAGAGAATTGAAGCTGGTATTAAGGCTGGGAAAATACAGAAGGGTGCTTCATCAAGTACCAAAAGGAAGCCGTTTAAGAAAGAGTCTAGTGTTGTCTATAGTGCAAGAAGACAGAATAGACCTGAACACCACCAAGCTGTCAATGCGGTTGTTATTTCAAAACCAGCTGGTGCTCCTCAGTACAACAATCAACAAAAGGACGAGATACCTAAGAGGAAATTCACTCGTCTCAGCATGATCTTATCTCAGATTCTGCCACAGTTGCTGAAGACTAATCTGGTGACTCTAAGGGAAGCCCCAAAGAATTCAAATACAACGTCACCAAGGTATAACCCTAACGCCCGCTGTACTTATCACTCCGATAGCCCGGGGCATAATACAGATGATTGTTGGAGTCTGAAAAGTAAGATACAAGACTTAATTGATGCAAAGGAGATTGAGTTCGAGGCGCCCGAGAGGCCTAATGTTGTGACTGCTCCCATGCCCAAACATGGAGTGAATGCTGTAGAGGAAGACTTATTTGTAGTTTCTGTGGATGACATTGTTACCCCCTGATGACTGTCAAGAAGAACCTGTTGCTAGCCGGTTTATTTCCGGGTTGTGACGAAGGTTACCATGTGTGTTCTGTTTTACCTACCGGTTGCCCATTCCTGAAGTCAGGTATCCAAAACCTGATGGATAGTAAAGAGATCCTGTTTGAGAAAACAGTTTTTCCTTCCATTCCTACTCAAGAAGTCGCCATCATTACCATTTTCGACAATTCTTCCAAGGCTCCCTCGAGGAAGCCTGTTAGAATTACATCTGTTCCGAAAATCGCACCTGTGGTCATCACTGTTCCGGGGCCCATCCCCTACACCTCTGATAAAGCTATCCCTTGGCACTATGGGGCTGATGTTTATGTTCATGGAGTTAAGCAAGAGTTGGATGCTGATACTGACGTCAGCAGCATTACTGGACCTGCTAAAGTCACCCGCAGCAGTAGACTTTTCTCACCTGATATTGTTCCACCAACTGTCCGAAGACATGTTGTCATTACGCCTGCAAGTGCACCTGCCACTATTCCTGATCAAGTCCCTATTCTTACCCCTGTCGCCGAGTCATCTGACGCTCGGGGCAAAGGGATCACCACTGATATGCCTGCCCAGACGGAGGCACCGAAGACAATTACTGTTGAAGCTTCCAAACAGGAGATGGAAGAGATTCTGAAGATTATTAAGAAGAGTGATTATAATGTAGTTGAGTAGCTGGGGAAAACCCCGTCTAAGATTTCTATGTTGTCACTATTGCTGTGCTCATAGGCCCATGCCAAGGCTCTGATTACCTTCCTGAAGACTTCCCACGTTCCACAAGAGACATCAGCTGATCAGTTTACCGATTGCATGGCCAATTTAACTGTTGATAATGGTTTGGGTTTCTCCGACGCCGATTTGACTGCTAAGGGGAAGAATCACAATAATACCTTGCATGTCTCCATTGAATGCAGGGGCCCTACTCTTGCACATGTGTTGGTGGATACTGGTTCCTCATTGAACGTATTGCCCAAGAAAGCTCTAGACCGGTTGGATTGCGAAGGGTTAGAGCTGAAACCAAGTAACATTGTTGTCAGGGCCTTTGACGGGTCTAAAAGGATGGTGCATGGTGAGGTTGATATTCCAATTAAAGTTGGATCTCAGGTCTTCAATTCTATATTCTATGTGATGGATATACGACCATCTTATTCTTATTTGCTAGGTCGTCCATGGATCCACAAAGCTGGGGCCGTAACTTCAACGCTCCACCAGAAGCTGAAGTACCCGGTCAAAGGGAAGATTGTGACAGTACAAGGGGAGGAAGAGTACATGGTCAGCTACCTCAACTCGTTCAGATACGTAGAGATGGATGGGGAGTTCATTGAGACCCCATTTCAGCACTTTGAAGAGGTTCCCCAGACACTGGCATCAGCTGAGACTGTAGTTGAGGATTCTCATATGAAGATGGCTTCCTTAAAAGATGTTCGGGCTGTTATTGAGAAGGGTGAGTGTGCAAATTGGGGCCGACTCCTTGATTTTACACAGAAGACTAACAAGTTTGGTTTGGGTTTCACTGCAGAAGCTCAAAGGGTTGTTCAAAGTGCAAGGATCGGAAGACCTCATGTGTTCATCAGAAACTCGGGTGTGAATGCCATTGAAGATGATGTGGAAGAGTTTGAATTCAACAGCTGGATCTATCCTACGACCGACGGTGGACCAAGCAACTGGACAGCAAAGGACTTCATCCCTATTACTTTTATTACCCAGTAATGAAACCTTTTGTTTTGAATTTGTAATAGACAATGTTTTAAACTTTATGGCCTGATGTCTTACCCGGGGCATCGTGGCTTCATTTGTGAGGGCTTTTGTGTGTCATTTTCATATATCATTAATAAAAACATTGGACGTTCTTGCATTTCAAATTTTGCGCTCCTTATTTTTCTTTATTATATATTGCAAAACAACTATTTTACACACACTCACATATAGAGGTCCACATCCACTCTGGATCTCACTGGTAACGACTCTGCTACTGCCAGTTATGACTTTGAAAATCCGATCAACTTAGCCGAAGACGAAGGTGAAGATGATTGCGAAGTGCCTGGTGAACTTGCAAGACTACTACTCCAGGAAGAGAGGGCCATTCAGCCACATGAAGAGCCAGTGGAAACAGTGAATCTGGGTACTGAGACAGACAAGAAGGAAGTCAAGGTTAGTGCCAATTTGGAGCCTAGTGTGAAACAACGGTTGATTCAGATGCTGCGTGACTATGTGGAGATCTTTGCTTGGTCTTACAAAGATATGCCTGGTTTGGATACCGACATTGTGGTTCATCGTCTGCCTACCAAGGAAGACTGTCCTCCCGTAAAACAGAAGGTTCGCCGAATGCGCCCAGAAATGTCTGAGAAAATCAAGGCTGAAGTTATGAAACAATTTGACGCCGGTTTTCTAGCAGTGACTTCTTATCCTCAGTGGGTCTCCATTGTGGTTCCTGTGCCAAAGAAGGATGGGAAGGTTCGAATGTGTGTTGACTATAGGGATCTGAACAGGGCAAGCCCCAAGGATGATTTCCCTCTACCTCATATCGACGTTCTGGTTGACAATACTGCTCAGCACAAGGTCTTCTCCTTTATGGACGGTTTCTCCGGTTATAATCAGATAAAAATGGCTCCCGAAGACATGGAGAAGACCACCTTTGTTACTCAGTGGGGTACCTTTTGCTACAAGGTCATGCCTTTTAGGTTGAAAAACGATGGGGCAACATATCAACGTGCCATGGTTGCTTTGTTTCATGACATGATCCATCATGAGATTGAAGTATACATCGACGATATGATTGCAAGGTACCAGACTGAGGAAGAACACCTTGACCATCTACAAAAGCTGTTTGACAGGTTGAAGTTGTACAAGTTGAGGTTGAACCCGAACAAGTGCACCTTCGGGGTGAGATCTGGTAAGCTACTCGGTTTTGTCGTGAGCGACAAAGGTATTCAAGTGGACCCTGCCAAGGTGAAAGCTATACAAGAGATGCCAGCTCCCAGAATAGAGAAAGAGGTCAAAGGCTTTCTGGGACGACTGAACTACATGCCCGTTTTATCTCGCACCTAACTGCTACTTGTGAGCCAATCTTCAAGTTACTGAAGAAAGATCAAGTCGTACATTGGAACGATGAATGCCAGGCCGCTTTCGAAAGAATCAAAGAGTATCTCCAGGAGCCGCCTATCATGATGCCACCAGTTGAAGGGAGACCTTTAATCTTATACTTGACAGTGCTCGACAACTCAATGGGGTGTGTGTTGGGTCAGCATGACGAGTCTGGCCGAAAAGAGCATGCTATTTATTACCTTAGCAAAAAGTTTACCGACTGTGAGACCCGATACTCACTGCTTGAGAAAACTTGCTGCGCTTTAGCATGGGCTGCTTGCCGACTGAGACAGTATATGCTGACTCACACTACTTTGTTGATATCAAAGATGGATCCAATCAAGTATATCTTTGAAAAGCCTGCATTGTCCAGAAGAATAGCAAGATGGCAGATGATCTTGACTGAGTATGACATCCAGTATACGACCCAAAAGGCAATTAAAGGAAGTGTATTGGCAGACCATTTGGCACATCAGGCAGTGGATGATTACCAGTCTATGAACTTTGAATTTCCGGACGAGAATATCATGTTGGTAACTGATTGTGAGACACCTGGACCGGATGAAGGACCCGAGGAAGGATCTCGATGGTCTATGTACTTTGATGGAGCTTCCAACTCTTTGGGTAATGGCATTGGGTTGTGATCATATCTCCTAAAGGCTCTCATACTCCGTTTACCGCTCGTCTATGTTTCAACTGCACCAACAATATGGCGGAATATGAAGCGTGCATTATGGGTCTTCGAGCAGCAATTGACCTAAGGATTAAGCTTCTAAGTGTCTTCGGAGATTCCGCTCTCATGATTAGTCAGATCAAATGCGAGTGGGATACGAAACACCCAAATCTTATTCCTTACAAGGAGTATGTATTGACATTGCTTCCCCATTTCGAGGAGATAACCTTTGAACACTTCCCTAGAGAGGAGAATCAGTTGGCGGACGCGTTGGCTACAATGTCTTCTATGTTCAAAGTCAATTGGGACAACGAAGCTCCCCGGATCATTATTGAAAGATTAGACGAACCTACACATTGTTGTGATATTGAGACTGAAGAGGTAACAGAAAAGCCCTGGTATCATGAAGTGAAGAGGTATCTTGAAGCTCAGGAGTACCCCGAGGGTGCATCTGTTAATGATAAGAAGTTTCTGAGGAGGTTCGCGGCGAAGTTCTTCATCAACAATGGCATTCTTTACAAGCGTAACCATGATTTAACCTTACTGCGCTGTGTGGATAAGAATGAAGTAGAAAGGATCATGGCGGAGCTACATGAAGGTGCTTTCAGAACTCATTCCAGTGGACATACCATGGCAAAGAAAATCCTCCGGGCAGGATATTATTGGTCCACAATGGAAGCCGACTGTTATCAGCATTCTCGGACATGTCACAAGTGCCAAGTCTATGCTGATAAGGTGCATGTACCTCTAGTTCCTCTAAACATCTTGACGGCACCGTGGCCTTTTGCAATGTGGGGCATTGATATAATCGGCGAGATCAGACCTACGACATCTAACAGGCATCGTTTCATCCTGGTAGCAATTGATTACTTTACGAAGTGAGTGGAAGCAGCTTCCTTTGCTATTGTAACCAAGAACGTCATAGCAAAGTTTATTCGGCACAATCTGATTTGTCGATACGGTGTACCAGAGAGGATCATTAGGACAATGGCACCAATCTCAACAACAAGATGATCACTGAGCTCTGCGAACAATTCAAGATACATCATCATAACTCTTCTCCCTACCGGCCGAAGATGAATGGGGCTGTCGAAGCGGCAAATAAGAACATTAAGAAGATTGTGCAGAAGATGACAGTGACATACAAAGACTGGCACGAGATGTTACCATTTGCTCTTCATGGGTACCGTACCTCAGCTTGGACGTCAACAGGGGCAACACCCTATTCCTTGATTTATGGCATGGAGGCAGTCTTGCCTATTGAAGTTCAGATACCCTCTCTTCGGATCATGAAGGATGCAGGTTTAAGCGAAGACGACTGGATTCAGACCCGGCTTGATCAGCTGAACCTAATTGACGAAAAGAGACTTACTGCTATTTGTCATGGTCAGACGTATCAAAAACGGATGATCAAGGCATTCAATAAGAAGGTTAGACGACAAGAGTATCAAGTTGGGGATCTGGTAATCAAGCGCATTATCCTACCTCAAGGGGATCCCAGGGGCAAATGGTCCCCTACTTATGAAGGGCCATTTGTGGTTAAGAACATCTTCTCAAGAGGAGCTATGATTCTAACCACCATGGATGGTGACGACCTTCCTCACCCCGTCAATGCAGACATAGTAAAAAGATACTACGCATAATCAAAGACCCGCTAGGTTGACTGGCCTAGGCAAAAATAAGGGCTTCCCGGCGAACCAAAAGGGTTCAGGAAAAAATAAGGGATGAAAATAAAAAAATCTGTACACCCGGCAAGTCGAAAACCTGAAAAGGAGGCTTGGGCAAAAATGGGTATCCCGATGGACTGAAAACCAAAAAGGGCAGTCCAGGCAAAAGTTAGGGATCAAAGCATAACACTATGTCTCATTGGATCACCTCGCATCCAGACTTCGGTATCGACTATCAAGCTCGGACAATATTAATCAATCAGATTCACCTTCAACCAAGCAGCAAAGTGATGAGATGCTTGAGGACATAAAGGCAATAGCAGAGTTGGAACCTAGTGGGATCATTCACATAGCTGTTTTGTTTCTTTTTACAAATTGTGTAAATTCTATTTATCCGACGAAGTTCTCTTACTAGGACGTCAACCTCTTGTACAAAAAACGCCTATTTACAGGCCAAACTTCAAAATCAATACAAATTCATTTTCAGACAAATTTCTTTTTCCTTTATATGTTTTGTTTTGCAAAGAACGTCCAAAGTTCCTTTTTTGATATATGCATTTGACATTAATTGCTGATCATAAATATTTACATACGAAACAAAGGCGAATTACTGGTAATATCAGAAACAGGGGCAATAAGAATTGTCCGAACTGTATAGTTGCTCTGTCCACCAGGTACCAAGGTACATTCAGCTGAAGAATATGGCTAAGATACCTTCACTCCCCGCAGAATAAGGCAGTAATGATAGCTCTCTCAGCTGAAACTGGAAACCATGAACGAATCAGCAATACTCTTCTCAAGCAGAGTTAATCCACCATCAAGCGCTAAAAAGGTTTGGTATTCCCAGAAGGTCTTAATATTCCTCAACGAAGTATAAAGACATTCCCCAGCAAGCATAAGATCCGCCCCAGCGAAGTTCTTTCCTTTCCCTAAGCAGGAGTTTAATCCTCAACAGATCCAGTGTCACCAGCAACAGTAATCCATCCCCAGCGGAGTTCATCATCGGAATCTCCAGTAGAGTTTATCGTTAAAATCTTCAGCAGAATATCCCTTCCCCACAGAGTAATTCCCCTCAGAGTAATCTCTTCATCAGTTTATTCCCCAACGGAGTTCTTTTCTCCTGCAGGTTTATCCTCACAACCATCTTCGTTCACCATCCCTGGCGGAAGCGAAGCATTCAACTTTATTCTCCAGCAGCTTCAGGATTTATTTTCCCCAGCTAAAACATTACATGTCTATACATCATGCTACATGCATATACGCATTATACCATACAATCTCATTTATTTTGAGAACATCATTTCCTGATAGATATCATGCATTACATACAGCTAACCTTTACCTTTCAGGAAAGATACAATCAAAATTCAAGTTATGAAGCCCGGGTACGACCAGGATAGTATCTTGATTTCTACGGCATATTGTGAAGCCCGAATTATGACCGAATAACAATATCAGACTACCGCGAAGCCTGGATTACGACCAGATAGTGATATCTCTCAAAAGTAAGCTATGAAGCCGGAGAACATCCGGATAATAGTTTATTCCCCAGTGAGCCGTGAAGCCCGGATTACGACCGAATTGCAGCTCAGTAAGCACCATAAAGCCTGGATTCGACCAGATAGTGGTATATCATAAACACAAGCCGTGAAGCCCGGATCACGATCGGATAACAACTCAACAAGTTATTGTGAAGCCTGGATTACGACCAGATAGCAACCAAGAGTACTACGAAGCCTGGATTTCGACCAAATAGTGGTATGATATGTTGTGAAGACTGGATTACGACCAGATAGCAACCAAGAGTGCTATGAAGCCTGGATTTCGACCAGATAGTGGTATGATACATCGTGAAGCCTGGATTACAACCAGATAGCGTTAAGGGACAATGTGAAGCTCGGATTACGACCAAATAATAGTTTACCCAGCCAATTACTATGAAGCCCGAATTCGACGGGATACTAGTAAACCCAACAGTCGAAGGGAAGCCCGGATGCAACCGGATAACCACTTGATTTTTCTGAATCCTAGATTTCGACCAGATAAGAAGTGAGGTATTGTGAAGATTGGATTCAACCAGATAGCAGTATGTGACACCATGAAGCCTGGATTCAACCAGATAATGGTATAACACATCGTGAAGCCTGGATTACGACCAGATAGCGGTACAAGACACTGTGAAGCTTGGATTCCGACCAAATAGCAGTTTACATGGACAATTACTAAGAAGCCCGGAGTCGGCCGGATATTAGTGTGCCCTAAATTCAAGATGAAGCCCGGATGCGACCGGATAACCACTTGATTTGTTCTGAAGCCTGGATTTCGACCAGATAAGAAGTGAGAAATTGCAAATCCTGGATTACGACCGGATAGCAAGTTTAATCTCATCTCCCCAGTAAGTCACTGTAAAGCCTGGATTACGACCAGATAGCAGTCGGTCTTATCACTATGAAGCCCGAGTTACGACCAGATAGTAGTTCACTCTCACCTCTTTAACAGAGATGATTCCTCAACAGAATAACGGACGACCGAAGCTCCTAAAATTCAACAGAGACGATTCCCCAGTAGAATAACGGACGACCGAAGCTCCTAAAGTTCTATTTCTCCTAAGACAAAGAACAACATTCCCCAGCAGAATCTCCCCCAACAACAGGTATACATGTTCTCGCTAAAGAATCTCTTACGCGATCGACACTCCTTAGGATGGCATCTTTAAGCCCATCTACCATCATCAATCTCTAAATGGCATCTGTAATCCCATTCCCGACATCACAAGACAAATACTACTTCGTGCGAGTGCAAATTTCTGGGCACTCTAGTGTTCAATCATCTTCCACCTTCAGATCACGAAAGGCCCGAACGCCAATCTATATCCTCAGGTTTAAGAAGATTGAACAGGGGAAACTGTTGCACCCCAAAATTTTCCCTCCCATATTTCTCAAGACATGTCAAGAATCATCTCCAAGTTATTCAAGATGGCTCAAGAGTTGGACAGTCAAATCACCTTCTAAGGCAGTCAACCTCAAATTAGGGTTTTGTGTTGCATCAAGGTCATTACATCCAAATGACCTCAAGTTCTCCCCAATGTCCTAATATGTTCACAAGGTCATCCATGTCAAATTTCAAGCCTTGCAGAGGAAGTTTGGTCAGTCAATTGCTCAAGAGGCCCAAAAATCGATTGTGCTAGGGGAAAAGTCAACTGTGGCCTACAAATAGTCAAACCTTAAGATTTTTTGTCAACATTCTCATTTTTAAGGATAATTCATCATTTTATCAAGGGTTGATCATGATTCATCAAGGATTGCTCAAGATTCATCAAGATTCAAAAGTTGCTAAATTAGGGTTTTGTAGGAAAAGTCAACTCAACTTTGACCAAGCATAACTTTCTCATACTTTATGAGAAATGACCCATCCAAAGCTCATTTTGAATAGGATTCAATTTAATACAATCTATCTTCACACCCCAAGATCAATAAATGCACTCACAAGAAGTTACAAATTTGGACATTATAGGTCATTTTTGAAAGTCAACAAAAACACCTTTTTTTCCAAAGCTTATAACTTGAGCATGGAATATAAAAATGAGATGAGACAAAAAAGGTTGGTTATAGGACATCTCAAGGTTTCTTAAAAGTCCAAGAACACTTCCAAAAGTTCAAAATTGAAGAAGTTATGCATTGCTCAAGTTGGGCATTTTTCCAAAAGTGCCAAAAGTTAACTATCCTCAAAACTCCAATTTTTGACAAAAGGGTCCACTTTTTTCCACTTGATTTGGTCTTTTCACACCACACACGTGTCTCATCTTCAATTTCATGTTCAATCATTTATTTTTCTATTTTATTTAATTTTGATTGATTTAATTCATTTTAAATCAATATTAATTCAAATAAAATCCAAAAATTAATGGAATGAGATCTTTGTGATCATTACAACTTTCAAATATCATGATACACTCAATTAAATTCGTATCAAGCATTGTTGTGCACAAAATATCAGATTTGGTACAATTTTGGAAACTTTATCAATGGTGATCATATCAAATCCCAAACCTTGAATGCACATGGATTGAAAGCCCAGCTCTTGACCTAATTCATTCCCTTATACACACATAAGCTAGGCATACAAAGAATACGAGCTAAGCACTGCAGAAAAGGCCAAACAAAACTGGAAAAAAACCTTGAAAAAGTGGAGATTGAATTCTTGTTTGGAGGTCAATTCAACCCAAAATCTCAACGTGGTGTTCTTGCTTGCAAACCCCTGAAGCTATAGCAATCAGAACCAAGTCCTCTCATCGCACGAAACGCCCTGTAAGTCGTCATGAACATAACTCTGAACATGAAATCTTGAATATATGTTTCTTGCATCTTTTTGCCATTTTTCTTGTACCATCATGCTTAACGTTTGATTTCCAACATGTCTACATTATTTGATTTTGTTTTCATGGCCTATAACCTTAGATTCGAAGCTAGGGTTTGTGTTCTTGTTTTTTAGGCATTTTCGATACAGGTAAAATCAGGACAAATAATTGGTACAGGGATGCTCAGGGAGGAGAGACGAACACGTTGGTGTTCTTAGTTTGTGTTTATAGGGCCTGGAATCCATTCTAGAACCGAGCCATGGATTTTGATGCGGAATAAAATCTGCAGGAAAAAATACAGTCTTCGTTGAAGAAGATGAAGACGTGTCTCTTCTTCATTGGCTCGTTCAAATGTTTAGCACGTTTTTTTTAATTCCAGCATAATTGATTGTTTTCATATATTATGTCCATTACTTATTCCACTAAAAAATAAGCACATTGGCTCAGATGGCAAGCGTGTTGTTGCAAAGTCCCATGGGACCTGGGTTCGAATCCCAGGTCCCCCAAAACATTTGTATATTTTTTCTCCAGGCAATTGCATGTGGCTCAGCAAGCGTGGACTATCATGCTCCTCCTGATCTCAAATGCCAGATGGCCTCCAAGCCAGATCCAAAGGCCAAGATTGAAGGTTCACCATACATCTAGGTCAACATACACGTGGGTGATCCAAAAGGTCAAAGCAGGCTGGAGCGTTTTGGGCCTCAGAATTGCCAAACATACCCCCAGATTGGGCCCAGCGCCCCCCTTTGGTTATTTCTTTTCTTTTAACATTTTATTTATTTACTTGATTTATTTTTTATCCTTAATTAACTACTAACCAAAATAATTAATATTTTCCTAATAAAATCAGAAAAAACAAAAAATATTATTTTTATTTATTAAAACTAATTTCACTTTATTTTTGTAAATAAACATTAATCAATTTAGTTTTTAATTAGGAACAACTTTAATATTCTTTGTAATAAATTAAAATTAATTTAGAATTAGGCTTTTAATAATTTTAATCATTTTTATTTTTACCTCCTTAAATATAAAAAAAACAAAAATATTTTTATTAATTAATTAATAATTAGTTTAGGTTTAATTTAATTCAAAAATAACAAAAACATGCTTTCTTTAATAAAAAAGGGTCAAAACCCTAAAAATACGCCGATTTAATTTTCTTCGCACGCGATTTATATTTCCAATATTGTAATTGCTTCTAGTATGTAATAGCTTTTAATTAGGACTTTATTTATTTATCGCTTTCTTTTATTTTCTGCTATTTAAATTAAAGGGTTTGTCTTTGGCGATGTAAATACCCGACGCCTTGTAATAGCTTAGATTTAATTTCCGCAAATTTAATTTCCGCAACTATACAATCTTAGATGTTTGATAATAGGGAATGCATGACAAGATCCAATGTATGAATCTAAAATCAACAATAGCTCACCATTGACATGCACAGATAAAATTAACCGAAATAACACACTTGCACATGCCACTCTTAGGGTACACCTCACTTGGTTGCCTCGAACGTGGTCATTGAGTATAGGAAGTTTTAGAGGTCACCCTCTTGTCCAAAGATCATAGTTGCCTCGAAACGGTTGCCTCGGAAAAATGATCTAGGATATTAGGGTTACCGCTAAGGCGTCCTAACATTGCTTTAGTGACCACATGTCCCTTAATCGAATTGACCCTAAAACTCCAACGACGATGCTACCTACTCCTCAATAGTGGGATAGCATTGTCTAAAGGACATTAGCACAATTTAATTCCTTTTTTAGAGTAGGTAGATGGTTCTTAAGTACTTGCTCCTTTTAAAACAAAATAAAACTTTTCGCACTTACACTCTCTTCAAATCAAAAACTCTTTTCAAACCCACAAACACAAAGAAAAGCAAACTTTTGAAAACACAATGAGCAAGTACCTAAGAGCCTGTGGATAACCACAGATAGAAAGGGTGCTAACACCTTCCCTTTCTATAATCTACCTCCCGAACCCGAGAAATATCTCAAAAAGGAATTTTTCTGTGCTTTTGTCTTTTCCTTGTTGGATAAAATAAAAGACAGTGGTGACTCTTGCTTACCGCGACATTTTGCGAAAGCAAACGCAAACGCGAACCAGCATTCCAAAAAACAGTCAGTTCTATTTCCACTGATCACAATATGTATTCTAGGTATCTTGGCAAAACAAAACAAAAGATCATAGTCCCTCGATGACGCTATCTCGATTGCCTATACAAAATGATCTAGTCCCTCAAAAATTTGCTAAGATACTTAGCACAATTGCTATCATGGTCAATACGATGACCCGCGCCTGTCCCGTTAAATATCCTAATACAAGGTTGTTTACCAAATACAATGGTAAAACAACACTGTCAAAAGGGTTTAAAACGTATAGGAAAGATCTTTGAGTAAAATAGGGTAGACAACTCTTAGTTACTTGATCAAAACTTGTAAAAAATCCTTGCTATTTTCAAACACACCTCACAACATAATTTCAAAACATTTCCCAAAGCAAACTTTCAAACTTTCAAACATTGAAACATCTTTTAAAAAGACAAATACACCCTTGTATACATTCAAACAAGAATCATTACAAAGGTTGCCACAACGATGGCCTCTTTTCAAAACATTTTCAAAACCACGCACAAAGCACCATTTCAAACAATTAAAAAGCAAAAGCAAGTGATCTAAATAAATAACTAAGAGCCCATGGAAAACCATGGATGAAAAGGGTGCTAGCACCTTCACTTTTCATAATCTACCCCCCCAAACCCAAGAAAACATCTCAAAGGTCTTTCCTGTGCTTTTTGACCTTTCCTTTGGATAAAATAAAAAGTCGGTGGAAACTTTTGCTAAACCGAAACATTTGCGAACACAAACACAAAATCCCAAGTCAGTTCTCCCACCGTATCACAGAACTGGCGACTCTGCTGGCGAAATTCTAAAACTGGGGTTACCTTAGGGTTTAGATCACCTTTACATACTTACTTTGTTTGCTTTGACTGCTTTACATTTGGTTCTATTGTTTGGGTTTGAATCCTTTACCCGGATTTAGGAAACATTCATAGGTAAATAGTAATATGTTGTGGAAACTGTGCGGGGTATACCGACATGGTTGAAGCAATAGCTATATTAGTGCGGCATATTTGTGGGTACCGGTAGCCTTTGAGTCAATCAAAGAGAATACGGGGCCGCTGAGTGATGTCATGAAGCACTAATGGACTTTTAGAACCATTACTTGACCATCTTGGCCTTATTAGGGGTAGTGAGATGACCGACTTTGGTGCAGTCCGAAGTTGGTAGATACTCGACACTACACTCATTGAGGGTTGTTTTCTTGGAATATTTTGGTCGCCAGTTAAGTGGCTAAACTGAAACAATGAACACAGAAAATAATCCAGTGATATTGAGCTTCTTAGAACCCGGTTACTATTTATAGGACAGGTTGAGCCAACTAACTTCAAGAGGGTACTTAGCTATGAAACCCCATGCAAGACTGAAACTAGGATCTTGTATGATTTTCTTGTACATATACTTGTGCATACATCATGAACATCATAAAGCATCATATGCATCCACTAACCATTTCAAGGGTTTAGATATTCATCTTTGTTCTTGTTTTGTAGGTTATGGAATCTCTTCGCAGAAAAACTATTCAGGTCAACTTTGTGAAAATCCCTCCTCTACTCAAGGAGCTTACTTCCAAGATTCCGGAGAATTCTCCCTTCAGTGAAAGATATGGTAGACTTCTCAGCTTGGTCAACTCCAACATTGAAGAAGACATGGTGAAAGTTCTCTTCCAGTTCTTTGACCCCCTACACCACTGTTTCACATTTCCTGATTACCAACTAGTACCTACTTTGGAGGAATTTTCTCAACTCCTGAGGATTCCTATTCTCCATCAACTACCCTACAACAGTACAGAAAGAGGACCAAAGCCTGAAGATGTTGCTCAAGCCCTACACTTGCAACCATCTGATATCAAAGGTCATTGGGAAACCAGAAGTGGTGTCAAGGGTTTCTTGGCAAAGTTTCTGTTTGAGAAGGCGCAAGACTGCTGAAATTCTCTAGATCTGCAAGCTTTCGAGGAGATTGTAGCACTTCTCATCTATGGGTTGGTCTTATTCCCAAAACCTAATCAACTTATATATGTGAATGCTGTCAAGATTTTCATATCTCGGAACCCTGTGCCTACATTGCTTGGGGACATCCTACACTCATTTTACACACGAACAATGAGGAAAAGAGGTGTTCTCATGTGATGTACTCCTCTTCTAGCAAGGTGGTTTATTTCTCACATTCCCCAATTAGTCTTGAAGAATGAGCAAGGCTTGAGGTGGTCACAATGATTGATGACTCTTACACATTCTGATGTTCATTGGTGTTCTCGGTCCAGAGAAAATGTCATCATCATTGATCATTGTGTGGAATTCCCTAATGTCCCAATACTTGGCATTAGGGGAGGCATTACCTATAACCCCTGTTTGGCTCTGAGATAATTTGGGTATGCCCGAAGGGATGGCCCTCATGACATGCTGATTCCAGACTTGGTTTTTGACTTCGACAATGACGCTCAAAGACTTCGACAAAGGTTTATCCGAGCTTGGAGGATGCCCAACAAAGTGGACAGTAAGACCCTGGGACACAAGAATTCCATCCCCCTTGAGCCTTACCTCAAGTGGGTACGAACCCACGCCCAGAGCCTTATGATGCCCTACCCCTACATTCTGCCTATGATCAAAGAGCCTATTATGGAAGGAGAGGTTCCATACACCCTCCTACATCCTGACATGCCAACATCATTGGAAGAATTGAAAAAGAGTTGGATACAGCTCAAGGAAGAACAAAATACTTTTGAAGCCAACTTCTACGCCAGTGAGAAGAAGGTTTTGGAGCTTACCCGTCGACTCCATGAAGAGCAGGCTCTCAACACCTACATCGCGCCAAAGAGGATGCGCAACGTCTTTTTACATTAGAATTTTGTAATATTTTTTCCCATGGGGCATTTATGTACTAACAAATTTCTTCTTATTAATATGACGTGTGTTCTTTTTGTTTGCAACAAATTTTAATTTCTGAACCCTTGAATGCATTACATGAATACATATCATTCATCATATGCATAAACAGGTCTTCACACCAACTTTCCTTATCTCTCTGCTGTTTATTTCAGCAAGATGGATATAGAGCAGACAGTCAAAGATCTACAAGCACAGAATTCACAGTTCCAACAACTCCTCATGACCTTGGCAAAGGGTCAAGAGGACCTTAAAGCACTGTTAGAGAAGGAAAAGGAAAAGGAAAAAGAAAAGGAGAAAAAGAAAAAGAAAAGAATTGGTGTGGCCACTATGGGAAGAAGATTTGAGAACCAAGCTAGAAGAGTCCTGGATTTCCCCTCGACGTCTGATGAAGGGGTTGGTAAAGGAAAAGGAGCTGCAATACCTTCCGAATCTGAGGATGAAGAAGAAGAAGAGGAAGAGGATGAAGATTAATCTGAGTAGCAGTACCCTCCTGCGGACGATAAGTATAAGAATCTGGAAGATCGGCTGGCAGCCATGGAGGTACAAAGAGTACCTGGGCTGGATTTCGAAGAACTAGGGTTGGTTGTTGGGATCTTCATTCCCCACAAATTCAAGGTGCCTACATTTGCTAAATACGATGGTTTGTCTTGTCCGAAGATGCATATGCGGTCTTACGTAAGAAATATCTAACCCCACTCTTCTGATAAGGATCTATGGGTCTACTTTTTTCAAGATAGTTTATCGGGTACGCAATTGGACTGGTTCTACCAGCTTGAGAGGGCTGACGTACATAACTGGGAGGATTTGGCTGCTGCCTTCTACAGACAATATCAGTATAACACAGACTTAGCACCTACTCGTACTCAATTACAGAGTATGGGTATGGTCTCTAATGAAGGCTTTAAGGAGTATGCCCAGAAATGGAGGGACTTGGCTGGAAGGGTGCAACCACCATTATCTGAAAGAGAGCTGGTTGATATGTTTTTGGGGACTCTGTCTGGTCCATTCTTTAATCACCTGATAGGGAGCTCATCTGCAAGGTTCACCGAGCTAATTCTGACGGGTGAAAGAGTCGAAGCTGGCATTAAGAGCGGTAAAATTCAGAAGGATGCATCTGCTTCCACTGCTATCAAGAAGACCTTCCCAGCCAAGAAAGAAGCTTCTGCTGGTTACACCCAGAGAAATCAAGGAAGAATGGAGCGCTGACCAACGGTGGGGGCTGTGATGATTCAGAACTCCTCAGCCGATCAACCTCGAAGCAGTCAACCCAGAGCTAACCAAACCAGGGTGGAAAGGCCTGCATGGCAATTCACCCGGATCAATATGACACCGGCCCAGGTTCTCCTCCATCTCTTGAAGCTGAACCTTACAACCTTGAGAGATCCGCCACAAAATCCGAATACAACTTCTCCTTTTTATCACGCCAATGCTAAATGTGCTTACCATTCCGACGGCACAGGGCACGACACCAACAACTGTTGGCCCCTCAAAAACAAGATCCAAGATTTAATAGATGCCAAGGAGGTAGAATTCGACGCGCCTGAAAAACCTAATGTGATATCCGCTCCTACGCCAAAACATGGTTATAATGTCCATGCTGTTGTAGAAGACCTTCATGTTACTACTGTTGATGACTTAATGACTCTGTTGCCAATAATCAAGATAAATCTGTTGAAAGCCGGGACTTTCCCAGGCTATGAAAAAGATTGTTACTTTTGTTCGTCCCTACAATCCGACTGTCCGTTATTGAAGACAGGCATCCAATGCCTGATGGATACTCAAGAAATCCTCTTTCAGAAAACCCATGTTACTCCTGTTACTCCAATCAATGATGTTGCTATAATCACCATTTTCGACAATCTTTCCAAGGTCTCCAAAAGACTTGTTAAGATTACACCCGATCCAAAGATTGTACCGCTGAAGATTACTATGTCGGGGCCTACCCCATACAAGTTCAATAAGATGATACCGTGGAATTATAGAGGAGAGATCTTCTACCACGGTGTTAAGCAGATTGAATCAGTGGAAGAGAATTCCGACGAAGAAACTCCTGACATAGGAAATATTACGGGGACAAGTAAGATCACTCGTAGCGGAAGAATCTTCTCTCCGGAGATTGCTCCTCCAAGGGAAATCTTCGGACCCTCAAGTTCTCCTGCGCCAGTCAAGATATCTGTGCGAAATCCAGTAATTGAAGAAATTGTTACTCCCAAAGTTGTACCCTCTGCTGTTGCTGCTAATGAAGGTAAAGGGATCCAAGAAGTGCCCGTCAGGACGAGGGCTCAGCCTTTGGTCATCCCCGAGACCACCCAAAAAGAGACGGAGGAGATTTTAAAGATAATTAAGAAAAGCGACTATGATGTCGTAGAAAAATTGGGGCAAACCCCTTCAAAAATCTCCATGATGGCCCTATTGCTCTGTTTCGAGGCTCATGCCAAAGCCTTGATCAAATTCCTGAAGACGGCCCACGTACCTCAAGAAACTTCTGCGGATCAGTTTCAAGAGTGTGTAGCCAGCCTAACAGCCAACAATGGTCTTGGTTTCTCTGATGCCGATCTAACATCTAAGGGAATAAAGCATAATGATGTGCTGCATGTCTCGGTAGAGTGCAGAGGGACCACTCTTTCTCATGTTCTGGTTGATACCAGGTCGTCTTTAAATGTCTTGCCTAAAAAAGCGTTGGATAGATTGGACTATGAATGTTTGAACCTAAAGCCCAGTAATATCATTGTTAGAGCCTTCGACGGTTCTAAGAGGATGGTCCACGGAGAAGTGGATATCCCAATTAAAGTGGGTACATAAGTTTTCAACTCTACTTTTTATGTGATAGACATCCTTCCTTCATATTCAAGCTTATTGGGAAGACCATGGATCCACGACACCGGGGCAGTCACTTCTTCTCTACACCAGATGCTCAAATACCCAGTCCGGGGTAAAATCATAACAGTTCATGGTGAGGAGGAGTATATGATAAGCCACCTTAACTCTTTCCGCTACGTGGAGTTAGATGGTGGATTCATAGAAACACCTTTCCAACACTTTGAAGAGGTTTCTCCTGAAGTTGCGGTAGCCAAGACAACGACTTCTGTACCCATCATTACCAAGCATGTGTCCCGGATGTCATCCCTTAAGGATGCGAAGGCTGTATTCGAGGAAGGAGGAAGCACAGTATGGGGTCAATTGTCAGATTTTCCTATCAAGACAGATAAGTTCGGTTTGGGTTTCACTGCTGCTGGTCAGAAGGTTGTACGTCGCTCCCGGGATGGAGGACCACCATTAAAGATCACTCATCATGGAGTTCATGCTTTGGAAGATGTTGAAGATGAGAGCAATTTTGAAGATTGAATTTTTTCGACCATTGAAGGAGGACTGAACAACTGGGAGGCGAAAGATTTCGTTCCCATTACTTTCATCAATCAGTAATTTATCTTTTGAACATTTCCTGTTGGTCTGTAATATTTTAAAACAATTCGTACACTCTTTTTACCTTGTGCCTTACCCGGGGCATATAGGTCCATTTGTAAGGGTTTTGATTCTTCATTTTCATATGCCATTTTTAATGAATCATGGACGTTTTCATACATAAACTTTTGTGTTCATTTTATTTCTTTTTATACTTTATTTGTTTAAAGGTGGCTATCCCTTACACACACCCACACTCACAAAATGCAGGTACCCATCCACTCTGGATTCCATGGGTAACAATTTTGCTATGGCCTTCAGTGACTCTAAAGATCTGGTCAATCATGCCGAATACGAAGGTGATGAAGACTGTGAAGTGCCTGGAGAGTTGGCTAGACTATTGCAACAGGAAGAAAGGGCTATTCTGCCCCATGAAGTGTTGTTAGAGACTATCAATTTGGGAACAGAGGAAGACAGAAAAGAGGTTAAAGTGGGTGCCAACTTAGGGCCAAATGTCAAAGAGCACTTGGTTCAACTGTTGAATGAATATGTTGAGATCTTCGCCTGGTCCTATGAAGACATGTCGGGACTGTATACAGATATTGTGGTTCACCATCTCCCTACAAGAGAAGAATGTCCACCAATTAAACAGAAAGTTCGCCGAATGAGGCCCAACATGTCTGAAAAGATCAAAGCTGAAGTGATGAAGCAGTTCAATGCTGGCTTTCTTGCTGTTACTTCCTATCCATAATGGGTTGCTAACATTGTGCCCGTGCCTAAGAAGGACGACAAAGTCAGAATATGCATGGATTACAGAGATTTAAATAGGGATAGCCCTAAAGATGACTTTCCACTACCATACATTGACATCTTGGTTGAAAATACAGCTCAACACAAGGTATTCTCTTTCATGGACGGATTTTCAGGGTATAATCAGATCAGAATGGCCCCCGAAGATATGGAGAAGACTACTTTTGTTACGCAGTAGGGTACCTTCTGTTATAAAGTAATGCCATTCAGACTGAAGAATACCGGCGTAACCTATCAGCGAGCCATGGTAGCTTTGTTTCATGACATGATACATCGTGAGATTGAAGTCTGTGTAGACGACATGACAGCCCGTTCACAAACAGAAGAAGAACACCTCGACCATCTGCAAAAGCTATTTGTCAGGTTGAAAGAGTACAAGCTCAGATTGAACCCTAACAAGTGCACTTTCGGAGTCAGGTCCGGTAAACTCTTGGGTTTCATAGTCAGCAACAAAGGCATCGAGGTTGATCCTGCCAAAGTCAAAGCTATACAAGAAATGCATGCCCCTCGCACTGAAAAGGAGGTCAGAGGTTTCTTAGGACGCCTAAACTACATTGCAAGGTTCATCTCTCACCTAACATCTACCTGTGAACCAATATTCAAGCTGCTGAAGAAAGATCAGGTGGTTAAATGGAATGATGACTGTCAAGTTGCTTTCAATAAGATCAAGGAGTATTTACTGGAACCTCCTATCTTGATGCCACCCGTCGAAGGAAGACCTTTAATCATGTATCTGACTGTCTTGGAGAATTCAATAGGGTGCGTATTGGGCCAACATGACAAGTCTGGCCGAAAAGAGCATGCCATTTATTACCTTAGCAAAAAGTTTACCGACTGTGAGACACGATACTCACTGCTCGAGAAAACTTGCTGCACTTTGGTATGGGATGCTCGCCGGCTAAGGCAGTATATGTTGACACATACCACTTTACTGATCTCTAAAATGGATCTGATCAAGTACACCTTCAAGAAGCCATCTATATCCAGAAGAATCGCTAGATGGAAGATGATCCTCACCGAATATGATATACAGTACACGACCCAAAAAGCTATAAAGGGGAGTGTGCTAGCCGATCATCTGGCTCATCAAGCTGTCGAAGATTACCAATCCATGAAGTTCGACTTTCCCGACGAGGGTATCATGACATTGGACAACATTGAAGGAAATGGACTGTATGAAGGACCTGAACAAGGATTCCGATGGACCCTGTACTTTGATGGTGCCTCCAACGCACTTGGGAATGGTATCAGTGCTGTGCTCATCTCTCCACAAGGTTGCCATACACCTTTCACTGCTAGACTCTGCTTCAGCTGCACCAACAACATAGCCGAGTATGAAGCTTGTATCTTTGGTCTCAAGGCCGCTATTGACTTGGGAATCAAATCTCTGATTGTATTTGGGGACTCAACTTTGGTTATCAGTCAAATCAAAGGAGAGTGGGATACTAAACACCCTAACCTCATCCCTTACAAAGAACATGTCTTGACATTGTTACCATATTTCGAGCAGATTACCTTCGAGCACTTCCCGCGAGAAGAGAATCAGCTAGCAGATGTGCTAGCTACAATGTCCTCCATGTTTAAACTTAACTGGGATAATGAGGCTCCCCAAATCACCATTGAACAAATGGACGAACCTGCACATTGTCATGAGATTAATACCGAAGAAGTGGTGAACCGACCTTGGTTTCATGACGTCAAAAGGTATCTCGAAGCGCAAGAGTACCCTGAAGGAGTTTCAGTCAACGACAAAAAGTTCTTAAGGAGGTTCGCGTCCAAGTTCTTTTTGAGCAATGGTATCCTATACAAGCGCAATCTTGATTGTGTCCTACTCCGTTGTATGGACAAAGTTGAAGCTGAGCAGATCATGGCTGAACTACATAATGGAACCTTTGGCACCCACTCAAGCGGTTATACGATGGCAAAGAAGATTCTACGGGCAGGCTACTACTGGTCTACCATGGAAGCTGATTGTCATCAACATTCCCGTACTTGTCACAAATGCCAAATCTATGCGGACAAGGTACATATTCCTCAAATTCCTCTCAATGTCCTAACAGCTCCTTGGCCATTCGCAATGTGGGGAATCGACATGATTGGAGAGATCAAGCCTACAACATCCAATGGATACCGATTCATCCTGGTGGCCATTGATTACTTTACCAAGTGGGTCGAAGCAGCTTCCTTCGCCTCCGTTACAAAGAATGTGGTTGCCCGCTTCATCAAGCAGAATCTCATATGCCGGTATGGTATCCCGGAAAGGATCATCACTAACAACGGTACAAATTTGAACAATACTATGATCACCGCTCTATGCGAGCAGTTCAAGATTCAACATCACAATTCATCTCCCTATCGGCCTAAGATGAACGGTGATGTCGAAGCCGCAAACAAAAATATCAAGAGGATCATTCAAAAGATGACAGTCACCTACAAGGACTGGCATGAGATGTTACCGTTTGCTCTGCACGGGTACCGTACCACGACACACACTTCAACTGGGGCAACACCCTTTTATTTGGTATACGGTATGGAGGCTGCTTTACCTATCGAGGTTTAGATTCCCTCCTTGAGAATCATGAAAGATGCTGGTTTGAGTGAAGACGATTGGATTCAAACCCGGCTTGATCAACTTAACTTGATTGACAAAAAGTGACTTACTGTTGTTTGCCATGGTCAGGCGTATCAAAAACGTATGATCAAGGCTTTCAACAAGAAAGTCAAGAGACAAGTATATCAAGTCGGGGACCTTGTAATCAAGCGAATCATCTTGCCGCAAAGTAATCCCAGGGGCAAATGAACTCCTACTTATGAAGGACCATTTGTGATCAAAAACATCTTTTCTGGTGGGGCTATGATTCTAACCACCATGGACGGCGACGACCTGCCGCACCCTGCGAACGCAGACATAGTCAAAAGATACTATGCATAAACGACCCGACAAGTTGAAAACCCGAAAGGGCGACTTGGGAAGAAATGGGCATCCCGGTGAATCGAAAACCCGAAAGGGCGGTTCAGGCAAAATTAGGGATAAACAAAAAAAATCATACACCCGGCAAGTTGAAAACCCAAAAGGGCGACTTGGGCAAAAAAGGGTTTCCCAGTGGATCGAAAACCCGAAAGGGCGGTCCAGGCAAAACTTAGGGAATTAAAGCGTATGACTATGTTTCGTCGGATCACTTTAAGGGCAATATCTTCACGGACAAACTCCAAACTTCTAATCAATCCAATCATCTGCAGACGAAGCAACGAATGGACAAGATACTCAGAGTTACGAAGGCTATAGCAGAATGGGAATCCCATGGAAATGTTACACATAGCCATCTTTCTTTGTATAAAATTTTTCTCAATTTTATGACAATATTCTCTTACTAGGATGTCTGTCTCCTTTGTACAAAAATACTCACACGAAGTTAATACAAAGATACTTCAAAGTGCAGGAAATTGTTTGACTTCTCTTTCTTTTCTTTACACTTGTGTTTTATTTGAAAACATCCAATGATTTATTAAATAAGCATATGCATTTGAATACAATCACTGCTTACAAATAAAACGAAATGAGAAAGAATAATTACTGATAGGATGGAAGTGTAGGAAAGTGTCTTTAGGCTATTCAAGGAGAAATCCCCTGCAATACATCATCCAGATCCTAGACGAAACTAAAGCCGGGAAATACATATCCCCATCGGAGTTAAGTTTATAAATCCCCATCAGAGTTGAGTTTTCAAACTCCTAATCCCAAACAAAGCCAAACCTTCAGCCTTTAAACACCAGTGGAGACCATCCAATTTCCTCCAATGTCCCTGAAGAGTCGCTTTAAAACCAAATAATTCCCCAATATTCTTCCCCAGTGAAGTCACCGAGATCAAATCGACACGTCATTAAGATCCCCAGCGGAAAAGAAACTCTGATCTACCAATCCCCACTGGAAACTATTCAGTTTTCCCCTGATACCCCCTAACGGAACGAAGATTCTCATTCTTGAAGTCCCCATAAGATTGGCCTGCAACCCAAACTCCTGATCTCCCCTAGCAGTTTGGCTTCTCCCCATAGAGGTTATCAAAAATCTTGAATCTCCAGCAGTGGTCATGGATTTATTTTCCCCCATAGAGTTATTTCCCAGCAGAACAAAGATTCTTGTTCTCATTTCTCCAGTGGAAGCCTCCAAGGTCTCTATTCCATAATAGAGGTCTTCAGAGTTTCCCTATTCCCCAGCCAAGTAAGGATTCCCATTGGTGTACTCCCCAACTATGGTCATCAAAGTTCTCTGGATTCCCCAAGCAGGTTTCTCAAGCAGACTTAATGATTCCTACATCCCTGCAGAGTTTGTCAAGGTTCTTGTTAATTCCCACAAGTCACCAAGGATTTTCTATCTCCGACAGCGGTCAATGATTTATTTTTCCCGAAAGCAGTCGAAGATTTCATTATCTCCAGTTATCAAGGATATAGTTTCCTCAGCAAGACAGCTAATCAGCTTACATGCGCATATATTACATTCATATATCATAAACATTAATAAAGCACATTGTATTACATCATACATGTCATGTAACATAACCTTATGTTTTAGCTAACATTTTACCCTTTTCAGGATAAGATTAAAAGCTATCTTTAACAAATATTCAAAGATTTCAGATACAGTATGGATACACCCCAGACACGGAGGTCATTCTATTACTCATTCAGATCTCTTATTCAGATACAATATGGATACACCCCAAACGCGGAGGTCATTCTATTACTCATTCAGAATTCCGCAATCAAATACAGACTAGATACGCTCCAGACACGGAAGCCATTCTATTTCTCATTCAGATTCAACTATCAACTTCAGGTTCAGATATACTCCAGACACGGAAGTTATTCAGTCACTTGTCCAGATCCCAGATACAGTATGGATACACCCCAGACACGGAGGTCATTCTATTACTCATTCAGATCTCTTATTCAGATACAGTATGGATACACCCCAAACACAGAGGTCATTCTATTACTCATTCAGAATTCCGCAATCAGATATAGACTAGATACGCTCCAGACACGAAAGCTATTCTATTTCTCATTTAGATTCAGCTATCAACTTCAGGTTCAGATATACTCTAGACACGAAAGTCATTCTGTCACTTGTCCAGATCCCAGATACAGTATGGATACACCCCAGACACGGAGGTCATTCTATTACTCATTCAGATCTCTTATTCAGATACAGTATGGATACACCTCAAACACAGAGGTCATTCTATTACTCATTCAGAATTCCGCAATCAGATACAGACTAGATACGCTCCAGACACAAGCCATTCTATTTCTCATTCAGATTTAACTATCAACTTCCGGTTCAGATATACTCCAGACACGGAAGTTATTCTGTCACTTGTCCAGATCCCAGTTGCAGTACGAATACACTCCAGACACGAAAGTCATTCTGCTACTCATACAAATCTCAATTTCAGATACATTCCATATACGCACCAGACACGGTTTCCATTTCTGTCACCCATTCAGAATTCAGATAAAATACAGATACACTCCAGACACGACAGTCATTCTGATATTCATTCAAGAATCAAATCCAGATACAACTCATATACGCTCCAAATACGGACACCAATCTGATGTTCATTCTCCTGATTTTCAACAAACAAATCTTGGATGGCATCTTTAAGCCCATCTCCAGCAAGATTCTACCATCTCCCAATGGCATCTTTAAGCCTATTCCCTCTGCTACATTTTGACGAGTGCAAATTTACGGGCACTCTAGTGTCCAATCCTCTTTTACCTTCGAGTCACAAAAGGCAAACTCGCCAATCTAACTCTCCAGGTTCAAGAAGATTGAACAGGGGCAACTGTTGTACCCCAAAATTTGCCCTCTCATCCTTCAAGAATTCATCCTGAATTCTCAGAGTTTCTCTTAAACAAATGCAAGCCCTTAATTATCATTCCTTTCCAAGCAAACCATTTACAAGAGAAAAATGGTCATTTGCAAGCTCAAAAGTCAAAAAAATTTACCTTGGAAAAGTTAAATCCTAAATACTTAGAATTTTTTCTTTAAAAAAAGTGTTTAAGAAAAAAATGGCACTTCAGAGCTTCTGAACCAACCTCCAGGCAGAAACGGTCAGAAGTTGCAAACTGGGCTCAGCACATAACATTCAGTCAGAAGGTGGCTCTTCAGCAGCTGCACCAACTCAGTCAGAGGTTGTAAACGTGTTTCAGCACGTGATCCTTAAACAGAACATGGCTCTTTCAGCAGTTACGCAAGTTCAGCCAGAGTTTGCTAGAGAAGTGTAAAGAAGGCAACAAAGCCTGAAACTCCTTCAGAACATACTGTGATCAGAAGGTAATGGGATCAGCAGTTTGGGTAAAATACTGAAGTAGGATCACTAAGTCCAGAGTTTTTAAAGGCAGATCAAAGGAGCATGCTGGGAAGTCTGGAAAATTCTCAGAATTTGCTGAGGAAACAAGAGCCTAAGGTCAGAGCTTGGTTTACATTTTTCTTTTTGGTGAAGCAGAACTGCTGGCTCAGGTTTTAGATAATGATGCAAAATCTCCTATTACAAGATTTTTGATTTTGACAAATCTCATCACCATTTAATGCTCATTAATGCTCACAACCACTTTTGAGCATTCATCCAAGGGGTGTCTCCACGTGTGGCATGGTAACACCCTCGTGTAGGCTTAGGCATGGGCCTATGCGCCACTTTTCGCCTATGGGTGTCACTTCTCCTTAATCCTCGCTTACTGTTCCAACCTAGGCTGAAAAGCTGTCCATCATCACAACTTTTCATGAACTTCCTTCAAGAACAAGTTAACCCCTACTGCATAGTATTAGCGCCTTTTAACGTTTAAAAATTCACAAAGCCTTGCCTATAAATAGGACACCATTGTCCATAAAAAGGGGTGGTAAAAAAAATCCATAAAAACTCTAGCAAGAAAACATTGTGAAAACTCTGCCAAAATTCCTAGTGTTTCATAACTTTGAATTTCCTGCCTCCAAACTTCATTGATACCCAGTTTTCTCCTTGACTAGAGAATGCCCATACAGTTTCTGACCATACATACATATATCTTCTCCATCCACTCATTCTAAAAAGAACCTGTCCAGAACACCATCAGAGCTAAAGCTAGCTCCAACTCACAAATTTTCTTCCAACAGCAAGGTAAGCACCTGCTGACTCTCATTAGGCTACTAAGCATCATCAGCTTTGCATGCTCAATAAACATAATGTAGATATCATGTTGTTGCTGTACGTGTTCTAAGGATTTTCATGCCTCTGAATGCTTAAGTAGGAAGTGGATCAGTGTAGAACCTGCCTGTGACCTTGTTGGTTCTGTCTTTTGAAACACCTTGACACTTGCTGAGATTGTCCTAGGCATGCCTTCTGTTTTGTGGAAAAATAATAAAACTGAAGATGTTCTGGCTAGCACAGGGGGAAACCAAGCTCTGACTTTGACGCCAACACTTCTGAGGCCTGTTTTTCCATCAATAATATCAGAGCTTCTGAAAATTATTGTGTTTCCAGCAGGGTCAGAACTTCTGACTTCCCCACTAACAAACTTCTGTTTTGCAGCGCATGGGAGTCAGAACTTCTGACCTTCCCGCTAACAGGTTTCTGTTTTGTAGGGAACCAGAGTCAAAAGTTCCAACTCATACATTTTTACTAACAAATTGATATCCTGCAGCAGACATGGGTCAGAACTTCTGACTTCCTCTCAGCAGCGCGCTAGCCCTCTCTCTCTTTCTCTTTTTCTTCCCCTTGTTATTTTCTTTTCTTATATATTTTTCTCGTTGAACCACCCTGTTGTACCCCAAAATTTACCATCTCATTTTATCAATATTCCCCCCCCCCCACAAAGCTCCTTGAACTCCAGACAGGATTAGGGTTTTGCTCTGCTCAAGACATCTCCTTGCACTGATAACCTAAATTAGGGTTTGAGTTTGCACAAGGATTTTTGGACTACTAATGCTCAAAATGACTTTCATACTTCATGTTGGACTCATAAGTTTGTCCATACCAAGTTTTAAGCCTTGAATCAAATTTTTGCCCAGTCAATTGGACAGTTGACCTAGAAATAAACTATATTGGGGAAAAAGTCAACTATGGCCAATTTACAGTCAAACCTCATGATTTTTGACCCACATCAACATTATGAACTCATATGAACCATTTGATCAAGTTTGGACCACAACTCCTCAAGAAATTTGATCAGATCATCAAAAGGGCAAAATGGTCATTTTTAGAGTTTTGACTATACAAGGGCAATTTCTGACTTTTTGACCTAGCCAATGGCAAATTAGGCTCAACCATGGACTCAAGGACTCAATGGCTTCATCTTGACCTATTCAACAAGTTCAAAAGACCTCAATTGCATTGGATTGACAGATGATTTTTTCAATCAACTGATCAAAATTTGACTGTACACTGAAAAGTCAAACTTTGACTTTTTGATCAAAACCAAGTGCCAAGGGTCATTTTTCATCAAGATGTGTCAAAATATGAAACTTTTTCATCAAGAAACCCAAAATTGCAAATTAGGGTTTAAAGTTGAAAAATTTCATAACTTAGAATTTTTGATTTTTTTTTATTAATAACCATGTATTAAAATAATATTTCGCAAATAACCGGGTTTCAGAAAAAATTACGCAAATAACCATGTTTCAGATGACTCCCCAAAGGAGGAGCCATCTCACTTGGCGCCTCCACCTAGGGTTTTGCCCTAGGCGCCATCTCACTTGGCGCCTCCCTTGGCTTTTAGCCAAGTGAGATGGCGCATGCTCCTTAAAAGTGAGAGGAGGCGCCATCTCACTTGGCTCCTAGGGAAAAACTAGGGCAAATGCTGTTTTATAAATAATTCGTCCGTTTCTCCGAAATTTCTCACACTTTCTCGCACTGTATTTTTATTTTGTACTCAGTTATTTGCGTCATGACGTCGCCTATGATTTTTAGCAGAGATGGTTACGTTATATTCTCCGCCATGAAACCTGCGATGAAAATGAAATTCTGGCACATTCACTCCATGGAGCGTCTGAAGCGGGAGTTGATGCGGTGGCTAGATGGAGACATTGCGGAGGGGGGAAAAATTCGAAGGATCCAGCGAAAACGAACAACAACCTCACATGCGACAGGAAGACCTAATGTGTGGTTGGAGGAAGTCAAAATAGACAGTGATGTAATGCTGATGATGCATGGGTCAGATGAAATTGTGTTAACAGTTGTAATTTCCTAGATTGAATATCGTTAATTATTGTTGTACGCGTTTTATTAACTGTAGCAAAATCTGTTAACGGAAAACCCAAATGTTTACAACACAAATATTGAAAAGATTTTATGTATTACAATATTTATGTGGTCAAGCCAGACGCCCGAGTCGGACAGTTTTTGCGATTGTGTCCGACCTGACGGCATAAACCACACTTTCTTTCCAACCTGTCAAGATCGTCCATTTCTGTTGTGATGCGCCTACTTTTGGGACGACCCTTCTTGTTCCTTCGCATTTGGTCATTGTGCCAAACTATATCACCGTTGTATTCAGGCCAATAATCTGATTTTGCCACCAAAGGAAAGTTGTTGTTGTAAACAGTGAGCAACGTTTCAGATTTGTAAATGTTTGACAGCAGTTGAAGCGCGTCTTGATGGGTATGAGCACAAGCGGCAATGACATGAGAGCAAGGCATACGAAATGCTCGAAACCTGCCACAATCGCACCATTGAGAAGGTAAAATGACCCTGTATTCTTGTCTTGGTAGGCCTTCATTATGGTCGATTGTCTCTTTCACAATGAAGTTGTGGCTGTGTTTGTCAAACCGTATAACCATGTGAGTGTTGGATTTAGCACTTTCAGCCTTAATGTATTTCATGCAGCTTTCACTCCATAGTTGTCCATATTGCAACACCGCATTCCACATTTCACCTCTTTTGGCAAATAACGCAGCCATCCTAAAATACGTAGATTTTACCAAGGCAGTGATTGGGAGGTTTCGTATGCCCTTGAATACCCCATTCATTGATTCAATAAGATTCGTTGTCATATGCCCCCATCTTTGGCCATTGTCGTATGACCTAGTCCATTTTTCCACTGGAATATTGTTGATCCACCTACCGGCTTCCGGATTAGACAAACGGATCTCGTTGCAGTAATATTTGAATGTGGTTTATGTCAATGCATATTCTGCATTCATAACCGCTTTCCTCAACGTTTTGTCCTTGACCTCCCTCGAGAAATTCTGGATGATATGCCTAACGCAATAGACATGCGTAGAAGGAGGGTCATGCCAACCATTTGCTGGATTATTGTAGGCACTTTCAATGGAGGCATGTCTGTCCGAGATCAAACAGAGATCTGGTTGAGGAGCCATGTGTGTCCGAAGATTTTTCAGGAAAAAGCTCCAAGCACCACCGGTCTCCCCCTCGACAAGGGAAAACGCAACGGGGAAAATGTTGTTGTTGCCATCTTGTGCAACTGCCATCAATAGAGTGACTTTGTACTTCCTATACAACCAAGTCCCATCAATTTGTAAAATTGGTTTGCATGATGCAAACCCTATGATGCATGGTTGAAATTCCCAAAACACGTGACTGAATATTCCGTTGCCATGCAGTAGACTACCATCTTGGGCGTACGCTGGCAATGTTTCCAGAATGTAAACACTACCTGTAGAATACATCTTGAGTGCATTCAGGTAGCGGGGAAGTTCTCGGTATGAATCCTCCCAGTTTCCGTACACCCTTTCAATCGCCTTAGTCTTTGCTAACCACGCCTTACGGTAAGACGGAGTGTAGTTAAAAACTGTGGTGATGTGGGAGATGATTGTTTTCACCTTCAAAGATGGGTCGTTGCTGACCAGGGGTAGGATTTCTTGACAGATTAGATCATAGTTGAGTTTTCGGTGGTCCTGTGATTGAGTGGAACTTACACAAGTGTGGGTAGTCATGGAACCTATGACCCAGCAGTCACCCCTTAATCTGTATGATGCGGTCAGCTTGAACATACAGTCAGGGTGGACACACTTGATCTTGTACCTTTACGGGTTGACACGATCCACCTTAAAATCAACCGAGTTGAGCATGTGAAATTTTTTAATGGCCCTGATGCATTCCTCTCTGTTACGAAACTTGTCCTTCTCTTTTAAATTTTCATCCGACTGCATATACGGTTTGAAAAATAAGTCAGTAGAAGGTTCATCTCCGCCCATGTTGAAGTTTGTCATGTGCGGAGGTGGTGTGTAGATTTTGTCTGTAGGAATACTAGGGATGCCATCATCGTCAGAATCATCGTTCACCATTTCATCAAACTCTAAATCGTTATCTTCTTCTTCATCATCAACTGCATCTACCTCATCTTGTTCATTCTCCAAAGGATCAACCTCCTGTGACACCGGAGGCTCAACCTCCTGTGTCACCGGAGGCTCTTGAAGCAAAACGTACAACTCAATAGAGTCGTATCCAGAATAGACATGGCTGGAAATTATATTCTGGAGATCCTCGTCATCTTGAACTTCAACCTTATAAAAAATTACTTGGTTGTTTCCAAAGAAAACTGGATTCTGATAAAATATCTGGGACATCGGGCCTCGTTCAAGTTTGGCCTCCAATCTTTTTTTGAAGTACGAGAAATTGGCTTTCCCGTTTAAGAGAAATCGAATGTTGTCTGTGTCTCTAAACAAAAACCCAGCTGTGGGACAAATGTATGTCTCACCGTTGAAATGTGCTTTGACGACAAATTATGGTGAAGAGGCCATTGCGTAGAATTGTTTTAAGGTTTGAAGGTTGGAATGTTTGAGGTTTATTGATTGTATGAAGGTATGAATGTTGTAATGTTTGAAGGTTGGAATGTATGAATTTGATGACTGATTCGAAGGTTGGAATGTTTGATTGTAAGAACGTTTGAAGGTTGGAAGATTTGACAGATTATGTGAATCAATGTTATGATAAACGTAAGGCTAAAAATTTCAATTAAGTAAGGATGCAACCCCCCAAGGCTGCCAATAATATTACATGCAATAATGAAACCCCATAGGCTGCCACCTAGCATGGCCCTATTCTGCACATATACATGTTTTTTGTAAGACTCCACCCATCAACTCCAATGGGCTTACATGCAATAATGAAAGGAATCCCCCAAGGCTGTCACGTAGCCCGAGCCTATGTTGTAACAAAGGACACCTCTTATTCGCCAATTGGGGTGGCGACACCATTCATTTTTGTACTCTTTCGCCAAGTCCAATGGCGCCTCCCTTACTGTCCAATCGTGATACATGCATGGGCTTATGAAACCCCATAGGCTGCCACCTAGCATGGCCCTATTCTGCACATATACATGTTTTTTGTAAGACTCCACCCATCAACTCCAATGGGCTTACATGCAATAATGAAAGGAATCCCCCAAGGCTGTCACGTAGCCCGAGACTATGCTGTAACAAAGGACACCTCTTATTCGCCAAATGGGGTGGCGACGCCATTCATTTTTGTACTCTTTCGCCAAGTCCAATGGCGCCTCCCTTACTGTCTAATCGTGATACATGCATGGGCTAATGAAACCCCATAGGCTGCCACCTAGCCTGGCCCTATTCTGCACATATACATTTATTTTGTAAGACTCCTCCCATCAACTCCAATGGGCTTACATGCAATAATGAAAGGAATCCCAAAGGCTGTCACGTAGCCTGAGCCTATGCTGTAACAAAGGACACCTCTTATTCGCCAATTGGGGTGGCGACACCATTCATTTTTGTACTCTTTCGCCAAGTCCAATGGCGCCTCCCTTAGTGTCCAATCGTGATACATGCATGGGCTGCCACCTAGCCTACAAGAGTGACACCTTTCATTTTTTGTACATGCATGCATGCATATGTGTAACCCCCTAAGCATGCAAATGTGACACTTCGCAGGCATGCAAGCACAAGCAACCACTACATCAAACTTATTTGCCTATAAATACATACCAGATCATACATCTCTCACACTCACACAAGTCTCACTCTCTGCTACGAAATATTTCATAAGTCTATCATACTCTCTATCTCTTCCTAAGTCTTTCATACTCTCAAGCATTTTAAACAATGGCTCTTCTAACAATGGGCGATACTCACAGAGGCACAAGGGAAAACATTGCTGCATTTGTAAGTTTCTTCTTTGGTTATACATTTTTCATACTTCAAATAACGCGTTGTTCATCTTAATTAATCTTACACCTGTTAAATTATGAACTCAGGACACAAAAAGATTCAGAATCCGTTCGCACAACTACCTGGCTCCCGACCCATTTATCGTCCCTTATCTGGAATACGCAGGTTTTGGACATGTGATAAAGATCTCCAACTGCACCATTGACTCGAAGTTCATTCTTGCAATGTTGGAAAGGTGGAGACCGGAGACCCATACATTTCACCTACCAATAGGTGAATGTACCATCACGCTAGAGGATGTGTACATGCTACTGGGTCTCCCTGTCGACGGTAAGGCCGTGAACGGGTCGGTTCAACAACCCAACTCTCAATGTGAAGAACTGTTGGGTAGGGATATGGTAGAAGGTGGTGGTGCAAGAGGGCAGGGAATACTACTCACTGAGCTGAAACGTCATTATGCAAGTTTGGAATTAAATGAAAATTCCTCAGAGAATGACAGAGTAGTAAAAGCCAGAACGTATCTTATGATACTTTTTGGTACATTTTTATTTCCCGAAAGTACGGGAAATAGTGTAAATTTTATGTACTTACATTTACTAACAAATTTTGAAAAAACAAGAAAATATAGTTGGGGTTCTGCAGTATTAGCCCACCTATACAGTTCCTTGTGCAAAAATGCAGTCAAGGAAAAATGTACATTTTATGGGTGCGCTTTTTTACTACAAGCCTGGGGTTGGTGGAGGATGGAGTCCTTAAACCCCGTCAACAACAACACTTTCGGTTTCCCGTACGCAACAAAGTAAGTCATCAAGTTATAACATTTATAACTATTCTTCTCTTCCCAAAATATATGCTAAGAATAACATGTTTCTCATTTCCTTTAGGTACTGCGTGAGGGGTATGGATTACGGCAAGAATCCAAGATTCAATGTCGCACTCTACCGCAATCTGTTGGATCACTTAGGCCCAGATGACGTACGTCGTAGCTTTTAACTTTTGTTCATTTAAATTATTTATACATTACTTTTGCGCTAACCTGATTTAAATTTTATCGCAGTTCGTCTGGAGACCATATTTGGGTTTGGGACATGATCCAAACCCGGAGGATGCAGCAACTTGGACTGCGAAGACTTCAATAATTCGGTTCAACATTATGGAGATGCACCACAGCGACTGTGTGAAGATGCAGTTCGGAATGCATCAAGAGATACCAAGTGATCCAACAGATTTGTCCCCATGGCATCTTAAAAGGGTTGGCGCCTAGTGGGGTCTTACCAACTGGAAAGACTTCGCTCCGGAATGGTGTAAGATGTGGCAGAGGCGTCACCGCTATGTCTTGCAATTCCCGGTTTTCCTTGCTCAAGGTAATATGCGACACACAGATCAATATTTGTCGTGGTACAGGTCAGTTAGTAACCCAGAAATGCACGTGTCTCATCCAAGGTACTTGGTTGACCCACGCACACAATGGGCACAACCCTCGATTCCCCATCAACAAACCCAAAACCCATCAACCTCCCACCAACCCCCAAGAAGAAACAGACCCACAAACACCCAACCACATTCCCCACCACAATACAACTACAATCAAATGCCGCACAACCAACCACAATCACCACCAAACTACCAATACCCCAATATGCCTCAAACCCAACCATAATACCAACCCCAATACCAACACACCCACATACCCCACACACAATTTCAGTCTTCCACATATCCCAATATGGCGCCCTCAACATCCAGCCTTAGCCCTGATATGGGAATGTCGGAAGATTACGACCAAGCCGACCCAACCTACCATCACCCACAATATCACCAAACCACCCAACATCCTCAATACCAAACACCCCAAGATCCATTTCCTTTCTACCCCCTGTACTCAGACGACCAATGCTACAGACCAACCATGGAACCCCACCCGCCGCCAACACGACCAAACTTTGAGGGTATGGGTAACCGACTGTACCAGAGCGGATCTTCTAGATATGGAGATCTGACTGATTTTATGGATTCGGACCGCATTGACTTCGCTGGGCCATCGACCTTGCCGCAGCAGGAAACGCGACGACACCCAGCACGAGAAAGGCGAGGACGGGGATGCGGAACCGAGGGTCATTACCGGGTTCCGGGGGATCACTGATGTATCTTTTTTTTTCCAGTATTTTTGTATCCATTTTTTTTAATCTGTTTTTTTTTACTGTTATTTTAATGTAATACAGTTGGATGTAATTATTTTTTTTAAATAAAAAGTCCATTTTGTTGATCTCGTCCAACACGCAATGCACCGGAAAGGAAAATTTTCTTTTTTGCCCTAAAAATACACCTAGGCGCCATCTCACTTGGCTTAGGGCATGCCCTAAGCACATAGGCGCCAAGTGAGATGGCGCCTCCCTTAAAAATATAGGTGCATGCGCCATTTCAGATGGCTCCTCCTTTGGGGAGTCATCTGAAACATGGTTATTTGCGGGATTTTTTCCGAAACCCGGTTATTTGCGAAATATTATTTTAATACTTGGTTATTAATAAAAAAAATTCAGAATTTTTCTAAGTTATGAAATTTTCATAATTTTTCCTAACTTTGCCCAACATTTTCACCATGATGCAAATGGATTCAAACAAAACCTCCAACATGAAAGTTGTAGTCTTCCACAAGGTCTACAACTTTGATTCACAAATTTTTCTCAAAAGAAGCTTGGATCTCAAGTTATGATTTTTGGAACAAGGGTCCCTAAAACTTTTAACTTAGTGAAATTTTGTCCTAGTTTAGGCAGGATTTTGACCTATCTTCTTGGCCATTTTTCACATAGTTCCACATGGAATCTCAAGTTGCATTTCAAAAATGGATTATAGAGCATGTTTCAAGATTTCCAAAATGTCTAAGAACTCCTCAAACATATTTGTGGTTAGGGAGAATCGAAAGCTTGAAGTTGGCAAAAACTCACTTTTCATCCATGGCATATTCATGTTCATACAAGTTGCAATTTCAAGTCAGCATGCCTTACACTAGTTTACAGGCCTCTAAACCACTTCACACTCAATAATTAAATGAAAATCCATCAGTCTAAGCCATTGTTTTGATCATTTGGACATTGTACACAAAATTAAGCCCTAAGTAGAAAAAGGCAAATTTCCATTTTTGCTTAAATCATGCTTTATGTCAAAACTGATTTCTTGAGCATTGGTCCATATCTTATGCAGCTAATCAAATCCACAAGTTGGAGGGGCCAATGACAATGTATGAAAGCATAAGGATAGACTGTACAGGCCTGTTACATATCACTTCCACATTTTGCTTAAAAAACAAGAAACTTGTCCAACACATGAGAACTTGAACACCAACCAAGATAAACTTATGCAAACAGTTTGAACATATTTCTCACACCCCTCTGAGCCAGAAACATGATTGCTTGAGCCTCTAAACACCCCGTAGCCAGAAATCACATTCCATTGGCAAAATAGGGCAGAATCTGCAACTTGAGTTCCATAGCTTAATTGGCTCGTGCGTTTTGCCCCAAGTTGCTTCAACCACCTTCCATTCAACTCATCCAAGCTATCCCAAACCTCAAACACCAACTGTAACTCCATTTACAGAGTTTTCCATTTTCATTTTGAGCTTGTGCAGGTTGAGTTCTATAGGCTGATTCAAGTACATTCAAGGCAAGCAGGCTATTGGAGAAGGTCAAGTGAAGTCCAAGCAAGCTCCCAGACATCTCAGGCCTTGTTGAAAAGCTCCACATTGCCATACACGAAGTCAGCTGAAATAGGTTTTTATCAACTTCCTATCTCTCTATTTAGGAACATTTAGACTTAGGTTTATGAATAAGAAATGTAGTATTCATAGCCATGAAGCTGTACATATGCTCAGTTTTCATTTATATTAAGCATGCTAAGAGAATTTGGTCCATGAACATCCTAAAAAATTAGGTTAGATTTTAGGGCCAGAGAAATTCTCTCTGGTCTTTGAGAGTTAGGACAAGTTTTTTATATGGTTAGAATCGTCCTGAAAAGCTCTACAACTTTGATGTTATGTGTTTTTGCAATAGAGCACGTATGCAAGATCTGGTGTTTGAACAGGGCGCGCGCATTTTCAAAATCTGAAGGTTGAAGATGAAGTTGGTTTGGGCTGGGCTTGGCCTGGCTCACTATTGACACCCCCCTTTTACTTTTTGCACCCCCTGGCCAATTTTCTTGATATTTTATATTTTTGAATTTTTATTTCCATTTCTGATTTTATTTATTTATTCCCAAATATAAAAAATGCTCAAAAATATTTTCATATTTTTTTCACATTTATTTTGCATTTTATTTTTATTTTTCTAACATAAAAAGCAATTTAAATACTTTTATCTTATTTATTAAAACTTGAAAATAATATATAAATTATACTTTTATATTTTTCTTCATTTTTATCCACACTGAAAATATTTTCTAAAATATATTTTTATTTTGTATATATTTTATTTATTGTACATATTTAATATAATATATATATATATATATATATATATATATATATATATATATATATATATATATATATATATATATATATATATATATATATATATATATATATATATATATATATATATATATATATATATATATATATATATATATATATATATATATATATATATATATATATATATATATATATATATATATACTCTTATTTCATTATATATTTAGAATAAAAATATAAAATATTACACTTTTATTTTTATTATTAAATATACTTAATAAATACTTTTTCTAAATAAATTTTATCTTTTTCACATATACTATTTTATTTTTATTGTATATAAATAAAATAATTAATATTTACTTTCTTAAAGAAAATTAGGGTTTTACCCTTAACCAAATAAAATTAATCTTTTATTTATTTCTTTATCTTTTTACATCAAATATTTTTACATACATAAATAAACAAAAACCTTTTTTCGCATAATTCATTTTATTTGATATATTTATTTTTTCATTTAAGTATTGTCCATTTAATATTTATGCCTTGGAATTCAATTTGGATGTAATAGTAAACTAGAGTTTATATTTCTTGTCAAATACACCCCCATTCAAAGATTGTACCCCCATCCCCATAATCATGTTGTAATAGCTTAGCCTTTTAATTCTCGCACTTTATGCTTCCAATTATGCCATGATTAGAGATTAGGGTCTGTATGCAAAAAATCCAAAATCAACAATTAGCTTGACCTAATACAAGACAAAAATGCATGAAAATGACAACACGATGCACACAAGCACCCATAGGGTTTTATCCACTTGTTGCCTTAAAAACATGGCCATGGTATGCATGCTAGGTGTCTTGGCAAAATCAAACAAAAATAAAAGATCATAGCCCCTCAATGACGCTATCTTGGTTGCCTATACAAAAATGATCTAGTCCCTCAAAAAGCTTGCTAAGATACTTGCAACATTGTTATCATGGTCATACGATGACCCACGTCTGTCCCGTTTAACATCCTAATACAAGGTTGTTTACCAAATGCAATGGTAAAACAACACTGTCAAAAGGGTTAAAAACATTAGGAAAGATCTTTGAGTAAATTAGGGTAGATAGCTCTTAGTTACTTGATCAAACTTGCAAAAACATCCTTGCTATTTTCAAACACACTTCACAATACAATTTCAAAACATTTCCCAAATCAAACTTTCAAACATTGAAATATTTTCAAAAGACAAAAACACCTTTGTATACATTCAAACAAGAATAATTACAAAGGTTTCCACAATGATGGCCTCTTTTCAAAACATCTTTCAAAACATCTTTCAAAACCATACACAAAGCACCATTTCAAACAATTGAAAAGCAAAAGTAAGTGATCTAAACAAGTAACTAAGAGCCCATGGATAACCATGGATAAAAAGGGTGCTTGCACCTTCCCTTTTCATAATATACTCCCCGAACCCAAGAAAACATCTCAAAGGTCTTTCCTGTGCTTTTTGACCTTTCCTTAGGATAAAATAAAAAGTCGGTGGCGACTCTTGCTAAACCGAAACATTTGCGAACACAAAACGCAAAACCTCAAGTCAGTTCTCCCACCGTATCACAGAACTGGCGACTCTGCTGGGGAAAATAACTAAAAGTTGAGTAACCTTAGGGTTTAGATCACCTTTGCATGCTTATCTTGTTTTCTTTGATTGCTTTAGATTTGGTTCTCTTGTTTGGGTTTGAATCCTCCACCCGGATTTTTGGGAAACATTCATAGGTAAATAGCAATACGTTATGGAAACTGTGCGGAGTATACTGACATGGTTGAAGCAATAACTATATTAGTGCGACATATTTGTGGGTACCGGTAGCCTTTGAGTCAATCAAAGAGAATACGGGGCCGCTGAGTGATGTCACGAAGCACTAATGAACTCTTAGAACCTTTACTTGACCATCTTGGCCTTATTAGGGGTAGTGAGATGACCGACTTTGGTACAGTCCGAAGTTGGTAGATACTCGATACTACACTCATTGAGGTTTATTTTCTTGGAATATTTCGGTCGCCAGTTAAGTGGCTAAACTGAAACAATGAACACATAAAATAATCCAGTTATATTGAGCTCCTTAGAACCCGGTTACTATTTATAGGACAGGTTGAGCTAACTAACTTCAAGAGGGTACTTACCTATGAAACTCCATGCAAGCCTGAAACTAGGAACTTGTGTGATTTGTTTGTACATATGCTTGTGCATACATCATGAACATCATAAAGCATCATATGCATCCACTAACCATTTCAAGGGTTTGGATCTTCATCTTTGTTCTTGTTTTGTAGGTCATGGAATCCCTTCGCAGGAAAACAGTTCAAGTCAACCTTGTGAGAATCCCTCCTCAACTCAAGGAGCTTACTTCCAAGATTCCAGAGAATTATCTCTTCAGTGAAAGACATGGTAGACTTCTCAACTTGGTCAACTCCAACATTGAAGAAGACATGGTGAAAGTCCTCTTCCAATTCTTTGACCCCCTACACCACTGTTTCACATTCCCTGATTACCAATTATTACCTACTTTGGAGGAATTTTCTCAACTCTTGAGGATTCCTATTCTCCATCAACTACCCTACAACGGTACGGAAAGAGAACCAAAACCTGAAGATGTTGCTCAAGCCTTACACTTGCAACCATATGATATCAAAGGTCATTGGGAAACCAGAAGTGGTGTCAAGGGTTTCTTGGGAAATTTTCTGTTTGAGAAGGCACAAGATCGCTGGAATTCTCTAGATCTACAAGCTTTTGAGGAGATTGTAGCACTTCTCATCTATGGGTTGGTCTTGTTCCCAAACCCTGATCAGCTTATAGATGTGAATGCTGTCAAAATTTTCATATCTCGGAATCCTGTGCCTACATTGCTTGGGGACATCCTACACTCATTTCACACACGAACAATGAGGAAAAGAGGTGTTCTCATGTGGTGTACTCCTCTTCTAGCAAGGTGGTTTATTTCTCACCTTCCCCAGTCAGTTTTGAAGAATGAGCAGGGTTTAAGGTGGTCACAACGGTTGATGACTCTTACATATTCTGATGTTCATTGGTGTTATCGGTCTAGAGAAAATGTCATCATCATTGATCGTTGCGGAGAATTCCCTAATGTCCCATTACTTGGCATTAGGGGAGGCATTACCTAGAACCCCTGTTTAGCTCTGAGACAATTTGGGTATGCCCGAAGGGATGGCCCTCATGATATGCTGATTCCTGACTTGGTTTTTGACTTCGACAACGATGCGCAAGGACTTCGACAAAGGTTTGTCTGAGCTTGGAGGATGCCCAACAAAGTGGATAGTAAGACACTGGGACACAAGAATTCCATCCCCCTTGAGCCTTACCTCAAGTGGGTACGAACCCGCGCCCAGAGTCTTATGATGCCTTACCCTCACATTCTCCCTGTGATCAAAGAGCCTGTCATGGAAGGAGAGGTTCCATACACCCTCCTACATCCAGACATGCCAACATTATTGGAAGAATTACAAAAGAGTTGGATACAACTCAAGGAAGATTGGAACACTTTTGAAGCCAGCTCTTATGCCAGTGAGAAGAAGGTTTTGGAGCTTACCCGCCGACTTCACGAAGAGGAGACTCTTAACGCTTACATCGCGCCAAAGAGGATGCGCAATGTCTTTTTACATTAAGAATTTTGTAATATTTTGCCCATGGGGCATTTATGTACTAACAAATTTCTTCTTATTAATATGACGTGTGTTCTTTTTGTTTGCAACAACTTTGAATTTATGAATCTTTGAATGCATTACATGAATAACATATCATTCATCATATGCATAAACAGGTCTTCACACCAGGTTTCCTTATCTTTCTGCTGTTTATTTCAGCAAGATGGATTTAGAGCAGACGGTTAAAGATCTGCAAGCATAGAATTCACAATTCCAACAACTCCTCATGACCTTAGCAAAGGGTCAAAAGGATCTTAAAGCACTGTTAGAGAAGGAGAAGGAACCAGAAAAAAAGAAAAAGAAAAGAATTGGTGTGGCCACTATGGGAAGAAGATTTGAGCATCAGGCTAGGAGATTTTTAGAATTCCCCTCGACGTTTGATGAAGGGGTTGGTAAAGGAAACGGAGTTGCAATGCTCTCCGAATATGAAGCTGAAGAAGAAGAAGAGGAAGAGGATGAAGATTACTCCGAACAACAATACCCTTAGGCGGATGATAAGTATAAGAATCTTGAGGATCGGTTGGCAGCCATGGAGTTGCAAAGGATACCTGGGCTAGATTTCGAAGAACTAGGGTTGGTTGCTGGGATCGTCATTCCTCCCAAGTTCAAAGTACCCACATTTGCTAAATACGATGATTTGTCCTGTCCGAAGATGCATCTGAGGTCCTACGTCAGAAAGATCCAACCTCACTCTTCTGATAAGGATCTTTGGGTCCACTTTTTTCAAGATAGTTTGTCGGGAACGCAACTGGACTGGTTCTATCAACTTGAGAGATCTGATGTTCATAACTGGGAAGATTTAGCTGCTGCTTTCTACCGACAATACCAATACAACGCAGATTTAGCGCCTACTCGTACTCAACTACAGAGTATGGGTATGGCCTCTAATGATGGATTTAAGGAGTATGCCCAGAAGTGGCGGGATCTGGCTGGAAGGGTGCAGCCACCATTGTCGGATAGAGAGCTGGTTGACACGTTTTTAGGGACTCTGTCAGGTCCATTCTTCAATCACTTGATTGGGAGCTCATCTACAGGGTTCACCGAATTAATTTTGACCGGTGAAAGGGTCGAAGCTGGCATTAAGAGTGGTAAAATTCATAAGGATTCCTCTGCTTCCACTGCTATCAAGAAGACCTTCCCAGCCAAGAAGGAAGTTTTTGCTATCCATACCCAGAGAAATCAAGGGAGAATGGAGCACCGACCAGCGGTAGGGGCTGTGATGATCCAAAATTCCTCAACCGATCAACCTCGAAGCAATCAACCAAGAGCCAGCCAACAAAGGGTAGAAAGGCCACAACAACAATTTACCCGGATCAATATGACACCAGCTCAGGTCCTCCCTCATGTGTTAAAGTTGAACCTTACCAACTTGAAAGAATCACCGAAAAACCAAATACCTCTTCTCCCTATTATCATTCAAATGCAAAATGTGCATACCACTCGGACAGTGTAGGGCATGATACCAATAACTGTTGGGCTCTTAAAAACAAGATCCAAGATTTGATAGATGCCAAGGAAGTAGAGTTTGATGCGCCCAGAAAACCTAATGTGATATCTGCTCCTATGCCAAAGCATGGTCATAATGTCCATGCAATTATGGAAGATCTTCATGTTACCACTATTGATGAATTAATGACTGTTGCCAATGATTAAAGTGAATCTGTTGAAAGCCAGGATCTTCTCGGGATGTGAAAAAGACTGTTACTTCTGTTCAACCTCGCAATCCGACTGCCCACTGTTGAAATCAGGCATCCAACGCCTGATGGATACTCAAGAGATCTTATTTTAGAAAACCCCTGTTGCTACTATCACTCATGTTACTCCTGCTACCTTTGTTACTCCAATCAATGACATTGCTATAATCACCATTTCTGACAATCTTTCCAAGACCTGCAAAAGGCCTGTTAAGATTACGCCTGATCCTAAGTTTGTACCGCTGAAGATTACCATGCTGGGGCCTATCCCATATAAGTCCAACAAAACGATACCATGGAATTATGGAGGAGAGATCTTCTACCATGGTGTCAAGCAGATCGAATCCGCCGAAGAAAACTCTGATGAAGAGACTCCTGATGTGGGGAATATTGCGGGGAGAGTAAGATAACTCGTAGTGGAAGAATCTTTTCTCCGGAGATTGCTCCTCCACGGGAAGTCTTCGGACCCTCAAGTGCTTCTGTGCCTGTCAAGACATCTGTGCAAAGTCCAGTAATCGAAGAAATTGTTACTCCTGAAATTGAACCCTCTGCTGTTACCACCGATAAAGGTAAGGGGATCCAAGAAGCGCCTGACAGGATGAGGGCTCAGACTTTGGTTATCCCCGAGACCACCCAAAAGGAGATGGAGGAAATCTTAAAGATAATTAAGAAGAGCGACTATGATGTCATAGAGCAGCTGGGGAAAACCCCTTCCAAAATCTCTATGTTGGCTCTATTACTATGCTCCGAGGCTCATGCCAAAGCCTTGATCAAATTTATGAAGACGGCACACGTGCCTCAAGAAAATTCTGCGGATCAGTTTCAAGAGTGCGTGGCTAGCCTTACAGCCGATAATGGTCTTGGCTTTTCTGATGCTGATTTGACCCCTAAGGGAAGAAAGCATAATGATGCGCTGCATGTCTCGGTAGAGTGCAGAGGGACCACACTTGCTCATGTTCTAGTTGATACCGGTTCATCTTTAAATGTTCTACCAAAGAAAGCATTGGACAGATTGGACTGTGAAGGTTTGACCCTAAAGCCCAGTAATATTATTGTTAGAGCCTTCGACGGTTCTAAGCGGATGGTTCACGGAGAAGTGGACATTCCAATCAAGGTGGGAACGAAACTTTTCAACTCTACTTTTTATGTGATGGACATCCGTCCTTCATATTCATGCTTGTTGGGAAGAACATGGATCCACAACATTGGGGCAGTCACTTCTTCTCTACACCAGATGCTCAAGTACCCAGTCCAGGGTAAGATCATAACAGTGCATGGTGATGAGGAGTATATGATAAGCCACCTCAACTCTTTCTGCTACGTGGAGTTAGATGGTGAATTCATAGAAACACCTTTCCAACACTTTGAAGAGGTTTCTCCTGAGGTCGCGATAGCAAAAACAATGACTGATGTGCATATCATTACCAAGCTTGTGTCCCAGATGTCATCCCTTAAAGATGCGGAGGCTGTGGTCAAGGAAGAAGGAAGTACGGTGTGGGTTCAACTGCCTGATTTTTCTCACAAGACAAATAAGTACGGATTGGGTTTCACTGCTGCTAGCCAGAGGGCTGTGCGTCGCTCCCGGGCTGGAGGACCACCCTTAAAAATCAATCACCATGGAGTTCATGCTTTAGAAGATGATGATGAAGAAGGAAACTTTGAAGATTGGATCTTTCCAACCATTGAAGGGGGACTAAACAACTGGGAGGCGAAAGACTTTGTTCCTATTACTTTCATCAATCAGTAATTTACCTTTTGAACATTTCCTGTATGGTGTGTAATAACTTTTAAACAATTCGTACACTCTTTTTGCCTCATGCCTTACCCGAGGCATATAGGTCCATTTGTAAGGGCTTTGATTCTTCATTTTCATATGCCATTTTTAATGAATCATGGACGTTTTCATCTATAAACTTTTATGTTCATTTTCTTTCCTTTTACATTTTATTTTGTTTAAGGATGGCTATCCCTTACACACACCCACACTCACAAAATGCAGGTACCCATCCACTCCGGATTCCATGGGTGACTATTCTGCTTTGGCCTTCAGTGACTCTGAAGATTTGGTCAATCATGCCGAGTACGAAGGTGATCAAGACTGTGAAGTGCCTGGAGAGTTAGCTAGACTTTTGCAACAAGAAGAAAGGGCTATTCTGACCTATGAAGAGTTGTTAGAGACTATCAATTTGGGAACAAATGAAGACATAAAAGAGGTTAAAGTGGGTGCCAACCTGAAGCCAAAGGTCAAAGAGCGCTTAGTTCAGCTGTTGAATGAGTTTGTTGAAATCTTCGCCTGGTCCTATGAAGACATGCCGGGACTAGATACAGATATTGTGGTTCACCGTCTCCCTACGAGAGAAGACTGTCCACCAATCAAGTAGAAAGTCCGCCGAATGAGGCCCGAAATGTCTGAGAAGATCAAAGATGAAGTGATGAAACAGTTCAATGCTGGCTTTCTGTCTGTTACTTCCTATCCACAATGGGTTGCTAACATTGTGCCCGTGCCAAAGAAGGATGGAAAAGTCAGAATGTGTGTGGACTACAGAGACTTGAACAGGGCTAGCCCTAAAGACGATTTTCCACTACCACATATTAACATTTTGGTCGACAATACAACTCAACATAAGGTGTTTTCTTTCATGGATGGATTCTCGGGGTACAACCAGATCAAAATGGCCCCTGAAGACATGGAGAAGACTACTTTTGTTACGCAGTGGGGTACCTTCTGCTATAAAGTGATGCCATTCGGACTGAAGAATGCCGGGGCAACCTATCAGCGCGCCATGGTAGATTTGTTTCATGACATGATACATCATGAGATTGAAGTCTACATAGACGATATGATAGCCCGTTCTCAGACAGAAGAAGAACACCTCGACCATCTGCAAAAGCTGTTTGTCAGATTGAAAGAGTACAAGCTCAGACTGAATCCTAGCAAGTGCACTTGCAGAGTCAGGTCCGGTAAACTTTTGGGATTTATTGTCAGTAACAAAGGCATTGAAGTTGATCCTGCCAAAGTCAAAGCTATACAAGAAATGCCTGCCCCTCGCACTGAGAAGGAGGTCAGAGGTTTCTTGGGACGCTTAAACTACATTGCGAGGTTCATCTCTCACCTAACATCTACCTGTGAGCCAATCTTCAAGCTGTTGAAGAAAGATCAGGTGGTTGAATGGAACAATGATTGTCAAGTTGCTTTTGATAAGATCAAGGAGTATTTGCTTGAGCCTCCTATCTTGATGCCACCCGTCGAAGGAAGACCGCTTATCATGTATCTGTCTGTTTTGGATAATTCAATGGGATGCGTACTGGGCCAACATGATGAGTCTGGCCGAAAAGAGCATTCCATTTAATACCTTAGCAAAAAGTTTATCGATTGTGAGACTCGCTACTCACTAATCGAGAAAACTTGCTGCGCTTTGGTATGGGCTGCTCGCCGGCTAAGGCAATATATGTTGACACATACCACTTTGCTGATTTCCAAAATGGATTTGATCAAGTACATCTTCGAGAAGCCTGCTTTATCCGGAAAAATCGCTAGATGGCAGATGATCCTGACTGAGTACGATATCCAATACACAACCCAAAAAGCTATAAAGGGGGGTGTATTAGCTGACCATCTAGCTCATCAAGCTGTCAAAGATTACCAATCTATGAGGTTTGACTTCCCTGACGAGGATATTATGACTTTGGACAACATTAAAGATAACGGACCGTATGAAGGACCTGAACAAGGATCCTGATGGACCCTGTACTTTGATGGTGCTTCAAATGCGCTAGGCAACGGTATCGGCGCGGTACTTATTTCTCCAGAAGGTTGCCATACACCTTTCACTGCTAGACTCTGCTTCAGTTGCACCAATAACATGGCCGAGTATGAAGCTTGTATCTTTGGTCTCAAGGCTGCTATTGACTTAGGAATCAAATCTCTGATTGTATTTGGGGACTCAACTTTGGTTATCAGTCAAATCAAAGGAGAGTGGGACACTAAACATCCTAATCTTATCCATTACAAAGAACATGTCCTGACGTTGTTACCACATTTCGAGCAGATTACCTTCGAGCAGATTACCTTCGAGCATTTCCCGCGAGAAGAGAATCAGCTAGCAGATGCACTAGCTATAATGTCATCCATGTTTAAACTTAACTGGGATAATGAGGCACCTCAAATCACCATCGAGCGAATGGACGAACCCGCTCATTGTCACGAGATTAATTCCGAAGAAGTGGTGGACCGACCCTGGTTTCACGACGTCAAAAGGTATCTCGAAGCACAAGAGTACCCTGAAGGAGCTTCAGTCAACGACAAAAAGTTCTTAAGGAGGTTCGTTGCCAAGTTCTTTCTGAGCAATGGTATCCTATACAAGCGCAATCTTGATTGTGTCCTACTCCGTTGTGTGGACAAGATTGAAGCTGAGCAGATCATGGCTGAATTACATAATGGCACCTTTGTCACCCACTCGAGCGGTTATACGATGGCTAAGAAGATTCTACGGGCAGGCTACTACTGGTCTACCATGGGAGCTGATTGTCATCAACATTCACGTACTTTTCACAAATGCCAAATCTATGCTGACAAGGTACATATTCCTCCAGTTCCTCTCAATGTCTTAACAGCTCCTTGGCCATTCGCGATGTGGGGCATCGACATGATTGGAGAGATCAAACCTACAACATCCAATGGGCATCGTTTCATCCTGGTGGCCATCGATTACTTTACTAAGTGGGTCGAAGCAGCATCCTTCGCCTCCGTTACAAAAAATGTGGTTGCCCGCTTCATCAAGCAGAACCTCATATGCCGGTATGGTATCCCCGACAGGATCATTACGGACAACAGTACAAATTTGAACAATACTATGATCACCGCTCTGTGTGAGCAGTTCAAGATTCAACATCACAATTCATCTCCCTATCAGCCTAAGATGAACGGTGCTATCGAAGCTGCGAACAAGAATATCAAGAAGATCATTCAAAAGATGACAATTACCTACAAGGACTGGCATGAGATGTTACCGTTTGCTCTACACGGGTACCGTACCATGACACGCACTTCAACTGGGGCAACCCCATATTCTTTGGTATACGACATGGAAGCTGTTTTACCTATTGAGGTTCAGATTCCCTCCTTGAGAATCACGAAGGATGTTGGTTTGGGTTAAGACGATTGGATTCAGACCCGACTTGATCAACTTAACTTGATTGACGAGAAACGACTTACTGCTGTTTGTTATGATCAGGCGTACCAAAAACGTATGATCAAGGCTTTCAACAAGAACGTCAAGAGGCAAATATATCAAGTTGGGGAACTTGTAATCAAGCGGATCATCTTGCCGCAAAGTGATCCCAGGGGCAAATGGACTCCTACATATTAAGGGCCATTTGTGATCAAAAATATCTTTTCTAGTGGGGCAATGATTCTGACCACCATGGACAGCGACGACCTGCCGCACCCTGCGAATGCAGACATAGTCAAAAGATACTACGCATAAAACGACCCGACAAGTTGAAAACCCGAAAGGGCGACTTGGGAAAAAATGGGCATCCCGGTGAATCAAAAACCCGAAAGGGCAGTTCAGGCAAAAATTAGGGATAAAATCCAAAAAAATCTGTACACCCGACAAGTTGAAAACCCGAAAGGGCGACTTGGGCAAAAAAGGGTTTCCCGGTGGATCAAAAACCCGAAAGGGCGGTCCAGGAAAAAGTTAGGGAATTAAAGCGTATGAGCATGTCTCGTCGGATCACTTTAAGGACAATCTCTTCACGGACAAGCTCCAGGCTTCTGACCAATCCAATCATCTGCGGACGAAGCAACGAATGGACAAGATACTCAGAGTTGTGAAGGCTATAACAGAATGGGAACCCCATGGAATTGTTACACATAACCATCTTTCTTTGTATAAACTTTTCTCATTTTTATGACAACATTCTCTTACTAGGATGCCTGTCTCCTTTGTACAAAATACTTACGAAGTTAATACAAAGATACCTCAAAGTGCAGAAATTTGCTTGCCTTTTCATTCTTTTTACACGTATGTTTTATTTGAAAACGTCCATTGATTTGTTAAATGAGCATGTGCATTTGAATATAATCACTGCTTACAAATAAAACGAAATAAGAAAAGATAGTTACTGATAGGTTGAAAGTATAGGAAAACGTCTTTAGGCTATCCCCTGCAGTATGTCATTCAGACCCTCAACAGAGCTAAAACCTTGAAATACATATCCCTAGCGGAGTTAAGGTTCAAAATCCCCAGCGGAGTTAAAAACATGTCGCCATTAGAACTAAGTTTCCAAACTCCATATCCCCAACGGAGCCAGAAAACTTTGAACTACAAATCCCCAGTGAAGATGAAGCTTTCTTCCCCAACGGAGTCCAAGACTTCAACCTTTAAACCACAGTGGAAATCATCCGGTTTCTCCAAATTCCCTAACAAGTTATCTTAAAACCTGAAAATCAATCAGATAACAATTAACTTTTATCCCCAACCATTCTTAAAACCCCAGTAGATTGGCATACAACCCAAGCTCTTGAGAATTCTTTGACGGAATAAGAATTCTCCCCACAGAGTTATTTCCCAACAAAATGAAGATTCCTGTTCTCATTTCTCCAGTTGAAGCCTCCCAGGTCTTAAATCCCCCAGTAGAGATCATCGGAGTTTTCCTTATTCCCCAGGAAAGTCATGAAAGATTCTCATTTCCCCGCAGAAGTTGTCAAAGCTTGTGTTAATCCCCACAAGTCACCAAGGATTCTCAATCACCAGCAGTAGTCTAAAGGATTTCTCGATCTCAGCAATCAAAGGTTTTGAATCTCCAGCAGCAGTCAAGGGTTTATTTTTCCCCGGCAGCAGTCAAAGATTTCATTATCTTCATCTATCAAGGATTTATTTTCCTCAGCAAGGCGGCTAATCAGCTTACATACACATCCATTACATTCATATACCATAAACATTGATAGAATACATTTTATTGCATCATATATATCATGCAACACAACTTTGTGTGTTTTAGCTAACATTTTACCTTTTTCAGGATAAGATTAAAAGCTATCTTTAAAACACATTCAAAAATCTCAAATACAGTATGGATACACCCCAGGAACGGCGGTCATTCTATTACTCATTTAGAATTTCAAGTCAAGATACAGTCCAGATACGCTCCAGACGCGGATGCCATTCTGTCACTCATTCAGACTTCAGCAATCAGATACAGACTAGATACGCTCCAGACACGGAAGCCATTCTATTTCTCATTCAGATTCAACTATCAACCTCAAGCTCAGATACACTCCAAGACATGGAAGTCTTTCTGTTTCCTTTTCAGATCCCAGTTACAGTTCAAATACACTCCAGACACGGAAGTCATTTTGCTACTCATATAGATCTCAACTTCAGATACAGTCCAGATACGCTCCAGACACGATTACCATTCTGTAACTCATTCAAATCTATTCCTTAGCCCAGAGATACTCCAGACACGGATGTCTTTCTGTTGCTTATTCAGATTTCAGGTTTCAGATACAATACAGATACACTCCAGACACGACAGTCATTATGATATTCATTTAAGAATCAAATATAGTTACAGCTTGGATACGCTCCAGACACGGACGCCATTCTTTTGCTCATACAAATCCAATCTCCAGATACAACTCAGATACGTTCCAGATTCGGATACCATTATGATGTTCATTCTCCTGATATTCAACAAGCATTTTGGATGGCATCTCCAAGCCCATCTCCAGAAAAATTCTACTATCTCCAAATGGCATCTTTAAGCCCATTCCCTCAGCAATATTTTGACGAGTGCGAATTTACGGGAACTCTAGTGTCTAATCCTCTTTTACCTTTGAGTCACGAAAGGCAAACTCGCCAATCTAACTCTTTAGGTTCAAGAAGATTGAACAGGGGCAGCTGTTGTACCCCAAAATTTGCCCTCCTCTTTTTCCATAAGAAATCACAGCTTCGGGCTTTTCCTGATTTTTTCAGACTGGCTCAAGAATCGGTCAAACAGACTTTTCTTATCAGTTAGACAAAATTAGGGTTTTCATTGATTTTAAAGCAGTTCAGGCAGATTGCTAAGGTTTGGTTGAGTTGGCTGAGGTTTTGATCAGGCAGGCGCTCCTCTGACATTTAATCAAGAATCAGGGTTTTTGTGCGCATATTTCTCAAAAAGAATTAATTTTACAGTTCTTTTCAGTTTACTCTGAGATTTGGATTGAGGCATTTGAATCAAGAGTTTGTAGTGTTTGATTAAATCAGTAAAAGGAAAAGACATTTGGGCATGTGTTGATTTGACTGTGCATTGCTATGTTTAATTCGGAGCGCCAGACGTTTATTAATTATTTCTTTTTTCTAAAGTCAGAATAATTGGATTTATTTCCAATTGTTTTAATTTAAGAAATTCAAATAATTAAGTTAAACAATTGAAAGGAAATAAAAGGAATTAATTGATCAAAAAGGATTTCATTCATCTTTAATTGTTTTGTTACAATTTATTATTTGAACAAACTGTAAATTTATTTACATCTTTGCTTACAATAATAATAGTACAAATAATTGAATTGAAATAAAACTATCCTAAAAATCCCTAAGTCTTCATCTTCTATCCATTGCTCCTTTGCTCAATTATTTTCATCTGCAAAACAAAGAAAAGAAAGAAAAGTCAAAGCAGATAAAAATAATTCATCATTAAAAGCAACTGGTCGGAATCAGTTTGCCCTCTCTGCAAATCACGAGATTTCTCCCGGTTCACAAAGAGGGATGAAAGATGCTTGCAAAAGAAAAAGACATGAAATGCACAAAAGTTGTAATTGCACAATTTCAAAATGGTCAAACAAACTGCATAGTGCATGGTTCAAGTTTGTCAAAAGCTGCATAATTCCAAAAGTTCTAAACCAAGGATAAAAGGCAAACTGAACTAGGCCAACAAAGTCCAAACTGAGTTCCAATTTCAAACTTTCCACAAGCTGCCAAAGAGCTATCAAAAGGCTATTCAAAGCAAGTACAAAATGTTGTCACAAAGAAGCAGAAAATATGGAAAAAGAGATAAAAGTATGCAGTGTAAAACAACTATTGCAAGCAAACTCTTCAAAAGTCATCATTTTCCAGCAGTGCTTTTTCAGTAAAAGGACAGATTTTAAACAATATTTTATGTTTTAATCTGTACTAGAGAGAGAGAGAAGAGAAAAGAAGAAAGAGGCTTACAAGCTTAGGCTGGACAAGATATATAAAACAATGATACCAACACAGTACAAGGAAGAGACAAAAAGATCACAAAGAAAAAATAGAACTTCACAAACTGTCAAAAGAAACAGTCCTGCCTCAAACAATCACAAGCCCTCAAAGCATATCAACCCTCTAAGCTTGTAATCATTCAACAAAACTGCCTCCACCCTGCTAAAACCAAAAACTCAGTTCACATCACAAACATACAAAACCTGTCAAGACCATAAGCCTTAAGCGATTTTCTAACCCAACCTGTCAAAACAAGTAAAAACCATAAAACAGCATATCCAAAACTCACCAAGGCCAAGCCCCTTCAAGAACAAACATTCAACAGAAGCCAAAGCCTAAAGCATACTAAGCCAAGGCCTGAAACCTTTGTCAAAAACATGAAACATAAACAGCATATCCAAACCTCACCAAAGCCTTACCTGATTCAAACCCTCAACCTTTTCAAAACCTGCTAAAGTCTAAAACTTCAAAGGCCTGTAACCATTCAAAGCTCCTAGCCTAAAAGCCAAAAGCCCTCAAACAATACAAACTGTCGAGCCCCAAACTGAAGCAACTAAAGCCCTCAGAAAATTTTCATCACTGGGCAAAGAAATCATCAAAGCATTTCAAGGCAACCATACTCAAAATCATCATCAAATAATACAGATACAAGCATACTCAGTATAACCAACATCAACAGGCAACTCAGAAGCCAACAAGAAGGAGAAGATAAAGAAGCATCTCGGGGTACACAGGCAACTCAGAGGCTAACAAGAGAAGAAGGCAAACAAACATATCGACATCATAATCACTCAGAGGCAAAGTGGACAGAAGTGGAAAAGAAATCAAACTACGTTTTCAAGTTCATCATTAAACCTAAGAGGCAAAAAAATAAAGAATACCAGGAAGAGCAAGTTCACAGCATCACGTGTATCCTTCCCTCCGGCCATCCAAGCGCCTCCTTCTCCATCTCTCCTCCATCTCCAGAAGGCAAAGATAGTATAACTTCTTTTCTTTCCTTTCATACACCTCAACAGAAACAACAATAACAAAGCTTAAAATCAGAATCCAAAACGAATGAAAGCATGCAAAAAATGTAAAAACGTACAAAGCGTCAAAACCAAACCTTTTTCGTAAGGTCACCATGCTCGACTGTGGAGGAAAGAGAGATGGACGATGGCGCTGGTGGCTAGGCAGGGAAGAACGTTCATTCAGTAACTTGGCCGGAGAAGATGAAGACGAAACCAAAAACGACGCCTTTGTGTTTCCCAAACCCTAACTCATCCAAAATGAACAAAACAATTGTAACCCTAAATTGTTAAACAGCGCTATGGGCCTTGCCCTTTCAGAAGCCTCAAGCCCATCAGATTTAGGCGCGTACCCCCCTGTCTGATTACCACCTCTAACTATGCTTTGGGCCAAACAAGTCTCTAAGGCCCATTCATCTTTTTTTTCATTTTTTTTTACTAATATCATATCATATCTCTCTTTTAATAAATTAACATACTTTTTTTACATTCAAATTTCATTAACTCTTTGATTTTTTTTATATATATCATAATTTAATTTTGTTTATAAATTAAATAATACATTGATTTCCTTTTATATAAAAAAACTGTTTAATTGCTTTTTTTTTAGTTAATTAAAAGTACATAAAACATTAATTTCTTAAAACCATTTTCTTTTCTTTGATTAAATCCTTAGCTTTGTACATAAAAATACTAATCAAAATACACTAACATTAATACATGATTTTTCTTTAAGTTAAATACTTTTATTTTCTTGAAATATTTTGTTTTGTACATATTAACAAAATACGAGAATACAAAATTAAATAAACAAAACACTTAATTTTTCATTAAGTTCACATTCCACAACTTATAAATAAATTATACACTTACACAAATACATTTACAATACGCATTTTATCTTTTCATACATTGATACATTTGCTTGTCCCTTTTTTACATTGCTATTACTTTACATTTGAGATTGCGATTGATTCGATTTGGTTGTAAATTATTTGGATACTACTCTCCTACAAGTCTCATCCCCCATTTGTGAATAATTGTACCCCTATCCCCGGATACTCATTTGTAATAGTTTAGGACTTTAAATTCCCGCAATTTATCGCTTTCGAATTATACCATGGTTAGACCTAGGGTTTGTATGTACATAAAATCAAAATGCTAGATAACCTAATACAAAGACAAATACATGAAATCAATACACAATCACACTCGCACCCCTAGGGTAATCCCGCTTGTTGCCTTCCAAAATGGGCCATGCTTGCACGTCGAGTTTCTTTGGCAAAACAATTCAAATGATCATAAGTCCCTCGATGACGCTTTCGAAAGTTGCCTAATCAAGATGATCATAGTCCCTTCAAGCAAAATTGCCAAAGACACTTAGCACCATTGCATTCATGGTCCATACGATGACCCGCGCCTGTCCCATTAAACATCCTAAACACAAGATTGTCCACCAAATACAATGGTGGAACAAAATTGTTAAAAAGGGTTAAAACATGAGAAAAACCTTTGAGTAAATTTAGGGGTAGACAAAACTCTTAGTTACTTGACAAACTTGCAAAAACACTTGCCTACTTTTCAAACCACACTCCACAAATACTTTCAAAACAAACTGTCAAAAACATTTGAAAAATCTTTTCGAAAAGATACACACCTTTGTATATACTCAAACACGAGTTATTACAACGGTTGCTAAGACAAGGCATCTTCTTCAAAAACATTTTCAAAACACACACACACACACACACACACACACCACAATTTCAAGCAATTTGAAAATCAAAGGCAAGTGATCTAAAACCAAGTAACTAAGAGCCCATGGATAACCATGGATGAAAAGGATGCTAATACCTTTCCTTTTCATAATCTACCCCCCGAACCCACAAAACATCTCAAAAGGTTTTTCCTGTGCTTTTTAACCTTTCCTTTAGGATAAAATAAAAAGTCGGTGGCGACTCTTGCTAAACTGAACAAGTGCGAAAACAAACGCAAAACCTCAAGTCAGTTCTCCCACCGTATCACAGAACTGGCGACTCTGCTGGGGATTTAAATTTAAAAGTGGGGTTACCTTAGGGTTTAGATCACCTTTACATTCTTGCTTTGATTGCTTTACCTTTTTTTGTTCCTTGTTTGGGTTTGTTGAAAATCCTACACCCGAATTTGGGGCACCTTTTTAGGTAAATAGAAATAAAACTGTGAGGGAACTGTGCGGGGTATATCGACATGGTTGAAGCAGTAAGCTATGTTAGTGTGACATATTTGTGAGTACCGGTAACCCTTGAGTTCAATCAAGGAGAGTACTAGAGTGTTACATATCACTTCTACATTTTGCTTCAAAAACAAGAAACTTGTCCAACACATGAGAACTTGAACACCAGCCAAGATAAACTTATGCAAACAGTTTGAACATATTTCTCACACCCCTCTGAGCCAGAAACACGATTGCTTGAGCCTCTAAACACCCCATAGCCAGAAATCACATTCCATTGGCAAAACAGGGCAGAATCTGCAACTTGAGTTCCATAGCTCAATTGGCTCGTGCGTTTTGCCCCAAGTTGCTTCAAACACCTTCCATTCAACTCATCCAAGCTATCCCAAACCTCAAACACCAACTGTAACTCCATTTACAGAGTTTTCCATTTTCATTTTGAGCTTGTGCAGGTTGAGTTCTATAGGCTGATTCAAGTACATTCAAGGCAAGCAGGCTATTAGAGAAGGTCAAATGAAGTCCAAGCAAGCTCCCAGACATCTCAAGCCTTGTTAAAAAGCTCTACATTGCCCTACACGAAGTCAGCTGAAACAGGTTTTTGTCAACTTCCTATCTCTCTATTTAGGAACATTTAGCCTTAGGTTTGTGAATAAGAAATCTAGTATTCATTGCCATGAAGCTGTACATATTCTCAGTTTTCATTTATATTAAGCATGCTAAGAGAATTTCATCCATGAACATACTGAAAAAACTAGGTTAGATTTTAGGGCCAGAGAAATTATCTCTGGTCTTTGAGAGTTAAGACAAGTTCTTTATATGGTTGAAATCGTCTTGAAATGCTCTACAAGTTTGATGTTATGTGTTTTTACAATAGAGCTCGTATACATGATCTGGTGTTTGAACAGGGCGCACGCATTTTCAAAATCTGAAGGTTGAAGATGAAGTTGGTTTGGGATGGGCTTGGCCTGGCTCACTATTGACACCCCCTGGCCCATTTTCTTGATATTTTATATTTTTGAATTTTTATTTCCATTTCTGATTTTATTTAATAGTCCCAAATATAAAAAATGCTCAAAAATATTTTCATAATTTTTTCACATTTATTTTGCATTTTATTTTTATTTTTCTAACATCAAAAGCAATTTAAATACTTTTATCTTATTTATTAAAACTTGAAAATAATATATAAATTATACTTTTATATTTTTCTTCATTTTTATCCACACTGAAAATATTTTCTAAAATATATTTTGTATATATAAAATATTACACTTTTACTTTTATTATTAAATATACTTAACAAATACTTTTTCTAAATAAATTTTATCTTTTTCACATATACTATTTTATTTTTATTGTATATAAATAAAATAATTAATATTTACTTTCTTAAAGAAAATTAGGGTTTTACCCTTAACCAAATAAAATTAATCTTTTATTTATTTCTTTATCTTTTTACATCAAATATTTTTACATACATAAATAAACAAAAACCTTTTTTCGCGCATAATTCATTTTATTTGATATATTTATTTTTTTCATTTAAATATTGTCCATTTAATATTTATGCCTTGGAATTCAATTTGGATGTAATAGTAAACTAGGGTTTATATTTCTTGTCAAATACACCCCCATTCAAAGATTGTACCCCCATCCCCATAATCATGTTGTAATAGCCTAGCCTTTTAATTCTCGCACTTTATGCTTCCAATTATGCCATGATTAGAGATTAGGGTTTGTATGCAAAAAATCCAAAATCAACAATTAGCTTGACCTAATACAAGACAAAAATGCATGAAAATGACAACACAATGCACACAAGCACCCCTAGGGTTTCATCCACTTGTTGCCTTAAAAACATGGCCATGGTATGCATGCTAGGTGTCTTAGCAAAATCAAACAAAAATAAAAGATCATAGTCCCTCGATGACGCTATCTTGGTTGCCTATACAAAAATGATCTAGTCCCTCAAAAAACTTGCTAAGATACTTGGCAATATTGTTATCATGGTCATACGATGACCCACGCCTGTCCCGTTTAACATCCTAATACAAGGTTGTTTACCAAATGCAATGGTAAAACAACACTGTCAAAAGGGTTAAAAACATTAGGAAAGATATTTGAGTAAACTAGGGTAGATAGCTGTTGTACCCCAAAATTTGCCCTTCCATATTCCTCAAGATTTGTCAAGAATGATCTTCAAATTGCTCAAGATGGCTCAAGGATTGTATAGTCAAACCACCTCCTAAGACAGCTGTAATTAGGGTTTTGGTTATTTCAAAGAATTTGGGGTTTTCAATGGTTCAATCAAGTCTCATAGGCCTCTATACATTCTCAAGCACCTACATGCCAAATCTCAAGACTCACAGTGCCAATTTGTACAGTCAAAAGCCTCATTTGACCTACAGTCAACTGCAAGGGCAAAATGGTCATTTTGCAGTCAAAAGTCAGAATTTTTGGTCAACATCTTATTTTGAGTTCACAATCATCATTTGATCAAGTCTTGATCATGATTCCACAAGCATAGCTCAAAAATCATCAAGATGCAAAAAGTTACTATTTTTGGACAGTAGAAAAGCCAACTGTATCTTGACCAGGGCATAACGTTTTCATGGTTTGTCAGAAAAATTCCATCCAATGCTCATTTTGAAGGGGATGCAATTTCCTATAATCCATCTTCACACTCCAAGTCCAAGAAATGCTCTCACAAGAAGTTATCAATTTCTACATTATAGGTCAATTTCAAAAGTCAACAAATGTACACTTTGAGTCAAAGGCCATAACTTGAGATTGGTAAATCCAAATGACATGGGACGAAAGGCATTGGTTAGAGGACTTCAATAGCTTTCCAAAATGTCCAAGAACATGGTCATATGATCAAAATTGAGCAAGTTGTGCATTGGAGAAGTTGGGAAATTTTCATGAATTTGCAAAAGTCAACTTTGCTCAAAACACCTTATTTTTGCTAATGGGCCTCAAATCTCTTCTTGAAACTTTACCCATGACCTATGCATGACTCATCAATCTTAATTGAATTTATTTTCTTATTTTTATTGATTAACTGGATTTTTAATTGATATTAATTCATTTAATCAATTTAAATTGTAGGAAAATACAAGATTTGGTTTTTAAATCTTTTTGTGAAGCAAATATGACCTAAAAATGCTGGCAAATTCGTGCACAAGTCAAAGATATCAAAAAATCCAAAATTGGCAAGTTTGTTCAATCATGAAAATCAAGAATATTTGATTTTTCAATCAAGGATTCAATCATCAATGCAATGGATATTGGCCCAGCTTTTTGAATTGCCTTATACATATGCAAGCAAACCCTGATCAAAAGGACGTGAAAAAGCTGCAGAAACAACCCTGCCATATTCAAGAAATTCCAAGAAAATTGAAAACTGATTTTTGCATTCTAGGTCGATTCAAGGGTTCTTGTTGATTCTAATACATTGCAGGAGGTCCCAGGGACGTTTTGCAATCCAATTCAGGCATCAAAGCTTAAAGAATCAAGGAATATAGAACCACGGTTTGGCTTTTTTATTCAGAATCGTATTTCTTAATTCATGCATATTTAACATGCTTTTGTGTTTGATTTGTGTTGCTAGGAACCATACGAATCTAATGGCATAATTTAATTGAGTTATAACGCCCTGAATCAAAAGATGCCATGATCAATTTCTAGGGTTCTTGAGCTTTGAAATTGGGGCTTTCTGAACCAAGCAAAATTAGGACTCATAAGACACATGGTTGAAATCGTTAGACCCAGACGAACAAGACCAATACCTCGCAAAATATTTATATAAACTGTGGTGCTAATCGCTATTTTTCCTTGCAGTGGTTAGTGGGGGTTAAAAACCCCCGCTATCTAATATTATTTATGCAGAACGAATGAAGAAGATGATGAGGTGTTGGCGTCCCATTGGTTAATTTGAAAAAGCGCGCGTTTGTTTTTGTTTGACAGCATATTGACTTGTTTTCTCATATAATAATTGCCTTGTATTCCACTAATGAATTAAACAAGCTGGTTGAGTGGCTGAGGCGTTGGCATGTGAACATTGGGACCTGGGTTCGAATCCCAGGTCCCCCCCAAAACATTATTATTTTTATCTCACATGTATTCACATGCATGATTCAAGAGGGAGTCCACCATGCACTTCAAATTCCCAGGCGCCAGATGTCTCCAGACATGCATCCAATGGTCATGGGTGAAAGATCATCATGCTCCCTAGTAAATGAGCGTGCAGGGAATCCTGGAAAGTCAAATGAGGCTTGAACAATTGGGCCTTGAGAATTCCAGAATCACCTCCAAAACTGGGCCAGCACCCCCCTTTCAAGTTTATCCCTTTTCTTTTCTATTTTTATTTCTTTTATTTTAATTATTTATTATAATTATTATTTTCACTAACCAAATTAATTTTTTAATAATAAAATCAGAAAACTAAAATATAATAATTTTTATTATTATTTATTAAAATTAATTTTACCCTTAATTAGTTATTTTGTAAATAAATACTAACATAATTAATTTAGTTTTTTAATTAGGTTAATTTTAATATTTTCACAATAAATCTAAAACTAATGTAGAATTAGGGTTTCTTGACAATTTTGACCATCTTTTATTTATTTCCTTGAAACATAAAAAACTCAAAAAATATTTCTTTCTTTTAATTAATTAGTTAGCTTAGGATTAATTTAATTAAGTGCAAAATAACCAAAAAAAACTTCCTTCTTTCTCAAAAAAGGGTCAAAACCCTAAGACTCTCCGATTCAATTTTCTCTCGCGCGTATGTTTGTTTTATTAATTTTTGATCCATATTTATGTATTTGCTCCGGGGATGTAATAGCTTTAATTAGGACTTTTTATCACTTTCATTTTAATTTCCCGCAATTTACTTTTTAAGGGTTTGTTTTTGGCGATGTAAATACCCGACGCTTTGTAATAGTTTAGCTTTATTTTCTGCAACTATTAACTGTTAGATGTATGCTAAATAGGCTATGCATGACAAGACTTCTCTTAAATTAAAATCAATCGTAGCTTACCATAACATGTACAAAGATAACTTAACATGAAACTTGACACACTCGCACATGCCACTCCTAGGGTACGCCTCACTTGGTTTCCTCGACGTGTTCATTAAGTATAGGGTGTTTTAGAGGTCGCCCTCCTGTCTAAAGATCAAAGTTGCCTCGAAACGGTTGCCTCGATAAAAAACGATCTAAGACATTAGGGTTACCGCTAAGGCGTCTGTGATCGATGGAAATAGAACTGACTGTTTTTTTAGCTGGTTTCGCGAAATGTCGCGGTAAGCAAGAGTCGCCACCGTCTTTTATGTTCTCCAATATGGAAAGGACAAAAGCACAGCAAAATTCCTTATTCGAGAATGTTTCTCGGTTCGGGAGGTAGATTTATAGAAAGGGAAGGTGTTAGCACCCTTTCTATCCGTGGTTATCCACGGGCTCTTAAGTACTTGCTCTTATGTTTTCAAAAGATGTTTGCTTTTCAAATGTGTGTGGGTTTTGAAAAAGTTTCGTTTGAAAGATTTGTAAGTAACTCTTGTATCAGTCCTCAAGAGTGTATGAAAAATTTGTTTGAAAACTTTTTGAAAGTGTAAGGTGTGAAAAGTATTTTGTTTGTTTTGAAAAGAGCAAGTACCCATGAGTCATCTACCTACCCTAAGGAATTAAGCTGTGTAAGAGTCCTTTAGATAGTGCTATCCCACCATTGAGAGGTAGGTAGCACCATCGTCGAAGGTGTTCGGGTCAATTCGATTATAGGGACAGTATGGTCACCGAAGCAATGGTAGGACATCTTAGAAGTAACCCTAATGTCCTAGATCCTTTTATCCGAGGCAACCGTTTCGAGGAAACTGGATCTTTAGACAGAAGGGCGACCTCTAAGACACCCTATACTTGATGACCACGTCGAGGCAACCAGTGAGGCGTACCCCAGAAGTGGCATGTGTTTTGTGTGTTGTGTTTCAGTTAATGTTTTATCTTGTACATGTTATTTGTGAGCTACGGATTAATTTTATTTACATACATTCTTTCATGCATTTTTTTAACAGTTAGGAGTGCGGAAAGTAAATTGCAGAAAGATAAATTCTACGCTATTACAAGGCGCGGGTTTATACATCGCCAAAAAAACAAAGACCTGTTTCGTAAAATAAAGTGCGGGAAAATTAAAGAGAGCAAAATTCCTAATTCACTATTACATAGCTGGAAGCAGTTACATAATAATCAAAATAAAATAAATGCGCGCGAATAAAAATTAATCGGGAATGCCTTAAGGGATTTGACCCTTTTAAGAAAAGAAATGAATTTTTTTGTCTTTTTTTGTGATTAAATGAAATTAAAACTAATTGTTAAACTAATTAATTAATTAATTAAAAAAAATAAAAGTTTTTTTTTGTATTTTTATGTTTTTAATGAAATAAAATAAAAGGAAATAAAATTAAAAGTTAATTTTACCTAATTCTAAATCTATTTTAATTATTAAGAAAAAAAGAAGTTAAAGTTGCCTAGTTAAAAAAACTAATTCAATTTATTAATATTTATTTACAAAATAATTACTTAAATGAAATTATGCGCAGTATTTTTTCGACTATGTCCGTGCTCTCAGGAGATTTGCCCCAAGTTGGTTGGCCTTTTGAGAGATTCTCCGAATCTTGACTTAACTGCCCCAGATAATAGACCATGATCATGTCTACCCCTTGGTTGGAAGTACTTTTGTTCACTTAGATATTCGTCGTGCGGATTTCTCTGTTGTTCGAACAAATAGTCATATGCAAACAATGTTATATTAAAAATGCAAAGCTTATGTCTGTCTTGAAATTTTTGAAAATGCATTTTCAGTAAAACAAGCAAATTTTGTAAAATGTGATGTCAACTCAGTATTTTACAGCAAGCCTTAAGGAGTCAGGATACCTTTCGTAACAGTATGCCTTCGAACTAACCCATGCTTCAACTAGGACTTTTTAAGGGTTATAACGTGGCCTGGTTCACGGTTTAAGAAACAAAGGATAAAGGCTCAAATTATATTTGTACCCACCCGCTCTTCGTGATGTTCTTCAAACCTAAACTCAGTTGATCGTGCGTTAGACCTTGTTCGAGTCTTTGTCCTAATATTCCCATGATGGTTCGGATGTTGCCATTTTATTTTGAATAGGAGGTCATTTCCTTGTTGAGGGTTTGCAGGTCCTCTTTTCTTTTTCTTTTTTTATTTCGTTATCCCTATTTTTTCCTGAACTGTTTCTTTTGTGATTACAGTCAGCGGGATGCCCCAGTTTTGTAAGGCTCCTTCATAGGTTTTGACTTATTGGGCTTTAAAATTTTTTTTGTAATGACTGCCTGTCTTTATGATTATTCAGGACCATCACTGTCTTTTCGTCTCGGAAGGACTTCTTTGGTGCCATTCGTTGTGCACTTGGATCAGTTGAGAGAACTACCCTGCCCCATGTTATGATTAAGGGTTTTAATTTTCGAAAAGAAAAACTCCTATTTCTTTGGCTCAGAGGGGTTGACTAGGGATTATCTTCCTTATAACTCAAGTGTTTAGGAATTGAAACAATGCCTGTACCTCATCAGCGGGGTCTGTTCAAAAGCATACTGTAAAGATCATGGTATCGTTTTCGTCATTCTCCCTCAAGAGGCTTAGAATTATTAATTGAGAGTTGACATAAAAAAAATGAAAGCAGTTTGAATATAGCGAATGCGAATATATTGATTCAAAACAGACATATGCGATGCATTGATAAAGTAAAAGAGTTTGACATGAACAAATGTTTGAACAATCAAAGAAAAATACAACTTGAACATTCGAATGAACAAAAGCTTCTCAGTTTGCACTAGTCATCTCAGATGGAAGATTCTCAGCAGAAGATTTTCATTTTGCCACCCGGCATGAACTCCAGCACCCTTCCGTCGATCAAGTCCTGGATCTTGTTCCTCAAGCTCCAACAGTCGTCAGTGTCATGTCCAGGACTGTCAGAATGGTAGGCACACCTTTCATCAGGATTGTACTTTAGGGAGGTTATGTTGAGCTTCTTGGGAGGATCCTTTAAAGCAATCAGCTTGACCTCCAACAAGCGTTTCAGTATTAGTGAGGATGGCACACCAGTCTCCGAGAAATGTCTTCCAGACGTATTTTGCTTACGCCAATTACCCTGTTGACGCTGGTGAGGTTGATGCTGGGCTTGTGACCCCGAAGCAAACTGAGGAGCTTTTCCCTTGTCTTCTTGCCCCACAGGTGGTTGAATGATGGCTTGCTCTTCAACCTTAGATGTTTGCCCCAGTTGGTTATCCCGAAGCAGTTGGTTGACGAGAACCCTGAGCTCTCCTTGTCTTTGAGATAAGTCTTGGATAAGAGCCATTTGCCCCAGCATCTGGGTTCTCATTACATCCACCTCAGCTTGCAGATGTTTCAGTCGTTCGTCCTTGTCGTCTTCGGGACTCTTCCTGACCAAATTCCCCATGAGGAGTGTTCTCAACTCTTCCTGCCCCTTGGATAGATTTAGGAGGATCTCCCCGAACCGAGTCTCTTGAGCATGAAGATCCTGGTTGTTTTGTTGGGAAGCCATTGCTGAAATAAACAGCGAAGATGGTAAGTGACCTGTCAAAGGAGTACCTGTAATGCCATGATGTGTATGTATACATGCAATGTTTTCAAGGATCTCGCGGGGTAAACAAGAAACTTGTTAGAATTTGAATTTGGGTAGCTTGATTGAAGGAACTTCATGTTGCTTGGAGTCCTTCTTCAAGAGTCAAGGCTCACCATATCGAGTGGGTTATAGCCCCTGACTCAAGTTATCAACCTTGGCTAGAGGAAAATAAATCCCCTTTGCCCCTTGCTAGACATTTTGATTCATCATGACCTGCACCACAGACCCTTGAGATCCTTGAAATGGGTTAGTCCTTATGCAGGATGTATGCAATGGTATGATGGCATGATGTTATGCTATGTGTGGAGTAATGTAGGTAAACCCTATTATGAGTCCAGATTAAGGACTGTAAACAAACCTGCAAGAAACTCAAGTGTTAGATAACAAGTATGCAAGTAGTCAAGTTTGAAGGCACACAAGTCACACAAAGAGCCCTTAGAGTTTAGGCCAGCATGAAGTTTGGGATACTACCCTCTTGAAGTTGGTGGGCTCAAAACCTGTCCTATCAAAAGTAACCGGGTTCTAAGGAGCTCAATATCATAGGGTTGTTTTCTATGTTCATTGTTTTGATTTAGCCAGTGAACTGGCGATCAAAATATTCCAAGAAAACAACCCTCAATGAGTGTAGTATCGAGTATCAACCAACTTCGGACTGCACCAAAGTCAGTCATCTCACTACCCCTAAAGAGGCCAGGATGGTCAAGTAAGGTTCCTAAGGTCAGTTGATGCTTCATGACACCACGCGGCGGCCCCGTACTCTCCTTGACTTGACTCAAGGGTTACCGGTACTCACCAAAGTGCCACATCAACGTAGCAAACTGCTTCAACCGTGTTGGTATACCCCGCACAGTTCCCTCACAGTTTGTTGCTACTTTCTAAGAGGTATCCCCCAGATCCGGGTTAGGGTCTATGAAACTCCCAAAACAGGCCCGCAATTTTAAAGCAAACAGATCAAGCAATTGAAAACATGATGATGAACTATTCCTAAGGTACACCTCACTTTATTAATTCCCCAGCAGAGTCGCCAGTTCTGTGATTGGTGGAAATAGAACTGACTGTTTTTTTAGCTGGTTTCGCGAAATGTCGCGGTAAGCAAGAGTCGCCACCGTCTTTTATGTTCTCCAATATGGAAAGGACAAAAGCACAACAAAATTCCTTATTCGAGAATGTTTCTCGGTTCGGGAGGTAGATTTATAGAAAGGGAAGGTGTTAGCACCCTTTCTATCCGTGGTTATCCACGGGCTCTTAAGTACTTGCTCTTATGTTTTCAAAAGATGTTTGCTTTTCAAATGTGTGTGGGTTTTGAAAAAGTTTCGTTTGAAAGATTTCTAAGTAACTCTTGTATCAGTCCTCAAGAGTGTATGAAAAATTTGTTTGAAAACTTTTTGAAAGTGTAAGGTGTGAAAAGTATTTTGTTTGTTTTGAAAAGAGCAAGTACCCATGAGTCATCTACCTACCCTAAGGAATTAAGCTGTGTAAGAGTCCTTTAGATAGTGCTATCCCACCATTGAGAGGTAGGTAGCACCATCGTCGAAGGTGTTCGGGTCAATTCGATTATAGGGACAGTATGGTCACCGAAGCAATGGTAGGACATCTTAGAAGTAACCCTAATGTCCTAGATCCTTTTATCCGAGGCAACCGTTTCGAGGAAACTGGATCTTTAGACAGAAGGGCGACCTCTAAGACACCCTATACTTGATGACCACGTCGAGGCAACCAGTGAGGCGTACCCCAGAAGTGGCATGTGTTTTGTGTGTTGTGTTTCAGTTAATGTTTTATCTTGTACATGTTATTTGTGAGCTACGGATTAATTTTATTTACATACATTCTTTCATGCATTTTTTAACAGTTAGGAGTGCGGAAAGTAAATTGCAGAAAGATAAATTCTACGCTATTACAAGGCGCGGGTTTATACATCGCCAAAAAAACAAAGACCTGTTTCGTAAAATAAAGTGCGGGAAAATTAAAGAGAGCAAAATTCCTAATTCACTATTACATAGCTGGAAGCAGTTACATAATAATCAAAATAAAATAAATGCGCGCGAATAAAAATTAATCGGGAATGCCTTAAGGGATTTGACCCTTTTAAGAAAAGAAATGAATTTTTTTGTCTTTTTTTGTGATTAAATGAAATTAAAACTAATTGTTAAACTAATTAATTAATTAATTAAAAAAAATAAAAGTTTTTTTTTTGTATTTTTATGTTTTTAATGAAATAAAATAAAAGGAAATAAAATTAAAAGTTAATTTTACCTAATTCTAAATCTATTTTAATTATTAAGAAAAAAAAAGTTAAAGTTGCCTAGTTAAAAAAACTAATTCAATTTATTAATATTTATTTACAAAATAATTACTTAAATGAAATTAATAAAGTATTTTTTGGTTTTTTATAAAAATGTTAATTATGTTAATAGTTGATAAAAGGGAAAAATAAAAATAAGATAAATAAAATATAAAAATGAAAATTGCAAACCCAAGGGGGTTTTGGGCCAGATTGGAGGGTGTATATGGAATTATGAGGCCCATTCGCACAAAGCTTCATTGGCTTTCTGGATTGAATGGGGCGCTGGTTGACTCCTGAGCATGGTGCTCATCATTTTCTGGCCTTTGGATCTGCTTCTGAGGCCACTTAGTGCTCTCCTGGATGAGGTGTATGATATGCCTTCTTTTGGAACGCTGCAAGCAAGTATGAAAAGAAAAATAATATAACGCGTTAGGGGGACCTGGGGATACTTACAGTGCTTGATAATGGACCTTAGGACGTGGCAAGGGTTGCTTTAGCTTTAGGATATGGCAAAGAAGAGAGTCACGTTCTCCTCTTGGCCTGAAAATGCTTGCAAAAACTCCTTTTGATCTCACACTTTTTTTGACAAATTTTGAACTTTGCTCTGGCCGTTTGTGCACTTTTTCTAGGTTGTGAATGAGGCTTGCAAGGCTTGTATATATAGTAATGAGTGAGAATCAGTCACTATTATGAGCTCTTAATCATTGCAATTAAACTTTGGATTTCTCCATAACCACCATTAAAGCAACTTGCCAATTTTGTTCAAATTTGAATTTTATGCTTAAAATGGACCTTACACGAATTTGGTAGGTGCATTATGCTTCATCAAGGTCATTCAAACCACAAGATATCATTGAATTAATTTTTTTGATTTTTATTTGAATTTTATGGATTTAAAATGAATTAAATCAATAAAATTAAATAAAAAATAGAAAAATTAATGTTTAATCTTGAAATTAATCATGAGACACGTGGGTGGCATGACAAGGCTGAACCAAGTGGAAAAAAGTGGGCCCTTTTGTCAAAAATTGATGTTTCAAGGATAATTGACTTTGGTCATTTCACAAAAATTTCCCAACTTCTCCAATGCATATCTTGCTCAATTTTGATCATATGAACATGTTTTTGGACATTTTGGAAAGATCTTGAAGTCCTCTAACCAATGCCTTTGGTCCCATGTCATTTTGATTTACCAATCTCAATTTATGGTCTTTGACTTAAAATTCCTTTCTGTTGACTTTTGAAAATGACCTATAATGTTGAAATTGATAACTTTTTGTGAGAGCGTTTCTTGGATTTGGAATGTGAAGATGAATGTAGGAAATGTCCTCCCCTTCAAAATGAGCATTGGATGGGATTTTTCTGATGAATCATGAAAAAGTTATGCCTTGGTCAAGTTACAGTTGACTTTCAGCTGTCCAAAAATAGAAACTTTTGACACCTTGATGATTTTTGAGCCATTCTTGTGAAATCATGGTCAAGATTTGACCAAATGATGATTGTGGCTTCAAAATGAGATGTTGACAAAAATTTTTGACTTTTGACTGCCAAATGACCATTTTGCCCCTACAGTTGATTGTGAAGCAATTAGGGTTTTTGACTGTGCAACCCTCTGAGAGATCTTGAACCATTTGTGGATGATTCTTGTCAAAACTTTGAAGAATATGGGAGGGCAAATTTTGGGGTACAACAGCGTCCTACCATTGCTTTAGTGACCATTCCTTCTAGAGATGGTTCAGATGTGACCCAAGCATGGCGACATTCTGATACTTATTCCAGATTCCTTCCAGAGACAGTTCAAATGTGACCCAAGCATGGCGACATTCTGATACTTATTCCAGATTCCTTCTAGAGATGGTTCAGATGTGACCCAGACATGGCGACATTCTGATACTTATTCCAGATTCCTTCTAGAGATGGTTCAGATGTGACCCAAGCATGGCGAAATTCTGATACTTATTCCAGATTCCTTCTAGAGATGGTTCAGATGTGACCCAAGCATGGCGACATTCTGATACTTATTCCAGATTCCTTCCAGAGACAGTTCAAATTTGACCCAGATATGGCGACATTCTGATACTTATTCCAGATTCATTCAAGAGACAGTCCAGATACGATCCAGATTCGGATGTCATTCTGTCACTCACTCAGATACAGTATGGATACACCCTAGACACGGCGATCATTCTACTACTCATTCAGACGTCAGCAATTAGACACAGACTAGATACGCCCCAGACACGGAAGCCATTCTATTTCTCATTCAGATTCAACTATCAACTTCAAGTGCAGATACACTCCAGACATGGAAGTCATTCTGTCACTTATCCAGATCCCAGTTACAACACAGATACGCTCCAGACACGGAAATCATTCTACTACTCATACAGATCTCAATGTCAAATACAGTTCAGATACGATCCAGATTCGGATGTCATTCTGTCGTTCTCTCAAATACAGTTCAGATACGATCCAGATTCGTATGTCATTCTGTCACTCATGTTTCTGATGCATCCAGTCAAGGGAGACAAAACTAGTCAAATCGATTCCTAAAGATTTTTCTGAGGCAATCCAGTCAATGGAGACAAAACCATTTAAATCGATTCCTAAAGATTTTTCTGATGATAACCCGTAAATAGAGACAAAACCCGTCAATAGAGACAACCCGTCAACAAAGACAACCCACCATGAAGCAACCCTACACAGGTTCCTTCCTTCCAAGATGCAGTTTTACGCAGACTCATCCTCAGGCAACCCTACACAGGTTCCTTCTTTCAACTTACAAAGTTACAATTCAACTAACAATCTCTAGATGGCATCTATAAGCCCATCCTCCTATCTATCATATCTCCAAATGGCATCTGTAAGGCCATTCCCGACATCACCATGCTGATACTACACTATGCGAGTGCAAATTTCTGGGCACTTTAGTGTTCAATCATCTTCCACCTTCGGATCACGAAAGGTACGCAAGCCAATCTACATCCTCAGGTTTAAGAAGATTGAACAGGGGCAACTGTTGTACCCCAAAATTTGCCCTCCCATATTCCTCAAGATTTGTCAAGAATGATCTTCAAATTGCTCAAGATGGCTCAAGGATTGTACAGTCAAACCACCTCCTAAGACAGCTGAAATTAGGGTTTTGGTTCTTTCAAAGAATTTGGGGTTTTCAATGGTTCAATCAAGTCTCATAGGCCTCTATACATTCTCAAGCACCTACATGCCAAGTCTCAAGACTCACAGTGCCAATTTGTACAATCAAAAGCCTCATTTGACCTACAGTCAACTGCAAAGGCAAAATGGTCATTTTGCAGTCAAAAGTCAGAATTTTTGGTCAACATCTTATTTTGAGTTCACAATCATCATTTGATCAAGTCTTGATCATGATTCCACAAGCATAGCTCAAAAATCATCAAGATGCAAAAAGTTACTATTTTTGGACAGTAGAAAAGTCAACTGTATCTTGACCAGGGCATAACTTTTTCATGGTTTGTCAAAAAAATTCCATTCAATGCTCATTTTGAAGGGGATGCAATTTCCTACAATCCATCTTCACGCTCCAAGTCCAAGAAATGCTCTCACAAGAAGTTATCAATTTCTACATTATAGGTCAATTTCAAAAGTCAACAAATGTACACTTTGAGTCAAAGGCCATAACTTGAGATTGGTAAATCCAAATGACATGGGACAAAAGGCATTGGTTAGAGGACTTCAAGAGATTTCCAAAATGTCCAAGAACATGGTCATATGATCAAAATTGAGCAAGTTGTGCATTGGAGAAGTTGGGAAATTTTCATGAATTTGGAAAAGTCAACTTTGCTCAAAACACCTTATTTTTGCTAATGGGCCTCAAATCTCTTCTTGAAACTTTACCCATGACCTATGCACGACTCATCAAGCTTAATTGAATTTATTTTCTTATTTTTATTGATTAATTGGATTTTTAATTGATATTAATTCATTTAATCAATTTAAATTGTAGGAAAATACAAGATTTGGTTTTTAAATCTTTTTGTGAAGCAAATATGACCTAAAAATGCTGGAAAATTCGTGCACAAGTCAAAGATATCAAAAAATCCAAAATTGGCAAGTTTGTTCAATCATGAAAATCAAGAATATTTGATTTTTCAATCAAGGATTCAATCATCAATGCAATGGATATTGGCCCAGCTTTTTGACCTAATTCAATTGCCTTATACATATGCAAGAAAACCCTGATCAAAAGGACGTGAAAAAGCTGCAGAAACAACCCTGCCATATTCAAGAAATTCCAAGAAAATTGAAAACTGATTTTTGCATTCTAGGTCGATTCAAGGGTTCTTGTTGATTCTAATACATTGCAGGAGGTCCCAGGGACGTTTTGCAATCCAATTCAGGCATCAAAGCTTAAAGAATCAAGGAATACAGAACCACGGTTTGGCTTTTTTATTCAGAATCGTATTTCTTAATTCATGCATATTTAACATGCTTTTGTGTTTGATTTGTGTTGCTAGGAACCATACGAAGCTAATGGCATAATTTAATTGAGTTATAATGCCCTGAATCAAAAGATGCCATGATCAATTTCTAGGGTTCTTGAGCTTTGAAATTTGGGCTTTCTGAACCAAGCAAAATTAGGACTCATAAGACACATGGTTGAAATCGTTAGACCCAGACGAACAAGACCAATACCTCGCGAAATATTTATATAAACTGTGGTGCTAATCGCTATTTTTCCTTGCAGTGGTTAGTGGGGGTTAAAAACCCCCGCTATCTAATATTATTTATGCAGAACGAATGAAGAAGATGATGAGGTGTTGGCGTCCCATTGGTTAATTTGAAAAAGCGCGCGTTTGTTTTTGTTTGACAGCATATTGACTTGTTTTCTCATATAATAATTGCCTTGTATTCCACTAATGAATTAAACAAGCTGGTTGAGTGGCTGAGGCGTTGGCATGTGAACATTGGGACCTGGGTTCGAATCCCAGGTCCCCCCCAAAACATTATTATTTTTATCTCACAGGTATTCACATGCATGATTCAAGAGGGAGTCCACCATGCACTTCAAATTCCCAGGCGCCAGATGTCTCCAGACATGCATCCAATGGTCATGGGTGAAAGATCATCATGCTCCCTAGTCAATGAGCGTGCAGGGAATCCTGGAAAGTCAAATGAGGCTTGAACAATTGGGCCTTGAGAATTCCAGAATCACCTCCAAAACTGGGCAAGCACCCCCCTTTCAAGTTTATCCCTTTTCTTTTCTATTTTTATTTCTTTTATTTTAATTATTTATTATAATTATTATTTTCACTAACCAAATTAATTTTTTAATAATAAAATCAGAAAACTAAAATATAATAATTTTTATTATTATTTATTAAAATTAATTTTACCCTTAATTAGTTATTTTGTAAATAAATACTAACATAATTAATTTAGTTTTTTAGTTAGGTTAATTTTAATATTTTCACAATAAATCTAAAACTAATGTAGAATTAGGGTTTCTTGACAATTTTGACCATTTTTTATTTATTTCCTTGAAACATAAAAAACTCAAAAAATATTTCTTTCTTTTAATTAATTAATTAGCTTAGGATTAATTTAATTAAGTGCAAAATAACCAAAAAAAACTTTCTTCTTTCTCAAAAAAGGGTCAAAACCCTAAGACTCTCCGATTCAATTTTCTCTCGCGCGTATGTTTGTTTTATTAATTTTTGATCCATATTTATGTATTTGCTCCGGGGATGTAATAGCTTTAATTAGGACTTTTTATCGCTTTCATTTTAATTTCCCGCAATTTACTTTTCAAGTGTTTGTTTTTGGCGATGTAAATACCCGACACCTTGTAATAGTTTAGCTTTATTTTCCGCAACTATTAACTGTTAGATGTATGCTAAATAGGCTATGCATGACAAGACTTCTCTTAAATTAAAATCAATCGTAGCTCACCATAACATGTACAAAGATAACTTAACATGAAACCTGACACACTCGCATATGTCACTCCTAGGGTACGCCTCACTTGGTTGCCTCGACGTGGTCATTAAGTATAAGGTGTTTTAGAGGTCGCCCTCCTGTCTAAAGATCAAAGTTGCCTCGATAAAAAATGATCTAAGATATTAGGGTTACCGCTAAGGCGTCCTACCATTGCTTTAGTGACCACATGTCCCTATAATCGAATTGACCCGAAAAAACTCCAACGACGGTGCTACCTACTTCTCAATAGTGGGATAGTACTGTCTAAAGGACATTTACACAGCTTAATTTCTTTTGAGTAGGTAGAGGTTCTCAGGTACTTGCTCTTTCAAAACAAAAAATACTTTTTGCACCTACACTTTTCTGACAAAAGTTTTCAAACAAACACTTCATACACTCTTGAGGACAGACACAAGAGTTAAATCGAAGTTTTCAAACAAAACTTTTTTCAAAACCCACAAACACAAGAAAAGCAAAACCTTTTTGAAAACATAGTGAGCAAGTACCTAAGAGCCCGTGGATAACCACGGATAGAAAGGGTGCTAACACCTTCCCTTTCTATAATCTACCTCCCGAACCCGAGAAACATCTCGAAAAGGAATTTTGCTGTGCTTTTGTCCTTTCCTTGTTGGAGAAAATAAAAGACGGTGGCGACTCTTGCTTACCGCGACATTTTGCAAAACGCAAACGCGAACCAGCATTTCAAAACAGTCAGTTCTATTTCCACCGATCACATAACTGGCGACTCTGCTGGGGAAATTATAAAAGTGAGATGTACCTTAGGATTAGATCACCATGTTTTCAATTGTATTGCTCTGCATGCTTTAAAATTTATGGGCTTGTATCAGAGTTTCATAGATCCTAACCCGGATCTGGGGATACCCTTTAGGTAAGTAGCAATAAACTGTGAGGGACCTGTCCGGCGTAGACCGACACGGGTGAAGCAGTAGCTACATTGGTGTGACACCTTGGTCTGTACCGATATCCCTTGTGTTGGAACGAGGAGAATATGGGTCTTCTGAGGAGTCATTAAGCACCAACTGACCTTAGAACCTTAAATTGCCCAACTTGGCCATAGAACAGTAGCAGTATGCTACACTCATTAAGGATAAACTCTCGCGATGGTTCCGGCCGCAAGAAAAGGTTGCCAAACTGGAATTATGACCGATCGAGGGTAGTCAGTGATATTGAGATCCTCTAGAACACGGTTACTATTTTTTAGGACAGGTCTTAACCAAATGAAACTGAAAGAGGGTAGTACCTAAACTTCACGCCAGCCTGAAATCTAAGGGCTCTTTTGTGTGACTCGGGTGCCTTTACCATGTTTGCCTTTTGTGAATACTTGTGATGCGCCTTTATCATAACATCATAACATCATAACATTGCATACATCCTGCATAAGGACTAACCCATTTCAAGGATCTCAAGGGTTTGTGATGCAGGTCATGATGAACCAAATGTCTAGCAAGGGGCAAAGGGGATTTATTTTCCTCTAGCCAAGGTCGTTTGGAGATCAAAACATGAACTTGAGTCAGGGGCTATGACCCACTCGATATGGTGAGCTTGACTCTTGAAGAAGGACTCTCAGCAACATGAAGTTCCTTCAATCAAGCTGCAAAATTCAAATTCTAACAAGTTTCTTTGTTTACCCCGCGAGACCCTTGAAAACATTGCATACATATATCATACATATCATTGCATAACAGGTCACCCTTTACAGGTCTCTCATGTTCTCGCTGTTTATTTCAGCAATGACTTTCCAACAAGACAACCAGGATCTTCATACTCAAGAGACTCAGTTCAGGGAAATCTTCCTAAACCTATCCAAGGGGCAGGAAGAGTTGAGAACACTCCTCATGGGGAATTTAGTCAATGAAAGTCCTGAAGACAATAAGGACGAACGGCTGAAACATCTGCAAGCTGAGGTAGATGCAATGAGAACCCAGATGCTGGGGCAGATGGCTCTTATCCAAGGCTTAGCTCGGGAGCAAGAAGAGTTGAGAACCATGATCAACCAGCTTCATCAAGACAGATACAACAGTATGAAGCAAATAGTCAGGACTGAGGATAAAGTCATTAATCAACTTCCGAGAAGTCAAAGATTTGGTTTGATGAAGAATAGACCTCTCCAAGTTGCTACTACCTCACAGGTCCAACAAAGACCTTGCCAAGGACAATGGTCTGATCAGAGTAAGCCAAACATGCCCAGGAGTCAATTTACCAAGCTCAACATGCCGCTGTCTCAAGGTTTACAACACCTATTAAGATTGAATCTGGTGACGTTAAGGGACCCTCCTAAGAATCCCAACACAGCCTCCCCAAAGCACAATCTTGATGCAAGGTGTGCATACCATTCCAATAGCCCGGGGCATGATACTGATGGTTGTTGGACATTGAAAAACAAAATTCAAGACCTGATTGACGAAGGAGCTTTGGAACTCACACAAGACGGTCAGATTGAATTCTTTTGCCATCCCCCCAAGGTTCACCATTTGAAGTGACAAGTGCTGAGACGAGAAGACTTTTTGTTCATTAGAATTTTCAAGTTGTAATTTTCTTTTGATTGCTCGAACATTTATTCATGTCAAACTTTGTTACTTTATCAATGCATTGCATATGTCTGTTTTGAATCAATCCATTCGTATTCACTATATTCAAATTGCTTTCATTTCTTGTGATGTTCAACTCTCGATTAAAAAATTCTAAGCCTTTTGAGGGAGGATGACGAAAATGATATCAAAATCTTTACAGTATGCTTTTGAATAGACCCCGCTGATGAGGTACAGGCATTGTTTAAAATCCTAAACAGTGGAGTTATAAGGAAGATAATCCCTAGTCAACCCCTTTGAGCCAAAGAAGTTGGAGTTTTTCTTTTCACAAATTAAAACCCTTAATCACAACCCGGGGCAGGGTAGTTTTCTCAGTTGATCCAGGTGCATAATGAATGGCATCAAAGAAGTCCTTCCAAGACAAAAAGACAGTGATGGTTCCCTATAATCGTAAGGACAGGCAATCATTGTCTCTCAAAATAAAAGCCCAATAAGTCAAAACCTATGAAGGAGACTTACAAAAAACTGGGGGCATCCCGCTGACTGTAATCACAAAAGAAACAGTTCAGGCAAAAAGACAGGGATAATAAAATCAAAAAGAAAGAGACCCTGCAAACTCTCAACAAAAATGACTGCCTGTTCAAAATAAACTATCAGTATCCGAACCATCACCGGAATATCAGAGCAAAGATTCAAACAAAATCTAATGCACGATTAGCTGAGTTTAGGTTTGAAGAACATCACGAAGAGTGGGTGGGTACAAATAAAATTTGAGCCTTTATCCTTTGTTTCTTAAACCGTGAACCAGGCCACGTTATAACCCTTAAAAGTCCTAGCTGAAGCATGGGTTAGTTTGAAAGCGTACTATTACAAAAGGTATCCTGACTCCTGTAGGGCTTGCTGTAAAATCCTGAGTTTACATCACATTTTACAAAAATTCACTTGTTTTATTGAAAACTGCATGTTCAAAAAACTTCAAGACAGACATAAGCTTTGCATTCTTAGAATAACATTGTTTGCATATGACTATTTGTTCAAACAGCAGAGAAATTCGCACGACGAATATCTAGTGAACAAAAACCTTCTCAACAAAAAGGATCACATCAAGTGGAAAAACACTTCCAATCCAGGGGCACGACATGAGCATTGTCCATCATCTGGAGCAGTCGAGTCAAGATTCAAGGAATCTCTCAAGATACCGAATAGCCAGGGGCAAATCTCCGCCTGAGTCACTTGGGGCATGGGACATAAATTCCAGCAACGAATCTTGCATGATCAGACATCTTCTGGTAGTATGGCGACACAACACTACCGACGGTGACAACCCCTGCACTCTGAGAACGTGGACCTAGTCAAAAAAATACTACGCATAATCAAAGACCTGCTAGGTCCACTGGCCTAGGCAAAAATAAGGGCTTCCCGGTGAACCAAAAGGGTTCAGGCAAAAATAAGGGATGAAAATAAAAAAATCTGTACACCCGGCAAGTCGAAAACCTGAAAAGGCGGCTTGGGCAAAAATGGGTATCCCGGTGGACTGAAAACCCGAAAGGGAAATCCAGGCAAAAGTTAGGGATCAAAGCGTACGACTATGTTCCTTCATCTCGTCACTTGCCTACCAGAAGAAGACTTGTCAATCGGCAATAATCAAGGCCTCCGCATGCACTTTCTCCAGCAGAAACTGGGGCAATAAGAATTGTCCAAACTATACAGCTGCTCTGCTCACCAGATACCAGGGCAGGACCAAGATACCTTTACTCCCCACAGAGTAAGACAATAATGAAAGCTCTCCCCACCGAGACCCGCAACCATGGACGAATCGGCAATACTCCCCCCCAAGCAGAGTTAGTCTACCGTCAGTCCCGGAAGGTTGGGTATCCCCAGTAGGTCTTAATATTCCTCAGAGGAGTGTACGGATATTCCTTAGCAAATATCCCCGACAGTCTTAATATTCTTCAACAAAATATAAGAATGTTCCTTGGCGGAATACAAGATATCCTTAGTGGAGCCATTTCCCAGCGCAATCTAAAAAAGCTTCCCCGCCAGAGTTGAATCATCTTACCCAGTAGATCCTGGAAGCTTATCCCCTGCAAAATACCAATGCATCTCCCCAGCCATATTCAGAAGGTTATCCCCACAAGAGTTTAACTGGGTTATCCTCAGCAGGTTGCAACGGAAAGATCATCCCCAGCGAAGTTCTTTCTATCCCCAGCGGAGTTCATCGTCAAAATCCCCAACAAAGTTTATCAACGGAATCCCCAGCGGAGTTATCATTAAAATCCTCAGCAGAACATCTCTCCCCCACAGAGTATTTCCCCTCGGAGTAATCTCTTTCATCAAGTTTATTCCCCAACGGAGTTCTTTTCTCCTGCAGGTTAATTCTCACAATCATCTTCATCATCCCCAGCAGAAACGAAGAATTCAACGTCATCCTCTAGCAGCTATCCAGGATTTACTTTCCCCAGCTGAAACATCACATCTTCATACATCATGATACATGCATATACGCATCATACGAATAAAATCTCATTTATGTTGAGAATATCATTGCTTGATCCATCTCATGCATTGCATGTGACTGACCTTTACCTTTCAGGAAAGATGCAGTTAAGTTCTCAGCTTAGTCGAAGATCTGACCAATTCTTAAATCTCAATCGGATTATCCTCGGTCGAAGTTCAGATAAGGTTCTCAATCTCGACAATTTCTCTACATCATAGGGTAGACAAGTACTATAACCTCAACGATATACTCCATTGAGCACGAGTCAGTTCCTAGATCTTGATGTTCTCCTCCGTCATAGTACGGACCAGTTCTATAACCTCAGCGGTTTACTCCATTGAGCAAGAGATAGTTCAGATGTGACCCAGACATGGCGACATTCTGATACTTATTCCAGATTCCTTCTAGAGATGGTTCAGATGTGACCCAAGCATGGCGACATTCTGATACTTATTCCAGATTCCTTCTAGAGATGGTTCAGATGTGACCCAGACATAGCGACATTCTGATACTTATTCCAGATTCCTTCTAGAGATGGTTCAGATGTGACCCAATCATGGCGACATTCTGATACTTATTCCAGATTCCTTCCAGAGACAGTTCATAAGTGACCCAAGCATGGAGACATTCTGATACTTATTCCAGATTCCTTCTAGAGATGGTTCAGATATGACCCAGACATGGCGACATTTTGATACTTATTCCAGATTCCTTCTAGAGATGGTTCAGATGTGACCCAAGCATGGCAAAATTCTGATACTTATTCCAGATTCCTTCTAGAGATGGTTCAGATGTGACCCAAGCATGGCGACATTCTGATACTTATTCCAGATTCCTTCCAGAGACAGTTCAAATGTGACCCAGATATGGCGACATTCTGATACTTATTCCAGATTCATTCAAGAGACAGTCCAGATACGATCCAGATTCGGATGTCATTCTATCACTCACTCAGATACAGTATGGATACACCCCAGACACGGCGGTCATTCTACTACTCATTCAGACGTCAGCAATTAGACACAGACTAGATACGCCCCAGACATGGAAGCCATTCTATTTCTCATTCAGATTCAACTATCAACTTCAAGTGTAGATACACTCCAGACATGGAAGTCATTCTGTCACTTATCCAGATCCAGTTACAACATAGATACGCTCCAGACACGGAAATCATTCTGCTACTCATACATATCTCAATGTCAAATACAGTTCAGATATGATCCAGATTCGGATGTCATTCTGTCACTCTCTCAAATACAGTTCAGATACGATCCAGATTCGGATGTCATTCTGTCACTCATGTTTCTGATGCATCCAGTCAAGGGAGACAAAACCAGTCAAATCGATTCCTAAAGATTTTTCTGAGGCAATCTAGTCAATGGAGACAAAACCAGTTAAATCGATTCCTAAAGATTTTTCTGATGATAACCCGTCAATAGAGACAAAACCCGTCAATAGAGACAACCCATGAACTAAGACAACCCACCATGAAGCAACCTGTTGTACCCCAAAATTTGCCCTCCCATTTCCTCAACATTTTCTCATCACAAGACCCTTGGAGCTCAAGATCAAATTAGGGTTTGAGTTTGCACAAAGATGTTTTGACCTAAAATGCCCAAGATGACTTTCGTGCTTCATGTTGGACTCACAAGTTTATCCATACCAAGTTTCAAGCTTTGATTCCAATCTTTGCCCAGTCAATTAGACAGTTGACCTAGAAATTAGCTGTATTGGGGAAAAAGTCAATTGTGGTCAATTGACAGTCAAACCTCATGATTTTTGACCCACATCAACATTATGAACTCATATGGACCATTTGATCAAGTTTGGATCATAAATCCACAAGAAATTTGATCAGATCACCAAAAGGGCAAAATGGTCATTTTTAGGGTTTTGACTGCACAAAGGCAATTTTTGACTGTTTGACCTAACCAATGGCAAACCAAGCTCACATATGGACTCAAGGACTCAATGGAATTGTCTTGACATGTTCAACAAATTCAAAAGATCCCAAATGCACAAGTTTGACAGATGAATTCTCCAGTCAACTGAGCCAAATTTGACTGTATACTGAATAGTCAAACTTTGACTTTTTGGTCAAAATCAAGTGTCAAGATTCATTTTTCATCAAAACATGTCAAATTATGAAACTTGTTCATCAAGAAATCAAAAATCACAAATTAGGGTTTGAAATGAAGAAATTTTATAACTTAGAAATTTTCTAAGTTATGAAAATTCCTAATTTTTTCCTAACTTTGTCCCATTTTTTCATCAAGATAAATTTGGATTCAAACAAAACTCAAAACATGAAAGTTATATTCCATTGCAAAATCTACAACTTTGATTCACAAAGTTTGCTCAAAAGAAGCTTGTAGCTGAAGTTATAATTTTTGGAATAGGGGTGCAAAACATTCTTAACTTAGAAAAATTTTGACCTATTCTAGGCAGGATTTTTGCCCAACTTCATGGCCACTTTTCACATGCTTCCACTTGGAATTTCAATTTGCATTACAAATATGGATTGTAGTACTCATTACAAGCTTTCCAAATTATCCAAGAACTTCTCAAACACCCTTGTGGTTAGGGAGAATCGAATTTGTCAATATGGGCAAAAGTCACTTTGATTCATGGCCAAATGCATGTTCATAACTTAGGCATTTTTGAACTCAGCTTGCACTACTAGGTTACAGGCCTCTAATCTCATTTACACCCAATAATTAAATGCCAATCCATTGTGTTCTAGCATTATTTTGTGCATTTGGTCATTACATGAAGAATTAAGCCATATTTGGAAAAAAGCAAGTTATCCATTCTTGTAAAGAGTTGCTTTATGTCAAACACAAATCTAAGAAGTACCAAAGCATATCTTCTAGGCACAAAGTTAGGAACCAATTCCACTGATCAAGAGTGATTTGTGCAGCATGCTTGAGGGGCCTGTGGTAGCCTATATTGAAACTTGACAAACTTTGCTTAAGATAGAAGAAACTTGCATTTTGAAACACAACATTGAGTTCCTGTCAACACAAGCCTAAACAAACTTCTTGAACACATTCCAAACATCAAACCTGACCTGAAACACGAGCCAACCACATTCCAAACCTCATCAAACACAGAAACACCATTGTGCTGCACAAAACAGGGCATCCCTGCAGATTGAGTTGCACAACTCAGTTTGCTCGTGCGTTTTGGCCAAAGCTTGTTCAAACACACTCCCTACCATCCATTGAAGCTATCCCAAGCCCTAGCTACAGAATGTAACACCTCTAACCAAGTTCACCATTTTCATTTTTTCAGTTGTGCAGGTTAACTTCCATAGCTCGTTTCAGTTAGTTCCAAAGCAAGCTAGAGGTTGGAGAAGCATCCCTGGACCTCAAGCAAGCTATACAAGTCCTCACATTGCATTAAAAGTACCTCCATTGTCATACACGATTCAAGCTGAACAGGTAAGTTTTTGAACTTCTATATCTCTATCCAAGCATATTTAGGCTTAAGTTTGTGAAGAAAGCATGTTCTAATCATAGCCCTAAAGCCATCCATATAGTTACTTTCCATTTATTTTGTGTGTGCTGAGAGAATTTAAGACATGAACATTGAAAAAAACATAGGTTAGAAATTGGGGGAGAGGAAATTCTCTCTCATTTCTGAGAGTTAGAACAACTTTTTTATATGTATGGATTCGTGATTTAATGCTCTACATAGTTTATGTTGTGAGTTTTGGCTGAAAAACAAAGAATCAGGAGTTGTTGTTGAAGCAAGGAAGCGCGCGAATTTTCAAACAAAACTGGCTGGAGGTTGAAGAAGATAGACTTGGGCTGGGCCTGAGTCTTGTTTTTCTGTTTACACCACATTTTGCCACATACACCCCCTTGGCCCATTGTGCTTTATTTTTATCATTTTTGATTTTTTCTTTTTGTTTCTGACTTATTATTTTTTGTCAAAATATAAAAAATATTAAAAACATTTTTTCAACCATTTTTGCATTTTATTTGAATTTTATTTGTTTTATTTGAGTTTATACATATAAATAAATATATATATACTTTTATTTAAAATACTAAAAATAATACAAATACATTTTATTTTCTGATTTTATTTTATTTTATCTTTTGAAAACCATTTTCTAAAAAATATATATTTTTTGTAAATAATAAATATTCTTATTTTTGTACATATTTAATATATTTAGTAAATAATATAAATACTTATATATTTATTAGAATATTTAGGATAAAGACATAAAAATAATACATTTTTTATTTTTTATTTTTATTAATATTTAACCTCAAAAATCACCTTTTTTACAATATACTTCCTTTTTATTTATTTTTTGTATATAATTAATAAATATTGCATATAATAAATAATAAATACTTCTTACTTAGAAAATTAGGGTTTTGCCCTAAAAACATGAAAATACCCAAAAAAATTAACCTTTTTATTTTTGTTTATTTGTCACATGAAAAATACTTTTACATACATATAAAAATCATTTTTTGCATCTTGCATATTTATTGTATTTTATTTAATTATTGTACAATTAAATATCTTGTATATTCCATTTGGATTGTAATAGCCTAGATTTAAATTTCTTGCTAAATATCCCCATTTGAACATTTGTACCCCCCATCCCATAATTGTGTTGTAATAATTTAGGATTTTATTTTTTGCATTTAAAAGCTTTCTAAATATGCCATGATAGACTTAGGGTTTGTATGCAAAAATCAACCAAACAAATAGCTTGACCTAATTCAAAGATAACAAAGCATGAAAATGGACAACACCAATCACACTTGCACCCCTAGGGTTACTTCACTTGTTGCCTTCAATAATGGGCCATGTTGCATGTTGAGTTTCTTTGGCAAAAACAAAAATAAATCAAATGATCATAGTCCCTCGATGACGCTTTCGAAAGTTGCCTAAAAATGATCAAGCCCCTTAAAAGAAAAATTGCCCAAAGACACTTGGCACTATTGCAATCATGGTCTAAACGATGACCCGCGCCCGTCCCGTTAACATCCTAACACAAGATTATCCACCAAATACAATGGTGGAACAAAATTGTTAAAAGGGTTAAAACATAGAAAAAACCTTTGAGTAAATTTAGGGGTAGACAACTCTTAGTTACTTGAACAAACTTGCAAAAACACTTGCCTATTTTTCAAAACCACACTCCACAACACTTTCAAAACAACTTTCAAAAACATTGAAAACTTTTCAAAAGACATACACCTTTGTATACATTCAAACATGAATCATTACAAAGGTTGCCACCACATTGGCCTCTTTTCAAAACATTTTCAAAACACACACAAAGCACCATTTCAAACAATTGAAAGCACCATTTCAAACAATTGAAAATGCAAGGCAAGTGATCTAAGCAAGTAACTAAGAGCCCATGGATAACCATGGATAGAAAGGGTGCTAATACCTTCCCTTTCTATAATCTACTCCCCGAACCCAAGAAAACATCTCAAAGGTTTTTTTGCTGTGCTTTTTAACCTTTCCTTAGGATAAAATAAAAAGTCGGTGGCGACTCTTGCTCAACCGAAACATTTGCAAAAACAAACGCAAAACCTCAAGTCAGTTCTCCCACCGTATCACAGAACTGGTGACTCTGCTGGGGAAAATTTTAAAGTGGAGTAACCTTAGGGCTTAGATCACCCTCTTGCATGACTAATTGTTTGTTTTGATTGCTTTACATCTTGGCTCTCTTGTTTGGGTTTGAAGTCCTACACCCGGATTTGGGGAAACATTCATAGATAGCAATACGTTGTGGAAACTATGCGGGGTATACCGACACGGTTGAAGCAATAGCTATATTAGTGCGACATATTTGTGAGTACCGGTAACCCTTGAGTTCAATCAAGGAGAGTACGGGGCCGCTGAGTGATGTCACTAAGCACTAATGACCTAGAACCTTACTTGACCATCTTGGCCTTTCATTAGGGGTAGTGAGATGATCGGCTTTGGTGCAGTCCGAAGTTGGTAGATACTCGATATTACACTCATTGAGGGTTGTTTTCTTGGAATATTTTGGTCGCTAGTTAAGTGGCTAAACCAAAACAATGAACATAGAAAACAATTCAATGATATTGAGCTCCTTAGAACCCGATTACTATTTATAGGACAGGTTTTTAAGCCAACTACACTTAAGAGGGTACTTACCTATGAAACCCCATGCAAGCCTGAAACTAGGGTTTTGTGTGAATTGCTTGTACATGTGTTTTGTGCATACATCATGAACATCATAAAGCATCATATGCATTCACTAACCATTTCAAGGGTTTAGATCTTCATCTTTGTTCTTGTTTTGTAGGTCATGGAAATTCTTCGCAGGAAAATTATCCAAGTCAACCTTGTGAGAATCCCTCCTCAACTCAAGAAGCTCACATCCAGAATTCCGGAAAGCTCTCCCTTCAGTGAAAGACATGGTAGACTGCACAGCCTAGTCAACACCAGCATTGAAGAGGACATGGTAAAGGTGTTGTTCCAGTTCTTTGACCCCCTTCACCATTGTTTCACTTTCCCCGACTATCAATTGGTGCCCACTTTGGAGGAATTTTCTCAACTCTTGAGAATTCCTATTCTTAATCAACTACCCTACAATGGTACGGAAAAAGAACCAAAGCCTGAAGATGTTGCTCAAGCACTACACTTGCAACCATCTGACATCAAGGGGCATTGGGAAACTAGAAGCGGTGTCAAAGGCTTCTTGGCAAAATTCTTGTTTGAGAAGGCACAAAAGTGTTGGAATTCTTTGGATCTACAAGCCTTTGAAGAAATTGTGGCACTCCTCATTTATGGGTTGGTCCTGTTCCCAAATCCTGACCAACTTGTGGATGTCAACGCCGTCAAAATCTTCTTATCCAGAAATCCAATACCAACATTGCTTGGGGACATTCTTCACTCATTTTACACACGAACAATGAGAAAGAGGGGTGTTCTCATGTGCTGTACTCCTCTCCTTGCAAGGTGGTTTATTTCGCACCTTCCACAATCTGTCTTGAAGAATGACCAAGGCTTAAGGTGGTCACAACGGTTGATGACCCTCACTCACTCTGATGTACATTGGTGTTCTCGGTCCAGAGAAAATGTCATCATCGTCGATCGTTGTGGAGAGTTCCCTAATGTCCCATTACTTGGCATTAGGGGAGGCATTACCTACAACCCTTGTCTAGCTTTGAGACAATTTGGATATGCACGGAGGGATGGCCCTCACGACATGTTGATTCCTGACCTAGTTTTTGACTTCGACAACGATGCGCAAGGACTTCGCCAAAGATTCATCAGAGCTTGGAGGATGCCTAACAAGGTAGACAGCAAGACACTGGGGCACAAGAACTCCATCCCTCTTGAGCCTTATCTCAAGTGGGTACGAACCCGAGCCCAGAGTCTAGTGATGCCTTATCCTCATATTCTCCCTGTGATTAAAGATCCCATTAAGGAAGGAGAGGTTCCCTACACCATCCTATATCCTGACATGCCTACATCGTGGGAGGAGATGCAGAAGAGCTGGATCCAACTCAAGGAGGAACGGAACACTTTTGAAGCCAGCTTCTACGCCAGTGAGAAGAAGGTTTTGGAGCTTACCCGCCGACTCCATGAGGAAGAGACCCTCAACACCTACATTGCACCAAAGAGGATGCGCAACGTCTTTTTACCTTGAGAAGTTTTTGTAATATTTGGCCCATGGGGCATTTATGTACTGAAAAATTTCTTCTTATTAATATGACGTGCGTTCTTTTTGTTTGCAACAATTTTGAATTTGCTAAATCCTTGAATGCATTGCATACATAAGCATATCATTCATCATGCGCATAAGCAGGTCTCCACACCAGGTTTCCTTATCTTTCTGTTGTTTATTTCAGTAAGATGGATCTCGAACAGACGGTCAAGGACTTGCAGTCTCAAAACTCACAGTTTCAACATCTCCTGATGACCTTGGCAAAGGGTCAGGAGGATCTAAAAGCCCTGCTTGGGAACAAAGAGCAAGTGAAAAAGAAGAAGAAAAGAGTCGGGGTTGCTACCCTAGGAAGAAGGTTTGAGGGTGAAGCCAGAAGAGTTCTTGAATTCCCCCTACATCTGAAGAGGGAACCAGTAAAGGGAATGCGGCTGCGGTACCTTCCGAATCCGAAGCTGAAGAAGGAGAGGCTGAAGAAGATGAAGACTACTCTGAGCAACAATACCCGCCCGCCGATGATAAGTACAAAGGTTTGGAAGACATGTTGGCAGCTATGGAGCTGCAGAAAGTTCCCGGCTTAGATTTCGAAGATTTGGGATTAGTTGCTGGAATTGTGATCCCCCCCGAAGTTCAAAGTGCCAATCTTTGCAAGGTATGACGGGCTGTCTTGCCCAAAAATGCATCTCAGATCATATGTAAGGAAGATCCAACCTTACACTGCAGACAAGAACCTGTGGATCCATTTCTTTCAGGATAGCCTTTCAGGGGCTCAACTCGAGTGGTTCTATCAGCTGGATGGAGCCAGTATCCGAAACTGGGAGGACTTGGCTACTGCATTTTATAAACAGTATCAGTACAATTCTGACCTCGCTCCCACGCGTACCCAACTTCAGGATATGTCACTGGGGACAGGTGAAGGATTCAAGGAGTATGCGTAAAAATGGAGGGACCTGGCTGGCAGGGTGCAGCCACCTTTGAATGACCGTGAACTTGTTGACATGTTCTTAGGGACCTTGTCTGGTCCGTTCTTCAACCATCTGATTGGTAATTCTTCTGCTGGGTTCACAGACCTGATCTTAACCGGTGAGAGAATAGAAGCTGGATCAAGTCGGGGAAGATACAGAAAGGTGCCTCTGCGAGTACTGAAAAGAAGCCCTTCAAGAAGGAAGCCAGTGCTGTTTATGGTCCCAGAAGACAAATTAAGCCGGAACGCCGCCAAGCTGTCAATGCATTGGTAATTTCAAAGCCTGTTGCTGCTCCTCAGCAGTTCAACCAACCAAGGGGTGAGAGGCCCAAAAGGAAGTACACTCGGCTTAGCATGACCCTGTCTCAGATTTTGCCGCAACTACTGTCAACCAATCTTGTAACTGTCAAAGAAGCTCCGAAGGTAGTGAACACAACTTCTCCAAAGTACAACCCCAACGCCCGTTGTGCTTATCACTCTGATAGCCCGGGGCATACTACAGACGATTGCTGGGCTCTGAGGAATAAGGTTCAGGACCTTATTGATGCCAAAGAAATACAGTTTGAGGCGCCCGAAAGGCGCAATGTTATAACTGCTCCCATGCCCCCAGCATGGAGTGAATGCTGTGGAAGAAGACCGGTATGTAGCCTCCGTGGAAGAGATTGTTACTCCATTATTGATTGTTAAAAGGAATCTGTTGCTAGCCGGTTTATTTCTGGGATGTGGTAAAGATTGCCTTCTATATGTTGTTTCGCTTGTTGGTTGTCCTTTGCTGAAATCAGGTATCCAAAGCCTGATGGATAGCAAAGAAATCTTGTTCGAGAAGATTGCTGTTCCTGCTGTCCCTGCTGAAGAAGTTTCTATTGTCACTATTTTCAACAAACCTCCTAAGGCTCCATCAAAGGAGCCCGTCAAAATCATGTCCACTCAGAAGATTGCTCCTATCATCATCACTGTTCCGGGGCCTCTCCCTTATACATCCGACAAAGCTGTCCCATGGCACTATGGGGCAGATGTTTATGTGCTTGGAGTTAAACAAGAGTTTGATACTAGTACCGGCGTCAGTAACATCACCGGGCCCGCCAAAATTACTCGTAGTGGTAGGCTGTTCTCACCAGATATCGCGCCACCAGCTATTCAGAAACCTCTTGTCATTACACCTGCAAGTGTGCCTGCTTCCCTTCCTAATCAAGTTCCTGTTTCTACCCCTGCTGCCGAGTCATCTGACGCTCGGGGCAAAGGGATTGCTGCTGATTTGCCTGCCCTGACGGAGGCACCAAAGACAACCAATGTTGAAGCTTCCCAACAAGAGATGGAAGAGATTCTCAAGATCATTAAGAAGAGTGATTTCAATGTAGTTGAGCAGCTGGGGCACACCCCCTCTAAAATTTCTATGCTATCACTGTTGTTGTGTTCAGAGGCCCATGCCAAGGCCCTGATTTCCTTCCTGAAGACGGCCCATGTGCCACAAGAAACGTCTGTTGATCAATTTACCGATTGTGTGGCCAACTTGACTGTCGATAATGGTTTGGGCTTCTCTGACGCCGATCTGAATGCCAAAGGAAAGAACCATAACGATGCCCTGCATGTATCCATTGAATGCAGGGGCACTACTCTTGCCCATGTGTTGGTAGACACCGGTTCTTCATTGAACGTATTACCCAAGAAGGCCCTAGACAGGCTGGATTGTGAGGGTCTAGAGCTCAAGCCTAGTAACATTGTTGTTCGGGCCTTTGACGGTTCGAAAAGGATGGTACATGGGGAAGTTGACATTCCAATCAGGGTTGGTTCTCAAGTTTTTGATTCTACTTTCTATGTGATGGATATCCGACCATCCTATTCTTGTTTGCTGGGTCGTCCATGGATCCATAAGGCTGGAGCTGTGACCTCCACACTACATCAGAAGCTGAAGTACCCAATTAGAGGGAAGATTGTGACAGTGCAGGGGGAGGAAGAATACATGGTCAGTCACCTCAACTCGTTCTACATAGAAATGGATGGGGAGTTCATTGAAACCCCCTTTCAACACTTTGAAGAGGTGCCTCAGACACTGGCATCAGCTGAAACTGTGATTGAAGACCCTCCTTTGAAGATGGCTTCCCTAAAGGATGCTCGGGCTGTTATTGAGAAGGGTAAGTGCGCAAACTGGGGGCCGACTTCCTGACTTCACTCCAAAGACTGACAAGTTTGGTCTGGGTTTCACTGCAGAGGCTCAGAGGGCTGTTTGCAAAGCAAGGATTGGAAGACCTCCTGTGTTCATCACCAACCCGGGAGTAAATGCTATTGAAGACGACGGGGAGGAATCTGAATTCGACAGCTGGATCTACCCAACAACCGACGATGGACCAAGCAACTGGACTACGAAAGACTTCACACCTATTAATTTTGTCACTCAGTAATGAACTCTTTTGTTTTGAATTTGTAACAGACAATATTTTGAAACTTTTATGGCTCGGTGTCTTACCCAAGGCACCGTGGCTTCATTTGTGAGGGCTTTTGTGTGTCATTTTCATATATCATCAATAAAAACATTGGACGTTTGTTGCATTTCAAAATCTTGCGCTCCTTTTCTTTCTTTATTATATATTGCAAAACAGCTATATTTACACACACTCACCTATACAGGTTCCAATCCACTCTGGATCTCACTGGTAACGACTCTGCTACTGCCAGTTATGACTTCGAAAAACCGATCAACTTAGCCGAAGATGAAGGCGAAGATGATTGCGAAGTGCCTGGTGAGCTTGCAAGACTGCTACTCCAGGAAGAGAGGACCATTCAGCCACATGAAGAGCCAGTGGAAATGGTAAATCTGGGTACTGAGACAGACATAAAGGAAGTCAAGATTGGTGCTAATCTGGAGTCTAGTGTGAAACAGCGGTTGATTCAGATGCTGCATGACTATGTGGAAATCTTTGCCTGGTCTTACGAAGACATGCCTGGGTTGGATACCGACATTGTGGTTCATCACCTGCCTACCAAGGAAGATTTCCCTCCGGTAAAACAGAAGGTCTGCCGTATGCGTCCAGAAATGTCCGAGAAAATCAAAGCTGAGGTTATGAGACAATTTGATGCCGGGTTTCTAGCAGTGACTTCTTACCCTCAGTGGATTGCCAACGTGGTTCCAGTGCCAAAGAAGGATGGTAAGGTCCAAATGTGTGTTGATTACAGGGATTTGAATAGGGCCAGCCCCAAGGATGATTTCCCTCTGCCTCATATCAACGTTCTGGTTGACAACACTGCTCAGCATAAAGTATTCTCCTTCATGGACGGCTTCTCCGGTTATAATCAGATCAAGATGGCTCCTGAAGACATGGAGAAGACCACTTTTGTTACTCAGTGGGGCACCTTTTGCTACAAGGTCATGCCATTTGGGTTAAAAAATGTTGGGGCAACCTACCAACGTGCCATGGTTGCTCTGTTTCATGACATGATCCATCATGAGATAGAAGTATACGTCGATGATATGATTGCAAGGTCCCAAACTGAGGAGGAACACCTTGACCATCTACGGAAGCTGTTTGACCGTCTGAAGTTGTACAAGCTGAGGTTGAACCCAAACAAGTGCACCTTTGGGGTGAGATCTGGAAAGTTGCTAGGCTTCGTCGTAAGCGACAAAGGCATTCAAGTGGACCCTGCCAAAGTGAAAGCCATACAAGAGATGCCAACTCCTAAGACAGAGAAAGAAGTCAGAGGCTTCCTAGGACGGTAGAACTACATTGCCCGATTCATCTCGCATCTAACTGCTACCTGTGAACCAATCTTCAAGCTGCTAAAGAAAGATCAAGTGGTACGCTGGAATGATGAATGTCAGGCCGCTTTCGAAAAGATCAAAGAGTATCTCTAAGAACCACCCATTCTTATGCCACCGGTTGAAGGGAGACCTCTAATCTTATACTTGACTGTACTTGATAACTCAATGGGGTGTGTGCTGGGGCAGCATGACGAGTCTGGCCGAAAAGAACACGCTATTTATTACCTTAGCAAAAAGTTTACTGACTGTGAGACCCGATACTCACTTCTCGAGAAAACTTGCTGGCTTTGGTATGGGTTGCTCGTCGGCTGAGACAGTATATGTTGACTCACACCACTCTGTTGATTTCAAAAATGGATCCGATAAAGTACATCTTCGAAAAGCCTGCCTTGTCCGGAAGAATAGCAAGATGGCAGATGATCTTGACGGAATATGACATCCAGTACACGACTCAGAAAGCAATCAAGGGAAGTGTATTGGCAGACCATTTGGCACACCAGGCAGTGGACGACTACCAGTTGATGAACTTTGAATTTCCATACGAGGATATCATGGTAGTAACTGATTGTGAAGTACCTGGACCAGATGAAGGACCTGAGGAAGGATCCCGATGGTCCATGCACTTTGACGGAGCCTCGAACGCTTTGGGTAATGGTATCGGCGCTGTGATCATATCCCTTAAAGGCACTCATACTCCACTCACCGCCCGACTATGTTTCAACTGCACCAACAACATGGAAGAGTATGAGGCATGTATCATGGGTCTTCAAGCTGCAATTGACTTAAGGATCAAGTTTCTGAGTGTCTTCGGAGACTCCGCTCTCGTGATCAATCAGGTCAAAGGCGAGTGGGATATGAAACACCCAAATCTTATACCTTACAAGGAGTATGTGCTGACATTGCTTCCCCACTTCGAGGAGATAACTTTTGAACACTTCCCAAGAGAGGAGAATCAGTTAGCGGACGCGTTGGTTACGATGTCTTCTATGTTCAAAGTCAAATGGGACAACGAGGCTCCCCGGATCATTATCTGGAAGTTGGATGAACCTGCACATTGTTGCGATCTCGAAACCGAAGAGGTAACAGAAAAACCCTGGTATCATGAGGTGAAGAGGTACTTGGAAGCTCAAGAATACCCCGAAGGCACATCTGTTAATGACAAGAAATTCCTGAGAAGGTTTGCGGCAAAGTTCTTCCTCAGCAATGGCATTCTCTCCAAGCGGAACCATGATTCAACCTTGTTGCGTTGTGTGGATAAGGCTGAAGCAGAAAGGATCATGGCGGAGCTACATGAAGGTACCTTCGGAACACATTCCATTGGACATACCATGGCAAAGAAAATCCTTCGGGCAGGGTATTTCTGGTCCACAATGGAAGTTGACTGTTATCAGCATTCTCGAACTTGTCATAAATGCCAGATCTATGCTGATAAGGTGCACATTCCTCCGGTTCCTCTGAACGTCTTGACAGCACCTTGGCCTTTTGCAATGTGGGGCATTGATATGATCGGCGAGACCAGACCTACAACATCCAACGGGCATCGCTTCATCCTAGTAGCGATTGATTACTTTACAAAGTGGGTTGAAGCAACTTCCTATGCTACCGTAACCAAGAACGTCGTGGCACAGTTCATTTGGCATAACCTGATCTGTCGCTATGGCGTCACGGAAAGGATCTGTTGTACCCCAAAATTTTCCCTCTCATTTTTCCTCAAGAAATCACAGCTTCAGGCGTTTCCTGATTTTTCAAACTGGCTCAAGAATCGGTCAAACAGACTTTTCTCGTCAGTCAGACAAAATTAGGGTTTTCTTTAGTTTTGAGGGGTTTAGAACAGTTCACACAGTTTGCTTAGGGTTTTGGTTGATTTTGGCTCAACTTTGATCAGGCGAACGTTCTTTGGCATTTAATCAGGAATTAGGGTTTTTATGCGCGGTTCTTCAGAAAGATTTGATTCTACGGTGCTTTGCAAGTTATTCCGAGATTTGGATTGAATTCGCCTTGTGTGACTAAATCAGTGAAAGGATGCATTGGGTTTGAATTTGCAGTGTTTGATTAAAGTCAGTAAAAGGAAAATACGTCTGGGCAGTTGTTGTGATTGACTGTGCTTTGCTTTGGATTTGTGAAGCACCAGATTTATTAGTTGATCGATGCTGAAACATTGTTTATTTAATTGTTTATTATTCTGAGTTTAGATAATTGGAATTTATTTCCATTTATTATAATGTTAGAATTATGAATAATAAAATAAATAATTGAAAAGGATAAAAAGAATTAATTGGATAAAAAGAATTTTTATTTCATCTTTAAATATTTGTTACAAATTATTATGTAAATACAAGTATTCATTTACACGGTATTTATAATAATAATAGTTACAATAATTAAATTTAAAATAAAACTATCCTAATTTTTTAAATCTTCAATTCTTCATTCTTCATCTGTTGCTAAATCCTCTCCATTCAATTTTTATCTGCAAAAGAAAAGAAGAAAAGTCAGAAACAGTTAAATAAATAGAAGACAGACAGATAAAAAAGAGGTCATCATTAAAAGCAAATGGCCGGGATCAGTTCGCCCTCTTTGCAAATCACGGGATTTCTCCCGGTTCACAAAGAAGGATGAAAATGTTTGCAAATTAAAAATGAATGCACAAAGTCAAAAATTGCACATTTCAAAATGTCAAAACTGCATAGTTCAAAGCAAGACAACATATGCAAATAACAAAGTCCAAGTTACAAACTGAATGGCCTAAAGCAAGTCACAATTTCAAAACTCAGTTCCAATGTCAACTAAAGCTGTCCAAAAGATATCAGAATATCAAAGATATCAGAATATTCAGATGCAAGTACAAATGCAGCACAAAGTATGGAAAAGAGAGGACAAATATGCAGAGTTAAACTAAATTGCAAGCAAGGTTCAAATCATCATTTTCCAAGCCATTTCTTTTTCAGAAAAAAAAGTGACTTCTAAGCAATATAATAATGCTGTAAACTGTCAAGAGAGAGGAGAGAGAGAGTGAAAGAAGGAGGCTTACAGGGCTCAGGCTTTAGGCAAGAAAAGATATAAAACAACTGTAATAACACAGTACCAAGGGGGCAGAAATGACAAGCATAACATAACTCAAAAGAACAACCTTCCAGCCTCCACTCTGCCTCATAAAAACTGAAAACTCAGTTCATATGAAAAACATACAAAACCAATTCAAAACACCATGACCTGCTAACCTGCAACTTAGTTTCATTCCAAAAGCCTAAACAAACTATCAAACATAAAGAACCTGCATTAACCAAGCTCAACCTGCTACAGCAAGCAAAGGCCTCAAACCCAACCTGCCCAAGCCTTAAACCAGCCCCCTAAACTCTAAGCCTGTAACATAAACACACAAGAAAGCAAGTATAACAGAAGAAGCAAGCCAAAAGCCTGAAGCAAGCCAATGCCTGAAGCTCAAGCTTCATCCAACCTTGTACCATCCTGCATAAAACCTGTATCCAAGCCAAAAAAGCCAAAAGGCCTAGAACTGATACAAACTTTGAAACAAACTGATAAACAACCAGAAGCCCATAGCCTCAAACAGCAGCATCAAGCCTAAACTCAACCAAAACAACAAACCTGCTGAAGCCTCTTACATCCTGCACAAAACTGTGATAGCCAAAAGCCTAAACAAAACCAGAAGCCTGAAACCAACAAGCTAAAACCTGTGTCAAGTTTAAAACAAATGAGGCAAACTGATACAAGCCTGTGCAAACCAATCCTCAAACCTGCCTGAAGCCTCACCAAAGCAACAACCAGTATGGCCTAAAACCATAAAACCTGCTTAAACTTTGCAAGGCCAAAACCTTCCCAAAACCATTAAACCCTGTCAAGACCTCATATGCCCATAACCTGAAGCAAACTAGCATAATCCAAATAAAAACAGTGAAGCCTAAAAACCAGTAGAACCTGTCCAGGCCTCCCAGAAACAACCAGCCTTACCATTCAAGGCCTGAAGCCTAAAACCAGTAAGGCCATGACTAAAGCCTGAAAACCAACATAACCTGTTCAAACATACCAACCAACACATCCAGACATCAAACATTCAAAATTTCCAAACCATCCAGCTAAAGCGTTCAAGGGCAACACTAGGAGCCCTCAGAGTTTTCTCATCATTGGGCTATCATTATCACGTTCCAGCACAAGCATAGCAACCAGAAAGAGGAGATAAAGAAGCAAATCAAGCTAGGCAACTCAAACCGTCACAGGGTCCAACATTTCAACAACATCATCAAGACAACTCAGAATAAACATACAAGGCATCAAGGCAACAAAAAGGAAGCGTTTCAAGGCATCAAAGCATTCAGAAGCAACATAAAGAGGCCCTCAGAGTATTCTCATCACAGGGCATTCACTCAAGGCAACTCAAAGGCAAGAAGCAAACAGAAGCAAAACATCAAGGCAACGAAGAAGAAAGAAATGATATCAAATAAAGGCTTTCAGACAGCATCATTAAACCTAAAGAGGTGAAAATATAAAGGTACCAGGAAGCACAGTGTGATACGGTGGGAGAACTGACTATGGTTTTGCTTTTGTTTTCGCAAATGTTTCGGTTGAGCAAGAGTCGCCACCGACTTTTTATTTTATCCTAAGGAAAGGTTTAAAAAGCACAGCAAAAACCTTTGAGATTTTTCTTGGGTTCGGGGAGTAGATTATAAAAAGGGAAGTTATTAGCACCCTTTCTATCCATGGTTATCCATGGGCTCTTAGGTACTTGCTTAGATCAACTTGCCTTGGTTTTCAATTGTTTGAAATGGTGCTTTGTGTGTGGTTTTGAAAATGTTTTGAAAAAGATGCCTTGTCTAGGCTAACCTTGTAACAATTCTTTACTCGAATGTTTTACAAAAGGTGTTTGTCTTTTTGAAAAGATGTTTCAAGGTTTTTTTTTTGAAAGTTTGTTTTGAAAGTGTTTGTGAAGTGTGGTTTGAAAATAGGCAAGTGTTTTCTTTTGCAAGTGGACAAGCACTTAAGAGCTATCTACCCTAAAGTTCTCAAAGATTTTTGTTATGTTTTAACCTTTTTAACAATTTTGTTCCACCATTGCATTTGGTGGACAATCTTGTGTTAGGAGGTGAAAGGGACGGGCGCGGGTCATTGTTTAGACCATAATTGCAATAGTGCTAAGTATCTTTGGGCAATTTTTCTTTGAAAGGGACTTGATCATTTTAGGCAACTTTTCGAAAGCGTCATCGAGGGACTATGATCATTTGATTGTTTTATTTGTTTTTGCCCAAAGAAACCTAACATGCAATATGGCCCATTTATTGAAGGCAACAAGTGGAATACCCTAGGGGTGCAAGTGTGACATGTGTTGTCCATATTCATGCTTGATTATCTTGAAATTAGGTCAAACTATTTTGTTCTTTTTATTTGCATACAAACCCTAGTTCTAGCATGGTATATTTAGAAAGCGTTAAAGTGCGAAAAGTAAAATTCCTACACTATTACAACACAATATGGGAAGGGGGGTACAAATGTTCAAATGGGGGGATATTTAGACAAGGAATTTAAACCTAGCTATTACATCAATTTTGGAATATTTACAAGATAATTGATTGCATAAATTAAATGGAAAATAAAATAAATGTGCAAGATGTAAAAAAAAGTTTTTATATGTATGGAAAAAAGGTATTTTTATGTCAAATAAAAAAGTAATATTTTTGGAGTTTTTTGTGTTTTAAGGGTAAACCCTAATTTTTATTAAGTAAATATATTAACTATTTAATATGTATAATATTTATCAATTATATATGAAACAAAAATAAAAATGAAGTATATTTGCCAAAATGGTATTTTTACTATTAAATATTAATAAAAATAAAATGTATATATTTTTTGTATTATTTACTAAATATTCTAATAAAAATATATATATATGTATTAATTTCTAAATATGTACTATATAGATATAAATAATAATATTTAATATTTATAAAAAAGTATATTTTATACAAAATATTTTAAAAATGAAAATAAAATGTGTTTACATTATTTTCTAGTATTTTAAATAAAAAAAGTGTTTATTTATTTATTTATGTACAAATAACTAATCTAAACAAATAAATGCCTATAAATTCAAAAATGGTGTAAAAAAATATTTTTAAAATTTTAATATCATGAGGAAAAATAAATAAGCCAAAATAAAAAAAGAAAAGTAAAAAAAATCAATAAAACAAATAAAATGGGCTCAGGGGGTGTAAAACCAAAAATAGGGTGTGAAAAGAAATAACACAACAAGCCCAACCCATGAAGACCTTTCTTCAACCTTCAGCCAGCTTCTTGTTCAACAAACACGCGCCTGTACTCAAATTCAAACACCTGGATTCTTTGATCTTTTGTACAAACTTTCAACATAAGAAATGTTAAGCATTGAATCACGATTCTAAATATGTAAAGAAATCATCCTAACTCTCAGAAATGAGAGAGAATTTTAACAATCCCAAATCTTGACCTAACTTTTCTTCCATATTCAGACCTTAAATTCTCACAGCTAAGGCAAAATAAATGAAAAGTAAAAGCATGTACAAATTCAGGGGCATGAGTAGAACACTTCTTATTCACAAACTTAGAGCTAATGATGCCTACACTAAGAGTTAGAAGTTCAAGAAGATACCTGTTCAGTTGAAGTTCTATCTGGCAATAGGGGAGCTTTCAGAGCAAGATGATGATCTGTACAGCTTGCCTGAAGTGTAGTGATGCTATTCCAATGCTTACTTTGCTTTGAAACACCTTGAATCGAGCTATGGACTTTCAACTGCAAAACAAGAAAGTGAAAATGGTGGAACTGGTTAGAGGAGTTACAGGTCGTGTTTTATGTTTTGGTTAGCTTCAAGTGATGCTAGGGAATGTGTTTGATGGCCTTTTAGCAAGAATGCATGAAAGGAATGAGAGATGGCACTCAAACTGCAGCAAGCCCTGTTTTTGTGCAGTTCAATGGTGATTTTGAGTTTGTGGAGGTATTGGAGGTGTTGGGGTCGTGTGCTATCTCAGTTAGGATGTCTTGAATGTGTACAAGATATTTGCTTAAGGGTCCTAATGCTGAGATGAAAGTTATGTTGTGATATGCTATGTTTCTTAACACTTAAACAAGCAAAGGCCAAGTTGTGTTCTAGACAGGTAGAGCCCCCCTAAACATGCTGCAAAACCTTGTCTTGATCAGAGTGATTAACTCATAAACTTGTGCCAAAGAGATTTCAAATGTACTTCTTGGATTTTCATTTTGACATAAAGCTTACTTTTGCAAAAATGGTTAAAGTGCTTTATCTATTTTGGGATTAATCCATCATACAATGCTTGAACACATAGAACATGGTCTTGGCACAAAGAGTTTGCATTAAATTATTGAGTTCAAATGGGATTAGAGGCCTGTAATGTAGCATAAACCAAGCTGACTTAAAAATGCATAAGTTATGAACATGGAAATTGGCCAATTCAAAAGTGAGTTTTTGCCATATTGCAAAATTCGATTCTCTCAAGTTATGAGGTTGTTTGATGAGTTCTTGGACATTTTGGAAAGCTTGGAATGTGTACTACAATCCATCTTTGAAGTGCAAATTGAAATTCCAATTGGAAGTATATGAAAAATGGTCTTGAAGTTAGGTAAAAAACCTTGCCAAAATAGGTCAAAATTTCACTAAGTTAAGAATGGTTTAGTACCCTTGTTCCAAAAATTGTAACTTGAGATACAAGCTTCTTTTGGGAAAACTTTGTGATTCAAAGTTGTAGATCATGCAATAGGCTACAACTTTCATATTTTGACTTTTGCTTGAATCCAAATGAATCTTGGTGAGAAAGTGGGGCAAATTTGGGAAAAAATTAGGGTTTTTCATAACAGAAAAATTCTAAGTTATGAAAAATTCTCATTTCAAACCCTAATTTGCAATTTTTGATTTCTTGGTGAACAAGTTTCATGATTTGGCATGTTTTGATGAAAAATGAATCTTGACTCTTGATTTTGACCAAAAAGTCAAAGTTTGACTTTTCAGTATACAGTCAAAATTGATCAATTGACTGGGAAATTCAACTGTCAATCTTGTGTACTTGGGATCTTTTGAACTTGTTGAGCATGTCAAGACAATTCCATGGGGTCCTTGAGTCCATATGTGAGCTTGGTTTGCCATTGGCTAGGTCAAACAGTCAAAAATTGCCTTTGTGCAGTCAAAACCCTAAAAATGACCATTTTGCCCTTTTGGTGATCTGATCAAATTTCTTGTGGAATTATGATCCAAACTTGATCAAATGGTCCATGTGAGTTCATGATGTTGATGTGGGTCAATTTTTATGAGATTTGACTGTCAATTGGCCACAGTTGACTTTTTCCCCAATACAGTTGATTTTTAGGTCAATTGTCCAATTGACTGGGCAAAACTTGGAATCAAGACTTGAAACTTGGTATGGGTAAACTTGGGAGTCCAATATGAAGCATGAAAGTCAACTTAGGAAATTTAGGTCAAAACATCTCTGTGCAAACACAAACCCTAATTTGGGTCAACAGTGCAAGGAGAAGTCTTGAGCAGATGAAACCCTACATGGACCTTGATCTCCAAGGGCTTTGTGATGAGAAATCAATGAGAAATGGGAGGGAAAATTTTGGGGTACAACAGTTGCCCCTGTTCAATCTTCTTGAATCCGAAGAGTTAGATTGGCAAGTTTGCCTTTCGTGACTCGAGGGTAAAAGGAGATTGGACACTAGAGTGCCCTTAAATTTGCACTCGTCAAAGCAATGGATGCGGGAATGGGCTTAGAGATGCCATTTGGAGATGGGCTTAACGATGCCATCTGGAAGAGTGACAGAAACTTGTCGGGGATGGGCTTAAAGATGCCATCTGGAATGAGTATCAGGAAGGTGTCCATGCTTGGGACCATCTCTGAACTGGGGGTCTGAATAAGCAATAGATTGACATCCGTTGTTGGGAGGAATCCGTAAGCTGTTTTCAAAAATTGCATCTGAACAAGCGATAGATTAACATCCATTGTTGGGAAGAATCCATAAACTGTTTTCAGAAGTCTGGAGAGGAATCTGAACAAGCGATAGGTTAACATCCGTTACTTGGAGAAACCGTGAACTGTTTTCAGAAATCTTGAAGTTGAATAAGCGATAGAGCAACATCCGTTGTTGGGAAGCGTCCGTAAGCTGTTTTCAAAAGTGGAGAAGAGTCTGAACAAGTGATAGGTTAACATCCGTTACTTGGAGAACCCGTGAACTGTTTTCAGAAATCTTGAAGTTGAATAAGCGATAGAGCAGCATCCGTTGTTGGGAAGCGTCCGTAAGCTATTTTCAAAAGTGGAGAAGAGTCTGAACAAGTGATAGGTTAACATCCGTTACTTGGAGAACCCGTGAACTGTTTTCAGAAATCTTGAAGTTGAATAAGCAATAGAGCAGCATCCGTTGTTGGGAAGCTTCCGTAAACTGTTTTCAAAAGTTGAGAAGAGTCTGAATAAGTGATAGGTTAACATCCGTTACTTGGAGAACCCGTGAACTGTTTTCAGAAATCTTGAAGTTGAATAAGCAATAGAGCAACATCCGTTGTTAGGAAGCGTCCGTAAACTATTTTCAAAAGTTGAGAAGAGTCTGAACAAGCGATAGATTAACATCCGTTGTTGGGAAGAATCCATAAACTATTTTCAGAAGTCTCGGAGTTGGAGGGAGAACCGGTGTAGGGTTCCCTGATGATGAGCTTGTGTAAACTGCATCTGGATAAATTTGGAATTAGAATGTTGCCATATCTGGATCATATCTGAACTATTCCTGGAAAGAATCTCGGGAGATAATGATTTTATTATGTCGACCGGTCTTACCTGAAAAGGTAAAGAGTTAGTTGTATGCACTGTCATAATGCATGATGCAACATATGTTATATGATATGAATGTAAATGAATGCGCATGTAAGCTGATGAGCTATCTTGCAAAGGATAGATGAATCCGAGATGGCTGAAGATAAAAGTATCTTGACTGCTGCTGGGAAGAATAATTCCTGGTTGTTGCTGGAGAATAAAGAGCTTGGGTTGCATACCAATCTTCTGGAGAATTCCTGATGACTTCTACTGGGGAGTTCCAATCTAATAGACTCATGCTGGGGATGTAAGACTGAGAATCTTCAGTTTGGTGGGAAGTATTTCTGGCGACTTCACTGGGGAACTCAAGATTTGCCCTCCCAAAACTCTGTGGGGAGAAGGTTCACTAGTCTGGCTCCGCTGGGGATACTGAAACTTAAACTCTGAGGGGAAATGAGTTCTGGAGGATTCCCTGGCTGGGGATAACAAAGATAGGTTCCTCTGAGGATTGTATTGATAAGTTATGTTGGGGAACTCTGATGAGCTCCACTGGGGATAGGAAGAAATTTGGCGAGTGCGATCTTCTGTGGCAATAAGCTGAGGATAACCCAATTATAAGCCCTTGTGAGGAATAACTTTGAATAAAACTCGGGAGAGACGTCCGTACTCTGTAGGGGATAAGCTTCCAGAATCTACTGGGGATAAGCTTCAGGGTTTGCTGGGGATATGGATTCCAAATCTCCTGGGGGGTTTCCTTTGAAAGGGTATCAAGATATCCAACTGTATCTTCAACCTATCAGTAATCCTTTTTCTTGATTCATAAGGAAATGATTATGTTCAAATGCATATGCCTATTTAACAAAACATTGGATGTTTCTCAAAAATAAAACAAATAGTGCAAGAGAAAAGAAAAGGAAATGACACAAATTTCTGGGAAAAGTATTTGTATTGACTTTTTTATGAGTATATTTGTACAAAGGAGACAACCATCCTAGTAAGAGGATTTCGTCGTAAATATTGAAAGATTTATACAAAATAAAGATGGCTATGTGAAATAATTCCATGGGATTCCATTCCGCTATAGCCTTCACAACTCTGAATCTCTGTCCATTCAATGCTTCGTTTGCCGATGACTGGATTGTTCAGAAACCTAGAACTGGTTGATGAAGAGATTGTCTTTGAAGTGATCCGACGAGACATAGTCATACGCTTTAATTCCCTAACTTTTGCCTGAATCGCCCTTTCGGGTTTTCGATCCACCGGGAAACCCCTTTTTGCCCAAGCCGCCCTTTCGGGTTTTCGACTTGCCGGGTGTACAGATTTTTTTTTTATCCCTAACTTTTGCCTGAACCGCCCTTTAGGGTTTTCGGTTCACCAGGATGCCCATTTTTGCCCAAGCCGCCCTTTCGGGTTTTCGACTTGTCGGGTTATTTTATGCGTAGTATCTTTTGACTGTGTCTGCGTTCGCAGGGTGCGGCAAATCGTCGCCGTCCATGGTGGTCAGAATCATTGCACCACTAGAAAATATGCTCTTGATCACAAATGGTCCTTCATATGTAGGAGTCCATTTTCCCCTGGGATCACTTTGCGGTAAGATAATCCGCTTGATTATGAGATCTCCGACTTGATACACTTGACGTCTGACTTTCTTATTGAAGGCCTTAATCATCCTCTTTTGATACGTCTGACCATGGCATATAGCAGCGAGTCGCTTCTCGTCGATCAAATTGAGTTGATCAAGTCGGGTATGCATCCAATCATCTTCATTCAAACCTGCATCCTTCATAATCCTTAGAGAAGGAATCTGAACTTCCATAGGCAAGACAACTTCCATGCCGTATACCAACGAAAATGGGGTTGCCCCGGTTGAAGTACGTGCCGTCGTACGGTATCCATGTAGAGCAAACGGTAACATCTCATGCCAGTCTTTGTAAGTGACTGTCATTTTCTGAATGATCTTCTTAATGTTTTTGTTCGCAGCTTCAACAGCACCGTTCATCTTCGGCCGATAGGGAGATGAATTGTGATGATAAATCTTGAACTGTTCGCACAATGCGGTGATCATCGTGTTATTCAGATTAGTACCGTTGTCTGTGATGATCCTGTCTGGAACACCATACCGACATATGAGATTTTGCTTGATAAAGCGGGCAACCAAATTTTTAGTAACAGAGGCAAAGGAAGCTGCCTCGACCCATTTGGTGAAGTAGTCAATGGCAACCAGGATGAAGCGATGTCCGTTGGAAGCCGTGGGCTTGATCTCTCCAATCATGTCAATGCCCCACATTGCAAATGGCCAAGGAGAAGTCAGAACGTTGAGAGGAACCAGAGGGATATGAAATTTGTCAGTGTAGACTTGGCATTTATGGCAAGTACGGGAATGTTGATGGCAGTCAGCTTCCATGGTAGACCAGTAATAGCCTGCCCTTAGGATCTTCTTAGCCATTGTATGCCCGCTCAAGTGAGTGCCAAATGTGCCGCTGTGTATATCAGTCATGATCAACTCTGCTTCAGCTTTGTCTACGCATCGGAGTAATACACAATCATGGCTTCGCTTGTAAAGGATGTCGTTGCTCAGGAAGAACTTAGCAGCAAATTTCCTTAAGAACTTCTTGTCATTCACGGAAGCTCCTTCGGGATAATCTCTAGTCTCGAGATACCTTTTGATTTCATGGAACCAGGGTTGTTCCACTACTTCTTCGGTATTAATCTCATGACAATGCGCAGGTTCATCCATTCGCTCGATGGTGATTTGGGGAGCCTCGCTATCCCAGTTGAGTTTAAACATGGAGGACATTGTGGCTAGAGCATCTGCTAGCTGATTCTCTTCTCGCGGAAAATGCTCGAAGGTAATTTGCTCGAAATGAGGCAACAATGTCATGACATGTTCTTTGTACGGGATAAGATTAGGATGCTTGGTATCCCACTCTCCTTTGATTTGATTGATAACCAAAGCCGAGTCCCCAAATACGATCAAAGATTTGATCCCCAAGTCTATAGCAGCCTTGAGACCAAAGATGCAAGCTTCGTATTCAGCCATGTTGTTTGTGCAGCTGAAGCAAAGTCGGGCCGTGAAAGGTGTGTGACAGCCTTCCGGAGAAATGAGTACTGCACCGATACCATTTCCAAGTGCATTTGAAGCACCATCAAAGTACAGGGTCCATCGGGATCCCTTTTCGGGTCCGTCATACGGTCCGTCACTTTCAATGTTGTCCAAATTCATAATGTCCTCGTCTGGGAAATCAAATCTCATGGGTTGATAATCTTCGATAGCCTGATGAGCCAGATGGTCAGCTAATACACTCCCTTTTATAGCTTTTTGGGTGGTGTACTGGATGTCATACTCAGTTAAGATCATTTGCCATCTAGCTATCCTTCCAGATAAAGCGGGCTTTTCGAAGATATACTTGATAGGATCCATTTTGGAAATCAACAAGGTAGTATGAGTCAACATATACTGCCGTAGTCGGCGAGCATCCCATACCAAAGCGCAGCAAGTTTTCTCGAGCAGTGAGTAGCGAGTCTCACAATCGGTAAACTTTTTGCTAAGGTAATAAATGGCATGCTCTTTTCGACCAGACTCGTCATGCTGGCCCAAAACACACCCCATTGAGTTATCCAAGACGGTCAAATACATGATCAGTGGTCTTCCTTCGACAGGTGGCATCAGAATAGGAGGCTCTAGCAAATACTCCTTGATTTTATCAAAAGAAGTTTGGCAATCGTCGTTCCATTCAACTACCTGATCTTTCTTCAAGAGTTTGAAAATTGGCTCACAGGTAGAAGTCAGATGCGAGATGAATCTGGAAATATAGTTCAAGCGCCCCAAGAATCCTCTAACCTCCTTTTCAGTACGGGGAGCAGGCATCTCTTGTATTACTTTCACTTTTGCTGGATCGAATTCAATGCCTTTGTTGCTTACAATGAATCCCAGGAGTTTACCAGACCTAACTCCAAAAGTGCACTTACTTGGATTCAGCCTGAGTTTGTATTCTTTCAACCTGGCAAACAGCTTTTCTAGATGTTCAAGGTGCTCTTCCTCTGTTTGTGACCGAGCTATCATATTGTCTACGTAAACTTCAATCTCATGATGTATCATATCATGAAACAAAGCTACCATGGCACGTTGATAAGTTGCCCCTGCGTTCTTCAGCCCGAACGACATCACCTTGTAACAGAAAGTGCCCCATTGTGTGACAAAAGTTGTTTTCTCCATATCCTCGGGGGCCATTTTGATTTGATTGTAGCCCGAGAATCCATCCATGAAGGAAAAAACTTTATGCTGAGCTGTATTGTCGATCAAAATATCAATGTGTGGAAGTGGAAAATCATCTTTGGGGCTGGCCCTATTCAAATCCCGGTAGTCCACACACATCCTGGCTTTGCCATCTTTCTTAGGTACTGGCACGATGTTAGTGACCCATTGAGGATAGGACGTAACAACCAGAAAGCCAGTGTCGAATTGCTTCATCACTTCTGCTTTGATCTTTTCAGACATGTCAGGCCTCATTCGGCGAACTTTTTGCTTGATCGATGGACAATCCTCTCTTGTGGGGAGACGATGAACCACAATGTCTGTGTCTAAACCTGACATGTCTTCATAAGACCAAGCGAAGATTTCAACATACTCATTCAACAACTGTATCAGGCGCTCCTTGACTTTTGGTTCCAGATTGGCACCCACTTGCACCTCCTTCCGGTCTTCCTCGGTCCCTAAGTTGACAGTTTCCAATGACTCTTCGTGCGGTAAGATGGCCCTTTCCTCTTGCTGTAGAAGTCTGGCTAGTTCCCCTGTTACTTCACAACCTTCGTCACCTTCATACTCGGCTTGATTGACCAGATCTTCAGAGTTATTGAAGGATATAGCAGAATAGTCACCCATGGAATCCGGAGTGGATGGGTACCTGCATTTGTGAGTGTGGGTGTGTGTAAGGGATAGCCATCCTTAAACAAAAAAATGAAACAGGAAAGAAAATGAACACAAGCAGTTTATCAAATGAAAAACGTCCAATGAATCATTAAACATGGCATATGGATATGAAAAACAATCAAAACCCTTACAAATGGACCTACATGCCCCGGGCAAGGCGTGAGGTGAAAAGATAGTGTACGGATTGTTTGAAAATAAATATTACAGACCAAATAGGAAATGTTTAACAGATAAATTACTGATGAATAAAAGTGATGGGGACAAAGTCTTTTGCCTCCCAGTTGCTCAATCCTCCTTTGACAGTTGGGTAAATCCACTCTTTGATGTTGCTCTCCTTGTCTTCGTCCTCCAAAGCGTTGATTCCATAGGGAGAAATTTTGACTGGCGCTCTTTCAATCTTTGCACGGCGCATAGCTTTCTAGCCTGCGGTAGTGAACCTTAATCCAAATTTGTCTATTTTATGGGGAATGTCAGGTAACTGCCCCTATGCTGAATTCTTCCCTTCCTTTATTGCGGCCCTTGCGTCCTCCAGAGATGCCATCCTGGCCATCTGCCTCGGTGTCTCAGCTGCCAACTTTGCTATTGTTATTTCTGGAAGGACTTCTTCGAAATGCTGAAAAGGCGTCTCAATGAACTCTCCTTCTACCTCCACATACCGAAAAGAATTCAAGTGGCTAATCATGTACTCCTCTTCACCATGGACAATAATGATCTTTCCCTTGACAGGATACTTCAACATCTGATGTAAGGAGGAGGTGACAGCCCCAGCATGGTGTATCCAAGGCCTACCCAGCAAGCAAGAGTATGACGGACGGATGTCCATCACATAGAAAGTAGACTTAGATACCTCAGTGCCTATCTTGACGGGAATTTCAACCTCCCCATGGACCATTCTCTTCGAACCATCGAAAGCTCTGACAACAATATCACTCGGCTTCAACTCCAACCCTTCACAATCTAGTCGGTCCAAGGCCTTCTTAGGCAATACATTCAGCGACGAACCAGTGTCAACCAAGACATGTGCGAGAGTGGTTCCTCGACACTCGACTGAAATGTGCAAAGCATCATTGTGGTTTCTACCTTTAGGAGTTAGGTCGGCATCAGAGAAACCTAATCCATTATCTGCGGTCAGGCTAGCCACGTAATTTTGAAATTGATCCGCAGAGGTTTCCTGGGGCACATGGGCTGCCTTCAGGAATTTTATCAGGGCTTTAGCGTGCGCTTCTGAGCAAAGTAGTAGTGCCAGCATGGAGATCTTTGAGGGGGTTTGCCCCAGTTGTTCTACCACATCGTAATCACTCCTTTTGATTATCCTCAAAATCTCATCCATTTCCTTCTTGGAGGTCTCCGGGATGACCAAGGGTTGAGCCCTCGTCCTGACGAGCTCATCTTGGACTCCCTTACCTTTGTCAGCAGCGGTAGGAGGGACAGTACTAGGAACAACAACATCCTCAATCAAAGGGGTTCTAGCAGAGAGTTTTATTGGTGCAGGGATGACCTTGTCGGCAGATGAGGGTCCAAAGATTGCTCTTGGAGGGGCAATCTCTGGAGAAAATATTCTCCCGCTCCTGGTGATTTTGCTCGTGCCTGCAATGTTACCAATGCTGGCTTCTTCATCATCCGAACTTTCTTCAGTTATTTCGATTTGTTTAATACCATGGTAGTAGACGTCGCCGCCGTAGTTCCATGGTATCGACTTCTCAGAAACATAGGGGACAGGCCCTGGCATTGTTATCTTTAAAGGAACAGATTTCGTAGCTGGTGTAATCTTAATAGGCTTTCTGACGGCCTTGGAAAGATTGGCGTGAATGGTTATGATCGAGACATCTTCAGTATGGGTTGGAGTAGCAGAAACTTTTTCAAACAAAATTTGTCGACTATCCATAAGGCCTTGGATGCCTTTCTTCAGTAACGGATAATCAAACGGCAGAGAGTAACAACAATAGCAGTCTTCTTTACATCCCGGGAAGATCCCGGCCCTTAACAGATTCAACTTAATGGTTAACAAAGGAGTTATCAGATCATTAACATCAGCAACATACAAATCTTCTTCAATGGCATTGACATTTCGGCCGTGCTTCGGCATGGGAGCATATATCACATTAGGCTTCTCCGGAGCGTCAAACTCCACCTCCTTCGCCTCTATCAGGTCTTGGATTTTATGCTTGAGTGCCCAACAATCATTGGTGTCGTGCCCGACACTGTCAGAGTGGTAGGCGCATTTAGCATTAGGATGATAATGCGGAGAGGACGTATTCACGTTCTTTGGTGCCTCTTTGATAGTGGCGAGATTCAACTTTAACAGATGGGGAAGCACTTGTGTTGGAGTCATATTAAAGCGGGTGAACTGCCGTTGTGGCCGTTCTACCCGTTGCTGATTTGGTCTGGACTGGTTATAGCGAGGCTGCTCACTTGAAGGGTTTTGAATCATTACGGCCCCCACTGTCGGTCGGCGCTCAGTCTTCCCTGCTCTTCTCTGAGAATATACCACAGCCGTTTCCTTCTTAAAAGGCTTCTTCTCAACACTTGCAGCAACACCCTTCTGAATCTTTCCTGACTTGATGCCAGCTTCTATTCTTTCGCCTGTTAAGATCAAATCGGTAAACCCCGCGGAAGAGTTACCAATTAGATGATTGAAAAATGGCCCGGATAGGGTCCCAAGAAACATATCAACAAGTTCGCGGTCGGTTAAAGGAGGCTGCACCCTGCCAGCCAAATCCCTCCATTTTTGTGCATATTCTTTGAATCCCTCGCCTGTTCCTAGTGACATACCCTGAAGTTAGGTACGAGTAGGAGCAAGGTCAGAATTATACTGGTATTGTTTGTAAAAAGCGGTGGCCAAGTCTTCCCAATTTCGGACGCTGGTTCCCTCTAGCTGATAAAACCACTCCAACTGAGCTCCAGAAAGGCTGTCTTGAAAGAAATGAATCCACAGGTTTTTATCTGCCGTATAGGGTTGAATCTTTCTCACGTAGGACCTGAGATGCATTTTTGGACAGGACAACCCATCATACCTCACAAACACTGGCACTTTGAACTTTGGGGGAACCACAATCCCGGCGACCAAACCCATGTCTTCAAAATCCAAACCCGGTACTCTTTGTAGCTCCATGGCGGCCAACCTGTCTTCTAACCCTTTGTATTTATCATTAGTTAGAGGGTATTGTTGATCAGAATAATCTTCATCCTCTTCGACCTCCTCTTCTTCCACATCGGACTCGGAAGGTACCGCGGCCCCACCTCCTTTGCTGGTTCCTTCATCAGAAGTAGGAGGAAATTCAAGCACTCTCCGAGCTTCTCCGTCAAATCTTCTCCCCAGAGTAGCCACCCCGAGTCTCTTTTTCTTCTTCTTCACTGGGTCTTTATTCCCCAGTAAGGTCTTGAGATCCTCCTGACCTTTAGCCAAGGTTGTCAGGAGTTGCTAGAACTGTGCATTTTGAGCTTGCAGGTCTTTGACTGTTTGCTCGAGATCCATCCTACTGAAATAAACAGTAGACAGATAAGGAAACCTGGCGTGAGACCTGTTTATGCACATGATGAATGGTATGCTTATGTATGCAATGCATTCAAGGATTTAGAACATTCAAAATTGTTTCAGACAAAGAAGAACGCACGTCATATTAATAAGAAGAAATTTGTTAGTACATAAATGCCCCATGGGCCAAATATTACAAAAACTTCTCAAGGTAAAAAGACATTCCGCATCCTCTTTGGTGCGATGTAGGTGTTGAGGGCCTCTTGCTCATGGAGTCGGCGGGTAAGCTCTAGAACCTTCTTCTCACTGGCGTAGAAGCTAGCTTCAAAAGTATTCCGTTCCTCCTTGAGCTGAATCCAACTTTTCTGCATTTCCTCCCACGATGTAGGCATGTCAGGATGTAGGATGGTGTAGGGAACCTCTCCTTCCTTGACAGGCTCTTTAATCACAGGGAGAACATGAGGATAAGGCATCATCAGACTTTGGGCTCGGGCTCGTACCCACTTGAGTTAAGGCTCAAGAGGGATGGATTTCTTGTGTCCCAGAGTCTTGCTATCAACCTTGTTGGGTCTTCCCCAAGCTCTGATGAATCTTTGGCGAAGTCCTTGCGCATCGTTGTCGAAGTCAAAAACTAGGTCAGGAATCAACATGTCGTGAGGTCCATCCCTCCGTGCATATACAAATTGCCTCAAAGCTAGGCAAGGGTTGTAGGTGATACCTCCTCTGATTCCAAGTAAAGGAACGTTAGGAAACTCTCCACAATGATCGACGATGATGACATTTTCTCTGGACCGAGAACACCAATGTACATCAGAGTGAGTAAGAGTCATCAACCGTTGGGACCACCTTGAGCCTTGTTCATTCTTCAAGACAGATTGTAGAAGGTGCGAAATAAACCACCTTGCAAGGAGAGGAGTACAGCACATGAGAACACCCCTCTTTCTCATTGTTCGTGTGTAAAATGAGTGAAGAATGTCCCCAAGCAATGTTGGTATTGGATTTCTGGACAAGAAGATTTTGACGGCGTTGACATCTACCAATTGGTCAGGATTTGGGAACAAGACCAACCCATAGATAAGGAGTGCCACAATCTCTTCAAAGGCTTGTAAGTCTAATGAATTCCAACATTCTTGTGCTTTCTCAAACAAGAATTTTGCTAAGAATCCTTTGACGCCACTTCTGGTTTCCCAATGCCCCTTGATGTCAGAGGGTTGTAGATGTAATGCTCGAGCAACATCTTCCGACTTTGGTTCCTTTTCCGTACCGTTGAATGGTAGTTGATTAAGGATAGGGATTCTTAGGAGTTGAGAAAACTCCTCCAAAGTGGGCACCAACTGGTAATCGGGGAAAGTTAAACAGTGATGAAGAGGGTCAAAGAACTGGAATAGCACCTTCATCATATCCTCTTCAATGTTGGTGTTGACTAGGCTGAGCAGTCTACCATGTCTTTCACTGAAGGATGAGCTTTCCGGAATTCTTGAGGTGAGCTCCTTGAGTTGAGGAGAAATTCTCACAAGGTTGACTTGGATGGTATTTCTGCGAGGAATTTCCATGACCTATAAAACAAGAACAAAGATGAAGATCCAAACCCTTGAAATGGTTAGTGAATGCATATGATGTTTTATGATGTTTATGATGTAAGCACAAAAACATATGTACAAGCAATTCACACCAAACCCTAGTTTCAGGCTTGCATGGGGTTTCATAGGTAAGTACCCTCTTGAGTGTAGTTGGCTTAAAAACCTGTCCTATAAATAGTAACCGGGTTCTAAGGAGCTCAATATCACTGGATTGTTTTCATTGTTCATTGTTTTGGTTTAGCCACTTAACTAGCGACCAAAATATTCCAAGAAAACAACCCTCAATGAGTGTAGTATCGAGTATCTACCAACTTCGGACTGCACCAAAGCCGTTCATCTCACTACCCCTAATAAAAGGCCAAGATGGTCAAGTAAGGTTCTAGGTCATTAATGCTTAGTGACATCACTCAGCGGCCCCGTACTCTCCTTGATTGAACTCAAGGGTTACCAGTACTCACAAATATGTCGCACTAATATAGCTATTGCTTCGACCGTGTCGGTATACCCCGCACAGTTTCCACAATGTATTGCTATCTATGAATGTTTCCCAAAATCCGGGTGTAGGATTTGCAAACCCAAACAAGAGAGCCAAAATGTAAAGCAAACAAGACAAACAGTTAGTCATGCAAGAGGGTGATCTAAGCCCTAAGGTTACTCCACTTTTAATATGGTCCCCAGCAGAGTCGCCAGTTCTGTGATACGGTGGGAGAACTGACTATGGTTTTGCGTTTGTTTTCGCAAATGTTTCGGTTGAGCAAGAGTCGCCACCGACTTTTTATTTTATCCTAAGGAAATGTTTAAAAAGCACAGCAAAAACCTTTGAGATTTTTCTTGGGTTCGGGGAGTAGATTATAAAAAGGGAAGGTATTAGCACCCTTTCTATCCATGGTTATCCATGGGCTCTTAGGTACTTGCTTAGATCAACTTGCCTTGGTTTTCAATTGTTTGAAATGGTGCTTTGTGTGTGGTTTTGAAAATGTTTTGAAAAAGATGCCTTGTCTAGGCTAACCTTGTAACAATTCTTTACTCGAATGTTTTACAAAAGGTGTTTGTCTTTTTGAAAAGATGTTTCAAGGTTTTTTTTTGAAAGTTTGTTTTGAAAGTGTTTGTGAAGTGTGGTTTGAAAATAGGCAAGTGTTTTCTTTTGCAAGTGGACAAGCACTTAAGAGCTATCTACCCTAAAGTTCTCAAAGATTTTTGTTATGTTTTAACCTTTTTAACAATTTTGTTCCACCATTGCATTTGGTGGACAATCTTGTGTTAGGAGGTGAAAGGGACAGGCGCGGGTCATTGTTTAGACCATAATTGCAATAGTGCTAAGTATCTTTGGGCAATTTTTCTTTGAAAGGGACTTGATCATTTTAGGCAACTTTTCGAAAGCGTCATCGAGGGACTATGATCATTTGATTGTTTGATTTGTTTTTGCCCAAAGAAACCTAACATGCAATATGGCCCATTTATTGAAGGCAACAAGTGGAATACCCTAGGGGTGCAAGTGTGACATGTGTTGTCCATATTCATGCTTGATTATCTTGAAATTAGGTCAAACTATTTTGTTCTTTTTATTTGCATACAAACCCTAGTTCTAGCATGGTATATTTAGAAAGCGTTAAAGTGCGAAAAGTAAAATTCCTACACTATTACAACACAATATGGGAAGGGGGGTACAAATGTTCAAATGGGGGGATATTTAGACAAGGAATTTAAACCTAGTTATTACATCAATTTTGGAATATTTACAAGATAATTGATTGCATAAATTAAATGGAAAATAAAATAAATGTGCAAGATGTAAAAAAAAGTTTTTATATGTATGGAAAAAAGGTATTTTTATGTCAAATAAAAAAGTAATATTTTTGGAGTTTTTTGTGTTTTAAGGGTAAACCCTAATTTTTATTAAGTAAATATATTAACTATTTAATATGTATAATATTTATCAATTATATATGAAACAAAAATAAAAATGAAGTATATTTGCCAAAATGGTATTTTTACTATTAAATATTAATAAAAATAAAATGTATATATTTTTTGTATTATTTACTAAATATTCTAATAAAAAAAAATATATATATATATATATATGTATTAATTTCTAAATATGTACTATATATATATAAATAATAATATTTAATATTTATAAAAAAGTATATTTTATACAAAATATTTTAAAAATGAAAATAAAATGTGTTTACATTATTTTCTAGTATTTTAAATAAAAAAAGTGTTTATTTATTTATTTATGTACAAATAACTAATCTAAACAAATAAATGCCTATAAATTCAAAAATGGTGTAAAAAAATATTTTTAAATTTTTAATATCATGAGGAAAAATAAATAAGCCAAAATAAAAAAAGAAAAGTAAAAAAAATCAATAAAACAAATAAAATGGGCTCAGGGGGTGTAAAACCAAAAATAGGGTGTGAAAAGAAATAACACAACAGGCCCAGCCCATGAAGACCTTTCTTCAACCTTCAGCCAACTTCTTGTTCAACAAACACGCGCCTGTACTCAAATTCAAACACCTGGATTCTTTGATCTTTTGCACAAACTTTCAACATAAGAAATGTTAAGCATTGAATCACGATTCTAAATATGTAAAGAAATCATCCTAACTCTCAGAAATGAGAGAGAATTTTAACAATCCCAAATCTTGACCTAACTTTTCTTCCATATTCAGACCTTAAATTCTCATAGCTCAGGCAAAATAAATGAAAAGTAAAAGCATGTACAGATTCAGGGGCATGAGTAGAACACTTCTTATTCACAAACTTAGAGCTAATGATGCCTACACTAAGAGTTAGAAGTTCAAGGAGATACCTGTTCAGTTGAAGTTCTATTTGGTAATAGGGGAGCTTTCAGAGAAAGATGATGATCTGTACAGCTTGCCTGAAGTGTAGTGATGCTATTCCAATGCTTACTTTGCTTTGAAACACCTTGAATCGAGCTATGGACTTTCAACTGCAAAACAAGAAAGTGAAAATGGTGGAACTGGTTAGAGGAGTTACAGGCCGTGTTTTATGTTTTGGTTAGCTTCAAGTGATGCTAGGGAATGTGTTTGATGGCCTTTTAGCAAGAATGCATGAAAGGAATGAGAGATGGCACTCAAACTGCAGCAAGCCCTGTTTTTGTGCAGTTCAATGGTGATTTTGAGTTTGTGGAGGTATTGGAGGTGTTGGGGTCGTGTGCTAGCTCAGTTAGGATGTCTTGAATGTGTACAAGATATTTTCTTAAGGGTCCTAATGCTGAGATGAAAGTTATGTTGTGATATGCTATGTTTCTTAACACTTAAGCAAGCAAAGGCCAAGTTGTGTTCTAGACAGGTAGAGGCCCCCTAAACATGCTGCAAAACCTTGTCTTGATCAGAGTGATTAACTCATAAACTTGTGCCAAAGAGATTTCAAATGTACTTCTTGGATTTTCATTTTGACATAAAGCTTACTTTTGCAAAAATGGTTAAAGTGCTTTATCTATTTTGGGATTAATCCATCATACAATGCTTGAACACATAGAACATGGTCTTGGCACAAAGAGTTTGCATTAAATTATTGAGTGCAAATGGGATTAGAGGCCTGTAATGTAGCATAAACCAAGCTGACTTAAAAATGCATAAGTTATGAACATGGAAATTGGCCAATTCAAAAGTGAGTTTTTGCCATATTGCAAAATTCGATTCTCTCAAGTTATGAGGTTGTTTGATGAGTTCTTGGACATTTTGGAAAGCTTGGAATGTGTACTACAATCCATCTTTGAAGTGCAAATTGAAATTCCAATTGGAAGTATATGAAAAATGGTCTTGAAGTTAGGTAAAAAACCTTGCCAAAATAGGTCAAAATTTCACTAAGTTAAGAATGGTTTAGTACCCTTGTTCCAAAAATTGTAACTTGAGATACAAGCTTCTTTTGGGAAAACTTTGTGAATCAAAGTTTTAGATCATGCAATAGGCTACAACTTTCATGTTTTGACTTTTGCTTGAATCCAAATGAATCTTGGTGAGAAAGTGGGGCAAAGTTGGGAAAAAATTAGGGTTTTTCATAACTTAGAAAAATTCTAAGTTATGAAAAATTCTCATTTCAAACCCTAATTTGCAATTTTTGATTTCTTGGTGAACAAGTTTCATGATTTGGCATGTTTTGATGAAAAATGAATCTTGACTCTTGATTTTGACAAAAAAGTCAAAGTTTGACTTTTCAGTATACAGTCAAAATTGATCAATTGACTGGGAAATTCAACTGTCAATCTTGTGTACTTGGGATCTTTTGAACTTGTTGAGCATGTCAAGACAATTCCATGGGGTCCTTGAGTCCATATGTGAGCTTGGTTTGCCATTGGCTAGGTCAAACAGTCAAAAATTGCCTTTGTGCAGTCAAAACCCTAAAAATGACCATTTTGCCCTTTTGGTGATCTGATCAAATTTCTTGTGGAATTGTGATCCAAACTTGATAAAATGGTCCATGTGAGTTCATGATGTTGATGTGGGTCAATTTTTATGAGATTTGACTGTCAATTGGCCACAGTTGACTTTTTCCCCAATACAGCTGATTTTTAGGTCAACTGTCCAATTGACTGGGCAAAACTTGGAATCAAGACTTGAAACTTGGTATGGGTAAACTTGGGAGTCCAATATGAAGCATGAAAGTCATCTTAGGAAATTTAGGTCAAAACATCTCTGTGCAAACACAAACCCTAATTTGGGTCAACAGTGCAAGGAGAAGTCTTGAGCAGATGAAACCCTACATGGACCTTGATCTCCAAGGGCTTTATGATGAGAAATCAATGAGAAATGGGAGGGCAAATTTTGGGGTACAACACACAGCCTCATCAAGTTTCTCTGCCCAAAGCCGCCCACGCGCCTCCTAGATCCCTCCTCCGTCTCCGAAAGGTAGTCTTCTTATATCCTTTGCATGCATGTCAAAATAACGAAAGAAAACACATAAATCAAGACCCAATCGAAACTTAAAATCAAAGATATAACAAAAGCCCTAAACGCGAGAAAGACAGATTTCGAACCTTGTAAGTGTCGCCTAAACGGTCCATTGGAGGGAGAAAAGGGAGCGGTGGCGCCGATGGCTTTGGATGAAGAAGCTTTATCGGAAGTTGGCCGGAGAAGACAAAATGAACAAACGGCGCGCCTCTGTCAAACCCTAACCATTCCCTAATGAAAAAAAATGTTGAAACCCTTGCCAAACATTTTGTCTCAAACAAGGGGGCCTTGCCCTTTCTCAGCTTAAGCCCAAAACATATTCCCACGCATACCCCCCTTTTCTTCTAATGTTTCTGAATGATTTTTTTTACTTGGGCCAAAACAAACCCCCCCTTAGCCCATTTTCCTTTGTTTTAACATAAACTAATCTTTTATCATTTTATTTTTATAATCTAACATTTCTTTCACTTATCTTTTATTAATATCTAATATTTCTTTTTTTTGTTAAATAAAATAATACCTTTTTTTAAGTATTGTTAATTGTTACATTTTAGAAAATATACAAACGTTAACTCTTTCCTAAATTGAAGCATTTTCCTTGTTCCATTTGTACATAACACAAATAATACATAATATAATTTAATTTTAAAACATTTTTCTTTCTTTTTATTAAAATACATTTTTGTACATATTAAAGAAAAATACAAGATTACAAAAATTAAATAAAGAAAATGTTTGATTCTTTTTTATTTAAGTTAAACAATACTTAATAATACACATTTAAAATCACATCTTAACTTGTAAATAAAATACATGTACACTTACACCTACACAATACACTTTACATTTGATACATATCCAATTACTATTCCTATGCTTTGCTATACATTGATTACATTTGATCGCAATTTGATATGGTTGTAATTATTAAAGTCTCATCCCCATTTGTGAATTTGTACCCCCACTCCCGGATACTTATTTGTAATAGCGTAGATTTTAAATTCTTGCAATTTACCGCTTTCGAATTATACCATGGTTAGACCTAGGGTTTGCATGTACATAAAACCAAACGCTAGATAACCTAATACAAAGACAAATACATGAAATCAATACACAATCACACTTGCACCCTCTAGGGTAATCCCACATGTTGCCTTCCAAAATGGGCCATGCTTGCACGTCGAGTTTCTTTGGCAAAACAAATTCAAATGATCATAAGTCCCTCGATGACGCTTTCGAAAGTCGCCTATCAAAATGATCAAGTCCCTTCAAAGCAAATTGCCAAAGACACTTGTCACCATTGCATTCATGGTCCATACGATGACCCGCGCTCGTCCCGTTAAACATCCTAAACGCAAGATTGTCCACCAAATTCAATGGTGGAACAAAATTGTTAAAAAGGGGTTGAAAACATAGAGAAAACCTTTGAGTACAATAGGGGTAGACAAAACTCTTAGTTACTTGAGATCAACTTGCAAAAACACTTGCCTTCTTTTCAAAAATCACACTTCATACACACTTTCAAACAAACTTCCAAAAACATTTTGAAACATCTTTTCGAAAAGATACACACCATTGTATATACTCAAACACGAGTCATTACAATGGTTGCCTAAAACAAGGCATCTCTTCAAAAACATTTTCAAAACACACATACACCACAATTTCAAGCAATCAAGGCAAGTGATCTAAAAAACCAAGTAACTAAGAGCCCATGGATAACCATGGATGAAAAGGGTGCTAATACCTTCCCTTTTCATAATCTACCCCCCGAACCCATGAAATATCTCAAAAGTTTTTTTGCTGTGCTTTTTAACCTTTCCTTTAGGGTAAAATAAAAAGTCGGTGGCGACTCTTGCTAAACCGAACAAGTGCGAATACAAACACAAAACTCAAGTCAGTTCTCCCACCGTATCACAGAACTGGCGACTCTGCTGGGGAGTTTTATTAAAAGTGGGGTTACCTTAGGGTTTAGATCACCTTTACATTCTTGATTTGTTTGCCTTGATTGATTTACTCTCTTTTGGTTCTTGTTTGGGTTTGTTGTAAATCCTACACCCGGATTTGGGGCACCTTCTTAGGGAAATAGCAAAAAACTGTGAGGGAACTGTGCGGGGTATACCGACATGGTTGAAGCAGTAAGCTATGTTAGTGTGACATATTTGTGAGTACCGGTAACCCTTGAGTTCAATCAAGGAGAGTACGGGGCCGCTGAGTGATGTCGTGAAGCAGTAACGAACTCTTAGAACCTTAATTGACCATCTTAGCCTTTTTAGGGGTAGTGAGATGGCCGACTTTGGTGCAGTCCGAAGTTGGTAGATACTCGATACTACACTCATTTGAGTGTTTTTTTCTTGGAATATTTTGGTCGCCAGTTGAGTGGCTAAACCGAAACGATGAACACAGAAAACAATCCAATGATATTGAGCTCCTTAGAACCCGGTTTCTATTTTAGGACAGGATGAGCCAACTAACTTCAAGAGGGTACTTACCTAAACCCCCATGCAAGCCTAAACCTAAGGACTTATTTGCTTTGTGTGAATATGATTACCGGTATATACACTTACTTGCTTTCACATACATGTACATAACATCATAACATCATAGCATAGCATTTTCAATAACCTTTTCAAGAATCTTGAGGGTCTGTTGATGCAGGGATACGTTGAACCAGACGTCTACCAATGGGCAAGAGGTTTCTCCTCTAAACAAACGCCATCAAAGATCAAGTGCAACAACTTGAATCAGTGGTTGTGACCCACTCGAAATGGCGAGCTTGATTCTCGTGGAAAGACATCCACCAGTGCAATGTTCTTCAGTCAAAGTTCAAGTGCAATAACTTGAATCAGTGGCTATGACCCACTCGACATGGTGAGCATGATTCTCGTGGAAAAACATCCACCAGTGCACAGTTCTCTGATCAAAGTTCAAGTGCAACAACTTGAATCAGTGGCTATGACCCACTTGACATGGTGAGCTTGATTCTCGTGGAAAGACATCCACCAATACACAGTTCTCCAATCAAAGTTCAAGTGCAACAACTTGAATCAGTGGCTATGACCCACTTGACATGGTGAGCTTGATTCTCGTGGAAAGACATCCACCGGTGCAAAGTTCTCTAATCCAAGAGCAAAGTTCAACCTCTAACATTTTTCTTGTGTTTACCCCAAGAGATCCTTGAAAGCATGCATCCACATATCATGCATTGCATTTTGACAGTTTTTCCTTTTTCAGGTTTCCTTACTCTCACACTGTTTATTTCAGTAAGAGATGGCTCTAGAAAGGTCTGTCAAAGACATCCAAGACCAGACTGCTCAGCTGCAGGAAATGTTTTTGAACTTGCCTCTGGGGCAAGAAGAAATGAAAGCTCTCCTCACAAAGGGCTTGGAGAATTCAAACAATGCCAGGAGCGATCAGCTTGCGGAGCTGCAGTTTGATCTGGCAACATTAAGGATCCAAGTGATGGGGCAGTTAGTGGGCCAGATGGCTCTCATCCAAGACCTATCTCAAAGACAAGAGGAACTCAGGGTTTTTGTCCGCCAACTGCTTCCAAACAACCAATTGGGGAAAGCATCTGAGTTTGAAGAGCAAGTCACCGCTCAGCCTCCATCCACTCAAGAAGACAAGGGGAAGGCTCCTTTGCTTGCTTCAGGGTCGCAAGCCCAGCAACAACCTCGCCAGCGTCAACGGGGTAATCGGCGTAAGCAAGAAACGTCGGGAAGACAGTTCACGGAGACTGAGATACCATCATTCTTCATACTGAAGCACCTGTTGGAGGTCAACCTGCTTACTTTAAGGGATCCTCCTCAGAAGCTCAATACCTCCTCTCCTAACTATCGTCCCGATGCATTTTGTGTTTACCACTCCTACAGCCCGGGACACGACACCAACGACTGTTGGGCCTTGAAGAACAAGATTCAAGATCTGATCGACATTGGAGTGCTGGAATTCATGCCAGACGGCGAGATGAAAATCTTCCGTTAAGGGGTTCTCCACCTGAAGTGACGAAGCTCAAACTGAGAGACTTTTGCTTCATTTGAATTTTCAAAGTTATAATTTTCTTTTGTTATTCAAACAATTAACTGTTGATGTCAAAACTCTGTTTTCATTAATGCATTGCATATGTTTGTCTTGAATTCATCCATTCGTTTTCACTACTCTTGTATTTTCTTTATGATCTTTAACTCTTGATAAAAAGCTGCAAGCCTTTAGAGGGAGGATGACGAAACAATACCATAATCTCATACAGTATGCTTTTGAACAGACCTTGCTGATGATGTACATGCATTTCTTTCAATTCCCAAACAATAGAGTTATAAGGAAGTTAATCCCTAGTCAACCCCTTCGAGCCAAAGAAGTAGGAGTTTTCTGTTCTAAACAATCAAAACCTTTGATATAAACCCGGGGCAGGGTAGTATCTCAGTTAATTCAAGAGAAAACACGCATTGAAATCGCAAACTCTCAGTTCGTAACACAACGAACGACGTCAAAGAAAAAGAAAAGCCTTCCCTTGGAATCAAAAGACAGGGTGGTTCCCTATCACATAGGCAGTTAATCTCTCAAAAGAGAAAAGCCCACCAAGCCAAAACCTATAAAGGAGGCTTAAGAAAGCTGGGGCATCCCGCTGACTGTAATCTCGAAAATGGGAGCAGTCAGGCAAAAGTTAGGGATAACAAATCAAAATCAAAATAGTGAGGTCATTACAAATCCTCAATAACATGAAAAATGTTGAAAAAGAAAAAGGAGATGATGACTGTCTCCCAAAATTCAATTGGTGAACCACCACCCAAAAGTCGTTCCAAACTCAAAACAGAGCGCGACGCACAATTAACTGAGCTTAGGTATGAAGAATATCACGAAGAGCGGGTGGGTACAAATATACTTTGAGCCTTTATCCTTTGTTTCTTAAAACCGTGAACCAGGCCACGTTACAACCCTGCAAAAGTCCTAATTGAAGCATGGGTTAGTTCGAAAGCATACTGTTACAAAGGGTATCCTGACTCCTGTAAGGCTTTGCTCTAAAATCTTGTGTTGACTTGTCTTATAAAAAGTTTTCTGCTAAAAAACGCATTTTTCAAAACTTCGAGACAAACATAAACTGTGCATTGCTTGAATATCACTATCTGCATTTGGCTTTTTGATTGACAGCAAAGAAATTCATACAGCGAATGTTCGGAGGAACGAAAACTCTCTCAGTGAACAAAATCACTTCAAAAGGATGTCACTTCCAACGAAAAATATCCTATCAACAAGGCGCATGACATGGCACCATCCTATTAACCTGGGGCAGTCCAGTCAAGGTTTCAACAGATCTTTCAAAATTCAGTTAACCTGGGGCAGTCCAGTCAAGATTTCAAGAAATCTCTCAATCCGCAGAATAATCTGATTCAAGATTCTTTCATCATCACTTGGGGCATTCGAATGTCAAAAGTGTTCAATCATTCCTTCATCACCTGTTGGAAGATACGGTCCAGATGTGCTCCAAACACGGTTGCCATTCTGTTACTTTTCTTAAGTTCCAGATCAACACCTGTAACAAGCCAGGAAAATATCTGTGAACGACCGATTGTGGATTAACACCTGTAACAAGCCAGGAAATTATCTACATCACCACTTGGGGCATTCAAATGTCAAAAGTGTTCAACAATTCCTTCATTATATGTTGGAAGATACGGTCCAGATGTGCTCCAGACACGGTTGCCATTCTGTTACCTTTCTTAAGTTCCAGATCAACACCTGTAACAAGCCAGGAAAATATCTGTGAACGACTGATTATGGATTAACACCTGTAACAAGCCAGGAAATCATCTACATGAAGAGATTGAAGATCAACACCTGTAACAAGCCAGGGAACCATCTTTCTTTCTGAGGTCAGAGATCAACACCTGTAACAAGCCAGGACAATATCTCCTTGACCAACTTTTCTTAAGTTCCAGATCAACACCTGTAACAAGCCAGGAAAATATCTGTGAACGACCGATTGTGGATTAACACCTGTAACAAGCCAGGGAATCATCTACATGAAGAGATTGAAGATCAACACCTGTAACAAGCCAGGGAACCATCTTTCTTTCTCAGGTCAGAGATCAACACCTGTAACAAGCCAGGGAACCATCTTTCTTTCTCAGGTCAGAGATCAACACTTGTAACAAGCCATGACAATATCTCCTTGACCAACTTTTCTTAAGTTCCAGATCAACACCTGTAACAAGCCAGAAAAATCTCTGTGAACGACCGATTATGGATTAACACCTATAACAAGCCAGGAAATTATCTACGTCACCACTTGGGGCATTCGAATGTCAAAAGTGTTCAACAATTCCTTCATCACCTGTTGGAAGATGCAGTTTTACACGAACTCATCATGAAGCAACCCTACACCGGTTCCTTCTCACAATCAAAAGATTCTTGCCTTCCCCCAACAACAGTCAGGTTCCTCCTATCCCCAGCGGAGTTCATCAAATTCCCCAACATAGCATATCAGTGGAATCCCCAGCGGAGTTCTCATCAAACCCCAACGGAGTCATCTTGTCCTACCGGTGTATTCTTGCAACCATCATCCCTAGCGGAAACGAAGAACTTGACTCTTCAACATCAGCCCAGGATTTAATTCTCCGGCCGGTCGTCAAGGATTTATTTTCCTAGACGAAAATGCATTCATAAACATTTCACATTTGATACATCTTGCTTACATACATACAACACTATCTCATTTTGAACATCATGACATCATGCATTTCATACATCATGACATTGCATACAACTGATGTTTTGCCTTTTCAAGGAAAAAGACAATCCAAAAGATGACTACCTTCAACTGTCACAATTCCAGATTCGATTCCTGTATCTAGCCAGGGCACATCTGAAGAGTTTGAAGATTCGATTCCTGTATCCAGCCAGGGCATATCTGTTGACGACTAATTCCAGATTCGATACCTGTATCCAGCCAGGGCATATCTGTTGACGACTAATTCCAGATTCGATTCCTGTATCCAGCTAGGGCACATCTGAAGAGTTTGAAGATTCGATTCCTGTATCCAGCCAGGGCATATCTGTTGACGACTATTTTCAGATCCGATACCTGTATCAAGCCAGGGCATATCTGCGAACGTTTGATTGTAGATTCGATACCTGTATCCAGCCAGGGCATGTCTGCATGAAGAGACTGAAGATCAACCCCTGTAACAGGCCAGGAAATTATCTTTCTTTCTCAAGTACGCAAGTTCTCGCTAAAGAATCTCTTATGCGATCGACACATAACTCCAAATGGCATCTATAAGCCCATCTTCCTACAAACATTTCTAAATGGCATCTTTAAGCCCATTTCTAAATGGCATCTTTAAGCCCATTTCCAGATGGCATCTACAAGCCCATCCTCCTACCAGCAGTCACTAGATGGCATCTTTAAGCCCATCACCAAATGGCATCTTTAAGCCCATTCTCAGATGGCATCTGTAAGCCCATCCCCTCTACCATCACATCACCGAGTGCAAATTTTAGGGCACTCTAGTGTCCAATCTTCTTTTACCTTCGAGTCGCGAAAGGCAAACTTGCCAATCTATCTCTTCAGGTTCAAGAAGATTGAACAGGGGCAACTGTTGTACCCCAAAATTTGCCCTCGCATTTTTCCTCAAGAAATCACAGCTTCAGGCGTTTCCTGATTTTTCAAACTGGCTCAAGAATCGGTCAAACAGACTTTTCTCGTCAGTCAGACAAAATTAGGGTTTTCTTTAGTTTTGAGGGGTTTAGAACAGTTCACACAGTTTGCTTAGGGTTTTGGTTGATTTTGGCTCAACTTTGATCAGGCGAACGTTCTTTGGCATTTAATCAGGAATTAGGGTTTTTATGCGCGGTTCTTCAGAAAGATTTGATTCTACGGTGCTTTGCAAGTTATTCCGAGATTTGGATTGAATTCGCCTTGTGTGACTAAATCAGTGAAAGGATGCATTGGGTTTGAATTTGCAGTGTTTGATTAAAGTCAGTAAAAGGAAAATACGTCTGGGCAGTTGTTGTGATTGACTGTGCTTTGCTTTGGATTTGTGAAGCACCAGATTTATTAGTTGATCGATGCTGAAACATTGTTTATTTAATTGTTTATTATTCTGAGTTTAGATAATTGAAATTTATTTCCATTTATTATAATGTTAGAATTGTGAATAATAAAATAAATAATTGAAAAGGATAAAAAGAATTAATTGGATAAAAAGAATTTTTATTTCATCTTTAAATATTTGTTACAAATTATTATGTAAATAACAGTATTCATTTACACGGTATTTATAATAATAATAGTTACAATAATTAAATTTAAAATAAGACTATCCTAATTTTTTAAATCTTCAATTCTTCATTCTTCATCTGTTGCTAAATCCTCTCCATTCAATTTTTATCTACAAAAGAAAAGAAGAAAAGTCAGAAACAGTTAAATAAATAGAAGACAGACAGATAAAAAAGAGGTCATCATTAAAAGCAAATGGCCGGGATCAGTTCGCCCTCTTTGCAAATCACGGGATTTCTCCCGGTTCACAAAGAAGGATGAAAATGTTTGTAAATTAAAAATGAATGCACAAAGTCAAAAATTGCACATTTCAAATTGTCAAAACTGCATAGTTCAAAGCAAGACAGCATATGCAAATAACAAAGTCCAAGTTACAAACTGAATGGCCTAAAGCAAGTCACAATTTCAAAACTCAGTTCCAATGTCAACTAAAGCTGTCCAAAAGATATCAGAATATCAAAGATATCAGAATATTCAGATGCAAGTACAAATGCAGCACAAAGTATGGAAAAGAGAGGACAAATATGCAGAGTTAAACTAAATTGCAAGCAAGGTTCAAATCATCATTTCCCAAGCCATTGCTTTTTCAGAAAAAAAAGTGACTTCTAAGCAATATAATAATGCTGTAAACTGTCAAGAGAGAGGAGAGAGAGAGTGAAAGAAGGAGGCTTACAGGGCTCAGGCTTTAGGCAAGAAAAGATATAAAACAACTGTAATAACACAGTACCAAGGGGGCAGAAATGACAAGCATAACATAACTCAAAAGAACAACCTTCCAGCCTCCACTCTGCCTCATAAAAACTGAAAACTCAGTTCATATGAAAAACATACAAAACCAATTCAAAACACCATGACCTGCTAACCTGCAACTCAGTTTCATTCCAAAAGCCTAAACAAACTATCAAACATAAAGAACCTGCATTAACCAAGCTCAACCTACTACAGCAAGCAAAGGCCTCAAACCCAACCTGCCCAAGCCTTAAACCAGACCCCTAAACTCTAAGCCTGTAACATAAACACACAAGAAAGCAAGTATAACAGAAGAAGCAAGCCAAAAGCCTTAAGCAAGCCAAGGCCTGAAGCTCAAGCTTCATCCAACCCTGTACCATCCTGCATAAAACCTGTATCCAAGCCAAAAAAGCCAAAAGGCCTAGAACTGATACAAACTTTGAAACAAACTGATAAACAACCAGAAGCCCATAGCCTCAAACAGAAGCATCAAGCCTAAACTCAACCAAAACAACAAACCTGCTGAAGCCTCTTACATCCTGCACAAAACTGTGATAGCCAAAAGCCTAAACAAAACCAGAAGCCTGAAACCAACAAGCTAAAACCTGTGTCAAGTTTAAAACAAACGAGGCAAACTGATACAAGCCTGTGCAAACCAATCCTCAAACCTGCCTGAAGCCTCACCAAAGCAACAACCAATATGGCCTAAAACCATAGAACCTGCTTAAACTTTGCAAGGCAAAAACCTTCCCAAAACCATTAAACCCTGTCAAGACCTCATATGCCCATAACCTGAAGCAAACCAGCATAATCCAAACAAAAACAGTGAAGCCTAAAAACCAGTAGAACCTGTCCAGGCCTCCCAGAAACAACCATCCTTACCATTCAAGGCCTGAAGCCTAAAACCAGTAAGGCCATGACTAAAGCCTGAAAGCCAGCATAACCTGTTCAAACATACCAACCAACACATCCAGACATCAAACATTCAAAATTTCCAAACCATCCAGCTAAAGCGTTCAAGGGCAACACTAGGAGCCCTCAGAGTTTTCTCATCATTGGGCTATCATTATCACGTTCCAGCACAAGCATAGCAACCAGAAAGATAAGATAAAGAAGCAAAGCAAGCTAGGCAACTCAAACCGTCACAGGGTCCAACATTTCAACAACATCATCAAGACAACTCAGAATAAACATACAAGGCATCAAGGCAACAAAAAGGAAGCGTTTCAAGGCATCAAAGCATTCAGAAGCAACATAAAGAGGCCCTCAGAGTATTCTCATCACAGGGCATTCACTCAAGGCAACTCAAAGGCAAGAAGCAAACAGAAGCAAAGCATCAAGGCAACAAAGAAGAAAGAAATGATATCGAATAAAGGCTTTCAGACAGCATCATTAAACCTAAAGAGGTGAAAATACAAAGGTACCAGTAAGCACAACCTCATCAAGTTTCTCCACCCAAAGCCGCCTACGCGCCTCCTAGATCCCTCCTCCGTCTCCGAAAGGTAGTCTTATTATATCCTTTGCATGCATGTCAAAATAACGAAAGAAAACACATAAATCAAGACCCAATCGAAACTTAAAATCAAAGATATAACGAAAGCCCTAAACGCGAGAAAGACAGATTTCGAACCTTGTAAGTGTCGCCTAAACGGTCCATTGGAGGGAGAAAAGGGAGCGGTGGCGCCGGTGGCTTTGGATGAAGAAGCTTTATCGGAAGTTGGCCGGAGAAGACAAAATGAACAAACGGCGTGCCTCTGTCAAACCCTAACCATTCCCTAATGAAAACAAATGTTGAAACCCTTGCAAAACATTTTGTCTCAAACAAGGGGGCCTTGCCCTTTCTCAGCTTAAGCCCAAAACATTTTCCCACGCATACCCCCCTTTTCTTCTAATGTTTCTGAATGATTTTTTTTACTTGGGCCAAAACAAACCCCCCCTTAGCCCATTTTCCTTTGTTTTAACATAAACTAATCTTTTATCATTTTATTTTTATAATCTAACATTTCTTTCACTTATCTTTTATTAATATCTAATATTTCTTTTTTTTGTTAAATAAAATAATACCTTTTTTTAAGTATTGTTAATTGTTACATTTTAGAAAATATACAAACGTGAACTCTTTCCTAAATTGAAGCATTTTCCTTGTTCTATTTGTACATAACACAAATAATACATAATATAATTTAATTTTAAAACATTTTTCTTTCTTTTTATTAAAATAATTTTTTGTACATATTAAAGAAAAATACAAGATTACAAAAATTAAATAAAGAAAATGTTTGATTCTTTTTTATTTAAGTTAAACAATACTTAATAATACACATTTAAAATCACATCTTAACTTGTAAATAAAATACATGTACACTTACACCTACACAATACACTTTACATTTGATACATATCCAATTACTATTCCTATGCTTTGCTATACATTAATTACATTTGATCGCAATTCGATATGGTTGTAATTATTAAAGTCTCATCCCCATTTGTGAATTTGTACCCCCACTCCCGGATACTTATTTGTAATAGCGTAGATTTTAAATTCTTGCAATTTACCGCTTTCGAATTATACCATGGTTAGACCTAGGGTTTGCATGTACATAAAACCAAACGCTAGATAACCTAATACAAAGACAAATACATGAAATCAATACACAATCACACTTGCACCCTCTAGGGTAATCCCACATGTTGCCTTCCAAAATGGGCCATGCTTGCACGTCGAGTTTCTTTGGCAAAACAAATTCAAATGATCATAAGTCCCTCGATGACGCTTTCGAAAGTCGCCTATCAAAATGATCAAGTCCCTTCAAAGCAAATTGCCAAAGACACTTGTCACCATTGCATTCATGGTCCATACAATGACCCGCGCTCGTCCCGTTAAACATCCTAAACGCAAGATTGTCCACCAAATTCAATGGTGGAACAAAATTGTTAAAAAGGGGTTGAAAACATAGAGAAAACCTTTTAGTACAATAGGGGTAGACAAAACACTTAGTTACTTGAGATCAACTTGCAAAAACACTTGCCTTCTTTTCAAAAATCACACTTCATACACACTTTCAAACAAACTTCCAAAAACATTTTGAAACATCTTTTCGAAAAGATACACACCGTTGTATATACTCAAACACGAGTCATTACAATGGTTGCCTAAAACAAGGCATCTCTTCAAAAACATTTTCAAAACACACATACACCACAATTTCAAGCAATCAAGGCAAGTGATCTAAAAAACCAAGTAACTAAGAGCCCATGGATAACCATGGATGAAAAGGGTGCTAATACCTTCCCTTTTCATAATCTACCCCCCGAACCCACGAAATATCTCAAAAGTTTTTTTGCTGTGCTTTTTAACCTTTCCTTTAGGGTAAAATAAAAAGTCGGTGGCGACTATTGCTAAACCGAAAAAGTGCGAATACAAACGCAAAACTCAAGTCAGTTATCCCACCGTATCACAGGATCATTACGGACAATGGTACCAATCTTAACAACAAGATGATCACTGAGCTCTGCGAGCAATTCAAGATACAGCACCACAACTCTTCTCCCTATCGACCGAAGATGAATGGAGCTGTAGAAGCAGCAAATAAGAACATCAAGAAGATTGTGCAGAAGATGACAGTGACCTACAAAGATTGGCACAAAATGTTACCGTTTGATCTTCATGGGTACCGTACCTCAGCACAGACGTCAACAGGGGCAACTCCCTTTTCCTTGGTCTATGGCATGGAGGAAGTCTTGCCTATTGAAGTCCAGATACCCTCTCTCCGGATAATGAAGGATACAGGTTTGAGAGAAGACAACTGGATCTAGACTCGGCTTGATCAATTAAACTTAATCGACGAAAAGAGACTCACTGCTATTTGTCATGGTCAGACGTACCAAAAACGGATGATCAGGGCATTTAACAAGAAGGTCAGACGACAAGAGTATCAAGTCAGAGACCTGGTAATCAAGCGCATCATTCTTCCTCAAAGTGATCCCAGGGGAAAATGGACCCCTACGTACGAAGGGCCATTTGTGGTTAAACATATCTTCTCAGGAGGGGCTATGATTCTAACCACCATGGATGGTGACGACCTTCCTCACCCTGCCAATGCAGACATAGTAAAAAGATACTACACATGATAAAAGACCCGCTAGGTTGACACACCTAGGCAAAAATAAGGGCTTCCCGGCGAACCAAAAGGGTTCGGGCAAAAATAAGGGATGAAAATAAAAAATCTGCACACCCGGCAAGTCGAAAACCTGAAAAGGCGGCTTGGGCAAAAAGGGGTATCCCGGTGGACTGAAAACCCGAAAGGGCAGTCCAGGCAAAAGTTAGGGATAAAGCGTAATACTATGTCTCTTTGGATCACCTTGCATCCAGAATTCGGCATCAACTATCGGGCTCAGACGACATCGATTAAATCAGCTTCATCTTCAACTAAGCAGCAAAGTGATGAGACGCTTGAAGACATAAAGGCGATAGCAGAGTTGGAACCCAGTGGGATTATTTTCACATAGTTGTTTTGTTTCCTTTTCACAAAATTGTATAAACTCTATTTTGCTCGGCGGCATTCTCTTACTAGGACGTCAGCCTCTTGTACAAAAACACCTATTTACAGGCAAATTTCAAAACTAATACAAGTTTAATTTCTTAGACAAATTACCCATCATTTTTCCTTTTTTCTGTTTTGTTTTGCAAAGAACGTCCAATGTTCATTTTTGATATATGCATTTGACACTAATTGCTAATCATAAATATTTGCATGCGAAACAAAGGATTAATTATAGGTGACATTAGAAACAGGGGCAATAAAGAATTGTCTAAGCGATCTAGTTGCTCTGTCCACCGAGGTACCAAAGTAGGTTCGGCTGAAGTATGTAACCAAGTTACCTCAGCTCCCCACAGATTAAGACAAGATTCAGCATTACTCTCGCCAAGCAGAGCTGGTCTCCCGTCAGCCCCGAAAAGGCATAATGTTCCCCTAGCAAGTCAGCGGTACTCTCCTCAAGCAGAGTTAGCCTACTGTCAGCCTTAAGGAAGTTGGATATCTCCAGAAGATCTTAACATTCCCCAGCGGAGTATAGACATTCCTCAGCAAGTATCCCCGACAGTCTTAATATAAGATTGTTCCCCGGCGGAATCCAGACACCCCAGTGGAACTCATTCCCCAGTACAGTCCAAAGTTTCCCCAGGAAAGTGGAAAGCTTATCCCCAGTAGATTCTGGAAGCTTATCACCTGCATAGTACATACATCTCTCCCCGACTTTATTCAAAGGTTATTTCCCCACCAGGGTATAACTGGGTTATCCTCAGCTAATTACCACGGAAAGATCGTCCTCAGCGAAGTTCTTCCTATCCCCAGCGGAGTTCATCAAATTCCCCAACATAACTTATCAGTGGAATCCCCAGAGGAGTTCTCATTAAAACCTCAGCGAAGTATCTCTTCCCGCAGAGTAATTCCCCACAGGGTAATCTCTCCAACAAGTTTATTCCCCGACAGAGTCATCTTCTCCTACCAGTTTATTCTTGCAACCATCATCCCCAACAGAAACGAAGAACTCCACTCTTCAACATCAGCCCAGGATTCCACAAACTCCCGGCACTCGTCAAGGATTTATTTTCCTAGACGAAAATACATTCATAGACATTTCACATTTCATACATCTTGCTTACATACATGATAAAGTGCATACAACACTATCTCATTTTGAGCATCATGACACCATGCATTTCGAACATCATGACATTGCATACAATTGACGTTTTGCCTTTTCAGGAAAAGGTCAATCTAAAGATGATTACTATCAACTGTCACAATTCCAGATTCGATTCCTGTATCTAGCCAGGGCATATCTGTGAGTGATTTGATTGTAGATTCGATACCTGTATCCAGCCAGGGCACATCTGCATGAAGAGTTTCCAGATTCGATACCTGTATCCAGCCAGGGCATATCTGTAGACAACAATTTCCAGATTCGATACCTGTATCCAGCCAGGGCATATCTGTAGACAACAATTTCCAGATTCGATACCTGTATCCAGCCAGGGCACATCTGAAGACGACTAATTCCAGATTTGATTCCTGTATCTAGCCAGGGCATATCTGTAAGTGATTTGGTTGTGGATTCGATACCTGTATCTAGCCAGGGCACGTCTACATGAACAGTTTAGAGATTCAATACATGTATCCAGCCAGGGCACGTCTGTAAACAACCTTTTGAAGTTCCAGATTTGATTCCTGTATCTAGCCAGGGCACATCTGTGAGCAACTAATTGTGGATTCGACTCCTGTATCTAGCCAGGGCATGTCTACATGAAGAGTTTGAAGATCAACACCTGTAACAGGCCAGGAAACCATCCTCCTTTCTCAAAATACGCAAGTTCTCGCTAAGGAATCTCTTACGCGATCAACACTTCCAAATGGCATCTATAAGCCCATTCCCGACAAGGTTCTGTCACATCTCCAGATGGCATCTATAAGCCCATCCTCCTATCCATCCTATCTCCAAATGGCATCTATAAGCCCATTCCCGCCATCACATTGCTGATACTCCAGCATGCGAGTGCAAATTTCAGGGCACTCTAGTGTCCAATCTCCTTTACCCTCGAGTCGCGAAAGGCAAACTTGCCAATCTAACTCTTCAGGTTCAAGAAGATTGAACAGGGACAACTGTTGTACCCCAAAATTTGCCCTCCCATTTCCTCAACATTTTCTCATCACAAGACCCTTGGAGCTCAAGATCAAATTAGGGTTTGAGTTTGCACAAAGATGTTTTGACCTAAAATGCCCAAGATGACTTTATTGCTTCATTTTGGACTCACAAGTTTATCCATACCAATTTTCAAGCTTTGATTCCAATCTTTGCCCAGTCAATTGGACAGTTGACCTAGAAATCAGCTGTATTGGGGAAAAAGTCAGCTGTGGTCAATTGACAGTCAAACCTCATGATTTTTGACCCACATCAACATTATGAACTCATATGGACCATTTGATCAAGTTTGGATCACAAATCCACAAGAAATTTGATCAGATCACCAAAAGGGCAAAATGGTCATTTTTAGGGTTTTGACTGCACAAAGGCAATTTTTGACTATTTGACCTAACCAATGGCAAACCAAGCTCACATATGGACTCAAGGACTCAATGGCATTGTCTTGACATGTTCAACAAATTGAAAAGATCCCAAATGCACAAGTTTGACAAATGAATTCTCCAGTCAACTGAGCCAAATTTGACTGTATACTGAAAAGTCAAACTTTGACTTTTTGGTCAAAATCAAGTGTCAAGATTCATTTTTCATCAAAACATGTCAAATTATGAAACTTGTTCATCAAGAAATCAAAAATCACAAATTAGGGTTTGAAATGAAGAAATTTCATAACTTCAAGATTTTCTAAGTTATGAAAATTCCTAATTTTTTCCTAACTTTGTCCCATTTTTTCATCAAGATACATTTGGATTCAAACAAAACTCAAAACATGAAAGTTATAGTCCATTGCAAACTCTACAACTTTGATTCACAAAGTTTCCTCAAAAGAAGCTTGTAGCTCAAGTTATGATTTTTGGAATAGGGGTGCAAAACATTCTTAACTTAGAAAAATTTTGACCTATTCTAGGCAGGATTTTTGCCCAACTTCATGGTCACTTTTCACATGCTTCCACTTGGAATTTCAATTTGCATTACAAAGATGGATTGTAGTACTCATTCCAAGCTTTCCAAATTGTCCAAGAACTTCTCAAACACCCTTGTGGTTAGGGAGAATCGAATTTGTCAATATGGGCAAAAGTCACTTTGATTCATGGCCAAATGCATGTTCATAACTTAGGCATTTTTGAACTCAGCTTGCACAACTAGGTTACAGGCCTCTAATCTCATTTACACTCAATAATTAAATGCCAATCCATTGTGTTCTAGCATTATTTTGTGCATTTGGTCATTACATGAAGAATTAAGCCATATTTGGAAAAAGCAAGTTATTCATTCTTGTAAAGAGTTGCTTTATGTCAAACACAAATCTAAGAAGTACCAAATAATATCTTCTAGGCACAAAGTCAGGAACCAATTCCACTGATCAAGAGTGATTTGTGCAGCATGCTTGAGGGGCCTGTGGTAGCCTATATTGAAACTTGACAAACTTTGCTTAAGATAGAAGAAACTTGCATTTTGAAACACAACATTGAGTTCCTGTCAACACAAGCCTAAACAAACTTCTTGAACACATTCCAAACATCAAACCTGACCTGAAACACGAGCCAACCACATTCCAAACCTCATCAAACACAGAAACACCATTGTGCTGCACAAAACAGGGCATCCCTGCAGATTGAGTTGCACAACTCAGTTTGCTCGTGCGTTTTGGCCAAAGCTTGTTCAAACACACTCCCTACCATCCATTGAAGCTATCCCAAGCCCTAGCTACAGACTGTAACACCTCTAACCAAGTTCACCATTTTCATTTTTTCAGTTGTGCAGGTTAACTTCCATAGCTCGTTTCAGTTAGTTCCAAAGCAAGCTAGAGGTTGGAGAAGCATCCTTGGACCTCAAGCAAGCTATACAAGTCCTTACATTGCATTGAAAGTACCTCCATTGTCATACACGATTCAAGCTGAACAGGTAAGTTTTTGAACTTCTATCTCTCTATCCAAGCATATTTAGGCTTAAGTTTGTGAAGAAAGCATGTTCTAATCATAGCCCTGAAGCCATATATAGTTACTTTCCATTTATTTTGTGTGTGCTGAGAGAATTTAAGACATGAACATTGAAAAAAACTTAAGTTAAAAATTGGGGGAGAGGAAATTCTCTCTCATTTCTGAGAGTTAGAACAACTTTTTTATATGTATGGATTCGTGATTTAATGCTCTACATAGTTTATGTTGTGAGTTTTGGCTGAAAATCAAAGAATCAAGAGTTGTTGTTAAAGCAAGGAAGCGCGCGAATTTTCAAACAAAACTGGATGGAGGTTGAAGAAGATAGACTTGGGTTGGGCCTGAGTCTTGTTTTTCTGTTTACACCACATTTTGCAACATACACCCCCTTGGCCCATTGTGCTTTATTTTTATCATTTTTGATTTTTTCTTTTTGTTTCTGACTTATTATTTTTTGTCAAAATATAAAAAATATTAAAAACATTTTTTCAACCATTTTTGCATTTTATTTGTTTTATTTGAGTTTATACATATAAATAAATAAATAAATAAATAAATATATATATATATATATATATATATATATATATATATATATATATATATATATATATATATATATATATATATATATATATATATATATATATATATATATATATATATATATATATATATATATATATATATATATATATATATATATATATATATATATATATATATATATATATATATATATATATATATATATATATATATATACTTTTATTTAAAATACTAAAAATAATACAAATACATTTTATTTTCTGATTTTATTTTATTTTATCTTTTGAAAACCATTTTCTAAAAAATATATTTTTTTTGTAAATAATAAATATTCTTATTTTTGTACATATTTAATATATTTAGTAAATAATATAAATACTTATATATTTATTAGAATATTTAGGATAAAGACATAAAAATAATACATTTTTTATTTTTTATTTTTATTAATATTTAACCTCAAAAATCACCTTTTTTACAATATACTTCCTTTTTATTTATTTTTTGTATATAATTAATAAATATTGCATATAATAAATAATAAATACTTCTTACTTAGAAAATTAGGGTTTTGCCCTAAAAACATGAAAATACCCAAAAAAAATTAACCTTTTTATTTTTGTTTATTTGTCACATGAAAAATACTTTTACATACATATAAAAATCATTTTTTGCATCTTGCATATTTATTGTATTTTATTTAATTATTGTACAATTAAATATCTTGTATATTCCATTTGGATTGTAATAGCCTAGATTTAAATTTCTTGCTAAATATCCCCATTTGAACATTTGTACCCCCCATCCCATAATTGTGTTGTAATAATTTAGGATTTTATTTTTTGCATTTAAAAGCTTTCTAAATATGCCATGATAGACTTAGGGTTTGTATGCAAAAATCAACCAAACAAATAGCTTGACCTAATTCAAAGATAACAAAGCATGAAAATGGACAACACCAATCACACTTGCACCCCTAGGGTTACTTCACTTGTTGCCTTCAATAATGGGCCATGTTGCATGTTGAGTTTCTTTGGCAAAAACAAAAACAAATCAAATGATCATAGTCCCTCGATGACGCTTTCGAAAGTTGCCTAAAAATGATCAAGTCCCTTAAAAGAAAAATTGCCCAAAGACACTTGGCACTATTGCAATCATGGTCTAAACGATGACCCGCGCCCGTCCTGTTAACATCCTAACACAAGATTGTCCACCAAATACAATGGTGGAACAAAATTGTTAAAAGGTTTAAAACATAGAAAAAAACCTTTGAGTAAATTTAGGGGTAGACAACTCTTAGTTACTTGAACAAACTTGCAAAAACACTTGCCTATTTTTCAAAACCACACTCCACAACACTTTCAAAACAACTTTCAAAAACATTGAAAATTTTTCAAAAGACATACACCTTTGTATACATTCAAACATGAATCATTACAAAGGTTGCCACCACATTGGCCTCTTTTCAAAACATTTTCAAAACACACATAAAGCAGCATTTCAAACAATTGAAAGCACCATTTCAAACAATTGAAAATGCAAGGCAAGTGATCTAAGCAAGTAACTAAGAGCCCATGGATAACCATGGATAGAAAGGGTGCTAATACCTTCCCTTTCTATAATCTACTCCCCGAACCCAAGAAAACATCTCAAAGGTTTTTTTGCTGTGCTTTTTAACCTTTCCTTAGGATAAAATAAAAAGTCGGTGGCGACTCTTGCTCAACCAAAACATTTGCGAAAACAAACACAAAACCTCAAGTCAGTTCTCCCACCGTATCACACAACCCTACACAGGTTCCTTCCTTCCAAGATGCAGTTTTACGCAGACTCATCCTCAGGCAACCCTACACAGGTTCCTTCTTTCAACTTACAAAGTTACAATTCAACCAACAATCTCTAGATGGCATCTATAATCCCACCCTCCTATCCATCATCTCTCCAAATGGCATCCATAAGCCCATTCCCGACATCACCATGCTGATACTACACCATGCGAGTGCAAATTTCTGGGCACTTTAGTGTTCAATCATCTTCCACCTTCGGATCACGAAAGGCACGCAAGCCAATCTACATCCTCAGGTTTAAGAAGATTGAACAGGGGCAACTGTTGTACCCCAAAATTTGCCCTCCCATATTCCTCAAGATTTGTCAGGAATGATCTTCAAATTGCTCAAGATGGCTCAAGGATTGTACAGTCAAACCACCTCCTAAGACAACTGAAATTAGGGTTTTGGTTCTTTCAACGAATTTGGGGTTTTCAATGGTTCAATCAAGTCTCATAGGCCTCTATACATTCTCAAGCACCTACATGCCAAGTCTCAAGACTCACAGTGCCAATTTGTACAGTCAAAAGCCTCATTTGACCTACAGTCAACTGCAAGGGCAAAATGGTCATTTTGCAGTCAAAAGTCAGAATTTTTGGTCAACATCTTATTTTGAGTTCACAATAATCATTTGATCAAGTCTTGATCAAGATTCCACAAGCATAGCTCAAAAATCATCAAGATGCAAAAAGTTACTATTTTTGGACAGTAGAAAAGTCAACTGTATCTTGACCAGGGCATAACTTTTTCATGGTTTGTGTTGTACCCCAAAATTTGCCCTCCCATATTCTTCAAAGTTTTGACAAGCATCACCTCAAAGAGTTCAAAGTCTACTCAAGGGCTACACAGTCAAGCACCCTCTTAAGCCAGTCAAAATTAGGGTTTTGGTTCTTGCAAGGAAGTTGAGGTTTTCAAGGGATCAATAAAGTCCCATATGCTTATATACATTGTCAAGCACCTACATGTCAAGTTTCAAGGCTCACAAGGTCAAGTTGCACAGTCAAAAACCCTAATTGCTTCACAATCAACTGCATGGGGCAAAATGGTCATTTGGCAGTCAAAAGTCAAAAATTTTGGTCAACATCTTATTTTGAAGCCACAATCATCATTTGGTCAAATCTTGACCATGATTTCACAAGAATGGCTCAAAAATCATCAAGGTGTCAAAAGTTTCTATTTTTGGACAGTTGAAAAGTCAACTGTAACTTGACCAAGGCATAACTTTTTCATGGTTCATCAGAAAAATCCCATCCAATGCTCATTTTGAAGGGGATGACATTTCCTACAACTCATCTTCACATTCCAAGTCCAAGAAATGCTCTCACAAAAAGTTATCAATTTCAACATTATATGTCATTTTCAAAAGTCAACAAAAAGGAATTTTAAGTCAAAGACCATAACTTGAGATTGGTAACTAGAAATGACATGGGACCAAAGGCATTGGTTAGAGGACTTCAAGACCTTTCCAAAATGTCCAAGAACATGTTCATATGATCAAAATTGAGCAAGATATGCAATGGAGAAGTTGGGAAATTTTTGTGAAATGGCAAAAGTCAACTATCCTTGAAACTTCAATTTTTGACAAAAGGGTCCACTTTTTTCCACTTGATTCAGCCTTGTCATGCCACCCATGTGTCCCATGATTAATTTCAAGATTAAACATTAATTTTTCTATTTTTTATTTAATTTTATTGATTTAATTCATTTTAAATCCATAAAATTCAAATAAAAATCAAAAAAATTAATTCAATGATATCTTGTGGTTTGAATGACCTTGATGAAGCATAATGCACCTACCAAATTCGTGTAAGGTCCATTTTAAGCATAAAATTCAAATTTGAACAAAATTGGCAAATTGCTTTAATGGTGGTTATGGAGAAATCCAAAGTTTAATTGCAATGGTTAAGAGCTCATAATAGTGACTGATTCTCACTCATTACTATAAATACAAGCCTTGCAAGCCTCATTCAAAAAACGAAAAAAAAGTGCACAAACGTCCAGAGCAAAGTTCAAAATTTGTCAAAAAAAAAGTGTGAGATCAAAAGGAGTTTTGCAAGCATTTTCAGGCCAAAAGGAGAACGTGACTCTCTTCTTTGCCATACCCTGAAGCTAAAGCAACCCTTGCCACGTCCTAAGGTCCATTATCAAGCACTGTAAGTTTTCTCAGGTCCCCCAAATGCTTATTTCTATTTTTCCATAACGTGTTCCTGTGCAGGTTTCACAAAGCTTTCCACCATGTGCATCAAACGGTCATGCACCAAGTGGCCTCAAAGATCAATCCAGGGGCTATGAGATGCTGGATACCATGCTCCAAGTCAAAGCGCACGCAGCCAATTGCAGGAAGTCAAACAAGGCTTGAGATAATGGGCCTCACAATTCCAGAATCCACCCCCATGCTGGCCCAAACCCCCTTGGTTTTGTTATTCTTCTTATTTTTCTTTTCTTTTATATTTCCTCTTTTAATTATTAGTATTATTATTAGTTAATTAACCTTTTCACAATAAAATCAACAAAAAAAAACTAATATTATTATTATTTACTAATTTCATATTATTTTTTGTAAATAAGTTATAATTAATTAATTAGTTTAAATATGCAACTTTAATCTTTTTCTTAATAACTAAAATAAATTTAAAACTAGGTTTTTTCTTTTGACTTTTAATTCCTTATTTTTATTTTCATTAAAAACATAAAAATACAAAAACATTTTTTTAATAAATTAATTAATTAGTAAATTAGCTTAATTTTCAATTAATTACAAAAAATGACAAAAATTTAATTCTTATTCAAAAAAGGGTCAAAACCCTTAGGACGTTCCCGATTTAATTCTTTTGCGCGTATTTATTTATTCTGATTATATTCATGTATCTGTATAGAGGATGTAATAGTAATTAGGATTTTATTGCTTTCTTTAATTTTCTGCATTTACTTTTCAAAAACGGGTTTTTGTTTTTGGCGATGTATAGACCCGCGCCTTGTAATAGCTAGATTTACATTTCTGCAATTTACTTTCCGCACCCCTAACTATTAAAAAAATGCCTGCAAGAATGTACGTAAATAAAATTAATCTGTAGCTCACAAATAACATGTACAAAGACAATTAACTGAAAAAACAACACAGAAAGCACATGCCACTCCTAGGGTACGCTTCACTCGTTGCCTCGAAATGTGGTCATCAAGTATAGGACGTCTTAGAGGTCACCCTTTGTCTAAAAATCCAGTTGCCTCGAAACGGTTGCCTCGGATAAAAGGATCTTGGACATTAGGGTTACTTCTAAGGTGTCCTACCATTGCCTCGGTGACCACATTGTCCCGATAATCGAATTGACCCGAACACCTCCAATGATGATGCTACCTACCTCTCAATGGTGGGATAGCACTATCTAAAGGACACTTACACAGCTTAATTCCTTAGGGTAGGTAGATGACTCATGGGTACTTGCTCTTTTCAAAAACAAACAAAATACTTTTCACACCTTACACTTTCAAAAAGTTTTCAAACAATACTTCATACACTCTTGAGGACTGATACAAGAGTTACCTAGAAGTTTTCAAACGAACTTTTTCAAAACCCACACACACTTGAAAGGCAAACAAATTTTGAAAACATAAGAGTAAGTACCTAAGAGCCCGTGGATAACCACGGATAGAAAGGGTGCTAACACCTTCCCTTTCTATAAATCTACCTCCCGAACCGAGAAACATTCTCGAATAAGGAATTTTGCTGTGCTTTTGTCCTTTCCATGTTGGAGAACATAAAAGACGGTGGCGACTCTTGCTTACCGCAACATTTCGTGAAACCAGCTAAAAACAGTCAGTTCTATTTCCACCGATCACAGAACTGGCGACTCTGTTGGGGACTTAATAAGTGGGGTGTACCTTAGGAATAGTTCATCATCATGTTTTTAATTGCTTGATCTGCTTGCTTTAATATTGTGGGTCTGTCTTGGGAGTTTCATAGATCCTAACCCGGATCTGGGGGATACCTCTTAGAAAGTAGCAACAAACTGTGAGGGAACTGTGCGGGGTATACCGACACGGTTGAAGTAGTTTGCTACGTTGATGTGGCACTTTGGTGAGTACCGGTAACCCTTGAGTCAAGTCAAGGAGAGTACGGGGCCGCCGCGTGGTGTCGTGAAGCATCAACTGACCTTAGGAACCTTACTTGACCATCCTGGCCTCTTTAGGGATAGTGAGATGACTGACTTTGGTGCAGTCCGAAGTTGGTTGATACTCGATACTACACTCATTGAGGGTTGTTTTCTTGGAATATTTTGATCGCCAGTTCAGTGGCTAAATCAAAACAATGAACACATAAAACAACCCTATGATATTGAGCTCCTTAGAACCCGGTTACTTTTGATAGGACATGTTTTGAGCCCACCAACTTCAAGAGGGTAGTACCCCAAACTTCATGCTGGCCTAAACTCTAAGGGCTCTTTTCTGTGACTTGTGTGCCTTCATACTTGAACTACTTGCATACTTGTTATCTAACAACACGGGTTCCTTGCAGGTTTTGTTTACAGTCCTTAATTGGGACTTATTACAAGGCCTACTTACATCACTCCATGCATAGCATAACATCATACCATTGCATGCATCCTGCATAAAGACTAATCCATTTCAAGGATCTCAAAGGCTTGTGATGCAGGTCATGATGAATCAAAGTGTCTAGCAAGGGGCAGAGGGGATTTATTTTCCTCTAGCCGATATTGTCAGGGGCTATGACCCACTGGATATGGTGAGCCTTGACTCTTGAAGAAGGACTCGCAACAATATGAAGTTCCTTCCATCAAGATACCGGATTCAAATTCTAAACAATTTTCTTGTCTACCCCGCGAGATCCTTGAAAACATTGCATGCATACATACACATCATTGCATAACAGGTACCCTTGTTACAGGACACTTACCTTCTCTGCTGTTTATTTCAGCAATGGCTTCCCAACAAGATAACCAGGGTCTTCATGCTCAAGAGACTCAGTTCAGGGAGATCTTTTTAAGCCTATCCAAGGGGCAGGAAGAGTTGAGGACACTCCCTATGGGGAACTTGGCCAAGAAAAGTCCCGAAGATGATAAGGACGAACAACTGAAACGTCTGGAAGCTGAGGTAGATGCAATGAGGACTCAGATGCTGGGGCAGATGGCCCTTATCCAAAGTTTGGCTCGGGAGCAAGAAGAGTTGAAAGCCATGGTCAACCAGCTTCATCAAGACAGATACAACATGAAGCAACCAGTCTAAGTCAGGAACCAGGTCACTGATCAGCTTCCGAGAGGACAAGGGTCTGGTATGGTGAAGAATAGACCTCTCCAAATTGCTACCACTTCACAGGTCCAACCACAACCTCGCCCAGAGTAACGGGTTGATCAGAGCAAGCTCAGAAGGCAATTCACCCAGTGCAACACGTCATTGTCCCAAGCTTTGCAACACCTGTTAAAGTTGAATTTGGTGACGTTGATAGGACCTCACCCTAACCCTAAGACTTCTTCACCAAACTATAATCTTGGGGCCAGGTGCGCATACCATTCTAACAGCCCGGGGCATGATACTGATGACTGTTGGAAGTTGAGGTACAAAATCAAAAGCCTGATTGATGAAGGAGCTGTGGAATTCACCCCAGATGGTCAAGTCGAGTTCTTCTACTATCCCTGTGAGGTTCACCATTTGAAGTGACAAGCCCTGAGACTAGAAGACTTTTGTTCATTCGAATGTTCAAGTTGTATTTTTCTTTGATTGTTCAAAACATTGTATTCATGTCAAATGTTGTTATTTCATTAATGCATTACACATGTCTGTTTTGAAGTAATTATTTCGTATTTACTATATGCAAACTGTTTTCATATTTTTGTGATGATCAACTCTCAATTAATAATTCTAAGCCTCTTGAGGGAGGATGACGAAAACGATACCACAATCTACAGTATGCTTTTGAATAAGACCCCGCTGATGAGGTACAGGCATTGTTTCAATTCCTAAACACTGGAGTTATAAGGAAGATAATCCCTCGTCAACCCCTTTGAGCCAAAGAAGTTGGAGTTTTTCTTTTCGAAAATTAAAACCCTTAATCATAACCTGGGGCAGGGTAGTCTTCTCAGTTGATCCAGGTGCACAGCGAATGGCACCAAGGGAGTCTTTACAAAACAAAAGACAGTGATGGTCCTGAATAATCATAAAGACAGGCAGTCATTACCAAAAAAAAAACTAAAGCCCAATAAGTCAAAACCCATGAAGGAGACTTACAAAATTGGGGCATCCCGCTGACTGTAATTACAAAAAGAAACAGTTCAGGCAAAAAACAGGGATAACGAAATCAAAAAGAAAGAGGTCCTACAAACCCTCAACAAAAAAAGAAATGACTGCCTACTTAAAATAAACTGTCAATATCCGGACCATCACCAGAATATCAGGACAAAGACTCAAACAAGGTCTAACACGCGATCAACTGAGTTTAGGTTGGAAGAACATCACGAAGAGCGGGTGGGTACAAATAAAATTTGAGCCTTTATCCTTTGTTTCTTAAACCGTGAACCATGCCACGTTACAACCCTTAAAAGTCCTAGCTGAAGCATGGGTTGGTTCGAGAGCATACTGTTACAAAAGGTATCCTGACTCCTTAAGGTTTGCTATAAAATACTGAGTTGACATCACGTTTTACAAAATTCACTAGTTTTACTGAAAAAACACATTTTCAAAAACTTCAAGACAGACATAAGCTTTGCATTTTTAATATAACATTTCTTGCATATGACTATTTGTTTGAACAACATAGAAGTTCGCACGACGAATGTTTAATGAACAAAAGCACCTCCAAGCGAGGGGCATGGCATGATCATTATCCATCATCTGGGGCAGTCCAGTCAAGATTCAGAGAATCTCTCAAATGCCTAATAGCCTGGGGCAAATCTCCGCCTGAGTCACCTGGGGCATTGGACATGAGTTCCAGCTATGAATCTTGCCTGATCAAACATCTTCTGGTCGCATGGCAACACAACAACAGGGGCATCTCCCTACATTCTAAGAGCGTGGAAATAGTCGAAAAATACTACGCATAATCAAAGACCCGCTAGGTTGACACATCTAGGCAAAAATAAGGGCTTCCCGGCGAACCAAAAGGGTTCGGGCAAAAATAAGGGATGAAATGAAAAAAAATCTGTACACCCGGCAAGTCGAAAACCTGAAAAGGTGGCTTGGGCAAAAATGGGTATCCCGGTGGACTGAAAACCCGAAAGGGCGGTCCAGGCAAAAGTTAGGGATCAAAAGCGTACGACTATGTTCCGTCATCTCGTCACTTGCCTACCAGAAGAAGACTTGTCAACCGGCAGTCATCAAGCGCCTCCACATGTATCTTCTCCCACAGAAACAGGGGCAATATGAGTTGTCTAAGCGATCTAGTTGCTCTGTCCACCGAGGTACCAAGGTAAGTTCAGCTGAAGAACATGACCAAGTTACCTCCGCTCCCCGCAGAGTAAGATAGGTTTCAGCAATGCTCTCCCCAAGCAGAGTTGGTCTCTCATCAACCCCGAAGAGGCACAATATCCCTAGCAAGTCAGCAATGCTCTCCCCAAGCAGAGTTAGCCTACTGTCAGCCTTAATGAAGTTGGATATCCCCAGAAGATCTCAATATTCCCCAGCGGAGTATGCAGATATTCCTTAACAAGCATCCCCGGCAGTCTTAATCTAAGATTGTTCCCCGGCGGAATACCAAACACCCTTGTGGAGCCACTCCCCAGTACAGTCTCAAAAAGTCTCCCCAGGAGAGTTGAACCATCTCCCCCAGTAGATTCTGGAAGCTTATCCCCAGTAGATTCTGGAAGCTTATCCCCTGCAGAGTACGAACGCATCTCCCCGGCTCTATTCAAAGGTTATTCCCCACCAGGGTCTAACTGGGTTATCCTCAGCTAATTACCACGGAAAGATCGTCCTCGGCGAAGTTCTTCCTATCCCCAGCGGAATTCATCAAATTTCCCAACAAAATTTATCAACGGGAATCCCCAGCGGAGTTATCATCAAAACCTCAGCGAAGTATCTCCTCCCACAGAGTAATTCCCCGCAGAGTAATCTCTCCAACAAGTTTATTACCCCAACGGAGTCATCTTCTCCTACCGGTTTATTCTTGCAACCATCATCCCCAGCGGAAACGAAGAACTCTACTCTTCAAACATCAAGCCTAGGATTCAATAAGCTCCCGGCATCCGTCAAGGATTTATTTTCCTAGACGAGAATATATTCATAAACATCGCATCGTCATGATACATGCATATACGCATCATACAATCTCATTTTATGTTGAGAACATCATCGCTTGATCCATGTCATGCATTGCATGTGACCGACCTTACCTTTCAGGAAGGATACAGTTAAATGATCAGCTATGTTAAAGAAGACAGATACAGTCAAAAGAGACCAATCCAGTCAAAAAAGACAAATCCAGTCAAAGAAGACAAATCCAGTCAAAGAAGACAAGTCCAGTTAAATCCCAAAGGTTTTTCTGATGCTCATCCAGTCAAAGAAGACAGGTCCAGTTAAATTACTTCCTAAAGTCAAAGAAGACAATCCGTCGTTATAGACACCCGTCATTATAGACTACCCGTCATTGAAGACAACCCGTCATTATAGACACTCGTCATTGAAGACAACCCGTCATTTAAGACAACTCGTCATTGAAGACAACTCGTCATTGAAGACAACCCGTCAATATAGACACCCGTCAATATAGACACCTGTCAATATAGACACCTGTCAGTGAAGACAACCCGTCATTGAAGACAACCCGTCAATATAGACACCCGTCAGTGAAGACAACTCGTCATTGAAGACAACCTGTCATTATAGACACCCGTCATTGAAGACAACCCGTCATTAAAGACAACTCGTCATTATAGACACCCGTCATTGAAGACAACTCGTCATTGAAGACAACTCGTCATTGAAGACAACCCGTCGTTATAGACACCCGTCATTAAAGACAACCCGTCAGTATAGACATCCGTCATTGAAGACATCTCGTCATTGAAGACAACTCGTCATTGAAGACAACCTGTCAGTGAAGACAACCCGTCATTGAAGACAACTCGTCATTGAAGACAACCCGTCAATATAGACACCCGTCAGTGAAGACAACTCGTCATTGAAGACAACCCGTCATTATAGACACCTGTCATTGAAGACTACCCGTCATTGAAGACAACTCGTCATTATAGACACCCGTCATTGAAGACAACTCGTCATTGAAGACAACTCGTCATTGAAGACAACTCGTCATGGAAGAAAACCCGTCGTTATAGACACCCGTCATTAAAGACAACCCGTCAGTATAGACATCTGTCATTGAAGACATCTCATCATTGAAGACTACCCGTCATTGAAGACAACTCGTCATTGAAGACAACTCGTCATTGAAGACAACTCGTCATTTAAGACAACCTCGTCATTGAAGACATCTCGTCATTGAAGATAACTCGTCATTGAAGACAACCCGTCAGTATAGACACCCGTCATTGAAGACACCTCATCGTTGAAGACTACTTGTCATTTAAGGCAACTCGTCATTAAAGACAACTCGTCATTGAAGACAACTCGTCATTAAAGACAACTCGTCATTGAAGACAACTCGTCGTTGAAGACAACCCGTCCATGAAGATAACCCGTCCAAAGAGAGAACTCGTCAAGAAAGACAAAACCTCCTCTGGTTCAGTTAAATCCCAAAGATTTTTCTAAGATAACCTGTCAGTAGAGACAACCCATCAACCTTTCAAAGTTCCAGATTCGATACCTGTATCTAGCCAGGGCATGTCTGTGAGCGACTGAGTGAAGATCAACCTCTGTAACAGGCCAGGTAATTATCTTTCTTTCTCAGGTACGCAAGTTCTCGCTAAGGAATCTCTTACGCGATCGACACCTCCCGATGGCATCTATAAGCCCATCTCCACAATTATCCATCACAGTTCCAAATGGCATCTATAAGCCCATTCCCGACAAGGTTCTGTCACATCTCCATATGGCATCTATAAGCCCATACTCCTATCCACCATCTTTCCAAATGGCATCTGTAAGCCCATTCCCGCCACGCTGCTGATACTCTACTATGTGAGTGCAAATTTCTGGGCACTCTAGTGTTCAATCATCTTCCACCTTAGGATCACGAAAGGCATGCTAGCCAATCTACATCCTCAGGTATAAGAAGATTGAACAGGGGAAACTGTTGTACCCCAAAATTTGCCCTCCCATATTCTTCAAAGTTTTGACAAGCATCACCTCAAAGAGTTCAAAGTCTACTCAAGGGCTACACAGTCAAGCACCCTCCTAAGCCAGTCAAAATTAGGGTTTTGGTTCTTGCAAGGAAGTTGAGGTTTTCAAGGGCTCAATCAAGTCCCATATGCTTATATACATTGTCAAGCACCTACATGTCAAGTTTCAAGGCTCACAAGGTCAAGTTGCACAGTCAAAAACCCTAATTACTTCACAATCAACTGCAGGGGCAAAATGGTCATTTGGCAGTCAAAAGTCAAAAATTTTGGTCAACATCTTATTTTGAAGCCACAATCATCATTTGGTCAAATCTTGACCATGATTTCACAAGAATGGCTCAAAAATCATCAAGGTGTCAAAAGTTTCTATTTTTGGACAGCTGAAAAGTCAACTGTAACTTGACCAAGGCATAACTTTTTCATGGTTCATAAGAAAAATCCCATCCAATGCTCATTTTGAATGGGAGGACATTTCCTACAACTCATATTCAAATTCCAAGTCCAAGAAATGCTCTCACAAATAGTTATCAATTTCAACATTATAGGTCATTTTCAAAAGTCAACAAAAAGGAATTTTAAGTCAAAGACCATAACTTGAGATTGGTAACTAGAAATGACATGGGACCAAAGGCATTGGTTAGAGGACTTCAATACCTTTCCAAAATGTCCAAGAACATGTTCATATGATCAAAATTGAGCAAGATATGCATTGGAGAAGTTGGGAAATTTTTGTGAAATGGCAAAAGTCAACTATCCTTGAAACTTCAATTTTTGACAAAAGGGCCCACTTTTTTCCACTTGATTCAGCCTTGTCATGCCACCCACGTGTCCCATGATTAATTTCAAGATTAAACATTAATTTTTCTATTTTTTATTTAATTTTATTGATTTAATTCATTTTAAATCCATAAAATTCAAATAAAAATCAAAAAAAATTAATTCAATGATATCTTGTGGTTTGAATGACCTTGATGAAGCATAATGCACCTACCAAATTCGTGTAAGGTCCATTTTAAGCATAAAATTCAAATTTGAACAAAATTGGCAAATTGCTTTAATGGTGGTTATGGAGAAATCCAAAGTTTAATTGCAATGGTTAAGAGCTCATAATAGTGACTGATTCTTACTCATTACTATAAATACAAGCCTTGCAAGCCTCATTCAAAAAACGAAGAAAAAAAAAGTGCACAAACGGCCAGAGCAAAGTTCAAAATTTGTCACAAAAAAAAGTGTGAGATCAAAAGGAGTTTTGCAAGCATTTTCAGGCCAAAAGGAGAACGTGACTCTCTTCTTTGCCATACCCTGAAGCTAAAGCAACCCTTGCCACGTCCTAAGGTCCATTATCAAGCACTGTATGTTTTCCCAGGTCCCTCAAATGCTTATTTCTATTTTTCCATAACGTGTTCCTGTGCAGGTTTCACAAAGCTTTCCACCATATGCATCAAACGTTCATGCGCCAAGTGGCCTCAAAGATCAATCCAGGGGCTATGAGATGCTGGATACCATGCTTCAAGTCAAAGCGCACGCAGCCAATTGCAGGAAGTTAAACAAGGCTTGAGATAATGGGCCTCACAATTCCAGAATCCACCCCCCATGCTGGCCCAAACCCCCTTGGTTTTGTTATTCTTCTTATTTTTCTTTTCTTTTATATTTCCTCTTTTAATTATTAGTATTATTATTAGTTAATTAACCTTTTCACAATAAAAAAAAAACTAATATTATTATTTACTAATTTCATATTATTTTTTGTAAATAAGTTATAATTAATTAATTAGTTTAAATAGGCAACTTTAATCTTTTTCTTAATAACTAAAATAAATTTAGAACTAGGTTTTTTCTTTTGACTTTTAATTCCTTATTTTTATTTTCATTAAAAACATAAAAATACAAAAACATTTTTTTAATAAATTAATTAATTAGTAAATTAGCTTAATTTTCAATTAATTACAAAAAATGACAAAAATTTAATTCTTATTCAAAAAAGGGTCAAAACCCTTAGGACGTTCCCGATTTAATTCTTTTGCGCGTATTTATTTATTCTGATTATATTCATGTATCTGTACAGAGGATGTAATAGTAATTAGTATTTTATTGCTTTCTTTAATTTTCTACATTTACTTTTCAAAAACGGGTTTTTGTTTTTGGCGATGTATAGACCCGCGCCTTGTAATAACTAGATTTACATTTCTGCAATTTACTTTCCGCACCCCTAACTATTAAAAAAATGCCTGCAAGAATGTATGTAAATAAAATTAATCCGTAGCTCACAAATAACATGTACAAAGACAATTAACTGAAAAAACAACACACAAAGCACATGCCACTCCTAGGGTACGCTTCACTCGTTGCCTCGAAATGTGGTCATCAAATATAAGACGTCTTAGAGGTCACCCTTTGTCTAAAGATCCAGTTGCCTCGAAACGGTTGCCTCGGATAAAAGGATCTAGGACATTAGGGTTACTTCTAAGGTGTCCTACCATTGCCTCGGTGACCATATTGTCCCGATAATCGAATTGACCCGAACACCTCCAATGATGGTGCTACCTACCTCTCAATGGTGGGATAGCACTATCTAAAGGACACTTACACAGCTTAATTCCTTAGGGTAGGTAGATGACTCATGGGTACTTGTCTTTTCAAAAACAAACAAAATACTTTTCACACCTTACACTTTCAAAAAGTTTTCAAACAATACTTCATACACTCTTGAGGACTGATACAAGAGTTACCTAGAAGTTTTCAAATGAACTTTTTCAAAACCCACACACACTTGAAAGGCAAACAAATTTTGAAAACATAAGAGTAAGTACCTAAGAGCCCGTGGATAACCACGGATAGAAAGGGTGCTAACACCTTCCCTTTCTATAAATCTACCTCCCGAACCGAGAAACATTCTCGAATAAGGAATTTTGCTGTGCTTTTGTCCTTTCCATGTTGGAGAACATAAAAGACGGTGACGACTCTTGCTTACCGCGACATTTCGTGAAACCAGCTAAAAATAGTCAGTTCTATTTCCACCGATCACAGTTTGTCAAAAAAATTCCATCCAATGCTCATTTTGAAGGGGATGCAATTTCCTACAATCCATCTTCACACTCCAAGTCCAAGAAATGCTCTCACAAGAAGTTATCAATTTCTACATTATAGGTCAATTTCAAAAGTCAACAAATGTACACTTTGAGTCAAAGGCCATAACTTGAGATTGGTAAATCCAAATGACATGGGACCAAAGGCATTGGTTAGAGGACTTCAAGAGCTTTCCAAAATGTCCTAGAACATGGTCATATGATCAAAATTGAGCAAGTTGTGCATTGGAGAAGTTGGGAAATTTTCATGAATTTGCAAAAGTCAACTTTGCTCAAAACACCTTATTTTTGCTAATGGGCCTCAAATCTCTTCTTGAAACTTTACCCATGACCTATGCACGACTCATCAAGCTTAATTGAATTTATTTTCTTATTTTTATTGATTAATTGGATTTTTAATTGATATTAATTCATTTAATCAATTTAAATTGTAGGAAAATACAAGATTTGGTTTTTAAATCTTTTTGTGAAGCAAATATGACCTAAAAATGCTGGCAAATTCGTGCACAAGTCAAAGATATCAAAAAATCCAAAATTTGCAAGTTTGTTCAATCATGAAAATCAAGAATATTTGATTTTTCAATCAAGGATTCAATCATCAATGCAATGGATATTGGCCCAGCTTTTTGACCTAATTCAATTGCCTTATACATATGCAAGCAAACCCTGATCAAAAGGACGTGAAAAAGCTGTAGAAACAACCCTGCCATATTCAAGAAATTCCAAGAAAATTGAAAACTGATTTTTGCATTCTAGGTCGATTCAAGGGTTCTTGTTGATTCTAATACATTGCAGGAGGTCCCAGAGACGTTTTGCAATCCAATTCAGGCATCAAAGCTTAAAGAATCAAGGAATACAGAACCACAGTTTGGCTTTTTTATTCAGAATCGTATTTCTTAATTCATGCATATTTAACATGCTTTTGTGTTTGATTTGTGTTGCTAGGAACCATACGAAGCTAATGGCATAATTTAATTGAGTTATAACGCCCTAAATCAAAAGATGCCATGATCAATTTCTAGGGTTCTTGAGCTTTGAAATTGGGGCTTTCTGAACCAAGCAAAATAAGGACTCATAAGACACATGGTTGAAATCGTTAGACCCAGACGAACAAAACCAATACCTCGCGAAATATTTATATAAACTGTGGTGCTAATGGCTATTTTTCCTTGTAGTGGTTAGTGGGGGTTAAAAAACCCCGCTATCTAATATTATTTATGCAGAACGAATGAAGAAGATGATGAGGTGTTGGCGTCCCATTGGTTAATTTGAAAAAGCGCGCGTTTGTTTTTGTTTGACAACATATTGACTTGTTTTCTCATATAGTAATTGCCTTGTATTCCACTAATGAATTAAACAAGCTGGTTGAGTGGCTGAGGCGTTGGCATGTGAACATTGGGACCTGGGTTCGAATCCCAGGTCCCCCCCAAAACATTATTATTTTTATCTCACAGGTATTCACATGCATGATTCAAGAGGGAGTCCACCATGCACTTCAAATTCCCAGGCGCCAGATGTCTCCAGACATGCATCCAATGGTCATGGGTGAAAGATCATCATGCTCCCTAGTTAATGAGCGTGCAGGGAATCCTGGAAAGTCAAATGAGGCTTGAACAATTGGGCCTTGAGAATTCCAGAATCACCTCCAAAACTGGGCCAGCACCCCCCTTTCAAGTTTATCCCTTTTCTTTTCTATTTTTATTTCTTTTATTTTAATTATTTATAATTATTATTTTCACTAACCAAATTAATTTTTTAATAATAAAATCAGAAAACTAAAATATAATAATTTTTATTATTATTTATTAAAATTAATTTTACCCTTAATTAGTTATTTTGTAAATAAATACTAACATAATTAATTTAGTTTTTTAATTAGGTTAATTTTAATATTTTCACAATAAATCTAAAACTAATGTAGAATTAGGGTTTCTTGACAATTTTGACCATCTTTTATTTATTTCCTTGAAACATAAAAAACTCAAAAAATATTTCTTTCTTTTAATTAATTAATTAGCTTAGGATTAATTTAATTAAGTGCAAAATAACCAAAAAAAAACTTCCTTCTTTCTCAAAAAAGGGTCAAAACCCTAAGACTCTCCGATTCAATTTTCTCTCGCGCGTATGTTTGTTTTATTAATTTTTGATCCATATTTATGTATTTGCTCCGGGGGTGTAATAACTTTAATTAGGACTTTTATCGCTTTCATTTTAATTTCCCGCAATTTACTTTTCAAGGGTTTGTTTTTGGCGATGTAAATATCCGACGCCTTGTAATAGTTTAGCTTTATTTTCCGCAACTATTAACTGTTAGATGTATGCTAAATAGGCTATGCATGACAAGACTTCTCTTAAATTAAAATCAATCGTAGCTCACCATAACATGTACAAAGATAACTTAACATGAAACCTGACACACTCGCACATGCCACTCCTAGGGTACGCCTCACTTGGTTGCCTCGACGTGGTCATTAAGTATAGGGTGTTTTAGAGGTCGCCCTCCTGTCTAAAGATCAAAGTTGCCTCGAAACGGTTGCCTCGATAAAAACCGATCTAAGACATTAGGGTTACCGCTAAGGTGTCCTACCATTGCTTTAGTGACCACATGTCCCTATAATCGAATTGACCCGAAAAAACTCCAACGACGGTGCTACCTACTTCTCAATAGTGGGATAGTACTGTCTAAAGGACATTTACACAACTTAATTTCTTTTGAGTAGGTAGAGGTTCTTAGGTACTTGCTCTTTCAAAACAAAAAATACTTTTCGCACCTACACTTTTCTGACAAAAGTTTTCAAACAAACACTTCATACACTCTTGAGGACAGACACAAGAGTTAAATCGAAGTTTTCAAACAAAACTTTTTTCAAAACCCACAAACACAAGAAAAGCAAAACCTTTTTGAAAACATAGTGAGCAAGTACCTAAGAGCCCGTGGATAACCACAGATAGAAAGGGTGCTAACACCTTCCCTTTCTATAATCTACCTCCCGAACCCGAGAAACATCTCGAAAAGGAATTTTGCTGTGCTTTTGTCCTTTCCTTGTTGGAGAAAATAAAAGACGGTGGCGACTCTTACTTACCGCGACATTTTGCGAAACGCAAACGCGAACCAGCATTTCAAAACAGTCAGTTCTATTTCCATAGATCACAATAGCTCTTAGTTACTTGATCAAACTTGCAAAAACATCCTTGCTATTTTCAAACACACTTCACAATACAATTTCAAAACATTTCCCAAATCAAACTTTCAAACATTGAAATCTTTTCAAAAGACAAAAACACCTTTGTATACATTCAAATAAGAATCATTACAAAGGTTGCCACAACGATGGCCTCTTTTTAAAACATCTTTCAAAACCACACACAAAGCACCATTTCAAACAATTGAAAAGCAAAAGCAAGTGATCTAAACAAGTAACTAAGAGCCCATGGATAACCATGGATGAAAATGGTGTTTTCACCTTCCCTTTTCATAATCTACTCCCTGAACCCAAGAAAACATCTCAAAGGTCTTTCCTGTGCTTTTTGACCTTTCCTCAGGATAAAATAAAAAGTCGGTGGCGACTCTTGCTAAATCGAAACATTTGCGAACACAAAACGCAAAACCTCAAGTCAGTTCTCCCACCGTATCACACTGGGGAAGTCACTTCTTCTCTACACCAAATGCTCAAATACCCAGTCCAGGGTAAGATCATAACAGTTCATGGTGAGGAAGAGTATATGATAAGCCACCTTAACTCTTTCCACTACGTGGAGTTAGATGGTGAATTCATAGAAACACCTTTCCAACACTTTGAAGAGGTTTCTCTTGAAGTTGTGGTAGCCAAGACAATGACTGATGTGCCCATCATTACCAAGCCTGTGTTCCGTGTGATCGGTGGATCTGGAACTGACTGTTTAACGCTGGTTCGCGAAATGTCGCGGAAGCAAGAGTCGCCACCGTCTTTTATTTTCTCCAAATGGAAAGGACAAAAGCACAGAAAAATTCCTTATAGAGATTGCTCTCGGTTCGAGAGGTAGGTTATAGAAAGGGAAGGTGTTAGCACCCTTTCTATCCATGGTTATCCATGGGCTCTTAGATACTTGCTCATTGTGTTTTCAAAATGGTTTGTTTGCTTTTCAACTGTGGGTTTTAAAAAGTTTCTTTGAAAATTTCAGTTCGACTCTTGTATCGGTCCTCAAGAGTATTTGAAAATTTGCTTTCGAAAGCTTTTGAAAAAGGTGTCGGTGTGAAAAGTATTTTTGAATTTTTGTTTGAAATTTAGAGCAAGTATCTAGAGTCGTCTACCTACCCTAAGGAATTCGTCTGTGTAGATGTCCTTTAAAGTAATGCCATCCTACCATTGAGAGGTAGGTAGCACCACCGTTGGAGGTGTTCGGGTCAATTCGAGGTTCGGGACATGGTGATCACCAGAGCAATAGGAAGACACCTTAGAAGCTACCCTCATGCCAGGTTCCCGGATCATGAGGACTTACTAAGACATCCTCTACTCGACGATCACCTTTCGAGGCAAGGCAACAGTGAGGCGTACCCTAGGGGTGGTGTGTGATTTGTGTGTCAGATTCATTTATTTTTGTCTTGTCATGTCATAGGTGATCTACGCGTTTGTTTTTATTTTTGTCATTCATTCTTGCATGCATTTATTAACAGTTAAAAAGATGCGGAAATTAAAAGTTCTAAACTATTACAAAGGCGCGGGTCCACATCGCCAAATTTAATCCAGGACCCGATTTGACAGAAAATAAAGAAATAAAGTAAAGTGCGAAAGATAAATATTTACATGGCTTTGGGAGAAGTACATAAAAATTATACGAAAAGGAAATAAATGCGCGAATTGGAATTAAGATCGAAAGCGAGGGCGTTGGACCCTTTTTAATGAAATAAAATTATTATTAACAAATTAATTAAAATAAAAAAATGAAAAGAAATTATTTTTGAGATTTTCTTTTGTATTTATGATTTTTTTGATGAGAGAATTAAACAAAATTAAGAAATTAATTAGTTAACCCTAATTCTACAATTTTTTATTTATTAAGAAAATGTTGAAATTTAATCTAAAATTAAACCTAATTAATTAATTGCAAGTATTTACAAAAATAGTAATTAATAATTAATAATTAAAAGAGAAGAATAAAAAATACTTAAAACCCTAATTCTACCCTTTCTAAGTTTATTATGAAAAATATTTGAATTAAACCTAATTTTAAAAAAAAGCTAAATCAATTAATGATATTTATTTACAAAAAAAAATAACATTTAAATAAAAATATTTATTTTTGTCTTTTTCTGATTTTTTGCATTGTTTTTATATTTTATGAAAATAATTTAAATTAAAGGATTAAAAAGAAACAATTGAAATAAATAAAATAAAATAAAAAATTGAATTGCAAAACCTTAGGGGGTTCGGTCCCCAATTGGGAGGTATGATTGCAGCATTTTAGGCCCATTTTTGGAGGCCCTTGTTGACTTTTCCTGGAAGCGTAGGTACGCGTTAACTGCAGCACATCATAAGCTTCAGACCCTGACCATTGGATGGAGGTTGTGGGACGTGTGGCGCATTTGAGTGAGGAGCGTATGGTGATCTTCAGGGCATGAGCTACATGGGAAGATGTTATGAAAAACATTATAGAAAGGGAAGGGGACCTGGGATTCGAACCCAGGTCCCAGGGATTACCAATCCACACGCCTGCCATTTGAGCCACCTGAACACTTTGTTTATTACATGACACATAAATATTATAATGGAAAATGGGTCAGTGGCATAGAAAAACAAAAAAACGCGCGTTGGATTCAAATCAACCAACCATCGCTTGCCACATACCCTTCTTCTTCGTTGAACCCTGAAAATAAAAGAAGGTTAGCGGGGGTTTTAAACCCCCCCAAAATATGCTTCTTTCCAAAATAGCGATTAGGCCGTCTTGGATCAGAAATTGGGCGCGAGGTGTGTATTAGAACCGTCCAAGCTCTCTGATTTCAACCATGGCATCGAGGTGTCCTAATTTTATAATATGCAAAAACGCCCAATTTCAGAGCTTGGTAACCCTAAAAATCGCCCATGGTGAAATCGCGTATGGTGTATAAAAACTCAATCAAAGCACACAGTTAGCTTCAGAATGATACAATGAATACAAATCCAATATTAAAATTTACAAATAATGCATGAATTATGATTCAAGAATCTGAAAAAAAGCTTGAACCGGTCAAGATCGTTCTACCTATTTCCTGTGTTAGGGACAATGGTTTTGATCAGTATATGTTCCTTGAAGCCTCAGGAACACAATGGAATGATTATTTGGCCTTGAATCGCACTGGAAGATGGTTTTCAGTATTTGAGTTTTTCACAAAAAATGCAAAAGTGATGATGATGTTCTTGTGCAGCTGGGAGGTCATGAACATTAGGGTTAGCATGTATATATATGTATGAATGATTAGGGTTAGAAATTTGGTCCAAAGAATCCTTGAATTGATGAAGAGATATTTGATTTTCAAGCCATAATTTTTCAATCTTTTTCATGCTATTTTGCTTCAAATCATGTCCAATTACCAAGATTCTTTCCAAATCTGATCATGCACGAAATATTGAGTGTATTCCATGCATAGAAAGATTTAAAAACTTAGGTTTAGTATTTTCCACATATTTATTTTAATTAAATGAATTATTAGCATTTAAAAATTCAAATAAATAAATAAAAATGATGAAAAACTTCCCTTTGGGCCAAATGGTCGTGCACATGCCTTGGATAATGATTCTTGGAAGAAAAAGAGGCCCATTAGCATTTTTAGGACATTTGAAGCAATGTTGACTTTTCAAAATATCCAAACATTTCCCAACTTCCACAAGGCCTATCTTGCTCAATTCTTAGGCTTTGCTCATGTTCTTGGACATTTTGGAAAGGTCTTTGAGTTCTCTAACCAATGTCTTTGGTCCCATGTCATTTTGATTTACCAATCTCAAGTTATGGCCTTTGACTTAAAGTCCCTTTTTGTTGACTTTTGAAAATGACCTATAATGTTGAAATTGATAACTTTTTGTGAGAGCATTTCTTGGACTTGATGTGTGAAGAGGAGTTGTAGGAAATGTATTTATATTCAAAATGAGCTTTGGATGGAATTTTTCTGATAATCCATGTGGAAGTTATGCCCTGGTCAAGTTACAGTTGACTTTTTCAACCGTCCAAATATGGAAACTTTTGCATCTTGAGACTTTTTGAGCCAAACTTTGAGAATTATGATCAAGCCTTGATCAAATGATGTTTTTGGCTTCAAAATGAGATGTTGACCAAAAATTTGAACTTTTGACTGTCAAATGACCATTTTGCCCCTACAGTTGACTGTAGTGCAATTAGGGTTTTTGACTGTGCAATTTTGTGCTGTAAGTCTTGAAACTTGGTATGAGGATGCTTGACCATATTTGTAGGCATGTGGGACTTGATTGGACCCTTGGAAACTTCATTTACTTTTCCAGAACCAAAACCCTAATTCTTGACTGTTAGGAGGCCCTTGAACTGTGCAACCCTTGGGGAATTTTGAAGCATTGACTTGGCAAATCTTGAAGAATATGGGAGGGCAAATTTTGGGGTACAACATTCCGGATGTCATCCCTTAAAGATGCGGAGGCTGTAATCAAAGAAGGAGGAAGTACGATGTGGGGTCAACTGCTAGATTTTCCTTACAAGACAGATAAGTACGGATTGGGTTTCACTGCTGCTAGCCGGAAAGCTGTGCGTCGCTCCCGGGATGGAGGACCGCCACTGAAAATCACTCATCATGGAGTTCATGCTTTAGAAGATGATGAAGAAGGAAGCAATTTTGAAGACTGGATCTTTCCAACTATTGAAGGAGGACTGAACAACTGGGAGGCGAAAGACTTTGTTCCCATTACTTTCATCAATCATTAATTTACCTTTTGAACATTTCCTGTTTGGTTTGTAATAACTTTTAAACAATTCGTACACTTTTTGCCTTATGCCTTACCTGGGGCATATAGGTCCATCTGTAAGGGTTTTGATTCTTCATTTTCATATGCCATTTTTAATGAATCATGGACGTTTTCATCTATAAACTTTTGTGTTCATTTTCTTTCATTTTACATTTTATTTTGTTTAAAGGTGGCTATCCCTTACACACACCCACACTCACAAAATACAAGTACCCATCCACTCCGGATTCCATGGGTAACAATTCTGCTATGGCCTTCAGTGACTCTGAAGATCTGGTCAATCATGCCGAATACGAAGGTGATGAAGACAGTGAAGTGCCTGGAGAGTTGGCTAGACTTTTGCAACAAGAAGAAAGGGCTATTCTGCCCCATGAGGAGTTGTTAGAGACTATCAATTTGGGTACTGCCGAAGACAGAAGAGAGGTTAAAGTGGGTGCCAACCTGGAGCCAAGTGTCAAAGAGCGTTTAGTACAGCTGTTGAATGAATATGTTGAGATCTTCGCCTGGTCCTATGAAGACATGCCAGGACTAGATACAAATATTGTGGTTCACCGTCTCCCTATAAGAGAAGACTGTCCACCAATCAAACAGAAAGTCCGCCGAATGAGACCCGATATGTCTGAAAAGATCAAAGCTGAAGTGATGAAATAGTTCAATGCTGGCTTTCTTGCTGTTACTTCCTATCCATAATGGGTTGCTAACATCGTGCCCGTACCTAAGAAGGACGGAAAAGTCAGAATGTGTGTGGACTACAGAGACTTGAACAGGGCTAGCCCTAAATATGATTTTCCTCTACCACACATTGACATCTTGGTTGACAACACAGCTCAACATAAGGTATTCTCTTTCATGGATGGATTTTTAGGGTATAACCAGATCAAAATGGCCCCCGAAGACATGGAAAAGACTACTTTTGTTACGCAATGGGGTACCTTTTGCTATAAAGTGATGCCATTCGGACTGAATAATGTCGGGGCAACCTATCAGCGAGCCATGGTATCATGATATGATACATCATGAGATTGAAGTCTACGTAGATGACATGATAGCCCGTTCAAAGACAGAAGAAGAACACCTCGACCATCTGCAAAAGTTGTTTGTCAGGTTAAAAGAATACAAGCTCAGACTGAACCCTAGTAAGTGCACTTTCGGAGTCAGGTCCAGTAAACTTTTGAGATTCATCGTCAGTAACAAAGGCATCGAGGTTGATCCTGCCAAAGTCAAAGTTATACAAGAAATGCCTGCCCCTTGCACTGAGAAGGAGGTTAGAGGTTTCTTGGGACGCCTAAACTACATCGCAAGGTCCATCTCTCACCTAACATCTACCTGTGAACCAATCTTCAAGTTGTTGAAGAAAGATCAGGTGGTTGAATGGAATGATGACTGTCAAGCGGCTTTCGATAAGATCAACGAGTATTTGTTGGAACTTCCTATCTTGATGCCACCCGTCGAAGGAAGGCCTTTAATCATGTATCTGACTGTCTTAGATAATTCAATAGGGTGCGTACTGGGCCAGAATGACGAGTCTGGCCGAAAAGAGCATGCTATTTATTACCTTAGAAAAAAGTTTACCGACTGTGAGACCCGCTACTCACTACTCGAGAAAACTTGATGCGCTTTGGTATGGGCTGCTCACCGGCTAAGGCAATATATTTTGACACATACCACTTTGCTGATTTCCAAAATGGATCCGATCAAGTACATCTTCGAGAAGCCTGCTCTATTTGGAAGAATCGCTAGATGGCATATGATCCTCACAGAGTATGATATACAGTACACGACCCAAAAATCTATAAAGGGGAGTGTGCTAGCCGATCATCTGGCCCATCAAGCTGTCGAAGATTACCAATCTATGAGGTTCGACTTCCCTGACGAGGATATTATGACATTGGACAACATTAAAGGTAACAGACAATATGACGGACCTGAACAAGGATCCCGATGGACCCTGTACTTTGATGGTGCTTCAAATTCAATTGGCAACGGTATCGGCGTGGTACTTATCTCTCCAGAAGGTTTCCATACACCTTTCACTGCCAAACTCTGCTTCAGCTGCACCAACAACATGGCTGAATATGAAGCTTGTATCTTTGGTCTCAAGGCTGTTAATGACTTGGGAATCAAATCTTTGATTGTATTTGGGGACTCAGCTTTGGTTATCAGTCAAATCAAAGGAGAGTGGGATACTAAACATGCAAACCCCATCCCTTACAAAGAATATGTCCTGACATTGTTACCACACTTCGAGCAGATTACCTTCGAGCACTTCCCGCGAGAAGAGAATCAGCTAGCAGATGCGCTAGCTACAATGTCCTCCATGTTTAAACTTAATTGGGATAATGAGGCACCTCAAATCACCATCGAACGGATGGACGAACTAGCACATTGTCACGAGATTAATGCCAAAGAAGTAGTGGACCAACCTTGGTTTCATGACGTCAAAAGGTATCTCGAAGCACAAGAATATCCTGAAGGAGCTTCAGTCAACGACAAAAAGTTCTTAAGGAGGTTCGCGGCCAAGTTCTTTCTGAGCAATGGTATCTATTGTACACCAAAATTTTCCCTCTCATATCTCTCCAAACATTGCAAGAAAGATCTCCAAGTGGCTCAAGATTGCTCAAGAGTTGGACAGTCAAGCTATCTCCTAAGGTAGTCAACCCCAAATTAGGGTTTTGTGTTGCATCAAGAGCTTTGAGTCCAAATGACCTCAAGTGCTCCCCAATGTCCTAATATGTTCTCAAGTTCATCCATGTCAAATTTCAAGCCTTGCAGAGGAAGTTTGCTCAGTCAATTGCTCAAAGGGTCCAAAAATCGACTGTGCTAGGGCAAAAGTCAACCGTGACCTATAAACAGTCAAACCTCAAGTTTTTTTCCAACATTATCATTTTGAAGGATATTTCATCATTTGATCAAGGGTTGATCATGATTCATCAAGGATTGCTCAAAATTCATCAAGACTCAAAAGTTGCTAAATTAGGGTTTTGTAGGAAAAGTCAACTCAACTTTGACCAAGCATAACGTTCTCATACTTTATGAGAAATGACCCATCCAAAGCTCATTTTTAAGAGGATTCAATTTCCTACAATCCATCTTCATACCCCCAAGATCAAAAAATGCACTCACAAGAAGTTATAAATTTGGACATTATAGGTCATTTTTGAAAGTCAACAAAAACACCTTTTTTGCCAAAGCTTATAACGTGAGAATGGAATATCAAAATGAGATGAGACCAAAAGGGTTGGTTAGAGGGAATCTCAAGCTTTCTAAAAAGTCCAAAAACACTTCCAAAGGTTCAAAATTGAAGAAGTTATGCATTGTTGAAGTTGGGCATTTTTGCAAAATTGCCAAAAGTCAACTATCCCCAAAACTTCAAATTTTGTCAAATGGGCCCATTCTTTTCCACTTGATTTGATCTTACCATATTGCACACGTGTCCTAGCTTCAGCCATGAGCCCATATCTTATTTTTATTATTTTATTTGATTTTTTATTGAATTATTTCATTTTAATCAAATTAAATCATAAAAAAATTCCAAAGCTTTGATTACATGATATCTTTTGATTGTTTCAGGTTTTAATTGTCCTCATAATCATCATCAAAATTCGTATCAAGCATATCATGTACCAAAAGATGGATTTTTGACAAATTAGGCAAGCTTTCAATGGTGGATCAAATCAAATCCCATGGCATTGATGTGCAAAGATTCAAAGCATAATTCTTGACCTAATACATTCCATGATACATATACAAGTCAAGGAACACAAAAACAAGGCTAGAGGCTACAGAAAGAGGCAAAGCAAAACTTGCAAAATTCACAAAAAAGTGTGAAACCAAAATCCTACTTGGAGGCGTTTTCAGAAGCAAAGCTTGACACCAATCGATTGCCGAAGGTTCACTGAATCAGAATCAATCCAAAGCAAGCTCTCATACACGCCCAAAAGCACTGTAAGAGTCACAAAAAATCGCTTCTTTCTTGAATTTGTATATCCTTATTTCTGCATCTTTTGTACAAACCATTTGCATATTCATGATCCTCATCAAATTTCCAAGATTTCTATATTATCCAATTTCATTTATCTGATCTGTGAAGCCAAGTGCCATATCTAGGGTTTCGTGGTTGGTTTTTGGGCGTTTCTTTTACAGGTAAAATTAGCCCCAATAATGGCCATGGACATGAACGAAAGAGAAGGACGAACTCAACCATGTGCTTGGAATTGATTTTCATGGACTGGAATGGATTTTAGAGTGATCCTACGCATTTAGCTGCGGATCTAAATCCGCGGGTAAAGTTACAGGGTTGGAAGGTCAGGGACGACAACGTGTCTCCCTCTGATTGGCCTGATTCAAACACGCGCGCCCTTTTTTTTATTTTTCTGGCATAATGACGCGTTTTAATATATTATATTTTGTTTGTGTTTAATTAACATTTGAAACGCATTGGTTGAGTGGTGAACGTGTGCATCCAAACGCCTATAGGACCTGGGTTCGAATCCCAGGTCCCCCATATGCTTTGTTATTTTTTCTCTTCATGTAATCAAGTGCAGATCCAGGTTTGTAGCACACAATGCGCCTCCATATCTCCAACAGCCAGATGGCCAAAGGCCAGATCTGGTGATCCAGAATGAGAGCCTACCATGGGACCAAGTCAACAGGGTGCATAGAGAATCCAGAAAGTCCACCAGGCCAGCGTGTTATTGGGCCTTGGAATTGCTATTCAGACCTCTAAATCAGACCCACACCCCTAACTCTTTCTATTTCTCTTTTTTATTTTAGTTTATTTATTTGTTATATTATATTTTTAATATTAATTAACCAATCAATTATTTTTCCCTATAAAATTAAAACCAAAAAATATTTTCTTTATTAAATTAAATTTCACTATTTTATTTTTTGTTAACGAATATTAATTTAATTAACTTAGTTTTAATTAGGATAACTTTAATATATTTGTAAATAATTAAAATCAATTAGAATTAATTAGGTTTTGACTAGCATTAATTAATTTTATTTTATTTCTTTAAATACCAAAAACCCAAAAATATTTATTTTTATTAATTAGTTTAATTAATTTAATTTAATAATTAATTTAGGATAGTTTATTTCTTAAAAGTCAAAAATAACCAAAAAAATCTTTTCTTTAAAATAACAAAGGGTCAAAACCCTAGAACTTGCATTCGATTTAATTTACCGCACGCGGTCCATTTTATATCATATTGTATTTGTTCCCGGGATGTAATAGATAATTAAGACTATTTTTATCGCTTTATTTATTTTCCGCATTTAAATTTCAAAGAGTTGTTTTTGGCGATGTAAATACCCGACGCCTTGTAATTTAATTTCTGCAAAATATAACTGCTAGATGTTTGATAATAGGGATGCATGACAAGATTGAATGTTTAACCTAAAATCAACTTAGATAACCATTGACATGTACAAAGACAAAATAACTGAAAACAACACACTCGCACATGCGCACTCTTAGGGTACACCCAACTTGGTTGCCTTTGTACGCGGTCATTGAGTATAAGTAGTTTTAGAGGTCGCCCTCTTGTCCAAAGATCATAGTCGCCTCGAAACGGTTGCCTCGGATATTGTTGCCTTAAAACAAATGATCTAAGACATTAGGATTACCGCTAAGGCGTCCTAACATTGCTTTAGTGACCGTAAGTCCCTAAATTCGAATTGACCCTTAAACTCCAACGGCGGTGCTACCTACTCATCAATAGCAGGATAGCATTGTCTAAAGGAAGATAACATAGAACGATTCCTTTTTAAAGTAGGTAGATGGTTCTTAGATACTTTCTCTTTCAAAACAAAACAAAATTCTCACACTTACACTCCTTTTCAAACAAAGACTTTTTTCAAACCCACAATCACAAAGAAAGCAAAATTTTGAAAACAATATGAGAAAGTACCTAAGAGCCCGTGGATAACCACGGATAGAAAGGGTGCTAACACCTTCCCTTTCTATAATCTACCCCCCGAACCCGAGAAATATCTCGAAAAAGGAATTTTTCTGTGCTTTTTTTCCTTTCCTTGTTGGATAAAATAAAAGTCGGTGGCGACTCTTGCTTACCGCGACATTTTGCGAAAACAAAAGCAAAACGCAAACCAGCATTCCAAAAACAGTCAGTTCTTCCCACCGTATCACAGTATCCTATACAAGCGCAATCTTGATTGTGTCCTACTCTGTTGTGTAGACAAGGTTAAAGTTGAGCAGATTATGGCTGAACTATATAATGGCACCTTTGGCACCCACTCGAGCGGTCATACGATGGCTAAGAAGATTCTGCAGGCAGGCTACTATTGGTCTACCATGGAAGCTGATTGTTATCAACACTCCCGTACTTGTCACAAATGCCAAATCTATGCTGACAAGGTACATATTCCCCCAGTTCCTCTCAATGTCTTAACAACTCCTTGGCCATCCGCGATGTGGGGAATCGACATGATTGGAGAGATCAAGCCTACAGCATCCAATGGGAACCGTTTCATCCTTGTGGCCATCGATTACTTTACCAAGTGGGTCGAAGCAACTTCCTTCGCCTCCGTTACAAAGAATGTGGTTGCCCGCTTCATCAAGCAGAACCTCATATGCCGGTATGGTATCCCCGACAGGATCATTACGGACAACGGTACAAATTTGAACAATACTATGATCACCGCTCTGTACGAGCAGTTCAAGATTCAACATCATAATTCATCTCCCTATCGGCCTAAGATGAATGGTGTTGTTGAAGTTGCGAACAAGAATATCAAGAAGATCATTCAAAAGATGACAGTCACCTACAAGGACTGGCATGAAATGTTACCGTTTGCTCTGCACGGGTACTGTACCATGGCACGCACTTCAAATGGGGCAACCCCCTTTTCTTTGGTATATGGCATGGAAGCCGTTTTACCTGTGGAAGTTCAGATCCCTTCCTTGAGGATCATGAAGGATGCTGGTTTGAGTAAATACGATTGGATTCAGACCCGACTTGATCAACTTAACTTGATTGACGAGAAATGTCTTACTGATGTTTGCCATGGTCAGGCGTATCAAAAACGTATGATCAAGGCCTTCAACAATAAAGTCAAGAGGCAAGTATATCAAGTCGGGGACCTTGTAATCAAGCGGATCATCTTGCCACAAAGTGATCCCAGGGGAAAATGGACCCCTACTTACGAAGGACCGTTTGTGATCAAAGACATCTTTTCTGGTGGGGCAATGATTCTGACCAACATAAACGGCGATGACCTGCCACACCCTGCGAACGCAGACATAGTCAAAAGATACTACGCATAAACGACCAGACAAGTTGAAAACCTGAAAGGGTGACTTGGGCAAAAATGGGCATCCTGGTGAATCGAAAACCCGAAAGTGCAGTTCAGGCAAAAATTAGGGATAAATACAAAAAAATATGTACACCCGGCAAGTCGAAAACCCGAAAGGGAGACTTGGGCAAAAAAGGGTTTCCCGGTGGATCGAAAACCCGAAAGGGCGATCCAGGCAAAAGTTAGGGAATTAAAGCGTATGACTATGTCTCGTCAGATCACTTTGAGGACAATCTCTTCGCAGACAAGCTCCAAGCTTCTGATCAATCCAATCATCTACGGACGAGGCAACGAATGGACAAGATACTCAGAGTTGTGAAGGCTATAGCAGAATGGGAACCCCATGGAATTATTACACATAGCCATCTTTCTTTGTATAAATTTTTCTCATTTTTTACGACAACATTCTCTTACTAGGATGTTTGTCTCCTTTGTACAAAATATTTACAAAGTTAATACAAAGATACTTCAAAGTGCAAAAATTTGCTGGCCTTTTCTTTCTTTTTTACACCTATGTTTATTTGAAAACGTCCAATGATTTGTTTAAATGAGAATATGCATTTGAATATAATCACTGCTTACAAATAAAACGAAATGAGTAAGAATAATTACTGATAGGTTGAAAGTATAGGAAAACGTCTTTAGGCTATTCCAGAAGAAATCCCCTACAATAGGTCATTCATGTCCCCAGTGGAGTTAAGGTCCAATATCCCCAGCGGAGTTAAGGTCCAATATCCCCAGCGGAGTTAAGGTTCAAAATCCCCAACAGAGTTAAGTACATATCGCCATTAGAACTAAGTTTCTAAAACTCCCAATCCCCAGCGGAGCCAGAAAACTTTGAACTACAAATCCCCAATGAAGATGAAACTTTCTTCACCAACAGAGTCTAAAACTCCAAATCTTAAACCCCGGTGGAACACCATCCAATTTCCTCCGTAAATCCTCAGTAGATTGGCATACAACCCAAGCTCTTGAATTCTTCGACGAAATAAATGCTCTCCCCACAGAGTTATTTCCCAACAGAACAAAGATTCCTGTTCTCTTTTCTCCAGTTGAAGCCTCCCAAGTTTAATTCCCCAGTAGAGATCATCAGAGTTTTCCTTATTCCCCAGGAAAGTCATGAAAGATCCTCAATTCTCTGCAAAAGTTGTCAAAGCTTTTGTTAATCCCCACAAGTCACCAAGGATTTTCAATCCCCAGCAGTAGTCCAAAGGATTTCTCAGTCTCAGCAATCAAAGGTTTTGAATCTCCAGCAGCAGTCAAGGGTTTATTTTCCCCGGCAGTAGTTAAAGATTTCATTATCTCCAACTATCAAGGATTTATTTTCCTCAGCAAGACGGCTACTCGGCTTACATGCGCATACATTACATTCATATATCATAAACATTGATAAAACACATTTTATTGCATCATACATGTCATGCAACATAACTTTGTGTTTTCAGCTAACATTTTACCCTTTTCAGGATAAGATTAAAAGTTATCTTTAACAAATATTCAAAAATCTCAAATACAATATGGATACACCCCAGGCACGGTGGTCATTCTATTACTCATTCAAAATTTCAAGTCAAGATACAGTCCAGATACGCTTCAGACGCGGATGCCATTCTGTCACTCATTCAGACTTCAGCAATCAGATACAGACTAGATACGCTCCAGACACGGAAGTCATTCTATTTCTCATTCAGATTCAACTATCAATTTCAAAGTCCAGATACAATCCAGACAAGGAAGTCATTCTGTCACTTATTCAGATCCTAGTTACAGTACAGATACACTCCAGACACGGAAATCATTCTGCTACTCATACAGATCTCAACCTCAGATAGAGTCCATATACGCTCCAGACACGGTTTCCATTCTGTCACTCATTCAAACCTATTCCCCAGCCCAGAGATACTTCAGACACAGATGTCTTTTTGTTGCTTATTCACACTTTAGGTTTCAGATACAATACAGATACACTCCAGACACGACAGTCATTCTGATATTCATTCAAGAATCAAATACAGTTACAACTTGGATACGCTCCAGACTCAGACGCCATTCTTTTGCTCATACGAATCCAATCTCCAGATACAATTCAGATACGTTCCAGACACGAATACCATTCTGACATTTATTCTCCTGATTTTCAACAAACAAATCTTGGATGGCATCTTTAAGCCCATCTCCAACAAGATTCTACCGTCTCCAAATGGCATCTTTAAGCTCATTCCCCCAGCTACATTTTAACGAGTGCAAATTTACGGGCACTCTAGTGTCCAATACTCTTTTACCTTCGAGTCACGAAAGGCAAACTCACCAATCTAACTCTTCAGGTTCAAGAAGATTGAACAGGGGAAGTTGTTGTACCCCAAAATTTGCCCTCTCCTTTTATCAATATTCCCCCCCCCCCCACACAAAGCTCCTTGAACTCCAGACATGATTAGGGTTTTGCTCTGCTCAAGACATCTCCTTGCACTGATAACCTAAATTAGGGTTTGAGTTTGCACAGGGATTTTTGGACTTATAATGCTCAAAATGGCTTTCATACTTCATGTTGGACTCATAAGTTTGTCCATACCAAGTTTCAAGCCTTGAATCAAATTTTTGCCTAGTCAATTGGACATTTGACCTAGAAATCAGCTGTATTGGGGAAAAAGTCAACTATGGCCAATTTACAGTCAAACCTCATGATTTTTGACCCATATCAACATTATGAACTCATATGAACCATTTTATCAAGTTTGGACCACAACTCCTCAAGAAATTTGATCAGATCATCAAAAGCGCAAAATGGTCATTTTTAGGGTTTTGACTGTACAAGGGCAATTTCTGAATTTTGACCTAGCCAATGGCAAATTGGGATCAATCATGGATTCAAGGACTCAATGGCATCATCTTGACATATTCACAAATCTCAAAAGATCTCAATTGTATTGGATTGACAGATGAATTTTTTAGTCAACTGATCAAATTTGACTGTACACTGAAAAGTCAAACTTTGACTTTTTGGTCAAAATCTAGTGCCAAGGGTCATTTTTCATCAAAATGTGTCAAAACATGAAACTTGTTCATCAAGAAACCCAAAATTGCAAATTAGGGTTTAAAGTTGAAAAATTTCATAACTTAGAATTTTTCTAAGTTATGAAATTTTCTTATTTTTCCTAAATTTGCCCAAAATTTTCACCATGATGCAATTGGATTCAAACAAAACTTCCAACATGAAAGTTGTAGTCCTCCACAAAGTCTACAACTTTGATTCACAAAGTTTTCTCAAAATAAGCTTGGATCTCAAGTTATGATTTTTGGAACAAGGGTCCCTAAAACTTTTAACTTAGTGAAATTTTGCCCTAGTTTAGGCAGGAGTTTGACCTCTCTTCATGGCCATTTTTCACATAGTTCCACTTGGAATATCAAATTTCATTTCAAATATGGATTTTAGAGCATGTTTCAAGCTTTCCAAAATGTCCAAGAACTCTCCAAACTCATTTGTGGTTAGGGAGAATCGAAGGCTTGAAGTTGGCAAAAACTCACTTTTCATCCATGGCATGTTCATGTTCATACAAGTTACAAATTCAAACCAGCTTGCTTTGCACTAGATTACAGGCCTCAAAACCATTTCACACTCATTAATTAAATCCAAATCCATTGTTTTAAGGCATTTTTTTGGTCATTAGAACATTGCACATTAGATTAATCCCTAAGTAGAAAAAGCAATATTTCCATTTTTGCCAAATCTTACTTTATGTCAAAACCACAATCCTTGAGCATAGAGCCAAATCTTGTGCAGCAAATCAGATCCAAAAACTTGAGGGGCCAAGGGAAAAGTGTACAAGCTGATGAGTAGCATGTACATGCCTGCTTGGCATCACTTCTCATACTTTGCTTCATAACCAAAAAATTTGTCCAAAACCCTAGAACTTGAACATCAGCCAAAACTAACTTGTGCAAGCTTTTGAAACATCTTTCTCACATCCCTTTGAGCCAGAAACACGACCCTTTGAGCATTCAAACCTCCCATAGCACAAAATCACATCTCATTGGCAAAACAGAGCATTCCCTGCAGTTTGAGTTCCACAACACAAATTGCTCATGCGTTTTGTCCCAAATTGGTTCAAACATCTTCCACATAACCCATCTAAACTATCCCAACCCTTAAACACTAACTGCAACTCCATTTATAGGGTTTTCCATTTTCAATTTCAGATTTTGCAGGTTGAGTTCTGTAGGCTTGTTCAAGTACCTTCAAGGCAAGCTAGGCATTGAAGAAGGTCAAGTGAAGTTCAAGCAAGCTCCCAGACATCTCAGGCTTTGTTGAAAAGCTCCACATTGCCATACACGAAGTCAGCTGAAACAGGTTTTTATCAACTTCCTATCTCTCTATTTAGGAACATTTAGACTTAGGTTTGTGAATAAGAAATGTAGTATTAATAGCCATGAAGCTGTACATATGCTCAGTTTTCATTTTAATTAAGCGTGCTAAGAGAATTTGGTCCATGAACATCCTGAAAAAATTAGGTTAGATTTTAGGGCCAGAGAAATTCTCTCTGGTCTTTGAGAGTTAGGACATGTTTTTTATATGGTTGGATTAGTCTTGAAAAGCTCTACAACTTTGATGTTATGTGTTTTTGCAATAGAGCACGTATGCAGGATCTAGCATTTGTACAGGGCGCGCGCGAAATTTGAAGCCAGAGGTTGAAGATGAAGTCTAGCTTGGGTTGGGCTTTGCTTCTTTTGTTTTTAACACCCCCATTTTTGCTGAATACACCCCCTGGCCCATTTCTTCATATTTTTATGTTTTGTTATTTTATATTCATTTCTGATTTTATTTTATTATTTCCAAACATAAAAAATACCCAAAAAAATATTTTATAATTTTTTACATTTATTTTGCATTTTATTTCTATTTTTTTCTAACATAAAAAACAATTTAATTAGTATATATTTCTATTTATTGAACACTTAAAAATAATATATAAATTATACTTTTATTTTATTCTTTATTTTATTCACACTAAAAAATATTATTTTAAATATATTTTTATTTCTTGTATATATTTTTATTTTATTTTTTGTACTTAACCACAGATAGAAAGGGTGTTATCACCTTCCCTTTCTATAATCTACCCCCCGAACCCGAGAAATATCTCGAAAAAGGAATTTTTCTGTGCTTTTTTTCCTTTCCTTGTTTGATAAAATAAAAGTCGATGGCGACTCTTGCTTACCGCGACATTTTGCGAAAAAAAACGCAAAACGCAAACCAGCATTCCAAAAATAGTCAGTTCTTCCCACCGTATCACAGAACTGGCGACTCTGTTGGGGAATATTTATAATTGGGGTGTACCTTAGGAATAGTTCATAATGTTTTCAATTGTTTGCTTTGTATGCTTTATATTTGTGGCCTTGAATCAGAGTTACTATAGATCTTAACCCGGATCTGGGGATACCCTTTAGGTAAGTAGCAATAAACTGTGAGGGAACTGTACGGCGTAGACCGATACGGTTGAAGCAGTAGCTACGTTGGTGTGGCACTTTAGTTTGTACCGATATCCCTTGTGTTGGAACGAGGAGAATATGGGTCATCTAAGGGGTCATTAAGCACCAACTGACCTTAGAACCTTTAAATTGACCAACTTGGCCATATAACAGTAGCAGTATGCTACACTCATGATTCCGGCCGCAAGAAAAGGTTGCTAAACTGGAATTATGACCGATCGAGGGGAGTCAGTGATATTGAGATCCTCTAGAACCTGATTACTATTTTTAGGACAGGTTTAAACCAACTAAACTGAAAGAGGGTAATACCTAAACTCCTTGCCAGCCTGAAATCTAAGGGCTCTCTGTGTGACTTGTGTGCCTTTAGCATGTTTGCTCTTTGTGGATATTTGTGGTGTGCTTTCTATCATGACATCATGACATCATAACATTACATACATCTTGCATTGGACTAACCTATTTCAAAGACAGGAGGGATTCATCTTTGTTCTGTTTTGCAGGCCATGGCACCTATGCATAGGAACACCATCCGGATCAACTTTGTCCAGGTTCCCACTATACTCAAAAAATTGGTTGCAAAGATGTATGATACTACCTCCTTCATCAGAAGACATGGGCATCTTCTCAGTTTGGTCACTTCCAAATTGGACGAGCAGATGATGAGTGTCCTAGTCCAGTTCTATGATCCACTATACCATTGCTTTACTTTTCAGGACTACCAGTTGGTCCCTACCTTGGAAGAGTTCTCTGATATGCTCGGTATCTCTATTATGGAGCAGACCCCGTTTACAGGTTGGGAGAAGATCTTTAGGCCAGAAGAGATTGCTTCAGCCCTTCATCTGACAAAGGTTGAGGTAATGGATAATTGGGAAACTAGAAGTGGAGCAAAGGGCTTTTTGACTAAGTTCTTGGTTGGTAAGGCTAATCATTTCTGGGATAGTCTAGACTTCAAGGCATTCGAAGACATTCTGGCTCTTCTAATATATGGCTTGGTATTGTTTCCTAACTCTGACTCCTTTGTTGATGTGAATGCGGTAAAAATCTTCATCTCCAGTAATCCTGTACCCACTCTCTTGGGTGACATTCTTCATCAACTGTATGTCCGTACTGCTCGGAAGCGGGGAACCTTGATGTGTTGTGCTTCGTTATTGGCGAGGTGGTTTATTTAACACCTCCCCAAATCAGTGCTGAAAAACAAAGAAGGCATGGGTTGGGCTTATAGAGTTATGTCTCTCTCTCACAATGACATCATTTGGACTATTAAGGGTATGGACGAGGTGGCCGTTATTGATCGCTGTGGGGAATACCCCAATGTTCCACTGATAGGAATCCATGGAGGAATTACTTACAATCCATGCTTGGCCTTACGTCAGTTTGGGTGATCCAGAAGGGAAGGACCTCATGAGCTGCTAATGCCTAGTATCATCTTTGATTTTCAAGGGGATAGTGACGAGCAACGCCGCAGATTCATAAGGGCTTGGGATAGAGTTCACAGATCTGATCCACATGAGCTGGGTCCAAAGACTTCTCTTCCGATGGAGCCATATCTCATATGGGTTCGCATCCGTGCCCAAAAGCTGGGAATGCCTTATGAAGTCGTCCTGCCTATCATTGTTGAAGTTGCTGATGAGGAAGGGGTTCCTCCTACTATCTTACACCCTTACATTCCTACTGACGTTGGGGCATTGAAGAGGTTCTGGATGCAGCTGAGAGAAGAACGGGATACTTACCGAGAAAAGTATCACGAGCAAGAGAGAAAGATCTAGAAGTTGACTAGGCAGTTGGAGAGAGAGCAGATCATCAATGACTATGTCAGCACTAAAGGAAAACGACCATGGGAGCGTTGATGTCCTTTGATTACTTCCAGTTTTTATTTACTTTTCAGTATTTCTTTTCTTGTAACGCCTTAAGGGCAATTTGTTGAACAATTAATTTCAAAGTTTATCTAATAAAAGTGTGTTTCATTTCTTGTTTACGAATTTGAATTTCTCGATGTCTTTGAAATCATATCATACGCATTTCATCCCATGCACTTCATAACAGGTACCCTTACAGGTTTTCTCATCTTCTTTGCTGTTTATTTCAGCATCATGTCTTCTGAACCATCAACTGAACAAGGAATCAAGGCTTTGCAGGCTCAGAACGCCCAATTCCAAGAGCTGTTCATGAATCTAGCTAAGGGACAGCAAGATCTGAAGACCCTTATTCTGAAAGAGAAGAAGAAGAAGAAGAAGAAGAAGAGGACATTCCTGTTTAACACGGGTCACAGGTTCGGAAACAGGCTACGAGATGAAGTTGATTTGACCACCTCATCTGGAGGGAAAGATAGTCAGGAAGAAAGGAGGGCTCCTAGCCCTGTGGTTTCAGACAACGAGCCAGACTTCGATGAAGACCAGTATCCTCCGGCCGAGGATAGATACAAGCAACTGGAAGACCAGTTGAGTGCGATGGAAGTTCAGAAGGTGCCTGGTCTAGACTTTGGAGATCTGGGTCTGTCATCTAGGGTGGTGATTCCCCACAAATTCAAAGCACCAGCCTTTACTAAATACGACAGAATTTCTTGCCCGAAACTGCACCTCTGGTCGTATGTAAGGAAGATTCAGCCGTACACCGCTGATAAGAACCTATGGATCCACTTATTTCAAGACAGTCTATCAGGGACTCAGCTTGAATGGTTTTACCAGTTGGAAGGAACTAGCATCCGTAATTGGGAGGACTTGGCTGCTGCTTTCTACAGGAAGTACCAATACAATGCCGACCTCGCTCCCACGCGTACCCAACTCCAGGGTATGTCTATGGGAACGGGCGAAGGTTTCAAAGATTATGCTCAGAAATGGAGGGATCTCGCGGGAAGAGTGCAACCACCTTTGGCTGATAAGGAGCTAGTTGATATGTTTTTGGGGACCTTGTCTGGTCCGTTTTTCAACCATCTGATTGGAAGCTCTTCGTCTGGGTTTACAGAGCTAATTATGACCGGTGAAAGGATTGAGGCTGGTATTAAGTCTGGTAAGATACAAAAGGGTGCTTCATCGAGCACCGAGAAAAAGCCTTTTAAGAAGGAGTCCAGTGTTGTTTACAGTTCGAAAAGCCAGAATAGACCTGAACGCCGCCAAGTTGTTAATGCGGTTGTTATTTCAAGACCTGTTGGGGCTCCTCAATGCAACAATCAACAAAAGGCCGAGAGACCTCGAAGGCAATTCACCCATCTCAACATGACTTTGTCTCAGATTCTGCCGCAATTATTGAAAACCAATCTAGTAACTCCAAGGGAGGCTCCGCAGAATCCCAACACTGCATCGCCTAAGTACAATCCTAATGCCCGATGTGCTTTTCACTATGATAGCCCGGGACATGATACAGATGATTGTTGGGCTTTGAAGAACAAAATACAGGACCTGATTGATGCTAAGGAGATCGAGTTCGGAGCACCAGAAAAGCCTAAACAATATGTAGGGGTAAATGCTATCGGGGATGACGATGATGAAGAGTTTGATATTGACAGCTGGATATACCCAACTGCCGATGGTGGACTAAGCAACTGGACAACAAAGGATTCTATGCCTGTTTCTGTTATCACCCAGTAATGAGACTTTTTGTTTTGTGTTTGTAACAGACAATGTTTTAAACTTTATGGCCCGGTGCCTTACCTGGGGCACCGTGGCTTCATTTGTGAGGGCTTTATGTGTGTCATCTACATATATCATTAATAAAAGCATTGGACGTTTTCTTGCATTTCAAATTTTGCGCTCCTCGTTTTTCTTTTTACATATTGCAAAACAACTATTTTACACACACTCACATATACAGGTTTACATCCACTCTGGATCTCACTGGTAACGAATCTGCTACTGCCAGTTATGAGTTCGAAAGTCCGATCAAATTAGCCGAAGACGAAGGTGAAGATGATTGCGAAGTGCCTGATGAGCTTGCTATACTGCTACTTCAGGAAGAGAGGGTTGTTTAGCAGCACAAAGAGCCCGTGGAATCAGTAAATCTGGGTACAGAAGAGGACAAGAAAGAGGTCAAGATCGGTGCAAATCTAGAACCTAGTGTCAAGCAACGGTTGATTCAGATGTTGCGTGACTACGTTGAGATCTTTGATTGGTCTTATGAAGATATGCCTGGGTTGGATACCGATATTGTGGTTCACCGATTGCCTTCTAAGGAAGACTGTCCTCCAGTGAAACAGAAGGTTCGCCGAATGCGCCCGGAAATGTTTGAGAAAATCAAGGTTGAAGTTATGAAACAGTTTAACACCATTTTTTTAGCAGTTACTTCTTACCCTCAGTGGGTGGCCAACGTGGTTCCTATGCCGAAGAAGGATGGTAAGGTTCTAATGTGTGTTGACTATATGGATATGAACAGGGCAAGCCCCAAAGATGATTTCCCTATGCCTCATATCGACGTTTTGGTTGACAACACCGCCCAGCATAAGGTACTCTCCTTTATGGATGGTTTCTCCGGTTATAATCAGATTAAAATGGCTCCCGAAGACATGGAGAAGACAACCTTTGTTACTCAATGGGGCACCTTTTGCTACAAGGTCATGCCTTTTGGATTAAAGAATGATGGGGCAACGTATCAGTGTGCCATGGTTGCTTTGTTTCATGACATGATCCATCATGATATTGAGGTATACGTCGACGACATGATTGCAAGATCCCAGACTAAGGAAGAGCACCTTGACCATATGCAGAAGTTATTTGACAGGTTGAAGTTGTACAAGCTGAGGTTAAACCCGAACAAGTGCACCTTCGGGGTGAGATCCAGTAGGCTGCTGGGTTTCGTCGTAAGCGATAAGGGTATTCAAGTGGATCCTGCAAAGGTGAAGGCTATACAGGAAATTCCAGTTCCCCAAACAGAGAAAGAAGTCAGAGGCTTTCTGGGACGTCTGAACTATATCGCCCGATTCATCTCGCACCTGATTGCTACTTGTGAACCAATCTTCAAGCTACTGAAGAAAGATCAAGTGGTACAATGGAATGATGAATGTCAGACCGCTTTCAAAAGAATCAAGAGTATCTCCAAGAGCCACCTATTCTGATGCCGCCAGTTGAAGGGAGACCTTTGATCTTATACTTGACAGCACTCGACAACTCAATGGGGTGTGTGCTGGGTCAGCATGAAGAGTCTGGTCGAAAAGAGCATGCTATTTATTACCTTAGCAAAAAGTTTACCGACTACGAGACCCGATACTCGTTGCTCGAGAAAACTTGCTGCGCTTTGGCATGGGTTGCTCGCCGGCTGAGACAGTATAAGCTGACTCACACTACTCTATTGATATCAAAGATGGATCCAATCAAGTATATCTTCGAAAAGCCTGCTTTGTCTGGAAGAATAGTGAGATGGAAGATGATCTTGACTGAGTATGACATCCAGTATACGACCCAAAAGGCAATTAAGGGAAGTGTGTTGGCAGATCATTTGACACATCAGGCAGTGGATGATTACCATTCTATGAACTTTGAATTCCCGGATGAGAATATCATGATGGTAACTGATTGTGAGACACCTGGACCGGATGAAGGACCTGAGGAAGGATCCTGATGGTCTATGTACTTTGATGGAGCTTCAAACGCTTTGGGTAATGGCATTGGCGCCGTGATCATATCTCCTAAAGGCTCTCATACTCCGTTTACCGCCCGACTATGTTTCAACTGCACCAACAATATGGCGGAGTATGAAGCGTGCATCATGGGTCTTCGAGCTGCAATTGAACTAAGGATTAAGTTCTTGAGTGTTTTCGGAGATTCCGCTCTCATGATCAGTCAGATCAAAGGCGAGTGGGATACGAAACACCCTAATCTTATTCCTTATAAGGAGTATGTATTGACGTTGCTCCGACATTTTGAGGAAATAACCTTTGAACACTTCCCTAGAGAGGAGAATCAGTTGGCGGACGCGCTAGCTACGATGTCTTCTATATTCAAAGTCAATTGGAACAACGAAGCTCCCCAGATTGTCATTGAAAGATTGGATGAACCTGCACATTGCTGTGATCTTGAGACTGAAGAGGTAGCAGATAAACCCTGGTTTCATGAGGTGAAGAGATACCTTGAGGCTCAGGAATACCCCGAGGGTGCATCTGTTAATGACAAGAAGTTTCTGAGGAGGTTCACAGCGAAGTTTTTCATCAACAATGGTATCCTTTACAAGCGTAACCATGATTCAACCTTACTGCGATGTGTGGATAAGAACGAGGCAGAAAGGATCATGGCAGATTTACACGAAGGTACCTTCGGAACTCATTCCAGTGGACATACCATGGCAAAGAAAATCCTTCGGACAGGATACTATTGGTCCACTATGGAAGCCGACTGTTATCAGCATTCTCAGACATGTCACAAGTGCCAGGTCTATGCTGATAAGGTGCACATACCTCCAGTTCCTCTAAACATCTTGACAGCTCCTTGGCCTTTTGCAATGTGGGGCATCGATATGATCGGCGAGATCAGACCTACGGCATCCAACGGGCATCGTTTCATCCTGGTAGCAATTGATTACTTTACAAAGTGGGTTGAAGCAGCTTCCTTTGCTACAGTAACCAAGAACATCGTAGCACGGTTCATTCGGCACAATCTGATCTGTCGATACGGTGTACCAGAGAGGATCATTATGGACAATAGTACTAATCTCAACAATAAGATAATCACTGAGCTCTGCAAGCAATTCTAGATACAGCATCACAACTCTTCTCCCTACCGGCCGAAGATGAATGGGGTTGTTGAAGCGACTAATAAGAACATTAAGAAGATCGTGCAGAAGGTGACAGTAACATACAAAGATTGGCACGAGATGTTACCATTTGCTCTTCATGGGTACCGTACTTCAGCACGGACGTCAACAGGGGCAACACCATATTCCTTGGTATATGGCATGGAGGCTGTATTACCCATTGAAGTTCAGATACCCTCTCTTCGGATTATGAAGGATGCATGTTTGAGCGAAGATGACTGGATACAGACCCGGCTTGATCAGCTGAACTTAATCGACGAAAAGAGACTCACTGCTATCTGTCATGGTCAGACGTATCAAAAGCGGATGATCAAGGCGTTTAACAAGAAAGTCAGACGACAAGAGTATCAAGTTGGGGATCTGGTGATCAAGCGCATCATACTACCTCAAGGTGATCCCAAGGGCAAATGGACCCCTACTTACGAAGGGCCATTTGTGGTTAAGAAAATTTTCTTAGGAGGAGCTATGATTCTAACCACCATAGATGGCGACGACCTTCCTCACCCCGTCAATGCAGATATAGTGAAAAGATACTACGCATAATTAAAGACCCGCTAGGTTGACTGGCCTAGGCAAAAATAAGGGCTTCCCGGTGAACCAAAAGGGTTCGGGAAAAAATAAGGGATGAAAATAAAAAATTTGTACACCCGGCAAGTCGAAAACCTAAAAAGGCAACTTGGGCAAAAAGGGTATCCCAGTGGACTGAAAACCCGAAAGGGCGGTCCAGGCAAAAATTAGGGATCAAAGCGTAACACTATGTCTCATTGGATCACTTTGCATCCAGACTTTGGTATCGACTATCAAGCTTGGACAACACTAATCAATCTGATCTACCTTCAACTAAGTAGCCAAGTGATGAGATGCTCGAGGACATAAAGGCAATAGCAGAATTGGAACCCAGTGGGATTGTTCACATATCTGTTTTGTTTTTCACAATTTGTGTAAATTATGTCTGCTCAGCGACGTTCTCTTACTAGGGCGTCAGCCTCTTGTACAAAAACGCATATTTACTGGCCAAACTTCAAAATCAATACAATTCATTTTCAAAGAAATTTCAAACTGTTTTTCTTTATCTGTTTTGATTTGCAAAGAACGTCCAATGTTCATTTTTGATATATGCATTTGACATTAATTGCTGCTCATGAATATTTACATACGAAACAAAAGACGATTACTGGTAATATCAGAAATAGGGGCAATAAAAATTGTCCAAACTATACAGTTGCTCTGTCCACCAGGTACAAAGGTAGATTCAGCTGAAGGATATGGCTAAGATACCTTCACTCCCCGCAGAGTAAGATAGTAATGACAACTCTCCAAAGCTGAGACTTGCAACTGTGAATGAATCAGTAATATCCTCCCCAAGCAGAGTTTATCTACCATAAGTACTAAAAAGGCTTGATATCCCCGGCAGTCTTAATATTCCCCAACGGAATATAAGAATTCTCCCCGGCAGAGTGCAAGATATCCCCAGTGGAGTTAAAATTTTCTCAGCGCAGTCCGAAAAAGCTTCCCCAATGGAGTGGGGAGAATCATCCCCAGTAGACTCTGGAAGTTTATCCCCAGCATAGTACAAAAATAAATCTCCCCAGGAAAGTTCAAAGGATCATTCCCAGCAGAACTCAAAGGATCATCCCCACAAAAGTCTAAAAGGTTATTCCCAGTGAAGTCGCAACTGAGAGATCGTCCCCAGTGGAGTTCCTTCCTTTCACAAACAGGAATTCAATCCCCAATAGGATTCAATATCACCAGCAACGATAAATTCATCCTGACGGAATTTATCAGTGGAATCTTCAGCAAAACATCTCTTCCCCACAGAGTAATCTCCTCATCAGTTTATTCCCCCAACGGAGTCATCCTCTCCTGCAGGTTTATTCTCTTCGTTCTCCATCACCAGCAGAAACAAAGAATCCAACTCTATTCTTCAGCAGCTATTCAGGATTTATTTCCCCAGCTAGAAACATTACATTTCCATACATCATGGTACAGGCATATATGCATCATACCACACAATCTCATTTATTTTGAGAGCATCCTTGATTGATATATATCATGCAGTCCATACATCATGACATTGCATATGACTAACTATTTACCTTTTCAGGGAAAGACGAATCAATAAACACCGTCGACTACTTATATGACCTGGTAGTCCCCTCAAAAATTACATCTATTGAGGGTCGTTTCAGCGGATTCCTCAGAAAGATGCCCACACAAGACTTTCGTCTGGTTCAGTTAAATCGATTCTAAGATTTTTATGATTCTTATCCAGTCAAAGCTAATCCAATACCTTCTCTGGTTCAGTCAGATCGATGCTAAGATCTCCCTGATTCTTATTCCAGTTGAAGATATTCCAAGACTTTCGTCTGGTTCAGTTAAATCGATTCTAAGATTTTTCTAATTCTTATCCAGTCAAATTTAATCCAAGACCTTCTCTGGTTCAGTCAGATCGACACTAAGATCTCCCTGATTCTTATTCCAGTTGAAGATATTCCAATACTTTTGTCTGGTTCAGTTAAATCGATTCTAAGATTTTTCTGATTCTTATCCAGTCAAAGTTAATCCAAGACCTTCTCTTGTTCAGTCAGATCGATGCTAAGATCTCCTTGATTCTTATTCCAGTTGAAGATATTCCAAGACTTTCGTCTGGTTCAGTTAAATCGATTCTAAGATTTTTCTAATTCTTATCCAGTCAAAGTTAATCCAAGACCTTCTCTGGTTCAGTCAGATTGATGCTAAGATCTCCCTGATTCTTATTCCAGTTGAAGATATTCCAAGACTTTCGTCTGGTTCAATTAAATCGATTCTAAGATTTTTCTGATTCTTATCCAGTCAAAGTTAATCCAAGACCTTCTCTGGTTCAGTCAGATCGGCGCTAAGATCTCCCTGATTCTTATTCCAGTTGAAGATATTCCAAGACTTTCGTATGGTTCAGTTAAATCGATTCTAAGATTTTTCTGATTCTTATCCAGCCAAAGTCAATCCAAGACCTTCTCTGGTTCAGTCAGATCGACGCTAAGATCTCCCTGATTCTTATTCCAGTTGAAGATATTCCAAGACTTTTGTCTGGTTCAGCTAAATCGATTCTAAGATTTTTTCTGATTCTAATCCAGTCAAAGTCAATCCAAGACCTTCTCTGGTTCAGTCAGATCGACGCTAAGATCTCCCTGATTCTTATTCCAGTCGAAGACCTCCTATCAACAATCTCCAAATGGCATTTGTAAGCCCATTCCCGACATCACGATGCTGATACCACTTCATGCGAGTGCAAATTTCTGGGCACTCTAGTGTTCAATCATCTTCCACCTTCGGATCACGAAAGGCACGAAAGCCAATCTATATCCTCAGGTTTAAGAAGATTGAACAGGGGAAGTTGTTGTACCCCAAAATTTTCCCTCTCATATCTCTCCAAACATTGCAAGAAAGATCTCCAAGTGGCTCAAGATTGCTCAAGAGTTGGACAGTCAAGCTATCTCCAAAGGCAGTCAACCCCAAATTAGGGTTTTGTGTTGCATCAAGAGCTTTGAGTCCAAATGACCTCAAGTGCTCCCAAATGTCCTAATATGTTATCAAGTTCATCCATGTCAAATTTCAAGCCTTGCAGAGGAAGTTTGCTCAGTCAATTGCTCAAAGGGTCCAAAAATCGACTGTGTTAGGGCAAAAGTCAACCGTGACCTATAAACAGTCAAACCTCAAGATTTTTTGTCAAAATTCTCATTTTTAAGGATATTTCATCATTTGATCAAGGGTTGATCATGATTCATCAAGGATTGCTCAAAATTCATCAAGACTCAAAAGTTGCTAAATTAAGGTTTTGTAGGAAAAGTCAACTCAACTTTGACCAAGAATAACTTTCTCATACTTTATGAGAAATGACCCATCCAAAGCTCATTTTGAAGAGGATGCAATTTCCTACAATCCATCTTCATACCCCAAGATCAGAAAATGCACTCACAAGAAGTTATAAATTTGGACATTATAGGTCATTTTTGAAAGTCAACAAAAACACCTTTTTTCCAAAGCTTATAACTTGAGAATGGAATATAAAAATGAGATGAGACCAAAAGGGTTGGTTAGAGTACATCTCAAGCTTTCTAAAAACTCCAAAAACACTTCCAAAAGTTCAAAATTGAAGAAGTTATGCATTGTTGAAGTTGGGCATTTTTGCAAAATTGCCAAAAGTCAACTATCCCCAAAACTTCAAATTTTGTCAAATGGGCCCATTCTTTTCCACTTGATTTAATCTTGCCATATTTCACACGTGTCCTAGCTTCATCCATGAGCCCATTTCTTATTTTTATTATTTTATTTGATTTTTTATTGAATTATTTCATTTTAATCAAATTAAATCATTAAAAAAATCCAAAGCTTTGATTACATGATATCTTTTGATTGTTTCAGGTTTTAATTGTCCTCATAATCATCATCAAAATTCGTATCAAGCATATCATGTACCAAAAGATGGATTTTTGACAAGTTAGGCAAGCTTTCAATGGTGGATCAAATCAAGTCCTATGGCATTGATGTGCAAAGATTCAATGCATAATTCTTGACCTAATACATTCCATGATACATATACAAGTCAAGGCACACGAAAACAAGGCTAGAGGCTGCAGAAAGAGGCAAAGAAAAACTTACAAAATTCACAAAAAAGTGTGAAACCAAAATCCTACTTGGAGGCATTTTCAGAAGCAAAGCTTGACACCAATCGATTGCTGGAGGTTCACTGAGTCAGAATCAATCCAAAGCAAGCTCTCATACACGCCCAAAAGCACTGTAAGAGTCACAAAAAATCGCTTCTTTATTGAATTCATATATCCTTATTTATGCATCTTTTGTACAAACCATTTGCATATTCACGATCCTCATCAAATTTCCAAGCTTTTTATATTATCCAATTTCATTTATCTGATCTGTGAAGCCAAGTGCCATATCTAGGGTTTCGTGGTTGGTTTTTGGGCGTTTCTTTTACAGGTAAAATTAGCCCCAATAATGGCCATGGACATGACCGAAAGAGAAGGACAAACTCAACCATGTGCTTGGAATTGATTTTTAATGACTGGAATGGATTTTAGAGTGAGCCTACACATTTAGCTGTGGATCTAAATCTGCAGGTAAAGTTACAGGGTTGGAAGGTCAGGGACGACAACGTGTCTCCCTCTGATTGGCCTGATTCAAATATGCGCGCCCTTTTTTTTATTTTTCTGGCATAATGACGTGTTTTAATATATTATATTTTGTTTGTGTTTAATTAACAATTGAAACGCATTGGCTAAGTGGTGAACGTGTGCATCCAAACGCCTATAGGACCTGGGTTCGAATCCCAGGTCCCCCATATGCTTTGTTATTTTTTCTCTTCATGTAATCAAGTGCAGATCCAGGTTTGTAGCACACAATGTGCCTCCATATCTCCAACAGCCAGATGGCCAAAGGCCAGATCTGGTGATCCAGAATGAGAGCCTACCATGGGACCAAGTCAACAGGGTGCATAGGGAATCCAGAAAGTCCACCAGGCCAGCGTGTTATTGGGCCTTTGAATTGCTATTCAGACCTCCAAATCAGGCCCACACCCCTAACTCTTTCTATTTCTCTTTTTAATTTTAGTTTATTTATTTGTTTTATTATATTTTTAATATTAATTAACCAATCAATTCTTTTTCTCTATAAAATTAAAACCAAAAAATATTTTTTTTATTAAATTAAATTTCACTATTTTATTTTTTGTTAACGAATATTAATTTAATTAATTTAGTTTTAATTAGGATAACTTTAATATATTTGTAAATAATTAAAATCAATTAGAATTAATTAGGTTTTGACTAGCATTAATTAATTTTATTTTATTTCTTTAAATACCAAAAACCCAAAAATATTTATTTTTATTAATTAGTTTAATTAATTTAATTTAATAATTAATTTAGGATAGTTTATTTCTTAAAAGTCAAAAATAACCAAAAAAATCTTTTCTTTAAAATAACAAAGGGTCAAAACCCTAGAACTCGCGTTCGATTTAATTTCCCGCACGCGATCCATTTTATATCATATTGTATTTGTTCCCGGGATGTAATAGATAATTAAGACTATTTTTATCGCTTCATTTATTTTCCGCATTTAAATTTCAAAGGGTTGCTTTTGGCGATGTAAATACCCGACGACGCCTTGTAATTTAATTTCCGCAATTTATTTTCCGCAAAATATAACTGCTAGATGTTTGATAATAGGGATGCATGACAAGATTGAATGTTTAACCTAAAATCAACTTAGATAACCATTGACATGTACAAAGACAAAATAACTGAAAACAACACACTCGCACATACGCACTCTTAGGGTACACCTCACTTGGTTGCCTTCGTACGCGGTCATTGAGTATAGGTAGTTTTAGAGGTCGCCCTCTTGTCCAAAGATCATAGTCGCCTCGAAACGGTTGCCTCGAATATTGTTGCCTCAAAACAAATGATCTAAGACATTAGGGTTACCGCTAAGGCGTCCTAACATTTGTTTGGTGAGCGTAAGTCCCTAAATTTGAATTGACCCTTAAACTCCAACGGCGGTGCTACCTACTCATCAATAGCAGGATAGCATTGTCTAAAGGAATATATCATAGAACAATTCCTTTTTCGAGTAGGTAGATGGTTCTTAGATACTTGCTCTTTCAAAACAAAACAAAATTCTCACACTTACACTCCTTTTCAAACAAAGACTTTTTTCAAACCCACAATCACAAAGAAAGCAAAATTTTGAAAACAATATGAGCAAGTACCTAAGAGCCCGTGGATAACCACGGATAAAAAGGGTGCTAACACCTTCCCTATCTATAATTTACCCCCCGAACCCGAGAAATATCTCGAAAAAGGAATTTTTCTGTGCTTTTTTCCTTTCCTTGTTGGATAAAATAAAAGTCGGTGGCGACTCTTGCTTACCACGACATTTTGCAAAAACAAACGCAAAACGCAAACCAGCATTCCAAAAACAGTCAGTTCTTCCCACTGTATCATAGTATCCTATACAAGCGCATTCTTGATTGTGTCCTACTCCGTTGTGTAGACAAGGTTGAAGTTGAGCAGATTATGGCTGAACTAAATAATGGCACCTTTGGCACCCACTCGAGCGGTCATACGATGGCTAAGAAGATTCTGCGGGCAGGCTACTATTGGTCTACCATGGAAGCTGATTGTTATCAACACTCCCGTACTTGTCACAAATGCCAAATCTATGCTGACAAGGTACATATTCCCCCAGTTCCTCTCAATGTCTTAACAGCTCCTTGGCCATTCGCGATGTGGGGAATCGACATGATTGGAGAAATCAAGCCTACAACATCCAATGGGCACCGTTTCATCCTGGTGGCCATCGATTACTTTACAAGGTGTATCGAAGCAGCTTCCTTCGCCTCCGTTACAAAGAATGTGGTTGCCCGCTTCATCAAGCAGAACCTCATATGCCGGTATGGTATCCCCGACAGGATCATTACGGACAACGGTACAAATTTGAACAATACTATGATCATCGCTCTGTACGAGCAGTTCAAGATTCAACATCACAATTCATCTCCCTATCGGCCTAAGATGAACGGTGTTGTTGAAGCTGCGAACAAGAATATCAAGAAGATCATTCGAAAGATGACAGTAACCTACAAGGACTGGTGTGATTGGTGGAAATAGAACTGACTGTTTTGGAATGCTGGTTCGCGTTTTCGTTTAGCAAAATGTCGCGGTAAGCAAGAGTCGCCACCGTCTTTTATTTTCTCCAACAAGGAAAGGACAAAAGCACAGCAAAATTCCTTTTCGAGATGTTTCTCGGTTCGGGAGGTAGATTATAGAAAGGGAAGGTGTTAGCACCCTTTCTATTCGTGGTTATCCACAGGCTCTTAGGTACTTGCTCACTATGTTTTCAAAAATGTTTTGCTTTTCTTGTGTTTGTGGGATTTGAAAAAGTTTGTTTGAAAACTTCGATTTAACTCTTGTATCTGTCCTCAAGAGTGTATGAAGTGTTTGTTTGAAAACTTTTGTCAGAAAAGTGTAGGTTGGAAAAGTATTTTTGTTTTGAAAGAGCAAGTACCTGAGAACCTCTACCTACTCAAAAGAAATTAAGCTGTGTAAATGTCCTTTAGACAGTACTATCCCACTATTGAGAAGTAGGTAGCACTATCGTTGGAGTTTTTCGGGTCAATTCAATTATAGGGACATGTGGTCACCAAAGCAATAGTAGGACGCCTTAGCGGTAACCCTAATGTCCTAGATCCTTTTTATCCGAGGCAACCGTTTTGAGGTTGGATCTTTAGACAGGAGGGCGACCTCTAAAACACCCTATACTCAATGACCACGTCGAGGCAACCAAGTGAGGCATATCCTAGGAGTGGCATGTGCGAGTGTGTCAGGTTTCATGTTAAGTTATCTTTGCACATGTTATGGTGAGCTACGTTTTGATTTTAATTTTCAGATAAGTCTTGTCATGCATAGCCTAGTTAACATACATCTAGCAGTTAATAATTGTGCGGAAAGTAAATCTACGCTATTACAAGGCGTCGGGTATTTACATCGCCAAAAACAAACCCTTTGAAAAATAAATTGCGAAAAATAAAGGAAAGTGATAAAAAGTCCTATTTAAAGTTATTACATTCCGGGAAACAGATACAATAATATGATAAAATGGATCGCGTGCGAGAAATTAAATCGGATGCGAGTTTTTTGGGGTTTTGACCCTTTTTTGAAAGAAAGTGATTTTTTTTGGTTATTTTTGAATTAAATGGAATTAAATTAAATGAACAATTAAATTAAATTAAATAATGAAAATATTTTTGGATTTTTGAGTTTTTAAAGAAATAAAATAAATTGAGTTAATGCTAATAAAAACCTAATATTCTAAATTGATTTTAAATATTGCAAAAAATATTTAAAGTTAAATCTAATTAAAGCTAAATTGATTAAATTAATTTATTTACAAAAATAAAAGTGATGAAGTTAATTTTAATAAATAAAATATTTTTTTGTTTTTTTTTATTTTATTAGGAAAAAATGTTAATTGGTTAGTGATTAATAAAAAGAATAATGATTAATTAATTAAAGGAAAATAATAAAAATAGAGAGAGAGTTTAGGAGTATACAGGCCTGATTGGAGGGGTGAAACAGCTGTTGGCGTCATGTGTAAACTGTTTTGTTTTGGCCATTTGTGATTTGCCTTTTGGCCATTTGTGTTTTGGCCTCAACGTTCCTTAATGAACCTGCATGAGATCCTGTCTAAATCTGCAGTGTTGAATATCATGAACGCATTAAATAAATTACTATATATCATAAAATACAAATAAAGCCAATATATGAAGAAATTTAATGTTTAGGTCAATATGGCATGTATGAATGATTATACCCTTTTGATCATGGAGATCAAATCAACCTTACCCTTACTGGAAAAGTAGTGACATGAATGCTTTTATGTCCTTTTGATCATGGAGATCAAGCTAGCCTTTACCCTTACTGAAGAAGTAGTAAGATGTTGGTTTGTAACTGAGATGGTTTGTTTGTAGTGAGAGAGGGATTTGTAATAAGGATTTCAAGGTTTTAGGGTTCTTGAAAGAATTTGATATTCCGACAGTGTTGTGGCAAGGTTTTTTTTCTCCCCTCTGGTTTGTGTGAAAAGAATGTGATTATATAATGGAAATTAGGGTAAAGAAAATGGGCTTTGAATGTGCAATTGGGCCTCCAATGTTCACTTGAGTTCGTCACTTTCCAGGCTAAATCGTAGGGACTTAAGTGCAATTTTTGAAGTTGAAATGTAAAAACAAAATGTAGCCGATATCGAGAACTAACTCCTGTCCGAAAATCGGCTCAATCGAATAAACAGTGAATTAATTATGAATTTTTTAATTTTCAGCTCAGACAAACTTATTTTGGGCTCCAGTGTCGACTCTGACACGTTCTTCAATAAAAACTGGTATTGATCGGAGCATAATTCGGTCTCGACTTTTGAAGAAAAGTTGTAGATATCTGAGTCAGTGACCTTGTGTAAAAATATGAGCCCAATCCGATAAAAATTGACCGAGTTATGAATTTTCGAAGTTTCGGCCCAGATGAAATAATATTCAGCATTCAGGATTTTCGGCGTGTCGCGCACTCTGAGCAAAAAACGAAGGCCTTTTGAATACCGTTTGAACTCAATACCTTCTGTGAAAATGTAGCCAACTCAATTTGTGAAATTTTGGCGCCGGAACCAGCTCGATACGATGAAAATCGACCAAGTTATGATTTTCTAAACATGACGCAAATAAACTTCTGTCACAAATTTTCTGTACGAAAATACTTGATAAATTCACATTTTTGAAGACTTTCTGATTGAAATTGGCTTCCAGCCGTGAGAGATGAAAACATAGATGACGTCAAGACGGAATTTTGGCCACCGGAACGGGTTCAAAACGAGCCACGATCTTCAAGTTATTAATGTTTTAGCGCGTAAAAACTGCACTTTCAGCATACTTTTTCACCATATTTCTTCAAGAAAACTCACACATTTGGATACCTTCTTTAAAGAATTGACTCTTGAGTCGTACCTGAATTTGAGAATATGTTATCAGAGATATCTTGGTGAAAGAACACCTGAATATGATGCGCCGGGTTGGACTTGTGAATTTTTCTTGAAATGTTTTGAGAAATATGGGAGGGCAAATTTTAGGGTACAACAGTTGCCCCTGTTCAATTTTCTTAAACCTGAGGATATAGATTGGCTTTCGAGCCTTTCGTGATCTGAAGGTGGAAGATAATTGAACACTAGAGTGCTCAAAAATTTGCACTCGCATGGTGTAGTATCAGCATTGTGATGTCGGGAATGAGCTTACAGATGCCATTTGAAGATTGTTGGTAGGAGGATGGGCTTATAGATGCCATCTGCAGGAGTGTCGATCGCATAAGAGATTCCTTAGCGAGAACTTGCATACCTGAGAAAGAAATATGGTCTTTCTGGCTTGTTACAGGTATCAGTCGTCCACAGATAGTTTTCCTGGCTTGCTACAGGTATTCAACTGGGACTTGAAGAGGTTGGTCGAGGAGATAGATGTCCTGGCTGGTTACATGTATTAATCTATGACCTGAGAAAGAAAGATGGTCTTCCTGGCTTGTTACAGGTATTGATCTTCAATCTCTTCATGTAGATAACTTTCCTGGCTTGTTACAGGTATTGATCTACAATCAGTCGTCCACAGATATTTTCTTGGCTTGTTACAGGTATTAATCTAGAACTTAAAAAGGTTGATGGTAGGTAGTTTTGTCTTCGTTGACGGGTTTTCTTCATTGACGGGTTGTCTCTATTGACGGGTTGTCTCTGTTGACGGGTTGTCTTCATTGACGGGTGTTGTCTCCATTGACAGGTTTCAGAAAAATCTTTAGGAATCGATTTAACTGGTTTTGTCTCCATTGACTGGCTTCAGAAAAATCTTTAGGAACCAATTTAACTGATTTTGTCTCCATTGACTGGCTGCATCAGAAACATGAGTGACAGAATGACATCCGAATCTGGATCGTATCTGGACTTTATTTGAGAGAGTGACAGAATGACATCCGGATCTGGATCGTATCTGAACTGTATTTGACATTGAGATCTGTATGAGTAGCAGAATGACTTCCGTGTCTGGAACGTATCTGTGCTGTAACTGGGATCTGGATGAGTGACAGAATGACTTCCGTGTCTAGAGTGTATCTGCACTTGAAGTTGATAGTTGAATCTGAATGAGAAATATCATGGCTTCCGTGCCTGGAGCGTGTCTAGTCTGTATCTAATTGCTGACGTCTGAATGAGTAGTAGAATGACCGCCGTGTCTAGGGTGTATCCATGTTGTATCTGAATGAGTGACAGAATAACATCCGAATCTGGATCGTATCTGGACTGTCTCTTGAATGAATCTGGAATAAGTATCAGAATGTCGCCATATCTGGGTCACATTTGAACTGTCTCTGGGAGGAATCTGGAATAAGTATCAGAATGTCGCCATGCTTGGGTCACATCTGAACCATCTCTAGAAGGAATCTGGAATAAGTATCAGAATGTCGCCATGTCTAGGTCACATCTGAACTGTCTCTGGAAGTAATCTGGAATAAGTATCAGAATGTCGCCATGTCTGGTTCACATCTGAACCATCTCTAGAAGGAATCTTGGAATAAGTATCAGAATTTCGCCATGCTTGGGTCACATCTGAACCATCTCTAGAAGGAATCTGGAATAAGTATCAGAATGTCGCCATGTCTGGGTCACATCTGAACCATCTCTAGAAGGAATCTTGGAATAAGTATCAGAATGTCGCCATGTCTGGGTCACATCTGAACTATCTCTTGCTCAATGGAGTAAACCGTTGAGGTTATAGAACTGGTCCGTACTATGACGAAGGAGAACATCAAGATCTAGGAACTGACTCGTGCTCAATGGAGTATACCGTTGAGGTTATAGTACTTATCCACCCTATGATGTAGAGAAACTGTCGAGATTGAGAACCTTATCTGAACTTCAACCGAGGATAATCCGATTGAGATTTAAGAACTGGTCAGATCTTCGACTAAGCTGAGAACTTAACTGCATCTTTCCTGAAAGGTAAAGTTCAGTCACATGCAATGCATGAGATGGATCAAGCAATGATGTTCTCAACATAAATGAGATTTTACTCGTATGATGCGTATATGCATGTATCATAATGTATGAAGATGTGATTTTTCAACTAGGGAAAGTAAATCCCGGAGCTGCTGGAGAATAGAGTTGAGTTCTTCGTTTCCGCTGGGGATGGTGAACGAAGATGATTGTGAGAATAAACCTGCAGGAGAAAAGGACTCCGTTGGGGAATAAACTTGATGAAAGAGATTACTCTGAGGGGAAATACTCTGTGGGGAAGAGATGTTCTGCCGAGAGTTTTAATGATAACTCCGCTGGGGATTCCGTTGATAAGCTCTGTTGGGGATTTTGATGATGAACCCCGCTGGGGATAGAAAGAACTTCGCTGGGGATGATCTTTCAGTTGCGACTTGCTGAGGATAACCCAGTTAGACCCTTGTTGGGATAACCTCTGCAGGGGACACGCTTCCAGAATCTACTGGGGAAGATAATTCAACTCTGGCAGGGAAGCTTTTTAGACTGCGCTGGGAAATGGCTCCACTGGGGGTATCTTGTATTCCGCCGGGGAATGTTCTTATATTTCGTTGAGGAATATTAAGACTGCCGGGGGTACTCTTATGCTTGCTGGGGAATATCCTTTATCTTTATACTCCGCTGGGAGACATTAAGACCTTCTGGGGATACCTAACCTTTTTTTTTAGGGTTGATGGTAGACTAACTCTGCTTGGGGGAGAGTATTGCTGATTCGTCCATGGTTGCAGGTCTCAGTGGGGAGAGCTTCCCTTACTGTCTTGCTCTGCGGGGAGTGAAGGTATCTTGGTCATACTCTTCAACTGAGTCTACCTTGTACCTGGAGGACGGAGCAGCTTGTACAATTTGGACAATTCTTATTGCCCCAGTTTCTGCGGGAGAAGAAGGCCTATGAGGTGCTTGATAACTGTCGATAGACAGATCTTCTTCTGGTAGGCAAGTGACGAGATGACGGAACATAGTCGTACGCTTTGATCCTTAACTTTTGCCTGGACCGCCCTTTCGGGTTTTCAGTCCATCAGGATACCCTTTTTTGCCCAAGCCTCCTTTTCAGGTTTTCAACTTGCCGGGTGTACAGAGTTTTTCCATTTTTATCCCTAATTTTTGCCCGAACCCTTTTGGTTCGTCGGGAAGCCCTTATTTTTGCCTAGGTCAGTCGACCTAGCGGGTCTTTGATTATGCGTAGTATTTTATGATTATGTCCATGCTCTCAGGATGTAGGGAGGTGTCACTGTCGGTAGTGTTGTGTTTCCATACTACCAGAAGATCTTCGTTTGATCATGCAAGATTCGTTGTTGGAATTCATGTCCAATGCCCCAATTGATTCAGATGGAGATTTCCCCTGGCTATTTGGCATTTTGAGAGATTCCTTGAATCTTGACTTGACTGCCCCAGATGATGGACAATGATCATGCCGTGCCCCTTGATTGGAAGTGTTTTTTCCAATTGAGGTGATCCTTTTATTGAGAAGGTTTTTTGTTCCCTAGATATTCGTCGTGCGAATTTCTCTGCTGTTTGAACAAATAGTCATATGCAAATAAAGTTATTTTAAGAATGCAAAGCTTATGTCTGTCTTGAAGTTTTTTGAAAATGCAGTTTTCAATAAAACAAGTGAATTTTTGTAAAATGTGATGTCAACTCAGGATTTTACAGCAACCCCTACAGGAGTCAGGATACCTTTTGTAATAGTATGCTTTCGAACTAACCCATGCTTCAGCTAGGACTTTTAAGGGTTATAACGTGGCCTGGTTCACGGTTTAAGAAACAAAGGATAAAGGCTCAAATTTTATTTGTACCCACCCGTTCTTCGTGATGTTCTTCGATCCTGTTGTACCCCAAATTTTGACCTAAGATACCATCTCGCCATCTGCATCATTACATTGCAAGCGTTTTAATTTATTTGATTTTTAAATTCATAACTCTTTCAAGTCGAGAGCTGTTTATTTGTTGAACGCTAAATTTATTAACTGATCAAGACTTAAATGACGTTTATTAATTATTTATCATCTTAAATTTAAATAATTAGAATTTACTTTCAGTTATTATATAATTCAAAGATTTATAAATAATAAAATAAATATTTGAAGGGAAGTTCATTAATTGATCAACAATGTTATTTAAATTTTTGTTATCCTAAGTTTAATAGTTGAAATTTATTTTTTCAGTTATTATGATTTAGAGAATTATAAATAATGGAATAGATTGAAGAAGAGTTTATTGATCAATGATGTTTATTTATTTGTTTATTATTCTGAATTTAAGTAATTGAAATTGATTTTCAATTATTATACAATTTAAAGAATTATAGACGATAAATAAATAATTGGAAAGAAAAAGAATTGACTGGGAAAATAATAGAATTTTATTTCACTTTATTCTATTTTATTACAATTGTTATTTAAATATTGTATTATTTACAAAATATTTATAATAACAAATTACATAAAAAGTTTAAAGTAAAATAGAACTATTTTTCTAAGATTCTAATTCTAAATCTTCTATCCAATGCTTTTCCGTTTGCTCATTTAATTTCACCTGCAAAACAATTAAAAGAAAAAGTTAGAAATAAATAAATAATTAAAAGCAGAAAATTATTTTTAGTGTTCATCATTAAAAGCAAACGGCCGGAATCAGTTTACCCTTTTTTGCAAATCACGGGATTTCTCCCGGTTCACAAAAAAGGGAGGAATTTTTATTTTTTCAAATGAATGCACAATTTAAAGATGCACAAATTCATTTTTGGTTTCAAAACTGCATTTTTAAATCAATTGCACATTTTCAAATCCCATGCATATTTCAAAAGCATAAAGCAACAGTATATGCATAAGCAATTACATGTTCAAAGAAATGCCAACGTAAACATGCCATACATATAGGAAGATGCCAATAAAATAGGCTCCCATGCTGTACATGTTGTAACAAAGAGTAGATAAAGAGGATATGCAATTTTAAAACCAATTTGCAAGCAAAGTAATATTTCCCATTTTTCATCATTTTCCAGCATGTTTACTTTTTCAGAACAGTCAAAGTACACAACATTTTGGTGTTTCATTGTACTAAGAGAGAGAAGAGAGATAGAAGTATGGTTTTTACAGGTTTTGGTTTAGGCAGAAGTGGATACAAAACAAAACTAATGTAACAGTAATATGCAGAAGGCCAAGAAAGCTAGTTAAGTATTCAAACCTGAGCCATAAAAGATGCCAAGAAAAAACTATATAACATAACAAAAAACCACTTTCAAAAACAAGAGAGTGGAACCTGTCTAAGAAAACCTTCAAGCCTCCAACACAAAAATTGTCAAAACCCAATACAAAACCAGTAACCAAGCTCTCAAAAGCCAGAACCTGTTATCTCATAAACCAAAACATGGCCAAACATAAACAGTAAGAACCTGCATAAACCATTCCTACTGTCATAAACCATAAACCGACAATAAACCAGAACCATATGGCCTAAACAATGGAACCTGCATACACCATTCAAAACCTGCCTACTGCATAAACCAGAACATGGCATAAACCAAAATCAAAACCTCTTGGCCTAAACCTGCTATCTGCTACCATAACCTTGTCAAAACCAGTAAAACCAATTTCCATCAACCATAAAAACCAATAAAACCATAGCCATTACCAAAACCTTCCACCTACTGTCCAACAAACACCATCACCATTTCAAAACCAACATATAGCAAGAACCATAAAAACTGTCAAAACCATGGCCTAAACCAATTTCCAAACCCACAAAAAAGGGCCCTCAGATTGTGTCATCACAGGCGAAGCAATTTCAAGCATATGGAATCACATAAGTCAGAAAGAAGAAGAGAAAAGCTAGTCAAAAATAACCGTCCAAACGAAGGCAATGTTCAAGGCAACTGAGTCTCAGAATATGCCGTCATAGGCAAAATAAAGCATACAACAAAAGCGTACAGAATCACAGTGAAGAAGAAGAGAGAAAATCAAAGGTATTCAGAAGCATTCAAAGCATCTAGGGAAACAGTAGCAAGGCAATAGAGGAAGAGAAAAGACAGAGTACCAGGATACTAAGCAGTAGCTAACGCGCCTCCGCCGTATTCCTCGCCATCCGGCCTCCTACGCACGCCCTAACCTCCCTCCTCCGTCTCCAGGTAACTTGTCCCATTCTCTTTCTTCCAAAACCTCAAACAACCATTAACAAACAAGAAATCAGGATCGAAAATGAACAAAATCAACGCATGCAGTAATGATCTAACGAATAAAAGACGAGAAATTGTACCGTAACTGTCGCCCCAACGCTTTGACTGGAGGGAAGAAGGAAGTAGAGGTACCGGTGGTCGTGGCAAAGGGCTCAGGCGAAGGTGAAAGTTTGAATCAAGACGAAGACAACGCGCACGAAGAAGACGGGCATTGAGCGCCGTTCAGTAACCAAAAACCTTAACCCTAATTCAACTAAACAAATCATGTTTAACCCCTAATGAATTATGTTTGGACCAACTGGTTCTGCCTAAAGCCCAGCGAAGCTGCTTATGCACCTCCCATGTCTTCAGTTTTGGTTTGGGCCCCTCAGACCCTTTGGCCCATATATGTTTGTTCATCTAATTTTTTTTTATACACCTTTTTTTTCTATCTTATTCCTTTTGTTAGTTTTTAACTATTACTAATTTAGTAATTAGTAATTTTGAAAATTCTGGCTGCAGATACTCAATGTCACGTCCAATGTTATGACACCGTATCTGACTTACTATATGACAGTAAATACAAAAGCAGTAAAGAACACAGTCAATTGTTTACCCAGTTCAGTGTGCAACAACACCTACTCTGGGGGCTACCAAGCCAGGGAGAGAATCCACTATAAGAGATGTTAATTCAAGAATAAACCAACCAGTTTATCTCCTTCACTTAAGACCTACCCAATGCAATTCTAATCTAAGTACAACTTAAACCTGAGTTCCTACTCACTCCCCCTCAATCACAGCAGTGATACATAAACCAATTTGACTTAAGAATTTATGAAGACACTCTTCAAAAAAAACACACACTTGATTAAACTTCACAGCTTTTTAATCAAGCAACACAATCACTCGTGCTTCACAGCTTTGAGTGATGTACACAACTAACTTGACTCTGCTTCACAGCTTTAGTCAAGGGACATTCAAACACTCTTGCTTCAAAGCTTTGAGTGCTACACAACCCTTACAATCGAAACCTATTCCAAGGCACTTATCACAATGATAATTGCTTGGAGTACAATAAACAAATCTATACAGATTACAAAATTGATCTTCTAATCAATCAGCAGCGATGTCTTGAAAAACAGCAGCTCTGTTGAATATATAGCAGCTGCAACTTCAGTTAGGGTTTCCAAAAACCTAGGGTTGATTCCGTTTGACCTAAAGACCAGGTCACAGGACTTTATTGACCAAGTTAGGATTGAGCTAGGTTACTCCTCAGAAAACGCAGGATTCTGTTCAGAAAGGACTGAGTTATTTCCTGAAAATACTCAGACTTATCCAATCCTGCAATCCTGTTAGTTCAGAACAGGATGTTATAACATCTGTTATGACATCTGAGAAAACCTGTCTACTGATTTAGCAAAATGTGATCATTTTGCAAACATGCTCAGATACACACTTATAAACATCAGTATTTGAATTACAATATTTTTCTGCACATGTACCTAATGAGTTAGTACAACCTGAACTAGAATGTTATGACATCAGTCATGACATTCACACATACACTTGGGATTTACCAAAAATGCAAGCCAATACCTAAACACCTACAAATTTAATCAATTAATAAGTTTAATTAAAACATTTTAATCATTTTACCTTTTGTTTATTAAATTTAATTTTAGGTTTATTTGGTAATTTTAAATATTCCCGTTTTTAATTAGGTTTAAGTTAGTAACTTTTAAGTATTCATTTAGTGTGATTATTTAATAATTCTTTAAAAATAATGCCTCATATAGAACTCTAAAAAATATATAAAAAATAGAAACTTAAAAAAACTTAAAAAACTTTTTTTTTATTTTCCTTAATTAATTCTCATTACTTTTATCCATATTAAAAATGCGTAAAAAATGAAAACTATTAAAACATTTTCTTTTCATTAATATTAAACAAAAATCCAAAAAATGCATATTTACACCATTTAGTCATTTATTTAACTGTTGCTATTTAATCATTATCCGCATAATTTTTCTGTTTAATTATTTCATATTTACTTGTTTATTCTGTTTACTTCTAAATCCAAGGGAAAAACGATTAAATTTGTCGACTTCATGTCCTCAAGTCTAATCGCGCGAACATTCGCATTTCATTAAAACTTAGGATAATTTTTCCTCAAATATCCGATCTTTTCAAAACTCATACCTTTTAAGCAAAAACTTCGACATTAGGTCGTCGTATCTTCAAAAACCCCTCCGTACCCCTTTTCAGCCAAAACAATTTATTTTTAATCAAACGATCAATTTTAATAAACAGATATTTCAAAAGGTTCCTATAGAGTACTATAGATACATTGGGTGCTAATACCTTCCCACTGTATAACCAACCCCCGAACCATAGATCTCTTTTCAAAAACGCCTTGTATTTTTATTACTTTTAAAAGTATTATTTACATTGCATATTTAGGGTTTTATTTCGCTCTTTTCCCTTTTCCCTTGGAAATAATAAAGCGCGATGGCGACTCTTGCTTTTGCGAGACGAATTAATCAATAATTCGATCTCCGATTTACCCCGCTACATTTTTTATCGCTACAAAATTGGCGACTCTGCTGGGGAAAGATTGACCTCTTGCTGGTCCATCCCTAAGTGGGTTAAGCCTAATTTGTTTTATCTGTTTTATTATTATTTGATTTGCTTGATTATGTGTTTAAATTGGGGTGTTTGGGTTTTTTTTTGCAAAGGACGAATCTTATACCCGGATTAAGTAACACTTAAGGAATAGGACGGGCGGTACAGTCATGTTAACTTTGAGGGAGTAATCCCGAAGAAGGAGGCATGAGATCCCCCACTCAATGGAAGGCCCTCTTGAACTTAATATTTGTTTACCGAGTAATCGGGAAGACATTATTATTTTCGACCTAGGAGCCCGAGAAGTTGAGGACCGTAGAACCCTAACCTATCTTGGCCTTTTTAGGTGTAGCGCAGAGACTATAACGGAGTAATTCGGAAGTAGTTGTTACGCGATGCTACGCTCGGACGAGTTTCTCTTGAGAATATTGCTAATTATTGAGTAATCAAGATGTTGGTAATATCCGAAGGAGGAATGTAGACTCTAGGAACTTTTAGAACCTTGTCTTACAGGTGTGATTGAACCATTAGTATATACCTTGGGATTGGCTTTACCCTCGACTCCATGCTGAAACGTTGAACCTTTGAACCCCATGTTTGCAAACTTGTATGTGACTGTTGCATTATCATTCATTCATGCATTCATCAACATTTTTGTAAAAAACTTGTTTTTCAAGGAACTTAGGAATGATTTTTAAAGACACCTCAAGTATTATGGAATTTGGAAGGAGAAACACTCGAAGCTTTAGTTTTAAGGAGCCCGAGATTGAAGAACTGAAGAGTTTGATTCCGAAGATCGAGAACCCGACGGATTTTCAGAAGAAGTATGGGTCCATTATACCCCTCATGAAGCGCAAAATGAAGGAGGGCATCCTCAATACGTTGGTTCAATTCTACGATCCCTTGTACCGATGTTTCACCTTTTCGGATTACCAGTTGATGCCCACCTTAGAAGAGTACTCCTACATACTTGGTTTGCCGATCACCGACTGTGTTCCTTTCTCTGGATTAGAAGAGGAGCCCAAATCTTACGAGATAGCAACCATCACCCACTTGAAGAAGTCAGAGATAGAGGAGAACATGACTACAAAAGGGGGAATCTGAGGCTTGTCTGCGCAGTTTTTGTTGAGGAAAGCTCGCCATTTTGCTGAGATAAAAGATATTGTTGCCTTTGAAGACGTCTTTGCTTTACTCGCCTATGGTATATTCTTGTTCCCTAACGTTGATAAGTTTGTGGACATCAACGACATCAGAATTTTCTTGATTGGAAATCTGGTCCCTACGCTGCTCGGAGATGCCTACTACTCCATCCATCTTCGAAACTCTTATCAAGGAGGGATGATTATTTGTTGTGCACCGTTGCTGTATCAGTGGTATGTCTCGCATCTACCTGGGTCTGATATTTTCTGGGATCTCGAGAAGGAGCCGCGTTGGGCGCCAAAGATTATGGCTCTCACTCATTTCGACATTGATTGGTATAATCGAGTTTACTACAACGTGAAGATCATCGATAGCTGTGGTGCTTTTCCTAACGTGCCTCTTCTCGGTACGAGAGGTGGAATCAACTATAACCCTGTTCTTGCGCACCGTCAGTTTGGGTACCCGATGAGAGATAAGCCAAACAACATCCATGTGAGTGGTTTCTTTCTACAGGAAGGACAAGATCATCAAGCAGCTAAGAGGGAGATCGAAGGAGCTTGGCGCCACATCCATAGGAAAGGAAGAGATATGTTAGGACATAGGGGTGCCGTTTCTTTGGAACCTTACCTACAGTGGGTCCGTGCTAGGGCTTGTGCTCTCAAGATGCCCTATAAACTTGAGAAACCTTTATTCCCTACCGTTGCATCATCATCTGTTGTTATCCCTATCGCGAATATAGGAGAATACCAAGTAAATCTGGCTAGGATGAAGTCCGAGAGGGATGCTTGGAAAGAAAAGTACAATATGTCTGAATATGAGAATCGAGTCCTGACTCGACAACTAAAGGAAAAGGAGGAGTTGCTGTTTATTCAAGACGGCTGGTTTATTGATCACGATGAGAAGCTTCGTCAAAAGGATGCTTTACTGAAGAAGTATGCTAGTGAAAGGAAGAGAAAGAAGGAAGGTTCGGTAAGCGTTACTCTTGTTCCTAATCCGCAGAAGGAAATCATTGATCGACTGGTAGCTGAGAAGAAAGAGATGGAAGACTTTTATGAAGAGAAGATCAAGAAGCTCCGGTTACAGTTGGTGTTTGGTCCTTCATCTGAGGATTCTGAGTGATCTTTAGTTTTTAGTTTTATTTTATTAATGTCATTTTGTAAAACTATGTAAAAGGGCTTCATGTTCCAAAGTTGTAATTTATTGCTTTATTATGGACTTCATGTTTCAAAGTTGTAATTTATTGCTTTATTATGGGCTTCGTGTTCCAAAGTTGTAATTTATTGCTTTATTATGGGCTTCGTGTTCCAAAGTTGTAATTTATTGCTTTATTATGGGCTTCATGTTCCAAAGTTGTAATTTACTGCTTTTATTATCGGGTTGTTATCCCAAAGTTGTAATTTACTGTTTTGTTATTCCAAAATTGTAAGTTGTAATTTACTGTTTTTGATTAATGGATTGAGTTTTCGTTATTCCAAATTCCCTTACCGTTGATGTATGCAAAATTATCGAAGTTCCTTGAAAGACTATTAAAATGAATCATCATTTGCATCGCACATCATGCATCATTCAACATTTCACTTCACACTTTTTTTAGAGTCTTATCCTTGTTTCTTTTTCCACTCCAAAGGTTGTCAAGCTGTCTCACCGATACGACACTCGAGCCAATCGTCAGAGGAAAATGGAAGATCTGGAACAGGAAAACCATGAGCTTCGTGGAGAAGTTTCTACCCTTTGTATCGAGATGGAAAAGTTAACTGTGTTAGTGGAAAGTTTGGTGGCTGTTCAGAATCAGCCGTCGACTACAGCTGCTGAGATTCCGACTTCAACTCCAGTGGTTTCCGAGATTGCCACCATTCCAACATCTGTGACTCAAATTAACTCTCCGCTTCAACATCAGATGCCGAAAGGTTTTCCGTGGGGAATGCCTTACAACTTTGTGCCAGAGGGGTATCAGCCTGTCGTGCAACCTTTGTTTCAACCTGCTTTGTCTCTTCCTCAACCAGAGACAACTGCCTTGCCGCCGGTAGTCCCGTCTGTAACACCTTTTCCGCAACCGATAATGACAATTGTCGCTCCTGTGGTTCACTCCGTGCCATACTTGAATGAACCTACTTATCCTGCCGAGCCTGCTGAAAGTTTGGGTCTTTTTGATATAATGGAAGAGTTTCAAGATCAGTTCCAGGAAATGCAGAAGGAGCTCAGAGCATTAAAGGGGAAGGATTTGTTTGGGAAGAACACGCATGACCTTTGTTTAGTTCCGAATGTCAAGATTCCAGCAAAATTCAAAGTGCCAGACTTTGAGAGATATAAGGGTGATTCGTGTCCTAGAAGTCATTTGACAATGTACGTGAGAAAGATGTCTACGTATTCCGATGATCACGACTTGTTGATTCACTATTTTCAAGACAGTTTGACGGGTGCTGCTCTAAAGTGGTATATGGGTTTAGACAGTATTCGGATCGGCAACTTCAACGATCTTAGCGAAGCTTTTGTTCACCAGTATAAGTATAACGTCGACATGGCGCCAGACAGGGATCAACTTCGGGCGATGTCGCAAAGAGACCGAGAATCTTTTAAGGAGTACGCCCAGAGGTGGCGTGAAATTGCTGCTCAAATCTATCCACCTCTTGAGGAGAAAGAGATGACTAAGATATTTTTGAAGACTTTAGGTTCCTTTTACTATGAAAGAATGATCGCCAGCGCATCCAGTGACTTCACCGAAATGGTAAGCATGGGCATGCGGTTAGAGGAAGGGATTCGTGAAGGGCGTTTGGTTAAAGAAGGAAGTCCGTCTAGCAGTACTAAGAAGTTTGGAAGTGTTTTCCCGAAAATAAAAGAGCAGGATGTCAGCGCTTTGTTCCCAGGTAGACCAAGGAGAGGTTACTCTCACGTTGCGGCAGTCACTCCGGCTGTCCGCCCAGCTTTGATGACCCCAGTTCATCAAACCCCACCAACTCAACAACGGCCATTTCAGCAGCAGCCTCGACAACAGGCTTATCCATTCAACAATCAGAACCGTTCACCCAGAAAACCGCAGTTCGATGCCATTCCTATGACTTATACTGAATTGTTCCCTGCTCTTATCAGAAAGAATCTCATAACGACAAAGCCTCCTCCTGTCGCACCGAACAGTACTTCTCCGTGGTACAAGGCGGACCAGTTTTATGAGTATCATCAAGGGTCGCCGGGGCACAACCTTGAGAATTGCTTTGCTCTGAAGGCGGACGTGCAGAGGTTGATTAAGAATGGTATCTTGTCTTTCAAGGATGTTAATCCAAATGTTAGAGATAATCCTTTGCCTCGACATGGGGCAGCATCAGTGAATATGGTGGAAGGTTGTCCGGGAAAGTTTCGAGTTTTTCAAGTTGAACACATAAGAGAGTCGTTGATCAGGTTACATCAGAGTTTGAGAAGACTTGCCTTTGTTAGGCATCAGCATGATTATGATGATTGTGAGTTTTGTTCAAGAGAGGTTGATTGTCCTATTGTGAAGGAGGATATTCAGAAGTTGTTAGACCAGAGAGTTATCACTATTACGTATGACAGAAATCCAGAGGATGAAGTGAATGTTATCATACCACAATTCAATTTGCCTGAATCAGTAGAGATCGCTTACGACAGTCAGACTGCACCTGTTGATCCTTTGATTATTTACCCACCTGGTCCTGTGCCTTACAACTCAGACCAAGTTGTACCGTATAAGTATAATGCCACAATGATTGAGAATGGGGTAGAAGTCCCTATACCAACAAGGCCGTCTTTTGTTAACATTGCTGATGTGAGTAGAGTTACTAGAAGTGGACGTGTTTTTGCAGCAGTACCTTTGAAGAGACTAGAAGTTCAAGTCAGGAGACCCATACCTGCAGAAATTCCAGTGAGAAATGTTGAACCAAGGGTTGAGATAGGCTGATCCAGTGAACCTATCCCTCACCCTGAGGATGATGAGATTCTGAAGCTTATCAAGAGAAGTGAATATAAGATTGTGGACCAACTTTTGAAAACTCCTTCCAAGATTTCTTTGCTTGCTTTACTGAGAGATTCTGGTGCCCATAGAGAAGCTTTGATGAAGGTCTTGGACCAGGCGTTCGTGGATCATGATGTGACGGTTGACCAATTTGATGGAATTGTGGGAAATATTACTTCGTGTAACAATCTTGGTTTCAGTGATGAAGAACTCCCGGAAGAGGGGAGGAACCATAATATGGCTTTGCATATCTCAGTAAGTTGCGGAAATGATACTTTGTCAAGCGTGTTGGTAGATACAGGTTCGTCGTTGAATGTGATGCCCAAAACTACTTTGTCTCGGCTCTCATATCCAGGTGCTCCCATGAGACCTAGTGGAGTAATTGTTAAAGCGTTTGATGGTTCTAGGAAGACAGTCATTGGTGAAGTGGATCTTCCTATAGTAATTGGTCCTCATACTTTTCAAATCACTTTCCAAGTGATGGATATTCGTGCTGCCTACAGTTGCTTATTGGGTCGTCCGTGGATCCATGATGCAGGGGCAGTCACTTCCACGCTCCATCAGAGACTGAAGTTTGTGAGGCATGGGAAGCTAGTGATGATTGGGGGAGAGCAGGCTATGGTGGTAAGCCATTTATCATCCTTCTCTTTTATTGATGCTGATGAGGATGTTGGAACCCAGTTCCAAGGTTTATCTGTTGCCAAGAATGAAGTGAAGAAGCAAGGGGCATCCATTTCTTCTTTTGAGGATGCGCGGCGAGTGGTGGAAAGTGGTTCGGCCGAAGGATGGGGCCAGGTGTTGACTTTGCCCGAGAACAAGTCTGGGGAAGGTCTTGGTTTTCATCCAGTGTCAGCAAGAGTCAAGAAGGATGTGGTTGTTCGTCCGATTCAAGAGGTTTTCCGAAGTGCAGGGTTTATACATCCTGAGGTTGATGCTATCATAGAAGACGATTTCGAGGAAGATTTGCCCGATTTTGTGACGCCCGGATTGGCTTGCCAAAACTGGATAGCTGTTGATGTTCCTATTGTTATGCACATTTCCGAGTAATGTTTTGTTTTATTTTTCTTTGAAAAAATTCGCTCTGCCCAAGGCGAAAAGTATTTTGTGTCGGGCTATGAAAAATAATTCCTTTTGCTCTGCCCAAGGCAAAAGAGAAATGTATGGGCTCCTTGTTTCAAGTATTTCCCTTTAATGAATAAAAATGTTATTTTGTCCACTACTGTTTTATTTTTCACATCTTTTTCTGGGAAATAGTAATGAAAATTAATTGGTAGCAATAGGAAATATAATAACCTTTTGTTTTATTTGCACAAATCGATTTCTAAATTAAAGCATAATCATATGTGCAGATTAATCCATGACTTAACCATCGAAAACAATGATCCTATGCCCTCTCCCAACTTTGAATTCCCTGTGTTCAGAGCCGAAGAAGAGGATGATGAAGAGATTCCTGTTGAAATTTCCCGTTTGCTTGAGCATGATGAAAAGATCATTCAACCGTTTGAAGAACCTGTAGAGTTGGTCAACTTGGGTGATGAAGAAGATAGAAAGGAAGTCAAAGTCGGAGCATTGCTTATCCCGGAAGTTAAAAAGGAGATGTTGGAGCTTCTCAAAGAGTATGTTGATGTGTTTGCTTGGTCTTACCAAGATATGCCGGGTTTGGACAACGATATTGTGGAGCATCGTTTACCGTTGAGACCTGAATGTCCGCCGATCAAGCAGAAGCTGAGAAGGACTCGTCCCGATATGGCTGACAAGATCAAAGAGGAAGTTCAGAAATAGATTAATGCAGGTTTCCTTGTTACATCGGTCCATCCTCAGTGGTTAGCCAACATAGTGCCTGTTGCTAAGAAAGATGGCAAAGTTCGGATGTGTGTAGACTATCGAGATCTGAATAGAGCTAGTCCAAAGGATGACTTCCCATTACCTCACATTGACGTTTTGGTCGACAGTACCGCCAAGTTCAAAGTCTTTTCTTTCATAGATGGCTTCTCTGGTTACAATCAAATCAAGATGGCACCAGAAGATATGGAGAAGACCGCTTTCATTACTCCTTGGGGAACTTTCTGTTATCGGGTTATGCCGTTTGGTTTGAGGAATGCTGGCACGACATACCAAAGGGCCATGACTGCTTTGTTCCATGACATGATGCATAAGGAGATCGAAGTGTATGTGGATGACATGATTGCCAAATCACAGACTGAGGAAGATCACTTGGAGCATTTGTTGAAGTTGTTCCAGCGTTTGAGAAAGTACAAACTCCGTTTGAATCCCAACAAGTGTACTTTTGGTGTTCGATCTGGAAGACTTCTGGGTTTCATTGTCAGTCAGAAAGGTATTGAGGTAGATCCTGATAAAGTCAAAGCTATTCGAGAAATGCCCGCCCCCAAGACGGAAAAACAAGTAAGAGGTTTCCTCGGGAGGTTGAACTACATTTCTAGGTTTATATCTCATATGACTGCTACCTGTGGGCCGATTTTCAAGCTTCTTCGAAAGAACCAAGGATGTGTGTGGACAGAAGATTGTCAGAGAGCTTTTGATAGCATCAAAGAATATTTGCTTGAACCTCCCATATTGATTCCTCCAGTGGAAGGAAGACCTTTGATTATGTACCTGACTATATTGGAAGATTCCATGGGATGTGTGCTTGGTCAACAAGATGAGACTGGAAGAAAGGAACATGCCGTATATTATCTGAGTAAGAAATTCACAGACTGTGAGTCTCGATACTCATTGCTTGAGAAAACCTGTTGTGCTTTAGCTTGGGCTGCTCGCCGTCTGCGCCAGTATATGATTAACCACACCACTTGGTTGATCTCCAAAATGGATCCGATCAAGTATATCTTTGAGAAACCCGCCTTATCTGGAAGAATAGCCCGTTGGCAGATGTTGTTATCTGAATATGACATTGAGTATCACACTCAGAAAGCAATCAAAGGGAGTATTTTAGCCGATCATTTGGCTCACCAACCAATTGAAGACTATCAATCCATCAAGTTTGATTTCCCAGATGAAGATGTTATGTACTTGAAAGCTAAAGATTATGAAGAGCCGTTACCTGAAGAAGGACCTGATCCCGAATCGCATTGGGGTTTGATATTTGACGGAGCTGTGAATTCCTATGGAAATGGAATTGGGGCAATCATCGTCACTCCCCGAGGTACTCATATCCCGTTCACGGCGAGATTGAAGTTTGACTGCACGAACAACATGGCTGAATATGAGGCATGTATTATGGGTCTCGAAGAAGCAGTGGATCTAAGGATTAAGATTCTTGATATTTACGGAGATTCGGCATTGGTAATTAATCAAATCAATGGAGAATGGGAGACTCGTCATCCTGGTTTGATCCCTTACAGAGACTATGCTAGAAGATTGTTAACTTTCTTCAACAAAGTGGAATTACATCATATCCCTAGAGATGAAAACCAAATGGCTGATGCTTTGGCTACTTTGTCTTCAATGTTTCAAGTGAATGGTTGGAACGATGTGCCTACAATCAGAGTTATGTGCCTTGACATACCTGCCCATGTGTTCTCAGTAGAAGAGGTCACTGACGACAAACCGTGGTTCTATGACATTAAACGTGTTCTTCAAACTCAAGAATACCCGCCTGGGGCATCCAATAAAGATAGGAAGACGTTGAGAAGATTAGCAAGCAGTTTCTTCCTCAATGAAGAGGTTTTGTATAAGAGGAATTATGACATGGTCTTGCTCAGATGTGTAGACAGACGTGAAGCAGACATGCTGATGCAAGAAGTACATGAAGGATCTTTTGGTACTCATGCCAACGGACATGCGATGGCTAGAAAGATGTTGAGAGCTGGTTACTATTGGATGACAATGGAATCTGATTGCTGCAAATATGTGAAGAAGTGTCATAAATGCCAGATTTATGCGGACAAGATGCACGTGCCGCCGACCCTCCTCAATGTTATCTCTTCACCTTGGCCTTTCTCTATGTGGGGCATTGATATGATTGGAATGATTGAACCCAAAGCTTCAAATGGTCATCGTTTCATCTAGGTAGCGATCGATTATTTTACTAAATGGGTGGAAGCAGCATCTTATGCTAATGTAACCAGACAGGTGGTAGTCATATTTATCAAGAATCAGATCATTTGTCGATACGGTATCCCGAGCAAGATCATCACTGATAATGGTTCAAATTTGAATAACAAGATGATGAGAGAGCTTTGTGAAGAGTTCAAGATCGAACATCATAATTCTTCTCCTTACAGACCGAAGATGAATGGAGCTGTTGAAGCTGCTAACAAGAACATCAAGAAGATTGTCCAGAAGATGGTGGTAACTTATAAAGATTGGCATGAAATGCTTCCGTTTTCCCTGCACGGATACCGTACTTCAGTTCGGACTTCAACAGGCGCAACCCCTTTTTCCCTAGTTTATGGTATGGAAGCAGTACTCCTCGTGGAGGTTGAGATTCCGTCTCTGAGAGTGTTGATGGAAGCTAAACTTTCTGAGGCTGAATGGTGTCAAAGTAGATATGATCAGTTGAATTTAACTGAAGAAAAGAGATTGACAGCGTTGTGTCACGGTCAATTATATCAGCAGAGAATGAAGAAGGCTTTTGATAAGAAGGTTCGACCACGCGAGTTCAGAGAAGGTGACCTTGTGCTCAAAAAGATATTATCTTTCCAACCTGATTCTAGGGGCAAGTGGGCTCCGAATTATGAAGGACCGTATGTCGTTAAGAAAGTTTTCTCTGGAGGTGCCTTGATTCTCACAAATATGGACGGTGAAGAGCTCCCGCGCTCCATGAACGCCGATGCAGTCAAGAAGTATTTCACTTAGGTTTGAGTTGACAGTTTCGCTAAGTTGAAAACCCGAAGGGGCGGCTTAGGCAAGCTTTTGGTCAGACCAGTCTTGGCATTTGAGCACATTTTGGAATTCGAAGTTGTTAGGGAGAATAGCGATCATTGTTTTTGTGTAACCCTTTCTTTCATGTACTATTTCCCAAACTTTTGTAAACCGTTGGAGTCGCGTTGTTAGCAGACTACCATCTTATTAATGAAATTTGAGCATTTACTTTTTGTGGGCAAAATTTTAATTTTTATGGAAATACTTGAAACAAATTTACTTAAAGTATTCTTATTTTAAAATGTGTCGTGAATAACGAAAGGAATATTAACAGTTTGTTCCAAGGATGGTCAAGCCGTGAAATGCAATAGTACAGTAATTTATCCTTGCATGATGAACATGTTTCGTTTCAAAATCGTCATGAGGCGTTGGTTGTGTAAGCTTGCGTTTATGGTGGTACTAAGTTTGGTGACTCCCCAAGTGTTCCAGTTAAGATTTGTTTCAGTTATCTTTGTTTGGGAGATTTCGGAAGTGCGGTACGCTTTGTCTCTTGCCAGTGGTCTATTAGTATTAGAAGTTTGGATTTGAGTACTTTTCTCCTCAGAAGATTTGAGCCTTGTGGCGTGTTATGCTCTGACGTTGCTCTGTGGTTCCAGTTCCAATTATCTTTCGTCTTTTTTAAGATTGGCCGAGTATCTATCTTGTCGTGACATCTTATTGTCTTCAAGATATTCCGTCTGTTCGTTTTGTCAGCATAACATTCATTTATTCATTTACACTTATATCACGCATACATATTCATATTTGCCGTTGATTTTTTGGGTTGTACTTTGTTTATTAAAACAATATACATGTTTCTTTCCAAGTAGAAGGTTAGCTTAGGTAGAAAATGTGTTTCCTTTCTAAATTCCCCAACTGAGTTAATCCTCGTGGATGATTTTTGATTTAGCCTACCTTATCCATTGCTGGATAGGATGAATCCCCAATTGAGTTACTTTCTCATTGGGTAGAGTCTTGTTTGACTGTTTTCTCTCTGGTTATTCCTGGATGAAGTTGTTGCCTCTTGCATAGGCTATCTCATTGATTTTCCCCAGTGAAATCGCAACCTAGACGGATGGTGCATTTATTTTGCACATTTATATGTGATCTCCTCGGGAAGGTTTGATTCATGATTTTCTTTGACGAAGATTCTATTCTCTGCCAGTGTCTTTGCAATTCCTTTCTGAATTATTTTTGGAAAACGATAAGCGGCAGCTCTTCACGAGCAACTTGTACGTTATAGACATCGGAAAACGACAAGCGGCAGCTCTTCACGAGCAACTTGTACGTCATTATTATCTTGTGGAAAACGACAAGCGGCAGCTCTTCACGAGCAACTTGTACGTCATTATTATCTTGTGGAAAACGACAAGCGGCAGCTCTTCACGAGCAACTTGTGCGTTATTATTATTTTTGGAAAACAACAAGCGGCAGCTCTTCACGAGCAACTTGTGCGTTATTATTATTTTTGGAAAACGACAAGCGGCAGCTCTTCACGAGCAACTTGTGCATTATTATTTTGGAAAACGGCAAGCGGCAGTCTCTGTATTTGAGCAACTTGTACGTTATTATTCTGGAAAACAGCAAGTGGCGGCTTCTTTATTTGAGCGGCTTGTATGTTATTGGTATTTTTTTTTGGAAAACAACAAGTGGCGGCTTCTTTATTTGAGCAGCTTGTGTGTTATTGACATCCCTGGACGACAGCAAGTGGCAGCCTCTTTATTTGAGTAGCTTGTATGTCATAATATTTTTTGGGAAGACGGCAAGTGGCAGCTTTTTTATTTGAGCAGCTTGCGTATCTACAATCTTATTATTACCTCAGCATTAATGAGTATATCTTGGGAAATCTCGCAGAGAAGTTTGTCATGAATCATTACCTTCATAAGTCGATAATCTGTCGCCAGCAAATGTGATACTCTCTGTCTATCTTTGACCATGAGTTGCAAACTCACTGTTTTGGGTCGATAATCTGTTTTATGGCCTATGCGAGATGCCTTCTTTGTTAGGGTCGGAGGTCGTATTCCCTCAATGTTATTCGCTGTCAAGAGTCTGTCGTTTGAAATCAATGGCTCGTTTCCCCAATAGTGTATAATCCACGTCTCTGTGTTTTGTTGGTGTTTGATTCCTCCAACATTGTCTTGTTTCATACAATATCTTTCTTTGTGAAGTCAATCACTGCATTCATATCAAACATAATGGCGGTATCTTAGGGTAAAAATTTGCGTATTATGTATTTAAGTATCTTCAATCCCGTCGAAACGAAGATTTTAATCTTCATATCTCCGGATAGAAGAAACTTAAATAGGGGCAGCTGTTGTACCCCAAATTTTGACCTAAGATACCATCTCGCCATCTGCATCATTACATTGCAAGCGTTTTAATTTATTTGATTTTTAAATTCATAACTCTTTCAAGTCGAGAGCTGTTTATTTGTTGAACGCTAAATTTATTAACTGATCAAGACTTAAATGACGTTTATTAATTATTTATCATCTTAAATTTAAATAATTGGAATTTACTTTCAGTTATTATATAATTCAAATATTTATAAATAATAAAATAAATATTTGAAGGGAAGTTCATTAATTGATCAACAATGTTATTTAATTATTTATTATCCTAAGTTTAATAGTTGAAATTTATTTTTTCAGTTATTATGATTTAGAGAATTATAAATAATGGAATAGATTGAAGAAGAGTTTATTGATCAATGATGTTTATTTATTTGTTTATTATTCTGAATTTAAGTAATTGAAATTGATTTTCAATTATTATACAATTTAAAGAATTATAGACGATAAATAAATAATTGGAAAGAAAAAGAATTGACTGGGAAAATAATAGAATTTTATTTCACTTTATTCTATTTTATTACAATTGTTATTTAAATATTGTATTATTTACAAAATATTTATAATAACAAATTACATAAAAAGTTTAAAGTAAAATAGAACTATTTTTCTAAGATTCTAATTCTAAATCTTCTATCCAATGCTTTTCCGTTTGCTCATTTAATTTCACATGCAAAACAATTAAAAGAAAAAGTTAGAAATAAATAAATAATTAAAAGCAGAAAATTATTTTTAGTGTTCATCATTAAAAGCAAACGGCCGGAATCAGTTTACCCTTTTTTGCAAATCACGGGATTTCTCCCGGTTCACAAAAAAGGGAGGAATTTTTATTTTTTCAAATGAATGCACAATTTAAAGATGCACAAATTCATTTTTGGTTTCAAAACTGCATTTTTAAATCAATTGCACATTTTCAAATCCCATGCATATTTCAAAAGCATAAAGCAACAGCATATGCATAAGCAATTACATGTTCAAAGAAATGCCAACGTAAACATGCCATACATATAGGAAGATGCCAATAAAATAGGCTCCCATGCTGTACATGTTGTAACAAAGAGTAGATAAAGAGGATATGCAATTTTAAAACCAATTTGCAAGCAAAGTAATATTTCCCATTTTTCATCATTTTCCAGCATGTTTACTTTTTCAGAACAGTCAAAGTACACAACATTTTGGTGTTTCATTGTACTAAGAGAGAGAAGAGAGATAGAAGTATGGTTTTTACAGGTTTTGGTTTAGGCATAAGTGGATACAAAACAAAATTGCTGTAACAGTAATATGCAGAAGGCCAAGAAAGCTAGTTAAGTATTCAAACCTGAGCCATAAAAGATGCCAAGCAAAAACTGTATAACATAACAAAAAACCCCTTTCAAAAACAAGAGAGTGGAACCTGTCTAAGAAAACCTTCAAGCCTCCAACACAAAAATTGTCAAAACCCAATACAAAACCAGTAACCAAGCTCTCAAAAGCCAGAACCTGTTATCTCATAAACCAAAACATGGCCAAACATAAACAGTAAGAACCTGCATAAACCATTCCTACTGTCATAAACCATAAACCGGCAATAAACCAGAACCATATGGCCTAAACAATGGAACCTGCATACACCATTCAAAACCTGCCTACTGCATAAACCAGAACATGGCATAAACCAAAATCAAAACCTCTTGGCCTAAACCTGCTATCTGCTACCATAACCTTGTCAAAACCAGTAAAACCAATTTCCATCAACCATAAAAACCAATAAAACCATAGCCATTACCAAAACCTTCCACCTACTGTCCAACAAACACCATCACCATTTCAAAACCAACATATAGCAAGAACCATAAAAACTGTCAAAACCATGGCCTAAACCAATTTCCAAACCCACAAAAAAGGGCCCTCAGATTGTGTCATCACAGGCGAAGCAATTTCAAGCATATGGAATCACAGAAGTCAGAAAGAAGAAGAGAAAAGCTAGTCAAAAATAACCGTCCAAACGAAGGCAATGTTCAAGGCAACTGAGTCTCAGAATATGCCGTCATAGGCAAAATAAAGCATACAACAAAAGCATACAGAATCACAGTGAAGAAGAAGAGAGAAAATCAAAGGTATTCAGAAGCATTCAAAGCATCTAGGGAAACAGTAGCAAGGCAATAGAGGAAGAGAAAAGACAGAGTACCAGGATACTAAGCAGTAGCTAACGCGCCTCCGCCGTATTCCTCGCCATCCGGCCTCCTACGCACGCCCTAACCTCCCTCCTCCGTCTCCAGGTAACTTGTCCCATTCTCTTTCTTCCAAAACCTCAAACAACAATTAATAAACAAGAAATCAGGATCGAAAATAAACAAAATCAACGCATGCAGTAATGATCTAACGAATAAAAGACGAGAAATTGTACCGTAACTGTCGCCCCAACGCTTTGACTGGAGGGAAGAAGGAAGTAGAGGTACCGGTGGTCGTGGCAAAGGGCTCAGGCGAACGTGAAAGTTTGAATCAAGACGAAGACAACGCGCACGAAGAAGACGGGCATTGAGCGCCGTTCAGTAACCAAAAACCTTAACCCTAATTCAACTAAACAAATCATGTTTAACCCCTAATGAATTATGTTTGGACCAACCGGTTCTGCCTAAAGCCCAGCGAAGCTGCTTATGCACCCCCCTGTCTTCAGTTTTGGTTTGGGCCCCTCAGACCCTTTGGCCCATATATGTTTGTTCATCTAATTTTTTTTATACACCTTTTTTTTCTATCTGATTCCTTTTGTTAGTTTTTAACTATTACTAATTTAGTAATTAGTAATTTAATCAATTAATAAGTTTAATTAAAACATTTTAATCATTTTACCTTTTGTTTATTAAATTTAATTTTAGGTTTATTTGGTAATTTTAAATATTCCCGTTTTTAATTAGGTTTAAGTTAGTAACTTTTAAGTATTCATTTAGTGTGATTATTTAATAATTCTTTAAAAATAATGCCTCATATAGAACTCTAAAAAATATATAAAAAATAGAAACTTAAAAAAACTTAAAAAACTTTTTTTTATTTTCCTTAATTAATTCTCATTACTTTTATCCATATTAAAAATGCGTAAAAAATGAAAACTATTAAAACATTTTCTTTTCATTAATATTAAACAAAAATCCAAAAAATGCATATTTACACCATTTAGTCATTTATTTAACTGTTGCTATTTAATCATTATCCGCATAATTTTTCTGTTTAATTATTTCATATTTACTTGTTTATTCTGTTTACTTCTAAATCCAAGGGAAAAACGATTAAATTTGTTGACTTCATGTCCTCAAGTCTAATCGCGCGAACATTCGCATTTCATTAAAACTTAGGATAATTTTTCCTCAAATATCCGATCTTTTCAAAACTCATACCTTTTAAGCAAAAACTTCGATATTAGGTCGTCGTATCTTCAAAAACCCGTCTGTACCCCTTTTCAGCCAAAACAATTTATTTTTAATCAAACGATCAATTTTAATAAATAGATATTTCAAAAGGTTCCTATAGAGTACTATAGATACATTGGGTGCTAATACCTTCCCACTGTATAACCAACCCCCGAACCATAGATCTCTTTTCAAAAACGCCTTGTATTTTTATTACTTTTAAAAGTATTATTTACATTGCATATTTAGGGTTTTATTTCGCTCTTTTCCCTTTTCCCTTGGAAATAATAAAGCGCGGTGGAGACTCTTGCTTTTGCGAGACGAATTAATCAATAATTCGATCTCCGATTTACCCCGCTACATTTTTTATCGCTACAGATCCTAAACTCAGCTAATCGTGCATTAGATCTTGTTTGAGTCTTTGCTCTGGTATTCCGGTGATGGTTCGAATACTGATAGTTTATTTTGAATAGGCAGTCATTTCTTTTTGTTGAGGGTTTGTAGGACCTCTTTCTTTTCGATTTTATTATCCCTGTCTTTTTGCCTGAACTGTTTCTTTTGTGATTAAAGTCAGCGGGATGCCCCAGTTTTTGTAAGTCTCCTTCATAGGTTTTGACTTGTTGGGCTTTTATTTTGAGAGATAATGACTGCCTGTCTTGACGATTATAGGGAACCATCACTGTATTTTGTTTCGGAAGGACTTCTTTTTGATGCCATTCATTGTGCACATGAATCAACTGAGAGAACTACCCTGCCCCAGGTTATGATTAAGGGTTTTAATTTGTGAAAAGAAAAACTCCAACTTCTTTGGCTCAAAGGGGTTGACTAGGGATTATCTTCCTTATAACTCCACTGTTTAGGATTTGAAACAATTCCTGTACATCGTCAGCGGGGTCTGTTCAAAAGCATATTGTAAAGATCGTGGTATCGTTTTCGTCATCCTCCCTCAAAAGGCTTAGAATTTTTAATCGAGAGTTGAACATCACAAGAAATGAAAGCAATTTGAATATAGTGAATATGAATGGATTGATTCAAAACAGACATATGCAATGTATTGATAAAGTAACAAAGTTTGACATGAATAAATGTTTGAACAATCAAAAGAAAATTACAAATTGAAAATTCTAATGAACAAAAAAGTCTTCTCGGCTCAGGACTTGTCACTTCAAATGGTGAACCTTGGAGGATTGGTAGAAGAACTCAGCCTGACCATCCCGTGTGAATTCCAAAGCTCCTTTATCAATCAGGTTTTGGATTTTGTATCTCAACTTCCAACAGTCGTCAGTATCATGCCCCGGGCTGTTAGAATGGTATGCACACCTGGCATCAGGATTGTAGTTGGGTGAAGAAGTCTTAGGATTCGGGTGAGGTCCTATCAACCTCACCAGATTCAAATTCAACAGGTGTCGCAAAGCTTGGGACATCGGCATGTTGAGCTTGGTAAACGGCCTCGGAGTAACCCGTTGCTTATGGTCAGGTTGTTGTTGGACCTGTGAGGTAGTGGAACCCTGGAGAGGTCCATTCTTCATCAAACCAAACATTTGACTTCTCGGAAGTTGATTAATGACTTGATCCTCAGCCTTGACTATTTGCTCCATACTGTTGTATCTGTCTTGATGAAGCTGGTTGATCACGGTTCTCAACTCTTCTTGCTCCCGAGCTAAGCCTTGGATAAGAGCCATCTTCCCCAGCATCTGGGTTTTCATTGCATCTACCTCAGCTTGCAGATGCTTCAGCCGTTCGTCCTTACTGTCTTCAGGACTCTTCTTGACCAAATTCCCCATGAGGAGTGTTCTCAACTCTTCCTGCCCCTTGGATAGGCTTAGGAAGATTTCCCTGAACTGAGTCTCTTGAGTATGAAGATCCTGGTTGTCTTGTTGGAAAGCCATTGCTGAAATAAACAGCGAGGACGTGAGAGACCTGTAAAGGGTGACCTGTGATGCAATGATATGTATGATATATGCATGCAATGTTTTCAAGGATCTCGCAGGGTAAACAAGAAACTGTTAGCATTTGAATTTTGCAGCTTGATTGAAGGAGCTTCATGTTATTAAGAGTCCTTCTTCAAGAGTCAGGCTCACCATATCGAGTAGGTCATAGCCCCTGACTCAAGTTATCATGTTTTTATCTTCGAACAACCTTGGCTAGAGGAAAATAAATCCCCTTTGCCCTTTGCTAGACAGTTGGTTCATCATGACTGCATCACAAACCTTTGAGATCCTTGAAATGGGTTAGTCCTTATGCAGGATGCATGCAATGGTATGATGTTATGATGTCATGATGTCATGGTAAAGGCACACCACAAGTATTCACAAAAGGTAAACATGGTAAAGGCATACAAGTCACACAAAAGAGCCCTTAGATTTCAGGCTGGCATGAAGTTTAGGTACTACCCTCTTTCAGTTTCAGTTGGTTAAGACCTATCCTAAAAATAGTAATCGGGTTCTAGAGGATCTCAATATCACTGACTACCCTCGATCGGTCATAATTCCAATTTGGAAACCTTTTCTTGCAGCCGGAACCATCGCGAGAGTTTAGTCTCAATGAGTGTAGCATACTGTAATTGTTCTATGGCCAAGTTGGTCAATTTAAGGTGCTAAGGTCAGTTGGTGCTTAATGACTCCTCAGAAGACCCATATTCTCCTCGTTCCAACACAAGGGATATCGGTATAGACTAAGGTGTCACACCAACGTAGCTACTGCTTCACCCGTGTCAGTCTACGCTGGACAGGTCCCTCACAGTTTATTGCTACTTACCTAAAGGGTATTCCCCAGATCCGGGTTAGGATCTATGAAACTCCGATACAAGCCCACAAAATTAAAGTATACAGGCATACAATTGAAAACATAAATGATCTTATCCTAAGGTACACCTCACTTATAATATCTCCCCAGCAGAGTTGCCAATTCTTTGATCGGTGGAAATAGAACTGACTGTTTTGGAATGCTGGTTCGCGTTTGCGTTTAGCAAAATGCCGCGGTAAGCAAGAGTCGCCACCGTCTTTTATTTTCTCCAACAAGGAAAGGACAAAAGCACAGCAAAATTCCTTTTTGAGATGTTTCTCGGTTCGGGAGGTAGATTATAGAAAGGGAAGGTGTTAGCACCCTTTCTATCCGTGGTTGCCCACGGGCTCTTAGGTACTTGCTCACTATGTTTTCAAAAATGTTTTGCTTTTCTTGTGTTTGTGGGTTTTGAAAAAGTTTGTTTGAAAACTTCGATTTAACTCTTGTATCTGTCCTCAAGAGTGTATGAAGTGTTTGTTTGAAAACTTTTATCAGAAAAGTGTAGGTGCGAAAAGTATTTTTGTTTTGAAAGAGCAAGTACCTGAGAACCTCTACCTACTCAAAAGAAATTAAGCTGTGTAAATGTCCTTTAGACAGTACTATCCCACTATTGAGAAGTAGGTAGCACCGTCGTTGGAGTTTTTCGGGTCAATTCGATTATAGGGACATGTGGTCACCAAAGCAATAGTAGGACGCCTTAGCGGTAACCCTAATGTCCTAGATCCTTTTTATCCGAGGCAACTGTTTCGAGGCAACTTGGATCTTTAGACAGGAGGACGACCTCTAAAACACCCTATACTCAATGACCACGTCGAGACAACCAAGTGAGGCGTACCCTAGGAGTGGCATGTGCGAGTGTGTCAGGTTTCATGTTAAGTTATCTTTGCACATGTTATGGTGAGCTACATTTTGATTTTAATTTTCAGATAAGTCTTGTCATGCATAACCTAGTTAACATACATCTAGCAATTAATAATTGTGCAGAAAGTAAATCTACGCTATTACAAGGCGTTGGGTATTTACATCGCCAAAAACAAACCCTTTGAAAAATAAATTGCGAAAAATAAAGGAAAGCGATAAAAAGTCCTATTTAAAGCTATTACATTCCGGGAAACAGATACAATAATATGATAAAATGGATCGCGTGCGGGAAATTAAATCGGATGCGAGTTTTTTGGGGTTTTGACCCTTTTTTGAAAGAAAGTGATTTTTTTTGGTTATTTTTGGATTAAATGGAATTAAATTAAATGAACAATTAAATTAAATTAAATAATGAAAATATTTTTAGATTTTTGAGTTTTTAAAGAAATAAAATAAATTGAATTAATGCTAATAAAAACCTAATATTCTAAATTGATTTTAAATATTGCAAAAAATATTAAAAGTTAAATCTAATTAAAGCTAAATTGATTAAATTAATTTATTTACAAAAATAAAAGTGATAAAGTTAATTTTAATAAATAAAATATTTTTTTGTTTTTTTGATTTTATTAGGAAAAAATATTAATTGGTTAGTGATTAATAAAAAGAATAACGATTAATTAATTAAAGGAAAATAATAAAAATAGAGAGAGAGTTTAGGAGTATACAGACCTGATTGGAGGGGTGAAACAGCTGTTGGCGTCATGTGTAAACTGTTTTGTTTTGGCCATTTGTGTTTTGGCTTTTGGCCATTTTTGTTTTGGCCTCAACGTTCCTTAATAAACCTGCATGGGATCCTGTCTAAATCTACAGTTTTGAATCTCATGAACGCATTAAATAAATTACTATATATCATAAAATACAAATAAAGCCAATATATGAAGAAATTTAATGTTTAGGTCAATATGGCATGTATGAATGATTATACCCTTTTGATCATGGAGATCAAATCAACCTTACCCTTACTGGAAAAGTAGTGACATGAATGCTTTTATGCCCTTTTGATCATGGAGATCAAGCCAGCCTTACCCTTACTGAAGAAGTAGTAAGATGTTGGTTTGTAACTGAGATGGCTTGTTTGTAGTGAGAGAGGGATTTGTAATAAGGATTTCAAGGTTTTAGGGTTCTTGAAAGAATTTGATATTCTGACAGTGTTGTGGCAAGATTTTTTTTCTCCCCTCTGGTTTGTTTGAAAATAATGTGATTATATAATGGAAATTAGGGTAAAGAAAATGGGCTTTGAATGTGCAATTGGGCCTCCAATGTTCACTTGAGTTCGTCACTTTCCAGGCTAAATCACAGGGACTTAAGTGCAATTTTTAAAGTTGAAATGTGAAAACAAAATGTAGCCGATATCGAGAACTAACTCCTGTCCGAAAATCGGCTCAATCGGATAAACGGTGAATTAATTATGAATTTTTTAAGTTTCAGCTCAGACAAACTTATTTTGGGCTCCAGTGTCGACTCTGACACGTTCTTCAATAAAAAACTGGTATTGATCGGAGCATAATTAGGTCTCGACTTTTGAAGGAAAGTTGTAGATATCTGAGTCAGTGACCTTGTGTAAAAATATGAGCCCAATCCGATAAAAATTGACCGAGTTATGAATTTTCGAAGTTTCGGCCCAGATGAAATAATATTCAGCATTCAGGATTTTCGGCGTGTCGCGCACTCTGAGCAAAAAACGAAGGCCTTTTGAATACCGTTTGAACTCAATACCTTCTGTGAAAATGTAGCCAACTCAATTTGTGAAATTTTGGCGCCGGAACCAGCTCGATACGATGAAAATCGACCAAGTTATGATTTTCTGAACATGACGCAAATAAACTTCTGTCACAAATTTTCTGTACGAAAATACTTGATAAACCCACATTTTTGAAGACTTTCTGATTGAAATTGGCTTCCATCTTGAGAGATGAAAACATAGATGACGTAAAGACGGAATTTTGGCCACCGGAACGGGTTCAAAACGAGCCATGATCTTCAAGTTATGAATTTTTTAGCGCGTAAAAACTGCACTTTCAGCACACTTTTTCACCATATTTCTTCAAGAAAACTCACACATTTGGATACCTTCTTTAAAGAATTGACTCTTGAGTCGTACCTGAATTTGAGAATACGTTATCAGAGATATCTTGGTGAAAGAACACCTGAATATGACGCGACGGGTTAGACTTGTGAATTTTTCTTGAAATGTTTTGAGAAATATGGGAGGGCAAATTTTGGGGTACAACAACTGGCATGAAATGTTACTGTTTGCTCTGCACGGGTACCGTACCACGGCACACACTTCAACTGGGGCAACCCCCTTTTCTTTGGTATATAGCATGGAAGCCGTTTTACCTGTGGAAGTTCAGATCCCTTCCTTGAGGATCATGAAGGATGCTAGTTTGAGTGAAGACGATTGGATTCAGACCCGACTTGATCAACTTAACTTGATTGAAGAGAAATGTCTTACTGATGTTTGCCATGGTCAGGCGTATCAAAAACGTATGATCAAGGCCTTCAACAAGAAAGTCAAGAGGCAAGTATATCAAGGCAGGGACCTTGTAATCAAGCGGATCATCTTGCCGTAAAGTGATCCCAGGGGCAAATGGACCCCTACTTACGAAGGACTGTTTGTGATCAAAAACATCTTTTCTTGTGGGGCAATGATTCTGATCACCATAGACGGTGATGACCTGCCACACCCTGCGAACGCAGACATAGTCAAAAGATACTATGCATAAGCGACCCGACAAGTTGAAAATCCGAAAGGGCGACTTGGGCAAAAATGGGCATCCCGGTGAATCGAAAACCCGAAAGGGCGGTTCAGGCAAAAATTAGGGATAAATACAAAAAAATATGTACACCCGGCAAGTCGAAAACCCAAAAGGGCGACTTGGGCAAAAAAGGGTTTCACAGTGGATCGAAAACTCAAAAGGGCGATCCAGGCAAAAGTTAGGGAATTAAAGCGTATGACTATGTCTCGTCGGATCACTTAGAGGACAATCTCTCTGCGGACAAGCTCCAAGCTTTTGATCAATTCAATCATCTGCGAACGAGGCAACGAATGGACAAGATACTCATAGTTGTGAAGGCTATAGCAGAATGGGAACCCCATGGAATTATTACACATAACCATCTTTCTTTGTATAAATTTTTCTCATTTTTTACGACAACATTCTCTTACTAGGATGTCTGTCTCCTTTGTACAAAGTACTTACAAAGTTAATACAAAGATACTTCAAAGTGCAAAAATTTGCTGGCCTTTTCTTTCTTTTTTACACCTATGTTTATTTGAAAACGTCCAATGATTTGTTTAAATGAGCATATGCATTTGAATATAATCACTGCTTACAAATAAAACGAAATGAGTAAGAATAATTACTGATAGGTTGAAAGTATAGGAAAATGTCTTTAGGCTATTCCAGAAGAAATCCCCTACAGTAGGTCATTCATGTCCCCAGCGGAGTTAAGGTCCAATATCCCCAACGGAGTTAAGGTCCAATATCCCCAGCGGAGTTAAGGTTCAAAATCCCAAGCGGAGTTAAGTACATATCGCCATTAGAACTAAGTTTCTAAAACTCCCAATCCCCAGCGGAGCCAGAAAACTTTGAACTACAGATCCCCAGTGAAGATGAAACTTTCTTCCCCAACGGAGTCCGAAACTCCAAATCTTAAACCCCGGTGGAACACCATCCAATTTCCTCCGTAAATCCTCAGTAGATTGGCATACAACCCAAGCTCTTGAATTCTTCGACGGAATAAATGCTCTCCCCACAGAGTTATTTCCCAACAGAACGAAGATTCTTGTTCTCTTTTCTCCAGTTGAAGCCTCCCAGGTTTAATTCCCCAGTAGAGATCGTCAGAGTTTTCCTTATTCCCCAGGAAATTCATGAAAGATCCTCAATTCTCCGCAGAAGTTGTCAAAGATTTTGTTAATCTCCACAAGTCACCAAGTATTTTCAATCCCCAGCAGTAGTCCAAAGGATTTCTCAGTCTCAGCAATCAAAGGTTTTGAATCTCCAGCAACATTCAAGGGTTTATTTTCCCCAGCAGCAGTTAAAGATTTCATTATCTCCAGCTATCAAGGTTTTTTTTTCCTCAGCAAGACCGCTACTCGGCTTACATGTGCATCCATTACATTCATATATCATAAATATTGATAAAACACATTTTATTGCATCATACATGTCAAGCAACATAACTTTGTGTTTTCAGCTAACATTTGACCCTTTTCAGGATAAGATTAAAAGCTATCTTTAACAAATATTCAAAAATCTCAAATACAATATGGATACACCCCAGGAACGACGGTCATTCAATTACTCATTCTGAATTTCAAGTCAAGATACAGTCCAGATACGCTCCAGACGCGGATGCCACTCTGTCACTCATTCAGACTTCAGCAATCAGATACAGACTAGATACGCTCCAGACACGGAAGTCATTCTATTTCTCACTCAGATTCAACTATCAATTTCAAAGTCCAGATACACTTCAGACAAGGAAGTCATTCTTTCACTTATTCAGATCCCAGTTACAGTACGGATACACTCCAGACATGGAAGTCATTCTACTACTCATACAGATCTCAACCTCAGATACAGTCCAGATACGCTCCAGACACGGTTGCCATTCTGTCACTCATTCAAACCTATTCCCCATCCCAGAGATACTCCAGACACTGATGTCTTTTTGTTGCTTATTCAGACTTCAGGTTTCGGATACAATACAGATACACTCCAGACATGGCAGTCATTCTGATATTCATTCAAGAATCAAATACAGTTACAACTTGGATACGCTCCAGACACGGACGCCATTATTTTGCTCATACGAATCCAATCTCCAGATACAATTCAGATACGTTCCAAACACGAATACCATTCTGACATTCATTCTCCTGATTTTCAACAAACAAATCTTGGATGGAATCTTTAAGCCCATCTCCAACAAGATTTTACCGTCTCCAAATGGCATCTTAAAGCCCATTCCCTCAGATACATTTTGACGAGTGCAAATTTCCGGGCACTCTAGTGTCCAATCCTCTTTTACCTTCGAGTCACGAAAGGCAAACTCGCCAATCTAACTCTTCAGTTTCAAGAAGATTGAACAGGGGCAGCTGTTGTACCCCAAAATTTTCCCTCTCATTTTATCAAGATTTCCCCCCCACCCACAAAGCTCCTTGAACTCCAGACAGGATTAGGGTTTTGCTCTGCTCAAGACATCTCCTTGCACTGATAACCTAAATTAGGGTTTGAGTTTGCACAGGGATTTTTGGACTTCTAATGCTCAAAATGGCTTTCATACTTCATGTTGGACTCATAATTTTGTCCATACCAAGTTTAAAGCCTTGAATCAAATTTTTGCCCAGTCAATTGGACAGTTGACCTAGAAATCAACTGTATTGGGGAAAAAGTCAACTATGGCCAATTTACAGTCAAACCTCATGATTTTTGACCCACATCAACATTATGAACTCATATGAACCATTTGATCAAGTTTGGACCATAACTCCTCAAGAAATTTGATCCGATCATCAAAAGGGCAAAATGGTCATTTTTAGGGTTTTGACTGTACAAGGGCAATTTCTGACTTTTGACCTAGCCAATGGCAAATTGGGATCAAGCATGGATTCAAGGACTCAATGGCATCATCTTGACATATTCAGAAAGCTCAAAAGATCTCAATTGCATTGGATTAACAGATGAATTTTTCAGTCAACTGATCAAATTTGACTGTACACTGAAAAGTCAACCTTTGACTTTTTGGTCAAAATCTAGTGCCAAGGGTCATTTTTCATCAAAATGTATCAAAACATGAAACTTGTTCATCAAGAAACCCAAAATTGCAAATTAGGGTTTAAAGTTGAAAATTTTCATAACTTAGAATTTTTCTATGTTATGAAATTTTCTTAATTTTTCCTAACTTTGCCCAACATTTTCACCATGATGCAATTCGATTCATACAAAACTTCCAACATGAATATTGTAGTCCTCCACAAAGTATACAACTTTTATTCACAAAGTTTTCTCAAAATAAGCTTGGATCTCAAGTTATGATTTTTGGAACAAGGGTCCCTAAAACTTTTAACTTAGTGAAATTTTGCCCTAGTTTAGGCAGGATTTTGACCTATCTTCATGGCTATTTTTCACATAGTTCCACTTGGAATCTCAAATTGAATTTCAAATATGGATTGTATAGCATGTTGCAAGCTTTCCAAAATGTCCAAGAACTCTCCAAACTCATTTGTTGTTAGGGAGAATCAAATGCTTGAAGTTGGCAAAAACTCACTTTTCATCCATGGCATGTTCATGTTCATACAAGTTGCAAATTCAAATCAGCTTGCTTTGCACTAGATTACAGGCCTCAAAACCATTTCACACTCATTAATTAAATGCAAATCCATTGGTTTAAGGCATTGTTGTGGTCATTAGAACATTTCACATTAGATTAATCCCTAAGTAGAAAAAGCAATATTTCCATTTTTGCCAAATCTTGCTTTATGTCAAAACCACAATCCTTGAGCATAGAGCCAAATCTTGTGCAGCAAATCAGATCCAAAAACTTGAGGGGCCAAGGGAAAAGTGTACAAGCTGATGAGTAGCCTGTACAGGCCTGCTTGACATCACTTCTCATACTTTGCTTCATAACCAAAAAATTTGTCCAAAACACTAGAACTTGAACATCAGCCAAAACTAACTTGTGCAAGCTTTTGAAACATCTTTCTCACATCCCTTTGAGCCAGAAACACGACCCTTTGAGCCTTCAAACTTCCCATAGCACAAAATCACATCTCATTGGCAAAATAGGGCATTCCCTGCAGTTTGAGTTCCACAACACAAATTGCTCGTGAATTTTGTCCCAAATTGGTTCAAACATCTTCCACATAACCCATCTAAACTATCCCAACCCTTAAACACTAACTGCAACTCCATTTACAGGGTTTGCCATTTTCAATTTCAGCTTGTGCAGGTTGAGTTCTGTAAGCTTGTTCAAGCACCTTCAAGGCAAGCTAGGCATTGGAGAAGGTCAAGTGAAGTTCAAGCAAGCTCCCAAACATCTCAGGCCTTGTTGAAAAGCTCCACATTGCCATACACGAAGTCAGCTGAAACATATTTTTATCAACTTCTTACCTCTCTATTTAGGAACATTTAGACTTAGGTTTGTGAATAAGAAATGTAGTATTCATAGCCATGAAGTTGTACATATGCTCAGTTTTCATTATAATTAAGCGTGCTAAGAGAATTTGGTCCATGAACATCCTGAAAAAATTAGGTTAGATTTTAGGGCCAGAGAAATTCTCTCTGGTCTTTGAGAGTTAGGACAAGTTTTTTATATGGTTGGATTCGTCTTGAAAAGCTCTACAACTTTGATGTTATGTGTTTTTACAATAGAGCACGTATGCAGGATCTAGCATTTGTACAGGGCGCGCGCGAAATTTGAAGCCAGAGGTTGAAGATGAAGTCTGGCTTGGGCTGGGCTTTGCTTCTTTTGTTTTTAACACCCCCCTTTTTGCTGAATACACCCCCCTGGCCCATTTCTTCATATTTTTATGTTTTGTTATTTTATTTTCATTTCTGATTTTATTTTATTATTTCCAAACATAAAAAATACCCAAAAAATATTCTATAATTTTTTACATTTATTTTGCATTTTATTTCTATTTTTTTCTAACATAAAAAACAATTTAATTAGTATATATTTCTATTTATTGAACACTTAAAAATAATATATAAATTATACTTTTATTTTATTCTTTATTTTATTCACACTAAAAAATATTATTCTAAATATTTTTTTATTTCTTGTATATATTTTTATTTTATTTTTTGTACATAATTAATATAATATATATACATACATACTTTTATTTTATAAATACTTTAAAATAAAAACATAGAAATATTGTACTTTTTATTATTATTATTTATACTTAAAATAATACTTTTTTCTAAATATATTTAATTTTTTGTATATACATTATTTTATATTGTATATAAATAATATAATTAATATATTTATTTTCTTAAAGAAAATTAGGGTTTTACCCTTAACTAAAAAATAATCTTTTCATTTATTTCTTCTTTTTTTGCATTAAATATTTTTACATATATAAAAATAAACAAAACCTTTTTTGCATATTCATGTGATTTTTCATATTTATTTAATTTGTTTAAATATTATTCATTTGTTATTTATACCATTTGATTCAATTTGGATGTAATAGTAAAACTAGGGTTTTAATTTCTTGTCAAATAATTCACATTCAAAAATTGTATTCCCATCCCCATAATCATATTGTAATAGTGGTAGATTTATTTTACGCATTTACGCTTTCAATTATGCCAAGATTAGAGATTAGGGTTTTGTGATACGCTGGGAGAACTGACTTGGGTTTTGCGTTTGTGTTCGCAAATGTTTCGGTTTAGCAAGAGTCGCCACCGACTTTTTATTTTATCCTAAGGAAAGGTCAAAAAGCACAGGAAAGACCTTTGAGATGTTTTCTTGGGTTCGGGGAGTAGATTATAGAAAGGGAAGGTATTAGCACCCTTTCTATCCATGGTTATCCATGGGCTCTTAGTTACTTGCTTAGATCACTTGCTTTGCATTTTCAATTGTTTGAAATGGTGCTTTGTGTGTGGTTTTGAAAGATGTTTTGAAAAGAGGCCATTGTTGTGGCAACCTTTGTAATGATTCTTGTTTGAATATATACAAAGGTGTTTTTGTCTTTTGAAAAGTTTTCAATGTTTGAAGGTTGGATTTTGAAATTGTGTTGTGAAGTGTGTTTTTGAAAAGTAGCAAGGATGTTTTTTGCAAGTTTGATCAAGTAACTAAGAGTTATCTACCCTATTTTACTCAAAGATCTTTCTTATGTTTTTAACCCTTTTAACAGTGTTGTTTCACCATTGTATTTGGTGAACAACCTTGTGTTAGGATGTAAACGGGACAGGCGCGGGTCATCGTATAGACCATGAAAGCAATTGTGTCAAGTATCTTTGGCAATTTTCTTGAGGGACTTGATCATTTTTTGTTTAGGCATCTCAGATAGCGTCATCGAGGGACTATGATCATTTTGATTTGTTTTTGTTTTGCCAAAATACTCAACATGCAACCATGGCCCATTTTTGAAGGCAACAAGTGGATGAAACCCTAGGGGTGCAAGTGTGCATTGTGTGTTTTTCATGCATGTTTATCTTGGATTAGGTCAAGCTAGTTGTCGATTTTATTTTGCATACAAATCCTAGGTCTAGGCATGGCATAATTGAAAGCTTTTAAATGTACGAGAATTTAAAGTTCTAGGCTATTACAATATGATTATGGGGAGGGGGGTACAAGTTTGAATTGGGGATATTTGACAAGAAATAAATTTTAAGTTATTACAACCATATTGAATGTACAAGTTAATATTTATCATTCAAATAAATACAATTAAATAAATATCAAAATGAAATGTATTATGCAAAAAGATTGTTTATGTATGTGAAAAGGGTATTTTTAATGTGAAATATAAATAAAATAAAATAAAGTCAAATTTTAATTATTTTGGTCATTTAGGGCAAAACCCTAATTTTTTTTAAATAAATAGTAATATTTATTAATTATATACAATATATATTAATTTATACAAAAATAAAAAGTATATTGTAAAAAAAGTATTTTTGGTGTCAAATATTAATAAAAATAAAAAAATGTATTATTTTGTATTATTTTGTCCTAATTATCTAATAAAATATAAGTATATTATATATTTATTAAACCTATTAAATGTACAAAGATAAAATATTAATTATTTACAAAATGGATATTTTCAAGAAAATGTTTTTGAATGTAAATAAAAATAACAAATAAAAAATAAATATATTTTTGTATTATTTTTTGAAGTTTTATCAAAAGAAGAAAAGGTTTATTTATACATATATGCCTAAACAAAATAGATAAATGTCAAATAAATATGAAAAAAATGTGGAAAATTATTTTTGGCATTTTTTATATTTGAGCAAAAAATATAAAGTCAGAATAAAAAATAAAAACATAAAAATGAAAAATATTCAATCAAATGGGCCAGGGGGGTGCAAACTGAATAAAGGGGTGCTAAAAGCAAGAATGACTCAGGCCCAGCCCAAGCCATCACCTTCTTCAACCTCCAGCATCTGTTTGAAAATGCGCGCGCCTCTTGTACAACATGCCAACTCCTGATTCTTTGATCTTGTGACAAAACTTAAAACATGAAACTTGTAGAGAATTTAAACACGAATCTAACCATATAAAGCATTAAACCTAACTCTCAAAGACCAGAGAGAATTTCTCTGGCCCTAAAACCTGACCTAACTTTTTTCACATGTTCATGGCTGAAATTCTCCTAGCACACTTAATATAAATGAAAGTTGATCATATGTATGGCTTCAGGGCTATGAGTACAACATTTTTCATTCACAAACCTAAGCCTAAACATTCCTAAATAGAGAGATAGAAGTCCATGAAATACCTGTTTCAGCTTGAATCGAGTAGAGCAATGCAGCAACCTTCAATGGTGTTTGAGCTTCTGTTGAGCTTGCCTGAGGTCCAAGGAAGCTTCTCCAATACTTGGCTTGCTTTGAAACATCTTGTATCGTGCTGTAGAAGTCCACCTGAAAAGCTTGGAAATGAAAATGGCAAAATGTATTAGAGGTGTTACAGTTGGTGTTTAAGGTTTGAAATAGTTTGGATGGATGAAATGGAAGGTGTTTGAACAAGTTTGGGCAAAAATGCACAAGCAAATTGTGTTGTGGAACTCAATCTGCAGGGAGTGCCCTATTTTACAGCAAAACAGTGGTTTTGTGTATTAGGAGGTATGAGGGATGAATGAGTCGTGCCTTAGGTCTGTTTTGATGTATGGAACTTGTGTATATAGTTTGCTTAAGCTTGTGTTAACAGGAATGTGTAGTTGTTCTTATTTTGCAATGTTTCTTCTATATGAAGCAAAGATGTGTAAGTCTCTCTCACAAGCCTGTGCAAGCCATCTTGTATGCTGCACACAACCCTCTAGGCCCCCTCTAATCCCTGGATTTGATTTGCAATCTCAGATCTTTTTTCAAGGCTCAATGCTTAATGGTTTGACATAAAGCTACTTTTGCAAAAATGGCAATATCACTTTTACTACTTAAGGCTTAAACTTGCATGTAATGCCCATATGGATGAGATAACACCTTAACACAATGGTTAGTCATTAAATTATGAAGTGTAAGTTGGTTTTGAGGCCTGCAATCTAGCATTACACAAGCTGATTTGAAAATGCAAATTGCTATGAACATGCCTTGGCCATGAACAAAAGTGAGTTTTTGCCAACTTTGTGAATTCGATTCTCTCTAACCACAAGGGTGTTTGAGGAGTTCTTGGATAATTTGGAAATCTTGGAACATGTACTACAATCCATATTTGTAATTCAACTTGAAACTCCAAGTGGAACTATGTGAAAAATGGCCAAGAAGATGGGTCAAAATCCTGCCTAGATTAGGGCAAATTTCTTCTAAGTTAAAAGTTTTTGGTACCCTTGTTCCAAAAATCATAACTTGAGATGCAAGCTTCCTTTGAGAAAACTTTGTGAATAAAAGTTGTAGACTTTGTGATGGACTACAACTTTAATGTTTCAAGTTTTGTTTGAATCCATTTGCATCTTGGTGAAAAAATGGGACAAAGTTAGGAAAAAATAAGAAAATTTCATAACTTAGAAAATTTCTAAGTTATGAAAATTTTCATTTTAAACCCTAATTTGCATTTTTGGGTTTCTTGATGAACAAATTTCATAATTTGACATGTTTTGATGAAAAATGAATCTTGGCACTTGATTTTGACCAAAAAGTCAAAGTTTGACTTTTCAGCATACAGTCAAATTTTGATCAGTTGACTGAAAAATTCATCTGCCAATCCTATGCATTTGAGATCTTTTGAACTTGTTGAATGGGTCAAGACAATGTCATTGGGTCCTTGAGTCCATATGTGAGCTTGGTTTGCCATTGGTTAGGTCAAACAGTCAAAAAATGCCTTTGTGCAGTCAAAACCCTAAAAATGACCATTTTGCCCTTTTGTTGATCTGATCAAATTTCTTGTGGAATTGTGATCCAAACTTGATCAAATGGTTCATATGAGTTCATAATGTTGATGTGGGTCAAATTTCATGAGGTTTGACTGTCAATTGGCTACAGTTGACTTTTTCCCCAATACAGCTGATTTCTAGGTTAACTATCCAATTGACTGGGCAAAACTTTGAATCAAAGCCTGAAACTTGGTAAGGACAAACTTGTGAGTCCAACATGAAGTATGAAAGTCACTTTGGGAATTTCAGGTCAAAACATCCATGTGCAAACTCAAACCCTAATTTAGGTCAACAGTGCAAGGAGGGGTCTTGAACAGAACAAACACTAGCTTGATCTTGAATTCCAAGAGTCTTGTGATGAGAAAGTGTTGATGAAAAGAGAGGGAAAATTTTTGGGTACAACAGTTGTCCCTGTTCAATCTTCTTGAACCTGAAGAGTTAGATTGGCAAGTTTTCCTTTCGCGACTCGAAGGTAAAAGGGGATTGGACACTAGAGTGCCCATAAATTTGCACTCGTCAAGACATAGATGCAGGAATGGGCTTAACGATGCCATTTGGAGATGGTAGAATCTTGCTGGAGATGGGCTTAAAGATGCCATCCGAGAATCTTTGTTGAATTGCAATGTGGTAGGCCAGAAGAATGAGGGTCAAAATGGTATCCGTGTCTGGAATGCATTTGAACTGTATCTGGAGACTGAGTTTGTATGAGCAAAAGAATGGCTTCCGCGTCTGGGGCGTATCTGAGTTGTGACTGTGTTTGAATGTAGAATGAATATCAGAATGACTGTCGTGTCTGGAGTGTATCTGTATTGTATCCGAATAACAGAGGAATATCTGTGTATGGAGCAACTGCGTGCTGGGGATAAACTCTGAATGAGTGACAGAATGGCAACTGTGTCTAGAGCGTATCTGGACTGTATTTGAAGTTGAGATCTGTATGAGTAGCAGAATGACTTATGTGTCTGGAGTGTATCTGAAACTGTAATTTGGATTTGAATTAGTGACAAAATGACAACCGTAGCGATTGCACTGGGGAGAATCGGACTGCTGGTGCAAAGGCCAGAATGGCTTCCGTGTTTGGAGCGTATCCGAACTTGAAGTTGATGATTGAATCTGAATGAGAGATAGAATGCCCGCCGTGTCTGGAGCGTATCTAGTCTGTATCGGATTGCTGAAGTCTGAATGGATAGTAGAATGACCGCCGTCTCTGGGGTGTATCTGTACTGTATCTGACCTGAAATTCTGAATGAGTAATAGAATGACTGCCGTGTCTGGGGTATATCTGTACTGTATCTGAAAGTTGAATCTGAATAAGTAACAGAATGGCTTCCGTGCCTGGAGCGTATCTGAAACTGTAACTGGATAATCGTTAATGATAGCCTTTTAATCTTATCCTGAAAAGGGTAAAAATGTTAGTTGAACACAAAGTTATGTTGTATGATATGCATGATGCAATTAACTGTATTTCATCAATGTTTATGATATATGAATGCCATGGTTATGTATGCAAGCTGAGTAGCCGTCTTGTTGAGGAAGATGAAATCCGGATAACTGGAGATAATGGATTCTTTGACTGCTGCCGGGGAAAGTGAATCCTTGACTGCCGCATGGGATTGCAAGAATTTTTTATTACTCAAGATGAGAAATCTTTGTGACTGCTGATTGCTTGGGGAACAAGGAAAGCTCTGAAAATCTCTACTGGGAAGTTTAAAACCTGGGAGACTTATGCTGGAGAAATGGGACCGAGAATCTTCAATCTGTTGGGAAGTATCTCTGTGGGGAATGTTCACTATTCTAGTTTCGTTGGGGATAGGATTTTTAGGGTTTTTGGGCTCCACTGGGGATCTTGAAACTTGACTCTGAGGGGAATTAAGTTCTGGAATGCACTTTAACTGGGGAATCCAGCTTTTAGAAATCTTTTGCTCTGCTGAGGATCCTGAAGTTTAACTCTGTTGGGGAAATATATTCCGAATTTTAACTCTGTTGAGGATCTTGAATTTTAATTCCGCTGGGGATTTCTTCTGAAAGGGCATCAAGATATCTACTTATACCTTCAACCTATCAGCAATCATCTTTTCTCAATTTTGTTTTATTTGTAAGCAAAGATTATGTTCAAATGCATATGCCTATTTAACAAAACATTGGACGTTTTTTCAAATAAAACATAAGTGTAAAAAGAAAAGGAAGGCAAAGCAAATTTCTGCACTTGGAAGTGTATTTGTATTAACTTTTTATGAGTATCTTTGTACAAAGGAGACAGACATCTTAGTAAGAGAATGTTGTCGTAAACATTGAAAATTTTTATACAAAAGAAAGATGGCTATGTGTAACAATTCCATGGGATTCCCATTCTCCTATAGTCTTCACAACTCTGAATATCTCGTTCATTCACTGCTTCGTCCACTGGTGATTGAATTGATCAGAAGCTTGGAGCTTGTTGGTGAAGAGTTTGTTCTTTAAAGTGATCCGATGAGACACAATCATACGCTTTAATTCCCTAACTTTTGCCTGAATCGCCCTTTCGGGTTTTCGATCCACCGGGAAACCCTTTTTTGCCCAAGTCGCCCTTTCGGGTTTTCAACTTGCCGGGTGTACAATTTTTTTTGTTTTATCCCTAATTTTTTATGAACCGCCCTTTCGGGTTTTCAGTTCACCGGGATGCCCATTTTTGCCCAAGTCGCCCTTTCGGGTTTTCGACTTGTCGGGTTGTTTCAAGCGTAGTATCTTTTGACTATGTCTGCATTCGCAGGGTGTGGCAAATTGTCACCGTCCATGGTGGTCAGAATCATTGCACCACCAGAAAAGATGCTCTTGATCACAAACGGTCCTTCGTAAGTAGGAGTCCATTTTCCCCTGGGATCACTTTGCGGCAAGATGATCCACTTGATTACAAGATCCCCGACTTGATATACCTGACGTCTGACTTTCTTGTTGAAAGCCTTGATCATTCGTTTTTGGTACGTCTGACCATGGCAAACAACAGTGAGTCGCTTCTCGTCGATCAAATTGAGTTGATCAAGTCGGTTCTGAATCCAATCGTCTTCACTCAAACCAGCGTCCTTCATAATCCTTAAAGAAGGAATCTGAACTTCCATAGGTAGGACAACTTCCATGCCATATACCAAAGAGAATGGGGTTTCCCCTGTTGAAGTACGTGTCGTGGTACGATATCCATGCAGAGCAAACGGTAACATCTCATGCCAGTCCTTGTAGGTAACTGTCATTTTCTGAATGATCTTCTTGATATTTTTGTTCGCAGCTTCAACAGCACCGTTCATCTTCGGCTGGTAGGGAGATGAATTGTGATGATAAATCTTGAACTGTTCGCATAGAGCGGTGATCATAGTATTGTTTAAATTTGTACCATTGTCTGTGATGATCCTGTCAGGGACACCATACCGGCATATGAGGTTCTGCTTGATGAAGCGGGCAACCACATTCTTCGTAACAGAGGCAAAGGAAGCTGCTTTGACCCACTTGGTGAAATAGTCAATAGCGACCAAGATAAAGCGATGTCCATTGGACGCTATGGGATTGATCTCTCCAATCATGTCAATGCCCCACATTGCGAATGGCCAAGGAGCTGTCAGAACGTTGAGAGGAACAGGAGGAATATGTACCTTGTCGGCGTAGATTTGGCATTTATGGCAGGTGCGGGAATGTTGATGGCAATCAGCTTCCATGGTAGACCAGTAATAGCCTGCCCTTAGAATCTTCTTAGCCATCGTATGTCCGCTCAAGTGGGTGCCGAATGTGTCGTTGTGTATCTCAGTCATGATCAACTCTGCTTCAGCTTTGTCCACACATCGAAGTAAAACACAATCATGGCTACGCTTATAAAGGATGCCATTGCTTAGGAAGAACTTGGTCGTAAATCTCCTTAAGAACTTTTTGTCATTGACGGAAGCTCCTTCGGGATATTCTCTAGTCTGGAGATACCTTTTGATTTCATGAAACCAGGGTTGTTCCACTACCTCTTCGGTATTAATCTCATGACAGTGCGCAGGTTCTCCCATTCGCTCGATGGTAATTTGGGGAGTCTCGTTATTCCAGTTGAGTTTAAACATGGAAGACATTGTAGCCAGAGCATCTGCTAGCTGATTTTCTTCTCGCGGGAAATGCTCGAAGGTGATCTTCTCGAAATGAGGCAACAACGTCAGGACATGTTCTTTGTATGGGATAAGATTAGGATGTTTGGTGTCCCACTCTCCTTTGACTTGGTTGATAACCAAAGCCGAGTCCCCAAATACGACCAAAGATTTGATCCCTAGGTCTATAGCAGCCTTGAGACCAAAGATGCAAGCTTCATATTCGGCCATATTGTTGGTACAGCTGAAACAAAGTCGGGCAGTGAAAGGTGTATGACGACCTTCCAGAGAAATGAGTACTGCACCGATACCGTTTCCGAGTGCATTTGAAGCACCATCAAAGTACAGGGTCCATCGGGATCCTTGTTCAGGTCCGTCATACGGTCCATTACTTTCGACGTTGTCTAATGTCATGATGTCCTCGTCCGGGAAGTCGAATCTCATAGACTGATAATCTTCGACGGCTTGATGAGCTAGATGGTCAGCTAGTACACTCCCTTTTATAGCTTTTTGGGTAGTATACTGAATATCATACTCAGTCAGGATCATTTGCCATCTAGCGATTCTTCCAGATAAAGCAGGCTTCTCGAAGATGTACTTGATCGGATCCATTTTGGAAATCAACAAAGTGGTATGAGTCAACATATACTGCCTTAGTCGGCGAGCAGGCCATACCAAAGCGCAGCAAGTTTTCTCGAGCAGTGAGTAGCGAGTCTCACAGTCGGTAAACTTTTTGCTAAGGTAATAAATGGCATGCTCTTTTCGACCAGACTCGTCATGTTGGCCCAGTATTCACCCCATTGAGTTGTCCAAAACAGTCAGATACATGATCAACGGCCTTCCTTCGATGGGTGGCATCAGGATAGGAGGTTCTAAGAAATACTCCTTGATCTTATCAAAAGCAACTTGACAATCATCGTTCCATCCAACTACCTGATCCTTCTTCAATAGTTTAAAAATTGGCTCACAAGTAGACGTCAGGTGAGAGATGAACCTGGCGATATAGTTCAAGCGTCCCAAGAATCCTATAACCTCCTTTTCAGTACGGGGGGAAGGCATTTCTTGTATAGCCTTTACTTTTGTTGGATCGACCTCAATGCCCTTGTTGCTGACAATAAATCCCAGAAGTTTACCAGACCTAACTCCAAAAGTGCACTTGCTTGGATTCAGTCTGAGTTTGTACTCCTTCAACTTGGCAAACAGCTTCTGCAAATGTTTAAGGTGTTCTTCTTCTGTTTGTGATCGAGCTATCATATCGTCTACGTAAACTTCGATCTCATGATGTATCATATTATGAAACAAAGCTACCATGGCGCGTTGATAAGTTGCCCCCGCGTTCTTCAGTCCAAACGGCATCACCTTGTAGCAGAAGGTACCCCATTGTGTAACAAAGGTTGTTTTCTCCATGTCCTCGGGGGGCCATTTTAATCTGGTTGTAGCCCGAGAATCTGTCCATGAAAGAAAATACTTTGTGCTGAGCCTTGTTGTCAATCAAAATGTCGATATGCGGCAGCGGAAAATCATCTTTAGGGCTAGCCCTGTTCAAATCCCGATAGTCCACACACATTCTGACCTTGCCGTCTTTTTTGGGTACGGGCATAATGTTAGCAACCCATTGTGGATAGGTTGTAACAGCCAGAAAGCCGGTGTTGAATTGCTTCATTACTTCAGCCTTAATCTTCTCAGACATGTCGGGCCTCATTCGGCGGACCTTTTGTTTGATCGGTGGACAGTCTTCTCTTGTAGGGAGACGGTGAACCACGATATCTGTGTCTAATCCTGGCATGTCTTCATAAGACCAAGCGAAGATTTCAACGTATTCATTCAACAAATGTATTAAGCGTTCCTTGACACTTGGTTCCAAGCTAGCACCCACTTTTACTTCTTTCCTGTCTTCCTCTGTCCCTAAGTTGATGGTTTCTAACAACTCTTCATGAGGCAGAATAGCCCTCTCTTCTTGTTGTAGAAGTCTGGCTAACTCTCCCGGCACTTCACAATCTTCGTCAGCTTCGTACTCAGCGTGATTGACCAAATCTTCAGAGTTATCGAAGGCTAAAACAGAATAGTCACCCATGGAATCCTGAGTGGATGGGTACCTGCATTTGTGAGTGTGGGTGTGTGTAAGGGATATCCATCCTTAAACAAACAAAATGCAAAAGGAAAGAAAAATGAACACAACAGTTTATAGGTGAAAAACGTCCAATGATTTATTAAAACATGGCATATGATTATGAAGGAAATCAAACCCTTACAAATGGACCTACATGCCCCGGGCAAGGCATGAGGTGAAGATAGTGTGTGAATTGTTTTAATTATTACAGACCATAAGAATGGGAAATTGTTTAAAGATAAAATTACTGATTGATAAAGGTGATAGGAACGAAATCCTTTGCTTCCCAATTGCTCAAACCCCCTTCAACAGTCGGAAAAATCCAATCTTCAAAGCGGCTCTCCTCATCTTCACCTTCTGCAGCATTGATTCTGTGGTGAGAAATCTTGACAGGTGATCTTCCAATCTTGGAGCAACGCATAGCCTTTTGTCCTGCAGCAGTAAAACCTAAACCAAACTTGTCCGTCTTATGGGGAAAGTCAGGAAATTGTCCCCATACTGTGCTCTTCCCCTCCTTAATCACAGCCTCTGCATCCTTGAGAGATGCCATCTTAGCCACATGCTTGGGAATGATAGGTACCTCAACTGTTGTCTTTGCAACCGCTACCTCAGGAGAAACTTCCTTGAAATGCTGAAAAGGTGTTTCGATGAACTCGCCATCTAACTCCACATATCGAAAGGAATTGAGATGACTAATCATGTACTCCTCCTCGCCATGCACGGTTAAGATTTTACCCTTAACAGGATACTTCAGCATCTGGTGCAAAGAGGACGTAACTGCCCCGGCACAATGGATCCACGGTCTTCCCAGCAAACATGAGTATGACGGACGGATGTCCATCACGTAGAAGGTGGAGTTGAACACTTCAGTGCCTACCTTGATGGGAATATCAACCTGAAGGAAAATTGCGATCAAAAGCGCAGCGGAATTTAAAATTTTCCTTTAGCGATCCTTACGAATGAACATGGTCAGTGATAGAAATATTTACCTCTTGTGGCGATTCAGACCTTTGATGTTGTGATCACGAGCGTTGATGAAGAACAACGCCTCTACTCAGTCCACACGAACAGATCGCTTCTGGTCACAGTGCTAGCTGATCACGAACGGAAACCTTGAGTGAGAGAGAGAATCAAAAACGAAATTGCATCAAGTGAAATTGCTTCATCACAAGGGATCTATTTATAGAATCACTCGTGTGGGCTACAAGCTAAAAGCCCAATTAAGGCTATAAGCTAAAAGCCCAATTAAGCTTATGGACATCATACCTTATGATGTACCATATATCACTTATCCACGTGGTACCTTACCACTTTCCGTATTACACTTAAGTGTACCGTATCTTACGGTGTTCCTTATTTATTCTATCTCTCATTAACCTGTCCTCATGTGTGTGACCCTGTAGGTTTTCGCGACGTTGGAAATTATATTAAATCACACATTTAATATAATAAACAGTGAGCGGTATCTAGCAACACATCACTGTTACCCAAGTCACGAAAATGTCATGTGATCTGACTAAACCTTTTCCGTGATAATATTTGTGTTGTACAGTTACCCTTTTGCCCTCATGTCTATATTGAACACAAGGCATACACTGTGTCACCCTTGTCTAGTTCAATATTGGGCCCTTAGACATTTATCCTATTATAAAGGATGAGCAAATTCCATCTAGGTCACTCATGTCCCTTAGCATGCTTTGTGAAGTACCCATCAACCGTCTTTATAGTCATCCAGTTACGGATGACGTTTGATCAACAATAAAGTACTTGACTCTACATCTAGGGTCCATAGTGGTTTCAGGTCGAAGGGTGGTATACACCATTATCATCATGAGAATAACTTATGACACTTTGCATAACATTCTATGTAGTATTCTCATAGCGGGTCAATCCAGTATAAATATTACTCCTAATATTCATACTTATGTCAAGACTTGATAACTCCTTATCTATGATCCATGAGATGTGATCATCAATCTATCTTCATAATAATCTTAATGCTTTAATGTTATCCCACTTCACATTAAAGCTTGACTACGGATACTTTAAGAATAGTGTCTTATGTTTAATGGGATCTCATGATTAAGTCACACTTAACATTTCATTAAACAAATAAACCATTCTAGGGACTTTATTATTTTGGAAAGCAAACATAATAAAGAAATGCCTTCTATTATTAATAAATAATTTGATACAAGTACCAAAAGTATTGGCCTCTAGGGCCTACACCAACAATCTCCCACTAGCACTAGAGCCAATCAGGCATACCCCTAATACCCATAGATCTAGTATGTCCATCATGCTTCAGCTGCGCAAGAGGCTTTGTTAATGGGTCAGCAACATTGTCAAGTGTAGGTACTCTGCGTATTTTCACATCTCCCCGATCGATTATCTCTCGAATGAGATGATAACGCCTAAGTATGTGTTTGGATCGTTGGTGAGATCTAGGCTCCTTAGCTTGTGCGATAGCACCATTGTTATCACAATAGAGATCAATGGGATCCACAATGCTATGGACTATGCCAAGTTCACTATTGAACTTCTTGATCCAAACAACTTCCTTTGCCGCAGTTGAGGAAGCAATATACTCAGCCTCGGTTGTAGAATCAGCAACTGTATCTTGCTTTGAACTTTTCCAGCTCACAGCGCCACCATTTAAACAAAACACATAACCAAATTGCGATCTAAAGTCATCCTTATCTGTCTGGAAGCTAGCATCGGTGTATCCAATTACAGCGAGCTCTTCCTGACCTCCATATATCAAGAATGAGTCCTTAGTCCTTCTCAAGTACTTAAGGATATTCTTGACAGCTACCCAATGAGCATCACCGGGATTAGACTGGTACCTACTCGTTGCACTTAAAGAATATGAGACATCTGGTCGAGTACATAGCATGGCATACATGATAGATCTTATTGCAGATGTATATGGAATCTTATCCATGCGATCCCTTTCTTCCTTACTTGAAGGGGATTATGTTTTTGACAGACACATGCCATGTTGCATAGGTATGAATCCTTTCTTGGAATCATGCATATTAAAGCGTCTCAACACTTTTTCTATGTATATACTCTGACTTAGGCCAAGCAGTTTTTGTGATCTATCTCTATAGATCCTGATTCCTAATATATAGGCTGCTTCACCTAGGTCCTTCATTGAAAAGCATTTCCCTAACCAAGTCTTCACTTGTTGCAAGGTAGGGACGTCGTTTCCAATGAGTAATATGTCATCTACATATAATACCAGGAATACGATCATGCTCCCACTAACCTTCTTGTAGACACAAGGCTCATCTTCATTCTTGATGAATCCATATTGTTTTACTGTTTCATCAAAACGAAGATTCCAGCTTCTGGAAGCTTGCTTCAATCCATAAATTGATCGCTGTAACTTACATATCTTTTGGGCTTCTTCTGGTATGTCAAATCCTTCAGGTTGTGTCATGTACACATCCTCAAGAAGATTCCCATTAAGGAAAGCAGTTTTGACATCCATCTGCCATATTTCATAATCATGATATGCAGTGATAGCAAGTAAAATTCGAACAGATTTAAGCATTGCAACTGGTGAAAAGGTTTCATCATAGTCAACCCCATGAATTTGTTTATAGCCTTTTGCAACCAGTCTTGCCTTATAGGTATGTACCTTACCATCCATGTCAGTCTTCTTTTTGAAGACCCACTTGCATCCTATAAGGTTAACTCCTATAGGAGGCTCTACCAAGGTCCAAACCTGGTTTGTGTACATGGAATCCATTTCAGATTTCATGGCTTCTAGCCACTTCTCAGACTCAGGACCAGTTATGGCCTCTTGGTAGGTCACAGGCTCATCTTGATCCATGAGTAATACATCACCCTGATCACTTATGAGATATCCATATCTCTCAGGTTGTTGACGTATCCTACTTGACCTACGCTGGTCTTGTTCTACTTGAGCAGGTTGCTCTTCCACAACTACTTGTGTTTCCTGCTCTAATTCCTCCATAGGTGTATCAATGCTTTGTGGTTCTTGAATTTCTTCAAGCTCTATTTTCCTCCCACTGATTCTTTTGGAAATAAAATCCTTTTCCAGAAAAACTCCAGTTCGAGCGACAAACACTTTTCCCTCAGAAGGATTGTAGAAGTAATACCCTCTTGTTTCTTTAGGATACCCCACAAATAAGCATTTGTCAGATTTGGGCTCAAGCTTAGTTGAAATTTGTCGTTTCACATAAACTTCGCAACCCCAAATCTTCATGTAAGACATATGTGGTTTCTTACCACTCCATATCTCATATGGTGTCTTCTCAACCTTTTTGGATGGAACCCGGTTAAGTGTGTAAGCTGCAGTCAATAGTGCATGTCCCCAAAAGGAGTTCAGAAGATCAGTGTGAATCATCATGAATCAGACCATGTCTAACAAGGTTCGATTTCTTCTCTCAGATACACCATTCCATTGTGGTGTTCCGGGAGGAGTAAGTTGGGATAAAATCCCACATTCCTTTAGATGGTCATCAAACTCTAGGCTTAAATATTCACCGCCTCGATCTGATCGAAGAACTTTAATACTCTTACCTAGTTGGTTTTGTACTTCATTCTTGAATTCCTTGAATTTTTCAAAGGTTTCAGATTTGTGTTTCATTAAATACACATAACCACATCTACTAAAATCATCAGTAAATGTGATGAAGTATTGAAAACCTCCTTTGGCTGGTATGTTCAGTGGTCCACATACATCAGTATGTATGAGGGCCAAAAGATCATTAGCCCTTTCACCTTTTCCTGTGAATGGGGACTTTGTCATCTTTCCAATTAAGCAAGATCTGCATGTCTCATATGATTCATAATCAAAAGAGTCCAAGAGTCCATCTTTATGGAGTTTGGAAATGCGTTTCTCATTTATGTGGCCTAAGCGACAGTGCCAAAGGTAGCTTGGATTTAACTCATTAGGTTTAATCCGTTTAGTATTAATGTTATAAATTGGCATTTCAAGATCAAGGACATATAGTCCATTGTTCATTTGTGCAGAAGCATAGAATATATCATTCAAATAAATAGAGCAACAATTGTTCTTTATTATAAATGAAAAACCAAACTTGTCCAAACAAGAAACGGAAATAATATTCCTACTAATTGCAGGTACATAATAACAGTTCTCTAACTGAATTATTAAACCACTAGGTAAAGTCAAAACATAAGTTCCTACGGCTAAAGCAGCAACCTTTGCTCCATTTCCAACTCGTAGGTCAACTTCACCTTTTGCCAAATCTCTACTCCTTTTTAGCCCCTGCACATTAGTACAAATGTGAGAACCGCATCCAGTATCTAATACCCATGATGCAGAAGTAGATAAATTAATTTCAATAACAAAAATACCTGAATTTGAAGTCCCTACTCCATTGTTCATATCTTCCAGGTACTTTGGGCAGTTTCTCTTCCAATGTCCGGTCTTACCGCAATGGAAGCAAGTGCCCTCCTTTGCTATGCCTCCACTAGGCTTCAAAGCAGGAACAATAGGTTTATGCTTGGCAACTTCCTTGCCTTTCCCTTTACCAACCTGTTTGGTAGGCCTCTTGTTCAGCTTCTTTCCATTACTGACCATCAGAATGGACTTCCCTTTTATCTTCATATTCTGCTCAGCAGTTTTCAACATGCTTAGCAATTCTGGAAGACTCTTATCCATGTCATTCATGTTGAAATTCATGACAAACTGATTAAAGCTATCTGGCAACGATTGCAAGATAAAATCAGTTGCAAGTTCCTTTCCAAGCGGAAACCCTAACCTTTCAAGGTTCTCCACATACCCAATCATTTTGAGTACATGGGGACCTACAGGGTTTCTCTCAGATAACTTGCTGTTAAAAAGGGCCTTTGAAACCTGAAACCTCTCTTTTCTTGCCTGCTCTTGATAGAGCATTTTCAGATGTCCGATCATATCGAACGCTGACATGTTCTCGTGTTGCTTTTGCAACTCCGAGTTCATAGTAGCTAGCATGAGACAAGATGCTTCATTAGCATCATCAAAATCCTTCTTATAAGCATCTCTTTCTTCCTTAGGTGCCGAACTAGGCGGTTCCTCTTCAGGAACAGGTGTCTCCAAGACATACAGCTTCTTATCGTGCTTGAGGACAATCCTCAGATTTCGATGCCAATCCAGGAAATTTGTCCCAGATAATTTTTCCTTATCTAGGATTGATCGCAAAATATGGTTGTTTGTTGTCATGGTAATCTACAAAAAATTGAAAATATAAGTATCATTAAAACAACATATTTAATTAGGCCTTTAATCAAATATTCTCCCACTATTTTACTCAAACCAAATGACTCTCATCATTTGATTCGGAAAATCCCGTTGGAAGACTTTCTAGTGGGTCGAGATCCACATTTCACTTCGTTCTAAGTCAGCGTTAGGCTGATTACACAAAACTAGGTTATTTAGGTAGGAACTCCTTCCAATTGTATCTCATACAACTCTCGAATATTTTCAGTTGGGTGAATAACTCCTTATTCTAATTCATCATATGAATCATTCCCAACTCTTGCTTCTAAACATGTATAATCTTATTATAATGTGTTTAGTTAAGTTTGACCCATTGTTTTAGCAGTTGGATATTACAATTATCCCATTGCACCTTACTAATATAGAACATGCACCTCGCGTAGGCGAAACCTACATTGTTCGATACTAGTCTTGATGAGTGCTAAAACTTGGAAAGCATGAACTTAATATTTAACTTGATGGATTTTATTATTAGTTTGATCTCACCGGCTTAACATGCAATTCGTCTCTCTCATGCATCAACATACAAACACATGCATCAATATACATAAAAGGATACAGTTATGGCCCCTAGCGCAATTGTTCTCCCAAGCCAATGAGAGAACCTAAGCTAACCTAATAACGATCTAAACTTCTCCAAGCAAGATCTCCAAGGTTATCCTCCTTTGATATTGTATTCTTCTCTTTCTTCATAACATTACATTACATAAAAGAAACTCGTTTTACATACGAGGGAGTGAGATGAGAAAAGAAGTTACATCAAGAATTTTAGAGAGAGGCACGACACGCAGGCCGTATTTTACAATCCCAAAACAAAATAAAGGAAAAAACTAAGGCCATAACTGATCACCACAAGACAATAATAATAAACACACTTTTATTATTAGTTTAAATTTTGTTAATTAAAAAAAAGGCTAATTAAATTTCGACGATTGATCACACTACGCAGAGTTAGACGGGGGTCAAGGGGGCAGCGCCCCTTTGCGGGGTTGTTAGGGGCAGCGCCCCGACACAAAATTTTAATGAACAATTCATTTGAAATCGGCGTCATTTTCGCACAACTCTTGTGCATTCACAACCCTAATCGCATAACTCTGCAACAACACAACCCTTGTGCCGTCATGAACCCTAATGCAACAGTTTCATGTTGTCAAACACATTTCGATTGATAATTCAGTATGATTAATCACATGTCATTGCTTCACCATACTAATGTCGGATTCCGAAGCATATGAACAGTGATCGGTCAAAGGAATAACAATCATCAAGTGTTTGAATGAACGAAACAGAAACAGTATATCCCATATACCATCATTGCATCAGATTTACTTATATCATATATAAAAGTGATCGATCTTATTTGTGTAACCTATGGACGATCGATGTATCGCTGCTTCACCATACTAATGTCAGATTCCGAAGCATAGTCAACATCAATCATCCAAATCGTACACAACAGATGCCAAATTTAATTACTCGTTTATTATTCAATTCATTCTGGTTTTAATCAAATCAAAACAGAAAATATAGAACATAAACAACTATCAGATCCATGGTTTCGTAAGTGGCTCTGATACCACTGAAGGAAAATTGCGATCAAAAGCGCAGCGGAATTTAAAATTTTCCTTTAGCGATCCTTACGAATGAACATGGTCAGTGATAGAAATATTTACCTCTTGTGGCGATTCAGACCTTTGATGTTGTGATCACGAGCGTTGATGAAGAACAACGCCTCTACTCAGTCCACACGAACAGATCGCTTCCGGTCACAGTGCTAGCTGATCACGAACGGAAACCTTGAGTGAGAGAGAGAATCAAAAACGAAATTGCATCAAGTGAAATTGCTTCATCACAAGGGATCTATTTATAGAATCACTCGTGTGGGCTACAAGCTAAATGCCCAATTAAGGCTATAAGCTAAAAGCCCAATTAAGCTTATGGACATCATACCTTATGATGTACCATATATCACTTATCCACGTGGTACCTTACCACTTTCTGTATTACACTTAAGTGTATCGTATCTTACGGTGTTCCTTATATATTCTATCTCTCATCAACCTGTTCTTATGTGTGTGACCCTGTAGGTTTTCGCGACGTTGGCAATTATATTAAATCACACATTTAATATAATAAACAGTGAGAGGTATCTAGCAACACATCACTGTTACCCAAGTCACGAAAATGTCATGTGATCTTACCAAACCTTTTCCGTGATAATATTTGTGTTGTACAATTACCCTTTTGCCCTCATGTCTATATTGAACACAAGGCATACACTGTGTCACCCTTGTCCAGTTCAATATTGGGCCCTTAGACATTTATCCTGTTATGCAGGATGAGCAAATTCCATCTAGGTCACTCATGTCCCTTAGCATGCTTTGTGAAGTACCCATCAACCGTCTTTATAGTCATCCAGTTACGGATGACGTTTGATCAGCAATAAAGTACTTGACTCTATATGTAGGGTCTATAGTGGTTTCAGGTCGAAGGGTGGTATACACCATTATCATCATGAGAATAACTTATGACACTTTGCATAACATTCTATGTAGTATTCTCATAGTGGGTCAATCCAGTATAAATATTACTCCTAATATTCATACCTATGTCAAGACTTGATAACTCCTTATCTATGATCCATGAGATGTGATCATCAATCTATCTTCATAATAATCTTAATGCTTTAATGTTATCCCACTTCACATTAAAGCTTGACTACGGATACTTTAAGAATAGTGTCTTATGTTTAATGGGATCTCATGATTAAGTCACACTTAACATTTCATTAAACAAATAAACAATTCTAGGGACTTTATTATTTTGGAAAGCAAACATAATAAAGAAATGCCTTCTATTATTAATAAATAATTCGATACAAGTACCAAAAGTATTGTCCTCTAGGGCCTACACCAACACAACCTCCCCATGAACCATTCTTTTGGAACCATCGAAAGCTCTAACGATAATGTTGCTAGGCTTGAGGGTCAAACCTTCACAATCCAAATGGTCTAAGGCCTTCTTTGGCAGCACATTCAGGGAAGAACCAGTATCGACCAAGACATGGGCAAGGGTGGTTCCTCGGCATTCCACTGAAACATGTAACGCATCATTGTGTTTCCTTCCTTTGGGAGTTAAGTCCGTATCGGAAAAGCCCAGGCCATTGTCAGCAGTAAGACTGGCCACACAATTTTGAAATTGGTCAGCTGAGGTCTCTTGAGGGACATGTGTTGTCTTCAAGAATTTAATCAGAGCCTTAGCATGGGCCTCTGAACAGAGCAGGAGAGCTAACATTGAGATTTTAGAAGAGGTTTGCCCCAATTGTTCCACAACGTCATAGTCACTTTTTCTGATTATTTTTAGGATCTCATCCATCTCCTTCTGAGTGGTTTCGAGGATAACCACAGCATGAGCCTTCGTCCTGACAGGCATTTCCAGTATCCCCTTACCTTTGTCGGTGCTATCAGCGGATTATCTTTCTTCAGGAGCGTTTAACTCTTCAATCACTGGGCCTTGCACAGAGGATCCAACAGGTGCAGAAGCTTTTAAGGGTCCGAAGACTGCTCGGGGAGGAGCAATCTCCGGAGAAAAGATTCGGCCACTGCGGGTGATCTTGCTAGTACCCGCGATGTTTCCTTTGTCACGGTCTTCTTCAGAGATTTCTTGGACTGTTTCGACTAGTTTGATGTCGTGGTAGAAGATTTTTCCCCCATAGTTCCACGGTATCATTTTACTTGATTGGTATGGGATAGGTCCCGGCATGGTGAACTTTAGAGGTACACATTCAGAGTTGGGTGTAATCCTGACAGGCCTTTTGCAAGCCTTGGGAGGATTGTCGGAAATGGTTATGATGGCAATATCATTGGTTAAGGTATCACAAGTATCAGGAGCAATTGGATTGAAAGTGTTAACAGGGGTTTTCTGAAAAAGTATTTCTTGAGTATCCATCAGGCGTTGGACACCCGACTTCAACATTGGACAATCATCTTGAATATTCAAACAAAAATAGCAATCTTCATCACAACCAGGAAAGATCCCGGCTCTCAACAAATTTTCTTTTATCACTAACAATGGAGTCAATAGATCGGCAACATCAGTAACATGGAGATTTTCCAAAACAGCATGCACATTGTGACCGTGCTTGGGCATTGGCGCGGATATAACATTAGGATTTTCGGGAGCGTCAAACTCGACCTCTTTGGCTTCAATTAAATCTTGAATTTTGTTCTTGAGTGCCCAGCAATTATTGGTATCGTGCCCAATAATGTCGGAATGGTAAGCGCACTTGGCTTTTGGATTGTAAGATGGAGAGGTGGTATTTACATTCTTTGGTGCCTCTTTAATATTAGTGAGATTCAACTTCAGGAGATGTGGAAGGATTTGAGCAGGTGTCATATTTACTGGAGTAAACTATCGTGGTGGCCTTTGCTGATAAGTTTTGGGTTGATCATTCCTCGGTTGGTTGTTTCTAAGCTGGTCTGATGCGGACTTCTGTATTAATATGGCCCCTACTGTTGGCCGATGTTCCTCTCTTTCCCGATTTTTCTGGGTGTACACAGCAGATGCTTCTTTCTTGGCTGGGAAAGGTTTTCTAGCAGTTGTGGATGCGGAAGCATCCTTTTGAATTTTTCCACTTTTGATACCGGCTTCCACCCTCTCGCCAGTCAAAATCAACTCAGTAAATCCTGCTGAAGAGCTTCCGATTAGATGGTTGAAGAAAGGGCCAGATAGGGTCCCCAAAAAGATGTCAACTAATTCCCTATCTGATAGAGGTGGCTGCACCCTTCCAGCCAGGTCGCGCCACTTCTGGGCGTACTCCTTGAACCCTTCATTTGAAGCCATTCTCATACTCTGTAGCTGAGTACGGGTCGGAGCCAAATCAGCGTTGTACTGATACTAACGATAGAAAGCGGCTGCCAAGTCTTCCCAATTGTGTACCTCTGACCTCTCAAGCTGATAAAACCAATCTAACTGAGTGCCAGACAAGTTGTCTTGGAAAAATTGCACCCAGAGGTCTTTGTTGGATGAATGTGGTTGGATCTTTCTAACATACGACCTCAAGTGCATCTTAGGGCAAGACAGACCGTCGTATTTGGAAAATGTTGGGACCTTGAATTTAGGAGGGATAACAATCCCAGCCACAAGCCCCAGCTCCTCAAAATCCAATCTGGGCACTCTCTGCAACTCCATAGCTGCCAATCTGTCTTCAAGGTTCTTATACTTGTCATCCGCTGGTGGATATTGTTGTTCTGAATAGTCTTCGTCTACTTCTTCTTCCTCTTCTTCCACCTCAGATTCGGAAGGTACAGTAACTCATTTCCCCTTGCCAATCCCCTCGTCGGATGTTGACGGAAACTCAAGAGTCCTTCTAGCATCACCCTCAAATCTTCTTCCGAAAGTAGCTACCCCCGGTCTCTTTTTCTTTTTCTTCTCTTTACTCTTCTCTATCAGAACTTTGAGATCCTCCTGACCCTTTGCCAAGGTCACGAGGAGTTGTTGAAATTGTGAATTTTGTGCTTGTAAGTCCTTCACTGTTTACTCCAAATCCATCTTGCTGAAATAAACAGCAGAAAGATAAGGAAACCTGGCTTGAAGACCTATTTGTGCATATGATGAATGATATGTCTTTCATGTAATGCAATCAAGGGTTCAAAAATTCAAATTTGTTGCAAACAAAAAGAACGCACGTCATATTAAGAAGAAATCTGTTAATACATAAATGCCCCATGGGCGAAATATTACAAAATTCTTAAGGTAAAAAGACGTTGCGCATCCTCTTTGCTGCGATGTAGGTGTTAAGAGTCTCTTCCTCGTGAAGTCGGCGGGTAAGCTCCAAAACCTTCTTCTCACTGGCATAGAAGCTAGCTTCAAAAGTATCTCGTTCTTCCTTGAGTTGGATCCAACTCTTTTGCATTTCCTCCCATGATGTTGGCATGTTAGGATATAGGATGGTGTATGGAACCTCTCCTTCCTTAACAGGCTCTTTAATCAAGGGGAGAATGTGAGGATATGGCATCATAAGATTCTGAGAGTGGGTTCGTACCCACTTGAGGTAAGGCTCAAGGGGGATGGAATTCTTGTGCCCCTTTGTCTTACTATCCACTTTGTTAGGCATCCTCCAAGCTCTGATGAACCTTTGCCGAAGTCCTTGCGCATCACTATCGAAGTCAAAAACTAGGTCAGGAATCAGCATATCATGAGGGTCGTCCCTCCAGGCATATCCAAATTGTCTTAAAGCTAGACAGGGGTTGTAGGTAATGCCTCCCCTAATGCCAAGTAATGGGACATTAGGGAACTCACCACAATGATCAATGATGATGACATTTTCTCTGGACCGAGAACACCAATGTACATCGGAATGTGTGAGGGTCATCAACTGTTGTGACCACCTTAAACCCTGCTCATTCTTCAAAACTGTTTGTGGAAGGTGAGAAATAAACCACCTTGCTAGGAGAGGAGTGCAGCACATGAGAACACCTCTTTTCCTCATTGTTCGTGTGTAAAATGAGTGTAGGATGTCCCCAAGCAATGTAGGTATGGGATTCTTAGACATGAAAATCTTGACAGCATTCACATCTATAAGTTGGTCAGAGTTTGGGAACAAGACCAACCCATAAATAAGGAGTGCCACAATCTCTTCAAAGGCTTGCAGATCCAGGGAATTCCAACACTCTTGTGCCTTCTCAAACAAGAACTTTGCCAAGAATCCCTTGACACCACTTCTGGTTTCCCAATGCCCCTTGATGTCAGATGGTTGCAAGTGCAGTGCTTGAGCAACATCTTCAGGTTTTGGTTCTTTTTCCGTACCGTTGTAGGGTAGTTGATTAAGAATAGGAATTCTCAGGAGTTGAGAAAATTCCTCCAAAGTAGGCACCAATTGGTAGTCGGGGAATGTGAAACAGTGGTGAAGGGGGTCAAAGAATTGGAACAGCACTTTCACCATGTCTTCTTTAATGCTGGTGTTGACTAGGTTGAGAAGTCTACCATGTCTTTCACTGAAGAGAGAATTTTCTGGAATTCTGGATGTAAGCTCCTTGAGTTGAAGAGGGATTCTCACAAGGTTGACTTGAATTATTTTCCTGCGAAGAGACTCCATGACCTACAAAACAAGAACAAAGATGAAGACCCAAACCCTTGAAATGGTTACTGGATGCATATGATGCTTTATGATGTTCATGATGTATGCATAAACACATGTACAAGCAAGTCACACAAAACCCTAGTTTCAGGCTTGCATGAGGTTTCATAGGTAAGTACCCTCTTGAGTTTAGTTTGCTCAAAACCTGTCCTATAAATAGTAACCGGGTTCTAAGGAGCTCAATATCATTGGATTGTTTTCTATGTTCATTGTTTTGGTTTAGCCACTTAACTAGCGACAAAATATTCCAAGAAAACAACCCTCAATGAGTGTAGTATCGAGTATCTACCAACTTCGGATTACACCAAAGCCGATCATCTCACTACCCCTAATAAAAGGCCAAGATGGTCAAGTAAGGTTCTAGTTCATTAGTGCTTAATGACATCACTCAGCGGCCCCGTATTCTCTTTGATTGACTCAAAGGCTACCGGTACTCATAAATATGTCGCACTAATATAGCTATTGCTTCAACCGTGTCGGTATACCCCACACAGTTTCCACAACGTATTGCTATCTATGAATGTTTCCCAAATCCGGGTGGAGGATTTCAAGCCCAAACAAGAGAACCAAAATGTAAAGCAATCAAAGCAAACAATAATCATGCAAAAGGGTGATATAAGCCCTAAGGTTACTCCATTTTTAAAGTTTTCCCCAGCAGAGTCGCCAGTTCTGTGATACGGTGGGAGAACTGACTTGGGTTTTGCGTTTGTGTTCGCAAATGTTTCGGTTTAGCAAGAGTCGCACCCGACTTTTTATTTTATCCTAAGGAAAGGTCAAAAAGCACAGGAAAGACCTTTGAGATGTTTTCTTGGGTTCGGGGAGTAGATTATAGAAAGGGAAGGTATTAGCACCCTTTCTATCCATGGTTATCCATGGGCTCTTAGTTACTTGCTTAGATCACTTGCTTTGCATTTTCAATTGTTTGAAATGGTGCTTTGTGTGTGGTTTTGAAAGATGTTTTGAAAAGAGGCCATTGTTGTGGCAACCTTTGTAATGATTCTTGTTTGAATATATACAAAGGTGTTTTTGTCTTTTGAAAAGTTTTCAATGTTTGAAGGTTGGATTTTGAAATTGTGTTGTGAAGTGTGTTTTTGAAAAGTAGCAAGGATGTTTTTTGCAAGTTTGATCAAGTAACTAAGAGTTATCTACCCTATTTTACTCAAAGATCTTTCTTATGTTTTTAACCCTTTTAACAGTGTTGTTTCACCATTGTATTTGGTGAACAACCTTGTGTTAGGATGTAAACGGGACAGGTGCGGGTCATCGTATAGACCATGAAAGCAATTGTGTCAAGTATCTTTGGCAATTTTCTTGAGGGACTTGATCATTTTTTGTTTAGGCATCTCAGATAGCGTCATCGAAGGACTATGATCATTTTGATTTGTTTTTGTTTTTCCAAAATACTCAACATGCAACCATGGCCCATTTTTGAAGGCAACAAGTGGATGAAACCCTAGGGGTGCAAGTGTGCATTGTGTTTGTTTTTCATGCATGTTTATCTTGGATTAGGTCAAGCTAGTTGTCGATTTTATTTTGCATACAAACCCTAGGTCTAGGCATGGCATAATTGAAAGCTTTTAAATGTACGAGAATTTAAAGTTCTAGGCTATTACAACATGATTATGGGGAGGGGGTACAAGTTTGAATTGGGGATATTTGACAAGAAATAAATTCTAAGTTATTACAACCATATTGAATGTACAAGTTAATATTTATCATTCAAATAAATACAATTAAATAAATATCAAAATGAAATATATTATGCAAAAAGATTGTTTATGTATGTGAAAAGGGTATTTTTAATGTGAAATATAAATAAAATAAAAAAAAAGTCGAATTTTAATTATTTTGGTCATTTAGGGCAAAACCCTAATTTTTTTAAATAAATAGTAATATTTATAATTATATACAATATATATTAATTTATACAAAAATAAAAAGTATATTGTAAAAAAAGTATTTTTGGTGTCAAATATTAATAAAAATAAAAAAATGTATTATTTTGTATTATTTTGACCTAATTATCTAATAAAATATAAGTATATTATATATTTATTAAACCTATTAAATGTACAAAGATAAAATATTAATTATTTACAAAATGAATATTTTCAAGAAAATGTTTTTGAATGTAAATAAAAATAACAAATAAAAAATAAATATATTTTTGTATTATTTTTTGAAGTTTTATCAAAAGAAGAAAAGGTTTATTTATACATATATGCCTAAACAAAATAGATAAATGTCAAATAAATATGAAAAAAATGAGGAAAATTATTTTTGGCATTTTTTATATTTGAGCAAAAAATATAAAGTCAGAATAAAAAATAAAAACATAAAAATGACAAATATTCAATCAAATGGGCCAGGGGGGTGCAAACTGAATAAAGGGGTGCTAAAAGCAAGAATGACTCAGGCCCAGCCCAAGCCATCACCTTCTTCAACCTCCAGCATCTATTTGAAAATGCGCGCGCCTCTTGTACAACATGCCAACTCCTGATTTTTTGATCTTTTGACAAAACTTAAAACATGAAACTTGTAGAGAATTTAAACACGAATCTAACCATATAAAGCATTAAACTTAACTCTCAAAGACCAGGGAGAATTTCTCTGGCCCTAAAACCTGACCTAACTTTTTTCACATGTTCATGGCTGAAATTCTCCTAGCACACTTAATATAAATGAAAGCTGATCATATGTATGGCTTCAGGGCTATGAGTACAACATATTTCATTCACAAACCTAAGCCTAACCATTCCTAAATAGAGAGATAGAAGTCCATGAAATACCTGTTTCAGCTTGAATCGAGTAGAGCAATGCAGCAACCTTCAATGGTGTTTGAGCTTCTGTTGAGCTTGCCTGAGGTCCAAGGAAGCTTCTCCAATACTTGGCTTGCTTTGAAACACCTTGTATCGTGTTGTAGAAGTCCACCTGCAAAGCTTGGAAATGAAAATGGCAAAACGTATTAGAGGTGTTACAGCTGGTGTTTAAGGTTTGAAATAGTTTGGATGGATGAAATGGAAGGTGTTTGAACAAGTTTGTGCAAAAATGCACGAGCAAATTGTGTTGTGGAACTCAATCTGCAGGGAGTGCCCTGTTTTGCAGCAAAACAGTGGTTTTGTGTATTATGAGGTATGAGGGATGAATGAGTCGTGCCTTAGGTCTGTTTTGATGTATGGAACTTGTGTATATAGTTTGCTTAAGCTTGTGTTAACAGGAATGTGTAGTTATTCTTATTTTGCAATGTTTCTTCTATATGAAGCAAAGATGTTTAAGTCTCTCTCACAGGCCTGTGCAAGCCATCTTGTATGCTGCACACAACCCTCTAGGCCCCCTCTAATCCCTGGATTTGATTTGCAATCTCAGATATTTGTTCAAGGCTCAATGCTTAATGGTTTGACATAAAGCTACTTTTGCAAAAATGGCAATATCACTTTTACTACTTAAGGCTTAAACTTGCATGTAATGCCCAAATGGATGAGATAACACCTTAACACAATGGTTAGTCATTAAATTATGAAGTGTAAGTTGGTTTTGAGGCCTGCAAGCTAGCATTACACAAGATGATTTGAAAATGCAAATTGCTATGAACATGCCTTGGCCATGAACAAAAGTGAGTTTTTGCCAACTTTGTGAATTCGATTCTCTCTAACCACAAGGGTGTTTGAGGAGTTCTTGGACAATTTGGAAAGCTTGGAACATGTACTACAATACATCTTTGTAATTCAACTTGAAACTCCAAGTGGAACTATGTGAAAAATGGCCAAGAAGATGGGTCAAAATCCTGCCTAGATTAGGGCAAATTTCTTCTAAGTTAAAAGTTTTTGGTACCCTTGTTCCAAAAATCATAACTTGAGATGAAAGCTTCCTTTGAGAAAACTTTGTGAATAAAAGTTGTATACTTTGTGATGGACTACAACTTTCATGTTTCAAGTTTTGTTTGAATCCATTTTCATCTTGGTGAAAAAATGGGACAAAGGTAGGAAAAAATAAGAAAATTTCATAACTTAGAAAATTTCTAAGTTATGAAAATTTTCATTTTAAACCCTAATTTGCATTTTTGGGTTTCTTGATGAAAAAATTTCATAATTTGACATGTTTTGATGAAAAATGAATCTTGGCACTTTATTTTGACCAAAAAGTCAAAGTTTGACTTTTCAGCATACAGTCAAATTTTGATCAGTTGACTGAAAAATTCATCTGCCAATCCTATGCATTTGAGATCTTTTGAACTTGTTGAATGGGTCAAGAAAATGTCATTGGGTCCTTGAGTCCATATGTGATCTTGGTTTGCCATTGGTTAGGTCAAACAGACAAAAATTGCCTTTGTGCTGTCAAAACCCTAAAAATGACCATTTTGCCCTTTTGTTGATCTGATCAAATTTCTTGTGGAATTGTGATCCAAACTTGATCAAATGGTTCATATGAGTTCATAATGTTGATGTGGGTCAAATTTCATGAGGTTTGACTGTCAATTGGCTACAGTTGACTTTTTCCCCAATACAACTGATTTCTAGGTCAACTATCCAATTGACTGGGCAAAACTTTGAATCAAAGCCTGAAACTTGGTAAGGACAAACTTGTGAGTCCAACATGAAGTATGAAAGTCACTTTGGGAATTTCAGGTCAAAACATCCATGTGCAAACTCAAACCCTAATTTAGGTCAACAGTGCAAGGAGGGGTCTTGAACAGAACAAACCCTAGCTTGATCTTGAATTCCAAGAGTCTTGTGATGAGAAAGTTTTGATGAAATGAGAGGGAAAATTTTGGGGTACAACAGGTTTGTATGCAAAAAAATCCAAAATCAACAAGTAGCTTGACCTAATACAAAGACAAAAATGCATGAAAATCAAACACAATGCACACTTGCACCCCTAGGGTTACATCCACTTGTTGCCTTTTAAAAGGGCCATGTTATGCATGTTGAGTACTTTGGCAAAACAAAAACAAAACACAATATCATAGTCCCTCGATGACGCTTTCTTGGTTGCCTATACAAAAATGATCTAGTCCCTCAAAAAGTTGCTAAAGATACTTAACATAATTGCTATCTTGGTCTATACGATGACCTGCGCCTGTCCCGTTTAACATCCTAATACAAGGTTATTTACCAAATGCAATGGTAAAACAACACTGTAAAAAGGGTTAAAAACTTATAGGAAATATCTTTGAGTAAAATAGGGTAGATAACTCTTAGTTACTTGATCAAAACTTGCAAAACATCCTTGCTATTTTCAAAACACACCTCACAATATGATTTCAAAACATTTCCCAAATCAAACTTTCAAACATTGAAATATCTTTTCAAAAGACAAAAACACCTTTGTATACATTCAAACAAGAATCATTACAAAGGTTGCAACAACGATGGCCTCTTTTCAAAACATCTTTCAAAACCACACACAAAGCACCATTTCAAACAATTGAAAAGCAAAAGCAAGTGATCTAAACAAGTAACTAAGAGCCCATGGATAACCATGGATGAAAAGGGTGCTTGCACCTTCCCTTTTCATAATCTACTCCCCGAACCCAAGAAAACTCTCAAAGGTCTTTCCTGTGCTTTTTGACCTTTCCTTAGGATAAAATAAAAAGTCGGTGGCGACTCTTGCTAAACCGAAACATTTGCGAACACAAAACGCAAAATCCCAAGTCAGTTCTCCCACCGTATCACACACCCCTATGTACAATTGTGTATCCCCCACCCCCTAAATATTGTAATAGCGTAGGATTTTACATTTCCGCATTTTTTTTTGCTTTCAAATGTAAATGCTAGTAATTAGGATATGTATGGCAAGATAAAATCAATGAAATAGAAAATCCTAATTCAAGATAAAATCATGCATGCAATAAAACACACTTGCACACAAACACCCTTAAGGTACCTCTACTTGGTTGCCTAAACAAATGGCCATGGTATGCATGCTAGGTATCTTGGCAAAACAAAACAAAAGATCATAGTCCCTCGATGACGCTATCTCGATTGCCTATACAAAATGATCTAGTCCCTCAAAAATTTGCTAAGATACTTAGCACAATTGCTATCATGGTAAATACGATGACCCGCGCCTGTCCCGTTTAACATCCTAATACAAGGTTGTTTACCAAATACAATGGTAAAACAACACAATCAAAAGGGTTAAAAACGTATAGGAAATATCTTTGAGTAAAATAGGGTAGACAACTCTTAGTTACTTGATCAAAACTTGCAAAACATCCTTGTTATTTTCAAACACACCTCACAACACAATTTCAAAACATTTCCCAAAACAAACTTTCAAACTTTCAAACATTGAAACATCTTTTAAAAAGACAAATACACCCTTGTATACATTCAAACAAGAATCATTACAAAGGTTGCCACAACGATGGTCTCTTTTCAAAACATTTTCAAAACCACGCACAAAGCACCATTTCAAACAATTGAAAAGCAAATGCAAGTGATCTAAACAAATAACTAAGAGCCCGTGGAAAACCATGGATGAAAAGGGTGCTAGCACCTTCCCTTTTCATAATCTACCCCCCGAACCCAAGAAAACATCTCGAAGGTCTTTCCTGTGCTTTTTGACCTTTCCTTTGGATAAAATAAAAAGTCGGTGGCGACTCTTGCTAAACCGAAACATTTGCAAACACAAACGCAAAATCCCAAGTCAGTTCTCCCACCGTATCACAGGTTACTTCGAGGTGAAAGCCTGGATAGTAGGGCTTATGGAAAGGAACCTGGGTCGTAAGGTTACTTCGAGATGAAAGCCTGGATAGTAGGGCTTATGGGAAGGAACCTGGGTCGTAAGGTTACTTCGAGATGAAAGCCTGGATAGTAGGGCTTATGGGAAGGAACCTGGATAGTAGGGTTACTTCGAGGTGAAAGCCTGGATAGTAGGGTTACTTCGAGGTGAAAGCCTGGATAGTAGGGATTATGGGAAGGAACCTGGGTCGTAGGGTTAATTTGAGGTGAAAGCCTGGATAGTAGGGCTTATGGGAAGGAACCTGGGTCGTAGGGTTACTTCTAGATGAAATCCTGGATAGTAGGGCTTATGGTAAGGAACCTGGATAGTATGGTTACTTCGAGGTGAAAGCCTGGATAGTAGGGCTTATGGGAAGAAACCTGGGTCGTAGGGTTACTTCGAGGTGAAAGCCTGGATAGTAGGGCTTATGAGAAGGAACCCGGGTCGTAGGGTTACTTCGAGATGAAAGTCTGGATAGTAGGTATTATGGGAAGGAACCTGGATAGTAGGGTTACTTCGAGGTGAAACCATGGATAGTATGGCTTATGGGAAGGAAACTGGGTCGTAGGGTTACTTCGAGATGAAAGCCTAGATAGTAGGGCTTATGGGAAGGAACCTGGATAGTATGGTTAATTCGAGGTGAAAGCCTGTATAGTAGGGCTTATGGGAAGGAACCTGGATCGTAGGGTTAGTTCGAGATGAAAGCCTAGATAGTAGGTGTGATACGGTGGGAGAACTGACTTGAGGTTTGCGTTTGTTTTCGCACTTGTCCGGTTTAGCAAGAGTCGCCACCGACTTTTTATTTTATCCTAAGGAAAGGTTAAAAAGCACAGGAAAAACCTTTTGAGATGTTTCGTGGGTTCGGGGGGTAGATTATGAAAAGGGAAGGTATTAGCACCCTTTTCATCCATGGTTATCCATGGGCTCTTAGTTACTTGTTTTAGATCACTTGCCTTTGATTTTCAATTGCTTGAAATGGTGGTGTGTGTGTGTGTGTGTATTTGAAAATGTTTTGAAAAAAGATGCCTTGTCTAGGCAACCGTTGTAACAATTCTTTACTCGAATGTTTTACAAAGGTGTGTGTCTTTTCGAAAAGATGTTTCAATGTTTTTGGAAAGTTGTTTTGGAAGTTGTGTTTGTGGAGTGGATTTTGAAAAGTAGGCAAGTGTGTTTTGCAAGTTGGATCAAGTAACTAAGAGTTGTCTACCCCTAAATTTACTCAAAGGTTTTTCTCATGTTTTAACCCTTTTAACAGTATTGTTCCACCATTGTATTTGGTGGATAATCTTGTGTTAGGATGTTAACGGGACAGGCGCGGGTCATCGTATGGACCATGAATGCAATGGTGCCAAGTGTCTTTGGCAATTTTGCTTGAGGGGACTATGATCATTTCGTTTAGGCAACTTCGAAAGCGTCATCGAGGGACTATGATCATTTGATTTGTTTTGTTTTGCCAAAGAAACTCAACGTGCAAGCATGGCCCATTTTGGAAGGCAACAAGCGGGATTACCCTAGGGGTGCAAGTGTGAATGGTGTATTGATTGTCATGCATTTATCTTTGTATTAGGTTATCTAGCGGTTGATTTTATTTACATACAAAACCCTAGGTCTAAACATGGTATAATTGAAAGCGATAAATTGCAAGAATTTAAAGTCTACGCTATTACAAATAATTATCCGGGAGTGGGGGTACAAATATTTACAAATGGGGATGAGACTTATTAGGAGAGTAGTGTCCGAATATATTTACAACCAAATTGAATCGCAATTGCAATGTAAATGTATCAATGCATAAGAATAAAAGATAAGCAAAGGTATTGGTGTAAGTGTACGTGATTTATTTACAAGTGAGGTAATTATGTTAACTTAATGCAAATTTAAGTATTAATATTATTTTTATGTTTTGGTTAATGTTTTATAAACTTGTATAAGATTAATTAAACAAAAGTTTTAAAGAAAAAGTATTTAATCTTTTTGTGCTTTTTGTTAATATGTACAAACAAAAGGTTTTAAGAAAAGAAAAATATTTGAAGAAAATTAATATTTACGTATTTTAGTTTATATTTTTATGCATAAAAAAGACTTAATTAAAGAAAAGAAAAATGTTTTACGTTCTATTTTTTATGTATTTTCTATAAATGTTTTATACAAGGTTTTTAAACAAAAAGGTTTTAATTAAAAATATGTTTAAACTTAACAAAACCTAATATCTACATATTTTGAGTATAATAAAAAAAAGGTATGGTTAATAAAATTTAATGTAAAAATAAAATTAGTATATTAAGTTATTTAACAAAAAAGGATATGATGTGATAAAAAAAGAAGTATTAGTTAAAAAGTTAAAATGGGCTTAAAGGGATCTTGTTCTGGCCCAAATAAAACAAAAAGACTAAGACCAGGGGGGGTACGTGCCAGATTTATTGGGCTTAAGCGTGGATGGGGCAAACCGGCCAAGACGGGTTTCACAAATTTGTAAGGGTTTCAAGGTTTTGTTTCATTTGGAATTAGATTAGGGTTACAGTATGGCCTAGAACGGCGCTCGTCTTCTTCTCCGTCCTCCTCGCTTTCTCAAGCTAAGCACGGCCTACTGAAGCTCCCCAACCTTAAGCTACCAGGCGCCGCCTCTTCCTCCTCCTCTCCAAGGTCACACAGGCGGTGGTTATATAAGGTAATGGCTCTGTTTTAGGTCTTAACACGCTTTTATGTTTTCAAGCTTTGTGCATGTTATTAGCTCTTATGTCTTATGATTTTATGTGTTGTTGTTTGTTTGAGGCGCGTGAAAAGAAAGAGGATGAGATACTACCTTTGGCTTTTGGAGATGGAGGCGAGGTGGACTGGAGGCGCCTAGGGTGGCCGAAGACGGAGGGAGCGATGCTGAGCTAGCTCTGGAAATATGGTACCTTTATCTTTGTTTTTTTGGTTTGATGATGAAGGTGCTTTTCTGAAAACCTAGTTCATTCGTTCCTGAACACTTCTTTTCCTCTTCCATTGTTTGCTTGCTGAGATGCTTGATATGTTTGCTTGCTTCGCTTTTGAATTGCTTGCTTGCTTTGATATTGATTTTGGAGTATTGCTTTTGTTGGTTACTGGCCCAATGATGAGGTTACTCTGAGGGCTTTGGCTTTGAAAGGCTTGAGACAAGCTTGGCTTTTAGGATTTGGTTGGAAATTGCTGGTTTGAATAAGGCTTATACAGGTTGAAGCTTTTTCTGGTTTGATGGTTGTTTGAAGTTCTTGTTTGCATCAGTTTGTGTGGCTTTGGTATGTTTGGATTTTGAGGTGGTTTGGTTGAAGTTTGTGGCTTGCTGTCTTGAAACAGGTTACAGGCTTATGTTTATGCAGGATGTTTAGGCTTCTGTTTGAGGCTTATGCTGTTAGCTTTTGCTTGACACAGGTTTGTCTGGTTTAGGCTCGGTGTATTCTGCTTGTTTTTGACAGGGCTTAGAGGCTTGGAACTTTAGGCTTCAGGCTGGTTATGCAAGCTGGCATGTGTTTACTTGCTTGACAGTTTTGAGGCTCTTGAAACTGTATGGGCTTTTTGGCTTGTATGCTTCTGGTTTTGAATCACAGGTTTGAAGGGTTGAACTAGTTTTGGAGGCAGGCTCCTGCTTGTGTTCTATATCAGTTTGTGTTCTTTTTTTGTTATGTGTTTTCTGCATCCTCTTTCTTGTTCTGATATGTTTGCCTTATATCTTTTTCTTTCCAAGCCTCAAGCCTGCTGTAAGCCTTTCTTTCCTCTCTCTTTCTCTTCTCTCTCCATAGATAAAAAGCATATAATATTGCTTAAATTTGTACTTGCTCTGAAAAAGTAACTGGCCTTGAAAATGATGTAACTTGAAATGTTTGCTTGCATTATGGTTTAGCTCTGCATATCTCTTTTCCAGATTTCCTGCATACTGTGTACTTGGTTGACAGCTTTGACATCTCTTTTGGACAGTTCTGCACTTGGTTGGCATCTTTGGCTTAGTTTGGTTCAATTTGCCTTTGTACATCAGTTTGCCTTTTGGAATTTGTACTTGGTTTGGAATTTTTGAAATGGGCAATTTATTCTTTTGGCATATTATTTGGTTGACAATTTATACAGTATGTTTGATATTTTGAATTATATGTTGCCTTGTATATTTTTACATGCTTGAAACATTTTCTATCCTTCTCTGTGAACCAAGAATTTTCTTGTGATTTACAGAGAGGGTGAATAACTGATTCCGGCCAGTTACTTTTAATGATGAACTTTAAATTAATTGTCTGCTTTTTTCTTAATTCATCTGCATTTGACTTTTTCCCTTTCTTTGTTTTTGCAGATGAAAATCAATTGAGCAATGGAGGAGTAGCAGTAGAAGATGAAGATTTCAAGACATTTAGGACATAGCTTTATTTCAATTTTAATCATTTGTAATAATATTAATGTAAATAAGTGTAAATAAATTTACAGTATTTAAATAATATCTGTAACAAACAATTCAAAAATGAATAAACATCCTTTTTTATCAGTTAATTCTTCTTTCAATTCACTGTCCATTTAATTATTTGAGTTTCTTAAATTAAAATAACTGGAAGTAAATCCAATCATTCTGACTTAGAAAAAATAATTAATAAACACTATGGTCTTGCCATTTAGCATGAATCAATAATAAACCTGGCGCTCCAATTAAACAATGCACAGTTAATCAAACCAACATCCACATGCTTATCTCTTTACTGATTAAATCAAACACTGCAAATTCTCAATTCAAGTACCTCAGCTTTTATCCCATCTCAAATCAAATGCCTTAGCCTTTATCCCAGATGTTTAGACAGAAATTTTGAACCAATGTCAAAACAGTGTAACAACCAATTAAAACATTGTGGATTCAAACTTCTTCTGAAACTGCGCGCGCAAAACCCTGATTCTTGATTCAATGTCAAAGAAGAGCCTGCCTGATCAAACTTTTGAGCCAAACTCAAACAAACCCTAATGATTTGCTTGAACTGTTCCAGAGTCCATGAAAACCCTAATTTGGCTAGACTGACAAGAAAAATTTTGTTTGACTGATTCTTGAGCCAATCTGAAAAATCAGGAAAAGCCTGAAGCTGTGATTTCTTGTGGAAAAATAGGAGGGAAAATTTTGGGGTACAACAGTTGCCCCTGTTCAATCTTTTTGAACCTGAAGAGTTAGATTGGCATATTGCCTTTCGCGACTCGAGGGTAAAAGGAGATTGGACACTAGAGTGCCCAAAAAATTTGCACTCGGTGATGTGACAGTAGAGGGAATGGGCTTAAAGATGCCATTTGGTGATGGGCTTAGAGATGCCATCTGGAGATGTGACAGAATCTTGTCGGGGGATGGGCTTAGAGATGCCATCTGGAAATTGTTGGTAGGAGAATGGGCTTAAAGATGCCATCTGGAAATGTTGGTAGGAGGATGGGCTTAGAGATGCCATCTGGAAATGTTTGTTGAACTGTATGTCATTGGTGACTGGATGAGTATCAGAAAGGTATCCATGTTTTGGAACATCTCTGAACTGGGGGTCTGAATAAGCAATAGATTGACATCTGTATCTGGAAGCATCCGTAAACTGTTTTCAGAAGTCTGGAAGTTGAATAAGCAATAGATTAGCATCTGTTGTTGGGAAGCGTCTGTAAACTGTTTTCAAAAAGTTGAGTCTGAACAAGCGATAGATTAACATCCGTTGTTGGGAAGAATCCGTGAACTGTTTTCAGAAGTCTTGAAGTTGAATAAGCAATACAGCAGCATCCGTTGTTGGGAAGCGTCCGTAAACTGTTTTCAAAAGTTGGGTCTGAACAAGCGATAGATTAACATCCGTTGTTGGGAATAATCCGTAAACTGTTTTAAGAGGTTGAAGAATCTGAACAAGCGATAGGTTAACATCCGTTACTGGAGAACCCGTGAACTATTTTCAGAAATCTTGACGTTGAATAAGCAATAGAGCAGCATCCGTTGTTGGGAAGCGTCCGTAAACTGTTTTCAAAAGTTGGGTCTGAACAAGCGATAGATTAACATCCGTTGTTGGGAATAATCCGTAAACTGTTTTCAGAGGTTGAAGAATCTGAACAAGCGATAGGTTAACATCCGTTACTGGAGAACCCGTGAACTGTTTTCAGAAGTCTTGACGTTGAATAAGCAATAAAGCAGCATCCGTTGTTGGGAAGCGTCCGTAAACTGTTTTCAAAAGTTGGGTCTGAACAAGTGATAGATTAACATCCGTTGTTGGGAAGAATCCGTAAACTGTTTTCAGAGGTTGAAGTGGAGAAGGAACCGGTGTAGGGTTTCCTGATGATGAGTTCGTGTAAAACTGCATCTGAATGAATCTGGAATAAGTATCAGAATGTCGCCATGTCTGGGTCATATCTGAACTATTTCTAGAAAGAATCTGGAATAAGTATCAGAATGTCGCCATGCCTGGGTCACATCTGAACTATTTTTAGAAAGAACCTCGGAAGATGATGATCTTTGTCTGCTGACTGATCTTTCCTGAAAAGGTAAAGAGTTAGTTGTATGCAATGTCATGATGCATGATGCAATGTATGTTATATCAATGTTTATGATATGAATGTGATGAATGCGCATGTAAGCTGATGAGCTGTCTTGCTGAGGATTAGATGAATCCTGGATGGATGGAGATAACAGAATCTTGACTGCTGCCGGGGGAAGTAATTCCTTGACTGCTGCAGAGGAGGGCAAGAATCTTTTGATCGTTGAAGATGAGAAGTCCTGGGACCACTATTGGGGGATCAGGAGCTTGGGTTGTATGCCAATCTACTGGGGATTCCTGTCTTGAGGGGATCTTCACTGGAGAATATTCAAATATTCTGTGAGGAACTGAGAATGAGAGTCTTCATTCTGCTTGGGGATTGATAGTTGGAAGTTTTAGCTCCGTTGGGGATTGCAAGAATCTTTTGATTGCTGCAGGCATAGATCTGGGATCCTGTGTAAGGTTTCTTGATGATGAGTCCGTGTAAAACTACATCTTGGATTGGAGAAGGAACCGGTGTAGGGTTTCCTGATGATGAGTTCGTGTAAAACTGCATCGGGTTTGAGAAGGAACCGGTGTAGGGTTTCTTGATGATAAGGTGATGAGAATCTTCATTCTGTTAACGGTCAGAAACTGGGAGTATACCAATCTTCTGAGGTTTTAAGGATGAGAGTCTTCACTCTTGAGTGTCAGAAATTAGGAGTATACCAATCTTCTGAGATGATGAGAATCTTCATGCTGTTAACGGTCAGAAACTGGGAGTATACCAATCTTCTGAGGTTTTAAGGATGAGAGTCTTCATGCTTGAGAGAAACAGATTTTTAGGAGCTTGAATTGTCCGTTATTCTGTTGGTGGTCAGAAATTGGGAGTATACCAATCTTCTGGGGTGATGAGAATCTTCATGCTGTTAACGGTCAGAAACTGGGAGTATACCAATCTTCTGAGGTTTTAAGGATGAGAGTATTCACTCTTGAGTGTCAGAAATTGGGAGTATACCAATCTTCTGAGTTGATGAGAATCTTCATGCTGTTAACGGTCAGAAACTGGAAGTATACCAATCTTCTGAGGTTTTAAGGATGAGAGTCTTCATTCTTGAGGGTTAACTGTTATCTGGTCGTAATCCAGGCTTCACAGAAATTTGTATTGCTATATGGTCGTGGTCCATGCTTCACAATAGCTTGCTAAGCTGTTATCCGGTCAAATTCGGGCTTCACGGCTTGGGCGAAAGATATACCACTATCTGGTCGACTCCAGGCTTCGTAGTATTCTTGACTGCTATCTGGTCGTAATCCAGGCTTTACAAAAACTTGTATTGCTATCTGGTCGTAGTCCAGGCTTCACAATAGTTAGTTGGGGATTTAAACTATTATCTGGTCGAATCCGGGTTTCATAGCTTGCTCTGAGGGGAATACCACTATCTGGTCGCAATCCAGGCTATGCGGTAGTCTGACACTGTTATCCGGTCGTAGTCCAGTCTTCACAATGTGCTGTAGAGATCAAGATACTATCAGATCAAATTCGGGCTTCGTAACTTGAATTCAGGAGAATTTGATCTTTGACGACCGTAACTTCCGATAGGTGATGAAGGAATCTTTGATGTTGATCGTAACTTCCAGCAGGTGATGAAGGAATCTTTGATGTTGATCGTAACTTCCAGCAGGTGATGAAGGAAATTTTGAACAACCTTGAGTTTGACATTTGAATGCCCCAAGTGATGGTGAGGGAGACTTGCCCCAGGTTAATCTGCAAATTGAGAGATTTCTTGAAATCTTGACTGGACTGCCCCAGGTTAACTGGATAGTCACATGTCATGCCCCTTTGTTGATAGGAGATTTGTCAATGGAAGTGTCATCCTTTTTGAATTGATTTTATTCACTGAGAGAGCTTTCGTTCATCGGATATTCATTGTATGAATTTCTCCGCTCTCAAACAAATAGCCACATGCAAACAAGGATATTCAAGTAATGCAAAGTTTATGTTTGTCTCGAAGTTTTGAAAAATGCGTTTTTTAGCAGAAAACTTTTTTATAAGACAAAATCAACACAAGATTTAGAGCAAAGCCTTACAGGAGTCAGGATACCTTTTGTAACAGTATGCTTTCGAGCTAACCCATGATTCAATTAGGACTTTTGAAGGGTTGTAACGTGGCTTGGTTCACGGTTTAAGAAACAAAGGATAAAGGCTCAAAGTATATTTGTACCCACCCGCTCTTCGTGATGTTCTTCAATCCTAAGCTCAGTTAATTGTTCTTCGAACTCTATTCGAATTTGGAACGACTTTTTAGGTGATGGTTCATCAGTTGAATTTTGGAAAACAATCATCATCCCCTTTTTTTCTTTTGCAACATTTTTCATGTTGTTGAGGATTTATAATGACCTCTTTCTTTTGTTATCCCTAACTTTTGCCTGACTGTTCCTGTTTTCGAGATTACAGTCAGCGGGATGCCCCAGCTTTCTTAAGCCTCCTTTATAGGTTTTGGCTCAGTGGGCTTTTATTTTTTTGAGAGATTGACTGCCTATGTGATAGGGAACCATCACTGTCTTTTGATTCCAAAGGAATGCTTTTCTCTTTTTGATGTCGTTCCTTGTATTACGAACTGAGAGTTTGCGACTTTAATGCGCACCTTTTTGAATTAACTGAGAGACTACCCTGCCCCAGGTTTAAATCAAAGGTTTCGATTTGTTTAGAACAGAAAACTCCTACTTCTTTGGCTCGAAGGGGTTGACTAGGGATTATCTTCCTCATAACTCCAGTGTTTGGGAATTGAAAGAAATGCCTGTACATCATCAGCATGGTCTGTTCAAAAGCATATTGTATGAGATTATGGTGTTGTTTCGTCATCCTCCCTCTAAAGGCTTGCAGCTTTTATCAAGAGCTAAATATCATAAAGAAAGCATAAGAGTAGTGAAAACGAATGGATGAATTCAAGACAAACATATGCAATGCATTAACGAAACAGAGTTTGACATTAATAGATAAATTGTTTGAATAACAAAGAGATTACAACTTGGAAATTCAAATGAAACAAAAGTCTCTCAGTTTGAGCTTTGTCAATTCAGGTGGAGAAACCCTTAACGGAAGATTTTCATCTCGCCATCGGGCATGAATTCCAGCACTCCTTCGTCAATCAAGTCTTGGATCTTGTTCTTCAGGGTCCAACAGTTGTCAGTGTCATGTCCAGGACCATGGGAGTGGTATGCACACCTTTCATTGGGGCGATAGGTAGGAGCAGAGGTGTTGGGATTTCGGGGAGGATCCTTTAAAGTAAGCAGGTTGACCTCCAACAGGCGTTTCAGTATGAAGGATGATGGTATCTCAGTCTCGGAGAAATGTCTTCCAGGTACATTTCGCTTGCGCCGATTACCCTGTTGATGCTGGCGAGGTTGTTGGTGGGCTTGTGAACCTGAAGCAAGTTGAGGAGCTTTTCCCTTGTCTTCTTGTCTCAAAGGGGGTTGAATGATGACTTGATCTTCCACCCTAGTTGTCTGCCCTACTTGGTTATCTCGAAGCAGTTTGTTGACGAGAGCCCTAAGCTCTTCTTGTCCTGGCGCCAGATTTTGGATAAGAGCCATCTGACTCGCCAGTTGATCCTTCAGTATGGCTACCTCAATTCATGGCCCTAACAAGTTGTCTCTATCGTCTTCAGGAATTCCCATGATCATGTCCCTGGTGAGGAGCGCCTTGACCTCTTCTAGTCCCTTGGATAGGTTCAAGAACATCTCTTGAAGTTGAGCGTTTTGATCCTGGATATCCTTGACAGTCCTCTCTAGAGCCATCTCTACTGAAATAAACAGTAGGAGAGTAAGGAAATCTGAAAAGGAAAAAATTGTCATGATGCAATGCATGATATGCAGATGCATGTTTTCAAGGATCTCTTGGGGTAAACACCAGAGAATGTTAGAGGTTGAACTTTGATCTTTGATTGGAGAACTTTGCGCCGGTGGATGTCTTTCCACAAGAATCAAGCTCACCATGTCAAGTGGGTTATAGCCCCTGATTCAAGTTGTTACACTTGATCTTTGATGGCATTTGTTTAGAGGAGAAACCTCTGGCTTCTTGGTAGACGTCTGGTTCAATGTAACCCTGCATCAAAAGAACCCTCGAGATCCTTGAAATGGTTATTGAAAATGCTATGGTATGATGTCATGATGTTATGTACATGTATGCAAAAGAAAGTGAGTGTATATACAGGTAATCATATTCACACAAAGAAAACAAGTCTTTAGGTTTAGGCTTGCATGGGGTTTGTAGGTAAGTACCCTCTTGAAGTTAGTTGGCTCATCCCGTCCTAAAATAGGAACCGGGTTCTAAGGAGCTCAATATCACTGGATTATTTTCTGTGTTCATTGTTTTGGTTTAGCCACTTAACTGGCGACCAAAATATTCCAAGAAAACAACCCTCAATGAGTGTAGTATCGAGTATCTACCAACTTCGGACTGCACCAAAGTCGGTCATCTCACTACCCCTAAAAGGATAATATGGTCAATTAAGGTTCTAAGAGTTCGTTAGTGCTTCACGACATCACTCAGCGGCCCCGTACTCTCCTTGATTGAACTCAAGGGTTACCGGTACTCACAAATATGTCACACTAACATAGCTTACTGCTTCAACCATGTCGGTATACCCCGCACAGTTCCCTCACAGTTTTATTGCTATTTACCTAAAAAGGTGCCCCCAAATCCGGGTGTAGGATTTACAACAAACCCAAACAAGGACCCAAAAAGTAAAGCAATCAAGGCAATCAAAGCAAGAATGTAAAGGTGATCTAAACCCTAAGGTAACCCCACTTTTGAATTAATTCCCCAGCAGAGTCGCCAGTTCTGTGATACGGTGGGAGAACTGACTTGAGGTTTGTGTTTGTTTTCGCACTTGTTCGGTTTAGCAAGAGTCGCCACCGACTTTTTATTTTATCCTAAGGAAAGGTTAAAAAGCACAGGAAAAACCTTTTGAGATGTTTCGTGGGTTCGGGGGGTAGATTATGAAAAGGGAAGGTATTAGAACCCTTTTCATCCATGGTTATCCATGGGCTCTTAGTTACTTGTTTTAGATCACTTGCCTTTGATTTTTAATTGCTTGAAATGGTGGTGTGTGTGTGTATTTGAAAATGTTTTGAAAAAAGATGCCTTGTCTAGGCAACCGTTGTAACAATTCTTTACTCGAATGTTTTACAAAGGTGTGTGTCTTTTTGAAAAGATGTTTCAATGTTTTTGGAAAGTTGTTTTGGAAGTTGTGTTTGTGGAGTGGATTTTGAAAAGTAGGCAGGTGTGTTTTGCAAGTTGGATCAATTAACTAAGAGTTGTCTACCCCTAAATTTACTCAAAGTTTTTTCTCATGTTTTAACCCTTTTAACAGTATTGTTCCACCATTGTATTTGGTGGATAATCTTGTGTTAGGATGTTAGCGGGATAGGCGCGGGTCATCGTATGGACCATGAATGCAATGGTGCCAAGTGTCTTTGACAATTTTGCTTGAGGGTACTATGATCATTTCGTTTAGGCAACTTCGAAAGCGTCATCGAGGGACTATGATCATTTGATTTGTTTTGTTTTGCCAAAGAAACTCAACGTGCAAGCATGGCCCATTTTGGAAGGCAACAAGCGGGATTACCCTAGGGGTGCAAGTGTGAATGGTGTATTGATTGTCATGCATTTATCTTTGTATTAGGTTATCTAACGGTTGATTTTATTTACATACAAAACCCTAGGTCTAAACATGGTATAATTGAAAGCGATAAATTGCAAGAATTTAAAGTCTACGCTATTACAAATAATTATCTGGGAGTGGGGGTACAAATATTTACAAATGGGGATGAGACTTATTAGGAGAGTAGTGTCCGAATATATTTACAACCAAATTGAATCGCAATTGCAATGTAAATGTATCAATGCATAAGAATAAAAGATAAGCAAAGGTATTGGTGTAAGTGTACGTGATTTATTTACAAGTGAGGAAATTATGTTAACTTAATGCAAATTTAAGTATTAATATTATTTTTATGTTTTGGTTAATGTTTTATAAACTTGTATAAGATTAATTAAACAAAAGTTTTAAAGAAAAAGTATTTAATCTTTTTGTGCTTTTTGTTAATATGTACAAACAAAAGGTTTTAAGAAAAGAAAAACATTTGAAGAAAATTAATATTTACGTATTTTAGTTTATATTTTTATGCATAAAAAAGACTTAATTAAAGAAAAGAAAAATGTTTTACGTTCTATTTTTTATGTATTTTCTATAAATGTTTTATACAAGGTTTTTAAACAAAAAGGTTTTAATTAAAAAGATGTTTAAACTTAACAACACCTAATATTTACATATTTTGAGTATAATAAAAAAAAGGTATGGTTAATAAAATTTAATGTAAAAATAAAATTAGTATATTAAGTTATTTAACAAAAAAGGATATGATGTGATAAAAAAAAGAAGTATTAGTTAAAAAGTTAAAATGGGCTTAAGGGGATCTTGTTCTGGCCCAAATAAAACAAAAAGACTAAGACCAGGGGGGGTACGTTCCAGATTTATTGGGCTTAAGCGTGGATGGGGCAAACCGGCCCAGACGGGTTTCACAAATTTGTAAGGGTTTCAAGGTTTTGTTTCATTTGGAATTAGATTAGGGTTACAGTATGGCCTAGAACAGCGCTCATCTTCTTCTCCGTCCTCCTCGCTTTCTCAAGCCAAGCACGGCCTACTGACGCTCCCCAACCTTAAGCTACCAGGCGCCGCCTCTTCCTCCTCCTCTCCAAGGTCACGCAGGCGGTGGTTATATAAGGTAATGGCTCTGTTTTAGGTCTTAACACGCTTTTAGGTTTTCAAGCTTTGTGCATGTTATTAGCTCTTATGTCTTCTGATTTTATGTGTTGTTGTTTGTTTGAGGCGCGTGAAAAGAAAGAGGATGAGATACTACCTTTGGCTTTTGGAGATGGAGGCGAGGTGGACTGGAGGCACCTAGGGTGGCCGGAGACGGAGGGAGCGATGCTGAGCTAGCTCTGGAAATCTGGTACCTTTATCTTTGTTTTTTTTGTTTGATGATGAAGGTGCTTTTCTGAAAACCTAGTTCATTCGTTCCTGAACACTTCTTTTCCTCTTCCACTGTTTTCTTGTTGAGATGCTTGATATGTTTGCTTGCTTCGCTTTTGAATGGCTTGCTTGCTTTGATATTGATTTTGGAGTATTGCTTTTGTTGGTTACTGGCCCAATGATAAGGTTACTCTGAGGGCTTTGGCTTTGAAAGGATTAAGACAAGCTTGGCTTTTAGGCTTTGGTTGGAAATTGCTGGTTTGAATAAGGCTTATGCAGGTTGAAGCTTTTTCTGGTTTGATGGTTGTTTGAAGTTCTTGTTTGCATCAGTTTGTGTGGCTTTGGTATGTTTGGATTTTGAGGTGGTTTGGTTGAAGTTTGTGGCTTGCTGTCTTGAAACAGGATACAGGCTTATGTTTATGCAGGATGTTTAGGCTTCTGTTTGAGACTTATGCTGTTAGCTTTTGCTTGACACAGGTTTGTCTGGTTTAGGCTCGATGTCTGCTTGTTTTTGACAGGGCTTAGAGGCTTGGAACTTTAGGCTTCAGGCTGGTTATGCAAGTTGGCATGTGTTTACTTGCTTGACAGTTTTGAGGCTCTTGAAACTGTATGGTCTTTTTGGCTTGTATGCTTCTGGTTTTGAATCACAGGTTTGAAGGGTTGAACTAGTTTTAGAGGCAGGCTCCTGCTTGTGTTCTATATCAGTTTGTTTTCTTTTTTTGTTATGTGTTTTCTGCCTCCTCTTTCTTGTTCTGATATGTTTGCCTTATATCTTTTTCTTTCCAAGCCTCAAGCCTGCTGTAAGCCTTTCTCTCCTCTCTCTTTCTCTTCTCTCTCCATAGATAAAAAGCATATAATATTGCTTAAATCTGTACTTGCTCTGAAAAAGTAACTGGCCTTGAAAATGATGTAACTTGAAATGTTTGCTTGCATTATGGTTTAGCTCTGCATATCTCTTTTCCAGATTTCCTGCATACTGTGTACTTGGTTGACAGCTTTGACATCTCTTTTGGACAGTTCTGCACTTGGTTGGAATCTTTGGCTTAGTTTGGTTCAGTTTGCCTTTGTACATCAGTTTGCCTTTTGGACTTTGTACTTGGTTTGGAATTTTTGAAATGGGAAATTTGTTCTTTTGGCATATTCTTTGGTTGACAATTTATGCAGTATGTTTGATATTTTGAATTATATGCTGCCTTGTATATTTTTACATGCTTGCAACATTTTCTATCCTTCTCTGTGAACCAAGAATTTTCTTGTGATTTGCAGAGAGGGTGAATAACTGATTCCGGCCAGTTACTTTTAATGATGAACTTTAAATTAACTGTCTGCTTTTTTCTTAATTCATCTGCATTTGACTTTTTCCCTTTCTTTGTTTTTGCAGATGAAAATCAATTGAGCAATGGAGGAGTAGCAGTAGAAGATGAAGATTTCAAGACATTTAGGACATAGCTTTATTTCAATTTTAATCATTTGTAATAATATTAATGTAAATAATTGTAAATAAATTTACAGTATTTAAATAATATCTGTAACAAATAATTCAAAAATGAATAAACATCATTTTTTATCAGTTAATTCTTCTTTCAATTCACTGTCCATTTAATTATTTGAGTTTCTTAAATTAAAATAACTGGAAGTAAATCCAATCATTCTGACTTAGAAAAAATAATTAATAAACACTATGGTCTTGCCATTTAGCATGAATCAATAATAAACCCGGCGCTCCAATTAAACAATGCACAGTTAATCAAACCAACATCCACATGCTTATCTCTTTACTGATTAAATCAAACACTGCAAATTCTCAATTCAAGTACCTCAGCTTTTCTCCCATCTCAAATCAAATGCCTTAGCCTTTATCCCAGATGTTTAGACAAAAATTTTGAACCAATGTCAAAACAGTGTAACAACCAATTAAAACACTGTGGATTCAAACTTCTTTTGAAACTACGCGCGCAAAACCCTGATTCTTGATTCAATGTCAAAGAAGCGCCTGCCTGATCAAACTTTTGAGCCAAACTCAAACAAACCCTAATGATTTGCTTGAACTGTTCCAGAGTCCATGAAAACCCTAATTTGGCTAGACTGACAAGAAAATTTCTGTTTGACTGATTCTTGAGCCAATCTGAAAAATCAAGAAAAGCCTGAAGCTGTGATATCTTGTGGAAAAATAGGAGGGCAAATTTTGGGGTACAACAGTAGGGCTTATGGGAACGAACCTGGATAGTAGGGTTACTTCGAGGTGAAAGCCTGTATAGTAGGGCTTATGGGAAGGAACCTGGGTTGTAGGGTTACTTCGAGGTGAAAGCCTGGATAGTAGGGCTTATGGGAAGGAATTGGGTCGTAGGGTTCCTTCGAGATGAAAGCCTGGATAGTAGGGCTTATGGGAAGGAACCTAGATAGTAGGGTTACTTCGAGGTGAAAGCCTGGATAGTAGGGCTTATGGTAAGGAACCTGGGCCGTAGGGTTACTTCGTGATGAGTTTGGGTAAAACTACATCTGAACCGGGAAGGAACCTGGGTAAGGTTGCTTCGTTTAATCAAGTGGGCTAGTTGACCCGTTTGGTTTCGGGAACTAATTTTCCATTAGTTGTCTGCAGATATGACATGTATAACTGTTGGGACTATTGATGATAATTGTCTTTCCTGAAAAGATAACAAGGTTAATTATATGCGATGCATGAAATGCATTATGGGATGATGTTCCCAAAATAAATGAGACTGTGTTGTATGCGATATGTATGCACATGTCATGATGCCTGAACACAAGTGTGATCGGTGGATCTAGAACTGACTGTTTAACGCTGGTTCGCGAAATGTCGCGGTAAGCAAGAGTCGCCACCGTCTTTTATTTTCTCCAAATGGAAAGGACAAAAGCACAGAAAAATTCCTTATAGAGATTGCTTCTCGGTTCGGGAGGTAGATTTATAGAAAGGGAAGGTGTTAGCACCCTTTCTATCCATGGTTATCCATGGGCTCTTAGATACTTGCTCATTGTGTTGTCAAAATTGTTTGTTTGCTTTTCAACTGTGGGTTTTAAAAAAGTTTCTTTGAAAATTTCAGTTCGACTCTTGTATCAGTCCTCAAGAGTGTTTGAAAAGTTGCTTTCGAAAGCTTTTTGAAAAGTGTCGGTGTGAAAAGAAGTTTTTGATTTTTGTTTTGAAATTAGAGCAAGTATCTAGAGTTCTCTACCTACCCTAAGGAATTCGTCTGTGTAAATGTCCTTAAAGTAGTGCCATCCCACCATTGAGAGGTAGGTAGCACCACCGTTGGAGGTGTTCGGGTCAATTCGAGGGTTCGGGACATGGTGATCACTAGAGCAATAGGAAGACACCTTAGAAGCTACCCTCATGCCATGTTCATGGACATGAGGACTTACTAAAACATCCTCTACTCGACGACCACCTTTCGAGGGGCAAGGCAACAGTGAGGCGTACCCTAGGGGTGGTGTGTGATTTGTGTGTCATGTTCATTTATGTTTATCTTGTTCATGCGTTGGTGGTCTACACGTTGCTTTTATTTTAGCATTCATTCTTTCATGCAAGTTATTAACAGTTTAAAAGATGCGGAATTAAAAGTCCTACGCTATTACAAAGGCGCGGGTCTACATCGCCAAATTAATCCAAGACCCAATTTGAAATAAAATAAAAATGCGGAAAGATAAATGTCTAATTAATCTATTACACGGCTTTGGGGCAATTACATTATATTCACAAAAAAGAAATAAAAATAAAATGCGAGAAGAAGTAAAGTCGGGAATGCGAGGGCGTTGGACCCTTTTAAGGAAATTAAATTACAATTAATAAATTAATTAAGTTAAATGAGAAAAGGAAATTATTTTTGAGTTTTTTGTATTTATGGATTTTAATAAGAAAATTAAATGGAATTAAAAAGAAAAGTTAATTAACCCTAATTCTAAATTGTTTTTTTATTTATTAAGAAAATGTTTAAATTAGACCTAGTTTAAATTAATTATTTACATGGCAATTTATTTATAAAAAATAATTAATATTTAATAATGATAAAAGAAAAGAAAAAGAATAAAAGTATTTAGAACCCTAATTCTACCTTTTTTAGTTTATTAAAAAAAACTTTAAAATTAAATCTAGAATTAAAACTAAATTAATTAATAAAACTTATTTACAAAACTATTAAATAAAATATTTTTGTTTTTGTCTTTCTGATTTTTTTTGTATTTTTTTTTATGTTATAAAAAGGTTAATTTAAAGAATTAAAATAAAACTAAATAATGTAATTAAAATAAATAAGAGGAAAAAATAAAAAGAGAAAAAAAATGCAAACCAATGGGGGGTGTTGACCCCAATTTAGGAGGTAAATTGCCAGCAATCTGGCCCATTTATTGGAGGCCTCTTTTGACTTTTCTGGCCACGTGCATATGCGTTGACTGGGGTGTTCCCTGGACCTCCCATTCTGACTTTCAGATTCATCTTCCAGGACATTTGGCAAGCTTTGGCATTGGGTGTATGGTGAACCCCTGGAATGCACGCTGCGTAGGAACATGGAAAACAAAATAATATGAGAAAGGGAGGGGACCTGGGAATCGAACCCAGGTCCCAAGACTTACAAAACACACATCCAGCCATCTGAGCTAGCACGTTTATTCGTATGCAATATAATAAGAAAATATAATATGGGAAAACATCCACTACGCTGATAAACGCGCCAAACATTCAAACGCACCAACCGCTGGCTTACACCTCATCTTCTTCTCCACTCGTTTGCTTTAGCCTGGAAAAAAAAATGGATAGCGGGGGTTTTAAACCCCCACTAAATGAAGAACATGATAATAGCGATTAGCGTATGGTGGCTCATAAATTGAGCGCGACTAGTGTAATCAATTCGTATGAAGGTCGTGAGTTCAGTGGTCCAGGTCTTGTTGGCCAATTTTTCCCCAAGCGCAAAGCCCTAATTTTGCAGCTTTGAAAACCTAACAAGCTCCAATGGTAACTTTGCATATAGGCTATGAAAACTCAATTAAACAATATCAATAGACTCAGAAGGTCCATGTTAGTATAAAACAACAATCAAAGTGTATGAAAAATGTCCAGAAATTCAGATACGATTATGCATAAAGTATGAGAAATTTTGACTTTGTTATACCACTTCTTGATGCGTGGGGACTGGAAAATAATGCAGAAAGCTTCCTTGATGCCTTGGCAAGCTATTGGAATTCTTATTTCGCTTTGAATTGTCCTCTAATGCAGTTTTCAGTTTTGACTTTTTCACAAAAAATTGCAAAGTGTGTATGAGTTTTTAGGCGCAGCTTGGAGGTCCTTGTGACTAGGGTTATCATCTGCTTATGTATGCCAATGGATTAGGGTAGAAATTTGAGTCAAAAAGCCTTTGCATTGATGTATCAAATATTTGATTTTCAATGAATATTTTTTCAATCTTTTTCATGTCTTTTGATACCAATCATGGCCAAATCTTTCCTTTTTTGATGTGCACGAGATCTTGAGGTTTTGATGAGTGATTATACTGCATAAAAAGATTCAAACACATTTGTTTAGTATTTTTGTCATATTTTATTTAATTTAAATGAATTAATGGTGATAAAAATTCAAATAAATAATAAAAAAATGATGAAATAAATCCCCTTTGGGTCAAATGGGTCGTGCATAGCTTTTGGATGATGATTCTTGGAAGAATTTGTGGCCCATTAGCAATTTTGAGGCATTTGAAGTAAAGTTGACTTTTCAAAATTCCCAAAAATTTCCCAACTTCCACAAGGCATATCTTGCTCAATTTTTATTCTTTGATCATGTTCTTGGACATTTTGGAAAGGTCTTGAAGTCCTCTAACCAATTCCTTTGGTCCCATGTCATTTTGATTTACCAATCTCAAGTTATGGTCTTTGACTTAAAGTGCCTTTTTGTTGACTTTTGAAAATGACCTATAATGTTGAGATTGATAACTTTTTGTGAGAGCATTTCTTGGACTTGAAGTGTGAAGAGGAGTTGTAGGAAATTTCTTTCTCTTAAAAATGAGCTTTGGATGAAATTTTTCTGATGAACCATGTGGAAGTTATGCCTTGGTCAAGTTACAGTTGACTTTTTCAACTGTCCAAATATGGCAACTTTTGCATCTTGAGACCTTTTGAGCCATGCCTTGAAAATCATGATCAAGAATTGATCAAATGATGTTTGTGGCTTCAAAATGAGATGTTGACCAAAAATTTGAACTTTTGACTGTCAAATGACCATTTTGCCCCTACAGTTGACTGTTGAGCAATTAGGGTTTTTGACTGTGCAATTTTGTGCTATAAGTCTTGAAACTTGACATATGGATGCTTGACCATGTTTGTAGGTATGTGGGACTTGATTGGACCCTTGGAAACTTCAATTTCTTTGTCAGAACCAAAACCCTAGTTTTTGACTGTTAGGAGGCCATTGGACTGTGCAACCCTTGGGAGATTTTGAAGCATGCTCTTGGCAAATCTTGAAGAATATGGGAGGGTAAATTTTGGGGTACAACAGTTGCCCCTGTTCAATCTTCTTAAACCTGAGGATGTAGATTGGCTGACGTGCCTTTCGTAATCCGAAGGTGGAAGATGATTGAACACTAGAGTGCCCAGAAATTTGCGCTCACCTAGTAGTGTGATAGTGGGAATGGGCTTACAGATGCCATTTGGAGATTGATGGATGAGTGGATGGGCTTATGGATGCCATGTTGAGGGGTGATGGATAGGTGGATGGGCTTATAGATGCCATCTGGGTGTCGATCACGTAAGAGATTCCTTAGCGAGAACTTGCGTACCTGAAAAAGAAAATGAGTACCTGGGCTGTTACCGGAGCTGGTCTTCAAACTCTTTGTATAGATGCACCCTGACTGGTTACAGGAATTGAATCTGGAGTTTCAAACGGTGATGAACGAATCAGGGATGGTTACTACAGGAACGCTGAGAGAACCTGGGGGCAATTATTACCTCAACAGTAACGCTGAGAGAACCTGGGGCGATTACTACCTCAACAGTAACGATGAGAGAACCTGGGGCGATTACTACTTCAACAGTAACGATGAGAGAACCTGGGGCGATTACTACCTCAACAGTAACGATGAGAGAATCTTGGGCGACTTCAACCTCAACAGTAACGCTGAGAGAATCTTGGGCGACTTCAACCTCAACAGTAACGCTGAGAGAATCTTGGGCGACTTCAACCTCAACAGTAACGCTGAGAGAATCTTGGGCGACTTTAACCTCAACAGTAACGCCGAGAGAATCTTGGGCGACTTCAACCTCAACAGTAACGCTGAGAGAATCTTGGGCGACTTCAACCTCAACAGTAACGCTGAGAGAATCTTGGGCGACTTCAACCTCAACAGTAACGCTGAGAGAATCTTGGGCGACTTCAACCTCAACAGTAACGCCGAGAGAATCTTGGGCGACTTCAACCTCAACAGTAACGCTGAGAGAATCTTGGGCGACTTCAACCTCAACAGTAACGCCGAGAGAATCTTGGGCGACTTCAACCTCAACAGTAACGCTGAGAGAATCTTGGGCGACTTCAACCTCAACAGTAACGCTGAGAGAATCTTGGGCGACTTCAACCTCAACAGTAACGCTGAGAGAATCTTGGGCGACTTCAACCTCAACAGTAACGCTGAGAGAATCTTGGGCGACTTCAACCTCAACAGTAACGCCGAGAGAATCTTGGGCGACTTCAACCTCAACAGTAACGCTGAGAGAATCTTGGGCGACTCCAACCTCAACAGTAATGCTGAGAGAATCTTGGATGACTTCAACTTCAATAGTAACGCCGAGAGAATCTTGGGCGACTTCAACCTCAACAGTAATGCTGAGAGAATCTTGGGCGACTCCAATCTCAACAGTAACGTTGAGAGAATCTTGGATGACTTCAACCTCAACAGTAACGCCAAGAGAATCTTGGGCGACTTCAACCTCAACAGTAACGCCGAGAGAATCTTGGGCGACTTCAACCTCAACAGTAACGCTGAGAGAATCTTGGGCGACTCCAACCTCAACAGTAACGCTGAGAGAATCTTGGATGTCTTCTACTGGGATAAGAATCAGGGAGATCTTAGGGTCGATCTGACTGAACCGGAGAAGGCATTTGACTGGATAAGAATCACGAAAATCTTAGGGTCGATTTAACTGAACCAGACAAGGTCTTGAAATCTTCAACTGGATAAGAATCAGGGAGATCTTAGGGTCGATCTGACTGAACCAGAGAAGGCCTTTGACTGGATAAGAATCAGGAAAATCTTAGGGTCGATTTAACTGAACCGGACAAGGTCTTGAAATCTTCAACTGGATAAGAATCAGGGAGATCTTAGGGTTGATCTGACTGAACCAGGGAAGGCCTTTGACTGGATAAGAATCAGGAAAATCTTAGGGTCGATTTAACTGAACCGGACAAGGTCTTGGAATATAGCTGAGAACTTAACTGGATCTTTCCTGAAAGGTAAAAGTCAGTCATATGCAATGCGTGATATGGATCAAGCAATGATGTTCTCAATATAAATGAGATTGTAAGGTATGATGCGTATATGCATGTTATAATGTATGGAAATGTGATGTTTATGAACGTATGTTTTTCGTTCTAGGAAAATAAATCCTTGACGGGTGCCGGGAAGTCACATCCTGGGCTGATGTTGGAGAATAGATCTTTGCTTCCTCTGAGGATGATAGTTGCAAGAATGCCGGTAGGAGAAGATAACTCCGTTGGGGAATAAACTTGGCGAATAGAATACTCTGCAGGGAGAAAATTACTCTAACGATCTTGCTGGGGAATAATACTCTGTGGGGAGAGAGGTATTTTGCTGAGATATTGATGGTAACTTCGCTGGGGATATCGTTGTTATGTTGGAAGTGTTAATAGACTTCGCTGGAGATAAGAAGACTGTGCCGAGGACGGTCTTTCCATGGCTTTTGGCTGAGGATAACCCAGTTATATCCTGGTAGGGAAATAACCTTTGAATAAAGCCGGGGGACGCGTTCGTGCTCGACGGGGGGGGGGGGGGGGGGGGGGGGGGGGGGGGGGGGAAGCTTCCAGAATCTACTGGGGATAAGCTTCCTGCTGGGGAGATGATTCAACCTTTCCTGGGGAAATCTTGATTGGACTCTCCTGGGGATATTTTGAACTATATTGGAGAAGTGACTCCATTGAATGTTTGATATACCGCCGGGGAACAATCTTTAGGTCAACACTGCCGGGGATGCTTATCTAAGAATATCTGTATATTGCTGGGGAATGTTGAGATCTGCTGGAGGATACCCAGCTTCCTTAAGGCTGGTAGCTTTGCTTGGGGAGAGTGCACTGACTTGCTGGCTCACTCTCTGGGGAATTAAGGTATACTGGTTATGTTCTTCGGTTGAACTTACCTTGGTACCTTGATGGACAGAACCATTAGACCGTTTGGACGACTCATTACTGCCCCTGTTTCTGTGGGAAAGGAAAGCCTGTGAAGTGCTGATAGTTGTTGATGGACAAACTTTCTTCTGGTAGGCAAGTGACGAGATGACGGGACATAGTCGTACGCCTTGATCCCTAACTCTTGCCTGGACCGCCCTTTCGGGTTTTCAGTCCACCGGGATACCCATTTTTGCCCAAGCCGCCTTTTCAGGTTTTCGACTTGCCGGGTGTACAGATTTTTTTCATTTCATCCCTTCTTTTTGCCCGAACCCTTTTGGTTCGTCGGGAAGCCCTTATTTTTGCCTAGGTATGTCAACCTAGCGGGTCTTTGATTATGCGTAGTATTTTTTCGACTATGTCCACGCTCTCAGAATGTAGGGAGTTGCCCCTGTTAGAAGTGTTTTTCCATGCCACCAGAAGATGTTTGATCAGGCAAGATTCGTTGCTGGAATGCCCCAAGTGACTCAGGCGGAGATTTGCCCCTGGCTCTTTGGCATTTTGAGAGATTCTCCGAATCTTGACTGGACTGTCCCAGATTATGGGCAATGATCCTGCCATGCCCCTTGATTGGAGGTGCTTTTGTTCACTAGATATTCTTCGTGATAATCTCTCTGATGTTTGAACAAATAGTCATATGCAAACAATGTTATTTCAAGAATGCAAAGCTTATGTCTGTTTCGAAGTTTTTGAAAATGCATTTTTTAGTAAAACAAGCAAATTTTGTAAAATGTGATGTCAACTCGTTATTTTACCGCAAGCCTTAAGGAGTCAGGATACCTTTTGTAACAGTATGCTTTCGAACTAACCCATGCTTCAGCTAGGACTTTTTAGGGTTGTAACGTGGCCTGGTTCACGGTTTAAGAAACAAAGGATAAAGGCTCAAACTTTATTTGTACCCACCCGTTCTTCGTGATGTTCTTCAATCCTAAACTCAGCTAATCGTGCGTTAGACCTTGTTGAGTCTTTGCTTTGATATTCCAGTGATGGTTCGGATGTTGACAATTTATTTTGAATAGGCAGTCATTTTTTGTCGAGGGTTTGTAAGACCTCTTTCTTTCTTTTTGATTTTGTTATCCCTGTTTTTTGCCTGAGCTGTTCTTTTGTGAGTACAGTCAGCGGGATGCCCCAGTTTTGTAAGTCTCCTTCATAGGTTTTGACTTATTGGGTTTTTATTTTGAAAGATAATGACTGCCTTTCTTTATTGATTATTCGGAACCATCACTGTCTTCTTTTTTTCTTGTAAGGACCTCTTTGGTGCCGTTTGTTATGCACCTGGATCAACTGAGAGAACTACCCTGCCCCAGGTTATGATCAAGGGTTTTAATTTTCGAAAAGAAAAACTCCTACTTCTTTGGCTCAAAGGGGTTGACGAGGGATTATCTTCCTTATAACTCCAGTGTTTGGGAATTGAAACAATGCATGTACCTCATCAGCAGGGTCTGTTCAAAAGCATACTGTAGATCATGGTATCGTTTTTGTCATCCTCCCTCAAGAGGCTTAGCATTATTAATCGAGCGTTAATCATCAGAAAAAATATGAAAATAATTTGCGTATAGTGAATACGAATATATTGCTTCAAAACAGACGTATGTGATGCATTGATGGAATAACAACGTTTAACATGAGTAAATGTTTGAACAACAGAAAATTACAACTTGAAAATCCTAATGAACAAAAGTCTTTTCATCTTCAGGGCTTGTTATTTCAAATGGTGAGCCTTGGAGGGATGGTAGAAAAACTCAGCCTGACCATCTTGTGTGAACTCCAATGCTCCTTCATCAATCAGGTCCTGGATCTTGTTCTTCAGAGCCCAACACTCATTTGTATCATGTCCTGGACTGGCAGAGTGGTAGGCACACCTTTTATTGGGATGATAGGTAGGAGCTGCTGTGTTGGGGTTCCGGGGATGAGCCTTTAATGTGATCAGATTCAATCTCAACAGGCGTTGTAGAGCTTGAAACAGCGACATATTGAGCTGGGTGAATTGCCTCCTGGGCTTGTTTGGTTGAAGCTGGTGAGGTTGATGCTGAATTTGTGACACTGGAGCCATTTGAGGAGCTCTCCCCTTATCTCCTTGTCTCAAAGATGGTTGAATGACGACAGGCTCTTTACCCTTAGACGTTTGCCCCAGTTGGTTACTCTGAAGCAGTTGGTTGACGAGAACTCCGAGCTCTTCTTGTCTTTGAGCTAAACCTTGAATGGCAGTCCCCTGCCCCAGCATTTGGGCTTTCATTGCATCCACCTCAGCTTGCAGATGTTTCATCCGTTCATCTTCAGCATTGTTTCTGACCAAGGTCCCCATGAGAAGGGTTCTCAGCCCTTCCTGCCCCTTGGATAGATTCAGGAGGATTTCCTCGGACCGAGTCTCTTGAGCATGAAGGTCCTGGTTATCTTGTTGGCAAGCCATTGCTGAAATAAACAGCAAGATGGTAAGTGACCTGTAACAAGGGTACCTATAATGCAATGATGTGTATTTATGCATGCAATGTTTTCAAGGATCTCGCGGGGTAAACAAGAAACCGTTAGAGTTTGAATTTTGTAGCTTGATTGAAGGAACTTCCGGTTGTTGAGAGTCCTTCTTCAAGGGTCAAAGGCTCACCATATCCAGTGGGTCATAGCCTCTGACAACCTTGGCTAGAGGAAAATAAATCCCCTTTGCCCCTTGCTGGACAGTTGATTTATCATGACCTGCATCACAAGCCCTTGAGATCCTTGAAACAGATTAGTCCTTATGCGGGATGTATGCAATGGTATGATGTTATGCTATGCATGGGGTAATGTAAGTAACCCTGTTATGAGTCCCAATTAAGGACTGCAAACCAAAACCTGCAAGAAACTTAGTAAACCCTGTTATGAGTCCCAATTAAGGGCTATAAACAAAACCTGCAGGGAACTCAAGTGTCAGATAACAAGCATGCAAATAGTCAAGTTGGAAGGCACACAAGTCACACAAGAGAAATCCTTGGAGTTTAGGCCAGCATGGGGTCTGGGTATTACCCTCTTGAAGTTGGTGGGCTCAGCCTGTCCTATCAAAAGTAACCGGGTTCTTAGAGGATCCCAATATCATTGACTACCCTCAATCGGTCATAACTCCAGCATCGCAATCTTTTCTTGCGGCCAGAACCATCACGAGAGTTTAGCCTCAATGGGCGTAGCATACTGCTACTGTTCTAATGGCCAAGTTGTGTCATTTAAGGTTCTAAGGTCTGTTGGTGCTTAATGACTCCTCAGAAGACCCATATTCTCCTCGTTGCAACACAAGGGATATCGGTACAGACCAAGGTGCCACACCAACGTAGCCACTGTTTCACCCATGTCGGTCTACGCCGGACAGGTCCCTCACAGCTTATGCTACCTAAACAGGGTATCCCCAGATCTGGGTTAGGATCTATGTAACTCCCATGCAACCCACAATTTAAAGTAAACAAGTCAATACAATTGAAAACACAGTTATGAACTATCCTAAGGTACACCTCACTTTATAAAGGTCCCCAGCAGAGTCGCCAGTTCTGTGATCGATGGATCTAGAACTGACTGTTTAACGCTGGTTCGCGAAATGTCGCGGTAAGCAAGAGTCGCCACCGTCTTTTATTTTCTCCAAATGGAAAGGACAAAAGCACAGAAAAATTCCTTATAGAGATTGCTTCTCGGTTCGGGAGGTAGATTTATAGAAAGGGAAGGTGTTAGCACCCTTTCTATCCATGGTTATCCATGGGCTCTTAGATACTTGCTCATTGTGTTTTCAAAATTGTTTGTTTGCTTTTCAACTGTGGGTTTTAAAAAAGTTTCTTTGAAAATTTCAGTTCGACTCTTGTATCAGTCCTCAAGAGTGTTTGAAAAGTTGCTTTCGAAAGCTTTTTGAAAAGTGTCGGTGTGAAAAGAAGTTTTTGATTTTTGTTTTGAAATTAGAGCAAGTATCTAGAGTTCTCTACCTACCCTAAGGAATTCGTCTGTGTAAATGTCCTTAAAGTAGTGCCATCCCACCATTGAGAGGTAGGTAGCACCACCGTTGGAGGTGTTCGGGTCAATTCGAGGGTTCGGGACATGGTGATCACCGGAGCAATAGGAAGACACCTTAGAAGCTACCCTCATGCCATGTTCATGTACATGAGGACTTACTAAAACATCCTCTACTCGACGACCACCTTTCGAGGGGCAAGGCAACAGTGAGGCGTACCCTAGGGGTGGTGTGTGATTTGTGTGTCATGTTCATTTATGTTTATCTTGTTCATGCGTTGGTGGTCTACGCGTTGCTTTTATTTTAGCATTCATTCTTTCATGCAAGTTATTAACAGTTTAAAAGATGCGGAATTAAAAGTCCTACGCTATTACAAAGGCGCGGGTCTACATCGCCAAATTAATCCAAGACCCGATTTGAAATAAAATAAAAATGCGGAAAGATAAATGTCTAATTAATCTATTACACGGCTTTGGGGCAATTACATTATATTCACAAAAAAGAAATAAAAATAAAATACGAGAAGAAGTAAAGTCGGGAATGCGAGGGCGTTGGACCCTTTTAAGGAAATTAAATTACAATTAATAAATTAATTAAGTTAAATGAGAAAAGGAAATTATTTTTGAGTTTTTTGTATTTATGGATTTTAATAAGAAAATTAAATGGAATTAAAAAGAAAAGTTAATTAACCCTAATTCTAAATTGTTTTCTTATTTATTAAGAAAATGTTTAAATTAGACCTAGTTTAAATTAATTATTTACATGGCAATTTATTTATAAAAAATAATTAATATTTAATAATGATAAAAGAAAAGAAAAAGAATAAAAGTATTTAGAACCCTAATTCTACCTTTTTTAGTTTATTAAAAAAAAAACATTAAAATTAAATCTAGAATTAAAACTAAATTAATTAATAAAACTTATTTACAAAACTATTAAATAAAATATTTTTGTTTTTGTCTTTCTGATTTTTTTGTATTTTTTTTATGTTATAAAAAGGTTAATTTAAAGAATTAAAATAAAAACTAAATAATGTAATTAAAATAAATAAGAGGAAAAAATAAAAAGAGAAAAAAAATGCAAACCAAAATGGGGGGTGTTGACCCCAATTTAGGAGGTAAATTGCCAGCAATCTGGCCCATTTATTGGAGGCCTCTTTTGACTTTTCTGGCCACGTGCATATGCGTTGACTGGGGTGTTCCCTGGACCTCCCATTCTGACCTTCAGATTCATCTTCCAGGACATTTGGCAAGCTTTGGCATTGGGTGTATGGTGAACCCCTGGAATGCACGCTGCGTAGGAACATGGAAAACAAAATAATATGAGAAAGGGAGGGGACCTGGGAATCAAACCCAGGTCCCAAGACATACCAAACACATATCCAGCCATCTGAGCTAGCACATTTATTCGTATGCAATATAATAAGAAAATATAATATGGGAAAACATCCACTACGCTGATAAACACGCCAAACATTCAAACGCACCAACCGCTGGCTTACACCTCATCTTCTTCTCCACTCGTTTGCTTTAGCCTGAAAAAAAAACAAATGGATAGCGGGGGTTTTAAACCCCCACTAAATGAAGAACATGATAATAGCAATTAGCGTATGGTGGCTCATAAATTGAGCGCGACTAGTGTAATCAATTCGTATGAAGGTCGTGAGTTCAGTGGTCCAGGTCTTGTTGGCCAATTTTTCCCCAAGCGCAAAGCCCTAATTTTGCAGCTTTGAAAACCTAACAAGCTCCAATGGTAACTTTGCATATAGGCTATGAAAACTCAATTAAACAATATCAATAGACTCATAAGGTCCATGTTAGTATAAAACAACAATCAAAGTGTATGAAAAATGTCCAGAAATTCAGATACGATTATGCATAAAGTATGAGAAATTTTGACTTTGTTATACCACTTCTTGATGCGTGGGGACTGGAAAATAATGCAGAAAGCTTCCTTGATGCCTTGGCAAGCTATTGGAATTCTTATTTCGCTTTGAATTGTCCTCTAATGCAGTTTTCAGTTTTGACTTTTTCACAAAAAATTGCAAAGTGTGTATGAGTTTTTAGGCGCAGCTTGGAGGTCCTTGTGACTAGGGTTATCATCTGCTTATGTATGCCAATGGATTAGGGTAGAAATTTGAGTCAAAAAGCCTTTGCATTGATGTATCAAATATTTGATTTTCAATAAATATTTTTTCAATCTTTTTCATGTCTTTTGATACCAATCATGGACAAATCTTTCCTTTTTTGATGTGCACGAGATCTTGAGGTTTTAATGAGTGATTATACTGCATAAAAAGATTCAAACACATTTGTTTAGTATTTTTGTCATATTTTATTTAATTTAAATGAATTAATGGTGATAAAAATTCAAATAAATAATAAAAAATGATGAAATAAATCCCCTTTGGTTCAAATGGGTCGTGCATATCTTTTGGATGATGATTCTTGGAAGAATTTGTGGCCCATTAGCAATTTTGAGGCATTTGAAGTAAAGTTGACTTTTCAAAATTCCCAAAAATTTCCCAACTTCCACAAGGCATATCTTGCTCAATTTTTAAGCTTTGATCATGTTCTTGGACATTTTGGAAAGGTCTTGAAGTCCTCTAACCAATGCCTTTTGTCCCATGTCATTTTGATTTACCAATCTCAAGTTATGGTCTTTGACTTAAAGTGCCTTTTTGTTGACTTTTGAAAATGACCTATAATGTTGAGATTGATAACTTTTTGTGAGAGCATTTCTTGGACTTGAAGTGTGAAGAGGAGTTGTAGGAAATGTCTTTCTCTTCAAAATGAGCTTTGGATGGAATTTTTCTGATGAACCATGTGGAAGTTATGCCTTGGTCAAGTTACAGTTGACTTTTTCAACTGTCCAAATATGGCAACTTTTGCATCTTGAGACCTTTTGAGCCATGCCTTGAAAATCATGATCAAGAATTGATCAAATGATGTTTGTGGCTTAAAAATGAGATGTTGACCAAAAATTTGAACTTTTGACTGTCAAATGACCATTTTGCCCCTACAGTTGACTGTTGAGCAATTAGGGTTTTTGACTGTGCAATTTTGTGCTATAAGTCTTGAAACTTGACATATGGATGCTTGACCATGTTTGTAGGTATGTGGGACTTGATTGGACCCTTGGAAACTTCAATTTCTTTGTCAGAACCAAAACCCTAGTTTTTGACTGTTAGGAGGCCATTGGACTGTGCAACCCTTGGGAGATTTTGAAGCATGCTCTTGGCAAATCTTGAAGAATATGGGAGGGCAAATTTTAGGGTACAACAACAAGATACTACTATGCCATATCTGAGTCTGGGAAAACAAATCCCTGACTGTTGCTGGAGAGTATTGGAAATAGAATTCTTGACTGTTGTAGAAAATCGTGGTTCTTCTACTTCTGCTGGGGATGGTGAACGGAGATACTATGCTGGAGATTTGCTCCTTATTTATGGATATTCTGCCCGGGGAGAGACTCTGCTTGAGAATAAATCTGCGGAGAAATAACTCTATTTGAGAGAGAAGCTTTCATAGCTGAAGGGATAAACTTTGTCGGGGATTGAGTTTCTGTATTCAGAGAAATAAACTCTGCTCGAGAGGATGTTCCGCAGTCAAAGAGATAAACTCTGCTCGGGAGAAAGCTTTATGACCCGCTTGTGATTATGAAATTCGTCTGGGGAATATAAATGTCAGTTTTTTGAAGGAACTCGGCTGGGGAGAGTACCTCCTGTTTTGCGGAAGTCGATGATAAAACTTTAATTGCCTCTACTTTGTGGGGAGCATAGACGTTACGGGGTCGTATGTACTGATGATTTTGTTTCAAAGTTGTCTCTGCCCCGGTACCTGCTGGACAGAGTAACTGTCGGGTTTGACACTTTTTAGTTTTTGCCCCTGTTTCTTAAGTTACGAGAAATTGTCTCTCCATTTCTTATGCGAATATTTGTGAATAGAAATTATATTCAAATTCATATGTCAAGAATAGATCATTGGACTTTTTTGCAAAACAAAATAGGAAAAGAAAAACAAATGGTTTTGTAAAAATGACTTGTATTAATTTTCGAAGTTGGCCTATAACAGGCGTTTTTGTACAAGGAAGCTGACGCTCTAGTAAGAGAATGCCGCCATAAAAATGGAAGCTATACAATATTGTGTACAACAAAAAGAAAACTGCTATGTGCAATAATCCCATTGAGTTTTAATTCTGCTATTGTCGCTATGTCTTCGAGCGTCTCATCACTTTGCTGCTTGTCCAAATCCGATTAGATTGATTGGTGTCGTTCGAGCTTCATAGTTGATATTGAGGTCTGATCACAAGGTGATCCAATGGGACATAGTGATACGCTTTAAATACCTACCTTTTGCCTGGACCGCCCTTTCGGGTTTTCAGTCCACCGGAATACCCTTTTTTGCCCAAGCCACCTTTTCAAGTTTTCGACATGCCAGGTGTACAGATTTTTTTTCGTTTTCATCCCTTATTTTTGCCCGAACTCTTTTGGTTCGCCGGAAGCCCTTATTTTTTCCTAAGTCAGTCAACCTAGCGGGTCTTTAATCATGCGTAGTATTGTTTCACTATGTCCGCATTGACAGGGTGAGCAAGGTCGTCACCGTCCATGGTGGTCAGAATCATGGCTCCACCCGAGAAAACGTTTTTAATCACAAATGGACCTTCGTATGTGGGATTCCATTTGCCTCTGGGATCACCTTGCGGCAGTATGATGCGCTTGATTACTAGATCCCTGACTTGATATTCTTGGCATCTGAATTTTTTGTTGAAAGCATTGATCATCTATTTTTGATACATTTGACCATGATAGATAGCAGTAAGTCTCTTCTCATTGATCAGATTTAGTTGATCAAGTCGAGTATAGATCCAGTTGTCTTTGTTCAAACCTGCATCCTTCATAATCCTCAGAGAAGGGATCTGGACCTCAATGGGCAGGACAGCCTCCATGCCATATACCAGAGAGTAAGGTGTTGCCCCTGTTGACGTCCGTGCTGAGGTACGGTACCCATGAAGAGCAAATGGAAACATCTCATGCCAGTCTTTGTATGTTACCGTCATCTTCTGTATAATCTTCTTGATGTTCTTGTTAGCCGCTTCAACAGCGCCATTCATCTTCGGTCGGTAGGGAGAAAAGTTATGATGTTGTGTCTTGAATTTCTTACAGAGCTCGGTGATCATCGTGTTATTGAGATTGGTACCATTGCCAATGATGATTCTCTCTAGCACATAATATCGACAGATCAGGTTATGCTTGATAAACCGCGCCACGACATTCTTGGTAACGGTAGCAAAGGAGGCAACCTCAATCCACTTCGTGAAGTAATCAATAGCCACCAGGATGAAGCGATGCCCATTGGAAGCAATAGGTCTAATCTCTCCGATCATGTCAATGCCCCACATTGAAAAGGGCCAAGCAGCCGTCAAGACGTTTAAAGGAACCGGAGGAACATGCACCTTATCAACATAGATTTGGCACTTATGACAAGTTCGGGAGTGCTGATAACAATTTGCTTCCATAGTGGACCAGTAGTATCCTGCCCGTAGGATCTTCTTAGCCATGGTATGTCCACTTGAATGGATTTTGAAGGTAACTTCATGTAAATCTGTCATAATCCTCTCTGCTTCTCTCTTGTCTACACATTGCAGTAAGGTAGATTCATGGTTGCGCTTGTAGAGGATTCCATTACTGAGGAAGAATTTCATGGCGAACCTTCTCAGAAACTTCTTATCATTGACAGATGCCCCCTTCGGGATACTCTTGAGTCTCGAGATACCTTTTTACTTCGTGAATCCAAGGTTTGTCTGCTACCTCTTCAGTATCAATCTCGCAGCAGTGTGCTGGTTCATCCAACCTCTCAATGGTGATTTGGGGAACTTCGTTGTCCCACATGACCTTGAACATAGAAGACATGGTAGCTAGCGCGTCCGCTAACTGGTTCTTCTCTCGTGGGAAATGTTCAAAGGTTACCTCCTCAAAGTGTGGGAGCAATGTCAATACGTGCTCTTTGTATGGATGAGGTTCAGATGCTTCGTATCCCACTCTCCTTTGATCTGACTTATCACCAAGGCTGAATCCCCGAAAACATTCAAGAACTTGATCCTCAGGTCGATAGCGGCTTTGAGACCCATGATGCAGGCTTCATACTCCGCCATGTTGTTGGAGCAGTTGAAACATAGTCGGGAAGTGAAAGGAGTATGTCAGCCCTCAGGAGATATGATTACAGCGCCAATACCATTATCGAGTGCGTTCAAAGCTCCATCAAAAACCGTGGTACATAGGGATCCTTATTCAGGTCCTTCATTCGGTCCAGGTTCCTCGTAGTCAGTCACTAGCATAATATTCTCGTCCGGGAACTCAAAATTCATGGACTGGTAGTTATCCACGGCCTGAAGAGCCAAATGATCAGCCAATACACTTCCTTTAATTGCTTTTTGGGTTGTATATTGGATATCGTATTCAGTTAAGATCATCTACCATCTTGCTATCCTTCCGGAGAGGGCGGGCTTCTTGAAGATGTACTTGATTGGATCCATCTTAGATATCAACAAAGTAGTGTGGGTCAGCATATACTGTCTTAGTCGGCAAGCAGTCCATGCTAAAGTGCAGCAATTTTTCTCGAGCAGTGAGTATCTTGTCTCACAGTCGGTAAACTTTTTGCTAAGGTAGTATATTGCATGCTCTTTTCGACCAGACTCGTCATGCTACCCCAGCACACACCCCATTGAATTATCTAGCACCGTTAAGTACAGTATCAAAGGTCTTCCTTCAATCGGAGGCATTAGAATTGGTGGTTCTTGAAGGTATTCTTTGATTCTTTCGAAAGAGGTATGGCATTCGTCATTCCACTTTACCACTTGATCTTTCTTCAGGAGCTTGAAGATTGGCTCATAAGTAGCAGTCAGATGTGAAATGAACCTGATGATATAATTTAGGCGTCCCAAAAAAACTCTAACCTCCTTCTCGGTACGGGGAGCCGGCATCTCTTGTATGGCCTTTACCTTTGCAGGGTTTACCTGAATACCTTTGTCACTAACGATGAACCCCAAAAGCTTACCAGATCTTACCCCGAAGGTGCACTTGTTCGGATTTAGTCTCAGCTTGTATGTCTTCAACCTGTCAAACAGCTTTTGTAGATGGTCAAGGTGCTCCTCTTCGGTTTGAGACCTGGCTATCATGTCATCAACATAAACCTCTATCTCACGGTGGATCATGTCATGAAATAAGGCGACATGGCTCGCTGATAAGTTGCCCCGTCATTCTTCAACCCAAAAGGCATCACCTTGTAACAAAAGGCGACCCACTGTGTGACGAAGGTTGTCTTCTCCATGTCTTCAGGAGCCATCTTGATCTGGTTGTAGCCAGAGAAACCATCCATGAAGGAGAAGATTTTGTGTTGTGCGGTGTTGTCAACCAGAACATCAATGTGGGGAAGCGGGAAGTCATCCTTTGGGATTTCCCTATTCAAGTCTCTGTAGTCCACACACATCCGTACCTTATCGTCCTTCTTAGGTACCAGAACGACATTAGCAACCCACTACGGATAAGAGGTGACAGCTAGGAACCCAGCGTCGAATTGTTTCATGACCTCTGCTTTAATCTTCTCTGACATTTCAGGGCACATACGACGGACCTTTTGCTTAACTGGAGGACAATCTTCTTTAGTCGGCAGACGATGTACCACAATATCGCTGTCTAAACCAGGCATGTCTTCATATGACCAGGCGAAGATCTCAACATAGTCATGCAACATCTGTATCAACCGCTGTTTGACATTAGTCTCCAAATTTGTGTCGATCTTAACTTCTTTTATGTCTACCTTCGTGCCCAAGTTTATTGTCTCCACTGGCTCTTCATGAGGCTGTATAGCCCTCTCTTCCTGCTGTAATAGTTTAGCAAGTTCTCCAGGCACCTCACAATCTTTCTCACCTTCGTCCTCGGCTTGGTTGATCAGATTTTCAAAGTTATAACTGGCAATAGCAAAACTGTTATCAATGGGATCTAGAGTGGATATGGATCTGAAGTTTGATATGTGAGTGTGGGTAAGAGCATAGCTATATTGATAAAGTAAAGGCGTAAAAGAAAAACAGAGAGTGCAAAGTTTGTATGCAAGAAACGTCCAAGGTTTTATTGATGACATATGAAAATGACATATAATAACCCTCACAAACATAACCATTATGCCTCGGGTAAGACACAAGGCCATAGAGTTTAAATTATTTATTACAAATTTGAAAAGCAAGTAAGACAATTACTGCTGAACAAAAGAAATTGGCACAAAATCTCTGGTCGTCTAGTTACTAAGTCCACTGTTGGTAGTCGGGTAGATCCAGCTGTCAATATCAGAATTCTCATCACTGTCTTCAATAGCGTTGACCCCACGATTGCTGATGCGTAGGGGAGGTCCTCCGGCCCGAGCGCGTCGAACAACCCTTTGAGCTCCTAAAGTAAAGCCCAAACCAAATTTGTCAGTTTTATAAGGAAAATCAAGGAGCTTTCCCCAAATGGTACACCCACCTTCTTCAACTACTGCTCTGGTGTCCTTGAGAGAAGCCATCTTTAAAGGAGGTTTGGTGCTAGTGATAGTCTCGGTTGACGCCATAATCAAGGGAACCTCTTCAAAGTTTTGACAAGGAGTCTCTATGAACTCCCCGTCCATCTCCACATACCTGAAAGAGTTCAGGTGGCTTACCATATACTCCTCTTCACCATGCATAGTGATAATCTTCCCCTTCACCGAATACTTCAGCATTTGGTGCAGCGTAGAAGTAATGGCCCCAGCTTCATGGATCCAAGGGAGACCCAAAAAACAAGAGTATGATGGCCTGATATCCATCACATAAAAGGTGGATTCAAAGGTCTGGGAACCCACTTTGATAGGGATGTCCACCTCCCCGTGCACCATTCTTTTCGACCCGTCAAAAGCCCTCACCACAATGTTACTGGGCTTTAAGGTCAAGCCTTCACAATCTAGCCGATCAAGAGCCTTCTTAGGCAGAACATTCAGTGAAGATCCAGTGTCCACCAGCACCTGAGCCATAGTAGTTCCCCTGCATTCGATCGAGACATGCAGAGCATCATTATGATTTCTCCCCTTTGGTGTCAGATCGGCATTTGAAAAACCCAACCCATTATCGGCAGTCAAACTGGCCACACAATCCTTGAATTGGTCAGCGGAGGTTTCTTGTGGCACATGTGCAGTCTTGAGAAATGCAATCAGAGCCTTTTCATGGGCCTCGGAACACAACAGTAGAGATAACATTGATATCTTCGAAGGAGTCTGCCCCAGCTGCTCGACCACATTGTAGTCGCTCTTCTTGATTATTTTTAAAATTTCCTCTATTTCTTTCTTAGAGGATTCCACAACAACCTTTCTAGGTTCCTCTGTCCGAGAAAGCTCACCTATAGCTTTTTTGCCCCGAGTTCCAGATGACTCATCGGCAGGGGTAACAACTGGAGTAAGGATAGGAGTAGTAAGCACACCGAGCGTTTGGATTGTACCGAGGAGAGGTGGTGTTAGGATTCTTGGGAGCCTCCTTTAAGGTTGACAAGTTGGATCTTAACAGATGGGGTAGAACCTCAGTCAACGTCATGCTAATCCGGGTAAACTGCCTTTGCGGTCTTTCTACCCTTTGCTGATTGTTTTGTTGTTGAGTAGCCGCAGGCCTAGGTATCATTACAGCCCCTACAGTTGGACGGCGCTCAGCTCAGACCTCTTAGGCTATAAATGGCATTGCCTCTTTCTTACCCATGAAGGGCTTCTTCAATGAGCTTGACGAGGTATCTTTATGTATTTTGCAACTCCAGATCCCAGCTTCTACCCTTTCTCCAATCAATATCAGCTCGGGGAAACCAGCTGAGGAGCTACCAATTAAGTGATTGAAGAATGGACCAGACAGTGTCCCAAGAAACATGTCAAATAACTCCCTATCAGACAAAGGGGGTTGGACTCTCCCTGCCAGATCTCTCCACTTCTGTGCGTAGTCCTTGAAACCTTTGCCTGCACCCATGGACATACTCTGGAGTTGAGTACGGGTAGGGGCAAGGTCACCGTTATATTGATACTGCTTATAAAAAGCAGCAGCCAGATCTTCCCAGTTGTGGACATTGGTTCCCTCTAGCTGATAGAACCACTCAAGTTGAGTCCCAAACATATTGTCCTGAAAGAAATTGACCCACAAATTCCTATCAGCAGTGTGAGGCTGAATCTTCCTCACATAGGAACGGAGATGAAGCTTGGGATAAGATACCCCATCATACTTTGCAAACATTGGAGCCTTGAACTTCTGCGGGATGACTACCCCAGATCCCAAACCAAGCTCTTCAAAATCTAGTTCTGGTATTCTCTGGATCTCCATTGTGCCCAGTCGATCCTATAACTGTTTGTATCTATCCTCAATGGGAGGATGTTGTTCATCATTGTAGTCTGTGTAATTATCATAAACTTCAGGGCTAGGGTCCTCCTCCTCCTCCTCCTCTCTCTCTCTCTCTCTCTCTCTCTCTCTCTCTCTCTCTCTCTCTCTCTCTCTCTCTCTCTCTCTCTCTCTCTCTCTCTTGATTCTCCCCTTCTTTGGATGAGGAGGTCACATCAACCGGTTGCTTTAACGGCCCCTTGAATCTTATGCCCAGATTAAGGACACCAGCGGTCTTCTTTTTCTTCTTCTCTTTCAGAATAAGGGCCTTCAGATCTTCCTGCCCCTTAGCTAAGGCTAGGAACATTTGCTGAAATTGGGCATTTTGTGCCTGGAGATCCTTGATGCTTTGTTCAAAAGACATTATTGCTGAAATAAACAGCGAAGAAGATGAGAAACCTGTTATGGTACATGTTTATGCAATGTCATGGATAATATGCATATGCAATGATTCCAAGGACTCTTAAAGGCTCAAATTTGTTTAACCAAAAGAAACGCACGTTAATAGTATTAATAAGTTTTGAATTGTTACAAAGGGTGCCTTTTAGGCTGACAACAAAACAAAACTTAAAGCAAAAAGGAGAATTAGGCCTCCCAGGAGCGCATCCTCTTTGGTGCAATGTAGACGTTTATATTCCTCTCTTCATGAAGTAACCTAGTGAGTTCCAGGACCTTCTTCTCACTGGCGTAGAATTGAGTTTCAAACGTATTCCGCTCCTCTTTGAGTTGAACCCGGGATTTTTGTAATTCCTCATGATCAGTTGGCATGTCAGGATGGAGAACAAGATAAGAAGTGTCTCCTTCAGCAACCGGTTCCATAATTGTTGGTAGGACAACAGGGTAAGGCATCATAAGACTTTGAGCACGGGTTCATACCCATTTGAGATAAGGCTCAAGAAGGATTGAATTCTTGTGCCTCAGTTTCTTGTTGTCAACTCTGTGTACCATGCCCCAAACTCGCATGAACTTTTACGGTAACCCTGAGCATCATTCTTATAGTCAAAGACGATTCCTTGGATGAGTGTATCATGAGGACCATCCCTTCTTGCATATCCAAACGGTCACAGTGCCAAGAAAGGATTGTAAGTGATTCCTCCTCTAATTCCTAAGAGAGTGACATTAGGGAATTATCCGCATCGATCAATGATGGTAACATTCTCCGAGGATCGAGGACACCAATGAATACCTGAATGTGTAAGAGTCATTAGCCTATCAGACCACCTCCAGCCCTGTTAATTCTTCAAGACGGATCAGGGTAGGTGCATAATAAACCACCTAGCCAAAAGAGGAGTGCAACACAGAAGGGTCCCTCTTCTCTTTATAGTGTGAGTATGCAGAGAATGTAGGATATCTCCAAGCAAAGTAGGTACCATATTACGAGACAAGAAAACCTTGACCGCATTTACGTCTATGAGCTGATCCAGATTGGGGAATAGTACCAACCCATAGATGAGAAGGTCTAATACATCTTCAAAAGCTTGTAAGTTCAGGGTATCCCAAAAATGATGAGCTTTCTCAAACAAGAACTTAGCCAAAAAAAACCTTGACACATCTCCTGGTTTCCCAATTTGCTACTACGTCAGGCCGTGGTAAGGACATAGCTTTAGCAATATCTTCAGGTTTAGGGTCTCTTTCCATGCCATTGAAATGTACCTTGTTAAGGATAGGCACCCCTAATAACAGATAAAACTCCTCCACAGTAGGCACTAGCTGGTAATCCGGAAAAGTGAAGCAGTGATGTAGAGGGTCAAAGAACTGGAAGAGCACTTTTAGCATTTCTTCATCAGGGTTTGAGGTGACCAAGCTGAGAAGTTGACCATGTCTTTCAGTAAAGGGAGAACTCTCAGGAACCCTTGATACCAATTCCTTAAGCTGAGGAGGTACCTTTACCAGACTAACTTGGATAGTGAATCTGCGGGCGAGGGCCATGTACTACAAAACAAGACAAAAGTAAACCCTAAGAATCCTTGAAATGGTTAGTATGGTATTCTATGTTATGATGTCATGATTATGCTTAGGTATAGCAGATATAACAAACACAAACAAAACACACAGAGACCTTAGGTTTAAGGCTTGCATGGGTTGTAAGGTATACCCTCTTGAAGTTGGATTGGTTCAACCTATCCTAAATATAGTAACCGAGTTCTAAGGGATCTCAATGTCACTGATCTTTCCCCAAAGTTTCTTTCCGATAGACAATTGACTTGCCAGCAAACAAAACTCAAGAGTCAAACCATAATGAGTGTAGCATCGAGTATCAATCGACTTTGGGTTTACACCAAAGACGGCTATCTCACTACGTTCTAAAAGCCAAGTTGGTCAATTAAGGTGCTAAGGTCAGTTGACGCTTTATGCTACCATGCAGCGGCCCCGTATTCTCCTTTATTACTCAAGGGCTACCGGTACACACCAAAGTATCACATCAACATAGCTACTATTTCAACTGTGTTAGTATACCCCGCACAGCTCCCTCACAGTTTATTGCTACTTACCTAAAAGGAAATCATCGATCTGAGTTTAGGATCCAAACAACTCAAAAAGATACTATTGTACACCAAAATTTGACCTCCCATTTATCAAATATGTTCTCACAAAGATCTCTTTTGGTTCAAGACTGCACTAGGGTTGACCAGCTCAAGACACCTCCTTAAGCACTGATGACCAAAATTAGGGTTTAAGATTGCACAATTATGATTGAACTTTCAATGCTTAATATGACTTTCATAGATCATTATGAACCCCCAAGATTACTCATGTCAAGTTTCAAGCCTTGGATCAAACTTTTGCTCAGTCAATTGAGCAGTTGACCTAAAAATCAGCTGTATTGGGGAAAAAGTCAACTATGGCCAATTTGCAGTCAAACTTCATGATTTTTTGTCAATATAAACATTATTAACTCATATATGTCATTTAATCAAGTTTGGATCACAATTTCTCAAGAAATTTGATCAGATCACCAAAAGGGCAAAATGGTCAAAATTAGGGTTTTGACTAAGAAAGGACAATTTTTTATTTTTGACCTAGCAAAGGGTCAATTGGTTTGAAGCATGATTTCAAGAGTTCAATTGCATCATTTTGACCTAATGGCATGACCCAAAATATTGCTCAAGATCAATTTGATTGACAGTGAATTTTCAGTCAACTAATCAAAAGTCAAATGTACACTAGAAAGTCAAACTTTGACTTTTTGGTCAAAATCCAATGTCAAAGATCACAATTCATCAAAACATGTCAAAATATGAAACTTATTCATCAAGAAATAAAAAATTCAAGATTTCATTTTGAAAAGTCAAAGTTTTCTAACTTAGAAATTTTTCTAAGTGTTTAAAACTTCATGTTTTTTCATAACTTTGAGCCAATTTTTCACCATGATGCAAGATGATTCAAAAGAAACTTTCAACATGAAAGTTTTATATCTCCATGATATATACAACATTACTTTACACAACTTCTTCTAAAAATTCTTGGGTCTCAAGTTATTAATTCATAAAGTCATGGTCTTGAAATTGAACACTTAGTGAAATTTTGCCCTAGTTTTGGTCAGGATTTTGACCTAACTTCATGGAACTTTTTCATATAGTTCCAAGTGGAATTTTAAAAAGTGATTCAAAGAAGGGTTGTATATAACATTACAAGCTTTCCAAAATGTCCAAGAACTCCTTGAGATCATTCTTGAGCATGGATAATCGAAGAGAGGAAGTTAGGGTTTTCAAACTTGAATTACAAGTCATTTTGTGATGAACAAGAATTCAATTTCAAACCTATGTTGCACGATCTTGATTTACAAGCCTCTAAACCTCTAAATCTATCCATAATTATAAGATTACACAGCTATTTGAGCTATGATCCAAGTGTTTGAGTCTTTGTCCAAATGATTATTCCATTAATGGAATAAAGTTCACACTTCCATTTTGTAAAAGTGACTTTAATCACAAAGTCAATGCATAGAGCTCCTAACTTGTTCCTTCTGATCACAAGCAATGTCAAAGGCAAAAGCAACTTGTCTATAGCCTCCCATAAATCCAGCCCATGCTTGTACTACACATTGAAACTTGTTTTCCCACTTTTCTTCAAAATCAAGTAACATAGTCATAACTCTATATCTCACAATTCTGTCAACTTCAAACCCTCTAACCTTTTCCATATAATTATACAAGTGTATTGCAACATAACACACGATTGAACAAGCTCCCAAACTCCCTGAAAACTCATATTGCACAAAATCTCCATTTTTGTTTCATTTATGGCTTTGAACTTCAATCTTCAAAACCACTCGTGCGTTTCTTGGCTTAACACTTCCAAAAGCTTCTTAGCATCATACACAAACCATTTCAATATTTGTTTGCAAACTGTAACACCATTTATACCATCCTCCATAACCAAAAACAGAGGTCTGCATCTTGAATTCTCCAGACCATTCCAGCCATCCTCAGCTCAAGCCATCCATTACATTAGCTTCCTAGAGGTCCAAGGAAGCTAACTTGATCATCACCACTGCCTGAAACAAGCTCAAATCCATTTCACGATTTCCAGTTTTGAGGTATTTTTCTTAAACTTCTATCTTTATATTTAGGCATTGTTAAGCTTTGATTTGTGAAGATAAAATATAGATAACATTGCCACGAAGCTGTACATATCCATAGTTTGCATTTATATGGATTGAGCTTAGAGAATTTTAGAGTTGAAGTTTTCTGAAATTTTTAGGTTTGGAATTAGGGCCAGAAAAATTCTCTTTCATCTTTGACATTTATCTTAAGTTATTTATATGGTTGGATTCATGGGAAGAAATGCCACAACTTTCATGTTTGAACTTTTCATCTTTGTTGAGAGATGAAGAAGATACAAGTCCTTTGGATGGAGGTTGAAGATGAAGTGTAATTAGAGCGTGTTTTGTGTTACATATTTATCCTTTCACATAAGTTAACGGATGTATCACCACCCCAACGGTTAAAGCGCGCGCCTGTTCACTCTTAGGTCCTGGGTTCAAGCCCCAGAGTGACCTTTTGCCATTTTTTCACAATTTTCTGACTTTTTTTTGTGTTTTTGAGCGCTTGGGCTTTTCATGTGGGCCTAGCCATTTTTTCTCACAATACTCCTTGCCTTTCTGATCCACCCCCTGACTTATTTTTATATTTTTTATTTTTATTTTATTCTTCTTCATTATTATAATTATTATTATTACTATTATTATTTTCATAAATCATAAAAAATCCCAAAAAAATATTTTTATTTATTAATCATACTTATATATTTTATTTTTCCATAAAACAAAAAGACTAAATAATATTTTCTTAAAACGAATGAATTTCTTTTTTTTCTTAAATAATTAATTTTTTAGACTTAGGATAAATTAGTATATTATTTATTTTTTTTTAAATTAAGAACTTAGGTTATTTTAATTAATTAATCTTCATTTCATTCTCATTAATTTAAAAAACTTTTCATAAAAAAACCCTAAAAATCCTTTCCAAATTACTTTCTTTTCTTAATTAGTTTAAGTTAATTTTATTTAATTTTTAATTAATCATTTTCTTTAATTAGGTCAAGACAAAAAACCATTTCATAAAAACAACAAAAATTATTTCTTTTTTTTTCCATTTATATTCTTGCATTTTATTTTCAATTTTGTACAATATTCAATATGGTTGTAATAGATAATTAGGTTTAATTTTCTTGCAATCCCCATTTATAAATTTGTACACCCCCTCCCCTAATGATGTAATAGTGTAGTAATTTTACTTTTCGCAATTTATCGCTTTATATAAATGCTAGTAATTAGGGTTTGTATGGAAATACTAAAACCAACCAATTAGAAAACCCTAATCAAAGATAAATCAAGCATGAAAAATCAATACACTTGCACACAAGTACCCCTAGGGTAAAATCCACTTGGTTGCCTTACAAAAAAATGGCCATGTTATGCATATGAGGTATCTTAGCAAAAACAAGCAAAAATACAAGATCATAGTCCCTCGATGACGCTATCTATGTTGCCTTTTCAAAATGATCTTAGTCCCTAAGGAAAGATACTAAGATACCTTGCAACATTGCTAATCATGGTTATACGATGACCCATGCCCGTCCCGTTTACATCCAAAGATATGGTTACTTACCAAATCAATGGTAAGATGACAATATCAAAGGAAAGAGGAAATGAACACGAAAGACTTTTGAGTAGGTAGAATGTTCCTAGTTACTTGCTCACTTTCAAAATAAAACATCCTTGCTATTTTCAAAACAAACACCAACACTTTCAAAAACATCTTTCAAACTTGAAAACATTTTCAAACACATCTTTCAAACTTGAAAACATTTTCAAAAGATCAACACTTTGTATACATTCTTACGAACGAGAATCATTACAAAGTTTGCCTAAACGATGACGCCTTTTCAAAATACTTTCAAAAACCACACAAAGCATATTTTCAAACAAAAGCAAGTGATCTAGAAAGTAACTAAGAGCCCATGGAAAACCATGGTTGAAAAGGGTGCTAATACTTTCCCTTTTCATAATCTACCCCCCGAACTCAAGAAATAATCTCAAAGGTCTTTCTTGTGCTTTTTCACCTTTCCTTTTTAGATAAAAGAAAAGTCAGTGGCGACTCTTGCTAACCGCAACATTTGCGATAAAACGCAAAACACCCAAGTCAGTTCTCCCACCGCATCACAGATACCCTTAAAGATAAATCAAAACAATACAAGCCAAAGAAGCAATTAAGAATGGCCTAGGTCCTAAGGTAAACCCCACTTTTTTATGTCCCCAGCAGAGTCTCCAGTTCTGTGATACGGTGGCAGAACTGATTGTTATAATGGTTTGCGTTTTTTGTTCACAGATATTGTGATAAGCAAGAGTCGCCACCAAATTTTATTTCATCCTACAAAGGAAAAGGGAAAAAGAACAGAAAAAACCTTTTTCGAGATGTTTCTGAGTACGGGGGGTAGATTATAGAAAGGGAAGGTGTTAACACCCTTTCTATCCATGGTTTTCCATGGGCTCTTAGATACTTGCTCATTTTGAAATTGCTTGTGTGTATTTTGGAAATTTTTTGTATAACTTCATGGTAACCCTTGTATATGTCCTCAAGAGTGTGACGAAGTTGTTTTTGAAAACTGTTTTGAAAGTGTTTCTGTAAAAGAGTTTTTATTGTTTTGAGCAAGTACATAAGAGTTTCTACCTACTCGAAAAAGACTGACCGTTCTCGTTTCCTTTAGACAATGCTAACCTACTATTAAGGAATAGATAGCCCCATCGTTAGAGTTTTAAGGGACATTCGAAGGGACAATTACGGTCACAAAAGCAATGGTTAGGAAACCTTAGTAGTTACCTTAAAGTCCTAAAGATATTTCCGAGGCAAAATTCGAACGGGTCATTTTTTATCTTTTGAGACTAAAGGCAAACCACTAAAACTCCCTATACTTCATGACCGTTTACCGAAGGCAACCGAAGTGGGGGTAACCCTAGGAGTGAGCATGTGCGAGTGTTTGATTTCAGTTCATTTATCTTTGCACATTTAGGGTGATCCACTGTTTTACTCGTTATTCTTTCCATACAAGCCTATTAGTCTAAACATTTAATAATAGCGGAAAGTAAAGTGCGAGAGTAAAAACCTAGCTATTACAAGGCTTCAGGGAGGGGGTTACATAATCCATAAATGGGGGTAAACAATAAATAAAGGCAGTAAATAAAATCCTAGTTAAAACTATTACAGCCTCAAAGCAATTACAATAATTAGAATGATAAATAAATAAAACGCGCACGAGGAAGAACACGAGAATTCAATATCCTAATGAATCTCATTAATTAAAAGAAATATTTTTGTATTTTTTTTGTTGATAAAAATAGTTGAAATTTTCAAGTTAAACCTAATTTTCCAATTGATTTTAATTATGAAAATAAAAGAATTTAAATTGTCCTAATTAAATTAATCTAATTAATTAATGAAATAAAATATTTTATAAAAAAATCTGATTTTAACGTTTTTTTTTGTGATTTTTTGATTTAATAAAAAATGATTTTTGTTTTGTAAAAAATATAATTAAACAAATAAATAAAACAAAAGAAATTGAAAAAAAAGAAGAAAAAAATTGGGCCTGATGTTGTTAGCAATCTGGGGGTGTAAGGAGTTGAATTCGTTAGGCCCAAGATTGCTGGCCCACCTGCCTGCGTGTGGATTCAATGTAGCTGGCCTTTGAGGGTCTACCATGGGCTATTGTGGCTAGATGCTGGATCTGGATCAAGGGATGATCCAATGGCTGAGATTTGGAGCGCATGATGGAGGCTTAGAATAGTGATGTATGAAATCCTGCATATAAAGATTAGAAAATAAGAAAAATGTCTGGACCTGGGATCGAACCCAGGTCCTTCCTCTCATACGCGCTTGGCTTTACCGTCTAGGCTGGCTGGTTTGTTTGTTAAGATAATAACATAAATAAAACATAAAGAAAATATTAAGCATTATGTCAAAAACGCGCGCAGATTCAAATTAGCCAACCGGGCTTTGACACGCGATCGTCTTCTTCAGTGGGACTGTCGTTTTAGCTAATGACCTTTTACCCACGGACAAACGCTATAGCTGTAACCCTATAAATCTCAAAAACCTTAAACAAGCAAGATAAATTAAATCCAAGCATACAAATCAACTAGGTTTGATTTCATGAGTATGATGGTACCTGTGATACGGTGGGAGAACTGACTATGAGTTTTGCGTTTGTATTCGCACTTGTTCGGTTGAGCAAGAGTCGCCGCCGACTTTTTATTTTATCCTAAAGGAAAGGTTTAAAAAAGCACAGCAAAAACCTTTTGAGATATTTCGTGGGTCCGGGGGATAGATTATGAAAAGGGAAGGTATTAGCACCCTTTTCATCCATGGTTATCCATGGGCTCTTAGTTACTTGGTTTTTTAGATCACTTGCCTTGATTTTCGATTGCTTGAAATTGTGGTGTGTGTGCGTGTTTTGAAAATGTTTTTGAAGAATATGCCTTGTCTTAGGCTACCCTTGTAACAATTCTTTACTTGAATGTTTTACAAAGGTGTGTATCTTTTCGAAAAGATGTTTCAAAATGTTTTGAGAGTTTGTTTTGAAAGTGCTTGTGGAATGTGGTTTTTGAAAAGAAGGCAAGTGGTTTTGCAAGTTGATCTCAAATAACTAAGAGTTTTGTCTACCCTATTGTACTCAAAGGGTTTTTCTATGTTTTCAACCCTTTTTAACAATTTTGTTCCACCATTGAATTTGGTGGACAATCTTGCGTTTAGGAAGTTTAATGGGACGGGCGCGGGTCATCGTATGGACCATGAATGCAATGGTGCCAAGTGTCTTTGGTAATTTGCTTTGAAGGGACTATGATCATTCCGTTTTAGGCAACATTCGAAAGCGTCATCGAGGGACTTATGATCATTTGAATTTGTTTTGCCAAAGATACTCAACGTGCAAGCATGGCCCATTTTGGAAGGTAACATGTGGGATTACCCTAGGGGGTGCAAGTGTGATTGTGTATTGATTTCATGTATTTGTCTTGTATTAGGTTATCTAGCGTTTGATTTTATATACATGCAAACCCTAGGTCTAACCATGGTATAATTGAAAGCGGTAAATTGCAAGAATTTAAAGTTTACGCTATTACAAAATAAGTATCCGGGAGTGGGGGTACAAATTTACGAATGGGGATGAGACTTAGGAATATAGTGTCCAATAAGTTACAACCAAATCTAATTTGCGATCAAATGTAAATGTAACGAATATACAAAATAAGCAAATGTGTATATGAGCAATGTAAATGTATCAAATATAAGTACATTGTGTAAGTGTATGTGTATATGCGTATGTGATTATTTACAGGTGCGACAATGTGAATTTAAGAGGGTATTATTAAGTATTGTTTTGACTTAAAGAAAAATTAAATGTTTATTAATCTTTGATTTGGGATCTTGTATTTTCTTTAATATGTACAAAAAGAATGTTTTAAGAAAATGTTTTAAATTCTAATTATGTATATTAAAAAATGTATTTCTATTTATTATGTATTAAAGTGTTAATATACAAAGAAAGGTATTTTACTTAAAAGAAAAAGGTTTTACATTTTAATTGTGCATTTTTTGTATTAATAGTCAAAAGAGATAATAGATAAAATAAATAAAAAAAGAAACTTTTAATGTATTTATTAAATATGTGTGATTTAAGTTGTGTTTTGCATCCTTTTTTGTGTAAAGTATATACAAGTCAAGTATTAACCTTAAAAGAAAAATGTTTTAAAATTATATTATGTACAAAAATTGGAATTATGTTGTAAAAAAGTTATATTAATTTGTAAAAAAAAAAGAATATGGTAATAAAAAAAGGTTTGAAAACAGACATCAATGGGCTTAGGCAATATTGGATAGAGCAAGGCCCAAAGCTTTTGAAACATTTCGTTCTAGGGTTCCTGAGTTCATTTCATTTGGATAACGCTTAGGGTTTATGGGCGACAGAAACGCCGTTTGTTCTTCACTTCATCGTTTCTCCGATCGTTCTGAATGCCTAGCTTAAATCTTTCGCCTCAGCCACCAGCGACCTCCACCTCTTCTTCCCTCCAACGACAGCATTATGGCGATCAATCTAAGGTACAATTCGTTTTCTTATTTCGTTAGGGATTTTACGATTTTTGCATGTTTGTGATTTTTCGCTTATTTGATTAAGTGTTTGACTTTGTTTGTTTAACGAGGATGAAAAGGGATGAGAAGAGAGATGTTTTACCTTGACAGAGGGGAGGAAGAAGATGGAGGAGACGCGTAGGAGGCTTAGTGGTGAAGGGGATTGCAGGCGCTTGATGCTGGAAGCTAGCTTTGGGAAAACATGGTATTTCTGTACTTTTTTGCCATTTTTAGGGTTTTGTGATGATATTGACTGAAAACCCCTTTTGAAAATTCACTTCTTTCTTCTTCTCTCCTACTGTATGCTCGTTGCTTATGTTGCCTTTAACGCTTGCCTTTGAATGCCTTTGAATGCCTTTGAATGCCTTTGCCTTTTGTATGCTTATGTATCTTCTTTGCCCAAGGATGAACCTAGGGTTCTGAGGGCCCTGAATGCACGCCTCTTCTTGTTGGCTTTTGCTTTTGGTTGCCTTGAACGTATGCTTCTAAATATTGACGCTTGATGCCTCTTTGATTTGTAAATGCTGCCTTGAGATGCCTATGAACGTTTGTTGCCTTTGGAATGTTTGTTGCTTGCCCAATGATGGCATCCTGAGGGCCTTGTGTATTGATACTGAGTATGCGTTTGGTTGCCTTGAGTTTGATTTGGATGGTGTTGGTGTTTAGGCAGGTATGATACTTGACAGAGGTTTGGTTGTTTTGAATGTGATGATAGGCAGGTTATTGGTGTTGAAACTGGCTTTTAGCTTTGAACTTGGTTTGAGCTTATTTCTTTATGGCCTTAACAGGTTATGGTGCTGGATGTTTGACATAGGTTACAGGTTACAGGCATATGCTGTTTTTTACTGGTTATCTTAGGCAGGTTTAATGCTTTTTGTGTTTAAGGCTTGGCCTTGCTTGCTTCAGGTAGGTTTGACAGTTCTGAGTTCCTTGGGTTTGTGATTTTGGTTCTTTGACAGGCAGGGTCAACTGGTTTTGGTTATGGCTCTGGGTATTTGTTTGTTTACAGTAGCTTGATGGTTATGTGTTTTTGGAAAGGGATAAGGCTTTAACAGGTTTAATTCTTGAGGTTTAGCAGGTTTTGATACTTCAGGTTTTGAAAATGGTAAGGCTTTTGATATTTTGTTTTTGTTGGAGTTTTTGAACTTGTATCCTTAACTTGGGTGAAAATTCTGGTTTATGGGCATATGTTGGTATGGCTTGTGGTGAGCCCCCTTGACAATTGTTACAGGTTATGCTTTAAGGCATAGTTGTTCTGTCCTGCTTGACAGGTTTAGCAGGCTTTTGATACTTCTCTCAACAAAACAGGTTTTTTAGGTCTTTCCTTTTAGACTGGAGGTTTATGCAATTTTGTCCCTCTTTTCTGTATTGGTTTGCCTTTTTTCTTTTATCCACTGTGTTCAATTTTTGTTTTATATTATCTTCCTGCCTAAAGCCTAAACCTGCTTTCTTTTTCTCTTCTTCTTCTCTCTCTCTCCAGTACAGTCTTGCATTAAGATATTATTTATGCATTGTACTTCTTGTTTTGAAAGGGCCACTTTATTTTTGGGAAATGATGAAAAGAAATAGCTTTGCTTGCTTAACAAATTTCCTCTGCATATTTGTCCCTTCTTGACAGCTTTTGTGCTTTTAATATCTTTCCAAATCTTCTTCTTTGGTAGCCTTGAATAGCTTTGTGACATTTTGACAGCAAGTTTGAATTTTTTCAGTTTGGACTTTGTAGTTTGATTTGCACTTGGAGTTTTGAGACTTGAACTTATGCAGTTTGGACAATTTTTGAATTGTGCAATTTTGACTTTTGTGCATTCATTTTTTAGCAAATAAAAATTCGTCCCTCTTTGTGAACCGGGAGAAATCCCGTGATTTGCAGAGAGGGTTAACTGATCCCAATCAGTGGCCCTTAATGATGAACTGTCTTTTATTTATCTGTCATTATTTATTTATCTGCTATTTGACTTTTCTTCTTTTCTTTTGCAGATGAATATTTGAATGGAGAGGGGTATTAAATGAAGAATGAAGAATTAGAACAAATAGGATAGTTTCATTTTTTTTATTTAAATTTAAACTAATGTAAAATTATTGTTGTAAATAAATTGTAAACAATAATTGTACGAATAATTTAAAAATAAATAAAAGCTTTTATTATCCAATTAATTCTATTTCCTCTTTTATTGTTTATTCATTATTTAAAATTCTTTGAATTAAAATAATTGGAAAATAAATTCCAATCACTTAACCTCAGAATAATAAATAATTTAAATAAACAATGCTTTAGCAATTTACTCAGTTAAACCTGGCCTTTCCAATATCCAAAGCAAAGCAACAGTTAACCAAAACAACTAATCAGGCGCATTCCCTTTTCCCTGATTTTTTACCAAACACTGTAAATCCAAACTGCATGGATCTTTTGACTGGTTCAATCAAACGAACGTGAATTCAAACCAAAATGCATTCTTTTTACTGATTAAGTCAAACAATGCGAATACAACCTAAATCTCGGAATAACTTGCAAAGTGCCGTAGAATTTAAATCCTTCTGAGAACGTGCCCAAAAAAAACCTAATTCCTGATTAAATTCCAAAGAGCGTTCGCCTGATCAAAGTTGAGCCAAAATCAACCAAAACCCTAAGCCAACTGTGTGAAACAATCCAGAGCCCTGAAAAATCAATAAAACCCTAATTTTGCTTGGCTGACGAGAAAAAATCCGTTTGACCGATTCTTGAGCCAATCTGAAAAATCAGGAAACGCCTGAAGCTGTAATTTCTTGAGGAAAGATGCGAGGGAAAATTTTGGGGTACAACAGTTGCCCCTGTTCAATCTTCTTGAACCTGAAGAGTTAGATTGGCAAGTTTGCCTTTCGCGACTTGAAGGTAAAAGAAGATTGGACACTAAAGTACCCAGAAAATTTGCACTCGTCGATGTGATGGTAGAGGTGAATGGGCTTACAGATGCCATTTGGCGATGGGCTTAAAGATGCCACCTGATGCGACAGGATCTTGTCGGGGGATGGGCTTAGAGATGCCATCTGGAAATGGGCTTAAACATGCCATCTGGCGACTGCTGGTAGGAGGATGGGCTTAAAGATGCCATCTGGAAATGGGCTTAAAGATGCCATTTGGTGATGTTGAACTGTATGTCAATGGTGAGTGGACGAGTATCAGAAAGGCATCCACGTTTTGGAACATCTCTGAATCGGGGGTCTGAGCAAGCAATAGATTGACATCCATGTTTCGGAGAATCCGTAAACTATTTTCAGGAGTTGAGATTGAATAAGCAATAGAGCAGCATCCGTTGTTGGGAAGCGTCCGTAAACTATTTTCAAAAGTTGAGAAGAGTCTGAACAAGTTGGTAGATTAACATCCGTTGTTGGGAAGAATCCGTAAACTGTTTTCAGAAGTCTTGAGAAGAATCTGAACAAGTGATAGGTTAACATCCGTTACTTGGAGAACCCGTGAACTGTTTTCAGAAGTCTTGAAGTTGAATAAGCAATAGAGCAGCATCCGTTGTTGGGAAGCGTCCGTAAACTGTTTTCAAAAATTGAATCTGAACAAGTTGGTAGATTAACATCCGTTGTTGGGAAGAATCCGTAAACTGTTTTCAGAAGTCTTGAGAAGAATCTGAACAAGTGATAGGTTAACATCTGTTACTGAAGAACCCGTGAACTGTTTTCAGAAGTCTTGAGGAGGAACCGGTGTAGGGCTTCCTGATGATGAGCTCGTGTAAAGCTGCATCTGGATGAATCTGGAATAAGTATCAGAATGTCGCCGTATCCAGGTCATATCTGAACTATTTCTGGATGAATCTCGGAAGATGATCTTTGTCTGTCGACTGATCTTTCCTGAAAAGGTAAAGGGTTCGTTGCATGCAATGTTATGATGCGTGATGCAATGTATGTGACATCAATGTTTATAACATGAACGTGATGAATGCGCATGTAAGCTAATGAGCTATCTTGCTGAGGATAAATGAATCCTGGATGGCTGCAGATAAAAGAATCTTGACTGCCGCCTGGGAGAATAATTCTTTGGCTGCTGCTGTGGAGGGCAAGAGTCTTCAATTGTTGAAAATGAGAAGTCTTGGGACCACTGTTGGGAGAATCAGAAGCTTGGTTTGTATGACAAACTACTGGGGTCTTCCTGTTTTGAGGAGATCTGTGTAGGATTTCCTGATGATGAGTCCGTGTAGAACTGCATCGGGTTTTTGAACACTTTTGACATTCGACTGCCCCAAGTGGTGATGTAGATAATTTCCTGGCTTGTTACAGGTGTTGATCTGGAATTCTTCAGACGTGCCCTGGCTGGATACAGGAATCGAGTCTGGAAAGGTGATAGTTAACAGATATGCCCTGGCTGGATACAGGAATCGAATCTTCAAACTCTTCAGACGTGCCCTGGCTAGATACAGGAATCGACTCTGGAAATGTGATAGTTAACAGATATGCCCTGGCTGGATACAGGAATCGAATCTTCAAACTCTTCAGACGTGCCCTGGCTAGATACAGGAATCGAGTCTGGAAATGTGATAGTTGATTGGTTGAACACTTTTGACATTCGAATGCCCCAATTGGTGATGAAGGAATCTTGAATCAGATTACTCTGCATATTGAGAGATTTCTTGAAATCTTGACTGGACTTCCCCAGGTTAATTGGACTTTGAAAGATCTGTTGGACCTCGACTGGACTGCCCCAGGTTAATTGGATGGTGACATGTCATGCCCCCTGCTGATAGGAGATTTGCAATGGAAGTGTTATCCTCTTGAAGTGATTTTTACTTACTGAGAGAGTTTTCGTTCCTCCGAACATTCGCTGTATGAATTTCTTCGCTGTCAAACAAAAAGCCAAATGCAGACAGTGATATTCAAGCAATGCAAAGTTTATGTTGGTCTCGAAGTTTTGAAAAATGCGTTTTTAGCAGAAAACTTTTCACAAGACAAGTCAACACAAGATTTAGAGTAAAGCCCTACAGGAGTCAGGATACCTTTTGTAACAGTATGCTTTCGAACTAACACATGCTTCAATTAGGACTTTTGAAGGGTCGTAACGTGGCTTGGTTCACGGTTTAAGAAACAAAGGATAAAGGCTCAAAATATATTTGTACCCACCCGCTCTTCGTGATGTCCTTCATACCTAAGCTCAGTTAATTGCGTCATACTCTGTTTTAAGTTTGGAACGACTTTTGGGCGATGGTTCACTAGTTGAATTTGGGGAGACAGTCATCATCTCCTTTTCTTTTTCAACATTTTTCATGTTGTTGAGGATTTTGTAATGACCTCACTATTTTGATTTTGATTTGTTATCCCTAACTTTTGCCTGACCGTTCCCATTTTCGCGATTACAGTCAGCGGGATGCCCCAGCTTTCTTAAGCCTCCTTTATAGGTTTTGGCTTTGGTGGGCTTTTCTCTTTTGAGAGATTGACTGTCTATGTGATAGGGAACCACCCCTGTCTTTTGATTCCAAAGGAATGCTTTGCTCTTTTTGATGTCGTTCGTTGTATTACGAACTGAGAGTTTGCGACTTCAATGCGCATTTTCTTTTGAATTAACTGAGAGACTACCCTGCCCCAGGTTTATATCAAAGGTTTTGTTTGCTTAGAACAGAAAACTCCTACTTCTTTGGCTCGAAGGGGTTGACTAGGGATTAACTTCCTTATAACTCCAGTGTTTGGGAATTGAAAGAAATGCCTGTACATCATCAGCAAAGTCTGTTCAAAAGCATACTGTATAAGATCATGGTATTGTTTCGTCATCCTCCCTCTAAAGGCTTGCAGCTTTTTATCAAGAGTCAAATATCATAAAGTAAAGCATGAGAGTAGTGAAACGAATGGATGAATTCAAGACAAACATATGCAATGCATTAATGAAAACAGAGTTTAACATCAACAGATAATTGTTTGATAGCAAAAGAAATTACAACTTTGAAAATTCAAAAAGAAGCAAAAGCCTTTCAGCTTGAGCTTCGTCACTTCAAGTAGAGAACCCTTTAACGGAAGATTTTCATCTCGCCGTCTGGCATGAATTCCAGCACCCCAATGTCGATCAGATCTTGAATCTTATTCTTCAAGGCCCAACAGTCGTTGGTGTCGTGTCCCGGGCTGTAGGAGTGGTAAACACAAAATGCGTCGGGACGATAGTTAGGAGAGGAGGTATTGAGCTTCTGAGGAGGATCCCTTAGGGTAAGCAGGTTGACCTCCATCAGACGCTTCAGTATGAAGAATGATGGTATTTCAGTCTGCGTGAACTGTCTTCCCGACGTTTCTTGCTTACGCCGAGTACCCCGTTGACGCTGGCGAGGTTGTTGATGGGCTTGTGACCCTGAAGCAAGCAAAGGAGCTTTCCCCTTATCTTCTTGAGTGGATGGAGGCTGAGCGGTGACTTGCTCCTCAACCTCAGATGTTTGCCCCAGTTGGTTGTTTGGAAGCAGTTGGCGGACAAGAACTCTGAGTTCCTCTTGTCTTTGAGATAGGTCTTGGATGAAAACCATCTGGCCCACCAACTGTCCCATCACTTGGGTCCTCAAGGTTGTTAGATCAAACTGCAACTCTGCAAGCTGATCACTCCTGGCATTGTTTGAATTCTCCAAGCCCTTTGTGAGGAGAGCTTTCATCTCTTCTTGCCCCAGAGACAAGTTCAGGAACATCTCCTACAGCTGAGCGGTCTGGTCTTGGATGTCTTTGACAGACCTTTCTAGAGCCATCTCTTGCTGAAATAAACAGTAGGAGAGTAAGGAAACCTGAAAAAGGAAAGACTGTTAAAATGCAATACATGATATGTGGATGCATGCTTTCAAGGATCTCTTGGGGTAAACACAAGAAAATGTTAGAGGTTGAACTTTGCTCTTGGATTGGAGATCTCTGCACCGGTGGATGTCTTTCCACGAGAATCAAGCTCACCATGTCAAGTGGGTCGTCGCCACTGATTCAAGTTGTTGCGCTTGATCTTTGTTTGGAGAACTTTGTATCGGTGGACGTCCTTCCACGAGAATCAAGCTCACCATGTCGAGTGGGTCATAGCCACTGATTCAAGTTGTTGCACTGGAATTTTTGATGGCATTTGTTTAGAGGAGAAACCTCTTGCCCCTTGGTAGGTGTCTGGTTCAACGTAACCCTGCATCAAAAGAACCCTCGAGATCCTTGAAATGGTTATTGAAAATGCTATGGTATGATGTTATGATGTTATGTACATGTATGCGAAAAGCAAGTGAGTGTATATACAGGCAAACATATTCACACAAAGCAAACAAGTCCTTAGGTTTAGGCTTGCATGGGGTTCAGGTACTACCCTCTTTCAGTTTCGTTGGTTAAAACCTGTCCTATCAAAAGTAACCGGGTTCTAGAGGATCTCAAATCATTGGCTACCCTCGATCGGTCATAACTCCAACATCGCTATCTTTTCTTGCGGCCGGAACCATCGCGAGAGTTTAGCCTTAATGAGTGTAGCATATTGCTACTGTTCTAATGGCCAAGTTGGGTCAATTTAGGGTTCTAAGGTCGGTTGGTGCTTAATGACTCCTTGGAAGACCCATATTCTCCCCGTTTCAACACAAGGGATATCGGTACAGACCAAGGTGCCACACCAACGTAGCCACTGCTTCACCCATGTCGGTATACCCCGGACAGGTCCCTCGCAGATTATGCTACCTAAAAAAGGTTTCCCCCAGATCCGGGTTAGGATCTATGAAACTCCGATGCAAAGCCCACAAATGTAAAAGCAAACAAAGCAATCAATTGAAAACAAAGGTGATCTAAACCCTAAGGTAACCCCACTTTGAGTAGTTATCCCCAGCAGAGTCGCCAGTTCTGTGATACAGTGGGAGAACTGACTATGAGTTTTGTGTTTGTATTCGCACTTGTTCGGTTGAGCAAGAGTCGCCACCGACTTTTTATTTTATCCTAAAGGAAAGGTTTAAAAAAGCACAGCAAAAACCTTTTAAGATATTTTGTGGGTCCGGGGGGTAGATTATGAAAAGGTTTCATCCATGGTTATCCATGGGCTCTTAGTTACTTGGTTTTTTAGATCACTTGCCTTGATTTTAGATTGCTTGAAATTGTGGTGTGTGTGTGTGTATTTTGAAAATGTTTTTGAAGAAGATGCCTTGTCTTAGGCTACCCTTGTAACAATTCTTTACTCGAATGTTTTACAAAGGTGTGTATCTTTTCGAAAAGATGTTTCAAAATGTTTTGAGAGTTTGTTTTGAAAGTGCTTGTGGAATGTGGTTTTTGAAAAGAAGGCAAGTGGTTTTGCAAGTTGATCTCAAATAACTAAGAGTTTTGTCTACCCTATTGTACTCAAAGGGTTTTTTCTATGTTTTCAACCCTTTTTAACAATTTTGTTCCACCATTGAATTTGGTGGACAATCTTGCGTTTAGGAAGTTTAATGGGACGGGCGCGGGTCATCGTATGGATCATGAATGCAATGGTGCCAAGTGTCTTTGGCAATTTGCTTTGAAGGGACTATGATCATTCCGTTTTAGGCAACATTCAAAAGCGTCATCGAGGGACTTATGATCATTTGAATTTGTTTTGCCAAAGATACTCAACGTGCAAGCATGGCCCATTTTGGAAGGTAACATGTGGGATTACCCTAGGGGGTGCAAGTGTGATTGTGTATTGATTTCATGTATTTGTCTTGTATTAGGTTATCTAGCGTTTGATTTTATATACATGCAAACCCTAGGTCTAACCATGGTATAATTGAAAGCGGTAAATTGCAAGAATTTAAAGTCTACGCTATTACAAAATAAGTATCCGGGAGTGGGGGTACAAATTTACGAATGGGGATGAGACTTAGGAATATAGTGTCCAATAAGTTACAACCAAATCGAATTTGCGATCAAATGTAAATGTAACGAATATACAAAATAAGCAAATGTGTATATGAGCAATGTAAATGTATCAAATATAAGTACATTGTGTAAGTGTATGTGTATATGCGTATGTGATTATTTACAGGTGCGACAATGTGAATTTAAGAGGGTATTATTAAGTATTGTTTTGACTTAAAGAAAAATTAAATGTTTATTAATCTTTGATTTGGGATCTTGTATTTTCTTTAATATGTACAAAAAGAATGTTTTAAGAAAATGTTTTAAATTCTAATTATGTATATTAAAAAATGTATTTATATTTATTATGTATTAAAGTGTTAATATACAAAGAAAGGTATTTTACTTAAAAGAAAAAGGTTTTACATTTTAATTGTGCATTTTTTGTATTAATAGTCAAAAGAGATAATAGATAAAATAAATAAAAAAAGAAACTTTTAATGTATTTATTAAATATGTGTGATTTAAGTTGTGTTTTGCATCCTTTTTTGTGTAAAGTATATACAAGTCAAGTATTAACCTTAAAAGAAAAATGTTTTAAAATTATATTATGTACAAAAATTGGAATTATGTTGTAAAAAAGTTATATTAATTTGTAAAAAAAAAGAATATGGTAATAAAAAAAAGGTTTGAAAACAGACAGCAATGGGCTTAGGCAATACTGGATAGAGCAAGGCCCAAAGCTTTTGAAACATTTCGTTCTAGGGTTCCTGAGTTCATTTCATTTGGATAACGCTTAGGGTTTGTGGGCGACAGAAACGTCGTTTGTTCTTCACTTCATTGTTTCTCCGATCGTTCTGAATGCCTAGCTTAAATCTTTCGCCTCAGCCACCAGCGACCTCCACCTCTTCTTCCCTCCAACGACAGCATTATGGCGATCAATCTAAGGTACAATTCGTTTTCTTATTTCGTTAGGGATTTTACGATTTTTGCATGTTTGTGATTTTTCGCTTATTTGATTAAGTGTTTGACTTTGTTTGTTTAACGAGGATGAAAAGGGATGAGAAGAGAGATGTTTTACCTTGACAGAGGGGAGGAAGAAGATGGAGGAGACGCGTAGGAGGCTTAGTGGTGAAGGGGATTGCAGGCGCTTGATGCTGGAAGCTAGCTTTGGAAAACTTGGTATTTCTGTACTTTTTTGCCATTTTTAGGGTTTTGTGATGATATTGACTGAAAACCCCTTTTGAAAATTCACTTCTTTCTTCTTCTCTCCTACTGTATGCTCGTTGCTTATGTTGCCTTTAACGCTTGCCTTTGAATGCCTTTACCTTTTGTATGCTTCTGTATCTTCTTTGCCCAAGGATGAACCTAGGGTTCTGAGGGCCCTGAATGCACGCCTCTTCTTGTTGGCTTTTGCTTTTGGTTGCCTTGAACGTATGCTTCTAAATATTGACGCTTGATGCCTCTTTGATTTGTTAACGCTGCCTTGAGATGCCTCTGAACGTTTGTTGCCTTTGGAATGTTTGTTGCTTGCCCAATGATGGCATCCTGAGGGCCTTGTGTATTGATACTGAGTATGCGTTTGGTTGCCTTGAGTTTGATTTGGATGGTGTTGGTGTTTAGGCAGGTATGATACTTGACAGAGGTTTGGTTATTTTGAATGTGATGATAGGCAGGTTATTGGTGTTGAAACTGGCTTTTAGCTTTGAACTTGGTTTGAGCTTATTTCTTTATGGCCTTAACAGGTTATGGTGCTGGATGTTTGACATAGGTTACAGGTTACAGGCATATGCTGTTTTTTACTGGTTATCTTAGGCAGGTTTAATGCTTTTTGTGTTTAAGGCTTGGCCTTGCTTGCTTCAGGCAGGTTTGACAGTTCTGAGTTCCTTGGGTTTGTGATTTTGGTTCTTTGACAGGCAGGGTCAACTGGTTTTGGTTATGGCTCTGGGTATTTGTTTGTTTACAGTAGCTTGATGGTTATGTGTTTTTGGAAAGGGATAAGGCTTTAACAGGTTTAATGCTTGAGGTTTAGCAGGTTTTGATACTTCAGGTTTTGAAAATGGTAAGGCTTTTGATATTTTGTTTTTGTTGGAGTTTTTGAACTTGTATCCTTAACTTGGGTGAAAATTCTGGTTTATGGGCATATGTTGGTATGGCTTGTGGTGAGCCCCCTTGACAATTGTTACAGGTTATGCTTTAAGGCATAGTTGTTCTGTCCTGCTTGACAGGTTCAGCAGGCTTTTGATACTTCTCTCAATAAAACAGGTTTTTTAGGTCTTTCCTTTTAGACTGGAGGTTTATGCAGTTTTGTCCCTCTTTTCTGTATTGGTTTTCCTTTTTTCTTTTATCCACTGTGTTCAGTTTTTGTTTTATATTATCTTCCTGCCTAAAGCCTAAACCTGCTTTCTTTTTCTCTTCTTCTTCTCTCTCTCTCCAGTACAGTCTTGCATTAAGATATTATTGATGCATTGTACTTCTTGTTCTGAAAGGGCCACTTTATTTTTGGGAAATGATGAAAAGAAATAGCTTTGCTTGCTTAACAAATTTCCTCTGCATATTTGTCCCTTCTTGACAGCTTTTGTGCTTTTAATATCTTTCCAAATCTTCTTCTTTGGTAGCCTTGAATAGCTTTGTGACATTTTGACAGCAAGTTTGAATTTTTTCAGTTTGGACTTTGTAGTTTGATTTGCACTTGGAGTTTTGAGACTTGAACTTATGCAGTTTGGACAATTTTTGAATTGTGCAATTTTGACTTTTGTGCATTCATTTTTTAGCAAATAAAAATTCGTCCATCTTTGTGAACCGGGAGAAATCCCGTGATTTGCAGAGAGGGTTAACTGATCCCAATCAGTGGCCCTTAATGATGAACTATCTTTTATTTATCTGTCATTATTTATTTATCTGCTATTTGACTTTTCTTCTTTTCTTTTGCAGATGAATATTTGAATGGAGAGGGGTATTAAATGAAGAATGAAGAATTAGAACAAATAGGATAGTTTCATTTTTTTATTTAAATTTAAACTAATGTAAAATTATTGTTGTAAATAAATTATAAACAATAATTGTACGAATAATTTAAAAATAAATAAAAGCTTTTATTATCCAATTAATTATATTTCCTCTTTTATTGTTTATTCATTATTTAAAATTCTTTGAATTAAAATAATTGGAAAATAAATTCCAATCACTTAACCTCAGAATAATAAATAATTTAAATAAACAATGCTTTAGCAATTTACTCAGTTAAACCTGGCCTTTCCAATATCTAAAGCAAAGCAACAGTTAACCAAAACAACTAATCAAGCGCATTCCCTTTTCCCTGATTTTTTACCAAACATTGTAAATCCAAACTGCATGGATCTTTTGACTGGTTCAATCAAACGAACGTGAATTTAAACCAAAATGCATTCTTTTTACTGATTAAGTCAAACAATGCGAATCCAACCCAAATCTCGGAATAACTTGCAAAGTGCCGTAGAATTTAAATCCTTCTGAGAATGTGCCCAAAAAAAACCTAATTCCTGATTAAATTCCAAAGAGCGTTCGCCTGATCAAAGTTGAGCCAAAATCAACCAAAACCCTAAGCCAACTGTGTGAAACAATCCAGATCCCTGAAAAATCAATAAAACCCTAATTTTGCTTGGCTGACGAGAAAAAATCCGTTTGACCGATTCTTGAGCCAATCTGAAAAATCAGGAAACGCCTGAAGCTGTAATTTCTTGAGGAAAGATGCGAGGGCAAATTTTGGGGTACAACAGTACCCATCTTTTGCCCTGATTTTACCTGTATCAAAAAGCCCTAAGGCGTAACCTTAAACCCTAACAATGGCAGTTGTCCATACATGCGTCAAAATTCATAATTAATCATACAAATACATTCTAAATGATGATACAAACATGAAGGTATGCTTAGAAATTGTTAATCATGCGCGTATAGTCAGAATCGAATTCAAGAATAAGGGCAAACCGTGATGCTTGTGTAGGTTGATTCTGAGGGTGTTGATGCGTGAAAATGATGCTGCTAGCTTCAGGAGGTTCCTAGGAATGGGTTGCTGGCCTTGAAACACCTTGAATCACCTTCTAAATTAGAATTCGAGCACCAATTTTTTTGTCAAAAGTTGGAGTTTTTCTGGACTTGTGGAGGCAGCCTTTTCGTGTCCATTAGGGTTGGCATTCTTGTCTATATGTATGAGAATACATTAGGTCAACAAAACTGGAACAAATCTTGAAGATTAATGAGAAAGAGATTTTATTTTCAACTTAATTCTTTTCTTTCTAAACTTGGCCAAAACATGCTATTTTCATTCTAATCAGCCTATGCACGATGTATTCTTGATATGCCAGCTTTTGTTGTCCATTATTTGATGAGAAAAGATTTGGAAATCATATCTTACATATTTCCTATTATTTCTTTATTTAATTTTGACTTTTAATGAATAAAAAAAATCAAAATATAATAAAAATAATAAAATAAAGTATGAATGAGCTCAAGGGTCATGGGCCATGTTAGGAACAAGTTCAAGCATTAAAATATGGGCCCATTTGGAACAATTTAAAATTTGGTCATTATTTGCTTCATGCACTTTTCCAAAAATTGGTCAACTTTAGTAATGCATATATTTCTCATTTTTAACCCTAAGAGGGTTTTCTTGGACTTTTTAGAAATCTTAGGATGTCCTATAAACAATCCTTTTGGTTTCATCTCCATTGGATCTTCCATGTTCATGTAAGGAGCTTTGACCCAAAAGTTGTTTTTGTTGACTTTTGAAAAGGACCTATAATGTCTGAATTTATATCTTTTCATGAGTGCATTTCTTGACCTTGAGTGATGAATATGAGTTGTAGGGAATTGAATCCTCTTAAAATGAGCCTTGGATGAGAAATTTCTGATAAAGTATGAGAAAGTTATGCCTGGTCGAAGTTTGGTTGACTTTTTCTATCGAAACCCTAATTTAGCAATTTTTGAGTTTTGATGCATTTGGGGTATTCCTTAAGGAATCATGACCAACACTTGATCAAATGATGGATGTTACTTCAAAAATGTTGATGTTGACCAAAAATCTTGAAGTTTGACTGTATGAGGGTCACAGTTGACTTTTGACCTAGTACACTTGAGTTTTAGGCATTTGAGCAATTGACTGAGCAAACTTCTTGTGCAAGGCATGAAACTTGACATGGATGGTATTGAGAATATATTAATACCATGGAAAAGATTTGAGGCCTTTGAAGCTCACCCATCTTGATGAAAATGGAAACTCTAATTGGAGATTCATTGCTTTAGGAGAGAGTTTGTCTGGCCAACCCTTAGTCAAACTTGAGCAGTTGAGGACCACTAGAGGCATGCCTTTGAGTGCAATAAGAGGGAAAATTTTGGGGTACAACAGAAAGGTTTTGTTTGCTTTACGATAACTCTTGTATCAGTCCTCAAGAGTGTGATAAAGCATTTTTGAAAAGAATTTTGAAAATGTGTAAGTGTAAAAAGGAATCAGATTTGAGCAAGTACTTAACAGCTATCTACCTACTCGAAAAAGGAATTATTTTCCTCCTTTCCTTTAGATAGTTCTATCCTACTATTAGTGAGTAGGTAGCCTTATTGTTGGATGTTTGAGGGACTATCTAAAGGGACGTTTATGGTCATTGGAGGCAACATGTAGAGATACCTTAGCAGTTCGAAGGGACTGTCATCATGTAGGCAATATCGAGGGAAAAGATCATTTCTCGTAGGCAACTCGAGGGACATTAAGGGACCATGATCTTTATGATGACTTTTAAACTGAGGGTCTTTACTAAGGTATCCCTACGATCGATGGACATGACCATTTCCAAAGGCAACCAAAGGGGGAAATACCCTAAGGGTGCAAGAGTGCAACAGTGTGCTTTTTTCAGGTATTTTATCTTGATGTTAGTGATCTAATGATTGATTGATTAATTCTTGTCATGCACGCCTAATTTACTAATTGTTTATATACAAGCATATAATATAGTGAGGGAAGTAAATTGTAGGTGTTGTACCCTAAAATTTTCCCTCCCATATTCCTTAAAACATTTCAAGAAAGATCCTCAAGTTGCTTAAGGAAGTCCAAGGGTTGACCAGACAAGCTCTCTCCTAAGGTAGTCTACCTCAAATTAGGGTTTCATATTGCATCAAGTTACTTGAGTCCAAGGGATCCCAAATGCTCACCAATGTCCTAATATGTTCTCAAGATCATCCATGTCAAGTTTCAAGCCCTACAGAGAAAATTTGCTCAGTCAATTGCTCAAAGGCCTGAAAATCGACTGTGCTAGGGCAAAGGTCAACTGTGACCCACAAACAGTCAAACTTCAATATTTTTGGTTAAAACCCTCATTTTGAAGTATATTTCATCATTTGATCAAGGTTTGATCATGATTCATCAAGGATTGCTCATAATTCCTCAAGAACCAAAAGTTGCTAAATTAGGGTTTTTCCAAGAAAAGTCAACTCAACTTTGACCAAGCATAACTTTCTCATACTTTATGAGAAATGACCAATCCAAATATCATTTTGAAGATGATGCCATTCTATACAATCCATCTTCATCTCCCAAGTTCATAATATGCACTCACAAGAAGTTATGAATTTGGACATTATAGGTCATTTTGAAAAGTCAACAAAAACACATTTTTTGTAAAAGCTTCATACATGATCATGGGATATAAAATTGAGATGAGACCGAAAGGGTTGCTTATAGGACATCTCAAGCTTTCTAAAAAGTCCAAGAACACCTTCAAAGAGTAAAAATTGAGGAAGTTATGCATTGGTGAAGTTGACCTTTTTTGCAAAATTGCCAAAAGTCAACTATGCCTAAAACTTCAATTTTTGCGAAATGAGCCCAGTCTTTTTCACTTGTTTTGAGTTGGCAACATAGTCCATGAACTCTAGCCTTTGCCACTTGTCATTATCTTATTTTTATTTTTTATTTTTATTTTTATTTGAATTAAATCATTTTAAATCAAAACAAATCATATAAAATCCAAAACATTGAAATTCAAAGATCTTGTGCTTGATTCAGGTCTTAATATCCAGCTAACATCAAATCAAATTCGTGTAAAGGCATGGTGTGGACAAAAAGATTGATTTTAGGCTATTTTTGGAATGATATTCAAGTGTATCAAATTCAATAATGGAAGAAGATTGAGTACATTTTATCAACCCTAATACATTCCTCAATACATATAGAAGGAAGGCAGACCAAAGGAGGCGGGAGAGAGAGGCGCATGAACCAGAAACAAAACTTGAAAAAACAAGAAAAAGTGGTGGATCGAATTCCTACTTAGAGGCAATTTCAAATTCCTTGGACCATCTCAATCACTTCCTGAGATCCCTAGCAAGCGAAAGCAATCGAAATCAAGCATTTCCAGGCCCTATAACGCACTGTAAGGCATTCACGACACCCACATTTTTCTTGAATTCTGTTTGCATAATTCTTGCATATTCAGCATAATATAATCATAGATTCTTGTTCACCATGACAATTGCAAGCTTTCTATAATACCCAATTGCATTTTCATAGACTGAATTGAGAACTGCCATTGTTAGGATTTTGGATTCCGTTTTAGGGTTTTTGCTTGTAGGTAAAATTAGCCTTCATGAATGGTACCATCACGTTCAGAATGACAAGACGAATCCAACCATGGCATTAGAAGTCATTTATCATGCCCATGGAGAATTTTGAGATGAACCAGGCTTGTAGCTACGGACAAACGTCCGTAGGTAAAAGTTTGGAACTTTTACCAACGGAACGAGGTCAGGGATGAACTGCGTGTCACCTTTCCATTGGCATATTTGAATCTAGCGCACGTTTTCTTTGTTCTCCACTAACCCACTTTGTTTTCCATATTATCATTATTATCTATTTGATATACAAAAAGAGCAAGTGGGTAGTTGGTAAGTGTAGCGTTGGATAATGCTTCAGGACCTGGGTTCAAATCCCAGGTCCCCCCTTTCTTTCATATATTTTATCTTTTCAGGTTCCAGCGTGCACATGAAGCTAATGACCACCATGCTCCCTCAAGATCCAGAGTGCCAAGTGTCCTAAGGGCCAGATCCAAGGGCCATCAAGGGGAGAACACCATGAAGCCTAGTCAACTCAAAGCATGTGATCTCGCCAGTCAACGTGGACTACTTGGTTTTGGTCCCAGATTTGGCTTCTCACACCCCCCATATTGCTCAGGCCCAAACTTCTTTCTCTTTTTTTTATATATATTTATTTAATTTAATTTATTTATTTATTTTTACTAACAAATTAATTATTTTCTTTTTTATCAAAAAAATCATAAAAATAATACTTTTCACAAATTAGGTTTAGATTTTATTTTTTATCAAAAAATTAATTAATTAAATTAGGTTGTTAATATTAGATAACTTTAATTATTTTGTAAATAAACTAAAAAATAATTAGAAAATTAGGGTTTTGTCCAAATTTAATTATATTTTCTTTTTCCTAAAAAAAACCAAAAACCACAAAATAGGTCATTTTATTTATTCTCATTAATTAATTTAATTAACTAAATATTTTGTACTTAATTTTAAAACCTAATTCTTTTCTTAAAAAAAATTAAAAACAACAAAAAAAAACAATTTTTCTTTTGATTAGGTTAGAAGGGTCAAAACCCTAGTTCGCTCTCATTCTAATTTTCATCGCGCTTTATTGTTTTATTATTTTTAACCAATTATTGTATCTGCTCACAAGTTGTAATAGTTAATTAGGACTTTTATTTTCATTTATCGCTTTATTTTTCAAAGGGTTTGTTTTTGGCTATGTAAATACCCAAAGCCTTGTAATAGCGTAGTTTAATTTCCGCATTTTAAATTCCGCAAAATATTAACTGTTAGATGTATGATATTAGGATGCATGACAAGAATGTATGATTAATTTTAAAACATTTAGATAACCCTAAAATATGCAAAGATAATAATCTGAAATTGAATCACTCGCACATGTACACTTCTAGGGTACACTCCCACTTAGTTGCCTTCGGTAAACAGTCATTGAGTATAGGATGCTTTAGTGGTCGTCCTTTTGTCCAAAGATAAAAGTTGCCTCGGAAAGGTTGCCTCGGATATTGTTGCCTTGGATAATTGATCTAAGACACTAGGGTTATTACTAAGACGTCCTAACATTGCTTTAGTGATCGTACGTCCCTTTCAAATTAACCCTCAAAACTCCAACGACGATGCTACCTACTCACTAATAGTGGGATAGCATTGTCTAAAGGAAACGAACATAGAACGATTCTTTTTTCGAGTAGGTAGATTAGTTCTTAAGTACTTGCTCAATCCAAACAAATTTTTCACACTTACGCCCCTTTACAAACAAAGTTTTCAAAAACACTTCATTACACTCTTGAAGACAGAAGCAAAAGTTAAATCGAAGTCAAAGCAAAAGCTTTTCAAATCACACAAACACAAAGAAAACAATTTTGAAAACGATGAGCAAGTACCTAAGAGCCTGTAGATAATTACGGATAGAAAGGGCGCTAATACCTTCCTTTTCTATAATCTACCCCCCATACTCAAAAATATCTCGAAAAAGGAATTTTTCTGTGTTTTTTTCCTTTCCTTGTTGGATAAAATAAAAGTCGGTGGCGACTCTTGCTTACCGTGACATTTTGCAAACACAAATGCAAAACGCAAACCAGCAAATTCCTTTAAAAGGGAAACACGTCCCGGTTCTGGCCACTGTATCACAGAACTGGTGACTCTGCTGGGAAATCAATAAGTGGGGTGTACCTTAGGATTAGTTCATCATATTGTTTTCAATTGTTTGATTTGTTTGCTTTATCTTTGTGGGCTTTGCATCAGATTTACTATAGATCCTAACCCGAATCTGGGGATACCTTTTAGGTAAGTAGCAATAGACTGTGAGGGAACTGTACGGCGTAGACTGATGTGGTTGAAGCAATAGCTACGTTGATGTGACACATTAGTTGGTACTGATATCCCTTGTGGAGGAACAAGGAGAGTATGGGGCTTCTATATGGGTCATTAAGCATCAATTGACCTTAGAACCTATAATTGACCAACTTGGCCATAGAAAGTAGCAGAATGCTACACTCATTGAGACTATACTCTCGAGATAGTTTCGGCCGCGAGAAAAGATTGCATGACTGGAATTATGACCGATGGAGGATGGTCAGTGATATTGAGAACCTCTAGAACCCAGTTACTATAATTAGGACAGGTTGAACCAACTAAACTGCAAGAGGGTAATACCTAAACTCCATGCCAGCCTGAAATTTAAGGGTTATTGTGTGACTTGTTTGCCCTTACCATGTTTGCTATCTGTGATACTTGTTGTGTGTTTTTATCATGACATCACGCATTATGACATAGCATGCATATCTCATTAGACTAACCATTTCAAAGACCGAGGGGATTCATCTTTGTTCTGTTTTGCAGATTATGGCTTCTATGCGTAGAAATACCGTTCGAGTTAACTTCGTGCAAATCCCTGCTCAGCTTAGAGAGTTGGTTTCAAAAGTTCCTGATACTTCCTCCTTTGTTAGAAAACATGGTCACCTCCTTAGTTTTGTCACCTCAAAGTTGGATGAGCAAATGATGAGCGTGTTGTTCCAGTTATTTGACCCGTTGCATCATTGTTTTACCTTCCCGGACTATCAGTTGGTCCCTACTTTGGAGGAGTTTTCTAACTTATTGGGCATATCTATTCTAGAGCAGACACCCTTTACAGGTTTGGAGATATCTCCTAGGCCAGAGGATATTGCTTCAGCCCTACATCTAAAAATGGTTGACATAGTTTCTAACTGGGAGACTCGGAGTGGGTTTAAAGGTTTCTTGGCTAAGTTTTTGATCGATCAAGCTCAACAGTTATGGGAAAGTCTGGACTTTCAAGAATTTGAAGACATCCTGGCTCTCCTCATCTACGGCTTGGTTCTGTTCCCTAATCCAGATGCCTTCATAGATGTGAATGCGGTCAAGATTTTCATGTCTTGTAACCCAGTGCCTACTCTCTTACGTGATATTCTGCATGCTCTCTATACTCGTACTGTGCGGAGAAGGGGAACTCTCATGTGTTGCACACCGCTGCTGGCGAGGTGGTTTATTTTGCACCTCCCCAAATCTGTTTTGAAGAATGAAGAAGGTGTAGGTTGGGCTTACAGAATCATGTCCATTGCTCATACGGACATCATTTGGAGTACTAAAGATATGGAAAGGGTAGCTGTCATTGATCGATGTGGGGAATACCCTAATGTTCCCTTGCTTGGAATTAGAGGAGGAATAACCTATAATCCTTTTTTGGCTTTACGACAGTTTGGACGAGCTCGGAGAGACGGTCCTCATGAGTTGCTGCTTATAGGCATTGTCTTTGACTTCAAAGGGGATGTTGAGGGACATCGCTGCAGGTTCATACGAGCTTGGGACAGGGTGAACAGGTCTGACCCCCATGAGCTAGGAATGAAGACTTCTCTCCCAATGCAACCATATCTCCAGTGGGTTCGAGCCCGTGCTCAAAAGCTGGGTATGCCATATGAAGCTGTTTTGCCGGTGATTGTAGAGCATACTGATGAAGAAGGTGTTCCTTATACAGTCCTCCATCCATACATGCCTACTGATATTGGGGCATTGAAGAGATCTTGGATCCAGTTAAGGGAAGAAAGGGATACCTACAGAGAAAAGTATCATGAATAGGAATGGAAGATCTTGAAGCTTACAAAGCAGCTTGAGAACGAAAGGACAATCAACGATTATGTCAGCACGAAGGGAAAACGACCATGGGAGTTCTGATGTTTTTTATTGTTTTTAGTTTAGATTTCCTTTTCAGTATTTCTTTTGTAACTCCTTAAAGGCATTTGTTAAACATTGTTACAAGTTTTAACCTAATAAAGTGTGTTTTATTTTGGTTTACAAATTTGAATCTCCCTAAGTCTTTGAAATCATTTCATACGCATTCCATTCCCATGCACCTCATTACAGGTACCATTACAAGTTTCTCATCTTCTTCGTTGTTTATTTCAGTATAACATGTCTTCTGAAACACCTAGTGATCAAGCCATCAAGGCTCTGCAAGCTCAGAATGCTCAGTTCCAGGAAATGTTCTTGAACTTAGCCAAGAGTCAGTAAGATTTGAAGACTCTTATCTTGAAGGACAAGAAGAAGGTGGTCCTCCTGAATATGGGTCACAGATTTGGGAACAGGTTGAGACAGGAAGTTGATTTGTCCCATTCATCTGGAGGAGGAGAGAATCAAGAGGAAAGGAAGGGTCCTAGCCCTATGGTTTCTGACAATGACATTGATTTTGATAAAGACCAGTATCCTCCTGCTGAGGATAGGTATAAACAACTTGAAGACCGGTTGAGTGCAATGGAGATTCAGAAGGTACCTGGGTTAGACTTCGGAGATTTGGGTTTGGCATCTGGGGTGGTGATCCCACACAAGTTTAAAGCTCCTGTCTTTGCTAAGTACGATGGGGTCTCTTGCCCTAAGTTACACCTTCACTCGTACGTCAGAAAGATTCAACCTTATACTGCTGATAGGAACCTCAGGGTTCATTTCTTTCAAGATAGTCTGTCAGGGACTCAACTTGAATGGTTCTATCAACTAGAAAGAGATAATTTCCGCAACTGGGAGGACCTTGCTTCTGCTTTTTACAAGTAATACCAGTATAATTCCGACCTTGCTCCCACGTGTGCTCAACTTCAGGGTATGTCTATGGGTGCGAGCGAAGGTTTTAAGGACTACGCTCAAAAGTGGAGAGATCTTGCTGGAAGAGTCCAACCCCCTCTGTCTGATAGGGAGTTGGTGGATATGTTTCTTGGGACTTTGTCTGGTCCATATTTCAATCATTTGATCAGAAGTTCATTGTCCGGGTTCACCAAACTGATCTTGATTGGGGAGAGATTTGAAGCCGGTATCAAGAGTGGCAAGATACAGAAGGGTGCTTCATCAAGTACAGAGAAGAAGCCTTTCAGAAAATAAGCTAGTGCAGTTTACAGCTCGAGGAGCCAGAATCGACCTGAACACCACCAAGCAGTCAATGCGGTAGTAATATCAAGACCAACTGTTGCCCCATAACGCAACAATCAGCAAAGAGTAGAGAGACCACAAAGACAGTATACTCAGCTCAGTATGACCCTGTCTCAAATTCTGCCGCATTTATTGAAGACCAACCTAGTGACTCTGAGGGAAGCTCCGAAGAATCCCAGTACTACGTCAGCGCTGTATAATCCGAACGCCCGCTATGCTTATCACTCTGATAGCCCAGGGCACGATACGAACACCTGTTGGGCCTTAAGGAATAAGGTGCAAGATTTGATTGAAGCTAAAGAGATTGAGTTTGACGCACCGGAAAAGCCCAACGTCATAACTGCGCCCATGCCCAAGCATGATCAGGGAGTGAATGCAATTGAGGTTGATAAAGAAGATTCAGATATTGATGGCTGGATTTTCCCGACTACCGACGGTGAATTAAGCAATTAGATGATGAAGGACTTCGTGCCCGTTTCTTTTATTACACAGTAATAGACTTTTGTTTTGAGGCTTGTAACAGACAATTTGAAACTTTACGGCCCGGTGCCTTGCCCGAGACACCGTGGCTTTGTTTGTGAGGGCTTAATATTTGTCATTTCCATATATCATCAATAAAGCATTGGATGTTTTCTTGCATTACAAATTTTGCGCTCCTTGTTTTTCTTTTTTGCACTTTATCAAAACAGCTATAGTCTTACACACACTCACATATCATAATACAGGTCCACATCCACTCTGGATCCCACCGATAACGACTCTGCTACTGCCAGTTATGACTTCGAAAGTCCGATCAACCAAGCCGAGGATGAAGGTGAGGATGATTGTGAAGTTCCTGGGGAACTTTCTAGATTGTTACTTCAGGAAGAGAGGGCCATACAGCCGCATGAAGAGCCAGTGGAAACAGTAAATCTGGGTACAGAGGAAGACAAGAAAGAGGTCAAGATTGGTGCAAATCTAGAGTCTAGTGTTAAGCAACGGTTGATTTAGATGTTGTGTGACTATGTTGAGATCTTTGCCTGGTCTTATGAAGATATGCCTGGGTTGGATACCGATATTGTGGTGCACCGCTTGCCAATCAAAGAAGACTGTTCTCCAGTGAAGCAGAAGGTTCGCCGAATGCGCCCAGAGATGTCTGAGAAAATCAAGGTTGAGGTTATGAAACAATTTGATGCCGGTTTTCTAGCAGTTACTTCTTACCCGCAGTGGGTTGCCAACGTGGTTCTGGTGCCGAAGAAAGATGGTAAAGTCTGTATGTGTGTAGACTATAGGGATTTGAACAGGGCGAGCCCCAAGGATGATTTCCCTCTGCCTCATATCGATGTTCTGGTTGACAACACCGCACAGCATAAGGTTTTTTCCTTTATGGATGGTTTTTCTGGTTACAATCAGATTAAGATGGCTCCCAAAGACATGGAGAAGACAACGTTTGTTACGCAGTGGGGTACCTTTTGCTACAAAATCATGTCGTTTGGATTGAAGAATGTTGGGGCAGCGTATCAGCGCGCCATGGTCGCTTTGTTCCATGACATGATTCATAATGAGATTGAGGTATACGTTGACGACATGATTGCAAGGTCCCAAACTTAAGAAGAACACCTTGACCATCTCCAAAAGCTATTTGACAGGTTGAAGTTGTACAAGCTGAGGTTAAACCCGAACAAGTGCACCTTCGGGGTAAGGTCTGGTAAGCTCCTGGGTTTCGTTGTTAGTGATAAAGGTATTCAGGTGGATCCTTCAGAGGTGAAGGCTATACAGGAAATGCCAGCCCCCCGAACAGAAAAAGAAGTCAGAGGCTTTTTGGGACGGTTGAATTACATTGCCCTATTCATTTCGCACCTGACTGCTACTTGTGAACCAATCTTCAAGCTGCTAAAGAAAGATCAAGTGGTAAAGTGGAATGATGAGTGTCAGGCCGCTTTCGAAAGTATTAAGGAATATCTCCAAGAGCCTCCTATTCTGATGCCTCCAGTTGAAGGGAGACCTTTAATCTTATACTTGATAGTACTCGACAATTCAATGAGGTGCGTGATGGGGCAGCATGACGAGTCTGGCCGAAAAGAGCATGATATTTACTACCTTAGCAAAACGTTTACCGACTGCGAGACCCGATACTCGTTGCTTGAGAAAACTTGTTGCGCTTTAGCATGGGCTGCTCGCCGGCTGAGACAGTATATGTTGACTCACACTACTCTGTTGATATCAAAGATGGATCCAATCAAGTATATCTTCGAAAAGCCTGCTTTGTCCGGAAGAATAGCAAGATGGCAAATGATCTTGACCGAGCATGATATCCAGTATAGAACCCAAAAGGCAATCAAGGGAAGTGTGTTGGAAGATCATTTGGCGCATCAGGCTGTAGATGACTACCAATCCATGAACTTCGAATTTTCGGATGAGAACATCATGCTGGTGACTGACTGTGAGAAACCTGCACCGGATGAAGGACCTGAGGAGGGATCCCGGTGGTCTATGTACTTTGATGGAGCTTCAAACGCTTTGGGTAATGGCATTGGTGCCGTGATCATATCTCCTGAAGGCTGTCATACTTCATTTACCGCCCGACTATGTTTTAACTGCACCAACAATATGGCAGAGTATGAAGCATGCATCATGGGCCTGCGAGCAGCTATTGACCTAAGGATAAATTTCTTGAGTGTGTTCGGAGATTTCGCTCTCGTGATCAGTCAGATCAAAGGCGAGTGGGATATGAAACACCCAAATATTATTCCTTACAAAGAGTATGTACTGACGTTGCTTCCGCACTTCGAGGAGATAACCTTTGAACACTTCCCCAGAGAGGAGAATCAGTTAGCGGACGCGCTAGCTACTATTTCTTCCATGTTCAAGGTCAGGTGGGATAATGAAGCTCCCTAGATTACCATCGAAAGGTTGGATGAACCCGCACATTGTTGTGATATTAAGACTGAAGAGGTAGCAGATAAACCCTGGTTTCATGAGGTAAAGAGGTATCTTGAGGCTCAAGAATACCTTGAGGGTGCATCTGTTAATGATAAAAAGTTTCTGAGGAGATTCGTTGCGAAGTTCTTCATCAGTAATGGTATTCTTTACAAGCGTAATCACGACTCAACCTTACTGCGATGTGTGGATAAGAACGAGGCAGAAAGGATTATGGAAGAGTTACACGAAGGCACTTTCGGAACCCATTCCAGTGGACACACCATGGCAAAGAAAATCCTACAGAAAGGATATTATTGGACTACTATAGAAGCTGACTGTTATCAGCATTCTCGGACCTGTCATAAGTTCCAAGTCTATGCTGATAAGGTGCACATACCTCCAGTTCCTCTGAACGTCTTGACAGCTCCTTGGCCCTTTGCAATGTGGGGCATCGATATGATCGGTGAGATCAGACCAACTGCATCCAACGGGCATCGTTTCATCCTGGTAGCAATTGATTACTTTACGAAGTGGTTTGAAGCAGCTTCCTTTACTACAGTGATCAAGAACGTCGTGGCACGGTTTATTCGGCACAATTTGATCTGTCGGTACAGTGTACTAGAGAGGATCATTACGGATAACGGTACAAATCTCAACAATACTATGATCACCGATCTCTACAAATAGTTCAAGATACAGCATCACAACTCTTCTCCCTACCGACCGAAGATGAATGGGGCTGTAGAAGCGGCTAATAAGAATATTAAGAAGATTGTGTAGAAGATGACAGTGACCTATAAAGATTGGCACGAGATGTTACAGTTTGCTCTTCATGGGTACCATACCTCAGTGTGGACTTCAATAGGGGCAACACCATATTCCTTGGTATATGGTATGGAAGCGGTCTTACCCATTGAAGTTCAGATACCCTCTCTCCGAATTATGAAAGATGCAGGTCTAAGCGAAGACGACTGGATCCAGACCCGGCTTGATCAGCTGAACTTAATCGACGAAAAGAGACTTACCTCTATTTGTCATGGTCATACATATCAAAAGCGGGTGATCAAGGCATTTAACAAGAAAGCCCGACGACAAGAGTATCAAGTCGGGGATCTGGTGATCAAACGCATTATCCTACCTCAAGGTAATCCCAGGGGCAAATGGACCCCTACGTACGAAGGGCCATTTGTGGTTAAGAACATTTTCTCAGGAGGAGCTATGATTCTAACTACCATGGATGGTGACGACCTTCCTCACCCCGTCAATGCAGACATAGTGAAAAAATACTATGCATAATCAAAGACCCGCTAGGTCAACTGGCCTAGTAAAAAATATGGGCTTCCCGGCGAACCAAAAGGGTTCGAGCAAAAATAAGGGATGAAAATGAAAAAACTGTACACCTGAGAAGTCGAAAACCTGAAAGGGCGGCTTGGGAAAAAAAGGGTATCCCGATGGACTGAAAACCCGAAAGGGAGGTCCAGGCAAAAATTAGGGATTAAGGCATAACACTATGTCTCATTGGATCATCTTGCAACCAGACTTCGGTACCGACAATCAAGCTCGGATGGAACTAATCAATCTGATCTACCTTCAACCAAGTAGCAAAGTGATGAGATACTCGAGGATATAAGGGCAATAGCAGAGTTGGAACCCAGTGGGATTATTCACATAGTTGTTTTTCTTTATTTTTCACAAATTGTATAAACTCTATCATTTCAGAGGCGTTCTCTTACTAGGACGTCAGCCTCTTGTACAAAAAACGCCTATTTACAGGCCAAACTTCAAAATCAATACGATTCATTTTCACAAAGAAATTTCAAATTGTTTTCTTTTTCTGTTTTGTTTTGAAAGAATGTCCAATGTTCATTTTTTGATATATGCATTTGACAATAATTGTTGCTCATAAATATTTACCTGCGAAACAAAAGACGATTACTCGTAATATCAGAAACAGGGGCAAATAAGAAATGTCCGAACCATACAGTTGCTCTATCCACCAGGTATAGGGATAGACCTAGTTGGAGGAAACGATTGAATGTACATTCACTCCCTGCAAAGTAAGAAAAAGACAGTGGTGTTAATTCTCCCCAGCTGAGGCTCGCAACCGCGAGTGAATCGACAACATTCTTCCCAAGCAGACTTTATCTATCATCAGCACTAGAAAATTATCCCCAATGGAATTTGGAGAATTATCCCCGGTAGAGTCTGGAGGATTGTCCCCAGTAGAGCCTAAAAGATTATCCCCGGTGAAGTCACGACTGGAAAATCATCCCCAACGGAGTTCATTCCTTTCACAAACAGAAACTTATTTCCCAACAGAGTTCATCACCACCAGCAACGGTAACTCATCCCAAGCTGAGTTTATTTCTTCCAAATCAACAAATTCTATAGCAGAGTTTATCCTCCCCACAGAGACATTTCCTCGTCAGTTTATTCCCCAGCGGAGTTATCCTCTCCAGTAAGATCATTCTCACAATCATCTTCATTCATTATCCCCAGCAAGAACGAAGAATTCAACTTTTGTTCTTTCCAGCAATCCGGGATTTATGTTCCCCAGCTAGAGATTATCATAAAAAACATTACATGTCCATACATCATGACATATGCATACGCATCATACAACACTATCTCATTTATTTTGAGAACATCATTGTTTGATACATGTCATGCATTACATACAATTAACCTTTACCTTTCAGGAAAGATACAATCAAATTCTCACAAAGTCCAAGTTATGAAGCCCGGGTACGACCAGATAGTATCTTGATTCCTACAGCATATTGTGAAACCCGGAGAACGACCGGATAGCAGTATCAAACACCGCGAAGCCTAGATTTAACCAGATAGTGGTTTATCATTAAGCTATGAAGCCCGGAGAAAGACCGGATAATAGTTTAATCCCCAGCAAGCCGTGAAGCCCGGATTACGACCGAATAACAGCTCAGTAAGTTATTGTGAAGCCTGGATTACGACCAGATAGCAATACAAATTTCTGTGAAGCCTGGATTACGACCAGATAGCAGCCAAAGACACCGCGAAGCCTGGATTACGACCAGATAGTGGTATATCTTTAACACAAGCTATGAAGCCTGAACCATGACCAAATAGTAGTTCATTCTCACCTCCACGACTAAGAGATGATTCCTCAGTAGAATAACGGACGACCAAAGTTCCTAAATTTCAACAGAGATGATTCCTCGGTATAATAACAGATGACCAAAGTTCCTAAATTTCAACAGAGATGATTCCTCAGTAGAATAACGGACGATCGAAGTTCCTAAAATTTCAACAGAGATGATTTCTCATTAGAATAATGGACGATCGAAGTTCCTAAATTTCAACAGAGATGGTTCCTCAGTAGAATAACGGATGACCTAAGTTCCTAAATTTCAGCAGAGATGATTCCTCAGTAGAATAACGGACGACCGAAGTTCCTAAATTTCAACAGAGATGGTTCCTCAGTACAATAACGGACGACCGAAGTTCCTAAATTTCAACAGAGATGATTCCTCAGTAGAATAACGGACGACCGAAGTTCCTAAAATTCAACAGAGATGATTCCTCAGTAGAATAACGGACGACCGAAGCTCCTAAATTTCAACAGAGATGATCCCTCAGTAGAATAACGGACGACCGAAGTTCCTAAATTTCAACAGAGATGGTTCCTCAGTAGAATAACGGACGACCGAAGTTCCTAAATTTCAACAGAGATGATTCCTCAATAGAATAACAGACGACCGAAATTCCTAAATTTCAACAGAGATGATACCCCAATAGAATAACGGATGACTAAAGCTCCTAAAATTCTATTTCTCTAAAGACAGAGATCATCATTCCCCAGTGGAATCTTCCTCAACAACAGGTATACAAGCTCTCGCTAAGGAATCTCTTATGCGATCGACACTCCTTCAGATGGAATCTTTAAGCCAATCCCCTCGTCAGCAATTTTCAAATGGCATCTATAAGCCCATTCTCGGTATCGCAAGATGGACACCACTTCATGCGAGTGCAAATTTTTGGGCACTCTAGTGTTCAATCCTCTTCCACCTTCGGATCACGAAAGCCAATCTATATCCTCAGGTTTAAGAAGATTGAAAAGGGGCAGCTGTTGTACCCTAAAATTTTCCCTCTCATATTCCTTAAAACATTTTAAGAAAGATCCTTAAGTTGCTCAAGGAAGTCCAAGGGTTGACCAAACAAGCTCTCTCCTAAGGCAGTTGTGATACGGTGAGAGAACTGACTTGGGTTTTGCGTTTGTATTCGCAAATGTTTCGGTTGAGCAAGAGTCGCCACCGACTTTTTATTTTATCCTAAGGAAAGGTTAAAAAGCACAGCAAAAACCTTTGAGATGTTTTCTTGGGTTCGGGGAGTAGATTATAGAAAGGGAAGGTATTAGCACCCTTTCTATCCATGGTTATCCATGGGCTCTTAGTTACTTGCTTAGATCACTTGCCTTGCATTTTCGATTGCTTGAAATGGTGGTGTGTGTGTGTGTGTGTTTTTGAAAATGTTTTGAAAAAGATGCCTTGTCTAGGCAACCGTTGTAACAATTCTTTACTCGAATGTTTTACAAAGGTGTATGTCTTTTCGAAAAGGTGTTTCAATGTTTTTGAAAGTTGTTTTGAAAATGTTTGTGGAGTGGATTTTGAAAAGTAGGCAAGTGTGTTTTGCAAGTTGATCAAGTAACTAAGAGTTGTCTACCCTTAAATTTACTCAAAGGTTTTTTCATGCTTTTAACCCTTTTAACAGTATTGTTCCACCATTGTATTTGGTGAACAACCTTGTGTTAGGATGTAAACGGGACGGGCGCGGGTCATCGTATAGACCATGATAGCAATGTTGCAAAGTATCTTAGTTTTTCTTTTGAGGGACTAAGATCATTTTTGTAAGGCAACTTTCGAAAGCGTCATCGAGGGACTATGATCTTTTGATTTTGTTTGTTTTACCAAAATACTTTGCATGCGTAACATGGCCCATTTTTGAAAGGCAACAAGTGGATGTAACCCTAGGGGTGTTAGTGTGCAAGTGTGTTTTATTGCATACAAGAGTTTATCTTTGAATTAGGATTTTCTATTTCATTGATTTTATCTTGCCATACACATCCTAATTACTAAAAATAACAAGCGGAAATATAAAATCCTACGCTATTACAACAATTAGGGAGTGGGGATACACATTTGTACATGGGGGGTTCAACGAGAAAAATAGACAAAAAAGAAAATAGCAAAAAACAAGATAGAGAGAAAGAGAGAGGGAGTCAGTGCGCTGCTGAGAGGTCATCAGAAGTTCTGACTCCGACCCGCTGCCAGATGATCAACCTTTTGGTTAAACTGTATGAGTCAGAACTTCTGACTCTGGCACCTGCAAAACAGAAACATGTTAGTGGGAAGATCAGAAGTTCTGACCCCCCTGCGCTGCAAGACAGAAATTTGTTAGTGGGGAAATCAGAAGTTCTGATCCTGCTGGAAATACAATAATTCTCAGAAGTTCTGATATTATTGACAGCAAAACAGGCTTCAGATGTGCTAACGTCAAAGTCAGCACTTGGCTTCTCCCTGTGCTACTTAGAACATCTGCAATTTTGTTATTACCACAAAATAGAAAACATGTTTGGAATAGCTCCAGCAAATGTCAAAGTGTTTCAGAGGACAGAACCAACAAGGTCACAGGTAGATTCTACGCTGGCTCAAAACATTCTGAGGTATGAAAATCCTCAGAACACAAACAGCAACAACATGATATTTACATTATGTTTATTTGAGCATGCAAAGCTGATGATGCTTAGCAGCGTGATGAAGGTCAGCAGGTGCTTACCTGGCTGTTGGAAAAGTTTGTGGATGAGAGCTAGCTTTTGGCTCTGATGGTGTTCTGGACAGGTTCTTTTTGAAAAGGGTAGATGAAGGTGTATGCGTATATATGATCAGAGGTTGAAAAGGGTGTTCTTTAGTCACAAAGAAAACTGGGTATTTGATGAAGTTTGAAGGTAAGAAATTCAAAGTTATGAAACACTGGAGATTTTGGCAGAGTTTCACAACACTTTCTTGCTAAAGATTTCTGTTTCTCTTCTAGCAATTTTTCTGTTTCTTTTGACGCCCCTTTTCAGTGGATAATGGTTCTCTATTTATAGGCAAAACTCTTGTGGATTTCTTGAACATTAAGGGCGCCAACAGAGGTTGCATTGTTCTTTGAAATAAATTCCTGGGAAGTTGTGATAACAGATAGCCTTTCAGCCTAGATTGGAACAGCAGGCGTGGATTGGAGAGAAGTGACCTCTTAGGTGGACGGTGGCGCGTAGACCCATGCCAGAACCTGCATAAAGGCGTTTACCAAGCCACACGTGAAGGGATTACTTGGATGAATGTTCAGGAGTGGTTGGGAGCATTAATGAGCATTAAATAGTGATAAGACTTATCAACACCAATATTCTGGTAGTAGAAACAAAACTTTGAACCAGCAGTTCTGTTTTACCAAGAACAACGTAAACCATGCTCTGGTCTTGGCCTCCTGTTGTCTTAGCAAATTCTGGGGATTCTCCTGATTTTCTGACACGTTCCTTGGATTTGCTTCTGGAGATCCTGGGCTTAGAGATTATGTATCAGTGTAACACCCACTCTTCTGACCTTTTCATCTTCTGATTTCAGCATGTTCTTGTTTCTTTTGCATTTCTTTAGCAAACTCTGGCTGAACTTGCATAACAGCTGAAAGAGTCATGCTCTGTCTGAGGCTTACATGTTGAACCACGTTTGCAACTTCTGACCGAGCTGATGTAGCTGCTGAAGAGCCAGCTTCTGACTGCGTTGAGTCAAGCTTGCAACTTTTGACCGTTTCTATCTGGAGTTTGGTCCAGAAGTTCTGAAGCGCTAATTTCTTCTTAAACACTCATTTTTAGAGAAAAATTCCAAATGCTTAGAATTTAATTTTTCTCAAGATAAAGCGTTGCTTTTAGAGCTTGTGTGATCATTTTGCTCCTGTCAATGGTTTGCTTGGGCAAAAATGGACAATTCGGGACTTGGATTTGTTTCAGAGGGACTCTGTGAATCCAAGATGATTTCCTAAAGAAGGAGAGGGCAAATTTTGGGGTACAACAGTTGCCCCTGTTCAATCTTCTTAGACCTGAGGATGTAGATTGGCTTGTGTGCCTTTCGTGATCCGAAGGTGGAAGATGATTGAACACTAAAGTGCCCAGAAATTTGCACTCGCATAGTGGAGTATCAGCAACGTGATGTCGGGAATGGGCTTATAGATTCCATTTGGAGATGTCGATCGCGTAAGAGATTCCTTAGCGAGAACTTGCGTACCTGAGAAAGAAAGATTGTTTCCTGGCTTGCTACAGGTGTTGATCTTTAGTCTCTTCATGCAGATATGCCCTGGCTAGGTACAGGTATCGAATCTACAATTAGTTGCTCACAGATGTGCCCTGGCTAGATACAGGAATCGAATCTGGAATTGGTCGTCTACAGATATGCTCTGGATGGATACAGGAATCGAATCTGGAATTTGTCGTCTACAGATATGCCCTGGCTGGATACAGGTATCGAATCTGGAATTTGTCGTCTACAGATATGCCCTGGCTGGATACAGGTATCGAATCTGGAATTTATCGTCTACAGATATGCCCTGGCTGGATACAGGTATCGAATCCGAAACTTCAAAAGGTTGCTTACAGACGTGCCCTGGCTGGATACAGGTATCGAGTCTCTAAACTCTTCATGCAGATATGCCCTTGCTGGATACAGGTATCGAATCTACGATCAATCACTCGCAGATATGCCCTGGCTAGATACAGGTATCGAATCTGGAATTGTGACAGTTGATAGTAATCATCTTTGGATTGTCCTTTTTCTGAAAAGGCAAAAACATTAGTTGTATGCAATGTCATGATGATGTCATGATGTTCTCAAAAATAAATGAGATCATGTGGTATGATGTGTATATGCATGCGTCATGGTGTATGATAATGTGATGAATGTATTTTTGTCTAGGAAAATAAATCCTTGACGACTGCCGGGAGTTTGTGGAATCATGGGTTGATGTTGAAGAGTTGAGTTCTTCGCTTCTGCTGGGGATGATGGTTGCAAGAATAAACCGGTAGGAGAAGATGACTCCGTCGGGGGATAAACTTGTTGGAGAGATTACTCTGCGGGGAATTACTCTATGGGAAGAGATACTTCGCTGAGGTTTTGATGAGAACTCTGCTGGGGATTCCACTGATAAGTTATGTTGGGGAATTTGATGAACTCCGCTAGGGATAGGAAGAACTTCGCCGAGGACGATCTTTCTGTGGTAATTAGCTGAGGATAACCCAGTTATACCCTGGTGGGGAAATAACCTTTGAATAAAGTCGGGGAGAGACGTATGTACTCTGCAGGTGATAAGCTTCCGGAATCTACTGGGGATAAGCTTCCAGAATCTACTGGGGATATGGATTCCACTTTCCTGGGGAAACTTTTCAGACTGTACTGGGGAATGGTTTCACTGGGATGTCTGTATTCCGCCGGGGAACAAATCTTATATTAAGACTACCGGGGATGCTTGCTGAGGAATGTCTATGCTCCGCTGGGGAATATTGAGATCTTCTGGGGATACCCAACTTCCTTAAGGCTGATAGTAGACTAACTCTGCTTGGGGAGAGTATCGCTGACTTGCTGGAGATACTGTGCCTTTTCAGAGCTGATGAGAGACCAACTCTGCCTGGGGAGAGTATTGCTGAATCTTGTCTTACCCAACGGGGAGTGAAGGTATCCTGGTTACGTTCTTCAGCCGAACCTACCTTGGGACCTTGGTGGACAAAGCAACTAGATCGCTTAGACGATTCTTTATTGCCCCTGTTTCTGATGTCATCTATAATTAGTCCTTTGTTTCGCATGCAAATATTCATGATTAGCAATTAATGTCAAATGCATATATCAAAAATGAACATTGGACGTTCTTTGCAAAACAAAACAGAAAAAGGAAAAACGATGGGTAATTTGTCTGAAAAATTGAACTTGCATTGATTTTGAAATTTGCCTGTAAATAGGCGTTTTATGTACAGGAGGCTGACGTCCTAGTAAGAGAACGCCGCTGTGATACAGTGGGAGAACTGACTGTGAGTTTTGCGTTCGTATTCGCACTTGTGCGGTTGAGCAAGAGTCGCCACCGACTTTTTATTTTATCCTAAAGGAAAGGTTGAAAAAGCACAGCAAAAACCTTTTGAGATATTTCGTGGGTTCGGGGGGTAGATTATGAAAAGGGAAGGTATTAGCACCCTTTTCATCCATGGTTATCCATGGGCTCTTAGTTACTTGGTTTTTAGATCACTTGCCTTGATTTTCGATTGCTTTGAAAATGGTGTGTGTGTGTGTGTGTGTTCGAAAATGTTTTGGAAGAAGATGCCTTGTCTTTAGGCTACCTTTGTAACAATTCTTTACTCGAATATTTTACAAAGGCGTGTATCTTTTCGAAAAGATGTTTCAAAATGTTTTGAGAGTTTGTTTTGAAAGTGCTTGTGGAATGTGGTTTTTGAAAAGAGGGCAAGTGTTTTTGCAAGTTGATCTCAAGTAACTAAGAGTTTTGTCTACCCTATTGTACTCAAAGGTTTTCTCTATGATTTCAACCCTTTTTAACAATTTTGTTCCACCATTGAATTTGGTGGACAATCTTGCGTTTAGGAAGTTTGTTCGGGACGGGCGTGGGTCATCGTATGGACCATGAATGCAATGGTGCCAAGTGTCTTTGGCAATTTTCTTTGAAGGGACTATGATCATTCTGTTTTAGGCAACATTCGAAAGCGTCATCGAGGGACTTATGATCATTTGAATTTGTTTTGCCAAAGATACTCGACGTGCAAGCATGGCCCATTTTGGAAGGCAACATGTGGGATTACCCTAGAGGGTGCAAGTGTGATTGTGTATTGATTTCATGTATTTGTCTTGTATTAGGTTATCTAGCGTTTGATTTTATGCACATGCAAACCCTAGGTCTAACCATGGTATAATTGAAAGCGGTAAATTGCGAAAATGTAAAATCTACGCTATTACAAAATAAGTATCCGGGAGTGGGGGTACAAATTTATGAATGGGGATGAGACTTAGGAATATAGTATCTGTTGTACCCCAAAATTTGCCCTCCCATATTCTTCAAAATTTGCCAAGTCAAAGCTTCAAAATCTCCCCAAGGGTTGCACAGTTCAAGGGCCTCCTAACAGTCAAAAATTAGGGTTTTGGTTCTGACAAAGAAAATGAAGTTTCCAAGGGTCCAATCAAGTCCCACATGCCTACAAACATGGTCAAACATCCTCATATCAACTTTCAAGACTTACAGCACAAAATTGCACAATCAAAAACCCTAATTGCACTACAGTCAACTGTAGGGGCAAAATGGTCATTTGACAGTCAAAAGTTCAAATTTTTGGTCAACATCTCATTTTGAAGCCACAAACATCATTTGATCAATGCTTGATCATGATTCTCAAAGCTTGGCTCAAAAAGTCTCAAGATGCAAAAGTTTCCATATTTGGACAGTTGAAAAAGTCAACTGTAACTTGACCAGGGCATAACTTTCACATGGATTATCAGAAAAATTCCATCCAAATCTCATTTTGAAGAGAAAGACATTTCCTACAACTCCTCTTCACACTTCAAGTCCAAGAAATGCTCTCACAAAAAGTTATCAATTTCAACATTATAGGTCATTTTCAAAAGTCAACAAAAAGGGACTTTAAGTCAAAGGCCATAACTTGAGATTGGTAAATCAAAATGACATGGGACCAAATGCATTGGTTATAGGACTCAAAGACCTTTCCAAAATGTCCAAGAACATGAGCAAAGCTTAAAAATTGAGCAAGATATGCCTTGTGGAAGTTGGGAAATTTTTGGATATTTTGAAAAGTCAACTTTGCTTCAAATGCCTTAAAATTGCTAATGGGCCTCTTTTTCTTCCACAATTCATCATCCAAGGCATGTGCACGACCATTTGGCCCAAAGGGAAGTTTTTCATCATTTTTATTTATTTATTTGGATTTTTAATTATTAATAATTCATTTAATTAAAATAAATATGTGAAAAATACCAAAGCAAGTCAATCAAATCTTTTTGTGCATAGGATAACTTCATATTTTCGTGCATTATTAGATAGGGAAAGAATCCATGTGATTGAACATGATTTGGTAGCAAATATGCATGAAAAGATTTGAAAATTATGGCATGGAAAATCAAATATTTTCTCATCAATTCATGGATCCTTTGGCTCAGATTTTTTACCCTAATCATTCCATACATAAGCATGAAGCCAACCCTAATGCCAATGACCAAAAAGCTGCGCCAGAAATCCATAACCAAACTTGAGTTTTTTGTCAAAAATTTGAAAACTGGAAGTGGTCTTAGAGGACGATTCAGAGGCCAAGATTAATCCCAATAGCTTGCAAAAGTGTTACTGAAGCTAACTGAATAGTTTTCCAAATCCCTAACATCAAGAATTGGTAATTCAAAGTCAAATTGTATCACTCTTTTTGCATAATCGTGCTTTGTTATTTAGGCCATATTCATGCATTTTTCTTCTTGATTTGTATTAATTGGATGATTCTGAAACTAACCACATGATTGAATTGAGTTTTTATGCATTATATGAAGAATTACCATGAACAATTATTAGGGTTCTTCAAGTTTTAATTTGGGCGTTTATGGATGCTGTAAAATTGGAACACCTCGATACCATGGTCAAAGTCAGGACACCCAGACGAATTCAATGATGGGGTCGCGCCCAATTTATATTCCAAGACGGCCTAATCGCTATTATGGAAATATGCATATTTTGGGGGGGTTTAAAACCCCCGCTAACCTTCTTTTATTTTCAGGGAAAACGCAACAAGGAAGAAGATGATTATGTGGCAGGACATGATAGGGTGATTTGAATTTTCGCGCTGAATTGTCCACTAACTCTTATTTTCTCTTATATTAATTGTTAGTTATTATATAATCAAAAGCGCGTGAATGGCATAGTGGTGGAGAAAGCACTTGGTAACCAACAGGACCTGGGTTCGATCCCAGGTCCCCCACATTCTTTTAATATTTTTTGCCTAACGTGATTCCATGCAGCATCTTGTTTGAAGGCTTATCCTATAGCTTCATATCCAGCGCACCACATGGCCTATTACCTCAATCCAAGGGCATTGGTTGGGAGATCATCATGGACACAGGTCAAAGGTGCCACACGCTGGCAAGAAAAAGTCAAATAAGGCCAAAGATCAATGGGCCAAAAGTGCTGAGCAATACCTCCAATTTGGGGACAGACCCCCCATGGTTTGCTTTCTTATTCTTTTCCATATTTTTTCTATTTTATTTATTTTGCTTAATTTTTATTTAAATCTTTAAATCAATTTATTTTCATAAACTATAAAAATAATACAAAAAATCAGAAAAGACCAAAATTAAAAATATATTTTATTTTGATATTTTTTAAGTAAATATTATTAATTAATTTAGCTTTGTAAAATTAGGTTTAATTTTAGTATCTTTTTCTTAATAAATTAAAATTTTGTAGAATTAGGGTTTGTATCAATTTTTTATCCTTTTTCTTTTCTTTTCACTAATAATTAACTATTTATTTTTATAAATCAAATTGCATGTAAATAATTAGATTAATCTTAGGTTTAATTTTAACATATTTTCTTAATAAATTAAAAAACAATTAGAATTAGGGTTAATTTCTCAATTTCATGTAATTCTCTTATTAAAGATTCATAAATACAAAAAATCTCAAAAAAACAATTTCTTTTCATTTTAATTTAATTAATTTAATAATTTAATTTAATTTCATTAAAAAGGGTCCAACGCCCTCGCTTCCAATTTTAATTCCAATTCGCGCATTTTATTTTATTTCTTATAATATTAATGTAACTCTCCCAAAGCCTTGTAAACTCGGACATTTTATTTCTCGCACTTTATTTACTTTCTGTCAAATCGGGTCCTGGATTTTAATTTGGCGATGTGGACCCGCGCCTTTGTAATAGTTTAGAACTTTTAATTTTTCCGCATCTTTTTAACTGTTAAATAAATGCATGCAAGAATGAATGGCCTAAAATAAAAACAAACGCATAGATCACTTTGACATGAACAAGATAAATGCAAATGAATATAACACACAAATCACACACCACCCCTAGGGTACGCCTCACTGTTGCCTTGCCTCGAAAGATGATCGTCGAGTAGAGGATGTCTTAGTAAGTCCTCATGATCCGGGAACCTGGCATGAGGGTAGCTTCTAAGGTATCTTCCCATTGCTCTGGTGATCACCATGTCCCGAACCTCGAATTGACCCGAACACCTCCAACGGTGGTGCTACCTACCTCTCAATGGTGGGACGGCACTACTTTAAAGGACATTTACACAGACGAATTCCTTAGTGTAGGTAGACAACTCTAGATACTTACTCTAATTTCAAAACAAATCAAAAAATACTTTTCACACCAACACATTTTCAAAAAGCTTTCGAAAGCAATTTTTTCAAACACTCTTGAGGACCGATACAAGAGTCGAACTGGAATTTTCAAAGAAACTTTTTAAAACCCACAGTTGAAAAGCAAACAAACCGTTTTTGAAAACACAAATGAGCAAGTATCTAAGAGCCTATGGATAACCATGGATAGAAAGGGTGCTAACACCTTCCCTTTCTATAATCTACCTCCCGAACCGAGAGCAATCTCTTTAAGGAATTTTTCTATGCTTTTGTCCTTTCCATTTGGAGAAAATAAAAGACGGTGGCGACTCTTGCTTCCGCGACATTTCGCGAACTAGCGTTAAACAGTCAGTTCCAGATCCACCAATCACAGAACTGGCGACTCTGCTGGAGACTCTTATAAAAGTGAGGTGTACCTTAGGGCTTAGTTCATAACTGTGTTTTCAATTGTATTGCTTTGCATGCTTTAAATTGTGGGTTGCTTGGGAGTTCTATAGATCCTAACCCGGATCTGGGGGATACCTTCTTAGAAAGTAGCAACAAGGCTGTGAGGGAACTGTGCGGGGTATACCGACATGGTTGAAACAGTCTGCTACGTTGATGCGGCACTTTGGTGTGTACCGGTAACCCTTGAGTTCAGTCAAGGAGAGTACGGGGCCTCCGCGTGGTGTCGTGAAGCATCAACAGACCTTAGGAACCTTAATTGAACTATCTTGGCCTCTTTAGGGTAGTGAGATAACTGACTTTGGTGCAGTCCGAGGTTGGTTGATACTCGATACTACACTCAATTGAGGGTTGCTTTCCTGGAATATTTCGGTCGCCAGTTCAGTGGCTAAATCGAAACGATGAACAATGAAAGCAATCCCGTGATATTGGGACCCTTAGAACCCGGTTACTTCTAATAGGACAGGTTGAACCCACCAACTTCAAGAGGGTAATACCTAGACCCCATGCTGGCCTTGAACCCTAAGGGCTTGTCTTGTGTGCCTTGTGTGCCTTACATGTTTGTCTTTGTAAATATCTGTGGTGTGTTTAATCATAGCATCATGACATCATCCAGCATCATATGCATTGACTAACCATTTCAGGGGTCCGAATCTTCATCTTTGTTCTTGTTTTGTAGGACATGGAAACTGTTCGCGGAAAGACAATTCAAATCAGCCTTGTAAGGATCCCTCCTCAGCTTAAGGAGCTTATATCCAGGATTCCCGAGAGCTCTTCATTCGGTGAGAGACATGGAAGTCTCATCAGCTTGGTCAACACCAACATTGAGGAAGATATGATAAAGGTCCTATTCCAGTTCTTTGACCCTCTGCATCACTGTTTCACCTTCCTGGATTATCAGCTGGTACCTACATTGGAGGAGTTCTCTCGGCTCCTGAAGATCCCTATCCTTGATCAACTACCCTACAACGGTACGGAAAAGGAAACTAAGATTGAAGAGATTGCTAAAGCCTTACACCTACAGTCATCTGACCTCAAGGGACATTGGGAAGTTAGAAGTGGTATCAAAGGGTTCTTAGCCAGGTTTCTGTTTGAAAAGGCCCATGAATGTTGGAACTCCCTTGACTTACAAGCTTTTGAAGAAGTTGTGGCCCTCCTTGTCTATGGTTTGGTGTTGTTCCCTAACCCAGATCAACTTATAGATATCAGTGTTGTCCAGATCTTCATGTCCAGGAATCCTATACCTACGTTGCTGGGAGACATCCTTCACTCATGTTACACTCGAACCATGAGAAAAAGAGGTGTCCTTATATGTTGCACTCCTCTCCTGGGAAGGTGGTTTATTTCGCACCTTCCACAATCAGTTTTGAAGAACGAGCGGGGTTTGAGATGGTCACAACGGTTGATGACTCTTACACATGCAGACATACATTGGTGCCCTCGGTCCAGAGAGGATGTCACTATCATTGATCGTTGCGGGGAGTACCCTAATGTTCCTTTACTTGGAATCAGAGGAGGTATTACTTACAACCCATGCCTGGCTTGGAGACAGTTTGGTTATGCTCGAAGGGATGGTCCTCATGACATGTTAATTCCTGACATAGTTTTTGACTTTGACAACGATGCCCAAGGACTTCGCCAGAAATTTATCAGAGCTTGGAGGATGCCAAGTAGGATAGACAGCAAGACATTGGGGCACAGGAATTCCATCCCATTGGAACCTTATCTCAAGTGGGTACGCGCCCGCTCCCAGAAGTTAGTGATGCCATATCCTCATATGCTCCCAGTGATCAAAGAGCCAGTCTTAGAAGGAGAAGTGTCCTACACCATTCAGTATCCTGACATGCCCACATCCTGGGAAGAGATGCAGAAGAGCTGGATCCAGCTTAAGGAAGAACGGAATTCTCTTGAGACCAGTCTACATGCTAGTGAAAAGAAGGTCTTGGAGCTCACCCGCCTACTGCATGAGGAGAGGAATCTCAACACCTACATAACTCCAAAGAGGATGCGTAGTGTCTTTTGGGATTGATTTGCTTTGTAATTTGTGCCCATGAGACTTTGATGTACCAAACAATTACTTCCTTAATGATAACGTGTGTTCCTTTTTGTCTACAACAAATTTGAATTTTCGAACCCTTGAATGCATTGCATAAACACATATCATTCATCATGTGCATAGCAGGTTTTCTTCTTTTCAGGTTGCTTACCGTTCTTCGCTGTTTATTTCAGCATCATGAATCCTGACTCATCATCAACTGAGATATCCATCAAGACTCTTCAGGCGCAGAATGCGCAATTTCAGGAACTAATCATGGGTCTGGCTCAGGGCCAAGAAGAACTAAAGGCTCTGCTCCTGAAGAAGGAAAAGAAGAAGAAGAGAAGAACTGTTCTTTTCAACTCGGGCCGAAGGTTTGGCAACACTCTGCAGAACGAAGAGGCTGGTTCTTCTATAGGCAAGGGTACCCCCCAAGGGGAAAAAGGTCCTAGTCCGGTAGTCTCTGACAACGAGACTGATTTTGATGAGGAACAGTATCCTCCGGCAGAAGACAGATACAAGCAGTTGGAGGACAGACTGAATGCTATGGAGATCCAACAGGTACCTGGGCTGGATTTTGGAGATTTGGGTTTGTCTACTGGTGTGATCATTCCTCATAAGTTCAAAGTGCCATCCTTTACCAAGTATGAAGGGGCATCTTGTCCCAAGTTACACCTCAGATCCTACGTGCGGAAGATTCAACCGTACTCAGTGGCTAAGAATTTGTGGATCCACTTCTTCCAGGAGAGTCTTTCAGGGACTCATCTCGAATGGTTCTATCAGCTGGATGGGACCAAGGTTCGTAACTGGGAGGAGTTGGCTACTGCTTTCTATAAGCAGTATCAATATAATGCCGACCTTGCCCCCACACGTACCCAACTCCAGGGTATGTCGTTAGGGTCAAGTGAAGGTTTTAAAGAGTGTGCTCAGAAGTGGAGGGATCTGGCTGGCAGAGTGCAGCCTCCGTTGACTGACCGGGAGTTGGTAGACATGTTCTTGGGGACCCTATCTGGGCCATTTTTCAACCATCTTATCGGTAACTCATCTGCAGGGTTTACTGATCTTATTCTGACCGGAGAGAGAATTGAGGCTGGGTTGAAGTCTGGTAAGATTCTGAAGGGTGCATCGTCTAGTTCTGAGAAGAAACCCTTCAAGAAGGAGGCCAGTGATGTATATGGCTCCAGGAGACAAGAGAAATCTGAGTGCCGCCAATCTGTCAGTGCGGTAATGATTGCTAAGCCTGCTGCCGCTCCTCGGCAAACTAATCCACCAAGGGCTGAAAGACCCCGGAGAGAGTTTACCCGTTTGAGCATGACCCTATCGCAGATCTTGCCACAGTTGCTATCCACCAATTTAGTGACTGTCGGGGAGGCCCCGAAGGTTGTAAACACTGCTTCCCCCAAATACAACCCAAATGCCCGTTGTGCTTATCACTCCGATAGCCCGGGGCATTCCACTGATGACTGTTGGGCCTTAAGGAACAAGCTGCAGGACCTTATTGACGCCAAGGAGGTACAATTTGAGGCATCTGAGAAGCCTAATGTAGTGACAGCTCCCCTGCCTGCTCATGGAGTGAATGCTATTGGGGATGAGGATGAAGTAGATGAAGCTGAGTTTGATAGCTGGATTTACCCGGCAACCGACAGTGGGCCTAGCAATTGGAGTGCAAAGGACAATCTACCTGTTTCTCTTGTTACTGAGTAATAAATTCTTCTGTTTTGGTATCTGTAATAAACAATAAATTGAACTCTATGGCCCGGTGTCTTACCCGGGGCACCGTTGGCTTCATTTGTGAGGGCATATAAATTGTCATTTCATATATCATAAATAAAAATCTTGGACGTTTTCTCGCATTTCAAATCCTATGCTCCTTTTCTGTCTTTCCTTCCTTTATATATATTTCAAAACAGCTGTACTTACACACACTCACTCATACAGGTTTCAATCCACTCTGGATCTCACTGGTAACGACTCTGCTATTGCCAGTTATGACTTCGAAAATCCGATCAACTTAGCCGAAGACGAAGGTGAAGATGATTGCGAAGTGCCTGGCGAGCTTGCAAGGCTGTTACTCCAGGAAGAAAGGGCAATTCAACCACACGAAGAGCCAGTGGAAATAATAAATCTGGGTACGGATACAGACAGAAAAGAGGTAAAGATTGGCGCCAACCTAGAGCTCAGCGTGAAGCAACGGTTGACTCAAATGCTACATGATTATGTGGAGATATTTGCCTGGTCCTATGAAGACATGCCCGGTTTGGACACCGACATTGTGGTCCATCACTTGCCTACCAAGGAAGACTGCCCTCCGGTTAAGCAAAAGGTCCGCCGTATGCGTCCAGAGATGTCTGAGAAGATCAAGGCCGAGGTTATGAAACAGTTTGATGATGGGTTCCTTACAGTGACTTCTTACCCTCAGTGGGTTGCTAATGTGGTGCCGGTACCAAAGAAAGACGGTAAGGTCAGAATGTGTGTTGACTACGGGGATCTGAATAGGGCCAGCCCCAAGGATGACTTCCCCCTACCTCACATTGATGTCCTTGTTGACAATACAGCTCAGCATAAGGTGTTCTCTTTCATGGATGGTTTCTCAGGTTACAATCAGATCAAGATGGCACCTGAAGACATGGAGAAGACTACCTTTGTTACTCAGTGGGGCACCTTCTGCTACAAGGTCATGCCTTTTGGACTGAAGAACGCTGGGGCAACCTACCAACGTGCTATGGTTGCTTTATTTCATGATATGATCCATCATGAGATAGAAGTGTATGTTGACGACATGATTGCAAGGTCCCAGACTGAGGAATAGCACCTAGATCATCTGCAGAAATTGTTTGACCGGTTGAAACTGTACAAGCTGAGGTTGAACCCGAACAAGTGCACCTTCGGAGTAAGATCTGGAAAGTTGCTAGGCTTCGTTGTAAGTGACAAGGGCATTCAAGTGGACCCTGCTAAGGTCAAAGCTATTCAAGAGATGCCAATTCCTAAGACAGAGAAAGAGGTCAGAGGCTTTTTAGGACGCCTGAATTACATTGCTCGGTTCATCTCGCACCTAACTGCTACTTGTGAACCAATCTTCAAGCTGCTGAAGAAAGATCAGGTAGTACGTTGGAATGATGAATGTCAGGCTGCTTTTGACAGAATCAAAGAGTATCTCCAAGAACCACCCATTCTTATGCCACCGGTTGAAGGGAGACCTCTGATACTATATCTGACAGTACTTGACAACTCAATGGGGTGTGTGCTGGGGCAGCATGACGAGTCTGGCCGAAAAGAGCATGCCATTTATTACCTTAGCAAAAAGTTTACCGACTGTGAGACCCGATACTCACTGCTCGAGAAAACTTGCTGTGCTTTGGTATGGGCTGCTCGCCGGCTGAGACAGTATATGCTGACTCATACCACCTTGTTGATCTCAAAGATGGATCCTATAAAGTACATATTTGAAAAACCTGCTCTGTCTGGGAGAATAGCAAGACGGCAAATGATCTTGACAGAATACGACATTCAGTACACTACCCAGAAAGCCATCAAGGGAAGTGTATTGGCAGACCACTTGGCGCATCAGGCAGTAGACGACTATCAGTCAATGAACTTCGAGTTTCCGGACGAGAGCATCATGATAGTGACTGATTGTGAAGTACCTGGACCGGATGAAGGACCTGAGGAAGGATCCTGATGGTCTATGCACTTTGACGGAGCCTCCAATGCTTTGGGTAACGGTATCGGCGCTATAATCATATCACCTCAAGGCACTCATACTCCGCTCACTGCCCGACTATGTTTCAACTATACCAACAACATGGCGGAGTATGAGGCGTGCATCATGGGTCTTCAAGCTGCAATCGACCTAAGGATCAAGTTTCTGAGTGTCTTCGGAGATTCCGCTCTCGTGATCAATCAGATCAAAGGAGAGTGGGATACGAAACATCCGAATCTTATTCCCTACAGAGAATGTGTGTTGACCTTGATCCCCCACTTCACTAAGATAACCTTTGAACACTTTCCAAGAGAGGAGAATCAGCTGGCGGACGCGTTAGCTACAATGTCTTCTATGTTCAAGGTCAAATGGGATAATGAGGCTCCCCGGATCATCATCTGGAAACTGGACGAACCGGCATACTGTTGTGATCTCGAGACTGAATTAGTGACTGAGAAGCCTTGGTACCATGAGGTGAAGAGGTATCTGGAAGCTCAGGAGTACCCTGAAGGTGCGTTTGTCAACGATAAAAAGTTTCTGAGAAGGTTCGCAGCGAAGTTCTTCCTTAGCAACGGCATCTTGTACAAGCGAAACCATGATTCGACCTTACTGCGTTGTGTGGATAAGACAGAAGCAGAAAGGATCATGGAAGAACTACATGAAGGGACCTTTGGTACACATTCCAGTGGACACACTATGGCAAAGAAGATCCTCCGGGCAGGGTATTTCTGGTCCACCATGGAAGTTGACTGCTATCAACATTCTCGGACATGCCATAAGTGCCAGATTTATGCAGACAGGGTGCATGTTCCTCCAGTTCCTCTAAATGTTATGACTGCGCCTTGGCCGTTTGCAATGTGGGGCATAGACATGATCGGTGAGATTAAACCTACGGCATCTAATGGGCATCGCTTCATCCTGGTAGCGATTGATTACTTTACGAAGTGGGTTGAAGCAGCTTCCTATGCTACGGTAACCAAGACTGTTGTGGCACGGTTCATTCGGCATAACCTGATCTGTCGATATGGCGTCCCAGAAAGAATTATTACAGACAACGGTACCAATCTTAATAACAAGATGATCACTGAGCTCTGCGAGCAGTTTAAGATACAACACCACAATTCTTCTCCTTACAGACCGAAGATGAATGGGGCTGTAGAAGCAGCAAATAAGAACATTAAGAAAATCGTGCAGAAGATGACAGTGACTTATAAAGATTGGCACGAGATGTTACCGTTCGCTCTACATGGGTACCGTACCTCAGCCAGGACGTCAACCGGGGTAACTCCTTTCTCCTTGGTTTATGGTATGGAGGCAGTCTTACCAATCGAAGTGCAAATACCCTCTCTCCGGATAATGAAGGATGCAGATCTAAACGAAGATGATTGGATCCAGACACGACTTGATCAGCTAAACCTTATTGATGAAAAGAGACTTGCTGCTATCTGCCACGGTCAGACGTATCAGAAACGGATGATCAGGGCATTTAACAAAAAGGTCAGACCACAGGAATATCAAGTTGGGGATCTGGTAATCAAGCGAATCATCCTTCCTCAGAGTGATCCAATGGGCAAATGGACCCCTACGTACGAAGGGCCATTTGTGGTTAAACATGTGTTCTCAGGAGGAGCCATGATTCTAACCAACATAGATGGTGACGACCTTCCTCACCCCGCCAATGCAGACATAGTAAAAAGATACTACGCATGAAAAAGACCCGCTAGGCTGACATGCCTAGGCAAAAATTAGGGCTTCCCGGCGAACCAAAAGGGTTCGGGCAAAATGAAGGGATGAAATGAAAAAAATCTGTACACCCGGCAAGTCGAAAACCTGAAAAGGCGGCTTGAGCAAAAATGGGTATCCCGGTGGACTGAAAACCCGAAAGGGCGGTCCAGGCAAAAGTTAGGGATAAAGCGTAATACTATGTCTCATGGGATCACTTTGCATCCAGAATCCGGTATCTGCATCAAGTTCAGACGGCATCGATCAGTCAGCTTCATCTTCCACTAAGGTCATCAAGTGATGAGACGCTCGGAGATATAAAGGCAATAGCAGAGTTGAAACCCAGTGGGATCATTCATTTCACACAGCTGTTTTATTTTCTCTTGTACAAAATTTGTATAAACTCTTTTGTTCAGCGGCGTTCTCTTACTAGGACGTCAGCCTCTTGTACATAAACGCCTATTTACAGGCAAATTCAAAATCAATACAAATACACTTTTCAGTTAAAATTGCCAATTGTTTTTCCTTTTCTGTTTTTGTTTTGCGAAGAACGTCCAAGGTTCAATTTGTGATATATGCATTGACAATAATTTGCTAACTCATGAATATTTGCATACGAAACAAAGGATTAATTACAGGTAACATTAGGAACAGGGGCAATAAAGAGTCGTCTAAGCAATCTAATTGTTCTATCCTCCAAGGTATCAAGGGATGTTCAGCTAAAGAACATAACCAGTACATCTTAATTCCCCAAAGAGTGAGCCAGCAAGCAGTATACTCTCCTCAAGAAAAGCTACTATCAAACCTCAAGGAAGTTGGGTATCCTCCCGCAGAGCTCAACATTCCCCAGCAGTATATATGCATTCTTAACAAGCATCCCCGGCAGTCTTGGTCTAAAGATTGTTCCCCGGCGGTATATCAAACATTCAAAGGAATCAATTCCCCGGTACAGTTCAAAACTTCCCCAGGAGAGGCTAATCCAGTTCCCCAGGAAAGTTGGAATTCATCTCCCCAAGCAGTAAGCTTATCCCCAGTAGATTCTGGAAGCTTACCCCCGCAGAGTACGAACGCGTCTCCCGGCTTTATTCAAAGAGTCATTTCCCTACCAGGATATAACTGGGTTATCCTCAGCCAAAAGCCACGGAAAGAGCGTCCTCGAACGAAGTCTTCTTTTCCCCAGCGAAGTCTATTAACACTTCCAACACAACAAGGGTATCCCCAGCAAGTTATCTTCATCAAACTCAACAAAGTGCCTCTCTCCCCACAGAGTATTGCTTCCCAGCAAGATCGCTAGAGTACTTTTCTCCCCGCAGAGTAATCCATTCGCCAAGATTATCCCCAACGGAGTTATTTTCTCCTACCGGTATTCTTGCAACTATCATCCCCAGAGGAAGTAAAATCTATTCTTCAACATCGGCCCAGGAGTGACTTTCCGGCACCCGTCAAGGATTTATTTTCCTAAGACAAAAAGATACATTCATAAACATCGCATTTTCATACATTATAGTATGCATATAGGCATTACACCTTACAAATCTCATTTATGTTGAGAACATCATTGCTTGATCCATATCATGCATTTAGTATAACTGACCTTTACCTTTCAGGAAGAATTCAGTTAAGTTCCCAGCTATATTCAAGACCTAGACCGGTTCAGTTAAATCGACCCTAAGATTTTTCTGTTTCTTATCCAGTCCAAGGCCTTCTATGGTTCAGTCAGATCGACCCTAAGATCTCCCTGTTTCTTATCCAGTTGAAGATTTCAAGACCTAGACCGGTTCAGTTAAATCGACCCTAAGATTTTTCTGTTTCTTATCCAGTCCAAGGCCTTCTCTGGTTCAGTCAGATCGACCCTAAGATCTCCCTGTTTCTTATCCAGTTGAAGACATCAAGACCTAGACCGGTTCAGTTAAATCGACCCTAAGATTTTTCTGTTTCTTATCCAGTCCAAGGCCTTCTCTGGTTCAGTCAGATCGACCCTAAGATCTCCCTGTTTCTTATCCAGTTGAAGATTTCAAGACCTAGACCGGTTCAGTTAAATCGACCCTAAGATTTTCCTGTTTCTTATCCAGTCAAAGGCCTTCTCTAGTCCAGCTAAATCGACCCCTAACAGATTTTTCTGATGAAGACTCAGTAGAAGATATCCAAGATTCTCTCAATGATACTGTTGAGGTTGTAGTCGCCTGTGGTTCTCTCCCCGTTACTGCGGAGGTAGTAATCGCCCCAAAATTCTCTCAGCATTACTGTTGAAGTAGAAGATATCCAAGATTCTCTCAATGATGCTGTTGAGGTTGTAGTCGCCTGTGGTTCTCTCCCCGTTACTGCGGAGGTAGTAATCATCCCAAGATTCTCTCAATGATTACTGTTGAGGTTGAAGTCGCCCAAGATTCGCTCAGCGTTACTGTTGAAGTTGAAGTCGTCCAAGATTCTCTCAATGATTGCTGTTGAGGTTGTAGTCGCCTATGGTTCTCTCCCCGATACTACGGAGGTAGTAATCATCCCCAGATTCGCTCAGCATTACTGTTGAGGTTGAAGTCGCCCATGGTTCTCTCCCCGTTACTGCGGAGGTAGTAATTGTCCCCAGATTCTCTCAGCGTTACTGTTGAGGTAGTAGTCATCCAAGGTTCTCTCAGCGTTCCTGTTGAGGTAGTAACCATCCCTGGTTCATTCATCACCGTTTGAAGCTCCAGATCCAGCTCCTGTAACCAGTCAGGACACATCCATACAAAGAGTTTGAAGACCAGCTCCCGTAACAGGTCAGGTAATCATTTTTCTTTTGCAGGTACGCAAGTTCTCGCTAAGGAATCTCCCACGCGATCAACATCCAGATGGCATCTATAAGCCCATCCACCATCCGTCATTCTCTCAGCATGGCATCTATAAGCCCATCTTCCTATCCATCAATCTCCAAATGGCATCTATAAGCCCATTCCACCATCATACTACTATGTGAGCGCAAATTTCTGGGCACTCTAGTGTTCAATCATCTTCCACCTTCGGATTACGAAAGGCACGTCAGCCAATCTGCATCCTCAGGTCTAAGAAGATTGAACAGGGGCAACTGTTGTACCCCAAAATTTGCCCTCCCATATTCTTCAAAATTTTCCAAGTCAAAGCTTCAAAATCTCCCCAAGGGTTGCACAGTTCAAGGGCCTCCTAACAGTCAAAAATTAGGGTTTTGGTTCTGACAAAGAAAATGAAATTTCCAAGGGTCCAATCAAGTCCCACATGCCTACAAACATGGTCAAACATCCTCATATCAAGTTTCAAGACTTACAGCACAAAATTGCACAGTCAAAAACCCTAATTGCACTACAGTCAACTGTAGGGGCAAAATGGTCATTTGACAGTCAAAAGTTCAAATTTTTGGTCAACATCTCATTTTGAAGCCACAAACATCATTTGATCAATGCTTGATCATGATTCTCAAAGCTTGGCTCAAAAAGTCTCAAGATGCAAAAGTTTCCATATTTGGACAGTTGAAAAAGTCAACTGTAACTTGACCAGGGCATAACTTTCACATGGATTATCAGAAAAATTCCATCCAAATATCATTTTGAAGAGAAAGACATTTCCTACAACTCCTCTTCACACTTCAAGTCCAAGAAATGCTCTCACAAAAAGTTATCAATTTCAACATTATAGGTCATTTTCAAAAGTCAACAAAAAGGGACTTTAAGTCAAAGACCATAACTTGAGATTGGTAAATCAAAATGACATGGGACAAAAGGCATTGGTTAGAGGACTCAAAGACCTTTCCAAACTGTCTAAGAACATGAGCAAAGCTTAAAAATTGAGCAAGATATGCCTTGTGGAAGTTGGGAAATTTTTGGATATTTTGAAAAGTCAACTTTGCTTCAAATGCCTTAAAATTGCTAATGGGCCTCTTTTTCTTCCACAATTCATCATCCAAGGCATGTGCACGACCATTTGGCCCAAAGGGAAGTTTTTCATCATTTTTATTTATTTATTTGGATTTTTAATTATTAATAATTCATTTAATTAAAATAAATATGTGAAAAATACCAAAGCAAGTCAATCAAATCTTTTTGTGCATAGGATAACTTCAGATTTTCGTGCATTATTAGATAGGGAAAGAATCCATGTGATTGAACATGATTTGGTAGCAAATATGCATGAAAAGATTTGAAAATTATGGCATGGAAAATCAAATATTTTCTCATCAATTCATGGATCCTTTGGCTCAGATTTTTTACCCTAATCATTCCATACATAAGCATGAAGCCAACCCTAATTCCAATGACCAAAAAGCTGCGCCAGAAATCCATAACCAAACTTGAGTTTTTTGTCAAAAATTTGAAAACTGAAAGTGGTCTTAGAGGACGATTCAGAGGCCAAGATTAATCCCAATAGCTTGCAAAAGTGTTACTGAAGCTAACTGAATAGTTTTCCATATCCCTAACATCAAGAATTGGTAATTCAAAGTCAAACTGTATCACTCTTTTTGCATAATCGTGCTTTGTTATTTAGGCCATATTCATGCATTTTTCTTCTTGATTTGTATTAATTGGATGATTCTGAAACTAACCACATGATTGAATTGAGTTTTTATGCATTATATGAAGAATTACCATGAACAATTATTAGGGTTCTTCAAGTTTTAATTTGGGCGTTTATGGATGCTGTAAAATTGGAACACCTCGATACCATGGTCAAAGTCAGGACACCCAGACGAATTCAATGATGGGGTCGCGCCCAATTTATATTCCAAGACGGCCTAATCGCTATTATGGAAATATGCATATTTTGGGGGGGGGGGGGGGGGGGTTTAAAACCCCCACTAACCTTCTTTTATTTTCAGGGAAAACGCAACAAGGAAGAAGATGATTATGTGGCAGGACATGATAGGGTGATTTGAATTTTCGCGCTGAATTGTCCACTAACTCTTATTTTCTCTTATATTAATTGTTAGTTATTATATAATCAAAAGCGCGTGAATGGCATAGTGGTGGAGAAAGCACTTGGTAACCAACAGGACCTGGGTTCGATCCCAGGTCCCCCACATTCTTTCAATATTTTTTGCCTAACGTGATTCCATGCAGCATCTTGTTTGAAGGCTTATCCTATAGCTTCATATCCAGCGCGCCACATGGCCTATTACCTCAATCTAAGGGCATTGGTTGGGAGATCATCATGGACACAGGTCAAAGGTGCCACACGCTGGCAAGAAAAAGTCAAATAAGGCCAAAGATCAATGGGCCAAAAGTGCTGAGCAATACCTCCAATTTGGGGACAGACCCCCCATGGTTTGCTTTCTTATTCTTTTCCATATTTTTTCTATTTTATTTATTTTGCTTAATTTTTATTTAAATCTTTAAATCAATTTATTTTCATAAACTATAAAAATAATACAAAAAATCAGAAAAGACCAAAATTGAAAATATATTTTATTTTGATATTTTTTAAGTAAATATTATTAATTAATTTAGCTTTGTAAAATTAGGTTTAATTTTAGTATCTTTTTCTTAATAAATTAAAATTTTGTAGAATTAGGGTTTGTATCAATTTTTTATCCTTTTTCTTTTCTTTTCACTAATAATTAACTATTTATTTTTATAAATCAAATTGCATGTAAATAATTAGATTAATCTTAGGTTTAATTTTAACATATTTTCTTAATAAATTAAAAAACAATTAGAATTAGGGTTAATTTCTCAATTTCATTTAATTCTCTTATTAAAGATTCATAAATACAAAAAATCTCAAAAAAAAAATTTCTTTTCATTTTAATTTAATTAATTTAATAATTTAATTTAATTTAATTTCATTAAAAAGGGTCCAACGCCCTCGCTTCCAATTTTAATTCCAATTCGCGCATTTTATTTTATTTCTTATGATATTAATGTAACTCTCCCAAAGCCTTGTAAACTCGGACATTTTATTTCTCGCACTTTATTTACTTTCTGTCAAATCGGGTCCTGGATTTTAATTTGGCGATGTGGACCCGCGCCTTTGTAATAGTTTAGAACTTTTAATTTTTCCGCATCTTTTTAACTGTTAAATAAATGCATGCAAGAATGAATGGCCTAAAATAAAAACAAACGCATAGATCACTTTGACATGAACAAGATAAATGCAAATGAATATAACACACAAATCACACACCACCCCTAGGGTACGCCTCACTGTTGCCTTGCCTCGAAAGGTGATCGTCGAGTAGAGGATGTCTTAGTAAGTCCTCATGATCCGGGAACCTGGCATGAGGGTAGCTTCTAAGGTATCTTCCCATTGCTCTGGTGATCACCATGTCCCGAACCTCGAATTGACCCGAACACCTCCAATGGTGGTGCTACCTACCTCTCAATGGTGGGACGACACTACTTTAAAGGACATTTACACAGACGAATTCCTTAGTGTAGGTAGACAACTCTAGATACTTGCTCTAATTTCAAAACAAATCAAAAAATACTTTTCACACCAACACATTTTCAAAAAGCTTTCGAAAGCAATTTTTTCAAACACTCTTGAGGACCGATACAAGAGTCGAACTGGAATTTTCAAAGAAACTTTTTAAAACCCACAGTTGAAAAGCAAACAAACCGTTTTTGAAAACACAAATGAGCAAGTATCTAAGAGCCTATGGATAACCATGGATAGAAAGGGTGCTAACACCTTCCCTTTCTATAATCTACCTCCCGAACCGAGAGCAATCTCTTTAAGGAATTTTTCTGTGCTTTTGTCCTTTCCATTTGGAGAAAATAAAAAACGGTGGTGACTCTTGCTTCCGCGAAATTTCGCGAACCAGCGTTAAACAGTCAGTTCCAGATCCACCGATCACAGAACTGGCGACTCTGATGGGGACTCTTATAAAAGTGAGGTGTACCTTAGGGCTTAGTTCATAACTGTGTTTTCAATTGTATTGCTTTGCATGCTTTAAATTGTGGGTTGCTTGGGAGTTCTATAGATCCTAACCCGGATCTGGGGGATACCTTCTTAGAAAGTAGCAACAAGGCTGTGAGGGAACTGTGCGGGGTATACCGACATGGTTGAAACAGTCTGCTACGTTGATGCGGCACTTTGGTGTGTACCGGTAACCCTTGAGTTCAGTCAAGGAGAGTACGGGGCCTCCGCGTGGTGTCGTGAAGCATCAACAGACCTTAGGAACCTTAATTGAACTATCTTGGCCTCTTTAGGGTAGTGAGATAACTGACTTTGGTGCAGTCCGAGGTTGGTTGATACTCGATACTACACTCAATTGAGGGTTGCTTTCCTGGAATATTTCGGTCGCCAGTTCAGTGGCTAAATCGAAACGATGAACAATGAAAGCAATCCCATGATATTGGGACCCTTAGAACCCGGTTACTTCTAATAGGGCAGGTTGAACCCACCAACTTCAAGAGGGTAATACCTAGACCCCATGCTGGCCTTGAACCCTAAGGGCTTGTCTTGTGTGCCTTGTGTGCCTTACATGTTTGTCTTTGTAAATATCTGTGGTGTGTTTAATCATAGCATCATGACATCATCCAGCATCATATGCATTGACTAACCATTTCAGGGGTCCGAATCTTCATCTTTGTTCTTGTTTTGTAGGACATGGAAACTGTTCGCAGAAAGACAATTCAAATCAGCCTTGTAAGGATCCCTCCTCAGCTTAAGGAGCTTATATCCAGGATTCCCGAGAGCTCTTCATTCGGTGAGAGACATGGAAGTCTCATCAGCTTGGTCAACACCAACATTGAGGAAGATATGATAAAGGTCCTATTCCAGTTCTTTGACCCTCTGCATCACTGTTTCACCTTCCTGGATTATCAGCTGGTACCTACATTGGAGGAGTTCTCCCGGCTCCTGAAGATCCCTATCCTTGATCAACTACCCCACAACGGTACGGAAAAGGAACCTAAGATTGAAGAGATTTCTAAAGCCTTACACCTACAGTCATCTGACCTCAAGGGACATTGGGAAGTTAGAAGTGGTATCAAAGGGTTCTTAGCCAGGTTTATGTTTGAAAAGGCCCATGAATGTTGGAACTCCCTTGACTTACAAGCTTTTGAAGAAGTTGTGGCCCTCCTTGTCTATGGTTTGGTGTTGTTCCCTAACCCAGATCAACTTATAGATATCAGTGTTGTCCAGATCTTCATGTCCAGGAATCCTATACCTACGTTGCTGGGAGACATCCTTCACTCATGTTACACTCGAACCATGAGAAAAAGAGGTGTCCTTATGTGTTGCACTCCTCTCCTGGGAAGGTGGTTTATTTCGCACCTTCCACAATCAGTTTTGAAGAACGAGCGGGGTTTGAGATGGTCACAACGGTTGATGACTCTTACACATGCAGACATACGTTGGTGCCCTCGGTCCAGAGAGGATGTCACTATCATTGATCGTTGCGGGGAGTACCCTAATGTTCCTTTACTTGGAATCAGAGGAGGTATTACTTACAACCCATGTCTGGCTTGGAGACAGTTTGGTTATGCTCGAAGGGATGGTCCTCATGACATGTTAATTCCTGACATAGTTTTTGACTTTGACAACGATGCCCAAGGACTTCGCCAGAAATTTATCAGAGCTTGGAGGATGCCAAGTAGGATAGACAGCAAGACATTGGGGCACAGGAATTCCATCCCATTGGAACCTTATCTCAAGTGGGTACGCGCCCGCTCCCAGAAGTTAGTGATGCCATATCCTCATATGCTCCCAGTGATCAAAGAGCCAGTCTTAGAAGGAGAAGTGTCCTACACCATTCAGTATCCTGACATGCCCACATCCTGGGAAGAGATGCAGAAGAGTTGGATCCAGCTTAAGGAAGAACGGAATTCTCTTGAGACCAGTCTACATGCTAGTGAAAAGAAGGTCTTGGAGCTCACCCGCCTACTGCATGAGGAGAGGAATCTCAACACCTACATAACTCCAAAGAGGATGCGTAGTGTCTTTTGGGATTGATTTGCTTTGTAATTTGTGCCCATGAGACTTTGATGTACCAAACAATTACTTCCTTAATGATAACGTGTGTTCCTTTTTGTCTACAACAAATTTGAATTTTCGAACCCTTGAATGCATTGCATAAACACATATCATTCATCATGTGCATAGCAGGTTTTCTTCTTTTCAGGTTGCTTACCGTTCTTCGCTGTTTATTTCAGCATCATGAATCCTGACTCATCATCAACTGAGATATCCATCAAGACTCTTCAGGCGCAGAATGCGCAATTTCAGGAACTAATCATGGGTCTGGCTCAGGGCCAAGAAGAACTAAAGGCTATGCTCCTGAAGAAGGAAAAGAAGAAGAAGAGAAGAACTGTTCTTTTCAACTCGGGCCGAAGGTTTGGCAACACTCTGCAGAACGAAGAGGTTGGTTCTTCTATAGGCAAGGGTACCCCCCAAGGGGAAAAAGGTCCTAGTCCGGTAGTCTCTGACAACGAGACTGATTTTGATGAGGAACAGTATCCTCCGGCAGAAGACAGATACAAGCAGTTGGAGGACAGACTGAATGCTATGGAGATCCAACAGGTACCTGGGCTGGATTTTGGAGATTTGGGTTTGTCTACTGGTGTGATCATTCCTCATAAGTTCAAAGTGCCATCCTTTACCAAGTATGACGGGGCATCTTGTCCCAAGTTACACCTCAGATCCTACGTGCGGAAGATTCAACCGTACTCAGTGGCTAAGAATTTGTGGATCCACTTCTTCCAGGAGAGTCTTTCAGGGACTCATCTCGAATGGTTCTATCAGCTGGATGGGACCAAGGTTCGTAACTGGGAGGAGTTGGCTACTGCTTTCTATAAGCAGTATCAATATAATGCCGACCTTGCCCCCACACGTACCCAACTCCAGGGTATGTCGTTAGGGTCAAGTGAAGGTTTTAAAGAGTACGCTCAGAAGTGGAGGGATCTGGCTGGCAGAGTGCAGCCTCCGTTGACTGACCGGGAGTTGGTAGACATGTTCTTGGGGACCCTATCTGGGCCATTTTTCAACCATCTTATCGGTAACTCATCTGCAGGGTTTACTGATCTTATTCTGACCGGAGAGAGAATTGAGGCTGGGTTGAAGTCTGGTAAGATTCCGAAGGGTGCATCGTCTAGTTCTGAGAAGAAACCCTTCAAGAAGGAGGCCAGTGATGTATATGGCTCCAGGAGACATGAGAAATCTTAGTGCCGCCAATCTGTCAGTGCGGTAATGATTGCTAAGCCTGCTGCCGCTCCTCGGCAAACTAATCCACCAAGGGCTGAAAGACCCCAGAGAGAGTTTACCCGTTTGAGCATGACCCTATCGCAGATCTTGCCACAGTTGCTATCCACCAATTTAGTGACTGTCAGGGAGGCCCTGAAGGTTGTAAACACTGCTTCCCCCAAATACAACCCAAATGCCCGTTGTGCTTATCACTCCGATAGCCCGGGGCATTCCACTGATGACTGTTGGGCCTTAAGGAACAAGCTGCAGGACCTTATTGACGCCAAGGAGGTACAATTTGAGGCATCTGAGAAGCCTAATGTAGTGACAGCTCCCCTGCCTGCTCATGGAGTGAATGCTATTGGGGATGAGGATGAAGTAGATGAAGCTGAGTTTGATAGCTGGATTTACCCGGCAACCGACAGTGGGCCTAGCAATTGGAGTGCAAAGGACAATCTACATGGTTCTCTTGTTACTGAGTAATAAATTCTTCTGTTTTGGTATCTGTAATAAACAATAAATTGAACTCTATGGCCCGGTGTCTTACCCGGGGCACCGTTGGCTTCATTTGTGAGGGCATATAAATTGTCATTTCATATATCATAAATAAAAATCTTGGACGTTTTCTCGCATTTCAAATCCTATGCTCCTTTTCTGTCTTTCCTTCCTTTATATATATTTCAAAACAGCTGTATTTACACACACTCACTCATACAGGTTTCAATCCACTCTGGATCTCACTGGTAACGACTCTGCTATTGCCAGTTATGACTTCGAAAATCCGATCAACTTAGCCGAAGACGAAGGTGAAGATGATTGCGAAGTGCCTGGCGAGCTTGCAAGGCTGTTACTCCAGGAAGAAAGGGCAATTCAACCACACGAAGAGCCAGTGGAAATAATAAATCTGGGTACGGATACAGACAGAAAAGAGGTAAAGATTGGCGCCAACCTAGAGCTCAGCGTGAAGCAACGGTTGACTCAAATGCTACATGATTATGTGGAGATATTTGCCTGGTCCTATAAAGACATGCCCGGTTTGGACACCGACATTGTGGTCCATCACTTGCCTACCAAGGAAGACTGCCCTCCGGTTAAGCAAAAGGTCCGCCGTATGCGTCCAGAGATGTCTGAGAAGATCAAGGCCGAGGTTATGAAACAGTTTGATGCTGGGTTCCTTACAGTGACTTCTTACCCTCAGTGGGTTGCTAATGTGGTGTCGGTACCAAAGAAAGACGGTAAGGTCAGAATGTGTGTTGACTACGGGGATCTGAACAGGGCCAGCCCCAAGGATGACTTCCCCCTACCTCACATTGATGTCCTTGTTGACAATACAGCTCAGCATAAGGTGTTCTCTTTCATGGATGGTTTCTCAGGTTACAATCAGATCAAGATGGCACCTTAAGACATGGAGAAGACTACCTTTGTTACTCAGTGGGGCACCTTCTGCTACAAGGTCATGCCTTTTGGACTGAAGAACGCTGGGGCAACCTACCAACGTGCTATGGTTGCTTTATTTCATGATATGATCCATCATGAGATAGAAGTGTATGTTGACGACATGATTGCAAGGTCCCAGACTGAGGAATAGCACCTAGATCATCTGCAGAAATTGTTTGACCGGTTGAAACTGTACAAGCTGAGGTTGAACCCGAACAAGTGCACCTTCGGAGTAAGATCTGGAAAGTTGCTAGGCTTCGTTGTAAGTGACAAGGGCATTCAAGTGGACCCTACTAAGGTCAAAGCTATTCAAGAGATGCCAATTCCTAAGACAGAGAAAGAGGTCAGAGGCTTTTTAGGACGCCTGAATTACATTGCTCGGTTCATCTCGCACCTAACTGCTACTTGTGAACCAATCTTCAAGCTGCTGAAGAAAGATCAGGTAGTACGTTGGAATGATGAATGTCAGGCTGCTTTTGACAGAATCAAAGAGTATCTCCAAGAACCACCCATTCTTATGCCACCGGTTGAAGGGAGACCTCTGATACTATATCTGACAGTACTTGACAACTCAATGGGGTGTGTGCTGGGGCAGCATGACGAGTCTGGCCGAAAAGAGCATGCCATTTATTACCTTAGCAAAAAGTTTACCGACTGTGAGACCCGATACTCACTGCTCGAGAAAACTTGTTGTGCTTTGGTATGGGCTGCTCGCCGGCTGAGACAGTATATGCTGACTCATACCACCTTGTTGATCTCAAAGATGGATCCTATAAAGTACATATTTGAAAAACCTGCTCTGTCTGGGAGAATAGCAAGACGGCAAATGATCTTGACAGAATACGACATTCAGTACACTACCCAGAAAGCCATCAAGGGAAGTGTATTGGCAGACCACTTGGCGCATCAGGCAGTAGACGACTATCAGTCAATGAACTTCGAGTTTCCGGACGAGAGCATCATGATAGTGACTGATTGTGAAGTACCTGGACCGGATGAAGGACCTGAGGAAGGATCCCGATGGTCTATGCACTTTGACGGAGCCTCCAATGCTTTGGGTAACGGTATCGGCGCTATAATCATATCACCTCAAGGCACTCATACTCCACTCACTGCCCGGCTATGTTTCAACTGTACCAACAACATGGCAGAGTATGAGGCGTGCATCATGGGTCTTCAAGCTGCGATCGACCTAAGGATCAAGTTTCTGAGTGTCTTCGGAGATTCCGCTCTCGTGATCAATCAGATCAAAGGAGAGTGGGATACGAAACATCTGAATCTTATTCCCTACAGAGAATGTGTGTTGACCTTGATCCCCCACTTCACTAAGATAACCTTTGAACACTTTCCAAGAGAGGAGAATCAGCTGGCGGACGCGTTAGCTACAATGTCTTCTATGTTCAAGGTCAAATGGGATAATGAGGCTCCCCGGATCATCATCTGGAAACTGGACGAACCGGCATACTGTTGTGATCTCGAGACTGAATTAGTGACTGAGAAGCCTTGGTACCATGAGGTGAAGAGGTATCTGGAAGCTCAGGAGTACCCTGAAGGTGCGTCTGTCAACGATAAAAAGTTTCTGAGAAGGTTCGCAGCGAAGTTCTTCCTTAGCAACGGCATCTTGTACGAGTGAAACCATGATTCGACCTTACTGCGTTGTGTGGATAAGACAGAAGCAGAAAGGATCATGGAAGAACTACATGAAGGGACCTTTGGTACACATTCCAGTGGACACACTATGGCAAAGAAGATCCTCCGGGCAGGGTATTTCTGGTCCACCATGGAAGCTGACTGCTATCAACATTCTCGGACATGCCATAAGTGCCAGATTTATGCAGACAAGGTGCATGTTCCTCCAGTTCCTCTAAATGTTATGACTGCGCCTTGGCCGTTTGCAATGTGGGGCATAGACATGATCGGTGAGATTAAACCTACGGCATCTAATGGGCATCACTTTATCCTGGTAGCGATTGATTACTTCACGAAGTGGGTTGAAGCAGCTTCCTATGCTACGGTAACCAAGACTGTTGTGGCACGGTTCATTCGGCATAACCTGATCTGTCGATACGGCGTCCCAGAAAGAATTATTACAGACAACGGTACCAATCTTAATAACAAGATGATCACTGAGCTCTGCGAGCAGTTTAAGATACAACACCACAATTCTTCTCCTTACAGACCGAAGATGAATGGGGCTGTAGAAGCAGCAAATAAGAACATTAAGAAAATCGTGCAGAAGATGACAGTGACTTATAAAGATTGGCACGAGATGTTACCGTTCGCTCTACATGGGTACCGTACCTCAGCCAGGACGTCAACCGGGGCAACTCCTTTCTCCTTGGTTTATGGTATGGAGGCAGTCTTACCAATCGAAGTGCAAATACCCTCTCTCCGGATAATGAAGGATGCAGATCTGAACGAAGATGATTGGATCCAGACACGACTTGATCAGCTAAAACTTATTGATGAAAAGAGACTTGCTGCTATCTGCCACGGTCAGACGTATCAGAAACGGATGATCAGGGCATTTAACAAAAAGGTCAGACCACAGGAATATCAAGTTGGGGATCTGGTAATCAAGCGAATCATCCTTCCTCAGAGTGATCCAAGGGGCAAATGGACCCCTACGTACGAAGGGCCATTTGTGGTTAAACATGTGTTCTCAGGAGGAGCCATGATTCTAACCAACATGGATGGTGACGACCTTCCTCACCCCGCCAATGCAGACATAGTAAAAAGATACTACGCATGAAAAAGACCCGCTAGGCTGACATGCCTAGGCAAAAATTAGGGCTTCCCAGCGAACCAAAAGGGTTCGGGCAAAATGAAGGGATGAAATGAAAAAAATCTGTACACCCGGCAAGTCGAAAACCTGAAAAGGCGGCTTGAGCAAAAATGGGTATCCCGGTGGACTGAAAACCCGAAAGGGCGGTCCAGGCAAAAGTTAGGGATAAAGCGTAATACTATGTCTCATGGGATCACTTTGCATCCAGAATTCGGTATCTGCATCAAGTTCAGACGGCATCGATCAGTCAGCTTCATCTTCCACTAAGGTCATCAAGTGATGAGACGCTCGGAGATATAAAGGCAATAGCAGAGTTGAAACCCAGTGGGATCATTCATTTCACACAGCTATTTTATTTTCTCTTGTACAAAATTTGTATAAACTCTTTTGTTCGGCGGCGTTCTCTTACTAGGACGTCAGCCTCTTGTACATAAACGCCTATTTACAGGCAAATGCAAAATCAATACAAATACACTTTTCAGTTAAAATTGCCAATTGTTTTTCCTTTTCTGTTTTTGTTTTGCGAAGAACGTCCAAGGTTCAATTTGTGATATATGCATTGACAATAATTTGCTAACTCATGAATATTTGCATACGAAACAAAGGATTAATTACAGGTAACATTAGGAACAGGGGCAATAAAGAGTCGTCTAAGCAATCTAATTGTTCTATCCTCCAAGGTATCAAGGGATGTTCAGCTAAAGAACATAACCAGTACATCTTAATTCCCCAAAGAGTGAGCCAGCAAGCAGTATACTCTCCTCAAGAAAAGCTACTATCAAACCTCAAGGAAGTTGGGTATCCTCCCGCAGAGCTCAACATTCCCCAGCAGTATATATGCATTCTTAACAAGCATCCCCGGCAGTCTTGGTCTAAAGATTGTTCCCCGGCGGTATATCAAACATTCAAAGGAATCAATTCCCCGGTACAGTTCAAAACTTCCCCAGGAGAGGCTAATCCAGTTCCCCAGGAAAGTTGGAATTCATCTCCCCAAGCAGTAAGCTTATCCCCAGTAGATTCTGGAAGCTTACCCCCGCAGAGTACGAACGCGTCTCTCGGCTTTATTCAAAGAGTCATTTCCCTACCAGGATATAACTGGGTTATCCTCAGCCAAAAGCCACGGAAAGAGCGTCCTCGAACGAAGTCTTCTTTTCCCCAGCGAAGTCTATTAACACTTCCAACACAACAAGGGTATCCCCAGCAAGTTATCTTCATCAAACTCAACAAAGTGCCTCTCTCCCCACAGAGTATTGCTTCCCAGCAAGATCGCTAGAGTACTTTTCTCCCCGCAGAGTAATCCATTCGCCAAGATTATCCCCAACGGAGTTATTTTCTCCTACCGGTATTCTTGCAACTATCATCCCCAGAGGAAGCAAAATCTATTCTTCAACATCGGCCCAGGAGTGACTTTCCGGCACCCGTCAAGGATTTATTTTCCTAAGACAAACAGATACATTCATAAACATCGCATTTTCATACATTATAGTATGCATATAGGCATTACACCTTACAAATATCATTTATGTTGAGAACATCATTGCTTGATCCATATCATGCATTGAGTATAACTGACCTTTACCTTTCAGGAAGAATTCAGTTAAGTTCCCAGCTATATTCAAGACCTAGACCGGTTCAGTTAAATCGACCCTAAGATTTTTCTGTTTCTTATCCAGTCCAAGGCCTTCTCTGGTTCAGTCAGATCGACCCTAAGATCTCCCTGTTTCTTATCCAGTTGAAGATTTCAAGACCTAGACCGGTTCAGTTAAATCGACCCTAAGATTTTTCTGTTTCTTATCCAGTCCAAGGCCTTCTCTGGTTCAGTCAGATCGACCCTAAGATCTCCCTGTTTCTTATCCAGTTGAAGACATCAAGACCTAGACCGGTTCAGTTAAATCGACCCTAAGATTTTTCTGTTTCTTATCCAGTCCAAGGCCTTTTATGGTTCAGTCAGATCGACCCTAAGATCTCCCTGTTTCTTATCCAGTTGAAGATTTCAAGACCTAGACCGGTTCAGTTAAATCGACCCTAAGATTTTCCTGTTTCTTATCCAGTCAAAGGCCTTCTCTAGTCCAGCTAAATCGACCCCTAACAGATTTTTCTGATGAAGACTCAGTAGAAGATATCCAAGATTCTCTCAATGATACTGTTGAGGTTGTAGTCGCCTGTGGTTCTCTCCCCGTTACTGCGGAGGTAGTAATCGCCCCAAAATTCTCTCAGCGTTACTGTTGAAGTAGAAGATATCCAAGATTCTCTCAATGATGCTGTTGAGGTTGTAGTCGCCTGTGGTTCTCTCCCCGTTACTGCGGAGGTAGTAATCATCCCAAGATTCTCTCAATGATTACTGTTGAGGTTGAAGTCGCCCAAGATTCGCTCAGCGTTACTGTTGAAGTTGAAGTCGTCCAAGATTCTCTCAATGATTGCTGTTGAGGTTGTAGTCGCCTATGGTTCTCTCCCCGATACTACGGAGGTAGTAATCATCCCCAGATTCGCTCAGCATTACTGTTGAGGTTGAAGTCGCCCATGGTTCTCTCCCCGTTACTGCGGAGGTAGTAATTGTCCCCAGATTCTCTCAGCGTTACTGTTGAGGTAGTAGTCATCCAAGGTTCTCTCAGCGTTCCTGTTGAGGTAGTAACCATCCCTGGTTCATTCATCACCGTTTGAAGCTCCAGATCCAGCTCCTGTAACCAGTCAGGACACATCCATACAAAGAGTTTGAAGACCAGCTCCCGTAACAGGTCAGGTAATCATTTTTCTTTTGCAGGTACGCAAGTTCTCGCTAAGGAATCTCCCACGCGATCAACATCCAGATGGCATCTATAAGCCCATCCACCATCCGTCAAAGCTTGCATGTAACGGTTCAAAACATACGCAAATATGATATTAAACTCAAATATGTGCAGAGATATCATTTATATCCCATGAACCTAAAGTTTGAAGTTTGAAAATTTTGAAAACCGTGAGTTATCGTATGAGGTGATTATGTATTCTTTGGCCTTCAGGGATGGGTTGGTTCTACCCCTGGGATCCTCAGAAGGATGATGGAATGCTTGGATCTGATTGAGATTGGCTGGAGAGTGAGATTTTGAGTTGCACCATGATTGAATAATTTTGAAACTTTGTTCTTGGTTTGGAGGCATCCCTTCACGTCTCTCTTTGGTGTAGGGTTGATGTGCTTATGTAGTAAATCACTTTAGGTCAACAAATGTGGAGGAAATCCAATTGATCAATGCTCTTTTAAAGTGTGAAGATTTTGATTCAAATCTTTCCAAAAGAAAAGATCCACTTCCCTTTTCACTCCACACGATTTTGATAGTTGTCTATGATCTTTTTGGTTTAAAAAAGATTTGCATATTCTATATCTTACATATTCTTGCATTTATTTAGTATTTATTTAATTTATTTTGAATTTATTTGAATAAAATTAAAATAAATAAAATAAAAAACCCAAATAATGCATGGACATGTTTAGAGATCCTTAGATACATCATGAACACGTTTGGACCCTAAAAATTGGGCCCAATACCTCAAAAATACAAACTTGTCCAATTGAGACTTCATGCATTCCTTGAAAATTGCCCAACTTGTGCAATCCTTATCTCTCTCAATTTTAATCCTAAGAGGGTGTTATTGGACTTTTTAGAGATATTAGGATGTCCTCTAAACAAAACTTTTTGTTTCATCTCAATTGGATCTTCCATATTCATGTAAGGAGCTTTGACCTAAAATGTGTTTTTGTTGACTTTTTGAAAGGACCTAATGTCCGAGCTTGTATCTTTTAACTGGGTCGTTTCTTGAACTTGAGGGCTTAAGAGAAGTTGTAGGGAATTAGATTCTCTTCAAAATTAGCCTTGGTGGAAAAAAATTCGATAAAGTATGAGAAAGTTATGCTGGTCAAAGTTTGGTTGACTTTTCCTATAGAAACCCTAATTTGTCATTTTTGACTTTTGATGAGTTAGGAGTATTTCTTGAGGAATCATGATCAATACTTGATCAAATGATGGATATCACTTCAAAATTTTTAAGTTGACCGAAAATCTTGAAGTTTGACTGTATTTGGGCCACAATTGACTTTGGACCTAATACAGTTAATTTTCAAGCATTTGAGTAGTTGACTGAGCAAACTTGTTGTTCAAGGCATGAAATTTGGCATGGATGATCTTGCGGACATATTAGGACAATGGAGAACATTTGGGATCCTTGGGACTCACACATCTTTCTTAAAATTAAAACCCTAGTTTGAGGTTCATTGCCTTTAGGGGGAGAGTGTGCATGGTCAATTTTTAGTTATCCTTGAGCAATTGAGGCCCTCTATAGGCATGTCTTGAGTGAAATGATAGGGAAAATTTTGGGGTACAACAATTTCCCCTGTTCAATCTTCTTAAACCTGAGGATGTAGATTGGTTGGTCTGCCTTTCGTGATCTGAAGGTGGAAGATGATTGAAAACTAGAGTGCCCAGAAATTTGCACTCGTCTAAAATGATACTTGACTGTGTAGATAATATCGGGAATGGGCTTACAGATTCCATTTGGAGAAGATGACGGGAGATCGTCGGAGATGGGCTTAAAGATTCCATCTGGAACAATGTTGATTTCATGAGATATTCCTTTGTGGGAATCCCTATTCCTGTTGTTGAGGAGGACTCCATTGAGGAATGTTGGTCTTTGCTCGGGAAATAGAGTTTAGGAGCTTCAGTTGTCCATTACTCTACTGGGGAGTCATCTCTTTATTTAAGAGACGGAAGTGAACTGCTATCTGGTCAGGATCCAGGCTTCACAGTGACTTGCTAAGGATAATAAGGTCGACTACTATCTGGTCGTATTCCAGGCTTCACAGCGATTTACTGGGCAAACGTGAAATCAACTGTTATCTGGTCGGACTCCAGGCTTTGCAGTTTCTTTAACTGGAATAGAAATCAGAAAAATCTTAGTGTCGATTTAACTGAACCAGAGAAAGGTCTTGAGTTGTCTTCAGCTGGAATAGAAATCAAGAAAATCTTAGTATCGATTTAGTTGAATCAGAGGAGGGTCTTGAATTAACTTCGACTGGAATAGAAATCAGAAAAATCTTAGTATCGATTTAACTAAACTAGACAAAAGTCTTAGAATATCTTCAACTGGAATAGAAATCAGAGATATCTTAGTATCGATCTAACTGAACCAGAGAAGGTCTTGAATTAACTTTGACTGGAATGGAAATCAGAAAAATCTTAGTATCGATTTAACTGAACTAGACAAAAGTCTTGGAATATCTTTAACTGGAATAGAAATCAGAGAGATCTTAGTATCGATCTAACTAAACCAGATAAGGTCTTGAATTAACTTTGACTGGAATGGAAATCAGAAAAAATTTAGTATCGATTTAACTGAACCAGACAAAAGTCTTGGATTATCTTCAACTGGAATAGAAATCAGAGAGATCTTAGTATCGGTCCAACTAAACAGAGAAGGTATTGAATTAACTTTGACTGGAATGGAAATCAGAAAAATCAGTATCGATTTAACTGAACTAGACAAAAGTCTTGGATTATCTTCAACTGGAATAGAAATCAGAGAGATCTTAATATCGATCCAACTGAACCAGAGAAGGTCTTTTGAGAAAATATTTATGAGGAAAATGCTTAAATAGCCCTTCATAAGACGTAGCTTTTGAGAAGACTATCGGGTCACGTACGTAGTCAACGGTGTTTGTTGATTTGATCTTTCCTGAAAACGGTAAAGAGTTAGTCGTATGCAATGTCATGATGTATGAAATGCATTGTGATGATGGTCTCAAAATAAATGAGATTATGTTGTATGCGATGTGTATGCGCGTGCCATGATGTACGAATATGGGATGTTGTTGCGATATTTCTTAGTCTGGGAAAGTAAATCTCGGACTACTGCTGAAGAGTACTGGGAAGCTGAATCCTTCATTTCTGCTGGGGATGATGAATGGAGATGATTTGTCGGGGATTTCCTATTTCCGTTTGAGGATATTCTGCCAGGGATTCTTAACTCCTGCTTGAGAATAACTCCGTGGGGGGGAGGATGCCCTGTTGGAAGATTTTACCGATGTGGAGAAATAAACTCTATTGGGGAATAAACTTCCGCAGTTAGAGAAATAAACTCTACCCGGGAGGAGGTTTTATAAGCTGTTTGAAATTATAAAACTCGGCTGGGGAATACAAATTTCAACTCTCTAAAAGAACTTTGTTGGAGGAGGTAATTCCTGCTTGGGAGAGAATAGCCATAATAACCCTGGGGGCATGTGAAGTGGAGACAATAGCCATAATAACCCATTAAGACCAGCCTAATTCAGACTCAATCTAGTAAGAACGTGTCACTGTTGCCCACGGAAACAATGATAGTCATCTATATATAAGCGTGACATTAAAAAACGAACTTAAAATCAATTTCCCATACAGGTGTCGAACCTGCGACCTACGCGTTATTAGCACGACGCTCTAACCATTTGAAGTTCAACGGTAATAATTCATCATAAAATTAAAGACCAGATACATTGGGTCACAATCCATTGTATGAATGTTTTCCTACCCTGAGGGCATGTGGAGTGGAGACAATAGCCACAATAACCCATTAAGACCAGCCTAACTCATAGACTCAATCTAGTAAGAACGTGTCATTATTGCCCCTGGAAACAATGATAACCATCTCTATATAAGTGTGACATTAAAAAATGAAAAAAATAAATGGCCCATAAAGGTCTAGAACCCACGACCTTCACGTTATTAGCACGATGCTCTAACCAACTGAAGTTCAATGGTCATAATTCATCATAAAATTAAAGTCCCCATACAATGGTCACAATCCATTGTATGAATGTCTTCCTACCCTGGGGGCATGTGGAGTGGAGACAATAGTCACAATAACCCATTAAGACCAGCCTCATTCATAGACTCAATCTAGTAAGAATGTGCCACTGTTACCCCCGAAAACAATGATAACCATCTCTATATAAGCGTGACATTAAAAAACAAACTAAAACTTAATGGCCCATACAGGTCTCGAACCTGCGACCTTCGCGTTATTAGCACGACGCTCTAACCAACTGAAGTTCAATGGTCATAATTCATCATAAAATTAAAGTCCCCATACAATGGTCACAATCCATTGTATGAATGTCTTCCTACCCTGGGGGCATGTGGAGTGGAGACAATAGCCACAATAACCCATTAAGACCAGCCTCATTCATAGACTCAATCTAGTAAGAATGTGCCATTGTTTCCCCCGAAAACAATGATAACCATCTCTATATAAGCGTGACATTAAAAAACAAACTAAAACTTAATGGCCCATACAGGTCTCGAACCTGCGACCTTCGCGTTATTAGCACGACGCTCTAACCAACTGAAGTTCAATGGTCATAATTCATCATAAAATTAAAGACCACATACAATGGTCACAATCCATTGTATGAATGTCTTCTTACCCTGGGGGCATATGGAGTGGAGACAATAGCCACAATAACCCATTAAGACCAGCCTCATTCATAGACTCAATCTAGTAAGAACGTGCCAATGTTGTCCACAGAAACAATGATAATCATCTCTATATAAGGTGACATTAAAAAACAAACTAAAAATGAATGGCCCATAGCCACAATAACCCATTAAGACCCGCCTTATTCATAGACTCAATCTAGTAAGAACGTGCAATGCTGCCAAAAATAACGATAACCATCTCTATATAAAGTGACATTAAAAAACGAACTAAAAATAAATGGCCTATACAAGTCTCAAACCTACAACCTTTGCATTATTAGCACGACGCTCTAACCAACTGAGTTAATAGGCCACTTTTATTTAACTCTTTTGATGATTTCATAAATGGCACAATATATGATATATAATACTATTCTAAATAAGTCTTAATCATATAAATGTCTAAATACTAAGTAATAAGAACATTAAAAAAACATTAAAATTAAAAATAAAAACTAATATGTTAAAATATAAATAAATTATTAGAATTGAAAGTAACAACTAATACATTAAAATATAATAAAAAAACCTTTCTATCAATTTCACATAAAATAATCACTAAGACTTTCACTTAGGGTTGGATATCAGTACATAAGTTATGGTACGAAAGACCGAAGATATTAACATCAAATCATCAATGAACACACACAACATATACTATAAACGCTGCAACATTATTTACTGCTATATAACCTTTGAAACTAAGATTTATATGTTCATGAAGCTTCATATATATAGAATGTATGCCTATTTTTCTTCAAAACACCATCCAATCAAGGTTCATCCTACTCATTTTTTATCATCTCGATATAAGCTATTTTATTTAGCTATAGTTTGTTTTGTCTTTTCAAAAACACCGCAAAACATTTTATTAAGAACTTTAATATCTGAACACCAGGCGTGCCCAAATATAGGCAAGAAATTACAACCACAGTGCACTAGCAGCAGCATCCCAAGCCAAAGAAACTAAGGAATACATATAGAACAGATGCAAATCACTAGCGGGGTGTTGGCTCTTAAATTCGACACCCTTGTTTCATTAATGTCAGCCATTAAAGCTGAAGTTTGTTTTCGATCAGCTGAGTCTGTCGAAATGCCCATCGAAAGATGGCAATGTACTTAGAAGATTTTTTCCAAGAGAGAAGTTGGTTGCCTTCGACGTCGAAGGTGTTTCTCGTTGAAGATGCTTCTCGACGAAGGTGTTCGATGGTTCAGAGTGGAACGGTTTAAAGTTCAAGCATTTGGAGGGAAAACGGTTTCCAGCGGTTACCAAGTGCAACGTGCAAAGATCTGGAGCGTCGAACGTTGAGAACGTGCCAAGTGGAATCATCTCGAAGCAGTGTAACTGTCTGACGGTTACTTGGGATGTTTTAGTATAAATAGTAGTAGTTCATGCAGTTTCTCGCGTGTGTTCACAATTATATACAAAATCACTCATATAGATTCGAGTACCCAGCGTGTGAGAAAGAATTGTTGAGAAATGTATGTGTGAAACACCAACTTTATTAATCAAAGTCATTTACTTTTCCAGAAATTTACTTGCTTTCTTCTTTACTTTCCTGTCGAAATCCTTTACTTTAAGCCTTCATTTATTTTACCAAGCCTACTTCTTCATGCAATTTATTTAAAGCCTCTTTATTTTATTGCCATTTAACCAATATCCAATTTAATCAAAACCTCAAAATCAACCTATGTCCTAGGATCAATCTGATCGATCCTGCGAGTAACCAAATAAGTAACCATTTGGAGGATCAGCGGTTGTTTACCAATAACCACGGTAAACAAATTGGCACACCTGGTGGGACTTTGTGTTGATTGTTGAAAATAATCTCATCTTTTCGAGGAGTGTTGTATGTTATTGAGAAGTGGTAGAATATACACTAACGATAACAATACTGCTAGAAGAAGGGAAGAGATGGCGAATCCGCCAAGCAATAACGAAATCCCACAAACGAATGTGGGAGCAACGGTTATCTCGACCGTAAGTGAAGCGACAACTGCTGGTTCGACACCAGCAGTAACGGTCACAGCAACGGGGCCATTACCTCCGTTCACAAGCCCCAGGTGCCTTTGGGAACTCCCCCACCAAGGGGAAATTTAGGCACAAGGCCTTTTGTTCCCCCAGGATTTATGACAGGCGGTCATAATCGAGAACCACTCTATGGCATGCCAACTTCTGACTTGGCTAGCCTGACGAATGCTGCGTCCACCTTTTCAGACCCTTTAGTGAGTGCCTCTTCGCCACTCCAAGGTTCTGGAGTAGGTATGGCGAATAGAAATAGGACCCAACTCTTAGGAGGAACGTCCCAAGTAGCCCATGGCCTTACAAATGCCTCGACAGCAGTCTTGAGGCAACAAATGGACGAAAGCAACCATGATATGGTGCAAATGTTGGCACAAACTTTAAGTACAGTGTTGGACCCTCTGATACAAAACACTACTCAATCGAATCAGCAAGTGACAGCGCAAATGACGCGTTTGGCTGATTTCTTTGGAGTACCCCAACCTATTCGACAGCCCCAAAGGGCGCAAATAAGGGGAAACCAGGGTATATTCTTAGAGGAAGAAACCACCATCAATCAGGTTCAGCAGCCTGTCGAAGAAAACCTTAGGGCACGATTGGAGCAACCCGTCGAGGAACCTAGGGTAATAACCCCAGAGGTAAGGTTAGTTAACAGGAACCAAAATGCTGACGAAGTAGTTCAGCATATCCAATACCAAAACACGGGTTTGGAAAACAATCTGGCAACCATGATCGAAAGGATCATGACTCAAAATGGGATGAACATGGGCTTTCGAAGGCCCAACTTTACGTCCCCATTGTCAGAATACGTGTTACAAACAGACTTACCTCCTAGATGTAAAGTCCCCAAATTCACTAAGTTCTCTGGGGACACGACAGAATCTACTGTTGAACTGGCGAGATACTTGATCGAGGCAGGAGATATTTCGAATAACGAAAATCTGAGGATCAAGTACTTCCCAAGTTCTTTAACAAAGAACGCTTTTACTTGGTTTACAACTCTCCCCCCCAATTCGATCCATCATTGGACCCAGTTGGAAAGATTGTTCCATGAACAATTCTACATGGGGCAAACCAAGATAAGCCTGAAAGAATTGGCCAGTGTAAAGAGACGTTTCACTGAACCTATAGACGAATATCTAAATAGGTTTAGGTTGCTCAAGGCGAGATGTTTTACACAAGTGCCGGAACATGAGTTAGTCGAAATAGCCGCAGGCGGTTTAGATTATTCCATTAGGAAGAAGCTAGACACCCAATACCTGAGAGACATGGCCCAACTGGCCGATAGAGTTCGACAGGTAGAACGCCTCAAAGCTGAAAAAGCAAAGGCAACGAAAGCTCATAAGAGAGAGAGGATACCGTATGTTGATATGGATGACGAAGATCCAGAGTCCTTCGACGATACTATAACTGTCGAAGAAGGAGAAGTCGATTTAGCGGAACTAAAACAAGGGCCACCATACTCTTGTAAACTGTTAGTCCCCTCAAGTGGGAAAAATCCCATTGGTCCAGAAAGGACCAACGATAGGTTCCCCAAAAAGACTTATAGTTTTGACATCACAAAATGTGATGAGATCTTTGACTTGCTTGTAAAAGATGGCCAAATGATAGTACCCCCAGGGGTAAAAGTGCCTCCTCTTGATCAAAGAAAGAAGAGAGGTTTTTGCAAATATCATAATTTTTTGGGCCATAAAACTTCTCAATGTTTTCTTTTCAGGAATCTTGTGCAAGACGCTATCGAAGAAGGGAGGTTGAAGTTTGCTGACAAGACCCCCATGGCTGTCGACTCAAATCCGTTGCAAGCTGAAGCCCACTATGCTGAGCCTTCTGAGGTGAACGTGATAGAGGCAACCAGGAGCCAGTCGAGGAGGCCAGGAATCACAATGGTCGAAGTCTCAAAGGACCATATCAACATGCCAATCTTTGGCAATTTTTCTGGGAATTTATCCAGAAAGACAATTGAAGCAGTTCAGAAAGCGGTCGAAGGCCCAAAGCTGGAGACCGTTGAAGCACAAAAAACTGGACCAAAACCCAGTTCTCACTTGGCCACAGTTCAAGGCCAGACGGAGAATTTGGAGACCCAAATGAAGCAATTAAACCTTGCCAACAAAGATACAATGAATATCAACATGGTCGAACTCTCTGACCCAAAAGCATCAGAAGAGGCCATGAGGCAAGAACAAGCTAATAAGACTGCTTTCCCTCGGGAAAATGAAAATCTGGCAGATTTTCTGCAAAGATGCCAGAAAAAGAAATCAGAGGTGATGCTGTGTCCAAGATGCAGTTCGATCTTTGACAAAAAAGCTGCTGAGCACATTCAAGGCGTAAGAGCAGCGAATAAGAGAAGGGAAAATGTTGATCTTTGACATGACCCCAGAAGAGCCTCCCAAAGAGGTTCAAACCAAGAAAAGAGGCCAATGACTTTCAGGCCTCCAACAAATGTGCCGGTAGATACCTGGTACAAAACCTCTGGTCGAAAAAGGCCAAGTGAGGAGAGATGGCACTCTTTCGACGTGCCAAGGGGTTCATCTTTAACTCAAAAGAAAGAGCCTCAAGTTGCTGCACCTAAAGTTGCACAAGTGTCAAGCAACTACAAAGGAAAAAATCCCATGTCTCGATCTCAATGGAGGAGATACCAAAGGAGACGAAAAGCTGAGAGGGAGGCTGCCAACAAACCAAAGTCAGAAACCAGTTCAAATGTTCCTCTAAGGAAGCAAAGGAAACCTCTAGAAAGAGAGCCAGTAACCAACAGGCTAGTTTGGCCTAACCAAGGTGAAGTCGAGGACGAAGACGATTCTGAGTCTGATGATACTTTGGACATAATGGTGAATATAGTCTCAGTGCTGCCCAGAGAATTCAACCGACAGGTGGAGGTCGAAGCAAGTGACTGGGAAGTAGAGCAAGAAATGGCCAAACATAGGCCAGTATGCTATTTCGTCATGGACAATGGCACTACTGAGGAACAAAATGGGTTCTTCGAGCCACCTACAGAGGCGATGAAAAATCACCTCAAGCCTTTATTTATAAGGGCTAAACTCGAAGAAACTACAGTGAATAAAATATTGGTGGATTGTGGGGCAACCATCAACATTATCCCTCACTCTATGCTAAGGAAAATTGGCAAAAGGGATGAGGACATTAAGCCTCACAACATGGTCTTGTCGAACTATGAGGGCGGCATAGGGACCACTATGGGAGTGATCCAGCTGGATATCAAAGTAGGATCCATCCTTCGACCAACAATGTTTATGGTCATATCGGCCAAACCTAACTACAATCTTTTGTTGGGCCGTGAATGGATTCATGGTGTTGGAGCTGTGCCATCATCAATGCACCAGAGGCTGCTCCTGTGGCGTCCAGATGGGATGGTCGAAAACATAGAGGCGGATCAAAGCTATTACCTGGGCGAAGTGAATCACCTAGGGTTGGCAGATTTCGACAAGAACTTGGCTCACATAGGGCCATGTCCAACACCTGACTTCGACATGGCGCCAGCGCCAAATACTTTTTGTTCCCTATACCTGCATCCTGAGCATGGTTTCCAATGGGACAGAGAAGACTTGTCCCACATAGACTTCAGTGGGTTAACTGATATCCAACCAACTGGTTGGGGAATTGAATTCAGTGATAATGACTGAGTCACAATCTTTGAAGCGAATTTCGGCTTATGTAGCCGAAACTAAGATGATAACGGCTCTCTAAGCCGAAGTGAAGTACATGGCCACACAGGCCAACGATCAACAGTTATCTGCTGCAGGTCCAGGAAAGGATTTCGATCTAGAACCCCCTGATATCATGCCAGAAGAAATGCAGGAACAGAGGCTCGACGCCATCTATGACGATGAGCCTTTGGGCTTCGAAAAGGACCCCTTGGCGAACAACATTAAAATGTTAGCGCAAGATCCTTTAGAAGAAATCAACTTAGGCGAAGGGTCAGAGAAAAGGCCAACTTACATCAGCGCCAAAATTGACCCAGAACTTAGGTTGGAAGTAATCCAATTGTTGAAAGAGTTCAAGGACTGTTTTGCATGGGATTACGACGAAATGCCTGGTCTCGACAGAGGATTGGTAGAACTTCAGTTGCCAATCAAACCTGGGAAGAAGCCAATCAAGCAAAGTCCAAGACGCTTCGCTCCAGAAATACTGTCGAAGATCAAAACGGAAGTCGAAAGGCTTCTGAAATGCAAATTCATACGCGTTACAAGGTATGTCGAATGGATTGCAAACATTGTGCCAGTAATTAAGAAAAATGGTACATTAAGGGTGTGCATAGATTTCAGAGATTTGAATGCTGCTACACCCAAAGATGAATATCCTATGCCTGTGGCGGAAATGCTTGTCGATTCTGCCGCTGGCTATGAATACCTGAGTATGCTCGATGGTTATTCAGGATATAATCAAATATTCATTGCTGAAGAGGATGTGTCGAAAACAGCTTTTCGATGCCCTGGGGCCCTAGGCACTTACGAATGGGTAGTGATGCCTTTTGGCCTAAAGAACGCTGGGGCAACATACCAGCGAGCAATGAATACTATCTTCCATGATTTTATTAACACTTTTATGCAAGTATATATTGATGACATTGTTATAAAATCAGTTTCCAGGAAGAATCATATTGACCACCTTCGACAATCATTCGAAAGAATGAGAGAACATGGTCTGAAGATGAACCCTTTGAAGTGTGCATTCTGTGTGAAAGCTGGAGATTTCTTGGGCTTCGTTGTCCACAAGAAAGGAATCGAAATCAACCAGAACAAGACGAAGGCAATTCTGGAAGCGAAAGCGCCATCGAATAAGAAGGAATTGCAATCTCTGTTAGGCAAGATAAATTTCTTAAGGAGATTCATATCTAACCTAAGTGGGAAAGCTCAAGCCTTTTCACCCTTACTTCGACTGAATAAAGAGGGGTTCGAATGGGGGCAAGAGCAACAAGAAGCCTTCGACAAAATCAAAGGGTACCTCACTAAGCCACCTATTTTGGTGCCTCCTTGTAGCAATAGGAGTATGAGATTGTACATAGCTGCATCCGACAAAACTTTGGGAAGCATGTTAGCCCAAGAAGATGAGAATGGGGTCGAAAGACCCATTTACTATCTTAGTAGAGTTTTGAACGATGCAGAAACTAGATATAGTGAAGTTGAAAAATTGTGTCTATGTCTGTATTTTTCTTGTACAAAACTCAAGCAATATATAAAACCAGTTGATGTGTATGTTTCGTCTCATTTTGATGTTTTCAAGTATATGTTGTCGAAACCTATCTTGCACAGTCGAATTGGCAAGTGGGCATTAGCATTAACTGAATACTCCTTGACCTTTATGCCTCTTAAGGCAGTGAAAGGACAAGTGGTTGCAGACTTTATAGTCGACCACTCAATTCAAGTTGAGGATATTAATTATGTGGAGATAGAGCCTTGGAAATTCTACTTCGATGGTTCCAGCCATAAAGATGGAACAGGGGTAGGAGTCTTGATCATTTCTCCAGAAAAAATTCCAACAACATTCAAGTACAAGATATCAGGTTCTTGTTCGAACAATGAGGCTGAGTATGAAGCTCTAATTACTGGCCTTGAGATATTGTTGGAATTGGGGGCAACTCGAGTCGAAATAATGGGAGACTCAGAGTTAGTCATTAAGCAAGTCACAAAGGAATATAAATGCATAAGAGAAAATCTCATTATGTACTTTGTGATAGCAAATCGTTTATTGAAAAAATTTGAAATGGTCAATATTCGACACATACCCAGAGTGGAAAATCAAATAGCCAACGACTTGGCACAAATTGCATCTGGGTATAAGATTTCAAAAACGAGATTACAAAGAGCAATCGAAGTTTGAGAAAAGATAAAAGCAACTTGTCTATCACCAACAGACTTGGAATCGACGAGACTAGGATATGCTGATCAAAGTAACTTCGAAATTTCGTTCATAGATAATTTGTCAGAGCAAGATTGGAGGAAACCCATTGTGGATTATCTTCAAAATCCAGGAGCTTCGACAGAACGAAAAACAAAGTACAGGGCGTTGAGTTATGTACTCATGGGTAATGAGTTATTCAAGAAGACGCCTGAAGGGGTATTACTAAAATGCTTAAGTGAAACTGAGGCATACATAGCCCTTTCGACTACGCACGCTGGAGCATGTGGGCTCACCAAGCAGGCCATAAGATGAAATGGTTGTTGTTTCGACAAGGACTATACTGGCCCACTATGCTGAAAGATTGTGTTGAGTTCGCCAAAGGTTGCCAAGAATGTCAAGTCCATACAGGCATCCAGCATGTACCAGCAAGCGAACTTCACTCGATAGTGACACCTTGGCCCTTTAGAGGATGGGCGTTGGACCTCATTGGAGAGATTCGACCAGCATCATCAAAGAGTCAGAAGTATATACTAGTAGGCATTGATTATTTTACTAAGTGGATCGAAGCTATCCCTTTAGTCAATGTAGACCAAGAAAATGTCATTGAATTTATTCAAAAGAACATTATCTTTAGGTATGGAATCCCTGAGACTATAACTACTGATCAAGGATCAGTTTTCACTGGTCAAAAGATGCAGGAATTCGCTCAGGAAACAGGTTTCAAACTCCTAACATCAACGCCTTATTATGCACAGGCAAATGGTCAAGTCGAAGCAGCAAACAAAGTAGTGATTGGCTTGATAAAAAAGCATGTTGGGAAGAAACCAAAAAATTGGCATAAGACGTTAGACCAGATTTTGTGGGCTTGTCGAACGTCCCCAAAAGAAGCCATAGGTACGACACCGTACAGGCTAACTTTTGGTCATGACGCAGTGTTGCCAGCAGAAATTTGTCTTCAATCTGTAAGGGTTCAGAGACATTATGATATTCCCTCTGAAATTTATTGGAATATGATGTTAGACGAACTAGTGGATTTAGACGAAGAAAGATTGCGCGCTCTTGACCTACTCATGCTTCAGAAGAAAAGAGTAGAAGACTCTTATAATAAAAAGGTGAAACCTAAGGTATTTTCGCCTGAAGAACTAGTTTGGAAGGTGATTCTTCCCATGGATCGAAGGGATCGAAGCATGGGAAAATGGTCACCCAAATGGGAAGGACCATTCAGAGTTATCCAGACTTTTTCTGGTGGAGCATATGAAGTCGAAGAGCTAGGTGAAGATAAAAGGCTCTTGAGAGTAAATGGTAAATATTTGAAAAAATACAAACCTACACTCCAAGAGATGAAAATAAAATAATAAAGTAATGACTAAATTAACCATAAAAAAGCCAAAATGGAAAATTTTTATAATTTAGCCAAGATGGCAATGTTGTCGAATACATATTACAAAATATGGTTAAAAAGCTGAATCAATCAGAAGGGAATGGAGTCCTTGAGTCGAAGGTATTTGATTTGCTGCAGCTCCAATCTTTTGTTGCACCAGGCATTCGCCTGCACAAGCTTGGAAATCTGATCGTCGAAGCCTTGGGCTTTCTCAGCAAATTCTAGGCCTTGTTTGATTTCAGTTTGACTTTCGGTGTCTGGGACGGTCGAGAGAAGTTCCTCCTTGCGCTTAGTATTGGCATTTATCTTAGCCTCTATTTCTTCGATTTGCGCCCTGAAGGAAGCATTCTCTCGATCGATGGCATCAACTTCTTCTTGTTTAGATGCTTTTTGCTTCGACAACTCCGCAATTCGAGAAGTTGTCTCCGAAACAGCAGTCCATGCAGAAGAGCTTTTTCCATATAACACTTCAAGCTGGCTATTAAAGCCCCTTTGTCGCCGATAATCTGCTGAGACTTGATCAATAATGGAGTGTAACTCCATGATAAAGCCTGAGACTTCTGGAGGCACAGCTAACAAGTCTACGGCATTCAAAACAGCCCCCAAATATGATGGAGCAGTAGGGTCCCCCTCCAAAGCTTTCATCAAGTCCTTCTTGAAAAACTGAGCTTTAACCTTCGTCAAAGCCTCATCGAGAGGAGAAGTTTCAGTGGACTTCCCCGACAGGGTAGGAACCTCCTGGCTAGTGTCAGACGAACTCTTGCTCTCGATGATGGCGTTCAGATAGCTAACAGGATCAGTTTGCTTCAAGAGTTCTAAGTCCTCTTTCGACCTGTGCTTTGTTGAGGTAACAGCCCTTGCGACAGCATTGTCTTGGGTTTGAGGCTGTTGAGTGACATTTGCCTCGACTTGATGCCCTTCGACTCGGACTGCGACAGTACCAGCGTCATCATGGTGCCCTTCGCCAGCGTCACCTTGATCCTCTTCGCCAGCGGCACCTTGATCCTCTTCGCCAGCGTTGCCGTGGTCCCCTTCGTCACGATTCTCTTCCGACAGATCCACCACCTGAATCTCTTTTGGCTGTTGCTCTTCTGTTTGAGGATCTTCTGCTGGTTTTTCTGCCGTCTCAGCATTGGCCTCATTTATTTCAGTATGGGCTTCATCGTTCGCCAAGTATTTTTCTTGTGGCCTGCTGAGTTCAGCAGACTCCAATGTTTCAGAAGTCCTGGGCGGTGAGCTTTCAGTGGTGTCCTGAAAAGAGAAGAAGAAGAGTCTTCAAAATTCGAAAGAGACATAGTCGAATGTAGGTATCTACACCTGAATTACAAAAAGGTCTAAGAGATTACCTGTAAATTAGCTTTAGCTCCAGGGCTGGAATTGTCGCTTTCGACAGGCTTATTGAGAAGAACGTTTAATTCCTCCTCCGTTGGCTCCTCAATGATTACTGGAGGTGGCCTGGGTTTTCTCCCAGCAACCTTTATTCTAATTGTTCGACCAGCAGCCTCAGGAGCAGGAACGTCCTTCGTCAGCTTTCGCCTTTTTAGAGGAGCAGGGGGAGAATCATCTTCTTCGTCGCTCCCGGATTCGACCATCAGTGCTGGCCGTTTCTTGGGCGAAGGTGCCTAAAAAACCAATGGGAGTTCGATTTAGCAGTTGCATCGAAAGTCAAAAGTCAAAACCAGAAGAAAATAATGAAAGTCTGGTTACCGATACAGAAGGCTTTTTCGAAGGGCCTTCCCCCTGTTGGTTTGTTGTGGTCTTCGCCGGCGGTGGAGGTTTTGTTAAGAGGCCTCCTCCCTGTTGGCCTTCTGCAGCCTTTTTGGCTGCAGGCTTTCGAACAACTGAAAGCAAATAAAATAGTTAACAGGCTAGCAGTCGAAAGAGAAAGACAAAGGAATTTGAAAGGATGAACTTACATTTCTTTATTTTGTCCAAGACAAGGACAAAAGATTTCTGAAGCTCATCCACGAAGTCCTTCTCGTCGAAAAACTCCTCAGCGTAGTAACTTTTCCACCACTCCTCGAAGGATGGTGAGCAAAGAAAGTTGAGCTGGTAGTCAAACAACGAAAGAACTGTTCGACCAGCATATCTTCCGATATGTTTAGTGGCAGCTTCTTCGGTGTAGTCGTTGCAGAAGTATAACATAGACTTCTCCCTTGGAAAAATTGGAGAAGGTAGTGTTTGAATAATACCAAACTGGCGAGACACCAGGTTTGGTTGATATGCAATCAGACTCAAGTGAGTCTTAGAGCTCCTGAATCGAAGAGGCATGATTCTTGGTGTGAGGAACGCCTCCCACATTGTTGTATATTCGTCAACCTGAGGACCACTCGACGTCCTAGGATGTGGCCTTGTGAACCACTCTGGGCCAACCTTCCGTCGAGCAAACGGAGCCATAGTCGAAGCAAACTCTTTCCTTCTAGCAAACATCAGAACGAAGTTTGTGAAAGTTTGTTGAAGCTCCAGTCCATCTTCCATTGGAGTCAACAGAGCCAGTCTGGTTCCTTCGACACGTCTGTTCGCTATCTCTGGAGCCTGCTCATTTATCTGAATCTTCTTAGGCAAGAAATATTCGAAGGTGGCATTGAGCCACAGTTGGAGCAGCCAAAAAAGGTCCAGCAAGCAGCAGACTGGCCCTGTTCTCGATAATCTTCAGAAGAGTCGCTCCATTACTAATCGACTCATACAGGCTAGCCAAAATCAATTCTTCCAAACAGATATTTTGGCCATGATGGAGTTGTGTGGTGAGAGTGACCATCTTCTTGGTCACCTGTAAGGACTTGGAGCAAAACACAAAGCGTGTCAGCCATAAGGCTAGAAACGCAATGTGTTCGACATCCGACACAGCATCTGTCGACCTGTCGTGGTAGTGATTGATGAAAGTGGTGTAGGTTGGTTTTGTGGCAGAGAATCCAATCTGATCCTCCGACATCTCCTCCGGGTCGAAGTAGTCCCCAGTGGGTCGAAGGCCAGTGATGGCGGCCACATCGAAGAGTGTGGGAGTCAGCATTCCACAGGGAAGATGGAAAGTGAAATGGGTGTAGTCCCAGAAGAGGAGAGAAGCTATCAACATCTCTGGGGAATAGTTAAAACCTGTCTTCGACAGCATGACCAGGTCGAATATCCCCATGTCTTTCCAGATCGAAGCTTGGCGTTTCTCCATTTTTTCCAGCCAAGCACTGTAATCAGGAGTAAGGCTAGGGCCAGACCTGAAAGCCCTAACACCTTTGTTGAAGAAACGGAGGTCGATTTTCTCTTTAGCAGGGTCTTCATTATCCTCTGCATCTTTCTTGGCGCATGCAACCGGTTTGAGTCTCTCAACTACCGGAAAATAACTTTTGATCTTCATGGCCTCAGCAATGCTTGGGTACAATGGGCCAGACATAGCAAAGATCTGGTTGGAATATCCAACCGGGATCATAAGGTGGCGTGAGTAAGCATCACGTACAGCAATGTCCAAAGGTTCAGGGACCCTTCATTGGCCCGTGGAAGTCACTACTGGAGCGGTGACGAAAACCCTAGGTTTGACGTTTCCAGATGGTGCGTTGGCGCTAGGAGCATTGGAAGAACCAGATGCCATTGTTAGTGGTGAGGATGAAGACGAAGTGAAGAAAAAAGGTTTGCAAAGTTGACAAGTTTGTATGCAAATGGAGAAGTCTGAAAGCTAGATAGCGTAAAAAGTCCCACAATGGGTACTTACTGCTATTTATAGTAGTGGGGGAAAATCCCCAAAATCGAGGACATTAAATGCCATTTAATGTTGCATAAGGTAGTGGGACACGTGGCGTCTCCCTGTTGTTTTAGTCGTTCTGCAGAAATGGAGGGGTGCAGCGTGCGCCCTCGTTTTTGGGAATTGTCATAATGACAAATTCTGAAATGACGTTTGGCACACTGCACGCCGTACTGAGGTGACGTCTTAGGTACGGACAAATGATGGTTTTTCTTTGGATTGTCAGTGGTTGGTAGAAGACAACAAAAAGTGCACAATTTAATTTGTGACTAAGAATGAAAAGACAGGTGTCGAATGGTATTTCAAAGAATGCCTTTTTCTTTCAGAGTCGAAATAAGGCATTCTTGGGGGGCAATTTGTTGGCTCTTAAATTTGACACCCTTGTTTCATTAATGTCAGTCATTAAAGCTGAAGTTTGTTTTCGATCAGCTGAGTCTGTCGAAATGCCCATCGAAAGATGGCAATGTACTTAGAAGATTTTTTCCAAGAGAGAAGTTGGTTGCCTTCGACGTCGAAGGTGTTTCTCGTCGAAGATGCTTCTCGACGAAGGTGTTCGATGGTTCAGAGTGGAACGGTTTAAAGTTCAAGCATTTGGAGGGAAAACGGTTTCCAGCGGTTACCAAGTGCAACGTGCAAAGATCTGGAGCGTCGAACGTTGAGAACGTGCCAAGTGGAATCATCTCGAAGCAGTGTAACTGCCCGACGGTTACTTGGGATGTTTTAGTATAAATAGTAGTAGTTCACGCAGTTTCTCGCGTGTGTTCACAATTATATACAAAGTCACTCATATAGATTCGAGTACCAAGCGTGTGAGAAAGAATTGTTGAGAAATGTATGTGTGAAACACCAACTTTATTAATCAAAGTCATTTACTTTTCCAGAAATTTACTTGCTTTCTTCTTTACTTTCCTGTCGAAATCCTTTACTTTAAGCCTTCATTTATTTTACCAAGCCTACTTCTTCATACAATTTATTTAAAGCCTCTTTATTTTATTGCCATTTAACCAATATCCAATTTAATCAAAACCTCAAAATCAACCTATGTCCTAGGATCAATCTGATCGATCCTGCGAGTAACCAAATAAGTAACCATTTGGAGGATCAGCGGTTGTTTACCAATAACCACGGTAAACACGGGGCTATTGGCCTTATGCAACTAACAAAAAACAAGTTTCAAATAAGCTATGGCAGAAAAATCACAAGGCTAGGAGGCTTTTGCTAAGACCTAATCGTATTTGTATTCACAACCCACTGCCAACATCAATATTTCTCATCATTCTTATGATCCAATCTATTTGTACATTTTATTTTATCGACAAAGTTAATATAAAGACACTAAATTTGAACACAAGATCAATCGGCAACGCGTACACTCCACTGCACTAACAGAACAAAAGGACCACAAAACTATAAAAATAAAGAGCGGAAAACAGCCCACTTAACTGCAAAAACTGACCTACAACTCGGACAGTCCAAAGAAATAAATAAACCCAAAAAACATATTGACCGATGTGCAAAAATCACAAAAATACTACATACATCAGGATTCAGGATAAGGTCCATAATGTTAAACTTTGTTTTTCTATCGATTTCTCGTATTCTCCCTAATTTAATCATCTACCATCATTAACACCATGTTAGGGGGATTAAAGAGCCAATGAAAATAATTAACAATTCAAATATCAATAAGCAAAGTTATGATCGAAGAGACACGCACAATTTTAACTCACACACTTGCAGCAACTACATGTTATTCTATTGAATGAAATGATAGAATACATTCATTCAGCAAATGTTATCTTTATTATTCTAATTTGGTATCTTGGATCCCGATACCAAATTATATTCTCATTTCTTAGTTCATCTTCCTTAATATCTAAATCCGGTTACATTCCTCTCCTATCATTAAATTTTTTATTTATCTAAATTTATATAGCCTTTTGAAAGCCTTCTAATAGGTGTTGAGTATTGCAGTGAAAAATAATTGCTTTTGACTTAGTGTCTCTAGTGAGAATGTCCAAGAGCGTTATTCGCTATTTTAACACCAGGGTTAATTACATTAATTTCGAAACTTTAATAATAAGGCCATGTAACACCTCAATTATGCAAAAAGAAAGAGGGGGTGAAACATTTTATAATCAGACAGGTCATGCGATTATGAAAAGCTAAATTTCTTAAAGCTTTTTCTAAAAATAAAAACCATTCAATTATGCCACAAGTCTTGGACATAGCAGTTTTAATATCAAACCAATCTTTCTTTCCTTTTTTATGTTTTTTTCATGTGGTTGAATCACTCCGTGAAAATAAGAGCAATGTAAATGATAAGCTCACTACTAGGCACAAAAGCACTTCTCTTATCCTTTAGGAGGGCTATCACCAATTTGCATAAGACTCACTCTTTATCCTCAAGAGAGACAATGAGTTTAATTCAGTATATGTTGATGACATAACCTTGGCTAGAACCTCAACAACTTAATTGACTAGGATTTTAGTTATTATTAAAAATAAAATTCAAAATCAAGAACTAAGGGATTTTCAAATATTCCATTGGTTTAGAGGCTGCACATTCAAAAGCAAGAACTTAAATTTCTTAGAGAATGTATTCCCTAGACTTGCTTGAATCTACATGCCTTCTAAGTTCCAAAATGCTAGCACATCTCTTGATCCATCTATTACGTTACATCAAGATAATATTGAACTCCTTAATGATTTCTCTTCCTACATAAGATTTATTGGGAGACTATTCTATTTGAGCACTATAAACCATAACTCTAGTTACTTACCAACGCAAGCAATAAACCTAAGACCCTTTCTTATGCAGGCTTAGACCCTCTTTTTCAACTTACGCATTACAAGAAAATACTTATTCTTGAAATTTTTGAAGTTGTTCATATATACTTCGAAGACTTATGATCCTACATCAGAGAGATCAATTGTTGAGGATTGTTGGGGTCAGAAGTCTTCCTCAACGCGTGGAGGAGGTGATACTATTCTTGTAATCGTACAGTGCTGGAGTACTTTTGCATATGCCCGACTTATATGATGCAACTATGAAGGGGCGATGCCTTCTTCGCCAGGTCTTCTTTACAATTCAAGGATAAAAAATGGTGTCAGTAATTCAAACATCTATACGCTTCTTCAATATCATCTTACTTCATTCTTAGTGTGGATGTTCTAAGCTCCTAGCAAAAATTTTGTGTGTTACGATCATCTATAATATTTTCTGCAACAATAGGGTAAATCCTACCTCGACCTATTTCATAACTATGAGAGGGGTATAAGGCTACCGATCACTAGAATTAACTAATATTGATTCGGTGCTATAATCACAATCATTAAGGTCTACAAGGGGAATGAATACCTAAATATAGGTTTCCTGGGTTCTCCATATTCAAACACGATTGAAAACTATTCCTACGGAGGTGGGGGCATGTTCGCCTCTGGAAACAATGATAATCATCTCTATATAAATGTGACATTAAAAAACGAATTAAAAACCAATGGCCCATGCAAGTCTCGAACCTGCGACCTTTGCGTTATTAGCACGACGCTCTAACCAACTGAGCTAATGGGCCACTTGTTATGAAAATAGTAACTTTTATTTAACTCTTTTGATGGTTTCATAAATGGCACAATATATGATTTATACTATTCTAAATAAGTCTTAATCATACAAATGTCTAAATGTTAAGTAATAAGAACATTAAAAAAACATTAAAATTAAAAATAACAACTAATATATTAAAATATAAATAAATTATTAGAATTGAAAGTAACAACTAATACATTAAAATATAAAAAAAAAATACCTTTCTAATCAATTTCACATAAAATAATGACTAAGGCTTTTATTTAGGAGGTGTTTGTTTCAAGTTTAGAAATAAGATTTCTGAGAATACATAAATAAGAAATGAGTATAGTCATGTTTATTACAAGTTTGAAAATAATTATTCTTAAGAATAAAGATTTTAAGAAAAAAGTAACTTCTCATAACTTCTCATATTCCCATGGAATTATTCCCATGTAAAAGGATGGGAATGTGGATTCTAATGAAATTTTTATAAATTTAAAAAAAAAAATTAATCAAAATCATAATTTTCTTAGGAATATCAAAATATTTGCCAAACACTTTTTTTTAAAAATTCTTTGGAATAAATTTCTTATCTTTATTTTTCTGGATAATTAATTCCTAGAAATAAATTTTGATTCCTTGAAACAAACGCTCCTTAGGGTTGGATATAAGTGCACAAGTTATGGTAAGAAAGACAGAAGATATTAACATCAATGAACAAACACAGCATATACATGGCTCTATAAATACTGCAACATTATTTACTGCTATATAACCTTTGAAATTAAGATTTATATGTTCATGAAGCTTCATGCCTATTTTTCTTCAAAACACCATCCAATTAAGGTTCATCCTCCTCATTTTTTCTCCTCTCTATATAAGCGGTTTTATTTAGCTATAGTTTGCTTTGTCTGTTCAAAAAGACTAAGGAACATAAATAGAACAAATACCAACCACTTGAAGGACTATTGGCCTTAAGCAACCAACAAAAAACAAGTTTCAAATAAGCTATGACAGAAACAGAAAACTATATATGACACGAGACAATCATTATACTACTACTTTTTGCTGACAAAATAGCTAAAATCATAAACAGAAAAGTGATTGTTGACAAACCGATGAAAGCCATGGTTCATTTGATCTAACTGATGAGAAGAACTTCAGGGAAATATAGTATAGTAGTTGAAGCTCTTTGCAATGCTCATATGATTCTGATATGCTATGTGTGACTTTTATAGTATCTCATAAAACAAAACTTAATAAGAACCATTTTGTTGGTTAACTAACCTATCAACATTGAAATTCCATATTTTCACAAAAAGTAAGTTAATGCACGTGAACTTGACACTTGGAACAAGTTACTTCAGCTATGACTTTGAAGTGTATTTAGACTATATAAGATACATTAAAGGTAAGAGTTGTACAATTAAACAACATTATTTATCACCATAACCTCAAACTATCTGCAAAGGATTCATCAAGCTTCCTATTGAAAAGCCTGTTGAAGTATTATGCATGTGTCAGGTTCTTGTATACTTGCTTGTTATCTTCATCGATTAACTTTTCAACAGGTCCAATATCTTTAGAGGAATTTGGATAGAAATATCTCACTATTGACAATATTTCCTTCTCCTTATTCAAGACGGCTCAATGCTCTGGTGATTTGTATATTCCACTTGACAATAATCGAAGAACATGCATCATCGAACTTGCAATGAATCAGTATTTGAGGAAAAATTTGAAGCCTTATGAGTCCAAAAATATACAAACCTAAATTATATGGCCAATGTTAACAACAATGGCACCTTCTATTGGTTCAACACTGACCCATTTTCCATCTTTGAGAAACTGCAGTCCTGGAAAATCACCAAAATCAACCAAGAGAGTGATCGCAAAATTGTCGGCATGAGGAATGATCCCGAGAACTCTTTCAGGCTCTGGACAAGGTGGATAGAAGTTCATCCTAAATGTTGGGAAGATCAGTATAAATAAAGGCAGAGTAGAATTTTAAACTCAGCTCTTTCTTGACGTATCAGAGCTAAACGATCTGAAAGACAAGGATACAAAACTTTAGAGATCAGGGAATTCAAATCTGACATAATTGATATTAGCCTACTTTACATTGAGGTTCCAGGTTTATAGGCAATTTACACACAAGTACACCGCTTTTTACCAAGGTTTAAAAAATTGCAAGCAGGTGAAGGCAACAACATACTTACATGTTACATTCAAATCAATATATAAATGTAGTATTGAGCAGATACTGATTCTGTTTCAGATAATAAAATTAAAATCAGTCTTTGATTTCAAAATGGACTAAAAAGTTGGCTTAGTAAACAAACGAAAATATTTGGCATCTGAGGCAAGTTAGCTGACATTTGTTATTAGCTAGCAAGCTAAGCCACTAAGCATTTATCAGTGGAACATAGAAGATGGTTGATGCAAGAACTGTGGAACAGACCAACCTAATTCTCTGCAGCCTGCACTTGTAAATGAAGAATGCTTTAAACTCAGCAAAGGAATACGAAGTCAACTCTGCAGAATTTTATACTTAGAATTATAGATTATCAGAAAATTTGTAAATTAGTAACATTTTCCTGCACTCTTTGTATTGACATTTTATAATCATAGTAACTGACTCACCACCAACAAAAAAAAAACACTACAAAATATAACTAATGTATTTTTCAAAAAAAATATATTTACTGTCAACAAAAAAAAACTAAAATTAATGGCCCATGCAGGTCTCGAACCTGCGACCTTCGCGTTATTAGCACGACGCTCTAACCAACTGAGCTAATGGGCCATCTGTTATAAAATTAAAGACTAACCTTTTTTGTAATGATTCTTTAAATTACACAATGCAAAGAAAATAAAGCAGATTTACGGCGAAACCCGCGGCGGTTGACAGTGGTTCAACGACGGCACCAACTCAAATCAACAAAATCTCAACCTCGACCCCCCTTGTTTTATTGCGTAGAGCATGAATCTGGCCTCAGATTTTCCTAACTCGAACCTTTAAGTCAACAAACTCATTCGAAAACTCACAATTAAGGCATGAACAAACTTCTAAAACTTCAACCTTACAAAATCCTTCTGAACCTGGACCCTTCAAGTCATCAACAGACTTCTCTATCTCCACCGTCTCCAGTGGAGGCACCACCTTGGAGGAAGTTTTCAACTGAGCAGGTGTTTTCTTAGACTTCTCTGGCTTTCCCTGTTTCTGCATCTCAGCTAAACCTTCACAAATAGCTTGAAGTTTAGCGGCTACAAAAGAAGGAAGAGGCTTATACTCACCAAACTCACCACCAATGCCAATACATGATCCATGGTGTTTGAAATTCGGGAAATTAAGCCTAGCAAAGTCACCACGAAGCTTATAAACAGCTTTGTCGTAAGCCAAAGCAGCTTCTTCTGCTGTAACAAAGGTACCAAGCCAAAGCCTGTATCTCAGCAACCCATTTTTCCCTCTGTATAGCTTCGTGGGTTTTGAAGGAGTATTACCCACGTGCTTCATAGGGATCGACGTTGGACTGGGGAAGCTAAGAGTGTTACTGAGAGTTGTTGTTGATGTAAGATAAAGCTTTGAAGTTGGATTTGTGATTGGATCTGGTTGATTTGAGATGGGGTCAAATGGTTAAGACCAAGAAGAGAAGAAGATGGTTTTTGAACAAAGCCTATGAATTTATGGCTATCTGATAACAGTGGTAGCGGAATTGAAGAAGGAAAGCGGCGGAGGAATGAAGTATGAAGGAGGAAGAAGAACACGATGACAAAAACTCAAATTAGGGTTCAAAGTAATTTAAGTTTTAAAATGTTTTCGTTAAAATAAATAAATGACAGATAGAATAACAAAATGTTTTAATTTAAAAAATGTCAAATTGTCAATGCCACATAAGCTTTTTGGGTGAGTTGGTTTAATGAGTGACCAAAACAGTGGAATCTTTAAATGACATGGTGGAAATCTAAATTTTTTTTTACGGGGAGGTTTTCAAATCTCGTCCAAATGACAGAGGGCAAAATGGCTATTAACCCATTAATATATGAAAAAGTAAATACACTATTACTATTATACTTCTCTATCAATTTCTCATAATACTTTCATCTAAGATGGATTGGATATCAGTACACAACTTATGGTACAAAAGACAAAAGTTATTATGATCAATGAAAAAACTCAACTTATAAATGGTCCTATAGACTCTGTAGCATTATTTACTGCAATATATAACCTTTGAAACTAAGATTTATGTGTTCATGAAGCTTCAAATATAGAATGTATGCTTATTTTTCTTCAAAACACCATCCAATCAAGGTTCATCCTCCTCATTTTTTCTTCTCTCTTATAAGCTGCTTGTTTTATTTAGCCATAATTTGTTTTGTTTTTAAAAGACAGCAAAACATTTTACTAAGTACTTAAATATTCGAACACCAGTTGTGCCTGCAGGCAAAAAATTACAACTATTGTGCACTAGCGGCACTATCCCATGCCAAAGAAACTAAGGATCACAAATAAAACACATACCAGTCACTAGCAGGACTGCAGGACTATTGGCCTTAAGCAACTAACGAAAAACAAGTTTCAAATAAGCTATGGAAGAAACAGAAAATTTGCATGGCTAGGAGGCTTCTGCCAACACTTAATAAGATCTGTATTCATAACCCACTGCCAAAATCAATACTTCTCATCATTCTTATGATCCAATCTATTTTGACTGCAGGACTATTGGCCTTAAGCAACTAACGAAAAACAAGTTTCAAATAAGCTATGGAAGAAACAGAAAATTTGCATGGCTAGGAGGCTTCTGCCAACACTTAATAAGATCTGTATTCATAACCCACTGCCAAAATCAATACTTCTCATCATTCTTATGATCCAATCTATTTTTACATTTTATTTAATCAGCATAATTAATATAAAAATGCTAAGTTTGAGCAAAAGATCAATGATAAACACATAAACTCAACTGCACTAGCAGAACAAAAAGACCACAAAACTATAAAATAAAGACAAGAAAACTGCCCACTTAACCACAAAAACTGAGCCACAACTTGGACAGTCTCAAGAAGCAAGGAAAAACATGAAAAACATATTGCCTGACATGCGAAAAACCACAAAAAAGCTACATATCAACAGCATTCATGCTAAAAAAAGTCCCAGACCTGACCCTGCTAGACCAAAAATCCCTGACTTGCCCCCTGACAGCAGGCTTAACAGCAAAAACCTACAGTGGCGGATCATGACTAAAATATTAGGGGCGGCAAACATTTAACTAAAATATTAGGGGCGGCAAATATTTAACTAAAATATTATAATTGAAATTGACTAAAAATTATAAAATTTAGATTCAATTTTTTCAAATATTCAAAATAACTAACAAAATAAAAATAGAATATATAAATGGAGATATCCAACCTCGAATTAAAGTACCACCTTCCGCTCTTTTAAAGACTTGAACTCATCAATAATTGAATCAGTTGTGAAGTGTTCAACTATTTCCTTTTCAATGTAAAGCATCATATTGTCTGCAAGAAATTCATCTTCCATCTTATTGCGCAATCTTGTCTTGATTATCTTCATTGCTGAGAATGATCTTACTATAGTAGTTGTAGAAACTGGAAGAGTTAAGATAAGACGGATAAGTCGATCAATCAAATAATATGTATTTGTCTTCCCTATCTTTTTTAGAGCTTGACACAATTCAGACATAGTTGACAAGTTATTTAAATCCGGATGACCAACAACATCAAGATGAAAGTGTTGAAGTTGATATCTCAAATTAATTTTCTCATGCTCACTAAAATTTGTAGGATAGAATTTATCTACAAGAGCACATATATTATTCAAATCAAATGCTTTGTAAATATCCTTAGGAACCAAACTATTGCTTAGACTTAAAGCTCCATTGTTTGCTCACAAAACCTATGATTCAATTCTTGTAGTTGTTGATCGATTGTAACACAAAAGAGATCCACTCTTAAATGTTGACCCGCGGTAATGTGATCCATTTGATGACGTGCACGACCTTCACGCTCTATATAAACTGCATTACAATCAAGAGAATCAATATCACGTTTTTCACAAAATAATATTACATCTTTCAATAAGTCATCCCATCCATCTTCTCTCAACTTTTGAATTAATGTCTTCATAGTCGTGACTAACTGCATAGCATTAAGTATATCTTGAGATTTATGTTGTAAAGCTTGACACAAACGATCTGTAATTCCCATAAGTTCTCTCATCATGTGAAAAATTAATGTGAACTCAAATGATTTCATAAACCTATAAGCAGCATTAGCATCCCCGCGTGTAGCATAACTTCTCCCATTTTTTCTAATATTTGCAAGAACCACACAAGTTGGATTATGCAAATCTATCATACTACAAACAAAAGAAAAATGTGAGCTCCAACGTGTATCTCCGGCTCGTTTCAAAGTACCACTTTGATTTTGTCTTTTACCACTATCAAGCTCACCAATCTCTAGCAAATGAAATCTCCTCAAAAATGGCATTTTGAAACTCATCATGACGCTTACTAGAGGAATATACAACATTGACAATACGAGTCAAGTGTGAAGAAATCATGAACAATAAAAACTTCTCTTGATGCAGCAACCAAAGCAAATTGTAATCTATGTGCAAAACAATGTATTTGTAGACCAAAACATTGACAATAATGCTTGCAATCCGTTCCACTCCCCTCTCATATTACTAGCACTATCATACCCCTGCCCACGAATATCTGAAACATTTAGACCATGTTGATAAAGAACATCACAAATTGCATTTTAAAGAGTGATAGCCATAGTGTCATTAACATGCACAAGCTCAAAAAATCGTTCTTGAATACACCCATTTTTATCCACAAACCTCAAGGTAATAGCCATTTGTTCCCTCAAAGATTCATCACGTGATTCATCAACAATTATGCAAAATTTAGAATCCCCAATATCTTCTTGAATATACCTTTTCACTTTATTAGAGCATTCTCTAGTACTACTTTTGCAAGTTCATCATTGTATGACGCTAAGAGTTTTACTATTTCAAGAAAGTTACCTATATTTTTTATCCAAGTGATTCATCATGGCCTCTAAAGGAACAAGCTTTAAATGCGAGCGAACGAATGGAATCAATAGAGCTCTTGAGACGAAGTCTATTTTGGATGACTTGATCAGCACACTGCACAGTAAAAACATTTCTGATGTGAATTGATTGATTGAACAAGTCTTGAGAAGATTTCAAAGCATTATTGTGAGGTGAATAAGGACTCCCTCCAATATGATTAAGAAAAGCACATTTCTTTCCGGCATTGACCTTTCTCCATGTTTTAAATCCTTTTCTAGTAACACATCAGCTCCGGGATAACCGCTAAGTTTTTTACTGAACAAGTAACAAAGTAAACAATAAACAGCATCATTAGTTGAAGAATATTCTAGCCATGAAGGGAACATTTTAAACCAAGATGTTTGAAATCGTCTTGGATATTTATCTCCATTAAGGGGATACTTTTCAACTTGGCATTGATATGGACCCCAATTAAGATAAGATCTTCGAACTTCATCTCTTTGATTTATTGGATATTCTCAAATTTGGAGACGTTTGGCAGGATCACGTTCTAAACAATTAATATCAAATTCTTCCACGGTGACTTTTTGAATCTTGTGAAGTTGTTCATCTGGTTGAACTTGAATTGTTTGTTCACCGGAAGCTTGCTCCTCAAATATCGATGTTGAAGCTATACAATTTTCTTCTTTATCAAAAGCTTTCCTTTTAAAAAATCTTCAATTCTCTTATGTTTAACCATTATATACCTCCTAAAAAATACACAAATAATTAATCACATTTCAAATAATCAATAACACCTAAATCTAATAAAATTATAAACCAAACTAAATCTAAAATATAAGGTGAGCAAAAAAAAACAGTCCAACTAATCTTTGTGAGTGGGGCAAAAACAGCCACTAGGTGTGTAACATAGAAGTTCTAGTCTTCTAGAATCAACCTCATTGTGTGTTAGCCATAGCCACCATGTCTCTATCTATGGGCAACGTTTTAATATTCAACTAAATAGAGTTTTTCCTTTTAAAGATAGACATAGAAACATAAAGAGACCATTTTACAAACTACATCAGCCTTTACATCTTACATCAACACAAAGCAAGATTTTCTTTAAAAATAGACATAGAAACATAAAGAGAGACTGCAGCAGTACCAAATTCAAAACAGCAGCAAGGACACTGCAGCACCGCATCAAATACCATTGATTACATGAACATATATAGAGTGGACTTTTTTTTAAAAATGAAAATAAAATGTTACTTACTTTTTGACTTTCTGAATACAAAATGATACTCCCTGCATCATAATTTCCTAATTGATTAAGCTCAAATTGATGAAGCTTTCTTTTATAAAAGACATTTGTCTAAAAGGGGCAAAACGAAGAAAGAAAAGGGTTGGCATTGCAATTGCAAACATTGAATACTACATACATCAGGATTTTAGCTGACACTTGCAGCGACTACAGTTAAAAAAATATATATAATCAGAAATGTTAGGATGACAAACAATTTCAGCTCCAAAGAAACAAGAGGATAAAAACTTAACGAAATCAGAGCAAGGGTTTAAGGGGGAAAATAATTACAGATCACTCACCGAGCTTTTAATCGAGCCTCCTTCTCTTCTCAAGTCGAGAGAGGAATTGGTTTCCAAGTTAGAGAGGGCGAGAGGGTTTTGGTGTTTGTTTGATGAGAGCGCGAGAGTGAATTTAACTTCAGTAGCGTAAGAGGGAAATTTAATTAACATATATTTATTTTGATCATTATTATAAGTAAATATTTTTTTTTAAATTTATCGAGTAATAAATTTATTTGATATTTTATATAGATCAAATACATTTATTATTCAATGAACTTAAAAAGAGACTATTTGCTTATGATAATGGCCGGAAGGAGTATACACGCATCAACTATCTCCTTGGATATCACTAATCTCCCTAAATTACCTTTCTTTAACAAATTAATTTACACTAAAGTATGCCCGTGAATGTAAATGACTAAATGAAATTTTCTCTATGCATCCAGGTGGCGGAAGAATGCCAACGGCGGGGGACGGGTGAAGTATGTGATTTGCACGTCGTCGTGGTTAACCCGCATTTGAACTGTAGGGTTTGGATTCTACAGTGGCTCCGAGTTGTGTCGTCGATGGCGGTGAGTATGACTTTTCCGGTTGTGGGTTATATTTTTCCACTGAGTTATGTCTTCCATGAATAAACCGATTTATGTTTTTACTCTGAGTTTCGTGTTGTTTGAGTCTTTTATGGGTGTTTAAATAAGTTGATTTCATGGTATTTTTTCCCCCTTATATGAATCAAGGTTTTTGGGTGTTTAACGGTCTTTTATGAATAAGTTGTTCCACGAATAAGTTGTTTCTTGTTGTTATGCTCATTTTTTACTTCTTTTTTTATGAATTGAATGTTTTATGAATAAGCTGTTTTTTTCAGTTATGAAAAAAGATGTTTTTTTTTTTCAATTATAAATAAGTTGTTTTATCAATAAGTTGTTTTATGAATAATCTGTTTTGTTTCTTTTATGAATAAGTTGTTCCACGAAAAAAACTTTAGTGGTGAGTGGAGGTCGGCAAAACGCACGGTGGTTGATTTGCGGTTTTTGTTCACTTCTTTTTTTCCTTGGTACAATCGAAATTGGCAAGAAAGGTATATTGGCGTTCTTTTCTTCTCTAAGCTCTTTCATCCTTTGAATTTATCGTTGTTGCTTTATTTATGTTGTTTTATTTTATTTAGTTTCAGTGTTAACTTTTAGAGGAAGGAGATGATCTAATAATAACATCTACATCATATGGCAGCATAACTGTCTTTCCTGTCCAATACATAACAACCTGATTTTATTTTATAGGGACATGTTGGTCGTGGGGACTACCGCCCAAGCTGTGAATCTGCAATATTGTCAAGACCTTCTTGGAGCTGACCTGCACCCCGTAGTTTTTCTTCGCACATGGTATGTTTTGTGCTTTGTTGTATGTGTATGGTGATGGTTGCAATTGGTGTTTTGAATTTCTGTCCACATCCATACTTGCATCAGCTTACATTTACCCAATTAGGATGTTGGTTCCTTCATATGAACTACAATTGATGCTGAATAAAGTAATATTAATTCAAATGCTAAATTTGATGTCCAGGGAAAAGGAACAAACAAGGTATTTTATGGGCTTGACGGCATTACTCACGCAATTGAAATCATCATTGTAAATTCTCTTTCATCTATTTTTTCTATCCCTCTCATTTTGTTGGAAACCTCTAAATGAAAACTTCAAAAAGATATTCTTGAAGATATCTTGTGTGTTCATATTGTTTCATTTGTGGTGTGTTTTTTCCTTCTAAGATCTTAGGTAGGTGTGAATTTTCCCGAATACTAATTGACTGTGTGCGATATTGTCTTTTCTTGTTCTAAAATGTTGGCGGCAAGAAGTCGAAGGTTAATATAATTCATTTCTTCTAGATTCGATGACTTGAAGTACTTCAAGAAAGTTAATGACATATATGTTGAATGTGAGTAAGCTTCTCAATTTTTACGATCGTGTAATACACGTGTCTTCTATGGATCAAACAAAATGGTATGATTTTCTCTTGATGTTAATTTGTTTCACTACCTATTATCGCGACTCAATTATTGATTCAAGGAGACTGACATATCTTGCGTAGAATCTTTGGACAAGTCTGTTTCCAATATCAAGAATTCTATGATTTTATTTTATAAGGACGTGTTGGTCGTGGGGACTACGGTCAGGACCGTGGATATGCATTATTGTCAAGACCTTCTTGGAGCCAACCTGCACCCTATAGTTTTTCTTCGCGTAGGGTAAGTTTTGTGCTTTGTTGTGTGTGTATGGTGAGGGCTACAATTGGTGTTTTGAATTTCTGTTCACATCCATACTTGAATCAGCTTACATTTACTTTACCCAATTAAGGTGTTGGTTCTTTCCTTTGAAGTGCATTTACATGTTCTAAACCAAACCAAAGAATAGTTCATACTTTACCCAATTAGAATTGAGAATAGTTCATACCACACCAAAGAGATATGTAACTCAGTTTAGTCAAAAATTTCAATAAAAAAGACATTATTGCATCATTGTAAATGTCTGTAAAAATGTAACTCAAAGATATTATTGCATCGTTTTAATTATTTACTCGTCTTCCTTGATGAGAAAAAATGAGTTGCTATTGTTGTTTCTTTTGATAATCGCGCTTACCAAAACCTTTATTTGTCTTTCTCTAAATGATATTAAATTATCTCATTTATGACGCCATCACTTAATTCGACATGGTTTAGAACTTTCTGCCAATAATGGCGACCTTTACAAAAAGTTATAACTTTTTGTCTATAAATTACATTTACTCCGTTACAAAACTTTCATCATTTGAGATTGTAAAAAGATGTGAAGAAATGTTTAATATTTAACTTAGGCGGTGTGAAAAAAAAAATTCTACAACTTTTAAATATATATGCCAACTAAGTTTCATTACTTGTGAATCTTTAAAAGTTTGGGACAATTATGAAGACCCTTTTTTAGGATGGTACTAAGCCAATTACTAATATTAATATATCATATTGGTTGAGAGTGTTCCAAGGGATGATCTGATGAGCATGAAAATTCATTGGATATTAGTTTGGGTTTACCAATTGTAGAACTTGATGTTCCCTTTCATCTATTTTTCGTATCCCTCTCATTTTGTTGGAAACCTCCAAATGAAAACTTCAAAAAGATGATTGAAGATATTCTTACATACTGATAATAATAATAATAGGTTGATGGGGAACTGATATTGATGCTCAAGTAAATGATTTAATAAAAGTATTTGCTTTTTCAATTTTATTCTAACATTATAGGCTTGGAAGAAATCAACATTTTCTTTTTCCAGCTTCTGCCACACAAGACTTATAATCCAATATCTATCTTTACAGGTGGATATTGAATTCAGAAGGAAATGTTCTTGAACTGATTTTACAGGTGGATTCAGTAGGAAATGCTCAACCCGAAAAAGTTGAACATATTTTGAATTTGAGAGGGATATTAAACACTTCATGACACCAAATTATTATAATGATTATAACTCTAAGGGTGTGTTTGATTTGGGGTAGATAAAGGAGAAGAGAGGGGAGGGAAATCTATAATTAATTATGTTTGGTTCAAATTTTAGGAGGGGAAGGGAGCAAAATCATTCAAAAACACATTTTTTACATCTCTCTAAATTGGGGGGATTTGGAGGGGAGGGGAGGGAAGATGAATGTTTGTTTTTAAAAAATATTATATTTACTAAAATATCTGTAGTTTAATTTTAATATTTCAAAATTATTTATTTTCTTTCGTCTTACTGCTTATTTTTGTGTGATTAATATATTTACTGAATTATAATCACCTCATTTTTTTATAATTTTTTAATTTACTTATGTTTGTTTTTTTAATTTTATATATTCTCACTACAAGAAAACAATGATTTAGCGTCGACTATAAACCCTTGTTAAATGGTCAAAAATTGACGCTAATATAGATTAGCGTCGGCCAAGTGGCGGTGTCGGGGATGACTCTCCAAAGCTGGAAGTTAATTGGATAGTGGCAGCCTCGCGTCGATCTAAAGTTTTAGTGTCGGCTTTAGCCGACGCTAACATGCACCACGTGTTAAGTTGCCCTCATCTAAACAAAATTCACGTCATTACTTAGCGTCAGATAGGTGCGTCGTTATGTTGGGACACATCATCATATAAAGTGTGCCACGTGCTGATATGTGATTGGGTTGCCCCTCAACAAAAAACACTACACGTCATCATATATCGTCGACTAAAGCTGACGCTAATCTTTTTCTATATTCATTTTTGGGTATTACCAATATCTAATCACCTTTTAGTGGCATATCAAATTGATAAATATCTTAAAAATATATATAATTAATAATTAATTATAAAAATAGTAAAAAAACTACGAGATCCATTCTTTAACCTTTTTGGAATATCATCAACAAATTTTCAGATGCACTATTAAATTGGCTACATAATACAATAATGATAACACAATCCTCTAATAAAAAATGAATTTACTTATATCAAAATACATCAAAATGTTGATAAGCTCCATAATATGTTTGAGCAATCGACATAGATGTATCAAAATAAATATACCTAAAACTAGCCCATTGAACATTAATCAACTAAACTGATCATGATCACCACCATCATCTTTCTCCTCCTCCTCCTCCCACAACATTTAAAAAACAAGGTAAAAGTTAACAATGAATGATAAAGAAATAAAGAAATAAATTATGATTGATTATGGTATCAAATGTCAATGCCATATCAAAGAAAAAAAGTTTAATGACCAGGTCTCTAACACAATTCATCCTATATGGAGACAAAGTTATAGAGGTACACAAAGAGCCAGACGAAATTCAAAACTACAATTCAGGCATATTTTACGCAACAAAACATCGTACAAGTACAGGTGGAGAATGTTTCTTTGTGTTAATGAGGTATATTTTATTCATCTAAGCATATTGTTCATATATTTCAATTCATTGGCAAAAATAGAAACATTGACGATAATGCGCACCAAATTGGGTCGGCTACACCGATGTGAAAAGTGTAAGTTAAATAATTCAAGGGGCAATGCGGAATTACAACAACGAAATTGAAGGAGATCAAAAGATAAAATAAGACCATTAATTGTGTGCATGTATTATTAGTAATTCATTAGCTATAAAAGTCAATCTTCTTATTAATATAAAATGTGTGTGAAAAACTACTTAGTGTATTTTCTTCAATTGTTTATAACAATTCATTCTCTTCCTTTTAATGTGTGTGTGGTAGATTTATTTATCATGTTCTTAAGATATCAAATTGGTATCAGAGCTTGAGAGCCTGGTACTAGTTAAAAAAATATATTTGAGAGAGTGAGGAACAAGAGAGTTCTCATTCTGTTAAATTTATTTGAGTTAGTGCACTTGTTGTGGGAAAGAAAATGACAACCAACTATAATATTGTCTGGTCCAGTCCCAAATTAGATGGAAAGCTTGATTTCAATTACTGCAAAAAATTTATGTCTATCCATTTGAAAGCTCACATTATTTGGAACTTCATTGAACTTGGCTTGGAAGAAGGAGCTGATGATGCTGCTAAAAGGAAGGATCAATTAGCACTATCATAAATTTATCAAGGCGTAGACTTTTCGATTTTTGGAAAAATAGCAGATGCTAAAAATGCTAAGGACGCATGGGACAAATTGAAACTATCGTGCAAATGAGTAGAAAAGGCTCAGAAAACAAAATTTCAATCGTTACGCAGAGAATATGAACGGTATGAGATGTCAAACTCAGAAACCGTTGAACAATATTTCTCACGTGTTCAAGATCTTGTCAATAAGATGAGGGTGTACGAAGAAGACATATCTGATGGTAAAGTAGTGGAGAAAATTCTACGTACCATGCCAATAAATTTTGACCATGTGGTGACTACAAAAATTGAGTCCCACGACCTAGACAAAATGACAGTAGCAGAATTGCAAGGAAGCATTGCAAGCCACGTAAGCAGAATCTTGGAGAAGACAGAAAAAGTCAGTGAAAAGGCTTTGAAAAGCCAAATGAATTTTAACAACGTTGCTGAATCCAGTCAGAGTATTGATGATAGGGGTCGTGATTATAATAATGGAGGAAAAGTAAACTATAGAGGCAGAGGCAGAGGAAATTTTAGAGGAAGAGGACATGGAAATTTCATCCAGGTAAGAGACAACTATAACAAGTCACCCATTCAAGGACGAGGTGGAAATAATTTTGGTCTAGTAATTAAGGAAGAGGTAATAACTTTCAAGAAAGAAATAATTTTAATTGTTATAATTGTGGGAAGTTTAAGCATGGAGTTGCAGATTGTAGATCCAGACACCATGCAAACATTGTGGAATATAAATATGATAATGCAGAAGATAATACTCATAACCCACAAAGCTTATTTTTGACAAGTAATACTTTATCTGAAGAAGAAAACGTCTGGTATTTAGATATTGGGTGCAGTAATCATATGTGTGGGAAAAAGGAGTTGTTTTGTTCATTGGATGAATCAGTTAATTCTATAGTAAAATTTGGAAACAATACAAATATTCCAATTGTGGGAAAAGGCCAAGTTGCTATCAGATTGAAAGACAGTTCTCAAAACTTTATCTCAGATGTTTTTTATGCTCCTGGTCTTCATCATAATTTATTAAGCATGGGTCAACTATCAGAGAAGGGATACAACATTAATATTAATCATGGCTTCTGCATGTTGATTGATAAAAGTGGAAGATTTATTGCAAAGGTAAAAATGACAATGAATCGCCTATTCCCTCTGAAAATTCAGCATGAAAAATTTTCTTGTTTGAATTTTGTGATTTCAAATGATGATTGGCTATGGCACATACTGTGATACGGTGGTAAAACCGACTGTTAATACTGGTTTTGCATTTGTGTTCGGAAATGTTGTGGTAAGCAAGAGTCGTCACAGACCTTTCTTTTATCCAACAAAGGAAAGGGTGAAAAGAACATAAAAAGACCTTTTTCGAGATTTTCCTGAGTAAGGGGGTAAATTATGGAAAAGGAAGGTGTTAACACCCTTTCCATCCGTGGTTTTCCACGGGCTCTTAGGTACTTGCTCATTTTTGAAAACTGTTTTCGTGTTTGTGTGTTTTGAAAGTGTGATATGGTGGCAGAACCGACTGTTATACTGGTTTGCATTTTTTGTTTGCAAATGTTGCGGTAAGCAAGAGTCGCCACCGACTTTTATTTCATCCAACAAAGGAAAAGGGAAAAAGAACAGAAAAAACCTTTTTCGAGATGTTTATGAGTACGGGGTAGATTATAGAAAGGGAAGGTGTTAGCACCCTTTCTATCCATGGTTTTCCATGGGCTCTTAGGTACTTGCTCATTTTGAAATTGCTTGTGTGTGTTTTAAAAAGTTTTTGTTTAACTTCATGGTAACCCTTGTATCTTTCCTCAAGAGTGTGACGAAGTTATTTTTGAAAACTGTTTAGTGTTTGTGTAAAAGAGTTTTTATTGTTTTGAGCAGGTACATAAGAGTTTCTACCTACTCGAAAAAGATTGTTCGTTCTCGCTTCCATTAGACAGCGCTATTCTACTATTAAGGAGTAGGTAGCCCCTTCGTTGGAGTTTTAAGGGACATTCAAAGGGACAATTACGGTCACAAAAGCAATGGTTAGGAAACCTTAGTAGTTACCTTAAAGTCCTAAAGATCTTTCTGAGGCAACATTCGAACGGGTCATTTTTGATCTTTTGAGACTAGAGGGCAACCACTAAAACTCCCTATACTTCATGACTATTTACCGAAGGAAACTGAAGTGGGGGTAACCCTAGGAGTGAGCATGTGCGAGTGTTTGATTTTAGTTCATTTATCTTTGCACATTTAGGGTGATCTACTATTTTACTCGTTATTCTTTCCATACAAGTCGATTAGTCTAACCATTTAATAATAGCGGAAAGTAAAGTGCGAGAGTAAAAACCTATCTATTACAAGGCTTCAGGGAGGGGGTTACATAATCCAAAAATGGGGGTAAACAGTAAATAAAGGCAGTAAATAAAATCCTAGTTAAAACTATTACAGCCTCAAAGCAATTACAATAATTAGAACGATAAATAAATAAAACGTGCGCGAGGAAGAACACGAGAATTGAATATCCTAATGAATCTCATTAATTAAAGTAAATATTTTTGTATTTTTTTTGTTGAGAAAAATAGTTGAAATTTGCAAGTTAAACATAATTTTCCAATTGATTTTAATTATGAAAACAAAAGAATTTAAATTTCACTAATTAAATTAATCTAATCTAATTAATGAAATAAAATATTTTATAAAAAAAAAATCTGATTTTAATGTTTTTTTGATTTAATAAAAAATGATTTTTGTTTTGTAAAAAAATAATTAAACAAATAAATAAAACAAAAGAAATTGAAAAAAAGAAAAAAATTGGGCCTGATGTTGTTAGCAATCTGGGGGTGTAAGGAGTTGAATTCGTTAGGCCCAAGATTGCTGGCCCACCTGCCTGCGTGTGGACTCAGTGTAGCTGGCCTCTGAGGGTTTACCATGGGCTGCTGTGGCTAGATGCTGGATCTGGATTAAGGGATGATCCAATGGCTGAGATTTGAAGCGCATGATGGAGGCTTAGAATAGTGATGTATGAGATCATGCATATAAAGATTAGAAAATAAGAAAAATGTTTGGACCTAGGATCGAACCCAGGTCCTTCCTCTCATACGCGCTTGGCTTTACCGCCTGGGCTGGCTGGTTTGTTTGTTAAGATAATAACATAAATAAAACATAAAAGAAAATATTAAGCATTATGCCAAAAACGCGCGCAGATTCAAATTAGCCAACTGGGCTTTGACACACAACCGTCTTCTTCAGTGGGACTGTTGTTTTAGCTAATGACATTTACCCACGGAAAATTGTTGTAGCTGTAACCCTGTAAATCTCAAAAACCTCAAACAAGCAAGATAAATTGAATCCAAGCATACAAATCAACTAGGTTTGATCTCGTGAGTATGATGGTACCCATCTTTTGCCCTGATTTTACCTGTATCAAAAATCCCTAAAACGCAACCTTAAATCCTAACAATGGCAGTTGTCCATACATGCGTCAAAACTCATAATTAATCATACAAATACATTCTAAATGATAATACAAACATGAAGGTATGCTTAGAAATTTTTAATCATGCGCGTATAGTCAGAATCAAATTCAAGAATAAGGGCAAACTGTGATGCTTGTGTAGGTTGATTATGAGGGTGTTGATGCGTGAAAATAATGCTGCTAGCTTCAGGAGGTTCCCAGGAATGGATTACTGGCCTTGAAACACCTTGAATCGCCTTCTAAATCAGAATTCAAACACCACTTTTTTGTCAAAAGTTGGAGTTTTTCTGGACTTGTGGAGGCAGCCTTTTCGTGTCCATTAGGGCTGGCATTCTTGTCTATATGTATGAGAATACATTAGGTCAACAAAACTGGAACAAATCTTGGAGATTGATGAGAAAGAGATTTGATTTTCAACTTTATTCTTTTCTTTCTAAACTTGGCCAAAACATGCTATTTTCATTCCAATCATCCCTTGCACGATTTATTCTTGATATGCCAGCTTTTGTTGTCCATTATTTGATGAGAAAAGATTTGGAAATCATATCTTACATATTTCCTATTATTTCTTTATTTAATTTTGACTTTTAATGAATAAAAAATCAAAATATATAATAAAAATAATAAAATAAAGTATGAATGAGATCAAGGGTCGTGGGCCATGTTAGGAACAAGTTTCAAGCATGAAAACATGGGCCCATTTGGAACAATTTCAAATTTGGTCATTATTTGCTTCATGCACTTTTCCAAAAATTGGTCAACTTTAGCAATGCATATCTTTCTCATTTTTAACCCTAGGAGGATGTTCTTGGACTTTTTAGAAATCTTAGGATGTCCTATAAACAATCCTTTTGGTTTCATCTCCATCGGATCTTCCATGTTCATGTAAGGAGCTTTGACCCAAAAGTTGTTTTTGTTGACTTTTGAAAAGGACCTATAATGTCTAAATTTATATCTTTTCATGTGTGCATTTCTTGACCTTTAGGGATGAAGAGGAGTTGTATAGAATTGAATCCTCTTCAAAATGAGCCTTGGATGGGAAATTTATGATAAAGTATGAGAAAGTTATGCATGGTCAAAGTTTGGTTGACTTTTCCTATAGAAACCCTAATTTAGCAATTTTTGAGTTTTGATGCATTTGGGGCATTCCTTGAGGAATAATGATCAACCCTTGATCAAAAGATGGATGTTACTTTAAAAATGTTGATGTTGACCAAAAATCTTAAAGTTTGACTGTATGAGGGTCACAATTGACTTTTGACCTTGTACAATTGATTTTTAGGCATTTGAGCAATTGACTGAGCAAACTTCTTGTGCAAGGCATGAAACTTGACATGGATGGTATTGAGAACATATTAAGACCATGGAAAATATTTGAGGCCTTTTAAGCTCACCCATCTTGATGAAAATGGAAACCCTAGTTGGAGATTCATTGCTTTAGGAGAGAGTTTGTCTGGCCAACCCTTAGTCAAACTTGAGCAGTTGAGGACCACTAGAGGCATGCCTTTGAGTGCAATGAGAGGGAAAATTTTGGGGTACAACAGCTTCCCATGTTCAATCTTCTTAAACCTGAGGATGTAGATTGGCTGGTCTGCCTTTCGTGATCTGAAGGTGGAAGATGATTGAACACTAGAGTGCCCAAAAATTTGCACTCGCATGAAGTTATATCGATTAGTGATATAGGGAATGGGCTTACAGATGCCATTTGGAAGTCGATGGAAGATCGTCATAGATTGGCTTAAATATTCCATCCAGAAAAAGATATTCATCGCATAAGAGACTCCTTTGCGAGAATTCCTGTACCTGCCGTTGAGGAGGACTTCACCGGGGAATGTTGATTTATGTCTTGGGAAATAGAGCATAGGAGCTTCGATTATCCATTACTCTACCGGGGAATTAACTCTTAATTGGTGAGACAAAAGTGAGTTGTATATCTGGTCAGGGTCCAGGCTGCACAACGACTTACTGGGGAAATGTGAAATCGTTTGTGTCTGGTCGGGTCCAGGTCTTACAATGTTGTAAACTGTTGTCTGGAGATAAGAGAGAAGTAACCTGGATAGTAGGGTTGCTTCGAAATGAAATCCTGGATAGTATGGTTATGAGAAGGAACCTGGGTCGTAGGGTTACCTCGAGATGAAAGTCTGGATAGTAGGGCTTATGGGAAGGAACCTAGGTCGTAGGGTTACTTCAAGATGAAAGCCTGGATAGTAGGGCTTATGGGAAGGAACCTGGATAGTAGGGTTACTTCGAGGTGAAATCCTGGATAATAGGGCTTATGGGAAGGAACCTGGGTCATATGGTTACTTCGAGATGAAAGCCTGGATAGTAGGGCTTATAGGAAGGAACCTGGATAGTAGGGTTACTTCGAGGTGAAAGCCTGGATAGTAGGGCTTATGGGAAGGAACCTGGGCGTAGGGTTACTTCGAGATGAAAGCCTGGATAGTAGGGCTTATAGGAAGGAACCTGGATGGTATGGTTACTTCGAGGTGAAAGCCTAGATAGTAGGGCTTATGGGAAGGAACTTGGGTCGTAGGGTTACTTCAAGGTGAAAGCCTGGATATTAGGGCTTATGGGAAGGAACCTGGGTCGTAGGGTTACTTCGAGATGAAATCCTGGATAGTAGGGCTTATGGGAAGGAACCTGGATAGTATGGTTACTTCGTGGTGAAATCCTGGATAGTAGGGCTAATAGAAAGGAACCTGGGTCGTAGGGTTACTTCGAGATGAAATCCTGGATAATAGGGCTTATGGGAAGGAACTTGGATAGTAGGGTTACTTCGAGGTGAAAGCCTGGATAGTAGGGCTTATGGGAAGTAACATGGGTCGTATGGTTACTTCGAGATGAAAGCCTAGATAGTAGAGCTTATGGGAAGGAACTTGGATAGTAGGGTTACTTCAAGGTGAAAGCCTGGATAGTAGGGCTTATGGAAGGAACCTGGTTCATAGGGTTACTTCGAGGTGAAATCCTGGATAGTAGGGCTTATGGGAAGGAACTTGGGTTGTAGGGTTACTTCGAGATGAAAGCCTGGATAGTAGGGCTTATGGGAAGGAACCTGGATAGTATGGTTACTTCGAGGTTAAAGCCTGGATAGTAGGGCTTATGGGAAGGAACCTGGGTCGTAGGGTTACTTCGAGGTGAAATCCTGGATAGTAGGGCTTATGGGAAGAACCTGGGTCATAGGGTTACTTCGAGATGAAAGCCTGGATAGTAGGGATTATGGAAAGGAACCTGGATAATAGGGTTACTTCAAGGTGAAAGCCTGGATAGTAGGGCTTATGGGAAGGAACTTGGGTCGTAGGGTTACTTCGAGATGAAAGCCTGGATAGTAGGGCTTATGGGAAGGAACCCGGATAGTAGGGTTACTTCGAGGTGAAAGCCTGGATAGTAGGGCTTATGGGAAGGAACCTGGGTCATAGGGTTACTTCGAGATGAAAGCCTGGATAGTAGGGCTTATGGGAAGGAACCTGGATAGTAGGGTTACTTCGAGGTGAAAGCCTGGATAGTAGGGCTTATGGGAAGGAACTTGGGTCGTAGGGTTACTTCGAGGTGAAAGCCTGGATAGTATGGCTTATGGGAAGGAACTGGGTCGTAGGGTTACTTCGAGATGAAAGCCTGGATAGTAGGGCTTATGGGAAGGAACCTGGATAGTAGGGTTACTTTGAGGTGAAAGCTTGGATATTAGGGCTTATGGGAAGGAACCTGGGTCGTAGGGTTACTTCGTGATGAGTTTTGGTAAAACTACATCTGAACCGGGAAGGAACCTGGGTAGGGTTGCTTCATTTAATCAGGTGGGCTAGTTGACCCGTTTGGTTTCGGGAACTGATTTTCCATTAGTTGTCTGCAGATGTGACATGTATAACTGCTGGGACTGTTGATGATAATTGTCTTTCCTGAAAAGATAACAAGGTTAATTATATGTGATGCATGAAATGCATTGTGGGATGATGTTCTAAAAATAAATGAGACTGTGCTGTATGTGATATGTATGCGTATGTCATGATGCATGAACACGAGATGCTACTATGAAATATATGAGTCTGGGAAAATAAATCCCTGACTGCTACTGGAGAGCATTGGAAATGGCGTTCCTGACTGTTGTAGAAAACCGTGGTTCTTCTACTTCTGTTGGGGATGGTGAACAAAGATACTATGTTGGAGATTTTCTCCTTATTTACGGATATTCTTCCGGAGGAGAGACTCTGCTTGAGAATAACTCCGCGGGGTAAATAACTCTATTTGAGAGAGAAGCTTTCATAACTGAAGGGATAAACTCTGTCGGGGATTGAGTTTCTGTATTCAAAGAAATAAACTCTGCTCGAGAGGATGTTCCGTAGTCAGAGAGATAAACTCTGCTCGGGAGAAAGCTTTATGACCCACTTGTGATTATGAAATTCGGCTGGGGAATATAAATGTCAGTTTTTTGAAGGAACTCGACTGGGGAGAGTACCTCCTGTTTTGGGGAAGTCGATGACAAAACTTTAATTTCCTCTACTTTGTGAGGAGTATAGACGTTACGGGGTCGTATGTACTGATGACTGTGTTTCAAAGTTGTCTCTGCCCCGGTACCTGTTGGACAGAGTAATTGTCGGGTTTGACACTTTTTAGTTTTTGCCCATGTTTCTTAAGTTATGAGCAATTGTCTCTCCGTTTCTTATACGAATATTTGTGAATAACAATTATATTCAAATTCATATGTCAAGAATAGATCATTGGACGTTTTTGCAAAACAAAATAGGAAAATAAAAACAAATGGTTTTGTAAAAATGACTTGTATTAATTTTCAAAGTTGGCCTATAACTGGCGTTTTTGTACAAGGAAGCTGACGCTCTAGTAAGAGAACGCCACCGTAAAAATGGAAGCTATACAATATTGTGTACAACAAAAAGAAAACTGCTATGTGAAATAATCCCATTGAGTTTCAATTCTGTTATTGTCGCTATGTCTTCGAGCGTCTCATCACTTTGCTGCTTGTCAGAAGCTGATTAGAGTGATTGGTGTCGTTCGAGCTTGATAGTTGATACAGAGGTATAATCGCAAGGTGATCCAATGGGACATAGTGATACGCTTTAAATCCCTAACTTTTTCTTGGACCGCCCTTTCGGGTTTTCAGTCCACTGGGATACCCTTTTTTGCCCAAGCCACCTTTTCAGGTTTTCGACATGCCGAGTGTACAAATTTTTTTCCATTTTCATCCCTTATTTTTGCCTGAACCCTTTTGGTTCGCCGGAAGCCCTTATTTTTCCTAGGCCAGTCAACCTAGCGGGTCTTTAATCATGCGTAGTATCTTTTCACTATGTCCGCATTAACAGGATGAGGAAGGTCGTCATCGTCCATGGTAGTCAGAATTATGGCTCCACCCGAGAAAATGTTTTTAATCACAAATGGACCTTCGTATGCGGAAGTCCATTTGCCCTTGGGATCACCTTGCGGCAATATGATGCACTTGATTACTAGATCCCCGACTTGATATTCTCGGCGTATGACTTTTTTGTTGAAAGCCTTGATCATCCATTTTTGATACATTTGACCATGACAGATATCAGTAAGTCTCTTCTCATCGATCAGATTCAGTTGATCAAGTCGAGTCTGTATCCAGTCGTCTTCATTCAAACTTGCATCCTTCATAATCCTCAGAGAAGGGATTTAGACCTCAATGGGTAGGACAACCTCCATGCCATATACCAGAGAGTAGGGTGTTGCCCATGTTGACGTTAGTGCTGAGGTACGGTACCCATGAAGAGCAAATGGCAATATCTCATGCCAGTCTTTGTATGTCACCGTCATCTTCTGTATAATCTTCTTGATGTTCTTGTTAGCCGCTTCAACAACGCCATTCATCTTCGGCCGGTAGGGAGAAGAGTTATGATGTTGTATCTTGAATTGCTTACAGAGCTCGGTGATTATCGTGTTATTGAGATTGGTACCATTGTCAGTGATGATTCTCTCTGGCATACCATACCGACAGATCAGGTTATGCTTGATGAACCGCGCCACGACATTCTTGGTAACGCGTAGCAAAGGAGGTAGCCTCAACCCACTTCGTGAAGTAATCAATGGCCACCAGGATGAAGCGATGCCCATTGGAAGCAGTAGGTCTAATCTCTCTGATCATGTCAATTCCCCACATTGAAAAGGGCCAAGGAGCCGTCAAGACGTTTAAAGGAACCGGAGGCACATGCACCTTATCAACATAGATTTGGCACTTATGACAAGTTCGGGAGTGCTGATAACAATTTGCTTCCATAGTAGACCAGTAGTATCCTGCCTGTAGGATCTTCTTAGCCATGGTATGTCCACTTGAATGGGTTCCGAAGGTACCTTCATGTAAATCTGTCATAATCCTCTCTGCTTCGCTCTTGTCTACACACCACAGTAAGGTAGTGTAGCGGTAGAAATGTTCAAGACTAATCCATTGGATTGACTAGACTTTATACAAATCAAAATAAAAATCACCACCGTGCTTTATTATTTCCAAAGGAATGGGAAAAGAGCGAATAACCCAAAAAGAGGGGGAAAGATTCAAGGTAAGGGGGTTGGTTATGCAAAGGGAAGGTATTAGTACCCTAAACATCTACGGTACTCCGCAGGAACCTCTTTGAAAAAATCTGTATATTTTGGCTATAAAAATGTGTTGTATATAAAATGGATGGTGGAGGTGAGAAGAGAAATATTTTTTATGATTTTTGCACCCGCCGCGGTTGCGAACCTTTAGTGCCTACGTACCACCTTTCGTGCAATAGGGGATCAGGGTACACGTAGTTCCTCTTTTAAAAATTTGAAACACAAGTGTGTTGGTTGATTTTAAGAGATAAGACATCATCGTCATTGTCCGTGTGGAAAACATACTTACTACCCACAATCATGAGAAAGGATAATTTACATCATCTTAAAGTGGAGGATATGGCTTGGATCTTAAAATCAACAATGCCTCACTCAACACCCAAGTGGAAAATATCTCACTTCACTATATATTGTAGAAGTATAGTTGTTTGCATCACTGCAAGGATTGACAAGAGTATAATCTTTTGAGAAAAGTTTAAAGATAAAAGCCAAAGTGGCAAAATGGTTTGAAATGAGATTGATTGACTTTTAGTCTTCTCACAAAAATGTCAAGGTATTATTAAGTTTATTGAAGTTTATTGATGAAAATGTTTTGAAAATGCATGGACCTAAGTCCAAGTTTATTATGAAAGTGTTTCAAGTTTCAAAACAAGAAGGGTTTTCAAAAGGAGGGAGAAGATTTTTGAAATTAAAGAAAATGGGAGGAGAAGAAGAGACTATCCTAAAGCATAAGGTAAAAGCTAAGGATAAGGACCATCTAACCAACAAGAAGTCAAAGCTTGACATTATGAGCCAAGATAGAATTCCCATTCTTTGGATTGAAACCAAGCAAGCAAAGATACTAGACCTCTTCAAGTGTATTAAGTCTTCACAAAAATTAGGCAGAATAACGGTTGTATACGGGTGAATTCCAGATTACAAACAAAGAATGTAATCACAAAAACCTGCACACAAAAACAAACAAGCAACCTAATGTCTTGAGGTAAACCTCAAGAAATTCAGACAAAATAATCAGATAAGATCACAAGGTCTCCAAGATAGGCCAAGGTTTCTAATCCTAAGTCCAAGAAATAGTCCCATACTCCATAATGCCAATGATAGTAACCAAATAGTCCAAGTACCATTAAGAGTTTTTTAGGGTTTATGTTGATTGTTAAGTATCTTAAGAAAAGAAAAGAAAAGCTCAAGTTAGCAAAGTAAAAATGACAAGAAAATAAATGCTCAAATGAGCAAAGATGAAAATGGCATGAAATATAAATGCTGAAAAATAAATAGTACATAAAGCATAAAAAGAATAAAAGCATAAGATAAAACAAATCAATAATTAGTGATTAGTTGGATGACCATCTTGAAACTTGCATTTGGAACTCATTATAGGATTGGTAGAACCAAAGCCTCCACACAACAAGTTGCATTTGCTTTTTGTCAAGTATATCATCTATTTGGAATTCTCATAAGTACCATTTAATGATCAACGATGTTTAAGTGATCCACGTTGACCAAAGGTGTTGTAGATCCATTAGAGGATTGGTAGAACCAAAGCCTCCACACAATGAATCTCAAGGTTATTGGATCAAAGAGATTAAATTAACATACTTGGGCTTGCAATCATAAGTTTGAGCCACGAATGATCATTTATTCGAATTGGGACAAAATTTAGCACTATGTTAAGTAATTGTAAGTGGACTTATATAGAAGTCGCACCTATTTTGAGACTGATCAATAGCAATCTATGCACCATTTGTTTTGAGACATGATATAGAGATCATGCTCCAACAACATTTAGTGCAATAAGAAGGGGATGAGATGAAGAGGATTAGGGCAAAAAGATGAATAAACCACTTTTGAATTAAAAATTTAATCAAACTATTATTAAAATCATTCATCCATTTGGTGGAGTTGAACTCAACACCCAAGATCCAATGATGTTAATAAAGTCATGATCAAAAAATCAACTCAAGACAGCCAGAAAATAATCACAAAATAATAATATATTTAATATATACATTTAAAGGGTTAAAAAAAGTTTTAAAATAGAAAATAATGAGGAAAATATCAATTATGTTCAAATTAATCAAGAAATAAAAAATAAGGCCATAGAAAAATCAGAAATGGATCCAAATATTTTTATAATTTTTTTGGTAATTTTCAAAAGTCAGAAACTATTTTTAAACTATTTAAAATTGCTAAAACAAACATAAAATATATCAAAAATAATAAACCTAAACATAAAATTCCATAAAATTTTCAGAAAGTCAAAAATATGCAAAATAATATTTATGAATTTTTACAGAATTAAAAAATGTCAGAAAGTATTTTTAAGTAATTAAAAGAAAGCAAATAATACAAAAAATATAAAAAATACCAAATGTTAAAATAAAAATGTGATAAAATATTCATGAGATCAGAAATAATTCAAAGTATTTTTGTGAATTTTTTCATAATTTTTGGATAAAAAATAAAAGAGTTATGAGTTTTTGAAAATTTAATCAAATAAAATATAAAATCAGAAAATAAAATAAAACCAAAAAGATGTGGACCATCAGATCATAGTCGAAACGCGTTACTAAGCTAATCCAATGGACCAGACGTGCTGTGCTTGATATGGACCTTAGTGAAATACACATGTGATCAGAAAAAGGGCAACCAATGAAATTAAAACGCTTGGCACGCTATCATTGGCTGAGACGAGACATGTCATCATCTTCAACCTCCATACACCCTGCAATGGGGATTTTGTGAGATCCTTCAAATGGAAAAATTAGGATCTCAGGCTAGCATCATTGAACTCGTCTCTTCAAGACTATTCTAACACAACCATCGCGCCAAATTTATATAAGGTATGGAGAGAGATATGAATCAAAAACTCAGAAAATAGCGAGCACCTTCAATTTAAGATTTCTCTCTCAATTCTCAATAGATTTAAAAATTGTAAGCAGCATTAGAATTAGACAAATGAGTAGAATAGATTAGTGCTTGATTTGGATCCAAATGGTGGAGAATTCTACCTTTTCGAAGTTCAAGTAAGAAGCTCTGAAACTGGACTTCTGTAGCTTGAATTATGGGTCCTTTTGATTGGTTTAAGTGCTGGAGAGTTTGTATGATGCTCAAGGAAGATGAATGCACAAAGAATTTTGAAAAAGGAAGCTTAAATTTCAAAAACTGAATTCAACAAAAGTGGGTTCGTGTGAAGTTTTGGCAGGGTGTTCTTGGCTCTCTCAGCTTGGGAAAATGGATGGGAGATGACCCTCTATTTATAGGGAAGCAAATGGGATCAAAAGAAAGAGTGAATGATGCGTTTTTGAGGGAATTTGTGTGGGTCTGCATCATGAAGAAAGTGTTACTCAATTTTGATCAAAACTCAGCTAAATCGTGCGTTTCATTATGCTAATCACTTCTGGCAAGTTGCTAATCATGTTTAGAAACAAAAACGCGTGGAAAACTTGTGATTAGAAGCCAAAACAAAGATTTCAAAATCCTGACTTTGTGAAAAATTCAGTTTCAAGTTACCAAATTCAAATCCATGGCATTTCCAACTCAATGGATCTTATGGCATAATTCTTGATGCTTTGGAAAGACGAGGTTACAAGCTTTGCAATGGAAAAAGAATGGAATCAAATCGATGCTTGAGCTGAAAGTTACATGGAGTCAAAGTTGAAGAAAAAGAGTTGACTTTCCATACTTAGAAATATTTCAAATTCTTCTTCAAAAATGACCTATAATCTTTTGCACCCAAACATGGCGTTCCACTTAGAATTTGCTTTTGAACAAAAAAGATGGAATGAAGTAGACCTCTTGAATGACATTTTGAAATTTGAACCACCCAAAGTCTCCAAAAATTGAGCAAGTTATGACTTGTTGAAGGTTGCCAAAAATCATGAAATGACCTATAATCTTTTGCATTCTTAAGGCAACTTCCATCCATTTTATCACTTTGCACATGAAAGAAGGAAAAAAGTACACATCTTTAAGATCATCATGGAAAAAGAATGGACTCAAGGTGATAAAAATTGACCAAGTTATGACCATTTGAAGTCACATATGGAAAATTGGGGATTTATCTGGATGACTTGTAATCTTTCTTCTTCACCAAGTTCTTTCCACATGAAAACTCCTTGGAACTTTTGAAGTGATTTGTTGGTAACTATTTAAAGAGAAATATGTCTTTGGAATCACTCAAAAATACCAAAAGGTGAGCAATATATGCTCCTTTGAAGTTCAAAACCCTAGCCTCTAGATCAAGAGAATGCTTTGAGGAATTTTGATAAGTTTGAACAAACTTCTTGTGCCAATATTCTTTATTTGTGAATAGAAGTTATTGAGGATGATGATGAGGACTCATAGCCACCAAAACCACTTCCATATCTTGAAATTTGAGAGAAATGTGCTCTTGTGACCCATAAGAACGAGACCTTGTCCAATCATGACAACTTCTTCACTCAACCCCTTGTACATTTGAATCAATTTTGATGACTTTGAAATATGTTGAACCAAAGTAAGCCTTGTCATGCCATTTCTTCCAAAACCACTCCAATAGTGAAGTTTTAACCCTTCTAGCTATGTTGACTAGGGCATGGAAATAAACTCATGAACCCATGAAACAGCTTGCTAAATCTCATAGCCTTTACCTACATTATTAACAAGTAAGACAAACCAACATTGCATTTTATTAATAAAAGAAAAATCTAAGCAAAATATTCATGATCACAAGAGAAAACAAGTCAAGGTGCTTGGTAACTCCTCAAAAAGAGCAAAGTTAAATGATAGGTGTGATACGGTGGGAGAACTGACTATGATTTTGCGTTTGTTTTCGCAAATGTTTCGGTTGAGCAAGAGTCGCCACCGACTTTTTATTTTATCCTAAGGAAAGGTTAAAAAGCACAGCAAAAACCTTTGAGATGTTTTCTTGGGTTCGGGGAGTAGATTATAGAAAGGGAATGTATTAGCACCCTTTCTATCCATGGTTATCCATGGGCTCTTAGTTACTTGCTTAGATCAACTTGCCTTGGTTTTCAATTGTTTGAAATGGTGCTTTGTGTGTGTGGGTTTGAAAATGTTTTGAAAAGAGGCCAATGTGGTGGCAACCTTTGTAATGATCCATGTTGGGATGTATACAAAGGTGTATGTCTTTTGAAAAGGTTTTCATTTGTTTTTGAAAGTTGTTTTTGAAAGTGTTGTGATGTGTAGTTTTAGAAAATAGGTAAGTGTTTTGTTTTGCAAGTTTGATTCAAGTAACTAAGAGATTGTCTACTCCTAAATTTCTCAAAGATTATTGCTATGTTTTAACCCTTTTAACAATTTTCTTCCACCATTGCATTTGGTGGACAATCTTGTGTTAGGATGTGAAAGGGACGGGCGCGGGTCATCGTTTAGACCATAATTGCAATGGTGTCAAGTATCTTTGGGCAATTTTCTTTAAGGGACTTGATCATTTTTAGGCAACTTTCGAAAGCGTCATCGAGGGACTATGATCATTTGATTGTTTGTTTTATTTTTGCCCAAAGAGACCTAACATGCAATATGGCCCATTTATTGAAGGCAACAAGTGGAATACCCTAGGGGTGCAAGTGTGATTTGTGTTGTCCATTTTCATGCTTGTTTATCTTGAAATTAGGTCAAACTATTTTTGTTGTTTTTGATTCGCATACAAACCCTAATTCTAACATGGTATAATTAGAAAGCAATAAAGTGCGAAAAATAAAGTTACTAAGCTATTACAACACAATATATGGGAAGGGGGGTACAAATGTTCAAATGGGGGTTTTTGACAAGGAATTTAAACCGAAACTATTACATCAAAATTGAATTATTTACAAGATATTTAATTGCACAAATTAAATGGAAATAAAATAAATATGCAAGATGCAAAAGGGTTTTTATGTGTATGAAAAAAGAGTATTTTTATATGTCAAATAAACAAAATAAAAAAGGATTATTTTTTGGAGTTTTTTATGTTTAGGGCAAAACCCTAATTCTATTAAGTAAAAGTATTAATTATTTAATATATATAATATTTACTCATTATATACAAAAATAAACATAAAAATGAAGTATATTTGTCAAAAAGGTATTTTTAATGTTAAATATTAATAAAAAATAAAATGTATATATTTTGTATTTTTAACCTAAATATACTAATATATATATATAAATATTTGTATTATTTACTAAATATATATTATATGTACCAAAATAATAATATTTAATATTTATAAAAAAAAAGTATATTTTATATAAAATATTTTCAGAAGATAAAATAAAATAAAAATGGAAAATAAAATGTGTATGCATTATTTTAGTATTTTTCAAATAAAAGTATGTTTATATATTTATTTATGTATAAATATTGATCTAAACAAATAAATTCCTAATAAATATGAAAATGGTGTAAAAAATATTTTTTATATTTTTAATATTATAAGAAAAAAATAAATAAGTCAGAACAAAAAAAGAAAAAGTCAAAAAGTCATAAAAATAAGCAAAATGGGCCTAGGGGGTGTGTGTGTGAAAATGAGGTGTAAACAGAAATGACCAATCAGGCCCAGCCCAAAGGTTGTTGTCTTCAACCTTCAGACAAACATGTTCAAAAACACGCACCTTTCTTCTCAAATCCCTAACTCCTGATTCTTTGATCTTTTGCCAAATCTTCCAACATGAAACCTGTAGAGCTTGAAGCCACGATTCTAGACATATAAAGAAGTCAATCTAACTCTCATAAATGAGAGAGAATTTCTTCTCCCCCAATTCCTGACCTAAATTTTATTCAATGTTCAGACTTAAAATTCTCTAAGCATACATAATATAAATGAAATCTAATTACATGGGCATGTTCAGGGCTATGAATGTGACATGTTTTCTTCACAAACCTAAAGCTAACAATGCCTGGATAGAGAGATACGAGTTCATGAACTTACCTGTTCAGTTGAAGTTGTATCTGGTGATGGAGGTGTCTTCAATGCAAGGTGATGATTGGTACAGCTTCCTTGATGTCCAGGGATGCTATTCCAAGCTTTACTTTGTCTTGAAACCTTTTGAATCGTGCTATGGAACTTCAACTGCAAAACAAGAAAATGAAAATGGTGATGTTGCCTGGGAGTGTTACAGGTCGTGTTTGAGGTTTGGAATAGCTTCAAGGGATATTATAGGATGTGTTTGATGTGTTTTTAGCAAGAATGCATGGAAGGTTTGAGCTATGGAACTCAAACTGCAGCAGATGCTCTGTTTGGGCAGTTTGAGGGTGATTCTGGGAATGGGGAGGTATTGGGGATGCTAGGCTCGTGTTCTAGCTCAGAATGGATGTTTAGGATATGTTTGACAAGTTTTCTTAAGGCTTGGTTTACTGAGATGAAAGTTGTTAGATGTTATGCTATGTTTCTTACCCTTTAAGCAAGAGATGGCAAGTTGGTGTTCTAGACAGGTAGAGGCCCCCAATCTATGCTGCACCACTTAGTCTTGATCAGTGTAATTAACTCATAAACTTGTGCCAAAGAGATCTTAACTGTACTTGCTTGGATTTGCTTTAGACATAAAGTGCAACTTTTCAAGAATGGCTATTTTACTTTTTCTATAAATGGCTTAGTTCAACATGTAATGCTTAAGTTCATAAAACAAGGCATTGGCACAATGAGTTAGCATTAAATTATTGAGTGCAAATGGGATATAGGACCTGTAATCAAGGAAAGCATGCTGAATTCAAAATGGCACAAATGTATGAACATGTAAATTGGCCAAATCAAAAGTGAGTTTTTCCCAACTTGCCAAATTCAATTCTCCCTAACCATGAGGTTGTTTGATGAGTTCTTGGATATTTTGGAAAGCTTGGAATGTGTACTACAATCCATCTTTGAAATGCAAATTGAAATTCCAAGTGGAAGCATGTGAAAAATGGTCTTGAAGTTAGGCAAAAATCCTGCCTAAAATAGGTCAAATTTTCTCTAAGTTAAGAATGGTTTGGTACCCTTGTTCTAAAAATTGTAACTTGAGCTACAAGCTTCTTTTGGGAAAACTTTGTGAATCAAAGTTGTATATTTTGCAATAGGCTACAATTTCATGTTTTGACTTTTGCTTGAATCCAAATGAATCTTGGTTAGAAAGTGGGGCAAAGTTAGGAAAAAATTAGGGTTTTTCATAACTTAGAAAAATTCTAAGTTGTGAAAAATCTTCATTTCAAACCCTAATTTGCAATTCTTGATTTCTTGATGAACAAGTTTCATGATTTGGCATGTTTTGATGAAAAATGAATCTTGACACTTGATTTTGACCAAAAAGTCAAAGTTTGACTTTTCAGTATACAGTCAAAATTGATCAATTGACTGGGAAATTCAATTGTCAATCTTGTGTATTTGGGATCTTTTGAACTTGTTGAGCATGTCAATATAATTCCATGGGGTCCTTGAGTCCATATGGGAGCTTGGTTTGCCATTGGCTAGGTCAAACAGTCAAAAATTGCCTTTGTGCAGTCAAAATCCTAAAAATGACCATTTTGCCCTTTTGGTGATCAGATCAAATTTCTTGTGGAATTGTGATCCAAACTTGATCAAATGGTCCATGTGAGTTCATAATGTTGATGTGGGTCAATTTTCATGAGATTTGACTGTCAATTGGCCACAGTTGACTTTTTCCCCAATACAGCTGATTTCTAGGTCAATTGTCCAATTGACTGGGCAAAATTTGGAATCAAGACTTGAAACTTGGTATGGATAAACTTGGGAGTCCAAAATGAAGTATGAAAGTCATCTTAGGCATTTTAGGTCAAAATATCTTTGTTCAAACACAAACCCTAATTTGGGTCAACAGTGCAAGGAGAAGTCTTGAGCAGAGGAAACCCTAATTGGATCTTGAGCTCCAAGGGTTTTGTGATGAGAAAATGTTGAGGAAATGGGAGGGAAAATTTTGGGGTACAACAATAGGGAGAAGAACTAAAAGTCCTAATGTGATCTTGTTGTGATTGAATTAACATGGTATGATGAAGGGATCTTAGGGGGAAAAATTGGGGTACAACAGCTTCCCTTATTTAAGTTTCTTCTATCCGGAGATACGGAGGTTGAAAAATCTTTGTGTCGACGTGATCGAAGATACTTAAATATAAAACAAACCCTATTTTTGGCCCTAAGATGCCATGCAAATTCTTATGCATATGAATGCATATGAACAGTACCAAAGAGACGCAAATTATCATTGGGGATGCCACAAAAATGAAGAAACAAAGGAGCAACCCCACCAGGAAAATAAATCCCTGGTGGACCAAAAGAATTGAATCAGAGAGGAAGATAACAAACATCGACGTTCACTACCGATGGTCCTACCAACATTCACTGAAGGTAGAAAGAGAAAATATCATATCATCACCGTTCAGTGATGATGAACTATCAACGTTCACAGAAGATAATAACAAGATAATATATATCGACGTTCACTGCCGATGGTCTACCAACATTCACTGAAGGTAGAAAGAGAAAATATCATATCACCTCCATTCACTGACGATGAACTATCAACGTTCACTGAAGATAGCAAAAAGATAATATACACCGATGTTCACTACCGATGGTCTACCAACATTCACTGAAGGTAGAAAGAGAAAATATCATATCATCGCTGCTCACTGATGATGAACTATCAACATTCACTGAAGATAGCAAAAAGATAATAAGCACCGACGTTCACTGCCGATGGTCTACCAACGTTCACTGAAGGTAGAAAGAGAAAATATCATATCATCGTCGTTCACTGATGATGAACTATCAATGTTCATTGAAGATAGCAAAAAGATAATAAGCACCGACGTTCACTGCCGATGGTCTACCAACATTCATTGAAGGTAGAAAGAGAAAATATATCATATCACTGTCATTCACTGATGATGAACTATCAACATTCACTGAAGATAGCAAAAAGATAATAAGCATCGACGTTCACTGCCGATGGTCTACCGACATTCACTGAAGGTAGAAAGAGAAAATATATCATATCACCGCCGTTCACTGACGATGAACTATCAACGTTAACTGAAGATAGCAAAAAGATAATAAGCACCGACGTTCACTACCGATGGTCTACCAACATTCACTGAAGGTAGAAAGAGAAAATATATCATATCACTACTGTTCACTGACGATGAACTATCAACGTTCACTGAAGATAGCAAAAAGATAATAAGCACCAATGTTCACTACCGATGGTCTACCAACGTTCACTGAAGGTAGAAAGAGAAAATATATCAAGTTTTCTCCAAAATTCTGGTGTTTCGCCTAGAACGGATCTCAACTTATTCTTTAACCAAGGGAATCTGCCTGGAAAGGGTCAAACATAAGTTGTCTCAAATAAAGAGACTTGTTACTTGTTGTCATGGAGAATTGCAAAAAGAAATGACTTTCTAGGGATAGAAATATGACTTCCCGGGGAAATGCCACGATATTCCTGCTGAGGAGATAAAGTCTTCTTGTGCAAAATAAATACACAAACTAAAACTCAAAGTTTTCAAAAATCCAAAGTAAATAATATTATCATGCAACCATAAATCCAAATCAGAAATAAACTGGAGCAAGATAGCCAACGAAGATACATCCTTTAAGAAATAAACTCAAGAGGGAAAACCAAATCCATCTAAGCAAAGAGCGTTGCAGGAAGGTCAGAACATAATATCAATGAACAATGATTTGTCAATTTTAGCCATGCATGATGTATGTATGAATGTATGAGTGTTATCGTGCATATGCTGGTAAAACAGATACACAAACAGTAAGAACAAACAAACAAAACCGCCTCAGGTACTAACAACACTTGGCTAAACTTCAACCAGAAAGATCAATCCAAGAAAGGTAAAAGCCAACTGCAGAAACCAAACCTATTGCCTGCTTTTAACTTTACTAGAGAGAAACATAACTCGGAGGTAGACAAATTAAACAGATATTGAGACAGAACATCCTCCTTCCGGCTTAATCAGAGAAACCAGTTTTTCTTCAAAAGTGACACACCTACTGGAGATTGCAAGACCAGCCTCAAATAAAGCAGATTAACACCGAAACAAATAGACCCCACTGGGGAATTCAAGCCTACCTCCCTGGAGAAAGATGCGGATTAAAACTTTACATCATGAACACTTATTCCAACAAAAGATGCCCTGGGATAACCTTTTCGGGGAATCAAGAAGTCAACATTAGTACCAATATTGCAAAAAGAGCGACATCTCAGCATACCAAGGGAATAAAACCTTTCATCATATGAGGGAAGACTTTGCTGGGGAATCTGGGATAGAGGCTTCTGACCATGCAAACCCAAAATTAAAAGTGAACCAAGACTTGACTGGAGCCAATGGGATCACGGACCCAATACTGCACCTTACACTGATTGTTATCGTCTTTAACTATCTGAGAAACATATAAAGATCGTGCACATACCAGCAAAATGACCTAAGAGAACCTTCAAGAAGGAAATAAATCTTCTCAAAACAACCGGAGTTTGTTCATTCCTGGGATTACCATTTTTTGTTGTCATTGTGTCATTACAAATCTCAAGGTAAATTGAATTGTAAAAATCTCTCCTTTTTTTAAAAAAGTCAATTTTGCTTTTTTAATCTTTTTGCTTTGAAAGTTATTATCAGTAATAAATGGAGTCTTTGCAAGCTAACTAAAATAAGAACATAAAGAATTAGGTAAAAGCTCGAATTTCATTAATAGAATGGTAGTCTGCGAATGGCGAGACTCCATGGATGATTACAAAGTTTGGGAAATGGTAATACATAATGGAAAAGATACATTGAGATACAATGACCACTATTCCCCCTAACAACTTTTGAAATCCTGAGCAGCAGCTTTTGTTGAAGTATGGTGAGGGTCTGAGAAGATTGTTGCTTCAACGATCAAGTCTTGTCTGACGTAGTTACTTGCCAAGAGAATCCCTAACTTTTTCCTAAGCTGCCATTGCGGGTTTTCAACTTAGCGGGAAATTTATTATGTTTATGTCTCTAATTTTTTCCTAGACCGCCCTTTCGGGTTTTCGGCCTACCGAGACGCTCCTTTTTTCCTAAGCCGCCCTTTCAGGTTTTCAACTTAGCGAGTTGTTCTTTTATTTCTTTAGGAGAAGTGTTTCTTGACTGCGTCAGCATTCATGGGACGTGGGAACTCCTCGCCATCCATAGTTTCAAGAATTAATGCACCACCAGAGAAGGATTTCTTGACAACATACGGTCCTTCAAAATTGGGAGTCCACTTGCCCCTAGAATCAGTGTTGAAAGACATGATCTTCCTGAGCACGAGGTCGCCTTCTTTGAATTCACGAGGTTTGACCTTTTTATCAAATGCTTTCTTCATTCTTCTCTGATATAACTGCCCATGACATAAAGCTGTCATTCTCTTCTCTTCAATCAAGTTCAATTGGTCGAACTTGTTCTTCACCCATTCAGCCTCTGTCAATTTGGTTTCCATTATTACACGCAACGAGGGAATCTCTACCTTGACAGGGAGTACAACTTCCATTCCATACACGAGGGAGAACGAGGTTGCTCCTGTTGAAGTGCGAATAGATGTTCAATATCCATGTTGTTGTACCCCAAAATTTTCCCTCCCATATTTCTCAATACATTTCAAGTGAGGTCTTCAAATTGCTCAAGGAAGTCTAAGAGTTGAACAGACAAACCCTCTCCTAAGGTAGTCTACCCCAAATTAGGGTTTCATTTTACATCAAGATTCTTAAGTCCAAAGGATCCCAAATTCTCACCATTGTCCTAATATGTTATCAAGATTATTCATGTCAAGTTTCAAGCCTTGCAGAGGAAGTTTGCTCAGTCAATTGCTCAAAGGCCTGAAAATCGACTGTACTGGGGCAAACGTCAATTGTGGCCCACATACAGTCAAACTTCAAGATTTTTTGTCAACATACTAATTTTGAAGTATTATTCATCACTTGATCAAGGATTGATCATGATTCCTCAAGGATTTCTCACAATCCATCAAAACCAAAAAGTTTCTAAATTAGGGTTTTGCAGGAAAAGTCAACTCAACTTTGACCAAGCATAACTTTCTCATACTTTATAAAAAATGACCCATATAAATCTAATTTTGAAGAGGATTTAATTCCCTACAATTCATATTCATATCCCAAGTTCAAAATACGCACTCACAAGAAGATATAAATTGGGACATTATAGGTCATTTTGGAAAGTCAACAAAAACACCATTTGGGTCAAAGCTTCATACATGAACATGGAAGACTCAATTGAGATGAGACCGAAAGGGTTGCTTATAGGACATGTTAAGATTTCTAAAAAGTCCAAGAACACATCTCTAGGGTCAAAATTTAGAGAGTTGTGCATTGGCAAAATTGACCCTTTTTGCAAAATTGTCAAAAGTCAAAAATGTCAAAAATTGCATTTTTTGCTAAATGGGCCCAACTTTTTATGCTTGCACTGAGTTTGTAATGTGACCCACGACCCATGAGCCCTTCCACTTGTCATTATTTTATTTTTGTCATTTATTTTGATTTTATTTCATTTAAATAAAATAAAATTAAAATAAAATATGAAAATATCAAAAGCTAATTAAATATTGAGATTTTATGCATGTTTAGGTTCACTATACAGTTGGAAGTGAGATCAAATCGTGCAAGGCTCATATGGATACAAAAATATTGCATTTTGCTTGATTTGGAAAGATTTTGCACAAGGATCAAATTATGCATCAATAATCATAATTGGAGAAGATTTGAAACAAATGGCAACCCTAATTCATTATTGGATACATAAGGGACAATTGTAGACCAAAAACAAAGAGGTTGGAGGCGTGCAAAGGAGAGAACGAGTTTCAAAAAATTCAAGAAAAGTTGCAAACTTATTTCCAAATTATAGATCACTTCAAGGCATTCTAACCATCCCAATCGTTTACTGGACATTCCTGGACCGTGTTGCAACCACTAGCAAGCTTCCCTACACTCAGAATCACGCTGTAAGAGTCATACCGTTCTTCTCTTTTCTTGAATTTGAATACATTAATTTAAACATATTTAGCATGTTTGATTGATATATTCATGATCCTTGAGTTATTTGGAAGCTAATGGTTACATTTAATTGCGTTTTTACTGACTGAATATGAAAGTGCCATGGCTAGGGTTCATGCTCCGTTTTTAGGGATTTTGCATACATGAACAATTGGCCATTAATAATGGTACCATGATGCTCGTGAGGTTGCAATGAGTTGATTGGTACCATTGGTTGTCATTTATCATGCTTGTATGAGGTTTTGGAGAAACACATGGTTGTACCTACACTCAGATGTCCGTAGGTAAAAGTTTCCAGGGCTAACACGACGGTGGGAGGAAGAAGAAAGTAACGTGGAACTCCCTGACTTGCCAATTCAAATTTCGCGCATTTTAAATATAACTTTTTTGCTTTTGTCATATTATATTTGTTGTTGATCTTATGTACAACTAACACAACCAGTTCAGCTGGCAAGCGTGCAGTGGGGGAAGGCTCAAGGACCTGGGTTCGATCCCCAAGTCCCAACATTGCTTCATATTATTTTTTCTCACATATTCAGGTGCGCTGGTACCCCATGAATCCACGATACATCATCAACATCCAACCATCAGATCACCCAGGCTGCAGATCCAAGGCTTCCCATTGAGGGTCCACCATGCGCTGGAGTCAAGCGTACACACAGGATCTGAAAAAGTCAATGGATGCCTAAGCTTGATGGGCTTGAATTTGCAAATAACACCCCCTTCTTGCTAAGAAACCAGGCCCATCTTTCTTTCTTTATTTATTTATTTCTTTTATCTATTTAATTTGTTTAATTATTTGCTAACCAAAATCAATTTCTTTTTCACAAAAAATCATAAAATCAAGTTTCACAAAATTTAGATCTAGGTTTTTTATTTTATCAAATTTAATTTAATGTTAGTTTAATTTAATTTAGGATAATTCTAACCCTTTTTTATATAATTAAAATCAATTAGAAAAGTTAGGGTTAACTCTTGATTTGATTTTTATTTCTTTCTCAAAAAATACAAAAAATATGTTAATTTAATTATTTTTCCTAATTAAAATTAATTAGTGATTAGGTTATTTTTAGTCAATTAAATTTTATTTTCTCAAATAATCAAAGACAACACAAAAAAAATTTATTTTTCTTTTAAATTACAATTAGGTTTAGTTGGGGTCAAAACCCTAAATCTTCCGTTTTCGATTAATCGCGCACATTTATTATTTTTGAAATATTAATGTAACTGCTCACGGTATGTAATAGTTTAATTAGGATTTTCTTTCTTTATCGTCTTTTACGGGTTTTTTTTGGCTATGTAATTAATCCCTACCTCGAAGCCTTGTAATAGCGTAGTTTTACTTTCCCACATTTTAATTCTCGCAAATATTAATTGTTTAGATGTATGTTAATAGGATTGTATGACAAGATTGCATGATAATTTAAAATGGCTAGAAAACCCTAATGTGCAAAGATAATAACTGAAATCAAATCACTCGCACATGCGCACTCTTAGGGTATACTCTCACTTTGGTTTCCTTCAGTAAAACGATCATTAAGTATAAGGTGTCTTAGTGGTTACCATCCTGTCTAACAAAGATCAAAAGTCCCGTTCAGAAAAGGTTGCCTCGGAAAAGTTACCTCGGAAATGTTGCCTCGGAAATGTTGCCTCGAATATGATCTTAAGACATTAGGGTTATTACTAAGACGTCCTAACAATAGTTTAGTGATTGTACGTCCCTTACAAATTGAACCTTACAACTCCAACGACGATGCTACCTATTTCTCAATAGTAGGATAGCATTGTCTAAAGGAAACAAGAATAGAAACAATTCTTTTTCGAGTAGGTAGATGCTAGTAGGTACTTGCTATAAACAAACTTTTTCACACTAAACACTTTTCAAACAAAGTTTCCAAGAACAACTTCGTAACACTCTTGAGGACAGAAAAAAGGGTTAAAACAAAGTAAAACAAAACTTTTCAAAACAAACACACACAAACAATTTTTAAAGATGAGTAAATACCTAAGAGCCCATGGAAAACCATGGATAGAAAGGGTGCTAACACCTTCCCTTTCTATAATCTACCCCCGTACTCAAAATCTCAAAAAAGGAATTTTTCTGTGCTTTTTTCCTTTCCAGTTGGATAAAATAAAAGTCGGTGGCGACTCTTGCTTACCGCGACATTTTGCGAATATAAAACGTAAAACGCAAACCAGTATTTTCAAAACAGTCGGTTCTGCCACCGTATCACAGAACTGGCGAATCTGCTGGGGATTTATAATGGGGTATACCTTAGGATTAGTTCATCATAAATTGCTTCTCTTGTTTATTTTGGTTGCTTTACTTTTAAGGGTTTTTGTTTGAGAGTTACTATAGATCCTAACCCGGATCTGAGGACACCTTTTAGGTAAGTAGCAATAAATTGTGAGGGAATTGTACGACGTAGACCGATACGGTTGAAGCAGTAGCTATGTTGATGTGGCACATTGGTTGGTACCGGTATCCCTTGTGGAGAAACGAGGAGAATATGGGGCCGTTGTGTGTGTCGTTAAGCATCAATTGACCTTAGAACCCTTAATCGACCAACTTGGCCATTAGAAAGTAGTGAGATAGCCGGCCTCAGTGTAAAGCTGAGAACTGGTTGATACTCGATGCTACACTTATTGAGACCATACTCTCGAGATAGTTCCGGCCGCAAGAAAAGATTGCGTGAGCTAAAACCACGACCGATGGAGGATGGTCAGTGATATTGAGAACCTCTAGAACTCGATTACTTTTGCTAGGACAGGTTGAAACCAACTGAACTTCAAGAGGGTAATACCTTAGACCCCATGCAAGCCTTAAACTTAAGGGCTATTGTGTGACTTGTTTTCCTTTGCCATGCCTGTTATCTTCTATACCTGTTGTTTTTATCATGACATCATGCATCATAACATGGCATCCATACTTCATTATACTAACCATTTCAAAGACCGAGGGAATTTATCTTTGTTCTGTTTTGCAGATTATGGCTTTCGTGCGCAGAAATACCATCCGAGTTAACTTTGTGCAAATACCTGCTCAACTTAAAGAATTAGCCTCAAGAGTTTCTGAGACTTCCATGTTCATTAAGAGGCATGGTCAGCTTCTTAACCTGGTTACTTCAAATCTTGATGAGCAAATGATGAGTGTACTTTTCCAGTTCTTCGATCCGGTGCATCATTGCTTCACCTTTCCAGACTACCAACTGGTTCCCACTTTGGAAGAGTTCTCTCACTTATTGGGTATATCCATCTTAGAGCAGGTGCCTTTCACAGGCATGGAAGAGACTCCTAGGCCAGAAGACATTGCTTCAGCTCTACATCTGAAACGGGCTGATGTAGTATCCAATTGGGAAACACGAAGCAGGGTTGAAGGTTTCTTAGCCAAATTTCTGATGGATCAGGCTCATCTATTCTTGGATAATTTGGATTTTCAAGCCTTCGAAGATGTCTTGGCCCTCCTTATCTACGATATGGTTCTCTTCCCGAATCCGAATTCCTTTGTGGATATTCCTCTCTCACAATCCTGTGCCTACTCTACTGGGTGATATCTTGCATGCCCTCTACACTCGTACTGTGCGAAGAAGATGGACTCTCATGTGTTGCATGCCGCTGCTGTCAAGGTGGTTTATTTCGCACCACCCTAAGTTTGTGTTGAAGAACGAAGAAGGTTTGGGATGGTCTTACAGAATAATGTCACTTGCCCATACAAACATTCTTTGGAGCTCTCGGGCTATGGAAGACACTGTCGTCATTGATCATTATGGGGGATACCCTAATGTCCCATTGCTTGGAATCAGAGGGGGTATAACCTACAATCCTTGTCTAGCTTTGCGACAATTTGGTCGTGCTCGGAGAGACGGTCCTCATGAGCTACTTCTTGAGGATATTGCATTTGACTACAAGGAAGACGTTGACGAGTACCGCCAGAGGTTTATATGTGTCTGGGGAAGGGTGAACAGATCTGACCCCCAAGAGCTGGGACCAAGGACTTCTCTTCCTATGCAGCCTTATCTCCAGTGGGTCCGAGCTCGTACCCAGAAGCTTGGGATGCCTTATGAAGCCGTATTGCCAGTAATTGTGGAGCCCACCAATGAAGAGGGCGTTCCTTACACTGTTCTTTATCCTTACATGCCCACTGATTCTAGGGAGTTGCAGAGATCCTAGATTCAGCTGAAAGAGGAAAGGGATACTTACCGGGAGAAGTACCATGAGCAATAAAGGAAGATCTTGAAGCTCACCGGGCAGCTCGAGGAAGAACGAGTGATCAACGACTATGTCAGCACAAAGAGGAATCGTCCATGGGATTTCTGATTTTTGCTTTTTTCTAGTTTAGATTTGTTTTCCATTTATTTGTAACGCCTCAAAGGCATTGTTGAACCTTTTATAAGTTAATCTAATAAAGTTTGGTTTATTCTTGGGTTTACAAATTAAAATCTACCAAAGTCTTTGAAATCATTGCATGCACATCCCATTATCATGCACGCCATTACAGGTACCATTACAGGCTTCTCATCTTCTTCGCTGTTTATTTCAGCAGAAATGTCTTCTGATCAAGCCATCAAAGATCTTCAAGCACAAAATGCCCAATTCCAACATATGTTCTTAAGCTTGGCTAAAGGGCAAGAGGATTTGAAGACTCTGATTATGAAAGAGAAGAAGAAGAAGAAGAAGAAAGTTGGTATTCTGAACATGGGTAGAAGATTTGGAGAAAGGATAAGACAATCAGCTGATATGACTTCCTCATCCAAAGACGGGGAGAACCAATAAAGAACAAAGGACCCCAGTCCAGCAGTTTCTGATAACGATATGGATTACGAAGATAAACAATATCCTCCTGCCAAGGATAGGTACAAGCAGTTAGAAGACCGTCTGAGTGCTATGGAGATTCAGAAGATCCCTGGTTTGGATTTCGAAGAACTGGGATTGGTATCGGGAGTGGTGATCCCTCATAAGTTCAAAACTCTGGTTTTTCCCAAGTACGATGGAGTATCCTATCCAAAACTCCATCTCTGCTTGTACGTCAGGAAAATCCAACCCCACACTGCTGATAAAAATTTGTGGGTACACTTCTTTCAAGATAGTCTGTCAGGGACTCAACTTGAATGGTTTTATCAATTGGAAGGAGCCAGTGTCCGAAACTGGGAAGACCTTGCTGCTGCTTTTTACAGGCAATATCAGTATAACGCCGACCTTGCTCCCACTCGTACTCAACTTCAGGGTATGTCTATGGGTGCAAGTGAAGGTTTTAAGGACTATGCTCAAAAGTGGAGAGACTTGGTTGGAAGAGTCCAACCCCTTTGTCTGATAGGGAGTTGGTTGACATGTTTCTAGGGACGCTATCTGGTCCATTTTTCAATCATCTAATCGGAAGTTCATTGTCTGGGTTTACTGAGTTGATCTTGACTGGAGAGAGAGTAGAAGATGGTATTTGAAGTGGTAAGATATAGAAAGATACTTCATCAAGCGCAGTAAAGAAGACTTTAACCGGTAATAAATAAGCTAGTGCAGTCTATGGCTCGAGGGGCCAAAGCAAACCTGAACACTGTTAAGTAGTAAATGCGGTAGTGATATCAAGACCCACTGTTGCTCCACAATGCAACAATCAACAAAGGGTGGAAAGACCACAAAGGCAGTTCACTCGGCTCAATATGACCTTGTCTCTAATTCTACCATAATTATTGAAGACCAATTTGGTAACTCTGAGGGAAGCCCCGAAGAACCCCAACACCACTTCTCCTCATTATAACTCGAATGCCCGCTGCGCCTATCACTCTGAAAGTCTGGGTCATGATACAAACAACTGTTGGGCCTTGAAAAACAAAGTGCAAGACTTGATCTAAGCCAAAGAAATTGAGTTTGACACTCCGGAGAAACCCAACATCCTAACTGCTCCCATGCCCAAACATGGTCATGGAGTAAATGCTGTAGACGATGATTTATTTGTGACCTCCGTGGAAGAGATTTCCACTCCCTTGATGACAATTAAGAAGAATTTGTTGTTGGCCGATTTATTTCCGGGTTGTGGTGAAGGTTGCCACATGTGTTCAATTATGCCTGCTGGTTGCCACTTATTGAAATCAGGTGTTCAGCGCCTGATGGATAAAAAAGAGATCCTGTTCGAAAAGACTATGATTCTGATGGTTCTAATTCAAGATGTTGCCATCATAACCATTTCTGACAATCCTTCCAAGGTTTCCTCGAGAAAACCTGTTAGAATTACACCTGTTCCAAGAATTGCTCCGTTAATAATTACTGTCCCTGGTCCTATCCCATACACTTCGGATAAGGCTTTCCCTTGGCACTATGGGGCCGATGTGTATTACTATGGTGTTAAACAAGATTTAAAAAGTGAGGAAGTTGATGTCAGCAATATTGTCGGGGCTAGCAAGGTCACCAGAAGCAGAAGACTCTTTTCTCCCGAGATTTCTCCTTCGACTGTTCACAAACCTGTTATCATTCCATCTGCTAGCACATCAGCTACTATCCTAGTTCCTATTCCAGTCATCACCCCTGTCGCCGAGCCATCTGGGACTCGGGGCAAATAAATCATAGGTAAGCCTTCCCGGACAGAGGCACCTAAGAAGATCATCGTAGAAACCTCTAAGCAGGAGATAGAGGAAATTTTGAAGATTATCAAGAAGAGTGACTATAACGTAGTCGGGCAGCTGGGGTAGACCCCGTCAAAGATTTCCATGTTGTCTTTGTTATTTTGTTCTGAAGCCCATGCAAAGGCTTTAATTGTATTCCTCAAAAATGTGCGTGTACCGCAGGAAACTTCATCCGATCAATTCAAAGATTGCGTAGCTAGCCTGACTGCCGACAATGGGATGGGTTTCTCAGATGTAGATCTGACTGCTAAGGGGAGAAATCATAATGATGCTCTACACGTCTCGATCGAGTGCAGGGGCACTACTATGGCCCATGTACTGGTGGATACCGGGTCCTCATTGAATGTTCTGCCGAAGAAGGCATTAGACCATCTGGATTGTGAAGGTTTGATTCTAAAGTCGAGCAAAATTGTGGTCAGGGCTTTCGACGGGTCAAAAAGGATGGTGCACGGAGAGGTGGACATCCCTGTCAAAGTTGGCTCTCAGACTTTTGCATCCACTTTTTATGTGATGGATATCAGACCCTCATATTCTTGCTTGTTGGGTCTCCCTTGGATTCATAAGGCTGGGGTAGTAACTTCCACGCTCCATCAAATGTTGAAATATCTGGTAAAGGGGAAGATTGTCACGGTACAAGGTGAAGAGGAGTAAATGGTGAGTCATCTCAACTCCTTCCGCTACGTGGAAATGGACGGGGAGTTCATCGAAACCCCTTGTCAGAACTTTGAAGAGGTCCCCCAGACCTTGGCGTCAACTGAAGTTGCTACTGACAAAACTACGATGAAGATGGCTTCTCTCAAGGATGCCAGGGCTGCAATTGAAGAAGGTGGGTGTACAAATTGGGGTCAGCTCCCGGATTTCACGCAAAAACTGTCAAATTTGGTTTGGGCTTTACTACAGGGGCTCAAAGGGCTGTTAGGCGCGCGCGGATTGGAAGACCTCCTCTACACATCAGTAATCAAGGATTTAATGCAATTGAAGATAGTGAAGAAGATTCAGACATCGACAGCTGGATCTACCCTACAACCAATGGTGGATTGAACAACTGGACGGCGAAGGACTTCATACCTGTTTATTTTATTCCACAGTAATTGACTTTTGTCTTAAGAGTTATAATAAATAGTTTGAAACTTTTACGGCCAGGTGCCTTGCCCGAGGCATCTTGGCTTTGCTTGTGAGGGTTTATTATTTGTAATTTCATATATCATTAATAAAACATTGGACGTTTCTTGCATTACAAATTTTGTGCTCCTTGTTTTTCTTTTCTCTGACTTTCTCTTTATCAAAAGCAGCTATGCTCTTACACACACTCACATATCATAATGCAGATCCATATCCACTCTGGATCCCATTGATAACAACTCTACTACTTCTAGTTATGACTTCAAAAATTCGATCAACCAAGCCGAGGACGAAGGTGAGGATGATTGTGAGGTGCCTGGAGAACTTATTAGACTGTTACTGCAGGAAGAAAGGGCCATATAGCCTCATGAAGATCCAGTTGAATCAGTGAATTTGGGTACAGAGGAAGACAGGAAAGAGGTTAAGATAGGTGCGAATCTGGAGCCTAGTGTCAAGCAACAGTTGATACAAATGCTACGCGACTATGTTGAGATCTTCGCTTGGTCTTATGAAGATATTCCTGGTTTGGACACTGATATTGTGGTTCACTACCTGCCGACTAAAGAAGACTGCCCTCCGGTAAAGCAGAAGGTTCGCCGTATGCGCCCTGAGATGTCTGAGAAAATCAAAGCTGAAGTCATGAAACAGTTCGATACGGGATTCTTAGTTGTCACTTCTTATCTGCAGTGGGTTGCCAACATTGTTCCAGTACCTAAGAAGGATGGTAAGGTGCGGATGTGTGTGGACGATAAAGATCTGAACAGGGCAAGCCCCAAGGATGATTTCCCACTCCCTCACATTGATGTTCTGGTCGAGAAAACCGCACATCATAAGATCTTCTCCTTCATGGATGGTTTTTCTGGCTACAACCAGATCAAGATGGCTCCTGAGGAGATGGAGAAGATAACCTTCGTTACACAATGGGGCGCCTTTTTCTACAAGGTCATGCCTTTCGGGTTGAAGAATGCTGGGGCAACTTATCAGCGCGCCATGGTCGCTTTGTTCCATGACATGATTCACCATGAGATTGAGGTTTATGTTGATGACATGATCGTAAGGTCCCAAACTGAGGAAGAGAACCTAGGTCATCTCCAGAAACTATTTGATAGGTTGAAGATGTACAAGTTGAGGTTAAACCCGAACAAGTGCACCTTCGGAGTAAGGTCTGGTAAGCTCCTGGGTTTCGTCGTCAGTGATAAGGGTATTTAGGTGGATCCTGCAAAGGTAAAAGCTATACAAGAGATGCCAGCTCCCCGCATAGAAAAGGAAGTTAGAGGCTTTCTGGGACATCTGAATTACATTGCCAGGTTCATTTCACATCTGACTGCTACTTGTGAGCCAATCTTCAAGCTGTTGAAGAAAGATCAAGTGGTAAAATGGAATGATGAATGTCAGACCACTTTCGAAAGAATCAAGGAATACCTCTAAGAGCCACCAATTTTGATGCCTCCAATTGAAGGAAGACCTTTGATCTTATACTTGACAGTACTGGATAATTCAATGGGGGTGCGTGCTGGGGCAGCATGACGAGTCTGACCGAAAATAGCACGATATTTACTACCTTAGCAAAAAGTTTACCGACTGTGAGACCCGATACTCATTGCTCGAGAAAACTTGTTGCGCTTTGGCATGGGATGCTCGCCGGCTGAGACAGTATATGCTGACTCACAACACCTTATTGATATCAAAGATGGATCCAATCAAGTATATATTCGAAAAGCTTGCCCTGTCCGGAAGAATAGCGAGATGGAAGATGATCCTAACCGAGTACGACATCCAGTACACAACCCAAAAAGCAATCAATGGGAGTGTATTGGTGGATCATTTGGAGCATCAGGCCGTGGATGACTACCAATCCATGAATTTCGAGTTCCCGGATGAGAATATCATGTTGGTGACTGACTCTGAAGAACCCGGACCGGATGAAGGACCCGAGAAGGGATCCTAATGGACTATGCATTTTGATGGAGCCTCTAACGCATTGGGTAATGGCATCAGCACTATAATTATATCTCCTGAGGGCAGTCATACTCCATTCACCGTCCGATTATGTTTTAACTGCACCAACAATATGGCGGAGTATGAAGCATGCATCACGGGTCTTCGAGCTGCTATTGACCTGAGGATTTAGTTCTTGAGTGTATTCGGAGATTCTGCTTTAGTGATCAGTCAGACAAAGGCGAGTGGGATACGAAGCACCCAAATCTTATTCCTTACAAAGAGTATGTACTGACATTGCTCCCACACTTTGAGGAGATAACCTTTGAACACTTCCCCAGAGAAGAGAACCAGTTGGCGGACGCGCTAGCTACCATGTCTTCTATGTTCAAGGTCAGGTGGGACAATGAAGCTCCCTAGGTTACCATCGAGAGGTTGGACGAACCCGCACATTGCTGTGACATTGAGACAAAAGAGGTAGCAGATAAACCCTGGTTTCACGAGGTAAAAAGGTATCTTGAGGCTCAAGAATACCCCGAAGGTGCATCTGTTAATGATAAGAAGTTCTTGAGAAGGTTCGCTGCGAAGTTCTTCATTAGCAATGGGATCCTTTATAAGCGTAACCATGATTCAACCTTATTGTGATGTATGGACAAAAGCGAGGCAGAAAGAATCATGGTAGAGTTACATGAAGGTACCTTCGGATTTATTCCAATGGATATACCATGGCAAAGAAGATCCTACGGGCAGGATATTATTGGTCTACTATGGAAGCCGATTGTTATCAGCAATCTCGGACCTGTCATAAGTGCCAAGTTTATGCTGATAAGGTGCATGTACCTTCGGTTCCTCTGAATGTTTTGACGAGTCCTTGGCCTTTCGCAATGTGGGGCATTGACATGATTGGCGAGATCAGACCTACCGCATCCAACGGGCATCACTTCATTCTGGTAGCAATTGATTATTTTACAAAGTGGGTTGAGGCATCTTCCTTTGCTACAGTAACCAAGAACATCGTGGCACAATTTATCCGACACAATCTGATCTGTCAATACGGTGTACCAGAGAGGATCATTACGGACAATGGTAGAAATCTCAACAATACGATGATCACCAAGCTCTGCAAACAATTTAAGATAGAACATCATAACTCTTCTCCCTACCGGCCGAAGATGAATGGGGCTGTTGAAGCGGCTAACAAGAACATCAAGAAGATTGTGCAGAAGATGATGATGACATACAAAGACTGGCACGAGATGTTACCATTCGCTCTTCATGGGTACCACACCTCAGCACAGATGTCAACAAGGGCAACACCCTACTCTCTGGTGTATGGCATGGAGGTGGTCCTACCCATCGAAGTCCAGATACCCTCTCTCCGGATTATGAAAGATGCAGGTTTGAGCGAGTACGACTGGATCCAGACCCGACTCGATCAGCTGAACCTAATCGACGAGAAGAGGCTTACTTCTATTTGTCATGGGCAGACGTATCAAAAGCGAATGATCAAGGCTTTCAACAAGAAAGTCAGACATCAAGAATATTGAGTCGGGGATCTGGTGATCAAACGCATCATACTGCCACAAGGTGATCCCAGGGGAAAATAGACTCCCACATACGAAGGGCCATTTGTGGTTAAGAACATTTTCTCGGGAGGAGCTATGATTCTAACCACCATGGATGGTGACGACCTTTCTCACCCCGCCAATGCAAACATATTGAAAAAATACAACGCATAATCAAAGACCCGCTAGGTTGACTGGCCTAGGAAAAAATAAGGGCTTCCCGACAAACCAAAAGGGTTCGGGCAAAAATAAGGGATGAAAATGAAAAAACTGTACACCCGACAAGTCGAAAACCCGAAAAGGCGACTTGGGCAAAAAAGGGTATCCCGGTGGATTGAAAATCCGAAAGGGCGGTCCAGGCAAAAATTAGGGATCGAAGCGTAACAATATGTCTCATTGGATCACCTCGTAACCAGACTTCGGTATCGACTATCAAGCTCGGACGATGCCAATCAATCTGATCTACCTTCGACCAAGTAGCAAAGTGATGAGACGCTCGAAGATATAAGGGCAATAGCAGAGTTGGAACCCAATGGGATTGTCTCACATAGCTGTTTTTCTTTTTCACAAATTGTAATTTCTATCTTTCAGCGGTGTTCTCTTACTAGGACGTCAACCTCTTGTACAAAAATGCCTATTACAGGCTAACTACAAAATCAATACAATTCATTTTCACAAGAAATTTCGATTTGTTTTCTTTTTTTGTTTTGTTTTGCAAGAACGTCCAATGATTCATTTTTGATGTATGCATTTGAAAATAATTGTCGCTCATAAATATTTACATAAGAAACAAAAGACAATTACTCGTAATTCTTGGAACAGGGGCAAACAAGAAGTGCCCAAACCTTACAGTTGCTCTACCCACCAGGTACAGGGATAATGCCAGCTTGAGAATATGACTAAAGGTACATACACTCCCCACAGAGTAGGGAGTATCCAAAGACAGTGGTGTTAGCTCTATCTAGCCAAGGTTCATAATCGCAAATGAGTCAGCAAAATTCTCCCCAAGCAGAGTTTATCCATCACCAGCAATAGAAGCTCACCACCAGCTGAGGTTATTTCTCCAAATCAGCAGATCGTCCGAAAGAGTATCTCTCTTCCCCCAGAGTCATTCTCCCACAAGGTTATTCTTAAATAGAGTCTCTCCCGGAGGAATATTCTCAAGTAGAACAGATGCAAGTCTCCAACTAATCATCTTCAGTCACTATCCCCAGTAAGAACGAAGAATTCAACTCCTTGTACTCTCCATCAACAATCCAATTTTTATTCTCCCCAGCTAGAGAATATCACAAGAGCATTGCATGTCCATACATTGTGGCATGCACATATGCATCATACAACATAATCTCATTTATTTTGAGAACATCATTACTCAATACATTTCATACATCATGACATTACATACGACTAACTCTTTACCTTACAGGGAAAGATGCAATCAAGTGTTCACAAGATTTATCTAGTTCAGTCAAATCGATACTAAGATTTCTATTCCAGTTCAAGCTATGAAGCCCGGAAATCGACCAGATAATATCTCGATTTCTCAAAAATACTATGAAGCTTGGAATCGACCAGATAGTGGTACATCTTAAACACAAGCTATGAAGCCCGGAAATCGACTGGAAAACAACTTAACCATCAACAAGTTATTGTGAAGCCTGGAAATCGGCCAGATGGCAATACAAGATACCATGAAGCCTAGAACCGACCAAATAATAGGTATAAGACACCGTGAAGCCTGGAGCACAACCAGATAACGGCAACGGACACTGAAGCCTGGGACACGACCAGATAACAATAGAAGGTACTGCGAAGCTTAGAACTCGACCAAATAGCAGTTTACTCGGCCAATTACTATGAAGCCCGGAAATTGACCAAATATTAGTATGCCTTAAATTCAAGTTGAAACCCGGATACGACCAGATAACCACCTAACTCCTTCTGAAGCCTGGAGCATGACCAGATAAGAATTGAGAAATTACAAAGCCTGGAGGACGACCAGATAGCAAGTTTAATCTCATCTTCCCAGCAAGTCACTGTAAAACCTGGAGCACGACCAGATAGCAGCCAGTCTTATTTTCCTCAACAAATCGTTGGAAATCCTGGAGCATGACCAGATAGCAGTCAATCTTATTTCCCTCAGCAAATCATTGCAAAGCCTAGAGCACAACCAGATAGCAGTTCATTGTCACCTCCTCAACTAAGAGATGATTCCCTAGTAGAGTAACGGACAACTGAAGCTCCAAAAAATTCTACTTCTCTCAAGACAGAGACCAGCATTCCCCAGCGAAGTCCTCCTCAACAACAGGAGTATGGGTTCTTGAAAAGGAATCTCTTGTGTGATCGACACTTCTTCGGATGGCATCTTTAAGCCCATCTTCCGTCATTGAATTCCAAATGGCATCTGTAAGCCCATTCCTGATATCGCAAGACCAGTACCACTTCATGCGAGTGCAAATTTCTGGGCACTCTAGTGTTCAATCATCTTCCACCTTAAGATTACGAAAGGCAGACAAGCCAATCTACATCCTCAGGTTTAAGAAGATTGAACAGGGGCAACTATTGTACCCCAAAATTTCCCCTCCCATATTTCTCAATACATTTCAAGTGAGGTCTTCAAATTGCTCAAGGAAGTCCAAGAGTTGACCAGACAAACTCTCTCCTAAGGCAGTCTACCCCAAATTAGGGTTTCATTTTACATCAAGATGCTTAAGTCCAAAGGATCCCAAATGCTCACCATTGTACTAATATTTTCTCAAGATCATCCATGTCAAGTTTCAAGCCTTTCATAGGAAGTTTGCTCAGTCAATTGTTTAAAGGCCTGAAAATCGACTGTATTAGGGCAAAAGTCAACTGTGGCCCACATATAGTCAAACTTCAAGATTTTTGGTCAACATCCTCATTTTGAAGTATTATTCATCACTTGATCAAGGATTGATCATTATTCCCCAAGGATTGCTCACAATCCATCAAAATCCAAAAGTTGCTAAATTAGGGTTTTGCAAGAAAAGTCAACTCAAATTTTACCAAGCATAACTTTCTCATACTTTATCAAAAATGACCCATCCAAAGCTCATTTTGAAGAGGATGTAATTCCCTACAATTCATCTTCAACTCCCAAGTTCAAAATATGCACTCACAAGAAGATATAAATTGGGACATTATAGGTCATTTTGGAAAGTCAACAAAAACACCTTTTGGGTCAAAGCTTCATACATCAACATGGAAGACTCAATTGAGATGAGACTAAAAGGGTTGCTTATAGGACATATTAAGATTTCTAAAAAGTCCAAGAACACATCTCTAGGGTCAAAATTGAGAGAGTTATGCATTGGCAAAGTTGACCCTTTTTGTAAAATTGCCAAAAGTAAAAAATGTCCAAAATTGTATTTTTTGCTAAATGGGCCCAAATTTTTATGCTTGCACTGAGTTTGTAATGTAACCCACGATCCATGAGCCCTTCCACTTGTCATTCTTTTATTTTTGTCATTTATTTTTATTTTATTTCATTTAAATCAAATAAAATCAAAATAAAATAATGAAAATATCAAAAGTTAATTAAATCTTGAGATTTTATGCATGTTTAGGTTCACTATACAGCTGAAAGTGAGATCAAATCGTGCAAGGCTCATATGGATACAAAAAGATTGCATTTTGCTTGATTTGGAAAGATTTTGCACAAGGATCAAATCATGCATCAATAATCATAATTGGAGAAGATTTGAAACAAATGGCAACCCTAATTCATTCTTGGATACATAAGGGACAATTGCAGACCAAAAACAAAGAGGTTGGAGGCGTGTAAAGGAGAGAACGAGTTTCAAAAAATTCAAGAAAAGTTGCAAACTTATTTCCAAATTATAGATCACTTCAAGGCATTATAACCATCCCAATCATTTACTGGACATTCCTGGACCGTGTTGCAACCACTAGCAAGCTTCCCTACACTCAGAATCACGCTGTAAGAGTCATACGGTTCTTCTCTTTTCTTGAATTCGAATACATTAATTTAGACATATTTAGCATGTTTGATTTATATATTCATGATCCTTGAGTTATTTGCAAGCTAATGGTTACATTTAATTGCGTTTTTACTGACTGAATATGAAAGTGCCATGGCTAGGGTTCATGCTCTATTTTTAGGGATTTTGCATACATGCACAATTGGCCATTAATAATGATACCATGATGCTCGTGAGGTTGCAACGAGTTGATTGGTACCATTGGTTGTCATTTATCATGCTTGTATGAGGTTTTGGAGAAACACATGGTTGTACCTACACTCAGATGTCCGTAGGTAAAAGTTTCCAGGGCTAACACGACGGTGGGAGGAAGAAGAAAGTAATGTGGAACTCCCTGACTTGCCAATTCAAATTTCACGCATTTTAAATATAACTTTTTTGCTTTTGTCATATTATATTTGTTGTTGATCTTATGTACAACTAACACAACCAGCTCAGCTGGCAAGCGCGCAGTGGGGGAAGGCTCAAGGACCTGGGTTCGATCCCCAAGTCCCAACATTGCTTCATATTATTTTTTCTCACATATTCAGGTGCGCTGGTACCCCATGAATCCACCATACATCATCAGCATCCAACCATCAGATCACCCAGGCTGCAGATCCAAGGCTTCCCAATGAGGGCCCAACATGCGCTGGAGTCAAGCGTACACACAGGATCTGAAAAAGTCAATGGAGGCCTAAGCTTGTTGGGCTTGAATTTGCAAATAACACCCCCTTCTTGCTAAGAAACCAGACCTATCTCTCTTTCTTTCTTTATTTATTTATTTTATCTATTTAATTTGTTTAATTATTTGTTAACCAAAATCAATTTCTTTTTCACAAAAAATCATAAAATCAAGTTTCACAAAATTTAGATCTAGGTTTTTTATTTTATCAAATTTAATTTAATGTTAGTTTAATTTAATTTAGGATAATTCTAACCCTTTTTTATATAATTAAAATCAATTAGAAAAATTAGGGTTAACTCTTGATTTGATTTTTATTTCTTTCTCAAAAAAATACAAAAAATAGGTTAATTTAATTATTTTTCTTAATTAAAATTAATTAGGTTATTTTTAGTCAATTAAATTTTATTTTCTCAAAATAATCAAAAACAACACAAAAAAATGATTTTTATTTTAAATTACAATTAGTTTTAGTTGGGGTTAAAACCCTAAATCTCTCGTTTTCGATTTATCGCAGGCGTTTATTATTTTTGCAATATTAATGTAACTGCTCACGGTATGTAATAATTTAATTTGGATTTTCTTTCTTTATCGTGTTTTACGAGTTTTTTTGGCTATGTAATTAATCCCTACCCCGAAGCCTTGTAATAGCGTAGTTTTACTTTCCCGCATTTTAATTCTCGCAAATATTAACTGTTTAGATGTATGTTAATAGGATTGTATGACAAGATTGCATGATAATTTAAAATGGCTAGAAAACCCTAATGTACAAAGATAATAACTGAAATCAAATCACTCGCACATGCGCACTCTTAGGGTATACTCTCACTTCGGTTGCCTTCAGTAAAACGATCATTAAGTATATGGTGTCTTAGTGGTTACCCTCTTGTCTAACAAAGATCAAAAGTCACGTTCAGAAAAGGTTGCCTCGGAAACGTTGCCTCGAAAATGTTGCCTCAAATATGATCTTAAGACTTTAGGGTTATTACTAAGACGTCCTAACATTACTTTAGTGATCGTACGTCCCTTACGAATTGACCCTTACAACTCCAACGGCGATGCTACCTATTTCTCAATAGTAGGATAGCATTGTCTAAAGGAAACAAGAATGGAAACAATTCTTTTTTGAGTAGGTAGATGCTAGTAGGTACTTGCTCTAAACAAACTTTTTCACACCCAACACTTTTCAAACAAAGTTTCCAAAAACAACTTCGTAACACTCTTGAGGACAGAAACAAGGGTTAAAACGAAGTAAAACAAAACTTTTCAAAACAAACACACACAAGCAATTTTTAAAGATGAGCAAATACCTAAGAGCCCATGGAAAACCATGGATAGAAAGGGTGCTAACACCTTCCATTTCTATAATCTACCCCCCGTACTCAAAATCTCGAAAAAGGAATTTTTATGTGCTTTTTTCCTTTCCAGTTGGATAAAATAAAAGTCGGTGGTGACTCTTGCTTACCGCGACATTTTGCGAATATAAAATGCAAAACGTAAACCAGCATTTTCAAAAAAGTCGGTTCTGCCACCGTATCACACATGCAGAGCAAAAGGGAGCATTTCATGCCAATACTTATAAGTAACAACCATTTTCTGGATAATTCTCTTGATATTCTTTTTAGCAGCTTCAATAACCCCATTCATCTTTGGCCTGTATGGAGACGAATTGTGATGGACAATCTTGAATTTTTCACACAGTTCTGTCATTATCTTGTTGTTCAAATTCGAGCCATTGTCGGTGATGATTCTGCTCGGCACACCATACCAGCATATACAATTATTTTTGATGAAACGCATAACCACCTGTTTGGTAACATTGGCATATGAAGCAGCCTCTACCCATTTGGTGAAGTAGTCAATTGCTACCAAGATAAAACGGTGCCCATTCGAAGCTTTGGATTCTATTATCCCAATCATGTCTATACCCCACATAGAGAAAGGCCATGGGGAGGACATCACATTGAGAAGTGTCGGAGGCATATGGACCTTATCTGCATAAACTTGGAATTTATGGCACTTCTTTGCAAATTTGTAACAGTTAGATTCCATTGTCAACCAATAATAACCTTCCCTTAGCATCTTTTTAGCCATCGAATATCCATTAGCATGAGTGCCAAATGAACCTTCATGAATCTCATGCATCAACATGTCTTCTTTGTGTCTATCCACGCATCTGAGCAAGACCATGTCATAATTTCTCTTGTATAACACATTTTCACTGAGGAAGAAACTGCCTGCCAATCTTCTCAGTGTCTTTCTATCTTTCCTCGACGTGCCAATCAGGTATTCCTGAGTCTGAAGAAAATGCTTGATATCATAATACCAAGGTTTTTCATCTGTTAACTCCTCCATCATAAACACATGAGCGGGCCTATCCAACCGTCGAACTGTAATTCAGGGTATATCATTCCAAGCATTCACTTGGTACATGGAAGCCAGAGTTGCCAGAGCATCCGCCATTTGATTTTCATCTCTAGGGATGTGATGGAATTCAATTTTATTGAAGAAGGGTAATAATCTTCTAGCATAATCTTTGTAAGGGATTAAGCCAGGGTGACGAGTGTCCCATTCTCCTTTGATCTGATTTATTACCAAAGCTGAATCACCATACACATATTGAATTTTGATTCTGAGATCAATAGCTTCCTCAAGACCCATGATTCAAGCCTCATATTCTGCCATATTATTAGTGCAATCAAATGTTAACCTTGCAGTAAAAGGAATGTGTGATCCATGAGGAGTGACAATCACAACACCAATTCCTTTACCATAAGCATTCACTGCTCCATCAAAAATCATACTCCAACGAGATTAAGGGTCAGGGCCTTCCTCAGGAAATGATTCATTATAATCTTTCACTTTCAGGAACATCAAATCCTCATCAGGGAATTCATATTCTGTAGACTGATGATCTTCCACCGGTTGGTGAGCAAGGTAATCTGCCAACACACTACTTTTAATAGCCTTTTGAGTGTGGTACTCGATATCATATTTAGATAACAACATCTGCCAGGGGGAAATTCTCCCAGTAAGAGTAGACTTTTCAAAAATATACTTGATTGGATCCATTTTGGAGATCAACCAAGTGGTATGATTCAACATATACTGCCGCAAACGCTTTTCCGCCCTGGCCAAAGCATAACATGTCTTTTCTAGCATGGAATACCGTGACTCACAATCAGTGAACTTTTTGCTGAGATAATAAATGACGAACTCTTTCTTCCCTATTTCATCTTGTTGTCCCATAATACAACCCATGGATTTATCTAACACTGTTAGATATAAAATCAACGGTCTTCCTTCTACGGGAGGGAGCAAGATAGGAGGTTCAAGAAGATATTCTTTAATACTCTTAAATGCCTTTTGACAATCATCCGTCCATACACAACCTTGATCTTACTTTAACAACTTAAAGATTGGTTCATATGTTGCAGTCATGTGGGAAATAAATTTGGAAATATAATTCAAACGCCCGAGGAAACCCCTAACTTGCTTTTCAGTTTTTGGTGCTGGAATTTCTTGAATTGCTTTGACTTTATCAGGATCAACTTTAATTCCTTTCTGGATAACAATGAAACCCAACAATTTCCTTGATCTAACACCGAAGGTGCATTTATTTGGATTCAAGCGAAGACGATACTTCCTCAAACGCTGAAACAACTTCAACAGATCTTTTATATGCCCTTCTTCAGTCTGGGATTTGGCAATCATATCATCAACATATACTTCAATTTCTTTGTGCATCAGATCATGTAATAGGGTTGTCATAGCCCTCTGGTACATTGCACCAGCATTCTTCAACCCGAAGGGCATCACTCTGTAACAGAATGTTCCCCAGGGTGTGATAAACTTTATTTTTTCCATGTCCTCTGGAGCCATTCTTATTTGATTATACTCGGAAAATCCGTCCATGAACGAGAATACCTTGAATTTTGCCGTGCTGCCCACTAACATGTCGATGTAAGGCAATGGAAAATCATCTTTTTGGACTAGCTTTATTTAGATCTCTGTAATCTATGCACATGCGGACTTTTCCATATTTTTTCGGTACTGGGACAATATTGGAAATCTATTGAGGATACACTGACGTCACAAGAAAACCAGCATTAATCTGTTTTAGGACCTCCTCTTTGATCTTTACTGCCATATCTGGCTAGGTTCTTCTCAACTTTTGTTTAACTGGCGGCCACTCTGGCTTCAACATCAAACGATGCTCGACAATATCTGCATCTAGCCCAGGCATATCTTGATAAGACCAAGCAAAAATATCTACATACTCTTTCAACAACTCAATTAAGCCGCTCTTCACATCAGGATGTAACGATGCTCCAATATCGACTTCCTTTGGATCTTCTTTTGAACCCAAATTAATCACTTCTAAAGGATCCTTATATGGTTGAATGGTATTTTCCTCGTGCTCAAGCAACCGTGAGACCTCTTCTGGAATCTCATCATAATCTTCTTATTCATCCCCAAACACAGGACATTCAAAGTTGGGAGAGGGTGCAGGGTCATTTTATTCAACGGGTTTTTTTAATTAATATGCACATATGATTTATGATTGCTTTTAGAAACTGACACATATAACAAGTGATCATGCAGATTAATTTTCAGTTATTATTTATTTTGAAAGGTTTTTTTTCTGATTACCATTTCCCAAGAAAAAGCAGAAAATAAAGACATAATTTTGGAAGTAAAGACAACTTTTATTAATGATCTTAAAAGTCATAGTAAACAGATAAGCCCTACAACATTAATACTTCCACCTTGGGCAGAGTGAAATCTTTTCAAAAGAAAGAAACAGATTAACAAAACAAATTACTTTGAAACATGTATGCAAGAAGGAATATCAATGGTGACTCAGTTCTGAACTCGGACTCCATGCGTCACATAATTTGGTACTTCCTGCTCTGCTTCATCCTCTTCAACAACATTAATTATAGAACCAATGGGATGGAGGTAGCCTCCGCTGCGGAAAACATCCTGATAACTATTCACAGTAGACTTTGACTTCAAACCTTCGCCTTTGCCAATCTTCGAAGAGAAACCTAAACCAGCTTTGTTCTTGTTCACGGGTGGATCCACAAGTTGTCCCCAAACTGTATTATGACCATTGCACATAACCTGTTGCGCGTCCTTCAGCGAAACCACATAATTCTCATTTCTTGGTATGTTGTCAATGGATAGGGCTTGGAACTGAGTTCCAACAGTAGCCTCATCCGCTTCTATAATACTGAAAGAGGATATATGGGATATCAACAACGCCTGCTCCCCATTTATGATCACTACCTTCCCTTCATGCACAAACTTTAGCTTCTGATGCAGAGTTGAAGTGACAACACCTACTTCGTGTATCCATGGTCGTCCTAGAAAACAACTATATGCGGGAATAATGTCCATGACCGGGAAGGTTATCAGGAACAAATGTGGACCTATATGGATGGGTAAGTCCACTTCACCGATGACAGATTTCCTTGACCCATCAAATGCCTTCACAATGATGCCACTCGGGCGCATAGGTTCTCCTTGATACTTTAACTTCATGAGAGTACTCCTCGGTATAACATTCAGCACGGATCCATTATCAATTAGCACATTGAACAACAAATCATTCTTGTAGTTCATAGATATGTGGAGGGCCAGGTTATGATTCCTCCCTTCATCTGGTAACTCATCGTCGCAGAAACTCAAGTTATTACATGATGTAATGTTTCCAATTACGCCGCTGAATTGGTCTAATGGCATGTCACTCTCCACAAAAGCTTGGTCTAGTACTCTCATCAATGATTCTCTATGAGCAGAGGAGTTCATCAATAAAGCTAGGATGGATACTTTGAAGGAGTCTGCAATAGCTGATCAACAATTCTGTAGTTGCTCATCTTAATCATCTTCAAAATATCATCCACTTCTTTCTCTAATGTAGCTCCACTAGTCTCTCTTGTAGCCTTCTTAGGCTCATCATTCTCAGCAATTCTCTTTCCAGAAATAACATCTTTTCGAACCACCGACGCAAACACACGACCGCTACGGGTCACCCTGCTATTTTCAGCTATATTTCCAATATCAGGCATTGGCTGGATGGGAACTTCCACCCCATCTTCTAAGATCGTAGCGTTGTATTTATAAGGCACAACCTTATCTGATTTGTAGGGAATAGGACCTGGCAGACTAATTACTAATGGGGTAAAAACTGGTTTGCTATGGTACTCTACCTCAAGATGAGCGGGTTCACCAAAACAAGGCACAATTATGTTTACCCCCTCTTCAACACAATCAAACATCAAAAGGTCATTTCTGGCAAACAGATCTTCGTCTTAAGAGAAATACTCATATGTGGAGGCATACTCTTCCTCTGACTCTTCTTCCATTAAACAAACTTCAACCATATCAACCTCATGATAATCATCTCTCTAACCTGTGATCTTGATAGTCCCATTGTCTAACAGCAACTGAACACCTTCCCACATAATAGAACATCCTCGGGGGTTTCGACATCAAACTATGAAAGATCCATATTGGTGTTCCACCTGACCAGCAGTACGACAGAAGATAGCATGCAACTGCACGGGATCCTCATTTAAATATTCCACATTAAAAATTATGAATTCACCAGGACATCCAGAAACCATATTCACTTCCTCTTCATACTCTGCCCTATACCTGATTATATGGATTAAACCCTCATCCATCATCTCCTGTAAATCAACCTTTATCTTCTCGCAACCCTGTATGTCTATACTGCAAATAGCACACCCGACATGGTCATGCGTATAATAGCTGAATTCACAGAGGTCTGTGTGCATTTTCACCAAATCTCCTCTAACCAGATTAATGTCAAAAATCTGAAAGTCGCCTGGATAAATGGCCACCATATTTACAGCATTTACTCCCCCGTGCTTGGGTAGAGGATTGTCTTTCACATTAGGTCCCATGTCCTTGAAAGATAGAATTCGAGACTTCACTAACCTTTGCACTTCAGTCCTCAAAGGATAACAATTCTCAACACTATGCCCTGGTGCTCCCTGATGAAAAGCACACATTTGGTCTGCCTTGTAATACTAAGGCAATGGTGATGGTATGGCGGGAGGTGGTCGTGTCTGGACCAACTTCTTCTGAATCAATGCTGGTAGTAGTTCTGAGTAGCTCATGAGAATAGGGTCATAGTTCTCCCTTCTCTGATTATTCCCTTGGTTCCCCTGCTGGGACGGTCTTTGATAAGTAACGATAGTCGGAGCGACATTCATAACAGGAGTAACCGAGGCGAGTTACTGGTGACACTGATAATTCCTTCTAGGAGCATTTACCCTCCTCTCTTGTATAACAACATTTGTATCCCCTTCTTTCTTCTTGGTAAACCCATGAGATAGATTCTTCACACCTCCGGATCCTTCACTCTTCGTCAAACGACCTTATCTTACAGCCTCTTCTAGGCGGACACCCATTCCTACCATCTCTGTAAAATCACTTGGTGCGCTTGCTACCATCCTTTCGTAGTAGAAAGCACCCAGCGTCTTCAGAAAAAACTTAGTCATTTCTTTCTCTTCCATGGGAGGAATCACTTGGGCAGCTACCTCGCGCCATCTCTGCGCATATTCTTTGAATGATTCCCTGTCTTTCTGAACCATGGCCCTAAGTTGGTCACGGTCGGGCGCCATGTCCACATTGTACTTGTATTGTTTGATGAATGCTTCTCCCAAATCATTAAAAGTATGGATGTTGGTGTTGTCCAAGCTCATATACCATTTCAACACTGCACCGGTCAAACTATCCTGAAAAAAGTGAATCAGCAGACGCTGATCATTAGTGTGGGTAGACATTCTCCTCACGTACATTACCAAATGGGCACGAGGGCAAGTTTTGCCCTTGTACTTTTCAAATTCTGGGACCTTGAACTTAGCAAGTATCTTTACATTCGGAACCAAACACAACTCATTCACATTCTTCCCAAATAACTCTTTTCCCCTAAGAGCTTTCATCTCTCTTTGCATTCTATTAAAATGCTCTTGAAAATAATCCATTATGTCATAAAGACCCAAGTCTTCACTCGACGGAGGGAAAGGACGACACATATCTTCATTAAAAAACGGAACCAAATTCATCGAAGGAGTTGCAGCAGGAACAGTATGCACCACAGGAGGTGCTGGAGTAACAAAAGTCTAAACCACTGGAGCATCTTGAGGGTCAAGATTGAAACCTTCAGGTGCAAAATTCTCTGGCATTCCCCATGGATAACCTTGAGGCATACGGTTTTGAACAAAGGCGGAGTAGCGGATACAGGAACAATCAGAACTTCAGTACATGCCCTTGTTGGTTGAGGTTGAACACTCGGTGGCTGATTCTGAGCAGCCACCAGAGCTTCCATCAGAACAGTTAGATTGGCCATGCCGGCCTTCAAAGCAGAAACTTCTTCATGCAGCTCGCGATTCTCCTGTTCTAAGTTGTCCATCTTCTTTTTGAAATTAGCCCGAGTGTTGTAGTGATGAGTCAACTTGTTGAATGAAGTAAAGAAGCTGGGTAAGACACCTGGGTATGCATAACAAATGCAAGAAATATGTTCAATATGATGCATGATATGCAATGCACATGATTATTTTTACTTCATTATTTAATATTTCAAGGGATTTAAGATTTATAGACATATTGCAAACATCAAAGTAATAAAGCTTTTTTTATATTTTATTATAATAACTTCAAAATGGATTACAAGTTTCAATGATCCCAAGTACAAGATGAAAATACAATCTAAAATCCTGAGAAAAGGAACTGATGGAGATCAATTTGTACGCTGGCGCTTCCCTGTGATCCTGGCAATCTGAGCCCTCAACCTCTGGTTTTCTTCCACATGTCTGATGGCAACCTCCCTCCAATTATCTGGATTAGAAAGTGAGTAATCAACACCTTTTTGAGGCTTAGGGGAAAATAAATCCCCTTGCCTCTCCATAGACTCCACCGCTCGACTCTCAAGGATCTCGATCAAATCGTCTTTCTCCTTCGGGTCTGCTATGTAGGAACTCTCTAAAGCCTGGAACTTGTTCTTCCAAGCATCCCTTTCCTGTTGCATCCTAACAAAAGCGAGTTGTAGCTCTTCTAGATCATTTAATAAGGGAGGGGTTGTCTTCACAAATAGGTCATGCATGGGTGTCTCCCGAGTATACGACATCTTCAACTAAATGGCTCTCGATCGAACCCACTGAAGATATGGCTCCAAAGAAACAGCACCCCTAGGTCCCAAATCCTTCATATTCTTCTTATGAATGTGACGCCAGACCTTCGCAATCTACTCCCTAGCTTCCCTGTGGCCTTCTCCTTCCTTCAGAAAGAAACTACTCAAATGAATATTGTTCAGTTTATCCCTCATTGGATAACCAAGCTGACGCCGTGCAAGAACAGGGTTATAGTTAATTCCTCCCTTTGTACTAAGAAGAGGCACATTGGGGAAACTACCACAACTTTCAATAATCTCCACATCCTGATAAGCTCGATGGTACCAATCAATATCCTAGTGAGTAAGCGCCATGATCTTAGGATCCCAACGAGGTTCCTTCTTGACATCCCAAAAAGCATCAGACTGAGGCATATGAGAGATGAACCACCGGTACAACAAAGGCGTGCAACAGATAATCATTCCCCCATGATAAGAACTCCGAAGATGAACAGAGTAATAAGCATCACCCAATAATGTAGGAACTGGGTTTCCAATCATGAAAATCCTGATAGCGTTAATGTCGACAAACTTGTCCACATTAGGAAATAAGAACAATCCGTAAGCAAGTAGAGCAAAGATGGCTTCAAAAGCAACTGTACTCTTCATTCTGGAAAAGTAACGAGCTTTCTCCAATAAGAACTGAGTTGGTAATCCTCTAATCCCTCCTTTAGTAGTCATATGGGCTTCCACCTCAGACTTCCCCAAATGAATCAAAGCAACAATCTCATGTGGTTTTGGCTCGCCCTCCAAACCAATAAAAGGAACACGATCAGTAACAGGTAAATCCAATAGATAAGAATACTCCTCCAGTGTAGGCATCAACTGATAATCGGGAAAAGTAAAGTAGTGATACACTGGATCATAAAACTAGACCAAGGTAGAGAGAATACCCTCCTTCATCTTCAGCTTCATGAGAGGAATAATGGATCCATACTTCTTCCAAAAGTCTGGAGAATATTCTATCTCTGGAATTAAACTAACCAACTCATCTATCTTAGGATCCTTGAAACTGTATTTCCCGGTCTTTCTCTTTCCAGAATCCATGGTTAAAAGTACCTGAGATATTCACAAATTGTCAACCTTTAAATCCCTTGAAATAGTGTTTTCTTCAAAAGATGCTTATGATGCATGGATGCATGATGCAACAATCACATACAAGATCACACATACAGGTTTCATAGGTTCAATGTCACGAGCATGAAGTCGAAGGTACTACCCATAAGGCGTTGGTCTAAAAAGTTATCACCTGCCGAACAAGGTTCTAGAGGTTCCCAGAGTCTATATCCTTCCTTTGGATATTACCAACTTCCCGATTAACTCATTAATTAGTAATATTCTCAAGAAAGACTCGTATGAGCATAGTATCGCATGACAACTATTTCCGGATTACTCCGTCATAGCTTCCGCACTACACCTAAAAGGCCAAGATGGGTTTGGTATTCTACGGTCCTCAGTTTCAGTAGGCTCCCAGGTCGAAAGCAGTACGTCTTCTCGATTACCCAGTAAACGACACTACATTTAAAGGGGCCTCCACTGAGTGAGGGATCTCATGCCTCCTTTTTTGGGATTACTCCCTCAAAGTTAACATGACTATACCGCCCGTCCTATCATAAAGTTTGCCCAAGTCCGGGTATAGGACTTATGAGTAATCACCAAGCACCCTGAAAACCAAAAAAATCTAAACAAACATATATACAAAATATAACACATAAACAACAATAACATATATACAGATATAAACAAAGATAGGCTCAACCCACTTAAGGATGGACCAGCAAGAGGTCAATCTTTCCCCAATGAAGTCACCATTTTTCTATAGCGGTAGAAATGTTCAAGACTAAGCTGAAACCGCCTGACCGAACCTGTCATCTGGATGTAATGAAACAAACAATGAAGTCGCCATCGAATGTCTTTTATCCCGTCGAAAGGGAAAGGTGAACATCGAGAAAACCTGAAAAGGGAGAAATCACGGTCTTTCGACCGAGAGATTGGATAAGGGAGTCTGTTACGCAAGGGGAAGGTATTAGCACCCCACACGACCGTAGTACTCTACAGTATCCACTCTTGTTGTCTAATCTAATGGGTGTGGTCAAAACCTATGTCTATGGCTTAAAGCTGAAAAGGGAATGCATGCGAAAGAAAAAAGAAAACAATGTAGGGAAAATAAAAGTTATGCTCGATTGGGCCCTACCCCTTTGCCTATGTATCCCTTTTAAGGAATCAGAGCAGCCGTAGTTCGGCTCATATATTTTGGTTGGTTTGTGTTTTTTAGTTAAGACGATAAAAACAGTCAAGATGGAAAAACATCAAATGAAACAACAAACAAAGGAGATGGTAAAACATTGACTAAATAACAACATAGTAACATGTCAAAGATGCCGAAACATCAAATGAAATGGATGACAAATCATCACACCTAACAATGATATTGAGAATCAAAGTAGGGTACCAAACATGTGCGATGGCGAAACATCGGCTTCAAACAAATGTGCGATGGCGAAACATCGGCTAAAAGATAACAAGATATCATGGCAAAGATGGCAAAACTTTAATAAATCGGATGACAAAACATCACACCTAACAATGATATTGAGAATCAAAGTAGGATAACAAACATGTGCGATGGCGAAACATCGGATTCAAACAAATGTGTGATGGCGAAACATCGACTTTAAGATAGCAAGATATCATGTCAAAGATGATGAAACATCGATAAAACGGATGACAAAACATCACACCTAACAATGATATTGAGAATCAAAGTAGGATAACAAACATGTGCGATGGCGAAACATCGGCTTCAAACAAATGTGCGATGGCGAAACATCGGCTAAACCAGGTTTAAAAATAAAGCCAAGAGGTGCACAAACAAATAGAATTGATTTGTATATTTTACCTTGAAGAAGGGTTTGAGTTTATTAGAGGTGTTTTATGATTTGCCAAGAAAATGGTTTTTGTTTTAAAATGCAAAATGAAAAGATAGAAAAAAAAACAACTAAGGGAAACTAGCCTAGCACTACCCTTAGTGTTATCATACAATGATTGATCCTAAGGTTGAGGATAAAGGAAAATCCTATCCTGTGTTAGCATACATGGATTCCTACCTTAATCAACATGTCAAAGGAAGCTTAACAAAACTATCCTATAGGGAACAGGCAATGAGAGCGAAGTCGTGATCTCAATTTCTAAATTGAGTGACTCATCGATCAACAATTAAAGAAGAAAACAATAAACATCCTATAGGGAACATGCACTGAGAGCGAAGTCGTGATCTCAATTTCTAAATTGAGTGACTCATCGATCAACAATTAAAGAAACAAACACAATAAAAATCCTATAGGGAACATGCACTGAGAGCAAAGTCGTGATCTCAATTTCTAAATTGAGTGACTCATCGATCAAAAGCAAACACAACACATGTATCAAACAAAACAGAGGGCCTCCTGACATATATCAGCATTAGAGGTCCCATCATGCAACATAGAACTATACAAAATGAAAATAGAAGAAAGGAAATAGTGCAATACCAAACGGATAACTATCCGTAGTAACTGAGCAAGAATAAAAGAAACCCAGAGAACTTCAAGCAAGCTCAAGGCAAAAAGAGTTCTACTATCTCCTTCACTCCAGGTGCAAATAAATGGTGCTAACTTGATCTCCTCCCTTCACTGAAGCTAAATCCAGAAGAATTTTGAAGAAAACACCAAGGAATTGAGAGAATCGAAGCAAAATGCAGAAGAATGGTGGAAAAATCAGATCTGAAATTCTTGTAATGGGAGCGTGTCTAGTGTAAAACAAAGCTTGCCTCTTCTTATATAGAGTTAATAGAGGAGCATAGAAGTGGAAATGCAACTTCAAAGCCGTTGGAGGGCAGGATTGGAAGTTTTGGCAAAAAATGAGGATGCACATGGAGCCTGCGTTTCACTCGTGCATTTGATTGCCTTTTGTGTGTTTTGTGAGCCAAAGGAAGTTAGAAATACATGCTCAAAATGCCAGCTCATGATTGTTTGAAATGAAGAAGTGTTGGTGAATTTGCAAAATCGGGCAAGTTTTGTATTTTTTCATTCAAGCAAGTTCATGAAGCACATGGGCACGAAATGGTGAGTGTAATGGGCCTCAGCATGTCACAAATTATTCATGGGCTTGATTAGAAGTGAAGAGAATAGCTGAAAATGAAGTTCTCAAGAAATGACCATTTTGCATACTTGTCAAATTTCAATAAAAAGCCTCAAAATTCCAAAGTTCACAACTTGCTCATATTTTTGAATTTGGACACAAATGAGTACAATTTGGATAGGTATTGAAAATATCTACAATCCCTTAGTTTTGAGTTTTTGCAATTGAATCTATTAAGGTCCTTAAAATTTGACATGAAATTCACTAAATTTGGAAAATGACCTATAATTTTAACTTGAAGCATGAACTTCCAAAGACCATAACTCTTGACTCTTTGCCAATTTGGACATGAAACCAAAAGGAGATGAAAGATAACCCTCTTATATTTCCAAGAATACTTCATTTGCATTTTTTTATCAAAGGTGAATAAAATATGAATTTTTGAAGTTAAGTCCTTATTTTCCAAAATTAGAAACTTTTAGGGTTTCTTCACGAACAAGTTTCAACCCAAACCTCAATCTTTTTGATCCAATGATAAAAATGGACTTGAAATATGAAAAGTACATCCTTGAATTGATGGTTGACAAAAATTTCACTTGGTCAACCTCGACTTTGACTGATTTTGGCCAAAATGACCATTTTTCCCCTTTGCATCAATTGATCCACTTCCCTTCAAAATTGATGATAAAAACTTCAAACATATGATCTTACAAATATATAGAGGCCATGTACAAAGTTTCACTTCAAAATTATCAAGAAATCTTGATGAAATCCCAAACCCTAGTTTTGGTTAACACCTTAGGAGACTTATGAATCATCTTCAAAACTCCAAATCCTCTAGGCATCTTGACCAATTTCTTGTACAAAGATTTCTAAAATACCAATGAGATGTTGTAGCTTCCAAATCAAGACTTATACATGCATCAAAAGCCTTGATCAAACAAAACCCTAATTTTGACTGGTGAATCAAAAGAGTGATTCCTCTTATAATCAAACCCAAACTTCAATCCTCTGATGATCCAAAGAGATGGATAAAAAATCCCGAGATATGCAATAACTTTTGAGCTTAAAAGATCCAGAGGTTTAGATGACAAGATTCTACTTGAGCAACTTGTCAATGAAATCAACCTTCAAAGCTTGAGGAAGACTTGATAACCAAAGTACTTTGATCCCATTACAATATATGAATGCAATGCAATATGATATTCATGATGAAACATAAGCCTAAATCAAGAGGGTAAATTTTAGGGTGCAACAGCTTCCTCAATTCAAATATCTTCAACATGATAAGTGAGAAAAGTGACAACTTTCGAGCGTTCAAAGTTGAAGATGATTGAATACAAAAGAACCCGAAAATTTACACTCTTGAAGAAGGAAGAAAAAGAAGTAGAAAACCCCCAAGACATGCGTCAGAATGAAGCTGTAACGCAGGTTGAAACAAAATGAAAACAAAAGAAGAGTAGGCGCAACTAAACTTCCGGACAAAAGTGCCAGGGAAAAACTGGGCTTCAAAAAGAAGAGGTGAGATAAAACTCAAACCATAGAGTATAGGCAAAACTAAACTCTGGAAAAGAAAACGTACGCGGGTGAGGAGACGAAACTCTGAGCTCGTCCCAAAGAAAAGTGTCTAGAGTGCGTGATTCTAGGAGCACTTACTAATCTCAACTAAGATTGACAGTATGAAGGAACTGAAAGAATCCCAAAAATGAGAAACAAAAGCAAGACGAAACTCGACCCAATAACCAGTTAGCCGAAACTAAACTAGATGAGTACCAGGACGAAATTGGATTTCACGCACGGGTAACGAGGCGAAACTCGACCCATAGCAAAATGATGAGAGTGCATGTTTCTCAGAGCACATGCTGGTCTCAGATCAATGGATAAACAATGACAAAAACTGATAGAAGGATCCAAGGAACAAAAGAGACAGATTTCAAACCAGGGACGCAGTACGAACACTGCACTCGGTAAATGAACACCGTCAAAGGGGCCAAGGTATGAAAGCAAAAACGAGACGAAACTAGACTCAATAACTAGTTAGGCGAAACTAAACTAAATGAGTACCAGGACAAAACTGGATTTCATGCACAGGCGATGAGGCGAAACTCGACCCAAAGCGAGAGTAATGAGAGCGCATGTTTCTCAGAGCACCTGCTGGTCTCAGGTCAATGGATAAATAGTGACGAAAACTGATAGAAGAACCCATGGAACAAAAGAGACTGATCTCAAACCAGGGAGGCAGTACGAACACTGCACTCGGTAAACAAACACTATCAAAGGGTCCAAGGTATGAAAGCAAAAACAAGACGAAACTCGACTCAATAACTAGTTAGGCGAAACTAAATTAGATGAGCACCAGGATGAAACTAGATTTCATGCACAAGGTGAGGAGACGAAACTCTGAGCTCAACCCAAAGCAAGGAGATTAGGGCGTACACCTACAAACCTGCTGAAAGCGAATATCAGGATGAAACTGGTATTCGAAAGGTGCATCAATAGACATTGGAATGAACCGGAGAGGGTAGTGAAGACTAAACCCGAGAAGACTGCGCCAGGGAGAAACCGAACTACAGTCAAGAGTAGACACCCAAACAAACAAATGATTGACGCCAAAAGGATATTGGTATAGGGAGGAAACCAAGATAATGAGGACGAAGACCTCGTCGGGGATTTAATCCAAAGTATTAGCAAATTCACTGGGGACAACAGAAACAATAATGTCTTATGTTCCGATGCATGTTTGAATTCTTTTTATATAGCGCAATGTTCCATATAATGGAAATGCTATGCGTTTTTGTAGATGCAATGTAATGATGCATGTTTAAAAGTTTCACTGAGGAATGGCCAATTGAGAAGCCAAAAACCAAGAAGTCAGAATCCGACACGACTTGCAAAAATAAATTGCAAAATCCAAAGGAGAGGAGAAAATATGGGGAACCGCTAGAGAGGGAACCTCGAAGAGATGAAGCTTCGCGGGGAATAAAAACCAAGCAAACAGCAGAAACGGGCCACAAACATTGGGGGGAGCTACAAAAATAAATTGCGAACTCCTAGAGAAGATCAGATCGACACTTGTAGCTTTTGGAGAGGGACGCCATCTGAAGATTAGACATTGAGGGAGAAGATCAAGGAAAGACTGTAATCTCTGGAAAAGACAGTGCGCGACCGTGTTGAGGATGACACCAAGACAACAAACCCGATGTGAGGGGTGAAAACCTTTGCTGGGGGAACAACGCTCTGCTGAGGAAACAGGACTTCACTGGGGAGACAACTCTATTGAAGATTTTTGTTGGAGAGAGATTTTTCTTTTGGAATGCAATCATTGGATGAATTATGCAGATAGTCACACAGTATCGACCTTACTGGGGATAAGGAAAGATCTTAACATAAGTATGCCCCAATCAATAGACCGGTTGGGAAATGAGAGGTCACGACGAGGGATCTCTGTTGGCAACTCCGTTGGGGATATGCGATATCCTCAAATCCGGAGTCTCAGAATGAAGCCTTTAAAAGAAGATTCCAGGGGCAACAAAACTTCGCTGCCGAAATGAAACTTCATTGGGGATAGGTAAAGTCCTATTCATACCTGGGCTCGGTCTAACAGAAGAAAGCCAAATATTCCCTTCCTGACAATCATTAAGCTCTTTACAGGTGTTCAACGTGTAAACTCTTTTTGATGTCAAACAAATGTTTTGCATGCAGGAAGATGTTTATTTTAGGAATGAAAGACCTGATACGATGATTATTCAAGCCTTGAAGTTGAAAACCTTAACAAAGTGTCGCATCTCTGTTGTGAATGAATCACTGGCTAGAGTGCAAAATTTTCAAAACTTTTCTTCCCTTTTTTTGAAAAACGAGTCAAGATGCGGGTGATAAGATACCAACATGAGTATGCAACACATATTTGGGAGTTTAGGAAACGCTATCCTGTTGTAGCATGCTTTCAAGTTAAACCCTTGTTTCAGTTAGGACTTTTAGAGGTTGTAACGTGGCCTGGTTCGAGGTTTTTTAGAAAAAAGTTTTTCAAGGATCAAGTTATTTGGTGCCCACCCCCTTTGTGATATTCTCTTGTCCTAAGTTCAGTCGAATTATCACAAGCATTCATCTTTCAAAAGGATTTATAATGGTTGAGTGATCACGACAAATTCTCCAACATGATTGTCATTTAACTTCTGCTGCTTTTGTTTTTGGTATTATTGTTCCTCTTTTTGATGCAAATTTTATTGAATAATCTCTTCTTTTTTTTGGCCTTTTAGGCTCTCTTTTCCCTAACTTTTTCCTGGACAAAAATCTTTTGAATTTCAATTTTGGGAGTCCAGCGGGATGCCCTAACTTTTTCCTAAGCGACTTGTTTTCAAGTTCCGACTTAGCGGGGCTTTTTCTTTCTTTCTTATTCATACTTCCCACTTCGAACAAGTCAATGTGACTTTAGGTCTTTGGACTTTTCTTTCTTTTTCTCTCTTTTTTTTTGAAGAAAACAAATGCCTCATTCTTTGGTCGGCGAGGGATAGCCATTATTGTATCGATTCGATCTCGACCTCAGGACTTTATGAGGAAATGAACATCGTGGTTTAGACATTTTTCCTGATCTCATGATGTGAAAGATAAAATGTGGTGATCCTGAGATGGGACATTTCTTCTGAAATTTGAATGCTTGGTTAAATTAACTGAACATCTACCCTGCCCCGGGTTAAAAAAATGTTTTTTTTAAACGAAAAAGAAACTCCTACTTCGAAGGCTCAAAGGGGTTAACGAGGGTCTAACTCCCTTATATATCCGGTGTTTGGGGATTGAAACAATGCTTGTACATCATCAACGGGGTTCTACTAAAAAGCATACCACTACAGTCATCGTTTCCAGCTAAACTCTTCCTCCAAACTCTTGGCTAAGCAAAAGAATTGGCACAGTTGGTATCAAAATGCCCGAAAAAATAATTAAAGAGTGATACTGGATGGATTAAGTAGAATGAAACAATTTCTTCAAGGCAAAAATATTCAACTCATCAAGACTGACATTCGGCTATAAACAAAATCCTATATGCAGACAATGCTTAAAACAATCAATCAAGATAACACATGAAAGTGCGGCGAAGAAACGTAATAAAAGCCATTATGGGGAAGAAATATCTCCAACTAGGTTTGCTGATCTCGCCGGCCTGCCGTAATCTTGATATTACTCTGACCCAAAGACCTTTACCAACAGCACGGAGCTGTGAAACAAATGGCAAGGCATTCGCCAGTAAAGTGAATGAGAATCCCATCAAACAGAGAAACAAACATGCCCCTTGCACATTAGTAGTTGTGTTTGTTATCCGTATTTCAAGTGATCAACTGACCATGACTTAGATTACCATTTCCGTGTAAGGTCCATGGAGTTTATATGCACATGCTTATCAAAAATATTGAACGTTTTTGCAAACAAAATAGTAAAAAAGGGAGAAAAGAAACGTATACGTATACTTGAAAGAAGATATTCTATTAATTTTGAGATATAAGCCTGTGAAAAAGGCATTTACATTTGGAAGCAAGTAATTAGAAAATCAAAACAAACAAGTGTTTACAAATGGCAATGTGAATGTTAATATCTATCAAGTCCCGACTCTGCTATGACCCTTATGACTCTCACACTTTCATCTTCCTGCTTTCGGACAGATCATTCTTGGATTAGCTTCAAGCTCATGCCAGGTGACAAAACAAAGGAAAGAAACAAAGGATCCCATGCCGAGTGTAGTCATTTGCTTTAAGTCCCTAACTTTTTCCTGAATCGCCCTTTCGGGTTTTCGATTCACCAGGACTACCTAAACCGCCCTTTCGGGTTTTCAGTTTAGCGGGTTCTTCTTTTATTTTTATTTTTTATGCAAAGTATTTTTTAACTACGTCAGCATTCACAGGGAGAGGGAAGTACTCTCCATCCATAGTCGTGAGCATCATCGCTCCTCCAGAGAAAACTTTTCTGACCATGAAAGGACCTTCAAAAGTCGGAACACTTGCCCCTGGGATCTCCCTGGGGGAGAGTTATCCTTTTTAGCACAAGGTCACTTGGCTTGTAACACTGAGGCCATACCCTCTTATCAAAAGCTTTCCTCATCCTTTGCTGATATACCTGACCATGATATACAGCTGTCAACCTCTTCTCATCAATAAGTTCCAACTGATCCAACCGATTTTGTACCCATTCACTTTCATCCAGCTCAACATCCCTCATGATCCTAAGAGAAGGAATCTCGACTTCTACCGGCAATACTGCTTCCATGCCATAAACCAATGAAAATGGGGTTGCCCCAGTCGAAGTACGCACAGTGGTGCGATAACCATGCAAAGCTAAAGGCAACATCTCATGCCAATCTTTATAGGTTACTACCATCTTTTGCACAATCTTCTTAATATTCTTATTGGCCGCTTCGACAGCGCCGTTCATCTTTGGTCGGTATGGGGAAGAGCTATGATGCTTGATTTTGAAGGACTCACAAAGCTCCTTCATCATATTGTTGTTCAAATTATACCCATTATTGGTAATGATCTTTTCAGGCACTCCGTAGCGACAGATAATATTGTGCTTAATGAACCGAGTTACCACCTGCTTGGTGACATTGACATAGGATGCAGCTTCGAACCATTTTGTAAAATAATCGATGGCAACCAAAATGAAATGGTGCCCGTTGGAAGCAGTCGGTTCAATCTTGCCGATCATATCAATTCCCCACATTGCAAACGGCCAAGGGGAAGTCAAGACATTCAAAGGTACTGGTGGCACATGCACTTTGTCAGCATAGACTTGACATTTGTGGCAAACCCGCGCATGATTATAACAGTCAGTCTCCATGGTGGACCAATAATAACCTACTCGCAAAATCTTTTTAGCCATGGTATGCCCACTGGAATGGGTCCCTAAATCACCTTCATGTATCTCTTCAATGATTCTAGCTGCTTCTTTCTTGTCAACACATCTGAGCAGTAAGCCGTCATGATGCCTTCTATACAACACACCACAACTGAGAAAGAACTTGGCTGAAAATCTTCTCAAGAACTTCTTATCTGTGACGGATGCCTCTTCAGGGTACTCTTGTGTTTCAAGATATCTTTTAACATCATAAAGTCAAGGATTACCATCTGATTCCAAACTAGCCTCAAAACAGAAACCTGGCTCACTCAAGCTTCTGATGGTAATGGAAGGTGCCTCATTAGCCACTTAACCTTGAACATGGAGCACAAAGTTGCCAGTGCATCAGCTAAATTGTTTTCTTCTTTGGGAATATGCTCAAACATGATCTCTTCGAAGTACATAATCAACTTCATAACATGCTCACAATATGGAATTAGGTTCTGATGGCAAGTCTCCGAATCTCCATTAATCTGGTTGATAACAAGACTGGAATCCCCGTAAACTTTCAAAAATTTGATGCGCAGTTCGATGGCCGCTTCAATGCCATAAATGCAAGCCTCATATTCGGCCATGTTATTAGTGCAATCTAAACAAATACGAGTTGTGAAAGGAATGTGGTATCCCTCAGGGGAAGTGATAATAGCTCCGACGCCGTTGCCCATGGCATTGGAGGCACCATCAAAAACAAGCGTCTAACATGATCCTGACTCGGGTCCTTCGTCTGGGTCTGGCATGTTACAATCCCGAATATACATAATTTCTTCATCTGGAAAATCAAACTTCATTGGTTCATAATCATTCATAGGATGATGAGCAAGATGGTCGGCCAGTATACTACCCTTAATTGCTTTTTGAGTAGTGTATTGGATATCATATTCGGTGAGTATCATCTGCCAACGGGCTACCCTGCCTGTAAGAGATGGCTTCTCAAAAATGTACTTGATTGGATCCATTTTGGATATCAAGTAGGTGGTGTGAGTTAACATGTACTGCCTCAAACGTTTGGCGGCCCAGGCAAGCGCACAACAAGTCTTTTCCAACAATGAGTACCTCGACTCGCATTTCGTAAACTTCTTACTCAAGTAATAAATAGCCTGCTATTTCTTCCCTGTCTCGTCGTGCTAACCGAGGACACAACCCATTGAGCTCTCCAACACAGTTAGATACATGATTAGTGGCCTTCCTTCCACTGGCGGCATGAGTATCAGAGGTTCCTGCAAATACTCCTTTATTTTGTCAAAGGCCTTTTGACAATCCTCATTCCATTTCACTGTCTGACTTTTCTTCAACAACTTGAACAAAGGTTCACAGGTGGCTGTGAGATGAGAAATAAATCTAGAAATGTAGTTTAACCTTCCCAAGAAACCACGTACTTCCTTCTCTGTCCTTGGTTCAGGCATTTCCTGTATCGCTTTTACCTTGGCCAGGTCCACCTCGATACCTTTTTCACTTACAATAAAACCCAACAGCTTGCCGGATCTCACCCCGAAGGTGCATTTATTCGGATTCAACCTCAGCAGGAACTGCCTCAGTCTCTCGAATAATTTTTCCAAATGAACAAGATGTTCCTCTTCTGTGTCAGACTTAGCAATCATATCGTCTACATAAACCTCAATCTCTTTGTGAATCAAGTTATGAAAGAGAGTGACCATGGCGTGCTGATATGTTGCCCCGACATTTTTTAAACCAAACGACATCACTTTATAGCAAAAGGTTCCCCAAGGCATAATAAATGTTGTCTACTCCATATCCTCCGGAGCCATCTTAATTTGATTGTAACCCGAAAAACCATCCATGAACGAAAACACTTTGGAATGAGCAATATTATCGACCATCACATCAATATGTGGAAGAGGGAAGTCATCTTTAGGGTTGGCCCTGTTCAAATCCCTATAATCCACGCACATCCTGACCTTACCATCCTTCTTGGGCACAAGCACAATATTTACAATCCAAGGCGAATAATTGATGACCTTTAAGAAATTCGCGTCCAACTGCTTCTGGACCTCCTCCTTGATCTTCTTGGACATCTCAGGATGAGTTCTTAGGAGATTTTTCTTGACAGGAGAACAACCTTCTTTGAGCGATAGTCAATGCACCACTATGTCTGTATCCAACCCAAGCATATCCTCATAAGACCAAGCGAAGATATCAGAATACTCACGGAGTAGCTCAATCAATCTGACCTTTATACTTTCCTCGAGATCTTCCCCTACCTTGACTTCTCTTCTTACCTCTTCTGTGCCAATATTCACCACCTCAATCGAATCCTGATTCGGCTGGATAACCTTTTCCTCTTGATTTAACAATCTTTCTAATTCCTCACAAAGATCACAATCCGCATATGCTTCTTCTTCAGTGTGATACGGTGGCCAGAACTAGGACGTGGTTTCCCTATTTCGTGAAGGAAATTTGCTGGTTTGCGTTTTGCGTTTTTGTTCGCAAAATGTCACGGTAAGCAAGAGTCGCCACCGTCTTTTATTTTATCCAACAAGGAAAGGAAAAAAGCACAGAAAAATTCCTTTTTTGAGATATTTCTGAGTACGGGGGGTAGATTATAGAAAGGGAAGGTATTAGCACCCTTTCTATCCGTAGTTATCTACGGGCTCTTAGGTACTTGCTCATCATTTTCAAAATTGTTTTCTTTGTGTTTGTGCGCTTTGAAAACTTTGATTTAACTCTTGCTTATATCCTCAAGAGTGTATGAAGTGTTTTTGAAAAACTTTGTTCGAAAAGTGTAAGTGTGAAAAGTTTTTGTTTTTGAAAGAGCAAGTATCTAAGAACCATCTACCTACTCGAAAAAGGAATCGTTCTATGCTATCTTCCTTTAGACAATTCTATCCTACTATTGATGAGTAGGTAGCACCGTCATTGGAGTTTTAGGGTCAATTCGAATGAGGGATGTGCGGTCACTAAAGCAATGTTATGACGCCTTAGCGGTAACCCTAATGTCTTAAATCATTTGTTTTGAGGCAACAATATCCGAGGAAACCGTTTCGAGGTGACTATGATCTTTTAAACAAGAGGACGACCTCTAAAGTGACCTATACTCAATGACCACGTACGAAGGCAACCAAGTGGGGTGTACCCTAAGAGTGCGCATGTGCGAGTGTGTCATTTTCAGTTATTTTTTATCTTTGTACGTGTTAAGGGTGATCTAAGTTGATTTTAGGTTTAAACATTCAGTCTTGTCATGCATCCCTATTATCAAACATCTAACAATTATAAGTTGCGGGAATAAAATGCGGAATTTAAATTACAAGGCGTCGGGTATTTACATCGCCAAAGACAAACCCTTTAAAAATAAATAAAGCGATAAAAATAAATAAAAGTCCTATTTACTATTACAATCCAGAGGCAAGTACATTATTGGATAAAAGAAAATAAATTGCGGCGCAAAATTTAATCGGACGCAAGATTAGGGTTTTGACCCTTTAAAGAAGACATCTTTTGTTGTTTTTATTTTAAGAAAGAGATTAACCTAAATTAATTACTAAATTAACAAATAAATTAATTAGTAAAAATAAATTATTTTTGGTTTTTTTGTTATTTTAAGAAAGAAAATAAAATTAATTGAATTAGTAAAAAAAAAAACTAATTAAGTCTAGTTAATTTTAATTATTTCAAAAAAAGAGTTAAAATTATTCTAGAATTAAAACCTAAATTAATTTATTAGTATTTATTAATAAAAATAAAAGTTAAAATTTGATTAAATATAAAAATATTTTTTGTGGTTTTTATTTTAAAGAAAAGAATTTTAATTTGGTTAGTAAATTAAATAAAACAATAAAAGCAATTAATAAAACTAAATAAATAAAATAAGAGAAGAGGGGTTGGGCCTGAAAAAGGGTGTTTGAACAGCAATCTGAAGCCCAATTATGTTGGCCCTTCGTTGACTTTGTAGATCAGGTGTTCATGCACTGACTTGGCTCCATGTAGACCCCCAACGTATGACCATCAGATTTGGCCTTTGGCCATCTGGGAATTAGAGGATTGATGGACCATGGTGGGCTGCAGGCTTGGACTATGCATGTGATTACCTGAAGAAGAAAAATATCAAAGAAAGTGGGGGACCTGGGATTCAAACCCAGGTCCTGAAAGTGATTGCCAATGCACGCTTGCCACTACACTGCTTTGTTCTATTTGTTAATATGTTAGAAACAATATATATTATATGAAAACAAACATTATTGCCAGCAAAAAATAAAAAGCGCGCTTGGTTTTGAATGGGTCATTAGGAGAACGACAACTCATCGTCTCCTACCTCCAAATCCTGTAAATATTACCTGCGGATTTGGATCCGCAGCTAAATGCACAAGCTTGCTCTAAAATACATTCGAGACCATGAAAACAAATTCCACGAACATGGTTGGACTCGTCTTGGCTTCCTGATCAACACTATGCCCTTCTTTAGTCCCAATTTTTCCTGAAAAAGAAAACCCTAAAAAAAATGAAGAACCCTAGCTATGGAGGTTCTTTGTTCAGGCCAGAAAAATGCAATTGGATGATGCCAAACGTTTGCAAATGACATGAGGGTTATGAATGTGCAATTATTTCATTCAAATGATGCCAGAATGGAACAAATCGAATCCAAGAACATAGCTAGGTAACGAGGGACTTACAGTGTGTTTGGGCGTATGAGCAAGATTGCTTTTGATCCAGGAAGATTGAGTGAACACCCAGGAAGCGATTGGGATAGGTTTTGGCTTCTGAAAACGCCTCTAGCTATGATTTCGAATTCAAGCTTTTGGTGACTTTTTTCAAACTTTGTTCTGCCTATGCCTGCACTTTCCAACCTTTGTTTCGATTGCCTTTGCCTCCTTATGTATCATGCTTTGCATTAGGGTAGAAATTATAGACTGAATCTCCCTAAATCAATGCCTTGGGATTTGATTTGATCTCCTCTTTACAACTTGCCAAATTTTCCCAAATCTCAATCTTTTGCACATGGTTTTGCTTGATACGAATTTGATGATGTTAATGATGATTATCCAATCCTGAAATAGCCAAAAGATCTCATGTAATCAAAGTTTTGGATTTTAAATGATTTAATTTGATTTAAAATGAATAAATTTAATAAAAAATCAAATAAAATAATAAAAATGAAATATGAGCTCATGGCTGAAGCTAGGACACGTGGGAAATGATGCAAGCTCAAATCAAGTGGAAAATAATAGGCCCATTTGACAAAATTTGAGGTTTTGGGGATAGTTGCCTTTTGGCAATTTTGCAAAAATTCCCAACTTCAACAATGCATAACTTCTTCAATTTTGAACTTTTGGAGGTGTTCTTGGAGCATTAGGGAGCACTTGAGGTCCTTTGGACTCAAGGATCTTCATGCAATGTGAAACCCTAATTTGGGATAGACTGCCTTAGGAGATAGCTTGTCTGGTCAACCCTTGAGCAACCTTGAGCAACTTGGAGATTCTTCTTGTAATGTTTTGAGAAATATGGGAGGGAAAATTTTGGGGTACAATAGCTTCCCCTGTTCAATCTTCTTAAACCTGAGGATGTAGATTGGCTTTCATGCCTTTCGTGATCCAAAGGTGGAAGATGATTGAACACTAGAGTGCCCAGAAATTTGCACTCGCATGAAGTGGTATCAGCCTTGTGATGTCGGGAATAGGCTTACATATGCAATTTGGAGATTGGTGACGGGAGGATGGGATTAAAGATGCCATCTGCAGGAGTGTCGATCGCATAAGAGATTCCTTAGCGAGAGCTTGCATACCTGTTGTTGTGGAAGATTCCGCTTGGGGAAGTCTGATCTTTGTTGAGATTTAGGAACTTGCCTGTACTTCAACTGAGAGAACATCTCTGCTGAGTTTTAAGAACTTATCCGTAATTCAACTGGGGGAATCTGTCGAGATTTAGAAACTTATCTGTAATTCAACCGAGACTAATTTAGTTGAGATTTAAGAACCGGTCAGTACTTCGACTGAGGAGAATTGCCGAGATTTAGAACCTTATCTGTAATTCAACAGAGACTAATTCAGTTGAGATTTAAGAATCGGTCAGTACTTAGACTGAGGGAAACATCTTCATCGAGATCTAGGAACTGTCTGTACTTCAACGGAGAATAATTTTGTTGAGATTTAAGAACTTGTCCACACTTCGACGCAGAAACTTTGTCGAGATTTAGAACCTTATCTGTAATTCAACCAAGGCTAATTCAGTTGAGATTTAAGAACCGGTCAGTACTTCGACTGAGGAAAAAATCTTCATCGAGATCTAGGAACTGTCTGTACTTCAACAGAGAATAATTCTGTTGAGATTTAAGAACTTGTCCACACTTCGACGAAGGGAAATTGTCGATATTTAGAACCTTATCTGTAATTCAACCGAGGCTAATTCAGTTGAGATTTAAGAACCGGTCAATACTTCGACTGAGGGAAACATCTTCATCGAGATTTAGGACTTGTCTGTAATTCAACCGAGGATAATTCTGTTGAGATTTAAGAACTCGTCCATACTTCGACGGAGGAACTTGGTCGATATTTAGAAACTTATCTGTAATTCAACTGAGGACAATTCGGTTGAGATTTAAGAACCGGTCAGTACTTCGATTGAGGGAAACATCTTCATCGAGATTTAGGACTTGTCTGTAATTCAACGGAGGATAATTCTGTTGAGATTTAAGAACTGTCAATAATTCGACGAAGGAGCTTGGTCGAGATTTAGAACCTTATCTGTAATTCAACCGAGACTAATTCAATTGAGATTTAAGAATTGGTCAGTATTTCGACTGAGGGAAACATCTTCATCGAGATCTAGGACTTGTCTGTAATTCAACCGAGGATAATTCTGTTGAGATTTAAGAACTCGTCCACACTTCGACGGAGGAAAATTGTCGAGATTTAGAACCTTATATGTAATTCAACCGAGACTAATTCAGTTGAGATTTAAGAACCGGTCAGTACTTCGACTTGGGTAAAACTTCATAGTTGAGAATTTAACCGCATCTTTCCTGAAAAGTAAAGGTTAGCTGTATGGAATGCATGATATGTATCAAATAATGATGTTCTCAAAATAAATGAGATTGTGTTGTATGATGCGTATATGCATGTATCATGATGTATGGAAATGTAATGTTTTAGCTGGGGAAAATAAATCCCGTATAGCTGCTGGAGAAAAGAGTTAAATTCTTCGTTTCCGCCGGGGATGGCGAACGGAGATGACTGTGAGAATAAACCTGCATGAGAGGACAACTCCATTGGGGAATAAACTGATGAGGAGATTACTCCGTGGGGAAGAGATGTTCTGCTGAGGATTCCACCGATAAATTCTGCTGGGGATGAATTACCGTTGCTGGTGATACTGAATCCTGTTGGGGATTAAATTCTTGTTTATGAAGGGAAAGAACTCCATTGGGGATGATATTTCAGTTGCGACTTCACTGGGGATAACCTTTTTAGACTCTAATGGGGATAATCCTTTGAGCTCTGCTGGGGATAATCTTCCAAATTCTACTGGGGATGATTCTCCAAACTCCACTGGGGAAGCTTTTTCAGACTGCACTGGGAAAAATTTCAAACTCCACTGGGGATATTTTGTATTCTGCCGGGGAATATTCTTATACTCCGCTGGGGAATATTAAGACCTTTCAGTGCTGATGGTAAATAAACTCTGCTTTGGGAGAATATTACCGATTCGTTCACAGTTGTGAGTCCTCAGCTGGGGAGAGTTAATATTACTGTCTTTTTCTTTTACTCTGCGGGGAGTGAATGCTACTGGGACGCGTGCTGAGGATATGACAATGGCTTTTCATCGAGACTTTTCTGCCCCTGTATCTGCTGGAGAAGGTGCTTGCGGATGCCTTGTGGATTGAGTATTCTCCCAACCTATGAGGTGCTTGGTATCTTTCGATCGAAATGACAAGTCTTCTTCTGGTAGGCAAGTGATGAGATGACGGAACATAGTCGTACGCTTTAATCCCTAACTTTTGCTTGGACCGTCCTTTCGGGTTTTCAGTCCACCGGGGTACCCTTTTTTGCCCAAGCCGCCCTTTCGGGTTTTCGACTTGCCGGGTGTACAAATATTTTCATTTTCATCCCTTATTTTTTCCCGAACCCTTTTGGTTCACCGGGAAGCCCTTATTTTTGCCTAGGCCAGTCGACCTAGCGGGTTTTTGATCATGCGTGGTACTTTTTTTGACTATGTCTGCGCTCTCAGGGTGTAGGGAGGTGTCCCTGTCGGTAGCGTTGTGTTGCCATACTTCCAGAAGATGTTCGTTTGATCATGCAAGATTCGTTGCTGGAATTCATGTCCAATGTCCTAAGCGACTCAGATGGAGATTTGCCCCTGGCTATTTGGCATCTTTGAGAGATTCCTTGAATCTTGACTTAACTGCCCCAGATGATGGACAAGGACCATGTCGTGCCCCTCAGTTGGAAGTACTTTTCCACTTGAGGTGATCCTTCTTATTGAGAAGGTTTTTTGTTCATTAGATATTCGACGTGCGAATTTCTCTGCTATTGAACAAATAGTCATATGCAAACAATGTCATTTTAAGAATGCAAAGCTTATGTCTGTTTTGAAGTTCTTTGAAAATTCAGTTTTCAATAAAACAAGCGAATTTTTGTAAAATGTGATGTCAACTCAGGATTTACAGCAAGCCCTACAGGAGTCAGGATACCTTTTGTAACAGTATGCTTTCGAACTAACCCATGCTTCAGCTAGGACTTTTAAGGGTTATAACGTAGCCTGGTTCACGGTTTAAGAAACAAAGGATAAAGGCTCAAAATTTATTTGTACCCACCCGCTCTTCGTGATGTTCTTCGATCCTAAACTCAGCTAATTGTGCATTTAGATCCCGTTTGAGTCTTTGCTCTGATATTCCAGTGATGGTTCGGATACTGACAGATTATTTTGAACAGGCAGTCATTTTGTTGAGGGTTTGTAGGACTTCTTTCTTTTTATTTTATTATCCCTGTCTTTTGCCTGAACTGTTTCTTTCTTGTGATTACAGTCAACAGAATGCCCCCATTTTTTTTAGTCTCCTTCATAGGTTTTGACTTAATGGGCTTTTATTTTGAGAGATAATGACTTCCTGTCCTTATGATTATACGGAACCATCACTATCTTTTGTTTCGGAAGGACTTCTTTGATGCCATTCATTGTGCACCTGAATTAACTGAGAAAACTACCCTGCCCCAGGTTGTGATTAAGGGTTTCAATTTGTGTGAAAAGAAAAACTCCTACTTCTTTGGCTCAAAGGGGTTGACAAGGGATTATCTTCCTTATAACTCCACTGTTTAGGATTTGAAACAACGCCTGTACATCGTCAGCGGGGTCTGTTCAAAAGCATACTGTAGAGATTGTGGTATCATTTTCGTCATCCTCCCTTTAAAGGCTTAGAATTTTTTAGTCGAGAGTTGAACATCACAAAAATGAAAGCAATTTGAATATAGTGAATACAAATGGACTGATTCAAAACAGACACATGCAATGCATTGATAAAGTAACAAAGTTTAACATGAATAAATTCCTGAACAATCAAAAGAAAATTACAAATTGAAAATTCTAATGAACAAAAAGTCTTCTCGTCTCAGGACTTGTCACTTCAAATGGTGAGCATTGGAGGGATGGTAGAAGAACTCAGTCTGACCGTCTTGTGTGAATTCCAATGCTCCTTCATTAATCAGGTTTTGAATTTTGTACTTCAGCTTCCAACAATCGTCAGTATCATGCCCTGGGTTGTTAGAATGGTATGCACACCTAGCATCAGGATTGTACCTTGGGGAGGCTATGTGGGGATTTTGAGGAGGATCCCTTAACATCACCAGATTCAATCTTAATAGGTGTTGTAACGCCTGAGACAGTGACATGTTGAGCTTGGTAAACTGCCCCTTGGGCATATCTGGCTTGCTCTGATTAACTGGTTGTTTATGGCGAGGTTGTTGTTGGACCCGTGATGTATTAGCAATTTGGAAAGGTCCATTTTTCACCAAACCAACCTTTTGTCTTCTTGGAGGTTGATCAATGACTTGGTCCCCGACCTCGATTGTTTGCTTCATACTGTTGTATCTGTCTTGATGAAGCTGGCTGATAATGATTCTCAGCTCTTCTTGTTCCCGGGCTAAGCCTTGGATAAGACCCATCTGCCCCAGCATTTGGGTTCTTATTGCATCAACTTCAGCTTGCAGTTGTTCCAGCTGCTCGTCCTTATTGTCTTCATGACTTTTCTTGACCAAGTTCCCAACGAGGAGTGTTTTCAACTCTTCTCGCCCCTTGGATAGGTTTAGGAATACGTCCCTGAATTGAGCTTCTCGAGTTTGAAGATCTTGGTTGTCTTGTTGAAAAGCCATTGTTGAAATAAACAGCGAGAACATGAGAAACCTGTACTGGGAGACATGTTATGCAATGATATGTATGATATATGTATGCAATGTTTTCAAGGATCTCGCGGGGTAAACAAGAAACTGTTAGAATTTGATTGCAACTTGATTGAAGAACTTCGTGTCGTTGAGAATATTCCTTCAAGAGTCAAGCTCACCATATCGAGTGGGTCATAGCCACCGACCCAAATCATCGTGTTTTGATCTCTAGACGACATTGGTTAGAGGAAAATAAATCCCTTTTCCCCTTGCTAGATATTTGATTTGCCAAAACCTGCATCACAAACCCTTGAGATCCTTGAAATGGTTAAGGAAATGTTAAGGCATGATGTTATGATGTGTATGCTATGCGTTTAAGCAAAAGTGCAAGGTGATGTAAGTAAACCCTGTAATAAATCCAGATTATTGGATAAGGACTGTAAACAAAACCTGCAAGGAACTCTTGTTGTCAGATAACAAGAATGTGCAAGTAGTTCAAGTTTGAAAGCACACAAGTCACACAATAGCCCTTAAATTTCAGGCTGGCATGGAGTTTAGGTATTACCCTCTTTCAGTTTAGTTGGTTCAACTTGTCCTAGTAATAGTAACTGGGTTCTAGAGGATCTCAATATCACTGACCACCCTCGATTGGTCATAATTCCAGTTTAGCAACCTTTTCTTGCAGCCAGAATCATCGCAAGAGTTTGGTCTCAATGAGTGTAGCATACTGCTACTGTTCTATGGTCGAGTTGGTCAATTATAGGTTCTAAGGTCAGTTGGTGCTTAATGACCCCTTAGAAGACCCATATTCTCCTCGTTGCGCCACAAGGGATATCGGTACAAACTAAAGTGCCACACTAACGTAGCTATTACTTCAACTGTATCGATCTACGCCGTACATTTCCCTCACAGTTTATTGCTACTTACCTAAAGGGTATCCCCTAGATCCGGGTTAGGATCTATAGTAACTCCGATTGAAACCCACAAAGATAAAGCATACAAATCAAGCAATTGAAAACATTATGATGAACTATTCCTAAGGTACACCCCACTTATAAGCATCCCCAGCAGAGTCGCCAGTTATGTGATCTGGTGGTCAGAACCAGGACGTGGTTTCCCTATTTCGTTAAGGAAATTTGCTGGTTTGCGTTTTGCGTTTGTGTTTGCAAAATGTCACGGTAAGCAAGAGTCGCCACCGTCTTTTATTTTATCCAAAAAGGAAAGGAAAAAAGCACAGAAAAATTCCTTTTTTGAGATATTTCTGAGTACGGGGGGTAGATTATAGAAAGGGAAGGTATTAACACCCTTTCTATCCGTAGTTATCTACGGGCTCTTAGGTACTTGCTCATCATTTTAAAAATTGTTTTCTTTGTGTTTGTGCGCTTTGAAAACTTCGATTTAACTCTTGCTTCTGTCCTCAAGAGTGTATGAAGTGTTTTTGAAAAACTTTGTTCGAAAAGTGTAAGTGTGAAAATTTTTTGTTTTTGAAAGAGCAAGTATCTAAGAACCATCTACCTACTCGAAAAAGGAATCGTTCTATGCTATCTTCCTTTAGACAATGCTATCCTACTATTGATGAGTAGGTAGCACCGTCGTTGGAGTTTTAGGGTCAATTCGAATGAGGGATGTGCGGTCACTAAAGCAATGTTATGACGCCTTAGCGGTAACCCTAATGTCTTAGATCATTTGTTTTGAGGCAACAATATCCGAGGCAACCATTTCGAGGCGACTATGATCTTTTAGACAAGAGGACGACCTCTAAAGTGACCTATACTCAATGACCGCGTACGAAGGCAACCAAGTGGGATGTACCCTAAGAGTGCGCATGTGCGAGTGTGTCATTTTCAGTTATTTTTTATCTTTGTACGTGTTAAGGGTGATCTAAGTTGATTTTAGGTTTAAACATTCAGTCTTGTCATGCATCCCTATTATCAAACATCTAACAATTATAAGTTGCGGGAATAAAATGCCGAATTTAAATTACAAGGCGTCGGGTATTTACATCGCCAAAGACAAACCCTTTAAAAATAAATAAAGCGATAAAAATAAATAAAATTCCTATTTACTATTACAATCCAGAGGCAAGTACATTATTGGATAAAAGAAAATAAATTGCGGCGCAAAATTTAATGGGACGCAAGATTAGGGTTTTGACTCTTTAAAGAAGACATCTTTTGTTGTTTTTATTTTAAGAAAGAGATTAACCTAAATTAATTACTAAATTAACAAATAAATAAATTAATAAAAATAAATTATTTTTGGTTTTTTTGTTATTTTAAGAAAGAAAATAAAATTAATTGAATTAGTAAAAAAAACCTAATTAAGTCTAGTTAATTTTAATTATTTCAAAAAAAGAGTTAAAATTATTCTAGAATAAAAACCTAAATTATTTTATTAGTATTTATTAATAAAAATAAAAGTTAAAATTTGATTAAATATAAAAATATTTTTTGTGGTTTTTATTTTAAAGAAAAGAATTTTAATTTGGTTAGTAAATTAAATAAAACAATAAAAGCAATTAATAAAACTAAATAAATAAAATAAGAGAAGAGGGGTTGGGCCTGAAAAAGGGTGTTTGAACAGCAATCTGAAGCCCAATTGTGTTGGCCCTTCGTTGACTTTGCAGATCAGGTGTTCATGCGCTGACTTGGCTCCATGTAGACCCCCAACGTATGACCATCAGATTTGGCCTTTGGCCATCTGGAAATTAGAGGATTGATGGACCATGGCGGGCTGCACGCTTGGACTATGCATGTGATTACCTGAAGAAGAAAAATATCAAAGAAAGTGGGGGACCTGGGATTCAAACCCAGGTTCTGAAAGTGATTTCCAATGCACGCTTGCCACTACACTGCTTTGTTCTATTTGTTAATATGTTAAAAACAATATATATTATATGAAAACAAACATTATTGCCAGCAAAAAATAAAAAGCGCGCTTGGTTTTGAATGGGCCATTAGGAGAACGACAACTTATCGTCTCCTACCTCCAAATCCTGCAAATATTACCTGCGGATTTGGATCCACAGCTAAATGCACAAGCTTGCTCTAAAATACATTCGAGACCATGAAAACAAATTCCACGAACATGGTTAGACTCGTCTTGGCTTCCTGATCAACACTATGCCCTTCTTTAGTCCCAATTTTTCCTGAAAAAAGAAAACCCTAAAAAAAACGAAGAACCCTTGCTATGGAGGTTCTTCGTTCAGGCTAGAAAAACGCAATTGGATAATGCCAAACGTTTGCAAATGACATGAGGGTTATAAATGTGCAATTATTTCATTCAAATGATGCCAGAATGGACCAAATCGAATCCAAGAACAGAGCTAGGTAACGAGGGACTTACAGCGTGTTTGGGCGTATGAGCAAGCTTGCTTTTGATCCAGAAAGATTGAGTGAACACCCAGGAAGCGATTGGGATAGGTTTTGGCTTCTGAAAACGCCTCTAGCTATGATTTCGAATTCAAGCTTTTGGTGACTTTTTTCAAACTTTGTTCTGCCTATGCCTGCACTTTCCAACCTTTGTTTCGATTGCCTTTGCCTCCTTATGTACCATGCTTTGCATTAGGGTAGAAATTATGGACTGAATTCCCTAAATCAATGCCTTGGGATTTGATTTGACCTCCTCTTTACAACTTGCCAAATTTGCCCAAATCTCAATCTTTTGCACATGGTTTTGCTTGATACGAATTTGATGATGTTAATGATGATTATCCAATCCTGAAATAGCCAAAAGATCTCATGTAATCAAAGTTTTGGATTTTAAATGATTTAATTTGATTTAAAATGAATAAATTCAATAAAAAATCAAATAAAATAATAAAAATGAAATATGAGCTCATGGCTGAAGCCGGGACACGTGGGAAATGATGCAAGCTCAAATCAAGTGGAAAAGAATGGGCCCATTTGACAAAATTTGAAGTTTTGGGGATAGTTGCCTTTTGGCAATTTTGCAAAAATGCCCAACTTCAACAATGCACAACTTCTTCAATTTTGAACTTTTGGAGGTATTCTTGGACTTTTTAGAAAGCTTGAGATGTTCTCTAACCAACCCTTTTTGTCTCATATCATTTTGATGTTCCAAGATCAAGTTATAATCTTTGGCAAAAAAGGTGTTTTTGTTGACTTTCAAAAATGACCTATAATGTCCAAATTTATAACTTCTTGTGAGTGCATTTCTTGATCTTGGGGTATGAAGATGGATTGTAAGAAATTGCATCCTATTCAAAATGAGCTTTGGATGGGTCATTTCTCATAAAGTATGAGAAAGTTATGCTTGGTCAAAGTTGAGTTGACTTTTCCTACAAAACCCTAATTTAGCAACTTTTGAGTCTTGATGAATTTTGAGCAATCCTTGATGAATCATGATCAACCCTTGATAAAATTATGAAATGTCCCTCAAAATGAGAATGTTGACAAAAAATCTTGAAGTTTGACTGTATTTGGGTCACAGTTGACTTTTGCCCTAGCACAATCGGCTTTTGGATCTTTTGAGCAATTGACTGAGTAAACTTCCTCTGCAAGGCTTGAAACTTGACATGGATGATCTTGTGAACACGTTAGTACATTATGGAGAAATTGAGGTCATTTGGACTCGAGGATCTTCATGTAATGTGAAACCCTAATTTTGGATAGACTGCCTTAGGAGATAGCTTGTCTGGTCAATCCTTGAGCAACCTTGAGCAACTTGGAGATTCTTCTTGCAATGTTTTGAGAAATATGGGTGGAAAGATTTTTGGGTACAACATTCAGCTTCATAAATAGGAGTATCAAAGTCATAATGAGCCATAGTAGAGTCGTTATCAATATATTCAGTGGTGGAAGTGCATCTGCATGAATGACATTTTGGCGTTTTTTAGTGACAGTGTGTGAAAAGAGAAACATTGCCATTCAAATAAAAAGGAAATGGAGCAAAATTTTGGATGCAAAAAGTCCTTTATTTCATGATAAACTTTTGAAAATAAACATGGTGTCCCTACACAAATGATCCACTACGCCTTGGGCAGAGCGTAGGAATTATGATATGATAATAAAAGAAAACAAGAAAATTACTCCCAAACGCTTGAAACTTGGATAACATCCACAGAAGTCCAATTGTTGAGTGTCTGGTCTGGAATACTCAGACGAATCCAATCTTCGATATTGTAGCCATCAACCCTATCGTCACCAACTGCATTGACATGTCTTTCTTGAGCAGCACAAGGACGGGAAAACTTCACAGGAGTAGATAAACTAGATGCTCTGTGAGTTGAACTCTGCTGACCCGGGCTAAAACCAAGACCAAATTTATTAAATTTTGGGGTAACATCCAGCACCTGACCCCAACCTTCAGGGTTGCCATTTTCCACCACAGCTCTCGCATCCTTGAGAGAAGACATAACAGTTTTAGGTTTCCTTTTCTGCTCTGGGGGAGGAAAATTGACAGCATGAACTGTCTCAAACGCTTGAAACGGAGTCTCATGTATCTCGCCTTCAACTTCAACATAGCGGAATGATATCAAATGACTCACGATGTACTCTTCCTCTCCGCACACGGTTATCACCTTTCCTTCTGCGGGATACTTGAGTTTCTGATGAAGAGTAGAAGTGACAGCCCCTGCTCTATGAATCCACGGTCGCCCCAACAAACAAAAATACGCTGGCTGTATATCCATCACAAAAAATGTAGCTGTGAAGGTTCGAGGACCCACCTTGATTGGTAACTCCACCTCCCCAAACACTGACCTTCGAGACCCATCAAACGCCTTCACCATCAAATTATAGGGCGCAGCTCCAGTCCAGAATAATCAATTTTCATCATTGTTGACTTGGGAAATACATTCAAAGAGAAACCTGTGTCCACCAAAACCCGGGATAAAGTAGTGCCCCTGCACTCCATTGAAATATGCAACTCTTTGTTATGGTCTCGCCCTTCCGGAGGAAAATCAAAATCTGTGAAGCCCAGACCATTCCCGACAGATATGTTAGCACAAACATTCTCAAACTGATTGACCGTTATCTCATGTGGCACGAACGCATTTTTTAACAACTTCATCAAAGCATTTCTGTGAGGTTCTGAATAAATCAACAGAGAAAAGATAGACATCTTAGAAGGACTATGGCTCAGATGATCAATTATGCTATAATCACTCTTTCTGATAATTCGTATTAACTCTTCAACCTCATCGGGAACTGAAGAAGCTTCTGGTATCGGAATTGGTTGAGTCACATTGGCTGGCGTAACCCTTGGATTACCAATCATCGCCTGCTGTTTTCCTTTTTCTCTTGTAGAAGCATCTGCCGCATCTTGCATATTGGAAGGACCAAATACTCTCCTGCTTCTAGTCATTCGACCCATACCAGAAAAATTATGAACTTCCTCTTCATTCTCTTCAGCACGTTCTTCCTCAGACAAACAAGTACTTACTTCCTTCTTCACCCTATGGTAATAAACATCAACACCGTAATGCCATGGGATGGCCTTCTCACTGGTATACGGCATGGTACGAGGTACCGTAATCATCAAAGGGGGTGCCCTAGATGGGGTAGGAATGCGCACAGAGGTGTAAGGAATAGATACCACAACAACATCTTCTTTGGTAACCTTACGGTAGTTCGGTTTTCTACCGAACTGCAGGGAACCCTCCTTTATCAACAACTGGATACCGGCTTTTAAATCATCACAACCCTTAGGTTGCTCTCTACACTTGGCACACTCTGAAGTACAACCCGGGAAAATAGGATTATCAAGCAAATACCTCTTAACATAGCACAACGAAGTAGTTACTTGTTCCACATTCATGATTAAATTCAACACTTCACCATTATCATCAATCATGTTAACAACACCCCCTCCATGCCTAGGCATTGGGTTCTGAGTAACATTCGGACCAGTCACTGGAGTAAACTCAATTGCCTTAGCATCCAATAAGTCTTGTATTCTGCACTTCAACGCAAAGAAATTGTCAGTAGAATGACCAACTCCGCCTGAATGGAATTCACATCTTGCGTTAGCATCATAATTAGGAGGAAGTCTTGCGGGTGGTGGTGGCATATTTCTCAAACCGATCAACTTCAAATCGAGCAAATGATGGAGCACTTCAGTAAGAGATACTGGAAAGGGATCGGATTTTCTGGGCTGTCTCTGTTGTTGATTATTATACTGATGGGGAGCATCTTGCTGTCTTTGTTGTTGAGGCATTGTATTCGGTCTCTGCTGCGGAGGAGCATTAACAGGAATAGAAACAACATTGATTTGTTGGTGCTGACGATCTTCTCTTCTTCCTCTATGAGAGTAAACCACACTTGCGTCGCCTTCCCTTTTCTTAGGGTAAGTGTTGAATGGTTTCTTACTGCCTCCTGATGAGCCACTAGAACCTCCAATATGAATTTTCCCCAATTTCAAACCTACCTCAATTCTTTCACCAGCCATAACCAGGTCTGCAAATCCTGCCGAAGTACTTCCTATCATGTGCTCATAGAATGGCCCTTGCAGGGTACTCATAAACATATCGATGAGTTCTATTTCCATGAGTGGAGGTTGAACCCTCGCAGCCAACTCACACCACTTCTGAGCGTATTCCTTGAAAGATTCTCTTGGTCCCTGCGACAAATTCTGTAACTGAGTGCGATTATGCGCCATATCCACATTATACTGATAATGTTTGACAAAAGCCCGAGCAAGATCATTCCAGCAACGAATATGGGTTTTCTCCAACTTCATGTACCACTCCAGGGATGCCCCAGATAGGCTATCATGGAAAAAGTGAATCAAAAGCCCCTGATCCTCAGTATGTACCGACATCTTTCGGAAATAAGCAGTTGCATGAGTAACAGGACATGATGTTCTGTTGTACTTTTCAAATACAAGAGGCTTGAACTTAGGAGGAACTTTAAATTTAGACACCAACCCGAGATCATTAGCATCCATACCAAGGGCTCCTTGCCCTTCCACGGCCTTCAAACGTTCTTCCAACAACCAATACTTCCTATCCTCAACCTGGACTTCCGACTCTGAACGCCAAACAGAAAACTGATATTCATCCTGGTCAAAGTCATAATCCTGCTCCCGAGAGTTCCTTACACCACCCTGATTATCTCTTCTGTTCCCCACAAGACGAGGTCCCGGAGACGGGGGAAACTGCCCTACATTGCGCACAAAAGGGTTTCCGGGCATCCCGTGAAAATTTCCAACAGGCTGATCTTGCAAATCCCCCAATCCTACAGAAATGTCCTGATAGATCCCTTGATTTCTACTATCCCCTGGATAGCGGCGTTGGTTGTTGACAATAGCAGCCAGTTCCTCCTGTCGGAGATTCACATTGGTGATGACCTCCATGAACTGGGTCATCTGAGTAGCCATCTGGGCCCTCATTTCAGCGAGTTCAGCTTGAACTTGTTCCATCTGTCTTGGCAAATTGTTTCTGGTGGAATACCGATGAGTAGTCGTCTTGAATTCTGAATAAGAAAAGCATAAGAATACCGTATTGAGATAACCTGTAATGTTATGAAATGCATGATGTGCATGATATGTTTGTCATTTCCCGGTATTCAAGAGTCCTTTTATTCATCAGTCACAGTGGGCAACCAAAAATCAAACATACAATCAAAGGAAGAAAAAACAATAAGACAAACACTTCAATTATTTACAAACAAAAGAAACGATGTTCAAGTGACTTTGGACATTTAAGAGTGTAGTGATAAACAATAAAATACGTATTTCAAAGTAAACTTAACAAAAAACTGAATAATAAAAACAAACAAATGGTCCCTTCAAACAATCCTGGGGGTGAACGAGTACATCAAAACTAAATCTCCGGAACGAGACATGCTTCAAGATGTTGACAATACTCTTCAAGCCTGGCTTTCTCCTTCAAAAGTCGTGATGCGACTACTTTACTTTCTTGAAACCGATCCTCTGCGACACGCCTCTGGGCTACTTCCTTCGTAAGCTGAGCATATTTGTCTTTGAGCTGTCTCTCCAAGTTTTGAATCTTCTTCCTGTAGCTATTCTCAGATGCCTGAAGCTTCTGGCACTCTTGCTGGGTTTTACTCAACTCTTCTTCCATTTCAGCATGAGACCTCTTCCTAAGACTGGTTGCATTAGAAGTTTCCCCTTGAGCTTCTTTGAGTTTGCGAGCTAAGTCGGCCCTTTCTTGATCTACCCAATAAAGTTTCATCCCTGCCTCGCGGTCTTTTGCACGAAGCTGAATGTTCTCAACATGAACCTGGGTGAACACCTCGGTTGGCACTCTTTTCAAGAACTTGTCACTCTTTTCAACATCACAGGATCACTCTCTCTAACAAAATACACTGATTCAGACACCTCCTCAACCTTTGGCGGTCCATCCATTGCATATCCCAATTGATGATAAGCAAGCACAAGATTATAGTTGATACACCCCTTAGTTCCTATGAGGGGAACATTAGGGAAATCTCTGCAGTTAGTGATAATACTTTGTACTTCTCCCATGTCATAATTCCACCAGATATCAAATGAAGTGAGGTTGACAAGTCTTGATGACCATTGGAGAGAATGTCTGGTATCCACGAAAGGGCCACTTACCGGTAGGTGCAACTTAAACAATTGATACAACATCGAATGACATAAACTTACATTACCTACTTTCCCATGCTTGAAATGAATGGTGTAAAGAGTATCTGCCAAGAGTGTCCGTACCGGGTTCTTATTTCTAAAAACACAAATAGCCATCAAATCCACAAAATTTCTCTTGCGAGGGAAGAGGATGATCCTGTATATCATGAGAGCAAACAGAGAGCTGAAGTCACTCCAATTCCCTTTCTTTGCCCAGTCTTCAGCCTTCTTCACTAAGAAATCCAAATAAAACCCTGTAGTATCCTTACTTGATTCCCAATTGTCTTTCACCTCTTTCCAACTCAAATGAAGGATTTCAGCAATAACTTCGAACCTCGGCTTCTCCGACACTTGGACAAAAGGAACTTCATCGGACAACTTGATATTAAGTAGGTACGCGTACTCTTCTAGCATGGGAACCAGTTGATAATCTTGAAAAGTAAAACACCGTAATTCCTTGTCATATAACTGGAAGAGGGTGATCAAAGCCATTGGGTCAACTGGAGTGTTAAGGATTAGTAACAAATTGCCATAATTTTTATTGATAATCTTGTTGGCAATCATATCATCAACATATAATTCGATTTCTTTGTGCATCAGATCATGGAATAGGGTTGTCATAGCCCTCTTGCACGTTGCACCAGCATTCTTCAACCCGAAGGGCATTACTCTGTAACAGAATGTTCCCCAGGGTGTGATAAACGTTATTTTTTCCATGTCCTCTGGAGCCATTCTGATTTTATTATACCCCGAAAATCCGTCCATGAACGAGAATACCTTGAATTTTGCTGTGCTGTCCACTAACATGTCGATGTAAGGCAATGGAAAATCATCTTTTGGACTAGCTTTATTTAGATCTCTATAATCTACGCACATGCAGACTTTTCCATCTTTTTTCGATACTGGGACAATATTGGCAATCCATTGAGGATACACTGACGTCACAAGAAAACCAGCATTAATCTGTTTTAGGACCTCCTCTTTGATCTTTACTGCCATATCTGGGTGGGTTCTTCTCAACTTTTGTTTAACTGGCGGCCACTCTGGCTTCAACATCAAACGATGCTCGACAATATCTGCATCTTGTAACCCCCGTAATTTAATTAACTATTTAATTAAATTATTTTTAGAATATTTGTGAAGAAGTGTTATTAAATTGGATTTATTTTATTAAGTGGAGAAATAATAATATATTAGAGGCATTATATTATTATGTGGTGAAATAATGTTAGAAGCTAATATTATTTAATGTGGGCCTATATTGTGTGAGTGGAAGTAATAATGGGGTGTAGGTTTGGAGCCCAATAAGAATAATATAATAATATTAGGTTATTTTATTATTTGTAAGAAAGAATAGAAGGAGGAAGAAGTAAGAAGAAAATAAGGATTTGAGGAGAATGTGAAGCTGCTGGAATTAGAAGGAAACGGAAAGAACAAAGATTCAACCCGGAAATTATAGAGCGACCTTCAATCCAAGGTAAGGGTGGGGTTCTGTCTTTATAATTGGGTTCATGATATTTGATATGCGGGGTTAGATGTAATTGCTGTTTGTTCTTGAATTGGATGTGTTATGAATTATGTATGGTGAATATTGATGAATTCTTGATGAATAATGACGTTATGATGCTGTGTAATCGATGTAGTAATAGAGTATAATGTTAAGTGATGAATTATCATGTTTATAATAAGGTTTGTAGGGCTGTAATATGAATTTCTGTAGTGAAAATACAGAGGAAATCGCAGAATTATGCAGGAGGAACCAGGATGTGTCGACCTCAAGCTAGATGAGTCGATACATAGGTGTTGTACCCCAAAATTTTCCCTCTCATTTTATCAAGATTCTCCTCACAAGACTTCTTGGACTCAAGACCAGATTAGGGTTTGCTCAGCTCAAGACCTCTCCTTGCATTGATAACTTGGAATTAGGGTTTGAGTTTGCTCAAGGATTTTTGGACTTCCAATGCCTCATGTGACTTCCATACTTCATGTTGGACCTCTAAGATTGCTCATACCAAGTTTCAAGCCTTGAATCAAATTTTTGCCCAGTCAATTGGACAGTTGACCTAAAAATCAGTTGTATTGGGGAAAAGTCAACTGTGGCCAATTTACAGTCAAAACTCATAATTTTTGATCCACATCAACAATATAGACTCATATGAACCATTTGATCAAGTTTGGACCACAACTCCTCAAGAAATTTGATCAGATCATCAAAAGGGCAAAATGGTCATTTTTAGGGTTTTGACTGCAAAAGGGCAATTTCTGATTTTTCACCTAGCCAATGGCAAATTGGGTTCAAGCATGGTTTCAAGGAATCAATGGCATCATCTTGACCTAATCATAAGGTTCAAAAGATCTCAAAAGCATTGGATTGACAGATGAATTTTCCAGTCAACTGATCAAAAATCAATTGTACACTGAAAAGTCAAACTTTGACTTTTTGGTCAAAATCAAGTGCCAAGGGTCATTTTTCATCAAGATGAGTCAAAACATGAAACTTGTTCATCAAGAAACCTAATTTTGCAAATTAGGGTTTAAGATTGAAAATTTTCATAACTTAGAATTTTTCTAAGTTATGAAATTTTCTTATTTTTCCCCAACTTTGCCAAACTTTTTCACCATGATGCAATTGGATTCAAACAAAACTTCCAACATGAAAGTTGTATTCCTGCATAAAATCTACAACTTTGATTCACAAAGTTTTCCCAAAATAAGCTTGGATCTCAAGTTATGATTTTTTGAATAAGGGTCCAAAAACTTTCTAACTTAGTGAAATTTTGCCCTATTTAGGCAGGATTTTGACTTATCTTCATGGAAATTTTTCACATAGTTCCACTTGTAATATAAAAATTCATTTCAAATATGGATTGTATATCATATTACAAGCTTTCCAAAATGTCCAAGAACTCTCCAAAATCATTTATGGTTAGGGAGAATCGAAGGTTTGAATTTGGCAAAAAGTCACTTTGATCCATGGCATTTTTCATGTTGCTACAAGTTGCAATTTCCATCCAGCATTGTTTATACTTGCTTACATGTATCTAAACCCTTACACAATAAATAATTAAATGCAAACTCAATGGATTGAAGCTTTGTTCTGATCAATAGAGGTTTACACAAGGGATTAATCCATAAAATAGCAAAAAGGCAACATTGCCATTTTTGTCAAAACTTGCTTTATGTCAAATTGCATCCCTTGAGCCTTGAACCAAATTTTGGACAACAAAAAAAATCCACAAACTTGGGGCCAAGCTCACCAAATGTATGCAAGATTAGAGCTAGCCTGTACAGGCCTGACTTTTGTCACTTCTCACCTTTTGCTTCAAAAACAAGAAAGCTTGCAAAAGTGACAGAACTTGAGTATCTGATATAACCAACTCTTGTAAGAATTTGAAACAAGTTTTACACATTGCCTTGAGCCAAAAACACGAGCTATCCGTTCCTCAAGCCTCCTAAAACACCAAAACACCTTCTTGTTGCAAAACAGGGCAGCTTCTGCACTTTGAGTTCCAAAACAAAAACCACTCATGCGTTTTGCCCCAAACCACTTCCAACACACTCCATACAACCTATCTGAACTACCCAACCATTGGCCATTGTCTGTAACTCCATTTGCAAGCTTCACCATTTCTGATTTCAGCTTGTGCAGGTTGACTTCTACAGGCTTATTCAAACAAGCTCAAAGCAAACAAAGCATTGGGGAAGGTCAGAGGAAGTTCAGGCAAGCTTAAAAGAACCTCAGACCTCACTGAAAGTTGCTACATTGCCATAATCGTGTTCAACTGAAGCAGGTATTTTCCAACTTTCTATCTCTCTATTTAGGAATCATTAGGCTTAGGTTTATGAATAAAAAATGTAGTACTCATAGCCCTTAAGATGTACATATGCATAGATTCCATTTAAGTTAAGTGTGTTGAGAGAATTTGATTGATGAACATTCTGAAAAAGTTAGGTTAGAAATTAGGGCCAGAGAAATTCTCTCTGGTCTTTGAGAGTTAAATTAAGTTCTTTATATGGTTGGAATCGTGTTGAAAAATGCTATAACTTTCATGTTGTGAGTTTTTGCTTTAGAGCACGTATGCAAGAGTTGGACATTTGTACAGGGCGCGCATTTTATCTGATTCAAAGGTTGAAGATGAAGCTGGAACTGGGCTGGGCCTTTGTTTCTCACTTTTGGCACCCCTAGCTTGCTGATTGCACCCCCTGACCCATTTCATTATATTTTTATATTTTTCTATTTCTTTTTCATTTCTGATTTTATTTTATTTTTTCTAAACATAAAAAATTGCCTAAAACATTTTCATAAATTTCCACATTTTATTTTGTATTTTTTATTATTTTTTCTAACATAAAAATAATTATTGAATAACATACTTTTATTTTCTTTAATAAAAATTTGAAAATAATACATAAAAATATTATATTTTTATTTTTATCATTTACATACTTAAATAATTTTTTTTCTAATATATTTTTATTCTTTGAACATTTGTATGTATTTTATTATTTTATTTTATTGTACATAAATAATATAATTAATATCTATATATCTATATCTATATATATATATATATATATATATATATATATATATATATATATATATATATATATATATATATATATATATATATATATATATATATATATATATATATATATATATATATATATATATATATATATATATATATATATATATATATATATATATATATATATATATATATATATATATATATATATATATATATATATATATATATATATATATATATATATATATATATATATATATATATATATATATATATATATATATATATATATATATATATATATATATATTAGGGTTTTACCCTTAACAAAAATAACTTTTTTTTTTCTTTTTTAATACATTAAATATTATATTTTTACACACATAAAAATAAAATAAAAAACATTTTTTGGATATTTATAATATATTGCATATTTATTTAATTGTCTATTTAAATATTGCTTATTTATCATTTGTACAAAGAAATTCAATTTGGTTGTAATAACTTAGGGTTTTAATTTCTTGCAAAATAATCACTTATTCAAAATTGTATCCCCCTCCCCATATCAATGTTGTAATAGCTTAGATTACTTTTACGCATTTATAGCTTTCAAATATGCCATGATAGAGATTAAGGTTTGTATGCAATATCCAAAATCAAAACAAATAGTTAGACCTAATACAAGACATAAAAGTATATAAATTGACAACACAATGCACACATGCACCCCTAGGGTTTCATCCACTTGTTGCCTTTAAAATGGCCATGGTATGCATGTTGAGTATCTTGGAAAAACAAAAATCAAAACAAAAATATCATAGTCCCTCGATGACGCTATCTTGGTTGCCTATACAAAATGATCTAGTCCCTACAAAAATTTGCAAAGATATTTAGCACTATTGCTATCATGGTCAATACGATGACCCGCGCCTGTCCCGTTTAACATCCAAGTACAAGGTTGTTTACCAAATGCAATGGTAAAACAACACTGTAAAAGGGTTAAAAAATATGTAAGAAAGATCTTTGAGTAGATAGGGTAGACAACTCTTAGTTACTTAAACAAAACTTGCAAAAAAAAAAACATCCTTGCTATTTTTAAACACACCTCACAACACAATCTCAAAACATTTTCTCAAATCAAACTTTCAAACATTGAAACATCTTTTCAAATGACAAACACCTTTGTATACATTCAAACAAGAATCATTACAAAGGTTGCCACAATAATGGCCTCTTTTCAAAACTTTTTCAAAACCACACACAAAGCACCATTTCAAACAATTGAAAAGCAAAAGCAAGTGATCTAAACAAGTAACTAAGAGCCCATGGAAGAGCCCATGGATAACCATGGATGAAAAGGGTGCTTGCACCTTCCCTTTTCATAATCTACCCCCCGAACCCAAGAAAACATCTCAAAGGTCTTTCCTGTGCTTTTTGACCTTTCCTTTGGATAAAATAAAAAGTCGGTGGCGACTCTTGCTAAACCGAAACATTTGCAAACACAAACGCAAAATCTCAAGTCAGTTCTCTCACCACATCATAGAACTGGCGATTTTGCTGGAGATTGAATAATAAAAGTGGGGTTACCTTAGGGTTTAGATCACCTTTACATGCTTACCTTGTTTTCTTTGATTGCTTTACACTTGGTTATATTGTTTGGGTTTGAAATCCTCTACCCGGATTTGGGAAACATTCATAGGTAAATAGCAATACGTTTTGGAAACTGTGCGGGGTATACCGACATGGTTGAAACAATAGCTATATTAGTGCGACATATTTGTGGGTACCGGTAGCCTTTGAGTCAATCAAAGAGAATACGGGCCGCTGAGTGATGTCATGAAGCACTAATGGACTTTTAGAACCTTTACTTGACCATCTTGGCCTTATTAGGGGTAGTGACATGACCGACTTTGGTGCAGTCCGAAGTTGGTAGATACTCGATAATACACTCATTAAGGGTTGTTTTCTTGGAATATTTCGGTCGCCAGTTAAGTGGCTAAACTGAAACAATGAACACAGAAAACAATCCAGTGATATTGAGCTCCTTAGAACCCGGTTACTATTTATAGGACAGGTTGAGCCAACTAAACTTCAAGAGGGTACTTACCTATGAAACCTCATGCAAGCCTGGAACTAGGATCTTGTGTGATTTGCTTGTACATATACTTGTGCATACATCATGAACATCATGAAGCATCATATGCAACCACTAACCATTTCAAGGGTTTGGATTTTCATCTTTGTTCCTTATTTTGTAGGTAATGGAATCACTTCGCAGGAAAACTATTTAGGTCAACCTTGTGAGAATTCCTCCTCAACTCAAGGAGCTTACTTCTAAGATTCCAGAGAATTCTCCCTTCAGTGAAAGACATGGTATACTTCTCAACTTGGTCAACTCCAACATTGAAGAATACATGGTGAAAGTTCTCTTCTAGTTCTTTGGCCCCCTACACCATTGATTTACATTTCCTGATTACCAATTAGTGCCTACTTTGGAGGAATTTTCTCAACTCCTGAGGATTCCTATTCTCCATCAACTACCCTACAACGGTACAGAAAGAGAACCAAAGCCTGAAGATGTTGCTCAAGCCTTACACTTGCAACCATCTGATATCAAAGGTCATTGGGAAACTAGAAGTGGTGTCAAGGGTTTCTTGGAAAAGTTTCTGTTTGAGAAGTCACAAGACTGCTGGAATTCTCTAGATCTGCAAGCTTTTGAGGAAATTGTAGCACTTCTCATCTATGGGTTGGTCTTGTTCCCAAACCCTGATCAGCTTATAGATGTGAATGCTGTCAAGATTTTCATATCTCAGAATCCTGTGCCTACATTACTTGGGGATATCCTCCACTCATTTCACACACGAACAATGAGGAAAAGAGGTGTTCTCATGTGTTGTACTCCTCTTCTAGCAAGGTGGTTTATTTCTCACCTTCCCCAGTCAGTCTTGAAGAATGAGCAAGGCTTAAGGTGGTCACAACGATTGATGAATCTTACACATTCTGATGTTCATTGGTGTTCTCGGTCCAGAGAAAATGTCATCATCATTGATCGTTGTGGAGAATTCCCTAATGTCCCATTACTTGGCATTGGGGGAGGCATTACCTACAACCCCTGCTTGGCTCTGAGACAATTTGGGTATGCCCGAAGGGATGGCCCTCATGACATGTTGATTCCAGACTTGGTTTTTGACTTCGACAATGACGCTCAAGGACTTCGGCAAAGGTTTGTCCGAGCTTGGAGGATGCCCAACAAAGTAGACAGTAAGACACTGGGACACAAGAATTCCATCCCTCTTGAGCCTTACCTCCAGTGGGTACGAACCCGCGCCTAGAGTCTTATGATGCCTTACCCCTACACTCTCCCGGTGATCAAAGAGCCCGTTATGGAAGGAGAGGTTCCATACACCCTCCTACATCCTGACATGCCAACATCATTGGAAGATTTGCAAAGGAGTTGGATACAACTCAAGGGAGAACGCAACACTTTTGAAGCCCAATTCTACGCCAGTAAGAAGAAGGTTCTGGAACTTACTCGCCAACTTCACGAAGAGCAGAATCTCAACACCTAAATAGCACCAAAGAGGATGTGCAACGTCTTTTTACATTAGAATTTTGTATTATTTTGCCCATGAGGCATTTATGTACTAACAAATTCTTCTTATTAATATGACGTGTGTTCTTTTTGTTTGTAACAAATTTGAATTTCTGAATCCTTGAATGCATTACATGAATACATCTCATTCATCATATGCATAAGCAGGTCTTCACACCAGGTTTCCTTATCTCTCTACTGTTTATTTCAACAAGATGGATATAGAGCAGACGGTCAAAGATCTACAAGCACAGAATTCACAGTTCCAACAACTACTCATGACCTTGGCAAAGGGTCAGGAGGATCTTAAAGCACTGCTGGAAATGGAAAAAGAAAAGGAAAAAGAGAAAAAGAAAAAGAAAAGAGTTGGTGTGGCTACTTTGGGTAGAAGATTTGAGAACCAAGCTAGAAGGGTCCTTTATTTCCCCCATCATCTGAGGAAGGAGCAGGAAAGGGAGCTGCAGTACAACCTGAGTCTGAGGAAGAAGAAGAAGAAGAGGATGAAGATTACTCTGAGCAGCAGTATCCTTTCGCATACGACAAGTACAAGAATCTGGAAGAGCGTCTGGCAGCTATGGAGGTACAAAGAGTGTCTGGGATGGATTTCGAGGAGCCAGGGTTGGTTGCTGGGATTGTGATTCCCCCTAAATTCAAGGTGCCTACTGTGGTACGGTGGGAGAACTGACTATGAGTTTTGCGTTCGTATTCGCACTTGTGCGGTTGAGCAAGAGTCGCCACCAACTTTTTATTTTATCCTAAAGGAAAGGTTAAAAAAGCACAGCAAAAACCTTTTGAGATATTTCGTGGGTCCGGGGGGTAGATTAAGAAAAGGGAAGGTATTAGCACCCTTTTCATCCATGGTTATCCATGGGCTCTTAGTTACTTGGTTTTTAGATCACTTGCCTTGATTTTCGATTGCTTGAAATTGTGGTGTGTGTGTGTGTTTTGAAAATGTTTTTGAAGAGATACCTTGTCTTAGGTGACCAATGTATTTGACTCGTGTTTGAGTGTTTTACAAAAGTGTGGATCTTTTCGAAAAGATGTTTCAAATGTTTTTTGAGAGTTTGTTTGAAAGTGTTGTGGATTGTGTTTTTTGAAAAGAAGGCAAGCGTTTTTGCAAGTTGATCTCAAGTAACTAAGAGTTTTATCTACCCTATTGTACTCAAAGGTTTTCTCTATGTTTTCAACCCTTTTTAACAATTTTGTTCCACCATTGAATTTGGTGGACAATCTTGCGTTTAGGAAGTTTGTTCGGGACGGGCGCGGGTCATCGTATGGACTATGAATGCAATGGTGCCAAGTGTCTTCGGCAATTTGTTTTGAAGGGACTATGATCATTCCGTTTAGGCAACATTTGAAAGCGTCATCGAGGGACTTATGATCATTTTGAATTGGTTTTGCCAAAGATACTCGACGTGCAAGCATGGCCCATTTTTGAAGGCAACATGTGGGATTACCATAGAGGGTGCAAGTGTGATTGTGTATTGATTTCATGTATTTGTCTTGTATTAGGTTATCTAGCGTTTGATTTTATGTACATGCAAACCCTAGGTCTAACCATGGTATAGTTGAAAGCGGTAAATTGCGAAAATGTAAAGTCTACGCTATTACAAAATGAGCATCCGGGAGTGGGGGTACAATATTCACAAATGGGGATGAGACTTATAGTATCCAATAAGTTACAACCAAATCGAATTTGCGATCAAATGTAAATGACGAATATCAATGCGTAAGATAAACAAATGTGTATAGGGACACTGAATGTATTTGTATTGTGTAAGTGATTATTTACAGGTTAGAGATGTGGAATTAAATGTGTATTAAGTATAGTTAACTTAAAGAAAAATTAAATGTTTATTTAATTTAATCTTGTATTTTTTAATATGTGTACAAAAAAAGAAATGTTTTAATTGAAAGTTTTAAATTCTAATTTAATCATATTATGTATAAAAATGTATCTTTATTTATTATAAAAAAGTATGTTTTAAATAAATATCAAGAATTAAATTAAAGAGAAGTATTTTTATTTGTTATGTACAAAAAGAGTTTTAATTAAATGTTTAAAGAAAAGATGTATTTTCAATTAATTATGTATATTAAAAAGAGTGTATTTTTATTATTAAAGTATTATTGTAAAAAAAATATATTAAGTTAGGAAAAAATATATTGTTTTAAGATGTTATATATAAAAAGGGTTAGTATTAATTTATTAATAAAATAAATTTGTTTATATATAAAAAAAGGTAAGTTAAGAATTTGTTTTTAAAAGAGATTAAGGCTTTTGAAAAGGCCCTTGGGAGATTGAAACGGGCAAGGCCCAAAATGTAGACAAACTTTTTTAGGGTTTTGATTTGTTGTTCAGTTGGTCATACGCTTAGGTTTTGTGTAGCGGTGGCGTTCGTGCGTTCGTTTCTGAGTTCTTCAGCCCTTCTCCGTTCGCTTATGAGTTCTTCAGCCCAAGGCCACTAGCTTCTATGCCCCCTTCTTCCCTCCAACGACAACGTTAAGGTGACAGAATTAGGTAACAAATCTCAATCTTAATTCGTTAGGGTTTGTTAAGATTGTGCATGTCGCGATTTATGTTCATTTCTGATTCTTATTCTTATTGCAATGATTGTTGAGGCATCATGAAAGAAAAGTGAGGGTGAAATACTACCTGGAGAAGGAGGAAGGAAGGTGAGGAAGGCTAGGAGGCCAAGGGCGGAGGGAGAGGCGGAGGCGCGACGGACTTGGAACCCTGGTTCGCGTATTCTTTCCTTTTCTTCTTTTGCTTTGCCTCCGTCGCTTTCGTTGTATGCTTGCTTATGTTGGTTTAGACTGTCTTTGAACGTTGCTTCTGTATCTTTATTTGTCACCTTGCCTTGCTTAACTGTCGCCTATGATGAACGCCTGTGAGGTTTTTCTGATTGCCTTTGAACGTATTTTGTTTATGTTGCCCCTGAATACTTTCTCTCTTCTTCTCTTGTTGCCTTGAGCTTACCTTACGAATATGCTTCTTCCTTGACCGTCTCTTCGTTGCCTGTGTTGTTCTGCTTGCTCAATGAAGAGCCTAGGGTTCTGAGGGCCTATGATTCTTTAAGCTCCCTTCCATTGTCTTGAACATGCTTCTTTTATTTCCCAATGATGAGTGTTCTGAGGGCTTGATGCTTGGGTGGTATTATGCAGTATGCTATGATTTCACTGGTTTTAGGCAGTATGATTACAGGTCTGAGGCTTTTTGGTGAAATAGGTTTATGGTATTGGACATGGTCTCATTGTTTTTGACAGTAGGCAGGTTATGTGCTTGTAGGTTAGGACTTGGTTTGGTCTTTTGGCTTTTGGAGGTAAATCTAATGCAGGTTTAATGTTTTGACAATAGGTAATGGTTTATTAGGCCATTGCAGGTTGTGTGTTTGTGACTTGCTTCAATTGGTTTGTATGGTTTCAGGCTTGAGGCCTAGCAGGTTATTGCTGGTTTTTTTGTGTTTGACAGGGGTTTGTATGGTATATGCTGGTATGGCTTTTTGGCTTTTGTTTTGCATATGCAGGTTAGGCTTTTGACTTGCTTCAGCTGGTTTGTATGTTGAGGCCCGTTTGAGTCAATGCCGGTTTTGTGAACTCTTAAGGCTTATGCTTCAGTAGCTTGTATATTTTCTTTACCTTGGTGCTAGTTCTGCTGTCTTTTGCATCATGGTATGGCTCTTCTGTTGATAGGATATCAGGCTATGCTTGACAGGTTTTGCAGGCTTTTGATACTTCTCTCCCTTTATCCATTGTGCTCATCTTTTGTTTTATATGTTTTTCTTTCTATCTCTCAAGCCTAAAGCCTAAGCCTGCTCTTCTATCTCTCCTCTTCCTCTCTTAGTACAGTTGAATATTAAACTATGTTTCTTTTCTGTACTTTTTCTGAAAGGGCCATTGGGAAATGATGAAAAGTGAATAACTTGCTTGCATAATAGTTTTCCTCTGCATCTTTTATCTTTTCTTTTGACAGATTTTGTACCTTTGGAACTTCTTTGATATCTTTGCCAAATCCTCTTCTTGACAGCTTTGAATAGACTCTTTGGCATTTTTGACAGCAAGTTGTACTTTTTGGATTTTTTGACAGAAAGTTGCAATTTGATTTTTAGTTGGGTTTGAACTGTGCAGTTTGCTTGAGATTTTTGAATTTATGCAGTTTGGCACTTTGCATTTTTTCTCAACTTTGCATTCATGATTAAATAAAATTCTTCCCTCTTTGTGAACCGGGAGAAATCCCGTGATTTGCAGAGACGGTTAACTGATCCCAATCAGTGGCCTTTAATAATGACTGCAATTTTATCTGTCTTTTCAATTCAATTTAACTGTTATTTGACTTTTCTCTTTTCTTTTGCAGATGAAAAATGGAGCACCGGAGCGAGGGATAGCGGATGAAGATTTGAAGATTAGAAAAATAATTAGGATAGTTTTTATTTAGCTTTAAATAAATGTAATATTATTTTTGTCAACATTTTGTAAACAAAAACAATTATACAAATGACTTAAAGATAAATAAAAAAAGCCCTTTTATTTAATTAATTCTTCTCTTCTTTAATAGTTTATTTATTATTTATAGTTCTTTAAATTAAAATAAATTGAAAATAAATTCCAACTCATTTAATCTTTAGAATAATAAATAATTAACTAAACAATATTTCAGTACTGATCCATTAATTAAACTTGACGCTTCCAATGTTCAAAGCGAAATAACAGTTAATCACAACAATTGATCAGACGCATTCCCTCTTTTCACTGATTTTTAACAAACACTGTAATTCCAAACTGCGTATATCTTTTGACTGGTGAATTCAAACCAACTGCCTTCTTTTACTGATTAAATCAAAACAATGCGAATTCAACCCGAATCTCGGAATAACTTGCAAAGCACTGTAGAATTTAGATCTTTCTGAGAACGCGCGCACAAACCCTAATTCCTGATTAAATTCCAAAGAGCGTTCGCCTGATCAAAATTGAGCCAAAATCAACCAAAACCCTAAGCCAACTGTGTGAAACAATCCAGAGCCCTAAAAAATCAATAAAACCCTAATTTTTGTTTGACTGACGAGAAAAGTCCGTTTGTCCGATTCTTGAGCCAATCTGAAAAATTAGGAAACGCCTGAAGCTGTGATTTCTTGTGGAAAAATGCGAGGGCAAATTTTGGGGTACAACAGTTGCCCCTGTTCAATCTTCTTGAACCTGAAGAGTTAGATTGGCAAGTTTGCCTTTCGCGACTTGAAGGTAAAAGAAGATTGGACACTAAAGTACCCAGAAAATTTTCCCTCGTCGATGTGATGGTAGAGGTGAATGGGCTTAAAGATGCCATTTGGTGATGGGCTTAAAGATGCCATCTGGTGCGATAGAATCTTGTCGGGGAATGGGCTTAGAGATGCCATCTGATAATGGGCTTAAAGATGCCATTTGGTGATGGGCTTAAAGATGCCATCTGGTGACTGCTGGTAGGAGGATGGGCTTATAGATGCCATCTGGTTATGTTGAACTGTATGTCAATGGTGAGTGGACAAGTATCAGAAGGGCATCCATGTTTCGGAACATCTCCGAATTGGGAGTCCGAATAAGCAACAGATTGACATCCATGTCTGGAGAATCCGTAAACTATTTTCAGGAGTTGAGATTGAGTGAGCAATAGAGCCACATCCGTCGTTGGGAAGCGTCCGTAAACTGTTTTCAAAAGTTGGCATCTGAACAAGTTGGTAGATTGACATCCGTTGTTAGGAAGAATCCGTAAACTGTTTTCAGAAGTCTTGAAGAGGAACCGGTGTAGGGTTTCCTGATGATGCGTCTGAATGGATCTGGAATAAGTATCAGAATGTCGCCGTGTCCGGGTCATATCTGAACTATTTTTGGATGAATCTCGGAAGATGATCTGTGTCTGTCGACTGCTCTTACCTGAAAAGATAGAGGGTTAGTTGTATGCAATGTTATGATGCATGATGCAATGTATGTGGCATCAATGTTTATGACATGAATGTGATGAATGCGCATGTAAGCTCGATGAGCTATCTTGTTGAGGATAAATGACTCCTGGATGGCTGAAGGCAAAAGAATCTTGACTGCTGCCTGGGAGAAAAATTCTCTGGCTGCTGCTGTGGAATAAGGAGCTTGGGTTGTATACCAATCCTCTGGGGAATTCCTGATGACTTCTACTGGGGAGTACCAAACTGGTAGACTCATGCTGGGGAGGTAAGATTGAGAATCTTCAGCTCGGTGGGAAGTAACTCTGGCGACTTCACTGGGGAACTCAAGATTTGCCCTCCCAAAACTCTGTGGGGAGAAGGTTCAATGGTCTGGCTCCGCTGGGGATAATGAAGCTTGACTCTGAGTGGAGTTAGCTTGAGAAGAATCTGAATAAGCGATAGGTTAACATCCGTTACTTGGAGAACCCGTGAACTGTTTTCAGAAATCTTGAGATTGAATAAGCAATAGAGCAGCATCCGTTGTTGGGAAGCGTCCGTAAACTGTTTTCAAAGGTTGCATCTGAACAAGCTGATAGATTAAAATCCGTTGTTGGGAAGAATCCATGAACTGTTTTCAGAAGTCTTGAGAAGAATCTGAACAAGCGATAGGTTAACATCCGTTACTTGGAGAACCCGTAAACTGTTTTCAGAAGTCTTGGTGTTGAATAAGCAATAGAGCGGCATCCGTTGTTGGGAAGCGTCTGTAAACTGTTTTCAAAAAATGCGTCTGAACAAGTTGGTAGATTGACATCCGTTGTTGGGAAGAATCCGTAAACTGTTTTCAGACGTCTTGAAGAGGAACCGGTGTAGGGTTTCCTGATGATGAGCTCGTGTAAAGCTGCATTTGGATTTTGAACACTTTTGACATTCGAATGCCCCAAGTGGTGATGTAGATAAATTCCTGGCTTGTTACAGGTGTTGATCTGGAATTCTTCAGACATGCCCTGGCTAGATACAGGAATCGAGTCTGGAAATGTGGTCAACAGATATGCCCTGGCTGGATACAGGAATCGAATATGGAATTGTGATAGTTGATAGATATGCCCTGGCTGGATACAGGAATCGAATCTTCGAACTCTTCAGACGTGCCCTGGCTAGATATAGGAATCGAGTTTGGAAATGTGGTCAACAGATATGCCCTGGCTGGATACAGGAATCGAATCTGGAATTGTGATAGTTAACAGATATGCCCTGGCTAGATACAGGAATCGAATCTTCAAACTCTTCAGACGTGCCCTGGCTAGATACAGGAATCGAGTCTGGAAATATGGTTAACAGATATACCCTGGCTGGATACAGGAGTCAAATCTGGAATTGTAATAGTTGATTTGTTGAACACCTTTGACATTCGAATTCCCCAAGTGGTGGTGAAGGAGTCTTGAATCAGATTACTCTACATATTGAGAGATTTCTTGAAATCTTGACTGGACTGCCCCAGGTTAACTGAACTTTGAAAGATCTGTTGGACCTTGACTGGACTGCCCCAGGTTAATTGTATTTTGAAAGATCTGTTGGACCTTGACTGGACTGCCCCAGGTTAATTGTATTTGGAAAGATCTGTTGGACCTTGACTGGACTACCCCAGGTTAATTGGATGGCGACATGTCATGCCCCTTATTGATAGGAGATTTGATGGAAGTGTTATCCTCTTGAAGTGATTTTGCTCACTGAGAGAGTTTTCGTTCCTCCGAACATTCACTGTATGAATTTCTTCGCTGTCAAACAAAAAGCCAAATGCAGACAGTGATATTCAAGCAATGCAAAGTTTATGTTTGTCTCGAAGTTTTGAAAAATGCGTTTTTAGCAGAAAACTTTTTTATAAGACAGATTAACACAAGATTTAGAGCAAAGCCCTACAGGAGTCAGGATACCTTTTGTAACAGTATGCTTTCGAACTAACCCATGCTTCAATTAGGACTTTTGAAGGGTTGTAACGTGGCCTGGTTCAAGGTTTAAGAAACAAAGGATAAAGGCTCAAAATATATTTGTACCCACCCGCTCTTCGTGATGTCCTTCAACCTAAGCTCAGTTAATTGTGCGTCACACTCTGTTTTGAGTTTTGAACGACTTTTGGGCGATGGTTCACCAGTTGAGTTTGGGGAGACAGTCATCATCTCTTTTTCTTTTTCAACATTTTTCATGTTGTTGAGGATTTTGCAATGACCTCACTATTTTGATTTTGATTTGTTATCCCTAACTTTTGCCTGACTGTTACCGTTTTTCTTTTTCGGGATTTCTGTCAGCGGGTTGCCCCAGCTTTCTTAAGCCTCCTTTATAGGTTTTGGCTCAGTGGACTTTTCCTCTTTTGAGAGATTGACTGTCTATGTGATAGGGAACCACCCTTGTCTTTTGATTCCAAAGGAATGCTTTCTTTTTCGACGTCGTTCGTTGTGTTACGAACTGAGAGTTTGCGACTTCAATGCGCGTTTTCTCTTGAATTAACTGAGATACTACCCTGCCCCAGGTTTATATCAAAGGTTTCGATTGTTTAGAACAGAAAACTCCAACTTCTTTGGCTCGAAGGGGTTGACTAGGGATTAACTTCCTTATAACTCCAGTGTTTGGGAATTGAAAGAAATGCCTGTACATCATCAGCAAGGTCTGTTCAAAAGCATACTGTATAAGATCATGGTATTGTTTCGTCATCCTCCCTCTAAAGTCTTGCAGCTTTTTATCAAGAGTCAAATATCATAAGGAAAAGCATAAGAGTAGTGAAGCGAATGGATGAATTCAAGACAAACATATGCAATGCATTAATGAAAACAGAGTTTAACATCAACAGATAATTGTTTGACAGCAAAAGAAATTACAACTTTGAAAATTCAAAAAGAAGCAAAAGTCTTTCAGCTTGAGCTTCGTCACTTCAAGTGGAGAACCTTTTAACGGAAGATTTTCATCTCGCCGTCTGGCATGAATTCCAACACTCCAATGTCGATCAGATCTTGAATCTTGTTCTTCAAGGCCCAACAGTCGTTGGTGTCGTGTCCCGGGCTGTAGGAATGGTAAACACAAAATGCGTCGGGATGATAGTTAGGAGAGGAGGTATTGAGTTTCTGAGGAGGGTCCTTTACGGTAAGCAAGTTGACCTCCAACAGGCGCTTCAGTATGAAAAATGATGGTATTTCAGTCTCCGTGAACTGTCTTCCCGACGTTTCTTGCTTACGCCGATTACCCCGTGGACGCTGGCGAGGTTGTTGATGGGCTTGTGACCCTGAAGCAAGCAAAGGAGCTTTCCCCTTGTCTTCTTGAGTGGATGGAGGTTGAACGGTGACTTGCTCTTCAACCTCAGATGTTTGCCCCAGTTGGTTATTTGGAAGCAGTTGGCGGACAAGAACTCTGAGTTCCTCTTGTCTTTGAGATAGGTTTTGGATGAGAGCCATCTGGCCCACCAACTATCCCATCATTTGGGTCCTCAAGGTTGTCAAATCAAACTGCAGCTCCACGAGCTGATCACTCCTGGCGTTGTTGGAATTCTCCAAACCCTTTGTGAGGAGAGCTTTCATCTCTTCTTGCCCCAGAGACAAGTTCAGGAACACCTCTTGCAGCTGAGCAGTCTGGTCTTGGATGTCTTTGACAGACCTTTCTAGAGCCATCTCTTACTGAAATAAACAGCAGGAGAGTAAGGAAACCTGAAAAAGGAAAGATTGTCAAAATGCAATGCATGATATGTGGATGCATGTTTTCAAGGATCTCTTGGGGTAAACACAAGAAAATGTTAGAGGTTGAGTTCTGTTCTTGGATTGGAGAACTTTGCACCGGCGGATGTCTTTCCACGAGAATCAAGCTCACCATGTCGAGTGGGTCATAGCCACTGATTCAAGTTGTTGTACTTGATCTTTGATTGGAGAGCTTTGTATCGGCGGATGTCTTTCCACGAGAATCAAGCTCACCATGTCGAGTGGGTCATAGCCACTGATTCAAGTTGTTGTACTTGATCTTTGATGGCATTTGTTTAGAGGAGAAACCTCTTGCCCCTTGGTAGATGTCTGGTTCAACGTGACCCTGCATCAAAAGAACCCTCGAGATCCTCGAAATGGTTATTGAAAATGCTATGGTATGATGTTATGATGTTATGTACATGTATGCACAAGCAAGGGAGTGTATATACAGACAAACATATTCACACAAAGCAAACAAGGCCTTAGGTTTAGGCTTGCATGAGGTTCAGGTACTACCCTCTTTCAGTTCGTTGGTTAAAACCTGTCCTATCAAAAGTAACCGGGTTCTAGAGGATCTCAAATCATTGGCTACCCTCGATCGGTCATAACTCCAACATCACTATCTTTTCTTGCGGCCGGAACCATCGCGAGAGTTTAGCCTCAATGAGTGTAGCATACTGCTACTGTTCTAATGGCCAAGTTGGGTCAATTTAGGGTTCTAAGGTTGGTTGGTGTTTAATGACTCCTTAGAAGACCTATATTCTCCTCATTGCAACACAAGGGATATAGGTACAGACCAAGGTGCCACACCAACGTAGCCACTGCTTCACCCATGTCGGTCTACGCCGGACAGGTCCCTCACAGATTATTCTACCTAAAAAGGGTATTTCCCAGATCCGGGTTAGGATCTATGAAACTCCGATGCAAAGCCCACAAATATAAAAGCAAACAAAGCAAACAATTGAAAACAAAGGTGATCTAAGCCCTAAGGTTACTCCACTTTTATAAGAATCCCCAGCAGAGTCGCCAGTTCTGTGGTACGGTGGGAGAACTGACTATGAGTTTTGCGTTCGTATTCGCACTTGTGCGGTTGAGCAAGAGTCGCCACCGACTTTTTATTTTATCCTAAAGGAAAGGTTAAAAAAGCACAGCAAAAACCTTTTGAGATATTTCGTGGGTCCGGGGGGTAGATTATGAAAAGGGAAGGTATTAGCACCCTTTTCATCCATGGTTATCCATGGGCTCTTAGTTACTTGGTTTTTAGATCACTTGCCTTGATTTTCGATTGCTTGAAATTGTGGTGTGTGTGTGTGTTTTGAAAATGTTTTTGAAGAGATGCCTTGTCTTAGGCGACCAATGTATTTGACTCGTGTTTGAGTGTTTTACAAAAGTGTGGATCTTATCGAAAAGATATTTGAAATGTTTTTTGAGAGTTTGTTTGAAAGTGTTGTGGATTGTGTTTTTTGAAAAGAAGGCAAGCGTTTTTGCAAGTTGATCTCAAGTAACTAAGAGTTTTATCTACCCTATTGTACTCAAAGGTTTTCTCTATGTTTTCAACCCTTTTTAACAATTTTGTTCCACCATTGAATTTGGTGGACAATCTTGCGTTTAGGAAGTTTGTTCGGGACGGGCGCGGGTCATCGTATGGACCATGAATGCAATGGTGCCAAGTGTCTTCGGCAATTTGTTTTGAAGGGACTATGATCATTCCGTTTAGGCAACATTTGAAAGCGTCATCGAGGGACTTATGATCATTTTGAATTGGTTTTGCCAAAGATACTCGACATGCAAGCATGGCCCATTTTTGAAGGCAACATGTGGGATTACCCTAGAGGGTGCAAGTGTGATTGTGTATTGATTTCATGTATTTGTCTTGTATTAGGTTATCTAGCGTTTGATTTTATGTACATGCAAACCCTAGGTCTAACCATGGTATAATTGAAAGCGGTAAATTGCGAAAATGTAAAGTCTACGCTATTACAAAATGAGCATCCGGGAGTGGGGGTACAATATTCACAAATGGGGATGAGACTTATAGTATCCAATAAGTTACAACCAAATCGAATTTGCGATCAAATGTAAATGACGAATATCAATGCGTAAGATAAACAAATGTGTATAGGGACACTGAATGTATTTGTATTGTGTAAGTGATTATTTACAGGTTAGAGATGTGGAATTAAATGTGTATTAAGTATAGTTAACTTAAAGAAAAATTAAATGTTTATTTAATTTAATCTTGTATTTTTTAATATGTGTACAAAAAAAGAAATGTTTTAATTGAAAGTTTTAAATTCTAATTTAATCATATTATGTATAAAAATGTATCTTTATTTATTATAAAAAAGTATGTTTTAAATAAATATCAAGAATTAAATTAAAGAGAAGTATTTTTATTTGTTATGTACAAAAAGCGTTTTAATTAAATGTTTAAAGAAAAGATGTATTTTCAATTAATTATGTATATTAAAAAGAGTGTATTTTTATTATTAAAGTATTATTGTAAAAAAAATATATTAAGTTAGGAAAAAATATATTGTTTTAAGATGTTATATATAAAAAGGGTTAGTATTAATTTATTAATAAAATAAATTTGTTTATATATAAAAAAAGGTAAGTTAAGAATTTGTTTTTAAAAGAGATTAAGGCTTTTGAAAAGGCCCTTGGGAGATTGAAACGGGCAAGGCCCAAAATGCAGACAAAATTTTTTAGGGTTTTGATTTGTTGTTCGGTTGGTCATACGCTTAGGTTTTGTGTAGCGGCGGCTTTCATGCGTTCGTTTCTGAGTTCTTCAGCCCTTCTCCGTTCGCTTCTGAGTTCTTCAGCCCAAGGCCACCAGCTTCTATGCCCCCTTCTTCCCTCCAACGGCAACGTTAAGGTGACAAAATTAGGTAACAAATCTCAATCTTAATTCGTTAGGGTTTGTTAAGATTGTGCATGTCGCGATTTATGTTCATTTCTGATTCTTATTCTTATTGCAATGATTGTTGAGGCATCATGAAAGAAAAGTGAGGGTGAAATACTACCTGGAGAAGGAGGAAGGAAGGTGAGGAAGGCTAGGAGGCCAAGGGCGGAGGGAGAGGCGGAGGCGCGACGGACTTGGAACTCTGGTTCGCGTATTCTTTCCTTTTCTTCTTTTGCTTTGCCTCCTTCGCTTTCGTTGTATGCTTGCTTATGTTGGTTTAGACTGTCTTTGAACGTTGCTTCTGTATCTTTATTTGTCACCTTGCCTTGCTTAACTGTCGCCTATGATGAACGCCTGTGAGGTTTTTCTGATTGCCTTTGAACGTATTTTGTTTATGTTGCCCCTGAATACTTTCTCTCTTCTTCTCTTGTTGCCTTGAGCTTACCTTACGAATATGCTTCTTCCTTGACCGTCTCTTCGTTGCCTGTGTTGTTCTGCTTGCTCAATGAAGAGCCTAGGGTTCTGAGGGCCTATGATTCTTTAAGCTCCCTTCCATTGTCTTGAACATGCTTCTTTTATTGCCCAATGATGAGTGTTCTGAGGGCTTGATGCTTGGGTGGTATTATGCAGTATGCTATGATTTCACTGGTTTTAGGCAGTATGATTACAGGTCTGAGGCTTTTTGGTGAAATAGGTTTATGGTATTGGACATGGTCTCATTGTTTTTGACAGTAGGCAGGTTATGTGCTTGGAGGTTAGGACTTGGTTTGGTCTTTTGGCTTTTGGAGGTAAATCTAATGCAGGTTTAATGTTTTGACAATAGGTAATGGTTTATTAGGCCATTGCAGGTTGTGTGTTTGTGACTTGCTTCAACTGGTTTGTATGGTTTCAGGCTTGAGGCCTAGCAGGTTATTGCTGGTTTTTTTGTGTTTGACAGGGGTTTGTATGGTATATGCTGGTATGGCTTTTTGGCTTTTGTTTTGCATATGCAGGTTAGGCTTTTGACTTGCTTCAGCTGGTTTGTATGTTGAGGCCCGTTTGAGTCAATGCCGGTTTTGTGAACTCTTAAGGCTTATGCTTCAGTAGCTTGTATATTTTCTTTACCTTGGTGCTAGTTCTGCTGTCTTTTGCATCATGGTATGGCTCTTCTGTTGACAGGATATCAGGCTATGCTTGACAGGTTTTGCAGGCTTTTGATACTTCCCTCCCTTTATCCATTGTGCTCATCTTTTGTTTTATATGTTTTTCTTTCTATCTCTCAAGCCTAAAGCCTAAGCCTGCTCTTCTATCTCTCCTCCTCCTCTCTTAGTACAGTTGAATATTAAACTATGTTTCTTTTCTGTACTTTTTCTGAAAGGGCCATTGGGAAATGATGAAAAGTGAATAACTTGCTTGCATAATAGTTTTCCTCTGCATCTTTTATCTTTTCTTTTGACAGATTTTGTACCTTTGGAACTTCTTTGATATCTTTGCCAAATCCTCTTCTTGACAGCTTTGAATAGACTCTTTGGCATTTTTGACAGCAAGTTGTACTTTTTGGATTTTTTGACAGAAAGTTGCAATTTGATTTTTAGTTGGGTTTGAACTGTGCAGTTTGCTTGAGATTTTTGAATTTATGCAGTTTGGCAATTTGCATTTTTTTCTCAACTTTGCATTCATGATTAAATAAAATTCTTCCCTCTTTGTGAACCGGGAGAAATCCCGTGATTTGCAGAGAGGGTTAACTGATCCCAATCAGTGGCCTTTAATGATGACTGCAATTTTATCTGTCTTTTCAATTCAATTTAACTGTTATTTGACTTTTCTCTTTTCTTTTGCAGATGAAAAATGGAGCACCGGAGCGAGGGATAGCGGATGAAGATTTGAAGATTAGAAAAATAATTAGGATAGTTTTTATTTAGCTTTAAATAAATGTAATATTATTTTTGTCAACATTTTGTAAACAAAAACAATTATACAAATGACTTAAAGATAAATAAAAAAAGCCCTTTTATTTAATTAATTCTTCTCTTCTTTAATTGTTTATTTATTATTTATAGTTCTTTAAATTAAAATAAATTGAAAATAAATTCCAACTCATTTAATCTTTAGAATAATAAATAATTAACTAAACAATATTTCAGTACTGATCCATTAATTAAACTTGACGCTTCCAATGTTCAAAGCGAAATAACAGTTAATCACAACAATTGATCAGACGCATTCCCTCTTTTCACTGATTTTTAACAAACACTGTAATTCCAAACTGCGTATATCTTTTGACTGGTGAATTCAAACCAACTGCCTTCTTTTACTGATTAAATCAAAACAATGCGAATTCAACCCGAATCTCGGAATAACTTGCAAAGCACTGTAGAATTTAGATCTTTCTGAGAACGCGCGCACAAACCCTAATTCCTGATTAAATTCCAAAGAGCGTTCGCCTGATCAAAATTGAGCCAAAATCAACCAAAACCCTAAGCCAACTGTGTGAAACAATCCAGAGCCCTAAAAAATCAATAAAACCCTAATTTTTGTTTGACTGACGAGAAAAGTCTGTTTGTCCGATTCTTGAGCCAATCTGAAAAATCAGGAAACGCCTGAAGCTGTGATTTCTTGTGGAAAAATGCGAGGGCAAATTTTGGGGTACAACACCTACATTTGCTAAATATGATGGTTTGTCTTGCCCGAAGATGCACCTACGGTCTTACGTCATAAAGATCCAACCTCATTCTTCTGATAAGGATCTGTGGGTCCACTTTTTTCAAGATAGTTTGTCGGGTACGCAATTGGATTGGTTCTACCAGCTTGAGAGATCTGATGTGCATAATTGGGAGGATCTGGCTGCCGCCTTCTACAAACAATATCAATATAATGCAGACTTAGTACCTACTCGTACTCAATTACAGAGTATGGGTATGGTCTCCAATGAAGGCTTTAAGGAGTATGCCCAAAAATGGAGGGACTTGACTGGAAGGGTGCAGCCACCATTGTCTGAGAGAGAGCTTGTGGATATGTTTTTAGGGACCCTGTCAGGTCCATTCTTTAATCACTTGATCGGGAGTTCGTCTGCGGGGTTCACCGAGTTAATTCTGACTGGTGAAAGAGTTGAAGTTGGCATCAAGAGCGGTAAAATTCAAAAGGATGCATCTGCTTCTGCTGCTATCAAGAAGACCTTTCCAGCCAAGAAAGAAGTCTCAGCTGTTTACTCCCAAAGAAGTCAAGGAAGAGTTGAGCGCCGGCCAGCGGTGGGGGCTGTAATGATTCAGAATCCTGCAGTGGATCAACCTCGAAACAGTCAACCTATAACCAACCAAGCAAGGGTGGAAAGGCCTGCACGACAATTCACCCAGATCAATATGACACATGCTCAGGTTCTCCCTCATCTGTTGAAGTTAAACCTTACAAGTTTGAAAGAGGCGCCAAAGAATCCGAATACCTCTTTTCCCTACTACCATTCAAATGCAAAGTGTGCTTATCATTCGGACAGCGTGGGGCACAACACCAACAATTGTTGGGCCCTCAAAAATAAGATCCAAGATTTAATAGATGCCAAGGAGGTGGAGTTTGACGCCCCTGAAAAACCTAATGTGATCTCTGCCCCAATGCCAAAACATGGTCACAATGTCCATGCTGTTGTAGAAGATATTTATGTTGCTACTGTTGATGACTTAATGACCCCATTACCAATGATCAAGATGAATATGTTGAAAGCCGGGATTTTCCCGGGCTGTGAAAAAGATTGCTACCTTTGTTTTTCCTTACAATCCGACTGCCTGCTGTTGAAGTTAGGCATCCAACGCCTAATGGATAATCAAGAAATCCTCTTTGAGAAAACTCCTGTTACCCCTGTTACTCCTGTTACTCCAACTCCTATCAATGATGTTGCTATAATTACCATTTCCGCCAGTCTTTCCAAGGTCTCCAAAAGACCTGTTAAGATTACACCCGATCCAAAGTTTGTACCTCTGAAGATAACTATGCCAGGGCCTATCCCATACAAGTCCAATAAAACAATACCATGGAATTATGGAGGAGAGATCTTCTACCACGGTTTTAAAAAGATTGAATCAGTTGAAGAAGGTTCCGATGAAGAGACTCCTGACGTAGGAAATATTGCTGGGACGAGTAAGATCACCCGCAACGGAAGAATTTTCTCTCTGGAGATTGCTCCTCCAAGGGCAATCTTCGGACCCTCAAATGCTCCTAAGGTTACTCCTGTGCCGGTCAACATCTCTGTGCAAACTCCAGTGATTGAAGAAATTGTTACTCCCATAGTTATACCCTTTGCTGTTGCTACTGATAAAGGTAAGGGGATCCAAGAAGCGCCCGTCAAGATGAGGGCTCAGCCTTTGGTAATCCCCGAGACCACTCAAAAGGAAATGGAGGAGATTTTAAAAATAATTAAGAAAAGCGACTATGATGTCGTAGAACAACTGGGGCAAACCCCTTCAAAAATCTCTATGCTGGCCTTGTTGCTCTGTTCTGAAGCTCATGCCAAAGCTTTGATCAAGTTCTTGAAGACGGCCCATGTGCCTCAGGAAACCTCCGTGGACCAGTTCCAGGAGTGTGTAGCCAGCCTAACAGCCGACAACGGTCTTGGTTTCTCTGATGCCGATTTAACATCTAAGGGAAGAAAGCATAATGACGCGCTGCATGTCTCGGTGGAATGCAGAGGGACTACTCTTGATCACGTTCTGGTGGACATTGGATCATCTTTAAATGTCTTGCCTAAGAAAGCATTGGACAGATTGGACTGTGAAGGTTTAATTTTGAAGCCCAGTAACATCATTGTCAGAGCCTTCGATGGTTCTAAACGGATGGTCCACGGGGAGGTGGACATCCCGATTAAAGTGGGTACTGAGACTTTCCACTCCACATTTTATGTCATGGACATCCGTCCCTCCTACTCGTGCTTGTTGGGAAGACCCTGGATTCATCATGCTAGAGTCGTCACATCTACTCTGCATCAGAAGCTTAAGTACCCTGTCAAGGGGAAAATTGCGACAGTTCGTGGCGAGGAGGAGTATATGATAAGCCATCTGAATTCATTCCGCTATGTTGAATTAGATGGTGAATTCATCGAGACCCCCTTTCAGCACTTTGAAGAGGTTTCTCCTGAAGTTGCAGTAGCCAAGACAATGACTTCTGTGCCCATCATTACCAAACTTGTGTCCCGGATGTCATCCCTTAAAGATGCGAAGGCTGTGATTGAGGAAGGAGGAAGCACAATATGGGGTCAACTGCCAGATTTTCCTTGCAAGACAAATAAGTTCGGCTTGGGTTTCACTGCTGCTAGTCAGAAGGCTGTGTGTCGCTCTCGGGCTGGAGGGCCACCAGTAAGGATCACCCATCACTGAGTTCATGCTTTGGAGGATGGTGAAGAGGAGAGCAATTTTGAAGACTGGATCTTTCCAACTATTGAAGGAGGGTTGAACAACTGGGAGGTGAAAGACTTTGTTCCCATTACTTTCATCAATCAGTAATTTATCTTTCGAATATTTTCTGTTGGTTTGTAATAGTTTTTAAACAATTCGTACACTTTTTACCTTATGCCTTACCCGAGGCATATAGGTCCATTTGTAAGGGTTTGATTTTTCATCTTCATATGCCATTTTAACGAATCATGGACGTTTTCATATATAAACTTTTGTGTTCATTTTCTTTCTTTTTACATTTTACTAGTTTAAAGGTGGCTATCCCTTACACACACACACACACACACACACACACACACTCACCAATGCAGGTACTCATCCATTCCGGATTCCATGGGTAACAATTATGCTATGGCCTTCAGTGACTCTGAAGATCTGGTCAATCATGCCAAATACGAAGGTGATAAAGACTGTGAAGTGCCTGGAGAGTTGGCTAGACTGCTGCAACAGGAAGAAAGGGATATTCTACCTCACGAGGAGTTGTTAGAGACTATCAACTTGGGAACAAAGGAAGATAGAAAAGAAGTTAAAGTGGGTGCCAACCTGGAACCAAGTGTCAAAGAGCGCTTAGTTCAGCTGTTGAATGAGTATGTTGAGATCTTCGCCTGGTCCTATGAAGACATGCCGGGGCTTGACACATATATTGTGGTTCACCGTCTCCCTACAAGAGAAGACTATCCACCAATCAAACAGAAAGTCTGCCGGATGAGGCCCGACATGTCTGAAAAGATCAAAGCTGAAGTGATGAAGCAGTTCAATGCTGGCTTTCTTGCTGTTACTTCCTATTCACAATGGGTTGCTAACATTGTGCCTGTGCCTAATAAGGACGGCAAAGTCAGGATGTGCGTGGATTATAAAGACTTAAACAGGGCTAGCCCTAAAGATGACTTTCCACTACCGCACATTGACATTTTGGTTGACAATATAGCTCAGCATAAGTGTTGTACCCCAAAATTTGCCCTCCCATATTCTTCAAGATTTGCCAAGATCATGCTTCAAAATCTCCCAAGAGTTGCACAGTCAACCATCCTCCTAAGCCAGTCAAATTAGGGTTTTGGTTCTTGCAAGGAAGTTGAGGTTTTAAAGGGATCAATCAAGTCACACATGCTCATACACATTGTCAAGCACCTACATGTCAAGTTTCAAGGCTCACAAGGTCAAGTTGCACAGTCAAAAACCCTAATTGCTCAACAGTCAACTGCAGGGGCAAAATAGTCATTTGACAGTCAAAAGTCAAAATTTTTGGTCAACATCTTATTTTGAAGCCACAAACATCATTTGATCAATTCTTGATCATGATTCTCAAAGCATGGCTCAAAAAGTCTCAAGATGCAAAAGTTTCTATTTTTGGACAGCTGGAAAAGTCAACTGTAACTTGACCAAGGCATAACTTCCACATGGTTTATCAGAAAAATTCCATCCAAAGCTCATTTTTAAGAGAATGACATTTCCTACAACTCCTATTCACACTTCAAGTCCAAGAAATACTCTCACAAAAAGTTATCAATCTCAACATTATGGGTCATTTTCAAAAGTCAACAAAAAGGCACTTTAAGTCAAGGACCATAACTTGAGATTGGTACATCAATATGACATGGGACCAACGACATTGGTTAGAGGACTTCAAGACCTTTCCAAAATGTCCAAGAACATGATCAAAGCTTAAAAATTGAGCAAGATATGCCTTGTGGAAGTTGGGAAATTTTTGGGAATTTTGAAAAGTCAACTTTGCTTCAAATGCCTCAAAATTGCTAATGGGCCTCAATTTCTTCCAAGAATCATCACCCAAAAGCTATGCACGACCCATTGACCCAAAGAGGAGTTATTTTCTTATTTTTAATTAATTAATTGAGTTTTTAATTCTATTAATTCATTTAATTAAAATTAAATATAAGAAAAATACAAAAACATGTCTTGCAAATCTTTTTATGTAGCATATGCACTCTTTATTCACTCAAGATTTCGTGCACATCCAAAAGGGAAAGAATCTCCCATGATTGGCAATGTTTTGATGGAAAAAAGATTGAAAAAGATGCTTGAAAAATCAAATATTGAAACATTGATTGAATGGATTTTGGGCTTTGTTTTCTAACCTAAATCATTCCTCATACATATGCAAACACAACCCTAATCAAGAGGACAAGAAAAGTTGCACTCAGAATATAGAACACATTGCAACTTTTTGACAAAAAATTTTGAAACTGAAAACCCAATTGCAAGGTGTTTCAAGGTCTAAAAAGGATTCCATTACACTCCTGACACATTCAGGAAGCCATTCCAATCAAATTCAACCCTCCACACTCAAGGAATTGGTATAACCGTGTTCTACTTTTCTTGAAAAAATTGATAATCGTATTCCATTTTCCATGCATGATTAATGTCTTTTAATTGTTGGTTTGTACTAATATGATCTCTCTGAAGCTATTGGTACCATCTAATTGGATTATAGGCGCCTGAATCAGAATGCACCATGAACATTTTTTAGGGTTTCAGGGACCTTGAATTAGGGTCTTACACATATGGTAAAATTGACCATTCAAACCTATACCATTGGATTCAGGATGTCCCAACGAATCAATTGACTACCTCGCGCCCTTTTTATAATCCACCATGCTCTAGTCGCTATTTTTGTGTACTACAGTTAGTGGGGGTTTAAAACCCCCGCTATTTGATTTTAGTTGCAGGTACAAAACGGAGAAGAAGCATGCGTGGCTTGGCATTATTGGACTATTCAAAATTGGCGCGTGATTTTGTGGTTCAGATTACTAACTTTTGTCTTTTTTTATAATGTTCACGTTCCATATAGTTAACAAATAAACGCGTTTGGCTGGGTGGAAGGTGAGTTGTCATACAAGCATTGGGACCTGGGTTCGGTTCCCAGGTCCCCCACTATTTCCATATTTTTTTCACTAATGTACTTCTATGTAGCGTCCATCATGCAGCACACCATGTGTCCTAGTGCTGAGACTTGCCAAGTGTCCCTGGAGCTCCATCTAATGGCCAGAATGGGAAGACCATCATGCACGTTAGTCAACCATGCCCTGTGTCATCCCAGAAAGTCCAAAAAGGCCTGAATTAATGGGCCAAAATTCTCATAAAAACACCTCTAAAGGGGCCAGACACTCCCCTGCTGTTTGTATTCTTCCTTTTAAATTTTTCTTTCTTTTCCTTTTTAATTCTTTTTAATTGGTTTTATTGTTTTTTTTAATTAATTCCACAAAATAATTTTTACAATATAAAAAAAAACCAGAAAATCATAAAACAATAAAAATATGTTTCATTAATATTAATTTCTATTAATTTTGTAAATAAATTTAATAATCAATTTAGTTTTAATTTAGGGTTTAAATTTTAATTTGTCTTCTTAATAACTAAAAAACATAAAAATTAGGGTTTCTAGCATTTTTACTCTTTTTCTCAATAATTAAATTTTTCTTCTTATTATTATTAATTATTAATTATTTTGTAAATAAACTTGTAGTTAAATAATTTGAGTAAATTAGGTTTAAACTTTAATTCTTTTCCTTAAATAATTAAAAACATGTAGAATTAGGGTTTCTTTTCTTTTTAATTTTCTTTATGTCCATTAAATACAAAAAACATTAAAAATAATTTCCTTTCTTTATTTAATCATTAATTAACTTATTAATTGCAATTTAATTTCTTTAAAGGGTCCAACGCCCCCGCACCTTCGATTATACTTCCCTTTCGCGTGCTTGCCTTTATTTTTCGTTTTAAATTTATGTAATTGCCCCAAAGCCTTGTAATAGATAATTAGGATATTTACTTTTCGCATTTTATTTATTCAAATCGGGTCTTTGTTTAATTTGGCGATGTATAAACCCGCGCCTTGTAATAGCGTAGGACCTTTATTTTCCGCATTTTAATTCCCGCACCTTTTAACTGTTAATAATCACATGAAAGAATGTATGCTCTAATAAAATCAAAGCGTAGACTACCAAATGCATGACACGAATAAAATATGACTGAAAATGACACACAATTCACACACCACTCCTAGGGTATGCCTCACTGTTGCCTTGCCCCTCGAAATGTGGTCGTCGGGTAGAGGACGTTTTAGTAAGTCCTCATGTACATGAACATGGCATGGGGGTAGCTTCTAAGGTGTCCTACTATTGCTCTGGTGACCACACTGTCCCTAATCCTCGAATTGACCTGAACACCTCCAACGGTGATGCTACCTACCTCTCAATGGTGGGATGGCACTACCTTAAGGACATTTACACAGACTAATTCCTTAGGGTAGGTAGATGACTCGTAGATACTTGCTCTAATTCAAAACAAATCAAAAACTTCTTTTCACACCGACACTTTGCAAAAAGCTTTCAAAAACAACTTTTCAAACACTCTTGAGGACTGATACAAGAGTCGAACTGAAACTTTCAAAGAAACTTTTTCAAACCCACTCACCTTGAAAAGCAAACAAACATTTTGAAAACACAAATGAGCAAGTATCTAAGAGCCCATGGATAACCATGGATAGAAAGGGTGTAACACCTTCCCTTTCTATAAATCTACCTCCCGAACCGAGAAACAATCTCAAAAGGAATTTTTCTGTGCTTTTGTCCTTTCCATGTTGGAGAAAATAAAAGACGGTGGCGACTCTTGCTTACCGCGACATTTCGCGAACCAGCGTTAAACAGTCAGTTCCAGATCCACCGATCACAGAACTGGCGACTCTGCTGGGGACATGTTATAAAGTGAGGTGTACCTTAGGATAGTTCATAACTGTGTTTTCAATTGTTTTGACTTGTTTGCTTTAAATTGTGGGCTGCATCGGAGTTACATAGATCCTAACCCGGATCTGGGGATACCCTGTTTAGGTAGCATAAGCTGTGAGGGACCTGTCCGGCGTAGACCGACATGGGTGAAACAGTGGCTACGTTGGTGTGGCACTTTGGTCTGTACCGATATCCCTTGTGTTGCAACGAGGAAAATATGGGTCTTCTGAGGAGTCATTAAGCACCAACCGACCTTAGAACCTTAAATGACCCAACTTGGCCAATAGAACAGTAGCAGTATGCTACGCCCATTGAGGCTAAACTCTCGTGATGGTTCTGGCTGCAAGAAAAGATTGCGATGCTGGAGTTATGACCGATTGAGGGTAGTCAGTGATATTGGGATCCTCTAAGAACCCGGTTACTTTTGATAGGACAAGTATGAACCAACAAACTAAAAGAGGGTAATACCTAGACCCCATGCTGGCCTAAAATCTAAGGGCTTCTCTTGTGTGACTTGTGTGCCTTCCAACTTGACTATTTGCATGCTTGTTATCTGACACTTGAGTTTCTTGTAGGTTTTGTTTACAGTCCTTAATTGGGACTCATAATAGGATTTGCCTACATTACCCCATGCATAGCATAACATCATACCATTGCATACATCCCGCATAAGGACTAATCCATTTCAAGGATCTCAAGGGCTTGTGATGCAGGTCATGATGAATCAGAATGTCTAGCAAGGGGCAAAGGGGATTTATTTTCCTCTAGCCAGGTTGATGACTAAAGTCAGAGGCTATGACCCACTTGACATGGTGAGCCTTGACTCTTGAAGAAGGTTTCCCTAACCAAGGTTGTTTGGAAATCAAAACCAGACATGATGACTAAAGGCAGGGGCTATGACCCACTGGATATGGTGAGCCTTTGACCCTTGAAGAAGGACTCTCAACAACACGAAGTTCCTTCAATCAAGCTACTGGATCCCAATTCTAACAAATTTCTTGTCTACCCCGCGAGATCCTTGAAAACATTGCATGCATATATATACATCATTGCATTACAGGTACCCTTTGTACAGGTCACTTACCTCCTCCGCTGTTTATTTCAACAATGGCTTCCCAACAATACAACCAGGACTTCCATGCTCAAGAGACTCGGTTCGGGGAAATCCTCCTGAATCTATCCAAGGGGCAGGAGGAGTTGAGAGCACTTCTCATGAGGACTTTGGCCAGGAACAGTGCTGAGGATGAATGGCTGAAACACCTGCAAGCTGAAATGGATACAATGAAAGCCCAGATGCTGGGGCAGACGACTATCATTCAAGGCTTAGCTCAAAGACAAGAAGAGCTCGGGGTTCTCGTCAACCAACTGCTTCGGGGTAACCAACTGGGGCAAACGTCTAAGGGTAAAGAGCCAGTCATCACTCAACCATCTTTGAGACAAGGAGATAAGGGGAGAGCTCCTCAAATGGCTCAGGTGTCACAAATTCAGCATCAACCTCACCAGCTTCAGGCAGACAATCCAAAAGGCAATTCACCAAGCTCAACGTGTCGCTGCCTCAAGCTTTACAACAACTGTTGAGGTTGAACTTGGTGACTCTAAGGGATCCTCCTAAGAATCCCAATAGGACACCTTCAAGGTATAACCCCAACGCCCGCTGCGCTTATCACTCCGAAGCCCGGGGCATGCTACAGAGGATTGTTGGACCCTGAAGAACAAGATCCAGGACCTAATTAATGAAGCAGCTGTGGAATTCACCCAAGGTGGCCAGGCTGAGCACTTCTACCATCCCTACAGGATTCACCAGTTGAAATAATAGGCCCTGAGATAAAAAGACTTTTGTTCATTCGAATGTTCAAGTTGTAATTTTCTTTTGATTGTTCAAACATTTAGTCATATCAAACATTGTTATTTCATTAAGGCATCACATATGTCTGTTTTGAAGCAATATATTCGTATTCACTATATGCAAACTGTTTTCATATTTTTGTGATGATCAACGCTCGATTAATAATTCTAAGCCTCTTGAGGGAGGATGATGAAAACGATACCATGATATACAGTATGCTTTTAAACAGACCCCGCTGATGAGGTACAGGCATTGTTTCAATTCCTAAACACTGGAGTTATAAGGAAGATAATCCCTCGTCAACCCCTATGAGCCAAAGAAGTAGGAGTTTTTTCTTTTCGAAATTTAAAACCCTTAATCATAACCTGGGGCAGGGTAATTCTCTCAGTCGATCCAAGTGCATAACAAATGGCACCAAAGAGGTCCTTACAAAAAAAAGAAGACAGTGATGATTCCGAATAATCATAAGGATAGGCAGTCATTATATCTCAAAAATAAAAACCCAATAAGTCAAAACCTATGAAGGAGACTTACAAAAACTGGGGCATCCCGCTGACTGTAATCACAAAAGAAACAGTTCAGGCAAAATTCAGGGATAACGAAATCAAAAAAGAAAGAGGTCATACAAACCCTAAACCAAACAAAAATGACTGCCTATTCAAATAAACGTTCAACATCCGAACCATCACTGGAATTTCAGAGCAAAGACTCAAACAAGGTCTAACGCACGATCAACTGAGCTTAGGTTTGAAGAACATCACGAAGAACGGGTGGGTACAAATAATTTGAGCCTTTATCCTTTGTTTCTTAAACCGTGAACCAGGCCACATTATAACCCTTAAAAAGTCCTAGCTGAAGCATGGGTTAGTTCGAAAGCATACTGTTACCAAAGGTATCCTGACTCCTCAAGGCCTGCTATAAAATATTGAGTTGACATCACATTTTACAAAATTTGCTGGTTTTACTAAAAAAGGAATGCATTTTCAAAATCTTCAAGACAGACATAAGCTTTGCATTTTTGATATAACATTCTGTGCATGTGATTATTTGTTTGAACAGCAGGGAAATTCGCACGATGAATACCTAATGAACAAAAGCACTTCCAATCAAGGGGCATGACATGATTATGGTCCATCATCTGGGGCAGTCCAATCAAGATCCGGAGAATCTCTCAAAAGCCAAATAGCCTGGGGCAAATCTCCGCCTGAGTCACTTGGGGCATTCCAACAACGAATCTTGCCTGATCAAACACCTTCTGGCGGCATGACAAAACACTTCTAACAGGGGCAAATCCCTACATTCTGAGAGCGTGGATATAGTCGAAAAGAATACTACGCATAATCAAAGACCCGCTAGGTTGACACACCTAAGCAAAAATAAGGGCTTCCCGGCGAACCAAAAGGGTTCGGGCAAAATGAAGGGATGAAATGAAAAAATTTGTACACCCGGCAAGTCGAAAACCTGAAAAGGCGGCTTGGGCAAAAAGGGATATCCCGGTGGACTGAAAACACGAAAGGGCGGTCCAGGCAAAAATTAGGGATCAAAGCGTACGACTATGTCCCGACATCTAGTCACCTGTCTACCAGAAGATTTGTCAACTACCCCCACAGGTGCCTTCTCCCACTGAAACAGGGGCAATAATGAGTTGTCTAAGCGATCTAATTGCGCTGTCCACCAAGGTACCAAGGTAAGTTCAACTGAAGAACATAACCAACATACCTTAATTCCCCAGAGAGTAAGCCAGCAAGTCAATACACTCTCCCCGAGCAAAGTTATACTTTCAGCCTTAAGGAAGTTGAGCATCCTCCAGCAGATCTCGACATTCCCCAGCGCAATATACAAACATTCTTAACAAACATCCCCGGCAGTCTCGATCTAAGATTGTTCCCCGGCGGTAGACCAGACATTCAGCGGAGCCACTTCCCCAATATATCTCAAAGTTTCCCCAGGAGAGTCCAGCATAGTTCAAGATTTCCCCAGGACAGTTTGAATCATCTCCCCAGCAGGAAGCTTATCCCCAGTAGATTCTGGAAGCTTCCCCCCTACAGAGCACGAACGCGTCCCCCGGCTTTATTCAAAGGTTATTTCCCTACCAGGATATAACTGGGTTATCCTCAGCCAAAAGCCACGAAAAGATCGTCCTCGGCGAAGTCTTCTTACCCCCAGCAGAGTCTATTAACACTTCCAACATAACGACGGTATCCTTAGCAAAGTTACCATCAACATCTCAACAGCATACCTCTCTCCCTACAGAGTACTGTTCCCCAGCAAGGTAGCTAGAGTAATTTTTCCCCGCAGAGTAATCTTCAAGTTTATTCCCCAACGGAGTCATCTTCTCCTACCGGTTCATTCTTGCAATCTTCATCCCCAGTGGAAACAACAAAGCACTATTCTCCAACATCAGCCCAGGATGTGACTTCCAGGCACCCGTCAAGGATTTACTTTCCTAGACAAAAACATACATTCATAAACATCACATACATGAATGCATCGCACAATCTCATTTATGTTAAGAACATCATTGCTTGATCCATATCATGCATTGCATATGACTGACCTTTACCTTTCAGGAAAGATCCAGTCAAATTCTCAGCTATGTCCAAGACCTTCTCTGGTTCAGATAAATCGACCCTAAGATTTTTCTGATTCTTATCCAGTTGAAGTTATTCCAAGACTTTAGTCTGGTTCAGTCAGATCGACCCTAAGATCTCCCTGATTCTTATCCAGTCAAAGCCAATCCAAGACTTTAGTCTGGTTCAGTTAAATCGATACTAAGATTTTCCTGATTCTTATCCAGTCAAAGTTATTCCAAGACCTTGCCTGGTTCAGTTAAATCGACTCCTAAAGATTTTTCTGATGCCGATCCAGTCAAAGGCCTTCTCTGGTTCAGTCAGATCGACCCTAAGATCTCCCTGATTCTTATCCAGTTGAAGATTCCAAGACCTTGCCTGGTTCAGTTAAATCGACTCCTAAATATTTTTCTGATGCCGATCCAGTCAAAGGCCTTCTCTGGTTCAGTCAGATCGACCCTAAGGTCTCCCTGATTCTTATTCCAGTTGAAGATTCCAAGACCTTGCCTGGTTCAGTTAAATCGACTCCTAAAGATTTTTCTGATGCCGATCCAGTCAAAGGCCTTCTCTGGTTCAGTCAGATCGACCCTAAGATCTCCCTGATTCTTATTCCAGTTGAAGATTCCAAGACCTTGCCTGGTTCAGTTAAATCAACTCATAAAGATTTTTCTGATGCCGATCCAGTCAAAGGCCTTCTCTAGTCCAGTTAAATCGATTCCTAAAGATTTTCCTGATGAAGACTCAGTAGAAGACATCCAAGATTCTCTCATCGTTACTGTTGAGGTAGTAATCGCCCCAGGTTCTCTCATCGTTACTGTTGAGGTAGTAATCGCCCCAGGTTCTCTCACCGTTACTGTTGAGGTAGTAATCACCCAAGGTTCTCTCATCATTACTGTTGAGGTAGTAATCGTCCCTGATCCATTCATCATCCTGCTGAGGGTGCGTCTGAAGAGTTTAAAGATTCAATTCCTGTAACCAGCCAGAACGCATCCACACAAAGAGTTTGAAGACCAACTCCTGTAACAGGTCAGGTAATCATCTTTCTTTTTCAGGTACGCAAGTCCTCGCTAAGGAATCTCTTACGCGATCGACACCCAGATGGCATCTATAAGCCCATCCACCTATCCATCACCTCTCAACATGGCATCCGTAAGCCCATTTTCCTATCCATCAATCTCCAAATGGCATCTGTAAGCCCATTCCTACCATCACACTGCTAACATGTGAGCGCAAATTTCTGGGCACTCTAGTGTTCAATCATCTTCCACCTTCGGATTACGAAAGGCACGCCAGCCAATCTACATCCTCAGGTTTAAGAAGATTGAACAGGGGCAACTGTTGTACCCCAAAATTTGCCCTCCCATATTCTTCAAGATTTGCCAAGATCATGCTTCAAAATCTCCCAAGAGTTGCACAGTCAACCATCCTCCTAAGCCAGTCAAATTAGGGTTTTGGTTCTTGCAAGGAAGTTGAGGTTTTCAAGGGATCAATCAAGTCACACATGCTCAGACACATTGTCAAGCACCTACATGTCAAGTTTCAAGGCTCACAAGGTCAAGTTGCACAGTCAAAAACCCTAATTGCTCAACAGTCAACTACAGGGGCAAAATGGTCATTTGACAGTCAAAAGTCAAAATTTTTGGTCAACATCTTATTTTGAAGCCACAAACATCATTTGATCAATTCTTGATCATGATTCTCAAAGCATGGCTCAAAAAGTCTCAAGATGCAAAAGTTTCTATTTTTGGACAGCTGGAAAAGTCAACTGTAACTTGACCAAGGCATAACTTCCACATGGTTTATCAGAAAAATTCCATCCAAAGCTCATTTTTAAGAGAATGACATTTCCTACAACTCCTCTTCACACTTCAAGTCCAAGAAATGCTCTCACAAAAAGTTATCAATCTCAACATTATGGGTCATTTTCAAAAGTCAACAAAAAGGAACTTTAAGTAAAGGACCATAACTTGATATTGGTAAATCAAAATGACATGGGACCAAAGACATTGGTTAGAGGACTTCAAGACCTTTCCAAAATGTCCAAGAACATGATCAAAGCTTAAATATTGAGTAAGATATGCCTTGTGGAAATTGGGAAATTTTTGGGAATTTTGAAAAGTCAACTTTGCTTCAAATGCCTCAAAATTGCTAATGGGCCTCAATTTCTTCCAAGAATCATCATCCAAAAGCTATGCACGACCCATTGACCCAAAGGGGAGTTATTTTCTTATTTTTAATTAATTAATTGAGTTTTTAATTCTATTAATTCATTTAATTAAAATTAAATATAAGAAAAATACAAAAAACATGTCTTGCAAATCTTTTTATGCAGCATATGCACTCTTTATTCACTCAAGATTTCGTGCACATCCAAAAGGGAAAGAATCTCCCATGATTGGCAATGTTTTGATGGAAAAAAGATTGAAAAAGATGCTTGAAAAATCAAATATTGAAACATTGATTGAATGGATTTTGGGCTTTGTTTTCTAACCTAAATCATTCCTCATACATATGCAAACACAACCCTAATCAAGAGGACAAGAAAAGCTGCGCTCAGAATATAGAACACATTGCAACTTTTTGACAAATAATTTTGAAACTGAAAACCCAATTGCAAGGTGTTTCAAGGTCTAAAAAGGATTCCATTACACTCCTGACACATTCAGGAAGCCATTCCAATCAAATTTAACCCTCCACACTCAAGGAATTGGTATAACCGTGTTCTACTTTTCTTGAAAAAATTGATAATCGTATTCCATTTTCCATGCATGATTAATGTCTTTTAATTGTTGGTTTGTACTAATATGATCTCTCTGAAGCTATTGGTACCATCTAATTGGATTATAGGCGCCTGAATCAGAATCCACCATGGACATTTTTTAGGGTTTCAGGGACCTTGAATTAGGGTCTTACACATATGGTAAAATTGACCATTCAAATCTATACCATTGGATTTAGGATGTCCCAACGAATCAATTGACTACCTCGCGCCCTTTTTATAATCCACCATGCTCTAGTCGCTATTTTTGTGTACTACAGTTAGTGGGGGTTTAAAACCCCCGCTATTTGATTTTAGTTGCAGGTACAAAACGGAGAAGAAGCATGCGTGGCTTGGCATTATTGGACTATTCAAAATTGGCGCGTGATTTTGTGGTTCAGATTACTAACTTTTGTCTTTTTTTATAATGTTCACGTTCCATATAGTTAACAAATAAACGCGTTTGGCTGGGTGGAAGGTGAGTTGTCATACAAGCATTGGGACCTGGGTTCGGTTCTCAGGTCCCCCACTATTTCCATATTTTTTTCACTAATGTACTTCTATGTAGCGTCCATCATGCAACACACCATGTGTCCTAGTGATGAGACTTGCCAAGTGTCCCTGGGGCTCCATCTAATGGCCAGAATGGGAAGACCATCATGCACGTTAGTCAACCATGCCCTGTGCAATCCCAGAAAGTCCAAAAAGGCCTGAATTAATGGGCCAAAATTCTCATAAAAACACCTCTAAAGGGGCCAGACACCCCCCTGCTGTTTGTATTCTTCCTTTTAAATTTTTCTTTCTTTTCCTTTTTAATTCTTTTTAATTGGTTTTATTGTTTTTTTTAATTAATTCCACAAAATAATTTTTACAATATAAAAAAAAACCAGAAAATCATAAAACAATAAAAATATGTTTCATTAATATTAATTTCTATTAATTTTGTAAATAAATTTAATAATCAATTTAGTTTTAATTTAGGGTTTAAATTTTAATTTGTCTTCTTAATAACTAAAAAACATAAAAATTAGGGTTTCTAGCATTTTTACTCTTTTTCTCAATAATTAAAATTTTCTTCTTATTATTATTAATTATTAATTATTTTGTAAATAAACTTGTAATTAAATAATTTGAGTAAATTAGGTTTAAACTTTAATTCTTTTCCTTAAATAATTAAAAACATGTAGAATTATGGTTTCTTTTCTTTTTAATTTTCTTTATGTCCATTAAATACAAAAAACATTAAAAATAATTTCCTTTCTTTATTTAATCATTAATTAACTTATTAATTGCAATTTAATTTCTTTAAAGGGTCCAACGCCCTCGCACCTTCGATTATAATTCCCTTTCGCGCGCTTGCCTTTATTTTTCGTTTTAAATTTATGTAATTGCCCCAAAGCCTTGTAATAGATAATTAGGATATTTACTTTCCGCATTTTATTTATTCAAATCGGGTCTTTGTTTAATTTGGCGATGTATAGACCCGCGCCTTGTAATAGCGTAGGACCTTTATTTTCCGCATTTTAATTCCCGCACCTTTTAACTGTTAATAATCACATGAAAGAATGTATGCTCTAATAAAATCAAAGCGTAGACCACCAAATGCATGACAAGAATAAAATATGACTGAAAATGACACACAATTCACACACCACTCCTAGGGTACGCCTCACTGTTGCCTTGCCCCTCGAAACGTGGTCGTCGGGTAAAGGACGTTTTAGTAAGTCCTCATGTCCATGAACATGGCATGGGGGTAGCTTCTAAGGTGTCCTACTATTGCTCTGGTGACCACACTGTCCTTAATCCTCGAATTGACCCGAACACCTCCAACAGTGATGCTACCTACCTCTCAATGGTGGGATGGCACTACCTTTAGGACATTTACACAGACTAATTCCTTAGGGTAGGTAGATGACTCATAGATACTTGCTCTAATTCAAAACAAATCAAAAACTTCTTTTCACACCGACACTTTGCAAAAAGCTTTCAAAAACAACTTTTCAAACACTCTTGAGGACTGATACAAGAGTCGAACTGAAACTTTCAAAGAAACTTTTTCAAACCCACTCACCTTGAAAAGCAAACAAACATTTTTAAAACACAAATGAGCAAGTATCTAAGAGCCCATGGATAACCATGGATAGAAAGGGTGCTAACGCCTTCCCTTTCTATAAATCTACCTCCCGAACCGAGAAACAATCTCAAAAGGAATTTTTCTGTGCTTTTGTCCTTTCCTTGTTGGAGAAAATAAAAGACGGTGGCGACTCTTGCTTACCGCGACATTTCGCGAACCAGCGTTAAACAGTCAGTTCCAGATCCACCGATCACAATAAGGTATTCTCTTTCATGGATGGATTTTCAGGGTACAACCAGATCAAAATGGCCCCCGAAGACATGGAGAAGACTACTTTTGTTACACAATGGGGTACCTTCTGCTATAAAGTGATGCCATTCGGACTGAAGAATGCCGGGGCAACCTATCAGCGCACCATGGTAGCCTTGTTTCATGACATGATACATAATGATATAGAGGTCTACGTAGACTACATGATAGCCCGTTCACAAACAGAAGAAGAACACCTCGACCATCTACAAAAGCTGTTTGTCAGGTTGAAAGAGTACAAGCTCAGACTGAACCCTAACAAGTTCACTTTCGGAGTCAGGTCCAGTAAACTTTTGGGATTCATCGTCAGTAACAAAGGCATCGAGGTTGATCCTGCCAAAGTCAAAGCTATACAAGAAATGCCTGCCCCTCGCACTGAGAAGGAGGTCAGAGGTTTCTTGGGACGCCTAAACTACATTGCAAGGTTCATCTCTCACCTAACATCTACTTGTGAACCAATCTTCAAGCTATTGAAGAAAGATCAGGTGGTTAAATGGAATGATGACTGTCAAGTGGCTTTCGATAAAATCAAGGAGTATTTACTGGAACCTCCTATCTTGATGCCACCCGTCGAAGAAAGGCCGTTAATTATGTATCTGACCGTTTTGGAGAATTCAATGGGGTGCGTACTGGGCCAACATAACGAGTCTGGCCGAAAAGAGCATGCCATTTATTACCTTAGCAACAAGTTTACCGACTGTGAGACCCGATACTCACTGCTCGAGAAAACTTGCTGCACTTTGGTATGGGCTGCTCGCCGGCTAAGGAAGTATATGTTGACACATACCACTTTACTGATCTCTAAGATGTATCCAATCAGGTACGTCTTCGAGAAGCCTGCTTTATCCGGAAGAATCGCTAGATGGCAGATGATCCTCACCAAATATGATATACAGTACACGACCCAAAAAGCTATAAATGGGAGTGTGTTAGCTGATCATCTGGCCCATCAAGCTGTCGAAGATTACCAATCCATGAGATTCGACTTCCCCGACGAGGATATCATGACTTTGAGCAACATTGAAGATAACAGACCGTATGACGAACCTGAACAAGGATCCCGATGGACCCTGTACTTTGATGGTTCCTCCAACGCACTTGGAAACAGAATCGGCGCGGTAATTATCTCTCCACAAGGTTGCCATACACCTTTCACTACTAGACTCTACTTCAGCTGCACCAACAACATGGCCGAGTATGAAGCTTGTATCTTTGGTCTCAAGGCTGCTATTGACTTGGGAATCAAATCTTTGATTGTATTTGGGGACTCAACTTTGGTTATCAATCAAATTAAAGGAGAGTGGGATACTAAACACCCTAACCTCATCCCTTACAAAGAACATGTCCTGAAATTGTTACCACACTTCGAGCAGATCACCTTCGAGCACTTCCCGCGAGAAGAGAATCAGCTAGCAGATGCACTAGCTACAATGTCCTCCATGTTTAAGCTTAACTGGGATAATGAGGCTCCTCAAATCACCATGGAACGAATGGACGAACCTGCACATTGTCACGGGATTAATACCGAAGAAGTAGTGGACCGACCTTGGTTTCATGACGTTAAAAGGTATCTCGAAACACAAGAATACCCTGAAGGAGCTTTAGTCAACGACAAAAAGTTCTTAAGGAGATTCTCTACCAAGTTATTCCTAAGCAATGGCATCCTATAAAAGCACAATCATGATTGCATTCTGCTCCGTTGTGTGGACAATGTTGAAGTTGAGCAGATCATGGCTGAACTGCACAATGGTACATTTGGCACCCACTCAAGCGGTCATACGATGGCTAAAAAGATTCCAAGGGCAGGCTATTACTGGTCTACCATGGAAGCTGACTGTCATCAACATTCCCGTACTTGTCACAAATGCCAAATCTATGCTGACAAGGTACATATACCTCCAGTTCCTCTCAATGTCTTAACAGCTCCTTGGCCATTCGCTATGTGGGGAATCGACATGATTAGATAGATCAAGCCTACAGCATCCAATGGACACCGTTTCATCCTGGTGGCCATTTATTACTTTACCAAGTGGGTCAAAGTAACGTACTTCGCATCCGTTACAAAGAATGTGGTTGCCCGCTTCATCAAGCAGAACCTCATTTTCCGGTATGGTATCCCCGACAGGATTATCACTGACAATGGTATAAATTTGAACAATACTATGATCACCGCTTTGTGCGAGCAATTCCAGATTCAACATCATAATTCATCTCCCTATCGACCAAAGATGAACGGTGTTGTTGAAGCTGCAAACAAAAATATCAAGAAGATCATTCAAAAGATGACAGTCACCTACAAGGACTGATGTGATACGGTGGGAGAACTGACTTGGGATTTTGCGTTTGTGTTCGCAAATGTTTCGATTTAGCAAGAGTCGCCACCGACTTTTTATTTTATCTAAAGGAAAGGTCAAAAAGCACAGGAAAGACCTTTGAGATGTTTTCTTAGGTTAGGGGGGTAGATTATAGAAAGGGAAGGTATTATCACCCTTTCTATCCATGGTTATCCACAGGCTCTTAGTTACTTTCTTAGATCACTTGCTTTGCTTTTCAATTGTTTGAAATGGTGCTCTTTAATTGTTTGAAATGGTGCTTTGTGTGTGGTTTTGAAAGATGTTTTGAAAAGAGGACATTGTTGTGGAAACCTTTGTAATAATTCTTGTTTGAATGTATACAAAGGTGTTTTTGTCTTTTAAAAGTTTCCAATGTTTGAAAGTAGGGTTTTGAAATTGTGTGGTGAAGTGTGTTTTGAAGATAGTAAGGATGTTTTTGCAAGCTTTGATCAAGTAACTAAGAGTTGTCTACCCTATTTTACTCAAAGGTCTTTCTTATGTTTTTAACCCTTTTAACAGTGTTGCTTCACCATTGTATTTGGTGAACAACCTTGTGTTAGGATGTTAAACGGGACAGGCGCGGGTCATCGTATAGACCATGATAGCAATTGTGTCAAGTATTTTTGGCAATTTTCTTAAGGGACTTGATCATTTTGTTTAGGCAACTCAGATAGCGTCATCGAGGGACTTATGATCTTTGTTTTGTTTTTGTTTTTCCAAAGTACTTGACATGCAACCATGGCCCATTTTTGAAGGAAACAAGTGGATTGTAACCCTAGGGGTGGAAGTGTGCATTGTGTTTGTTTTTTTCATGCATGTTTATCTTGGATTGGGTCAAGCTAGTTGTTGATTTTATTTTGCATACAAACCCTAAGTCTAAGCATGGCATAATTGGAAGCTTTTAAATGTGCGAGAATTTAAATGTTACACTATTACAACATGATATAGGGAGGGGGGGGGGTACAAATTTGAATTTGGGGTATTTGACAAGAAATTAAATTCTAAATTATTACAACCACATCGAATGTATAGGCAATATTTAAATGTACAATAATTGAATAAAATACAATAAATAAATGTTAAATAAAATGTATTATGCAAAAAGATTTTTATTTATGTAAAAAGTATTTTTCAATGTGAAGTAAAAATAATAAAAATAAAAAAGGTCAATTTTAATTATTTTGATATTTAGGGCAAAAAACCCTAATTCTTAAATAAATAGTATTATTTATTAATTATATACAATAATATTTTAATTTGTGCAAAAAAAAAAGTATATTGTAAAAATGATATTTTTAGTGTAAAATATTAAGAAAAATAAAAATGTAATATTTTTGTATTTTTGTCCTAATTATTTAATAAAAATGTAATATATATATATATATATATATATATATATATATATATATATATATATATATATATATATATATATATATATATATATATATATATATATATATATATATATATATATATATATATATATATATATATATATATATATATATATATATATATATATATATATATATATATATATATATATATATATATATATATATTAAATATATAAAAATAAAAATTAATTATTTACAAAAAATGTGTATATTAAAAAAATGTTTTTAAGTGTGTATAAAAATAATATATAAAGATAAGTATGTTTTTTGTATTATTTTTGAGTTTTAATAAAAAGAAAATAGATTATTTACATGCTTATACTAGTAAAATAAAAATAAATATCAAATAAAATATGAAAAATATAGAAAATAATTTTTTAGCATTTTTTATATTTGGACAAAAAATAATAAAGTCAGAATAAAAAATAAAAATATCAAAATGACAAATATTCAAATAAATGGGCCAGGGGGGTGCAAACAGAAAAGTGGGGTGCCAAAAGCAAAGAACAACCAGGCCCAGCCCAGTCAGACTTCATCTTCTTCCTCTTGTTCACAAAACACGCGTTCTGTACATCAATGGCTATCTCCTGATTCGTTGATTTTTTGACAAAACTCATAACATGAAACTTGTAGAGCATCAAACAACGAATTCAACTATATAAAAAACTTAAACTAACTCTCAAAGACCAGAGAGAATTTCTCTGGCCCTAATTCTTAACCTAGTTTTTTCAGAAAGTTCATGAGTGAAATTCTCTTAGCACGATTAATGTAAATGAAAACTAAGCATATGTATGGCTTCAGGGCTATGAGTACAACATATTTCATTCACAAACCTAAGCCTAACTATTCCTAAATAGAGAGATAGAAGTCCATGAAATACCTATTTTAGTTGACTTCGAGCTGGACAATGTAGAAACCTTCAATGGTGTTTTAGCTTCTTTTGAGCTTGCCTGAGATCCAAGGAAGCTTTTCCAATACTTGGCTTGTTTTGAAACAACTTGAATCGTGCTGTAGAACTCAACCTGCAGAGCTTTGAAACAAAAATGGCAAAGTGTGTTAATGGTGTTACAGCTTGCAATGGAGGCCTGGGATAGTTCAGGTGAGTTGATTGGAAGGTGTTTGAAGTATCTTGGGACAAAACGCACGATGGGAATTGGTTATGGCTTCAAGTTTGCAGAACTTGCCCTGTTTTGCAGCAAAACAGGGATTTTGTGTACAAGGGGGTTTGGGAGGCAGAAGGGTCGTGTTTCTGGCTTGTTGGGAGGTATGAAACTTGTCTACAATGTTTGTGTAAGCTTATCTTAACAGATATCAGAGATGGAGTATGATTTGCAACTTTTCTTCTTCTTCACGCAAGAATGTGGAAGTGATGTTATAGCTTTGTACAGGCCCTCCTATCACCCTGCACACAACACTCTTGGCGCCTCTAATTCATGGATTTGGTTTGCAGTATTAGATTTTGTTCAAGGCTCAATGCTTAGTGTTTTGACATAAAGTAACCTTTTGCAAAAATGGCAATATACCTTTTACCATTCAGGGCTTAATCTTGTGTACAATTCCCTAATGACCAAGACAATACCTAACTCAATGGATATGCATTAAATTATGGAGTACAAACTGGTTTTGAGGCCTGTAATTGTGAACCAAGCTAGCTATATCAGATTTGCAAATTGGTATGAACATGTATTGGCCATGGACAAAAGTGAGTTTTTGCCAACTTCAAGCATTCGATTCTCTCTAACCACAAGGGTGTTTGAGGAGTTCTTTAACAATTTGGAAAGCTTGGAACATGTAATATAATCCATCTTTGAAATGCAACTTGAAACTCCAAGTGGAACCATGTGAAAAATGGCCCAGAAGATGGGTCCAAATCTTGCCTAAACTAGGGCAAAATTTCTCTAAGTTAAAAGTTTTAGGTACCCTTGTTCCAAAAATCATAACTTGAGATACAAGCTTTTTTTGAGAAAACTTTGTGAATCAAAGTTGTAGTAGACTTTGTGATGGACTATAACTTTCATGTTGCAAGTTTTGTTTGAATCCATTTTCATCTTGGTGAAAAAATGGGACAAAGTTAGGAAAAAATAAGAAAATTTCATAACTTAGAAAATTTCTAAGTTATGAAATTTTCCATTTTAAACCCTAACTTGCATTTTTGGGTTTCTTGATGAACAAGTTTAATAATTTGACATGTCTTGATGAAAAATAACTCTTGGCACTTGATTTTTACCAAAAAGTCAAAGTTTGACTTTTCAGTGTACAATCAAATTTTGATCAGTTGACTGAAAAATTCATCTGTCAATCCTATGCATTTGAGATCTTTTGAACTTGTTGAATGGGTCAAGACAATGTCATTGAGTCCTTGAGTCCATGGATGAGCTTTATTTTCCATTGGCTAGGTCAAACAGTCAAAAATTGCCTTTGTGCAATAAAAACCCTAAAAATGACCATTTTGCCCTTTTGGTGATCTGATCAAATTTCTTGTGGAATTGTGATCCAAACTTGATCAAATGGTTCATATGAGTTCATAATGTTGATGTGGGTCAAATTTCATGAGGTTTGACTGTCAATTGGCCATAGTTGACTTTTCTCCAATACAGCTGAGTTCTAGGTCAACTGTCCAATTGATTGGGCAAAAATTTGAATCAAGGCTTGAAAATTGGTATGGATAAGCTTGTGGGTCCAACAAGGAGTATGAAATTCACTTTGGGCATTGTAGGTTAAAATATACCTGTGCAAACTCAAACCCTAATTTAGGTCAGCAGTGCAAGGAGGTGTCTTGAGCAGAGAAAACCCTAGCTTGATCTTGAGTTCCAAGAGTCTTGTGAAGAGAAATGTTGATGAAATGAGAGGGAAAATTTTGGGGTACAACAGTTTCCCCTGTTCAATCTTCTTGAACCTAAAGAGTTAGATTGGCAAGTTTGCCTTTCGCGACTCGAAGGTAAAAGAGGATTGGACACTAGAGTGCCCGTAAATTTGCACTCGTCAAAACATAGATGCGGGAATAGGCTTAAATATGCCATTTGGAGATGGTAGAATCTTGTTGGAGACGGGCTTAAATATTCCATCCAAGAATCTTTGTTGAATTGCAATGTTGTAGGTCATAAGAATGAGCATCAAAATGGTATCCGTGTCTGGAATGCCATTGAACTGCATCTGGAGACTGAGTTTGTACGAGCAAAAGAATGGCGTCCGTGTCTGGTGCGTATCTGAGCTGTAATTGTATTTGAATTTTGAATGAATATCAGAATGACTGCCGTATCTGGAGTGTATCTGTATTGTATCTAGGTAACAGAGAAACATCTGCATATGGAGCAACTGTGTGCTGGGAATAAACTATGAATGAGTGACAGAATGGCAACTGTGTCTGGAGCGTATCTGGACTGTATCTGAAGTTGAGATCTGTATGAGTAATAGAATGACCGCCGTGTTTGGGGTGTATCTGTACTGTGACTGGGATCTGAATAAGTGACAGAATGACCTCTGTGGTTACTACACTGGGGGGATCAAACTGCTGGGGTAAAGGCCAAAACGGCGTCCGTGTTTGGAACGTATCTGAACTTGTAGTTAATAGTTGAATCTGAATAAGAGATAGAATGGCTGCCGTGTCTGGAGTGTATCTAGTCTGTATCTGATTGCTGAAGTCTGAATGAGTAGTGGAATGACCGTCGCGTCTGGGGTGTATCCATACTGTATTTGAATATTTGTTAACAATAGCCTTTTAATCTTATCCTGAAAAGGGTAAAATGTTAGATAAAACACAAAGTTATGTTGCATGATATGTATGATGCAATGAACTGTATTTCATCAATGTTTATGATATATGAATGTAATGGATGTGCATATAAGCTGAGTAACTGTCTTGCTGAGGAAGATAAATCCTGGATAATGAAATCTTTGACTGCTGTCGGGGAAAATAAACCCTTGACTGCTGCTGGGGATTGAAAATCCTTTGGTCGCTGAAAATGAGAAGTCTTGGGACCACTGTTGGGGAAATCAGGAGTTTGGGTTGTATGCCACTCTACTGGGGATTCCTACTTTGAGGAGATCTTTTTCGGGGAATATCTAAAAAAATCTGTGAGAAATTGAGAATGAGAGTCTTCATTCTGCTTGGGGAATTAGAATTTTGTGGGGAATACCCATACTGTTGAAAAGTAGCTATCCCGTTGGAGAGTAAAAACTCAGGGTTCTGGAAAAAGCTTATTCCTGTCTGGAATAAGTTCAAGTTTAGGTTGTATGCCACTTTAAGAATGAGAATCTTCACTCTGTCGGGAATATCATAAATCTCGATGTTGTACCACTTTGAGAAATGAGAATCTTCATTCTGTCGGGAATATTAGGAAGCTGAATGTATGCCAATCTACTGGGGAAGCCTAAATGAGAATCTTCATTCAGGTCTTGGTTCATAAGATTGGGTGTATGCCAATCTCTTGAGGTTTTAAGGATGATAATCTTCATTCTGTTAAGGGTCAGGAGGTAGGGAGTATGCCAATCTTCTGAGGTTTTAAGGATGAGAATCTTCATTCTGTTAAGGGTCAGGAGGTTGGGAGTATACCAATCTTCTGAGGTTTTAAGGATGAGAATCTTCATTCTGTTAAGGGTCAGGAAGTTGGGAGTATACCAATCTTCTAAGGTTTCAAGGATGAGAATCTTCATTTTGTTAATGGATCAGGAGCTTGGGAGTATACCAATCTTCTAAGGTTTTAAGGATGAGAATCTTCATTCTGTTAAGGGTCAGGAGGTTGGGAGTATACCAATCTTCTGAGGTTTTAAGGATGAGAATCTTCATTCTGTTAAGGGTCAGGAAGTTGGGAGTATACCAATCTTCCGAGGTTTCAAGGATGAGAATCTTCATTCTATTAATGGTATCAGGAGCTTGGGAGTATACCAATCTTCTGAGGTTTTAAGGATGGGAATCTTTATTCTGTTAAGGGTCAGGAGGTTGGGAGTATACCAATCTTCTGAGGTTTTAAGGATGAGAATCTTCATTCTGTTAAGGGTCAGGAAGTTGGGAGTATACCAATCTTCTGAGGTTTCACGGATGAGAATCTTCATTCTGTTAATGGTATCAGGAGCTTGGGAGTATACCAATCTTCTGAGGTTTTAAGGATGATAATCTCCATTCTGTTAAGGGTCAGGAGGTTGGGAGTATACCAATCTTCTGAGGTTTCAAGGATGAGAATCTTCATGCTGTTAAGGGTCAGGAGGTTGGGAGTATACCAATCTCTTGAGGTTTTAAGGATGAGAATCTTCATGCTGTTAAGGGTTAGGAGGTTGGGAGTATACCAATCTCTTGAGGTTTCAAGGATGAGAATCTTCATTCTGTTAAGGGTCAGGAGGTTGGGAGTATACCAATCTCTTGAGGTTTCAAGGATGAGAATCTTCATTCTTAAGAGAAACAGATTTTTAGGAGCTTCAGTTGTCCGTTATTCTGTTTGTGGCTGTAACTTCCAACAGGTGATGGAGGATATTTTTAACGACCGCTCAACTTGAAATGTAATTTATTTTGGAGAATAAACCCTTGATAAATGTTGGGGAAATAAACCCATGACTGCTGGTCTACTTAGAGAGGTGATAACCTTCTCAAGGACGCTTGAATTTCTTTTCAGAAAGATTTCAGAGAGGTTCATCACTGCCCCTAGTATCAGATGTTTGTGGTATTGCCAGGAAACTTGGATTGCACGTAACCCTTTGTTGAGATTGACGTTTAAATGCCCCAAGTGATGGTGAGGGAGACTTGCCCCAGGTTATCCTGCAATTGAGAGATTTCTTGAAATCTTGACTGGACTGCCCCAGGTTTACTGAACTTTGAAAGATTTGTTGAAATCTTGACTGGACTGCCCCAGGTTTACTGGACAATACCATACCAAGTCCCTTTTTTGTTGATGGGAGATTTTTACCATGGGAGTGTCATCCCACTTGAAGTGATTTTACTTACTGAGAGAGCTTTCGTTCCTCCGGACATTCACTGTTGTGAATTTCTTTGCTGTCAAACAAATAAATATGTGCAAACAACGATATTCAAATAATGCAAAGTTTATGCTTGTCTCGAAGTTTTGAAAAATGCGTTTTTTAGAAGAAAATTTTTATAAGAAAAATTCAACACAAGATTTAGAGCAAAGCCTTATAGGAGTCAGGATACCTTTTGTAACAGTATGCTTTCGAACTAACACATGCTTCAATTAGGACTTTCGAAGGGTTGTAACGTGGCTTGGTTCACGGTTTAAGAAACAAAGGATAAAGGCTCAAAGTATATTTGTATCCACCCGCTCTTCGTGATGTTCTTCAATCCTAAACTCAGTTAATTGTGCGTCGAACTCTATTCGAGTTTAGAACGACGTTTTGGGTGATGGTTCAAACCTGTTGAATTTATTGGAAAGGCAATCATCATTTGCAACATTTTTCATGTTGTTGAGGATTTATAATGACCTCTTTTATTTATTTATTTATTTATTTAATATCCCTAACTTTTGCCTGACTGTTCTTATTTTTTAGATTACAGTCAGCGGGATGCCCCAGCTTTCTTAAGCCTCCTTTGTAGGTTTTGGCTCAGTGGGCTTTTCTCTTTTGAGATATAATGACTGCCTATGATATAAGGAACCATCAATATCTTTTGATTCCAAAGGAATGTTTTTGATGTCATTCGTTGTATTACGAACTGAGAGTTTGCGACCTCAACGCACATCTTTTGAATTAAATGAGAGACTACCCTGCCCCAGGTTTAAATCAAAGGTTTCAATTTGTGTTTAAAACAGAAAACTCCAACTTATTTGGCTCGAAGGGGTTGACTAGGGATTATCTTCCTTATAACTCCAGTGTTTAGGATTTGAAAGAAATGCCTGTACATCGTCAGTAAGGTCTGTTCAAAAGCATACTGTATGAGATTATGGCATTGTTTCGTCATCCTCCCTCTAAAGGCTTGTAGCTTTTTTGCAAGAATTAAATGTCATAAAGAAAGTAGAAAGCATAGTTTAAGAATAGTGAAAATGAATGGATGAATTCAAGACAAACATATGCAATGCATTAATGAAACAGAGTTTGACATCAACATATAATTGTTTGAATAACAAAAGAAATTACAACTTGAAAATTCAAATGAAACAAAAGTCTCTTAGTTAGAACTTGTCATTTCAAGTGGAGAACCCTTAGCGGAAGATTTTCATCTCGCCATCCGGTATGAATTCCAGCACTCCTCCGTCAATCATGTCTTGGATCTTGTTTTTCAAAGCCCAACAGTCGTCGGTGTCATGTCCAGGACTATAAGAGTGGTATACACAAAATGCGTCGGGGTGATAGCCAGGAGCAGAGGTATTGGGCTTCCGAATAGGATCCTTTAAAGCAAGCAGATTGACCTCCAACAAGCGTTTCAGTATTAGAGATGATGGTAGGTCAGTCTCAGAGAAATGTCTTCCAGACGTATTTTTCTTACACCGATTACCCTGTTGATGCTGGCGAGGTTGTTGCTGGGCTTATGACCCTGAAGTAAGTTGGGGAGCCTTTCCCTTGTATTCTTGTCTCAAAGGAGGTTGAATGATGGCTTGGTCTTCAACCCTAATTGTTTGCCCCACTTGGTTATCTCGAAGCAGTTTGTTGACGAGAACCCTGAGTTCTTCTTGTCTTTGAGCCAAGTCTTGAATGAGAGCCATCTGGCCCACCAGTTGTCCCATCATCTGGATCTTTATTGTTGTCAGCTCAATCCGTAGCTCTTCCAATTGATCATTCCTGACACTGCCTGAATTCCCTAGGACCATGCCCCTTGTGAGGAGAGCTTTCACTTTTTCTTGCCCCTGGGACAGGTTCAAGAACATTTCTTGAAGTTGAGCATTTTGATCCTGGATATCTTTGACAGTCCTCTCTAGAGCCATCTCTACTGAAATAAACAGTAGGAGAATAAGGAAACCTGAAAAGGAAAACCTGTTATGATACAATGCATGATATGTGGATGCATGTTTTCAAGGATCTCTCGGGGTAAACACAAGAAAATGTTAGAGGTCGAATTTTGATCAACATCTTTGGTTGGAGAACTTTGTATCGGTGGATGTCTTTCCACGAGAATCAAGCTCACCATGTCAAGTGGGTCATAGCCCCTGATTCAAGTTGTTTCACTTGATCTTTGACGGTGTTTGTTTAGAGGCAGATGAATCCTCTTGCCCTTTGGTAGACGTCTGGTTCAACGTGACCCTGCATCACAAAACCCTCGAGATCCTTGAAATGGTTATTGAAAATGCTATGGTATGATGTTATGATGTTATGTACATGTATGCAAAAGTAAGTAAGTGTATATACAGGTGATCACATTCACACAAAGCAGACAAGTCCTTAGGTTTAGGCTTGCATGGGGTTTGTAGGTAAGTACCCTCTTGAAGTTAGTTGGCTCAACTTGTCCTAAAATAGAAACCGGGTTCTAAGGAGCTCAATATCACTGGATTATTTTCTATGTTTATTGTTTTGGTTTATCCACTTAACTGGCGACCAAAATATTCCAAGAAAACAATCCTTAATGAGTGTAGTATCGAGTATCTACCAACTTCGGACTGTACCAAAGTCGGTCATCTCACTACCCCTAAAAAGGCCAAGATGGTCAAGTAAGGTTCTAAGAGTTCGTTAGTGCTTCATGACATCACTCATCGGCCCCGTATTCTCTTTGATTAACTCAAAGGCTACCGGTACCCACAAATATGTCACACTAACGTAGCTACTGCTTCAACCATGTCGGTATACCCCGCACAATTCCCTCACAGTTTATTGCTACTTACCTAAAAGGTGCCCCCAAATCCGGGTGTAGGATTTAAAACAAACCCAAACAAGGAACCCAAAAAGTAAAGAAATCAAAGCAATCAAGGTAAGCATGTAAAGGTGATATAAAACCCTAAGGTAACCCCACTTTTAAAATTTGTCCCCAGCAGAGTCTCCAGTTCTGTGATACGGTGGGAGAACTGACTTGGGATTTTGCGTTTGTGTTCGCAAATGTTTCAGTTTATCCAGAGTCGCCACCGACTTTTTATTTTATCCAAAGGAAAGGTCAAAAAGCACAGGAAAGACCTTTGAGATGTTTTCTTGGGTTCGGGGGGTAGATTATAGAAAGGGAAGGTATTAGCACCCTTTCTATCCATGGTTATCCATGGGCTCTTAGTTACTTGCTTAGATCACTTGCTTTGCTTTTCAATTGTTTGAAATGGTGCTCTACAATTGTTTGAAATGGTGCTTTGTGTGTGGTTTTGAAAGATGTTTTGAAAAGAGGCCATCGTTGTGGCAACCTTTGTAATGATTCTTGTTTGAATGTATACAAAGGTGTTTTTGTCTTTTAAAAGTTTCCAATGTTTGAAAGTAGGGTTTTGAAATTGTATGGTGAAGTGTGTTTTGAAGATAGCAAGGATGTTTTTGCAAGCTTTGATCAAGTAACTAAGAGTTGTCTACCCTATTTTACTCAAAGATCTTTTTTATGTTTTTAACCCTTTTAACAGTGTTGCTTCACCATTGTATTTGGTGAACAACCTTGTGTTAGGATGTTAAACGGGATAGGCGCGGGTCATCGTATAGACCATGATAGCAATTGTGTCAAGTATTTTTGGCAATTTTCTTAAGGGACTTGATCATTTTGTTTAGGCAACTCAGATATCGTCATCGAGGGACTTATGATCTTTGTTTTGTTTTTGTTTTTCCAAAGTACTTGACATGCAACCATGGCCCATTTTTGAAGGCAACAAGTGGATTGTAACCCTAGGGTTGGAAGTGTGCATTGTGTTTGTTTTTTTCATGCATGTTTATCTTGGATTAGGTCAAGCTAGTTGTTGATTTTATTTTGCATACAAACCCTAAGCCTAAGCATGGCATAATTGGAAGCTTTTAAATGTGCGAGAATTTAAATGCTACACTATTACAACATGATATAGGGAGGGGGTACAAATTTGAATTGGGGGTATTTGACAAGAAATTAAATTCTAAATTATTACAACCACATCGAATGTATAGGCAATATTTAAATGTACAATAATTGAATAAAATACAATAAATAAATGTTAAATAAAATGTATTATGCAAAAATATTTTTATTTATGTAAAAAGTATTTTTCAATGTGAAGTAAAAATAATAAAAATAAAAAAGGTCAATTTTAATTATTTTGATATTTAGGGCAAAAAACCCTAATTCTTAAATAAATAGTATTATTTATTAATTATATACAATAATATTTTAATTTGTGCAAAAATAAAATAAAAGTATATTATAAAAATGATATTTTTAGTGTAAAATATTAAGAAAAATAAAAATGTAATATTTTTGTCCTAATTATTTAATAAAATAAAGTATATATATATATATATATATATATATATATATATATATATATATATATATATATATATATATATATATATATATATATATATATATATATATATATATATATATATATATATATATATATATATATATATATATATATATATATATATATATATATATATATATATATATATATATATATATATATATATATATATATATATATATATATATATATATATATATATAAATTAATTATTTACAAAAAATGTGTATATTAAAAAAATGTTTTTAAGTGTGTATAAAAATAATAAATAAAGATAAGTATGTTTTTTGTATTATTTTTGAGTTTTAATAAAAAGAAAATAGATTATTTACATGTTATACTAGTAAAATAAAAATAAATATCAAATAAAATATGAAAAATATAGAAAATAATTTTTTAGAATTTTTTATATTTGGACAAAAAATAATAAAGTCAGAACAAAAAATAAAAATATCAAAATGACAAATATTCAGATAAATGGGCCAGGGGGTGTAAACAGAAAAGTGGGGTGCCAAAAGCAAAGAACAACCAGGCCCAGCCCAGTCAGACTTAATCTTCTTGCTCTTGTTCATAAAACACGCGTTCTGTACATCAATGGTTATCTCCTAATTCTTTGATTTTTTGACAAAACTCATAACATGAAACTTGTAGAGCATCAAACAACGAATTCAACCATATAAAAAACTTAAACTAACTCTCAAAGACCAGAGAGAATTTCTCTGGCCCTAATTCTTAACCTAGTTTTTTCAGAAAGTTCATGAGTGAAATTCTCTTAGCACGATTAATGTAAATGAAAACTAAGCATATGTATGGCTTCAGGGCTATGAGTACAACATATTTCATTCACAAACCTAAGCCTAACTATTCCTAAATAGAGAGATAGAAGTCCATGAAATACCTGTTTCAGTTGACTTCGAGCTGGACAATGTAGCAACCTTCAATGGTGTTTGAGCTTCTTTTGAGCTTGCCTGAGGTCCAAGGAAGCTTTTCCAATACTTGGCTTGTTTTGAAACAGCTTGAATCGTGCCGTAGAACTCAACCTGCAGAGCTTTGAAACAAAAATGGCAAAGTGTGTTAATGGTATTACAGCTTGTAATGGAGGCCTGGGATAGTTCAGGTGAGTTGATTGGAAGGTGTTTGAAGTATCTTGCAACAAAACGCACGATGAAAATTGGTTATGGCTTCAAGTTTGCAGAGCTTGCCCTGTTTTGCAGCAAAACAGGGATTTTGTGTACAAGGGGGTTTGGGAGGCAGAAGGGTCGTGTTTCTGGCTTGTTGGGAGGTATGAAACTTGTCTACAATGTTTGTGTAAGCTTGTCTTAACAGATATGAGAGATGGAGTATGATTTGCAACTTTTCTTCTTCTTCAAGCAAGAATGTGAAAGTGATGTTATAGATTTGTACAGGCCCTCCTATCACCTTGCACACAACACTCTTGGCCCCTATAATTCATGGATTTGGTTTGCAGTATTAGATTTTGTTCAAGGCTCAATGCTTAGTGTTTTGACATAAAGTAACCTTTTGAAAAAATGGCAATATACCTTTTACCATTTAGGGCTTAATCTTGTGTACAATGCCCTAATGACCAAGACAATACCTTAACTCAATGGATATGCATTAAATTATGGAGTACAATCTGGTTTTGAGGCCTGTAATTGTGAACCAAGCTAGCTAGATCAGATTTGCAAATTGGTATGAACTTGTATTGGCCATGGACAAAAGTGAGTTTTTGCCAACTTCAAGCATTCGATTCTCTCTAACCACAAGGGTGTTTGAGGAGTTCTTGGACAATTTGGAAAGCTTGGAACATGTACTATAATACATCTTTGAAATGCAACTTGAAAATCCAAGTGGAACTATGTGAAAAATGGCCTAGAAGATGGGTCCAAATCCTGCCTAAACTAGGGCAAAATTTCTCTAAGTTAAAAGTTTTAGGTACCCTTGTTCCAAAAATCATAACTTGAGATACAAGCTTATTTTGAGAAAACTTTGTGAACCAAAGTTTTAGACTTTGTGGTGGACTATAACTTTCATGTTTAAAGTTTTGTGTGAATCCATTTTCATCTTGGTGAAAAAATGGGACAAAGTTAGGAAAAAATAAGAAAATTTCATAACTTAGAAAATTTCTAAGTTATGAAATTTTCCATTTTAAACCCTAATTTGCATTTTTGGGTTTCTTGATGAACAAGTTTCATAATTTGACATGTCTTGATGAAAAATAACTCTTGGCACTTGATTTTGACCAAAAAGTCAAAGTTTGACTTTTCAGTGTACAGTCAAATTTTGATTAGTTGACTGAAAAATTCATCTGTCATCCTATGCATTTGAGATCTTTTGAACTTGTTGAATGGGTAAAGACAATGTCATTGAGTCCTTGAGTCCATGAGTGAGCTTGATTTTCCATTGGCTAGGTCAAACAGTCAAAAATTGCCTTTGTGCAGTCAAAACCCTAAAAATGACCATTTTGCCCTTTTGGTGATTTGATCAAATTTCTTGTGGAATTGTGATCCAAACTTGATCAAATGGTTCATATGAGTTAATAATGATGATGTGGGTAAAATTTCATGAGGTTTGACTGTCAATTGGCCATAGTTGACTTTTTCCCCAATACAGCTGATTTCTAGGTCAACTGTCCAATTGACTGGGCAAAAATTTGAATCAAGGCTTGAAACTTGGTATGGACAAGCTTGTGGGTCCAAAAAGGAGTATGAAATTCACTTTGGGAATTGTAGGTCAAAATATCCCTGTGCAAACTCAAACCCTAATTTAGGTCAACAGTGCAAGGAGGTGTCTTGAGCAGAGCAAATCCTAGCTTGATCTTGAGTTCCAAGAGTCTTGTGAAGAGAAATGTTGATGAAATGAGAGGGAAAATTTTGGGGTACAACAACTGTAATGAGATGTTACCATTTGCTCTGCACGGGTACCGTACCACGACACGAACATCAACTAGGGCAACACCCTATTCTTTGGTATACGGCATGGAAATTGTTTTACCTATCGAGGTTCAGATTCCCTCTTTGAGAATCATGAACGATGCTGGTTTGAGCGAAGACGATTGGATTCATACCCGACTTGATCAACTTAACTTGATTGACGAGAAGGGACTTACTGCTGTTTTCCATGGTCAGGCGTATCAAAAACGAATGATCAAAGCTTTCAACAAGAAAGTCAGAAGACAAGTATATCAAGTCGGGGACCTTGTAATCAAGCGGATCATCTTACCGCAAAGTGATCCCAGGGGTAAGTGGACTCCTACTTACGAAGGACCATTTGTGATCAAAAACATCTTTTCTGGTAGGGCAATGATCCTGACCACCATGGATGGCGATAACCTGCCGCACCCTGCAAACGCAGACATAGTCAAAAGATACTACGCATAAACGACCTGACAAGTTGAAAACCCGAAAGGGCGACTTGGGAAAAAATTGGGCATCCCGATGAATCGAAAACTCGAAAGGGAGTTTCAGGCAAAAGTTAGGGATAAATAAAAAAAATTTTACACCCGGCAAGTTGAAAACGCGAAAGGGCGACTTGGGCAAAAAAGGGTTTCCCGGTGGATCAAAAACCCGAAAGGGTGGTCCAGGAAAAAGTTAGGGAATTAAAGCGTATGACTATGTCTCGTCGGATCACTTTATGGACAATCTCTTCACAGATAAGCTCCAGGTTTCTGATCAATTCATTCATCTTCGGACGAAGCCACAAATGGACAAGATATCCAGAGTTACGAAGGCTATAGCAGAATGGGAACCCCATGGAATTTTTACATATAGCCATCTTTCTTTGTATAAATTTTTCTCAATTTTTACGACAACATTCTCTTACTAGGATGCCTGTCTCCTTTGTACAAAATACTTACACAAAGTTAATACAAATATACTTCAAAGTGCAGAAAACTATTTGCCTTTTATTTTTCTTTACACTTGTGTTTTATTTGAAAACATCCAATGGTTTATTAAATGAGCATATGCATTTGAATATAATCACTGTTTACAAATAAACGAAAATGGGAAAGAATAATTACTGATAGGTTGGAAGTATAGGAAAACGTCTTTAGGCTATTCCAAGTAAAATCCCCTGCAGTACATCATCAAGGTCCCCAGTGGAGCCAAAACCTTGAAATATATGCCCCGCGAAGTTAAATTTCAAAATCGCCACCAGAACTAAGTTTCCAAACTCCCAATCCCCAGCGGAGCCAAAAACTTTTAACTACAGACCCTCAGCAGAGACGAAACTTACTTCCCCAATGAAGTCCAAAACTTCAACCCTTAAACCCCAGTGGAAGACTATCCAGTTTCCTCCAATTCCCCAGGGAGTTGTCTTAAAACCAGAAAATTCCCCTGCAAGTTATCTCAGAAACCAGACCACAGCTTCAGATAATTCCTCAGAAGATTGGCATACAACCCAAGCTCTTGAAAAATCTTCAACAGAATAAACTTTCTCCCCACAGAGTTATTTTCCCAATAGATTGAAGATTCTCAATCCTCAGCCACAGTCATCAAGTTTCTCGGGATTCCCCAAACAGGTTTCTCAAGCAACACTCGACATTATTCTTACAACGGAATGTCTATCATGTTCCAACTTCAAAGGGCTTGAAGGATCCCTATATCCCCAGGAAGTCGTGAGGGATTCTCACATTCCCACAGAAGTTATCAAAGTTCTTGTTAATCCCACAAGTTACCAAAGATTTTCTATCCCCAACAGTGGTCCAAGGATTTCTCATTTTCAGCAATCAAAGGTTGTGGAATTCCCGACATTGGTCCAGGATTTATTTTCCCCGACAGCAGTCAAAGATTTTACTATCTCCAGCTATCAAGGATTTATTTTCCTCAGCAAGACAGCTAATCAGCTTACATGCGCATACATTACATTCATATATCATAATCATTGATAGAACACATTTTATTGCATCTGTGATCGGTGGAAATAGAATTGACTGTTTAAAGCTGGTTCGCGAAATGTCGCGGTAAGCAAGAGTCGTCACCGTCTTTTATATTCTCCAACATGGAAAGGACAAAAGCACAATAAAATTCCTTATTCGAGATGTCTCTCAGTTCGGGAGGTAGATTTATAGAAAGGGAAGGTGTTAGCACCCTTTCTATCCGTGGTTATCCACGGGCTCTTAGGTACTTGCTCTTATGTTTTCAAAAATTTGTTTGCTTTTCAAGTGTGTGTGGGTTTTGAAAAAGTTTCGTTGGAAAAATTTCTAAGTAACTCTTGTATCTGTCCTCAAGAGTGTATGAAAAATTTGTTTGAAAACCTTTTTTGAAAGTGTCTGTGAAAAGATATTTTTGTTTGTTTTGAAAAGAGCAAGTACCCATGAGATCTACCTACCCTAAGGAATTAGGTTGTGTAAGAGTCCTTTAGACAGTACTATTCCACTATTGAGAAGTAGGCAGCACCGTCGTTGGAGGTGTTCGGGTCAATTCGATTATAAGGGACAATGTGTGGTCACCGAAGCAATAGTAGGACGCCTTAGAAGTAACCCTAATGTCCTAGATCCTTTTTATCCGAGGCAACCGTTTCGAGGCAAATGGATCTTAGACAGGAGGGCGACCTCTAAAACACCCTATACTTGACGACCACGTTCGAGGCAACCAGTGAGGCGTACCCTAGGAGTGGCATGTGCATGTGTGTTGTTTCAGTTTATATTTATCTTTGAACATGCATTTGTGAGCTACGAGTCGATTTTAATTTGTCATACAAATCTTTCATGCATTTTTAACAGTTAAGAGTGCGGAAAATAAAGTGCGGAAATATGAATCTATGCTATTACAAGGCGCGGGTCTATACATCGCCAAAAACAAAAACCCGTTTTGGAAAATAAATGCGGAAAAGTAAATAAAGCGGTAAAATCCTAATTAACTATTACATCCTTTGAGCAGATACATAAATAATCAAAAATAGATAATAATGCGGAATAGAAATTTAATCAGGACGTCCTTAGGGTTTTGACCCTTTTTGAGAAAAGAATTTAAGTTTTGTCCTTTTTTTGCAATTTAATGAAAATATTAAACCTAATTTACTAATTAATTAATTAATTAAAGAAAAAAAAGTTTTTGTGTTTTTTATGTTTTTAATGAAAATAAAAATAAGAAATTAAAAGTCAAAAGCTAGTAAAAACCTAAGTCTAATTTATTTTACTTATTATAAAAAAAAAGATTAAAGTTAGCCTAATTTAACTAAATTAATTAATTTACATTTATTTACAAAAATAAAAGTGATGAAGTTAATTTTAATAAATAAAATATTTTTTTGCGTTTTTGATTTTATTAGGAAAAAATGTTAATTGGTTAGTGATTAATAAAAATAATAACGATTAATTAATTAAAGGAACATAATACAAATAGAGAGAGAGTTTAGGAGTATACGGGCCTGATTGGATGGGTGAAACAGCTGTTGACATCATGTGTAAACTGTTTTGTTTTGGCCATTTGGCTTTTGGCCATTTGTGTTTTGGCTTTTGGCCATTTGTGTTCTGGCCTCCACGTTCCTTAACCTTCTCAGGATATCTGTCTCGCCATGTATTGGTGTCATGTGTAAACTGTTCTGTTTTGGCCATTTGGCTTTTGCCTTTTGGCCATTTGTGTTTTGGCCTCAACGTTCCTTAATGAACCTGCATGGGATCCTGTCTAAATTTGCAGTGTTGAATCTCATGAACACATTAAATAAATTACTATATCATAAAATACAAATAAAGCCAATATATGAAGAAATTTAATGTTTAGGCCAATATGACATGTATGGATGATTATACCCTTTTGATCATGGAGATCAAATCAACCTTACCCTTACTGGAAAAGTAGTGACATGAATGCTTTTATGCCCTTTTGATCATGGATATCAAGCCAGCCTTACTCTTACTGAAGAAGTTGTGAGATGTTGGTTTGTAACTGAGATGGCTTGTTTGTAGTGAGAGAGAGATTTGTAATAAGGATTTCAAGGTTTTAGGATTCTTGAAAGAATTTGATATTCTGACAGTGTTATGGCCAGATTTTTCTCTCTCTCTGATTTGTGTGAAAAGAATGTGATTATATAATGGAAATTAGGGTAAAGAAAATGGGCTTTGAATGTGCAATTGGGCCTCCAATGTTCACTTGAGTTCGTCACTTTCCAGGATAAATCGCAGGGACTTAAGTGCAATTTTTGAAGTTGAAATGTGAAAACAAAATGTAGCCGATATCGAGAACTAACACCTGTCCGAAAATCGGCTCAATCGGATAAACGGTGAATTAGTTATGAATTTTTGAAGTTTCAGCTCAGACAAACTTATTTTGGGCTCCAGTGTCGACTCTGACACGTTCTTCAATAAAAAACTGGTATTGATCGGAGCATAATTCGGTCTCGACTTTTGAAGAAAAGTTGTAGATATCTGAGTCAGTGACCTTGTGTAAAAATATGAGCCCAATCCGATAAAAATTGACCGAGTTATGAATTTTCAAAGTTTCGGCCCAGATGAAATATTATTCAGCATTCAGGATTTTCAGCGTGTCACGCACTCTAAGAAAAAAACGAAGGCCTTTTGAATATCGTTTGAACTCAATACCTTCTGTGAAAATGTAGCCAACTCAATTTGTGAAATTTTGGCGCCGGAACCAGCTCGATACAATGAAAATCGACCAAGTTATGATTTTCTGAACATGACGCAAATAAACTTCTGTCACAAATTTTCTGTATGAAAATACTTGATAAATCCACATTTTTGAAGACCTTCTGATCGAAATTGGTTTCCAGCCGTGAGAGATGAAAACGTAGATAATGTCAAAACGAGCCACGATCTTCAAGTTATGAATTTTTTAGCGCGTAAGAACTGCACTTTCAGCACACTTTTTTACCATATTTCTTCGAGAAAACTCACACATTCGGATACCTTCTTTAAAGAATTGACTCTTGAGCCAAACCTAAATTTGAGAATACGTTATCAGAGATATCTTGGCGAAAGAACACCTGAATATGACGCGCCGGGTTGGACTTGTGAATTTTTCTTGAAATGTTTTGAGAAATATGGGAGGGCAAATTTTGGGGTACAACAGTTTCCCCTGTTCAATCTTCTTAAACCTCAGGATGTAGATTGGCTTGCGTGCCTTTCGTGATCCAAAGGTGGAAGATGATTGAACACTAGAGTGCCCAGAAATTTGCACTCGCATAGTGTAGTATCAGCAATGTGATGTTGGGAATGAGCTTACAGATGCCATTTGGAAAGATGGTGGATAGGAAAATGGGCTTATAGATGCCATCTGGAGATGTGACAGAACCTTGTTGGGAATGGGCTTATAGATGCCATTTGGAAGTGTAATGGATAGTTGTGGAAATGGGCTTAAAGATGCCATCTGAAGGTGTCGATCGCGTAAGAGATTCCTTAGCGAGAACTTGCGTACTTGAGAAAGAAAGATAATTTCCTGGCCTGTTAACGGGGTTGATCTTCAAACTCTTCATGCAGATATGTCCTGGCTAGATGCAGGTATCGAATCTACAATCAATCGCTCACAGATATGCCCTGGCTATATACAGGTGTCGAATCTGGAACTGGTCGTTTACAGATATTCCCTGGCTGGATACAGGAATCAAATCTCTAAACTCTTCATGCAGATATGCCCTGGCTAGATACAGGTATCGAATATACAATTAGTCACTCACAGATATGCCCTGGCTGGATACAGGAATCGAATCTCTAAACTCTTCATGCAGACATGCCCTGGCTAGATACAGGTATCAAATCTACAATCAGTTACTCACAGATATGCCATGGCTAGATACAGGTGTCGAATCTGGAATTAGTCATCTACAGATATGCCCTGGCTGGATACAGGTATCAAATCTCTACACTCTTCATGCAGATATGCCCTGGCTGGATACAGGAATCGAATCTACAATCAGTCACTCACAGATATGCCCTGGCTAGATACAGGAATCGAATCTGGAATTTGTCGTCTACAGATATGCCCTGGCTGGATACAGGAATCGAATCTCTAAACTCTTCATGCAGATATGCCCTGGCTGGATACAGGAATCAAATCTACAATCAGTCACTCACAGATATGCCCTGGCTAGATACAGGAATCGAATCTCTAAACTCTTCATGCAGACATGCCCTAGCTGGATACAGGTACCAAATCTACAATCAATCACTCACAGATATGCCCTGGCTGGATACAGGAATCAAATCTACAATCAGTCACTCACAGATATGCCCTGGCTAGATACAGGAATCGAATCTGGAATTGGTCATCTACAGATATGCCCTGGCTGGATACAGGAATCGAATCTCTAAACTCTTCATGCAGACATGCCTTGGCTGGATACAGGTATCGAATCTACAATCAGTCACTCACAGATATGCCCTGGCTAGATACATGAATCGAATCTAGAATTGGTCGTCTACAGATATGCCCTGGCTGGATACAGGAATCAAATCTCTAAACTCTTCATGCAGATATGCCCTGGCTGGATACAGGTATCGAATCTACAATCAGTTACTCACAGATATGCCCTGGCTAGATACAGGTGTCGAATCTACAATCAGTTACTCACAGATATGCCCTGGCTAGATACAGGTGTCGAATCTGGAATTAGTCGTCTACAGATATGCCCTGGCTGGATACAGGAATCGAATCTCTAAACTCTTCATGCAGATATGCCCTGGCTGGATACAGGAATCGAATCTACAACAGTCACTCACAGATATGCCCTGGCTAGATACAGGAATCGAATCTGGAATTGGTCGTCTACAGATATGCCCTGGCTGGATACAGGAATCGAATCTCTAAACTCTTCATGCAGACATGCCCTGGCTGGATACAGGTATCGAATCTACAATCAGTCACTCACAGATATACCCTAGCTAGATACAGGAATCGAATCTGGAATTGGTCATCTACAGATATGCCCTGGCTGGATACATGAATCGAATCTCTAAACTCTTCATGCAGACATGCCCTGGATAGATACAGGTATCGAATCTACAATCAGTTACTCACAGATATGCCCTGGCTAGATACAGGAATCGAATCTGGAATTGGTCATCTACAGATATGCCCTGGCTGGATACAGGTATCGAATCTCTAAACTCTTCATACAGATATGCCCTGGCTGGATACAGGAATCGAATCTACAATCAGTCACTCACAGATATGCCCTGGCTAGATACAGGAATCGAATCTGGAATTGGTCGTCTACAGATATGCCCTGGCTGGATACAGGAATCGAATCTCTAAACTCTTCATGCAGATATGCCCTGGCTGGATACAGGAATCGAATCTACAATCAGTCACTCACAGATATGCCCTGGCTAGATACAGGAATCGAATCTGGAATTGGTCGTCTACAGATATGCCCTGGCTGGATACAGGAATCGAATCTCTAAACTCTTCATGCAGACATGCCCTGGCTGGATACAGGTATCGAATCTACAATCAGTCACTCACAGATATGCCCTGGCTAGATACACGAATCGAATATAGAATTGGTCATCTACAGATATGCCCTGGATATATGAATCGAATCTCTAAACTCTTCATGCAGACATGCCCTGGCTGGATACAGGTATCGAATCTACAATCAGTTACTCACAGATATGCTCTGGCTAGATACAGGTGTCGAATCTGGAATTAGTCGTCTACAGATATGCCATGGCTGGATACAAGTATCGAATCTCAAAACTCTTCATGCAGATATGCCATTGATGGATACAGGAATCGAATCTACAATCAGTCACTCACAGATATGCCCTGGCTAGATACAGGTATCGAATCTGGAATTGCGAAAGTTGATGGTAATAACTTTTGATTGACCTTTTCCTGAAAAGGCAAAACATTAGTCGTATGCAATGTTATGATGTATGAAATGCATGATGTCATGATGTTCTCAAGAATAAATGAGATTGTGTGTTATGATGCGTATATGCATGCGTCATGGTGTATGATAATGTGATGAATGTATTCCGTCTGGGAAAATAAATCGTTGATGAATGCCGGGAAGTTCGTTGAATCCTGGGCTGATGTTGAAGAGTAGAGTTCTTCGTTTCCGCTGGGGATAATGATTGCAAGAATAAACCGGTAGGAGAAGATGACTCCGTTGGGGAATAAGCTTGTTGGAGAGATTACTCGGCGGGGAATTACTCTGTGGAAAGAGAGGTACTTCGCTGCAAATTTAAAGATAACTTCGCTGGGGATACCGATGATAAGTTTTGTTGGAGAATTTGATGAACTCCGCTGGGGGGTAGGAAGAACTTCACCGAGGACGATCTTTCCGTGGTAATTAGCTGAGGATAACCTAGTTATAAGCTCTGGTGGGGAATAACTTTTGAATAAAGCCGGGGAGATGCTTTCGTACTCTGCAGGTGACAAGCTTCCAGAATCTACTGGGGATAAGCTTCCAAAATCTACTAGGGAGATTGATTCAACTCTCCTGGGGGAACTTTTTGGACTGCACTGGGGAATGGATCCACTGGGGTGTCTGGTATTCCGCCGGGGAACAATCTTAGATCAAGACTGCCGGGGATGCTTGCTTAGGAAAATCTGTATACTCCGCTGGGGAATATTGAGATCTTCTGGGGATACCCAACTTCCTTAAGGCTGATAGTAGACTAACTCTGCTTGGGGAGAGTATCGCTGACTTGCTAGAGATACTGTGTCTTGTCGAGGCTGATGGGAGACCAAACTCTGCTTGAGGAGAGTATTGCTGATTCTGGTCTTACTCTGGGGAGTGGAGGTATCTTGGTTACGTTCTTCAGCCGAACCTACCTCGGTACCTTGGTGGACAGAGCAACTAGATCGCTTAGACAACTCATTATTGCCCCAGTTTCTGCGGGAGAAGAAGGCCTGTGAGGTGTTTGATACCTGCCGATTGACCAATCTTTTTCTGGTAGGCAAGTGACGAGATTACGGGACATAGTCGTACGCTTTGATCCCTAACTTTTGCCTGGACCGCCCTTTCGGGTTTTCAGTCCACCGGGATACCCATTTTTTCCCAAGCCGTCTTTTCAGGTTTTCGACTTGCCGGGTGTACAGATTTTTTTTATTTCATCCCTTATTTTTGCCCGAACCCTTTTGGTTCGCCGGGAAGCCCTTATTTTTGCCTGAGTGTGTCAACCTAGCGGGTCTCTGATTATGCATAGTATTTTTTTCGACTATGTCCATGCTCTCAGGATGTAGGGAGGTGCCCCTGTTGTTATGTTGCCATGTGACCAGAAGATCTTCGTTTGATTAGGCAAGATTCGTAGCTGGAATTCGTGTCCAATGCCCCAAGTGACTCAGAGGGAGATCTGCCCCGGGCTGTTTGGCATTTGAGAGATTCTCTGAATCTTGACTTAACTGCCCCAGATGATGGACCATGATCATGCCTGCCCCTTGGTTGGAAGTGTTTCTTCCACTTGAGATGACTCCTTTTGTTTGAGAAGACTTTTGTTCTTAAGATATTCATCGTGCGAATTTCTCTGCTGTTCGAACAAATAATCATATGAAAACAACATTATTTTGAGCATGCAAAGCTTATGTCTGTTTTGAAGTTTTTGAAAATGCATTTTTCAGTAAAACAAGCAAATTTTGTAAAATGTGATGTCAACCCATTATTTTACCGCAAGCCTTAAGGAGTCAGGATACCTTTCGTAACAGTATGCTTTCGAACAAACCCATGCTCCAGCTAGGACTTTTAAGGGTTATAATGTGGCCTGGTTCACGGTTTAAGAAACAAAGGATAAAGGCACAAATTTTATTTGTACCCACCCGTTCTTCGTGATGTTCTTCGATCCTAAACTCAGCTGATCATGCATTATACCTTGTTTGAGTCTTTGTCCTGATATTCTGGTGATGGTTCGGATATTGACAGTTTATTTTGAGTAGGCAGTCATTTCTTTTTTGTCGAGGTTTTGTAGGACCTCTTTCTTTTTTGATTTTGTTATCCCTTTTTTTTTGCCTGAACTGTTTCTTTTGTGATTACAGTCAGCGGGATGCCCCAGTTTTGTAAGTCTCCTTCATAGGTTTTGACTTATTGGGCTTTAGTTTTTTTTTTTTGGTAATGACTGCCTGTCTTTATGATTATTCAGAACCATCACTGTCTTTTGTTTTGGAAGGACTCCTTTGATGCTATTCGTTATGCACTTGGATTAACTGAGAGAACTACCCTGCCCCAGGTTATGATTAAGGGTTTTAGTTTTCGAAAAGAAAAACTCTGACTTCTTTGGCTCAGAGGGGTTGACGAGGGATTATCTTCCTTATAACTCCAGTGTTTAGGAATTGAAACAATGCATGTACCTCATCAGCGGGTGTGATACGGTGGGAGAACTGACTTGAGTTTTGCGTTTGTATTCGCACTTGTTCGGTTTAGCAAGAGTCGCCACCGACTTTTTATTTTATCCTAAAGGAAAGGTTAAAAAGCACAGGAAAAACCTTTTTGAGATGTTTCGTGGGTTCGGGGGGTAGATTATGAAAAGGGAAGGTATTAGCACCCTTTTCATCCATGGTTATCCATGGGCTCTTAGTTACTTGGTTTTTAGATCACTTGCCTTGATTTTCGATTGCTTGAAATTGTGGTGTATGTGTGTGTTTTGAAAATGTTTTTGAAATAGACGCCTTTGTTTCGGCAACCATTGTAATTGACTCGTGTTTGAGTGTTTTACAAAAGTGTGTATCTTTTCGAAAAGATGTTTCAAATGTTTTTGGGAGTTTGTTTTGAAAGTGTTTGTGAGGTGTGGTTTTTGAAAAGGAGGCAAGTGTTTTTGCAAGTTGATCTCAAGTAACTAAGAGTTTTGTCTACCCCTATTGTACTCAAAGGTTTTCTCTATGTTTTCAACCCCTTTTTTAACAATTTTGTTCCACCATTGAATTTGGTGGACAATCTTGCGTTTAGGATGTTTAACGGGACAGGCGCGGGTCATCGTATGGACCATGAATGCAATGGTGCCAAGTGTCTTTGGCAATTTTTCTTGAAGGGACTTGATCATTTTGATAGGCGACTTTCGAAAGCGTCATCGAGGGACTTATGATCATTTGAATTGCTTTGCCAAAGAAACTCGACGTGCAAGCATGGCCCATTTTGGAAGGCAACATGTGGGATTACCCTAGAGGGTGCAAGTGTGATTGTGTATTGAATTCATGTATTTGTCTTGTATTAGGTTATCTAGCGTTTGATTTTATGTACATGCAAACCCTAGGTCTAACCATGGTATAATTCGAAAGCGATAAATTGCGAGAATTTAAAGTCTACGCTATTACAAATAGTATCCGGGAGTGGGGGTACAAATTCACAAATGGGGATGAGACTTTTAGGAATGTAGTGTCCAATAATTTACAACCAAATCGAATTGCGATAAAAGTGTAAATGTAACGTATAGCAATGTATAAGAATAGTAATTGTATGATGTATCAAATGTAAAATGTATTGTGTAGGTGTAAGTGTAATTTATTTACAAGTTGAGATGTGAATTTAAATGTATTATTGAGTGTATTATATGTTTGATTTAATATGCACAAAAAGAGTATTTTAATTAAAAGAAAGGAAAATGTCTTTAAATTCTATTTTTTATGTATTAAAAAATAATGCATTTTAATTAATCATGTACAAACAATATGTTTTAAGAAAGAAAAAAAAAAGAAAGAAAGAATGTTTTTGAGTTTTAACTATATGTAATACCGTTTTATGTACAAATTAATTTTAAGAAAAGAGAAATATTTAACTTAAAAAATTGTTTTTATGTATTACTATTTCCATATATAAAACCTTTTTTAGTTAAAAGAAAATGCAAACTAAAAACCTATTTCTTATGTATCTTTTTATAAATATTTTAAATTAATTTTATATTAAAAATATAAAGAGTTTTTAAAAAAGGTGTTAAGTTTAAATAAGAAAGAGTTAAGTTATGTGCAAAGGAAGATGGGCCAAGGGGGATAAATGGCCCAATCAGAATGGATATGGGGGGGTGCGAATTGGGAAAACGCTTGGGCTTAGGGCAAATGAACGGGGTTGTGGCCCAATGCTTCAACAAGTTTTGTTTTAGGGTTAAATGATTTTTGTTTCATTTGGAGAACGCTTTAGGGTTTGTTACAGAAGCGGCGCCGTTTGTGGTTTTGTCTTCATCTTCTCCGGCCAAGCGTCTAGCTAACGTCTCTCCTTGCCTAGCCACCAGCGCTTCCTATGATTCCTTCCCTCTCCATGGTTGGATCAAGCTAATTCGTGGAATGGGTAACAATTTCGCCTTTGCATTTTTTTAGGTCTTTAGAACAATTGTCCGATTTTAAACCTCATGGTTTGATTCATGATTATTATTATGTTTTGCATGAAATGTGAGAAGAATGAGCAGAAAAATTCTACCTTTAACCTTGGGGATGAGGAAAGGAGAGGATTGGGAGGCGCTATGGCGGCTGAGAGCGAAGGGAAATAGGGCTGAGCTATCTCCGGTAACCACGGTATTCTGTGTCCTTCTTTGCCTTGTATTTATTGCCTGGCTTGCTTTTTCCTCTTCTTCTTGTTGCTTACATGCTTCGTATGCTTCTGTTGCTTCGTATGCTTGATGCCTCTTTATTTGCCTATGAAGAGATTTTTCTGAGGCTTTGTAGCCTTACCCTGTATTGCCTTGAAACACTTCTTTTTGTTTGATTGTCTTGGTGCCTGCCCTCTTGCTTCTTTATCTTTCTTCAGCTGCCTCTGAACATGTTGTATGCTTCTAGCTTGATGCCTGGGAATGGTTGTTGGTACGGAATGTTGAGCGCTATTGTGTTTGATTTGTGTACTTGATCATGCTTGCCCCAATGATGAACCCTAGGTTCTGAGGGTGTGTGTTGCCTTAATCTGACCAGGCCTGTCTTGTATGTTTTTGACTTTAGGTTGCCTAGTTCATTGTTTCGCTTTTTTCTGGTTGCCTTGTATGCTTATTCAGAGCTGTGGTGTTGATATGCCCAATGATGAGGATGCTCTGAGGGCTCGTTGGGGTTGGAAACTGGTTTAGGCTTGGATTTTCTGGTTATGGCTTATGCAGGTAAGGCTTTTGCTGGTTATGTTTGACAGTTGGTATTGTTTACTGGTTGTTCTACAGTTCAGTGAGGCTTGGACAGGGTTGGTGTTTTGAGTAGGTTTGTAAGGCTTGACAGGGTTTACTGGTTTAGACTGTTTGATGCTTAGGCTTGCATCAGTTTGAGCTTCTTTTCACAGGTTTGGCCAGTTAAGCTTCAGGCTGGGCAGTTTGTTTATACTTGACAGGTTTAATGGCTATGGAAATGCAGGTTTGTTGTTGTGAACTGGTTTTCGCTTGAGGGTCTTAACAGGTTATGGCTATTAAGCTTGAAAGGCTTCAGGCTTATGCTTATGTTGAAAGCTGTTTGAGGCTATGGCCCTTGGTTGAGTTTTACAGGTTGGAGGTTTTTTGAACTGTAAGGCTTATGCTTGACAGGTTATGTGGTTATAGGCTCCTGTAAGGCTTGGACAGGTTCTGGTTTTTGAACTTGTTTTAAAGCTTCAAGCAGGTTTGTGCTTTTGACAGGGGTTAATGGTGGAAGGCAGTTCTTTTGAGTTATGTTTTTCTTGCTTGTGATTTCTGCCCCCTTACTGTTTTATTGACAAATTATTTTATATCCTTATGCCTAAAGCTAGTAAGCCTGTTCTTTTCCCTCTTCTTCTTTCTCCAGTACAACTTAAAACATTAAATAATGTTTATCATGTACTTCTAACTGAAAAAGCAATGGCTAGGGAAATGATGCTTTGATGCTTGCTTGCAATACATGTTTCCTCTGCACTTTATGTCTTCTTTTCCATACTTTCTGCTTCTTGACAGCATTGATGGCCTTTTGTACTTGTTTGATATCTTGCCATATCCCTTTTGGACAGCTTTTTGTTTAGTTTGACATTGGAACTTTATGGTTCAGTTTGGATTTTGTACTTGCTCATGCTGTTTGAGACTTTGGAAATTATGCAGTTTTGACAATTTTGAAATGTGCAATTTTTAACTTTGTGCATTCATATTTAATTTGCAAACATTTTCATCCCTCTTTGTGAACCGGGAGAAATCCCGTGATTTGCAAAGAGGGCGAACTGATCCCGACCATTTGCTTTTAATGATGAACCCGAATTAACTGTCTGTCTCTTTAATTTCAATTTATCTGCAATTGACTTTCTTTTCTTATTTTTTTGCAGATAGAATCAAATGAAGCAGAGGGAGCATTGGATAGAAGAATGAAGATTAGGAAACTTAGAAAAATTAGGATAGTTTTATTCCAAATTTAATCACTTGTAAACATTTATTATTATGAATACATTGTAAATAAATACCGTATTCAAACAATAATTGTAACGAATAATTAAAAGATGAATAAAAATCCACTTTTTTATCAGTTAATTCCTTTTCTTCCTTTCAATTGTTTATTTATTATTTATAATTCTTTAAATTATAATAATTGAAAATAAATTCCAACCATTTAACTCAGAATAATAAATAATCCATAAACGTCCGACGTCTTGAATAATCAAAGCAATGCGTCGTCAAATCATACATGCCCAAATGTCTTTTCTTCTCACTGATTTAGTCAAACATTGCAAACTCAGTCCAAATGCCTCAGTCCATATCTCAGGATAACTTGAAAAGCACTGTAGAATTTAAATCTTTCTGAGAATGCGCGCACAAAAACCCTAATTCCTGATCAAATGCCAAAGAAGCGTTCGCCTGATCAAAGTTGAGCCAAAATCAACCAAACCCTAAACAAACTGTTTGAATTGTTCCAGAGCCATTAAAATCAATGAAAACCCTAATTTTGTCTGACAGACGAGAAAAGTCTGTTTGACCGATTCTTAAGCCAATCTGAAAAATCAGGAAAAGCCTGAAGTTGTGATTTCTTGTGGAAAAATGCGAGGGCAAATTTTGGGGTACAACAGTTGCCCCTGTTCAATCTTCTTGAACCTGAAGAGTTAGATTGGCAAGTTTGCCTTTCGCGACTCGAAGGTAAAAGAAGATTGGACACTAGAGTGCCCTAAAATTTGCACTCGATGATGTGATGGTAGAGGGAATGGGCTTACAGATGCCATTTGGTGATGGGCTTAAAGATGCCATCTAGTGACTGCTGGTAGGAGGATGGGCTTATAGATGCCATTTGGAGATAGGATGGATAGGAGGATGGGCTTATAGATGCCATTTGGTAATGGGCTTAAAGATGCCATCTAGTGACTATCGGTAGGAGGTTGGGCTTAAAGATGCCATTTGGAAATGTTTGTTGAGGAGAATGGGCTTATAGATGCCATCTGGAAATGATTGTTGGAGGATGGGCTTATAGGTGCCATCTGGAAGTGTGACAGAACCTTGTCGGGAATGGGCTTATAGATGCCATTTGGAAGTGTTGATCGCGTAAGAGATTCCTTAGCGAGAACTTGCGTACTTTGAGAAAGGAAGATGTTTCCTGGCTTGTTACAGGCGTTGATCTTCAGACTCTTCATGCAGATATGCCCTGGATGGATACAGGTGTCGAATCTACAATTGGTTGCTCACAGATGTGCCATGGCTGGGTACAAGTATCGAATATGGAATTGTTGTCTTCAGATGTGCCCTGGCTGGATACAGGAATCGAATATGGAATTAGTCGTCAACAGATATGCCCTGGCTGGATACAGGAATCGAATCTTCAAACTCTTCAGACGTGCCCTGGCTGGATACAGGAATCGAATATGGAATTAGTCGTCAACAGATATGCCCTGGCTGGATACAGGAATCGAATCTTCAAACTCTTCAAACATGCCCTGGCTGGATACAGGAATCAAATACGGAATTAGTCGTCAACAGATATGCCCTGGCTGGATACAGGAATTGAATCTTCAAACTCTTCAGACGTGCCCTGGCTGGATACAGGAATCGAATCTGGAATTAGTCGTCAACAGATATGCCCTGGCTGGATACAGTAATCGAATCTTCAAACTCTTCAGACGTGCCCTGGCTGGATACAGGAATCGAATCTGGAATTAGTCGTCAACAGATATGCCCTGGATGGATACATGAATCGAATCCGGAATTAGTCATCAACAGATATGCCCTGGATGGATACAGGAATCGAATCTTCAAACTCTTCAGATATGTCCTGGCTGGATACAGGAATCGAATATGGAATTAGTCGTCAACAGATATGCCCTGGATGGATACAGGAATCGAATCTTCAAACTCTTCAGATATGTCGTGGCTGGATACAGGAATCGAATCCGGAAACTGATCACTCACAGATGTGCCCTGGCTGGATACAGGAATCGAATCTGGAATTGTGACAGTTGAAGGTAGTCGTCTTTTGGATTGTCTTTTTCCCTGAAAAGGCAAAATATCAGTTGCATGCAATGTCATGATGTATGAAATGCATGATGTCATGATGTTCAAAATAAGATAGTGTTTTATGCACTTTATCATGTATGTAAGCAAGATGCATGAAATGTGAAATGTTTATGAATGTATTTTCGTCTAGGAAAATAAATCCTTGACGACCGGCCGGGGAATCAAATCCTGGGCTGATGTTGAAGAGTAGAGTTCTTTGTTTCCGCTGGGGATATTGAAATTTGATTATGAGGGGAATTAGATTCCGGAAGGTTCTCATGCTGGGGATTGCAAGAGTCCTCTGATTGTTGCGGGTATTGATCTTGGGAATGAGTATCAGAATGTCGCCATGCCTGGGTCACATCTTGAACTATATCTGGAAGCAGGCTTGGATAAGCTACAAAATATCGCCAAAATCTTGGATCACATCTTGAACTATATCATGAAGGAAATCTGAATGAGTTATAGAATGTCGCCAAATCTTGGGTCACATCTTGAACTATATCAATCTTCTGAGGTGATGAGGGAATTGTTGAACACTTTTGACATTCGAATGCCCCAAGTGGTGATGTAGATAATTTCCTGGCTTGTTACAGGTGTTAATCCATAATCAGTCGTCCACAGATATTTTCCTGGCTTGTTACAGGTGTTGATCTGGAACTTAAGAAAAGTTGGTCAAGGAGATATTGTCCTGGCTTGTTACAGGTGTTGATCTCTGACCTGAGAAAGAAAGATGGTTCCCTGGCTTGTTACAGGTGTTGATCTTCAATCTCTTCATGTAGATGATTTCCTGGCTTGTTACAGGTGTTAATCCATAATCAATCTTCCACAGATATTTTCCTGGCTTGTTACAGGTGTTGATCTGGAACTTAAGAATGGTGACAGAATGGCAACCGTGTCTGGAGCACATCTGGACCGTATCTTCCAACAGGTGATGAAGGAATTGCTGAACACTTTTGACATTCGAATGCCCCAAGTGATCATGAAGGAGTCTTGAATAAGATTACTCTGCGGATTGAGAGATTTCTTGAAATCTTGACTGGACTGCCCCAGGTTAACTGAACTTTGATAGATTTGTTGAAACCTTGACTGGACTGCCCCAGGTTAACTGGATGGTGCCATGTCATGCCCCTTGTTTATAGGAGATTTGTCGTTGGAAGTGTCATCCTTTTGAAGTGATTTTGTTCACTGAGAGAGTTTTCGTTCCCCCGAACATTCGCTGTATGAACTTCTTCGCTGTCAAACAAACAGTCAAATGCAAACAGTGATATTTAAGCAATGCAAAGTCTATGTTTGTCTCGAAGTTTTGCCAAATGCGTTTTTTAGCAGAAAACTTTTTATAAGACAAGTCAACACAAGATTTAGAGCAAAGCCTTACAGGAGTCAGGATACCTTTTGAAACAGTATGCTTTCGAATTAACCCATGCTTCAATTAGGACTTTTGAAGGGTTGTAACGTGGCTTGGTTCACGGTTTAAGAAACAAAGGATAAAGGCTCAAAGTATATTTGTACCCACCCGCTCTTCGTGATATTCTTCATACCTAAGCTCAGTTAATTGTGTGTCGCACTCTGTTTTGTGTTGGGAACGACTTTTGGGCGATGGTTCACCAGTTGAATTTGGGGAGACAGTCATCATCTCCTTTTTTCTTTTTCAACATTTTTCATGTTGTTGAGGATTTGTAATGACCTCACTATTTTGATTTTGATTTGTTATCCCTAACTTTTGCCTGACTGTTCCTATTTTCGAGATTACAGTCAGCGGGATGCCCCAGCTTTCTTAAGCCTCCTTTATAGGTTTTGGCTTGGTGGGCTTTTCTCTTTTGAGAGATTGACTGCCTATGTGATAGGGAACCACCCTTGTCTTTTGATTCCAAAGGAATGCTTTTCTTTTTCTTTGACGTCGTTCGTTGTATTACGAACTGAGAGTTTGCGACTTCAATGCGCGTTTTCTCTTGAATTAACTGAGATACTACCCTGCCCCAGGTTTATATCAAAGGTTTTTATTGTTTAGAAACAGAAAACTCCTACTTCTTTGGCTCGAAGGGGTTGACTAGGGATTATCTTCCTTATAACTCCAGTGTTTTGGATTTGAAAGAAATGCATGTACATCATCAGCAAGGTCTGTTTCAAAAGCATACTGTATGAGATTATGGTATTGTTTCGTCATCCTCCCTCTAAAGGCTTGTAGCCTTTTATCAAGAGTCGAATATCATAAAGAAAGCATAAGAGTAGTGAAAACGAATGGATGAATTCAAGACAAACATATGCAATGCATTAATGAAACAGAGTTTAACATCAAAAGTTAATTGTTTGAATAACAAAAGAAAATTACAACTTTGAAAATTCAAATGAAGCAAAAGTCTCTCAGTTTGAGCTTCGTCACTTCAGGCGGAGAACCCCTTAACGGAAGATTTTCATCTCGCCGTCTGGCATGAATTCCAGCACTCCAATGTCGATTAGATCTTGAATCTTGTTCTTCAAGGCCCAACAGTCTTTGGTGTCGTGTCCCGGGCTGTAGGAGTGGTAAACACAAAATGCGTCAGGACGATAGTTAGGAGCGGAGGTATTGAGCTTCCGAGGAGGATCCCTTAAAGTAAGCAGGTTGACCTCCAACAGGCGCTTCAGTATGAAGAATGATGGTATCTCAGTCTCCGTGAACTGTCTTCCCGACGTTTCTTGCTTACGCCGATTACCCCGTTGACGCTGGCGAGGTTGTTGATGGGCTTGTGACCCTGAAGCAAGCGAAGGAGCCTTCCCCTTGTCTTCTTGAGTGGATGGAGGCTGAGCGGTGACTTGCTCTTCAACCTCAGATGTTTGCCCCAATTGGTTGTTTTGAAGCAGTTGGCGGACGAGAACTCTGAGTTCCTCTTGTCTTTGAGATAGGTCTTGGATGAGAGCCATCTAGCCCACCAACTGCCCCATCACTTGGATTCTCAATGTTGCCAGATCAAACTGCAGCTCCGCAAGCTGATCACTCCTGGCATTGTTTGAATTCTCCAAGCCCTTTGTGAGGAGAGCTTTCATTTCTTCTTGCCCCAGAGACAAGTTCAGGAACATTTCCTGCAACTGAGCAGTATGGTCTTGGATGTCTTTGACAGACCTTTCTAGAGCCATCTCTTACTGAAATAAACAGTATGAGAGTAAGGAAACCTAAAAAAGGAAAAACTGTCAAAATGCAATGCATGATATGTGGATGCATGCTTTCAAGGATCTCTTGGGGGTAAACACAAGAAAATGTTAGAGGTTGAACTTTGCTCTTTGGATTAGAGAACTTTGCACCGGTGGATGTCTTTCCACGAGAATCAAGCTCACCATGTCAAGTGGGTCATAGCCCCTGATTCAAGTTGTTGTACTTGATCTTTGATTGGAGAACTGTGCACCTGTGGATGTCTTTCCACAAGAATCAAGCTCACCATGTCAAGTGGGTCATAGCCACTGATTCAAGTTGTTGTACTTGATCTTTGGTTGGAGAACTGTGCACCTGTGGATGTCTTTCCACAAGAATCAAGCTCACCATGTCAAGTGGGTCATAGCCACTGATTCAAGTTGTTGCACTTGATTTTTGACGGCATTGGTTAGAGGAGAAACCTCTTGCCCCTTGGTAGACGTCCGGTTCAACGTATCCCTGCATCAACAGACCCTCAAGATCCTTGAAAAGGTTATTGAAAATGTTATGGTATGATGTCATGATGTTATGTACATGTATGCAAAAGCAAGTGAGTGTATATACAGGCAATCATATTCACACAAAGCAAACAAGTCCTTAGGTTCAGGCTTGCATGGGGTTGTAGGTAAGTACCCTCTTGAAGTTAGTTGGCTCATCCTGTCCTAAAATAGAAACCGATTCTAAGGAGCTCAATATCATTGGATCGTTTTCTGTGTTCATTGTTTTGGTTTAGCCACTTAACTGGCGACCAAAATATTCCAAGAAAACAACCCTCCATGAGTGTAGTATCGAGTATCTACCAACTTCAGACTGCACCAAAGTCGGTCATCTCACTCCCCCTAAAAAGGCTAAGATGGTCAATTAAGGTTCTAAGAGTTCGTTAGTGCTTCGCGACATCACTCAGCGGCCCCGTACTCTCCTTGATTGAACTCAAGGGTTACCGGTACTCACAAATATGTCACACTAACATAGCTTACTGCTTCAACCATGTCGGTATACCCCGCACAGTTCCCTCACCGTTTTATTGCTATTTACCTAAGAAGGTGCCCCAAATCCGGGAGTAGGATTCACAACAAACCCAAACAAGGACCCAAAAAGTAAAGCAATCAAGGCAATCAAAGCAAGAATGTAAAGGTGATCTAAACCCTAAGGTAACCCCACTTTTAAGCATATCCCCAGCAGAGTCGCCAGTTCTGTGATACGGTGGGAGAACTGACTTGAGTTTTGCGTTTGTATTCGCAGTTGTTCGGTTTAGCAAGAGTCGCCACCGACTTTTTATTTTATCCTAAAGGAAAGGTTAAAAAGCACAGGAAAAACCTTTTTGAGATGTTTCGTGGGTTCGGGGGGTAGATTATGAAAAGGGAAGGTATTAGCACCCTTTTCATCCATGGTTATCCATGGGCTCTTAGTTACTTGGTTTTTAGATCACTTGCCTTGATTTTCGATTGCTTGAAATTGTGGTGTATGTGTGTGTTTTGAAAATGTTTTTGAAATAGACGCCTTTGTTTCGTCAACCGTTGTAATTGACTCGTGTTTGAGTGTTTTACAAAAGTGTGTATCTTTTCGAAAAGATGTTTCAAATGTTTTTGGGAGTTTGTTTTGAAAGTGTTTGTGAGGTGTGGTTTTTGAAAAGGAGGCAAGTGTTTTTGCAAGTTGATCTCAAGTAACTAAGAGTTTTGTCTACCCCTATTGTACTCAAAGGTTTTCTCTATGTTTTCAACCCCTTTTTTAACAATTTTGTTCCACCATTGAATTTGGTGGACAATCTTGCGTTTAGGATGTTTAACGGGACAGGCGCGGGTCATCGTATGGACCATGAATGCAATGGTGCCAAGTGTCTTTGGCAATTTTTCTTGAAGGGACTTGATCATTTTGATAGGCGACTTTCGAAAGCGTCATCGAGGGACTTATGATCATTTGAATTGCTTTGCCAAAGAAACTCGACGTGCAAGCATGGCCCATTTTGGAAGGCAACATGTGGGATTACCCTAGAGGGTGCAAGTGTGATTGTGTATTGAATTCATGTATTTGTCTTGTATTAGGTTATCTAGCGTTTGATTTTATGTACATGCAAACCCTAGGTCTAACCATGGTATAATTCGAAAGCGATAAATTGCGAGAATTTAAAGTCTACGCTATTACAAATAGTATCCGGGAGTGGGGGTACAAATTCACAAATGGGGATGAGACTTTTAGGAATGTAGTGTCCAATAATTTACAACCAAATCGAATTGCGATAAAAGTGTAAATGTAACGTATAGCAATGTATAAGAATAGTAATTGTATGATGTATCAAATGTAAAATGTATTGTGTAGGTGTAAGTGTAATTTATTTACAAGTTGAGATGTGAATTTAAATGTATTATTGAGTGTATTATATGTTTGATTTAATATGCACAAAAAGAGTATTTTAATTAAAAGAAAGGAAAATGTCTTTAAATTCTATTTTTTATGTATTAAAAAATAATGCATTTTAATTAATCATGTACAAACAATATGTTTTAAGAAAAAAAAAGAATGTTTTTGAGTTTTAACTATATTATGTAATACCGTTTTATGTACAAATTAATTTTAAGAAAATAGAAATATTTAACTTAAAAAATTGTTTTTATGTATTACTATTTCCATATATAAAACCTTTTTTAGTTAAAAGAAAATGCAAACTAAAAACCTATTTCTTATGTATCTTTTTATAAATATTTTAAATTAATTTTATATTAAAAATAGAAAGAGTTTTTAAAAAAGGTGTTAAGTTTAAATAAGAAAGAGTTAAGTTATGTGCAAAGGAAGATGGGCCAAGGGGGATAAATGGCCCAATCAGAATGGATATGGGGGGGTGTGAATTGGGAAAACGCTTGGGCTTAGGGAAAATGAACGGGGTTGTGGCCCAATGCTTCAACAAGTTTTGTTTTAGGGTTAAATGATTTTTGTTTCATTTGGAGAACGCTTTAGGGTTTGTTACAGAAGCGGCGCCGTTTGTAGTTTTGTCTTCATCTTCTCCGGCCAAGCGTCTAGCTAACGTCTCTCCTTGCCTAGCCACCAGCGCTTCCTCTGATTCCTTCCCTCTCCATGGTTGGATCAAGCTAATTCGTGGAATGGGTAACGATTTCGCCTTTGCATTTTTTTAGGTCTTTAGAACAATTGTCCGATTTTAAACCTCATGGTTTGATTCATGATTATTATTATGTTTTGCATGAAATGTGAGCAGAATGAGCGGAAAAATTCTACCTTTAACCTTGGGGATGAGGAAAGGAGAGGATTGGGAGGCGCTATGGCGGCTGAGAGCGAAGGGAAATGGGGCTGAGCTATCTCCGGTAACCACGGTATTCTGTGTCCTTCTTTGCCTTGTATTTATTGCCTGGCTTGCTTTTTCCTCTTCTCCTTGTTGCATACATGCTTCGTATGCTTCTGTTGCTTCGTATGCTTGATGCCTCTTTATTTGCCTATGAAGAGATTTTTCTAAGGCTTTGTAGCCTTACCCTGTATTGCCTTGAAACACTTCTTTTTGTTTGATTGTCTTGGTGCCTGCCCTCTTGCTTCTTTATCTTTCTTCAGCTGCCTCTGAACATGTTGTATGCTTCTAGCTTGATGCATGGGAATGGTTGTTGGTACGGAATGTTGAGCGCTATTGTGTTTGATTTGTGTACTTGATCATGCTTGCCCCAATGATGAACCCTAGGTTCTGAGGGTGTGTGTTGCCTTAATCTGACCAGGCCTGTCTTGTATGTTTTTGACTTTAGGTTGCCTAGTTCATTGTTTCGCTTTTTTCTGGTTGCCTTGTATGCTTATTCAGAGCTGTGGTGTTGATATGCCCAATGATGAGGATGCTCTGAGGGCTCGTTGGGTTTGGAAACTGGTTTAGGCTTGGATTTGCTGGTTATGGCTTATGCAGGTAAGGCTTTTGCTGGTTATGTTTGACAGTTGGTATTGTTTACTGGTTGTTCTACAGTTCAGTGAGGCTTGGATAGGGTTGGTGTTTTGAGTAGGTTTGTAAGGCTTGACAGGGTTTACTGGTTTAGACTGTTTGATGCTTAGGCTTGCATCAGTTTGAGCTTCTCTTCACAGGTTTGGCCAGTTAAGCTTCAGGCTGGGCAATTTGTTTATACTTGACAGGTTTAATGGCTATGGAAATGCAGGTTTGTTGTTACAAACTGGTTTTCGCTTGAGGGTCTTAACAGGTTATGGCTATTAAGCTTGAAAGGCTTCAGGCTTATGCTTATGTTGAAAGCTGTTTGAGGCTATGGCCCTTGGTTGAGTTTTACAGGTTGGAGGTTTTTTGAACTGTAAGGCTTATGCTTGACAGGTTATGTGGTTATAGGCTCCTGTAAGGCTTGGACAGGTTCTGGTTTTTGAACTTGTTTTAAAGCTTCAAGCAGGTTTGTGCTTTTGACAGGGGTTAATGGTGGAAGGCAGTTCTTTTGAGTTATGTTTTTCTTGCTTGTGATTTCTGCCCCCTTACTGTTTTATTGACAGATTATTTTATATCCTTATGCCTAAAGCTAGTAAGCCTGTTCTTTTCCCTCTTCTTCTTTCTCCAGTACAACTTAAAACATTAAATAATGTTTATCATGTACTTCTAACTGAAAAAGCAATGGCTAGGGAAATGATGCTTTGATGCTTGCTTGCAATACATGTTTCCTCTGCACTTTATGTCTTCTTTTCCATACTTTCTGCTTCTTGACAGCATTGATGGCCTTTTGTACTTGTTTGATATCTTGCCATATCCCTTTTGGACAGCTTTTTGTTTAGTTTGACATTGGAACTTTATGGTTCAGTTTGGATTTTGTACTTGCTCATGCTGTTTGAGACTTTGGAAATTATGCAGTTTTGACAATTTTGAAATGTGCAATTTTTAACTTTGTGCATTCATATTTAATTTGCAAACATTTTCATCCCTCTTTGTGAACCGGGAGAAATCCCGTGATTTGCAAAGAGGGCGAACTGATCCCGGCCATTTGCTTTTAATGATGAACCTGAATTAACTGTCTGTCTCTTTAATTTCAATTTATCTGCAATTGACTTTCTTTTCTTATTTTTTTGCAGATAGAATCAAATGAAGAAGAGGGAGCATTGGATAGAAGATCGAAGATTAGGAAACTTAGAAAAATTAGGATAGTTTTATTCCAAATTTAATCACTTGTAAACATTTATTATTATGAATACATTGTAAATAAATACCGTATTCAAACAATAATTGTAGCGAATAATTAAAAGATGAATAAAAATCCACTTTTTTATCAGTTAATTCCTTTTCTTCCTTTCAATTGTTTATTTATTATTTATAATTTTTTAAATTATAATAATTGAAAATAAATTCCAACCATTTAACTCAGAATAATAAATAATCCATAAACGTCCGGCGTCTTGAATAATCAAAGCAATGCGTCGTCAAATCATACATGCCCAAATGTCTTTTCTTCTCACTGATTTAGTCAAACATTGCAAACTCAGTCCAAATGCCTCAGTCCATATCTCAGGATAACTTGAAAAGCACTGTAGAATTTAAATCTTTCTGAGAATGCGCGCACAAAAACCCTAATTCCTGATCAAATGCCAAAGAAGCGTTCGCCTGATCAAAGTTGAGCCAAAATCAACCAAACCCTAAACAAACTGTTTGAATTGTTCCAGAGCCATGAAAATCAATGAAAACCCTAATTTTGTCTGACTGACGAGAAAAGTCTGTTTGACCGATTCTTGAGCCAATCTGAAAAATCAGGAAAAGCCTGAAGTTGTGATTTCTTGTGGAAAAATGCGAGGGAAAATTTTGGGGTACAACAGTTGCCCCTGTTCAATCTTCTTGAACCTGAAGAGTTAGATTGGCAAGTTTGCCTTTCGCGACTCGAAGGTAAAAGAAGATTGGACACTAGAGTGCCCTAAAATTTGCACTCGATGATGTGATGGTAGAGGGAATGGGCTTACAGATACCATTTGGTGATGGGCTTAAAGATGCCATCTAGTGACTGCTGGTAGGAGGATGGGCTTATAGGTGCCATTTGGAGATAGGATGGATAGGAGGATGGGCTTATAGATGCCATTTGGTGATGGGATTAAAGATGCCATCTAGTGACTGCCGGTAGGAGGATGGGCTTAAAGATGCCATTTGGAAATGTTTGTTGAGGAGAATGGGCTTATAGATGCCATCTGGAAATGATTGTTGGAGGATGGGCTTATAGGTGCCATCTGGAAGTGTGACAGAACCTTGACGGGAATGGGCTTATAGATGCCATTTGGAAGTGTTGATCGCGTAAGAGATTCCTTAGCGAGAACTTGTGTACTTTGAGAAAGGAAGATGTTTCCTGGCTTGTTACAGGCGTTGATCTTTAGACTCTTCATGTAGATATGCCCTGGCTGGATACAGGTGTCGAATCTACAATTGGTTGCTCACAGCTGTGCCCTGGCTGGGTACAGGTATCGAATCTGGAATTGTTGTCTTCAGATGTGCCCTGGCTGGATACAGGAATCGAATCTGGAATTAGTCGTCAACAGATATGCCCTGGCTGGATACAGGAATCGAATCTTCAAACTCTTCAGACGTGCCCTGGATGGATACAGGAATCGAATACGGAATTAGTCGTCAACAGATATGCCCTGGCTGGATACAGGAATAGAATCTTCAAACTCTTCAGACGTGCCCTGGCTGGATACAGGAATCAAATCTGGAATTAGTCGTCAACAGATATACCCTGGCTGGATACAGGAATCGAATCTTCAAACTCTTCAGACGTGCCCTGGCTGGATACAGGAATCGAATCTGGAATTAGTCGTCAACAGATATGCCCTGGCTGGATACAGGAATCGAATCTTCAAACTCTTCAGACGTGCCCTGGCTGGATACAGGAATCGAATCCGGAATTAGTCATCAACAGATATGCCCTGGCTGGATACAGGAATCGAATCTTCAAACTCTTCAGATATGTCCTGGATGGATACAGGAATCGAATATGGAATTAGTCGTCAACAGATATTCCCTGGCTGGATACAGGAATCGAATCTTCAAACTCTTCAGATATGTCCTGGCTGGATACATGAATCGAATCCGGAAACTGATCACTCACAGATGTGCCCTGGCTGGATATAGGAATCGAATCTGGAATTGTGACAGTTGAAGGTAGTCGTCTTTTGGATTGTCTTTTTCCCTGAAAAGGCAAAATATCAGTTGCATGCAATGTCATGATGTATGAAATGCATGATGTCATGATGTTCAAAATGAGATAGTGTTTTATGCACTTTATCATGTATGTAAGCAAGATGCATGAAATGTGAAATGTTTATGAATGTATTTTCGTCTAGGAAAATAAATCCTTGACGACCGGCCGGGGAATCAAATCCTGGGTTGATGTTGAAGAGTAGAGTTCTTTGTTTCCGCTGGGGATATTGAAATTTGATTCTGAGGGGAATTAGATTCCGGAAGGTTCTCATGCTGGGGATTGCAAGAGTCCTCTGATTGTTGCGGGTATTGATCTTGGGAATGAGTATCAGAATGTCGCCATGCCTGGGTCAAATCTTGAACTATATCTGGAAGCAGGCTTGGATAAGCTATAGAATGTCGCCAAAATCTTGGATCACATCTTGAACTATATCATGAAGGAAATCTGAATGAGTTATAGAATGTCGCCAAATCTTGGGTCACATCTTGAACTATATCAATCTTCTGAGGTGATGAGGGAATTGTTGAACACTTTTGACATTCGAATGCCCCAAGTGGTGATGTAGATAATTTCCTGGCTTGTTACAGGTGTTAATCCATAATTAGTCGTCCACAGATATTTTCCTGGCTTGTTACAGGTGTTGATCTGGAACTTAAGAAAAGTTGGTCAAGGAGATATTGTCCTGGCTTGTTACAGGTGTTGATCTCTGACCTGAGAAAGAAAGATGGTTCCCTGGCTTGTTACAGGTGTTGATCTTCAATCTCTTCATGTAGATGATTTCCTGGCTTGTTACAGGTGTTAATCCACAATCAATCGTCCATAGATATTTTCCTGGCTTGTTACAGGTGTTGATCTGGAACTTAAGAATGGTGACAGAATGGCAACCGTGTCTGGAGCACATCTGGACCGTATCTTCCAACAGGTGATGAAGGAATTGCTGAACACTTTTGACATTCGAATGCCCCAAGTGATGATGAAGGAGTCTTGAATCAGATTACTCTGCGGATTGAGAGATTTCTTGAAATCTTGACTGGACTGCCCCAGGTTAACTGAACTTTGATAGATCTGTTGAAACCTTGACTGGACTGCCCCAGGTTAACTGGATGGTGCCATGTCATGCCCCTTGTTGATAGGAGATTTTTCGTTGGAAGTGTCATCCTTTTGAAGTGATTTTGTTCACTGAGAGAGTTTTTGTTCCCCCGAACATTCGTTGTATGAACTTCTTCGCTGTCAAACAAACAGTCAAATGCAAACAGTGATATTTAAGCAATGCAAAGTCTATGTTTGTCTCGAAGTTTTGCAAAATGCATTTTTTAGCAGAAAACTTTTTATAAGACAAGTCAACACAAGATTTAGAGCAAAGCCTTACAGGAGTCAGGATACCTTTTGAAACAGTATGCTTTCGAATTAACCCATGCTTCAATTAGGACTTTTGAAGGGTTGTAACGTGGCTTGGTTCACGGTTTAAGAAACAAAGGATAAAGGCTCAAAGTATATTTGTACCCACCCGCTCTTCGTGATATTCTTCATACCTAAGCTCAGTTAATTGTGTGTCGCACTCTGTTTTGAGTTGGAAACGACTTTTGGGCGATGGTTCACCAGTTGAATTTGGGGAGACAGTCATCATATCCTTTTTTCTTTTTCAACATTTTTCATGTTGTTGAGGATTTTTAATGACCTCACTATTTTGATTTTGATTTGTTATCCCTAACTTTTGCCTGACTGTTCCCATTTTCGAGATTACAGTCAGCGGGATGCCCCAGCTTTCTTAAGCCTCCTTTATAGGTTTTGGCTTGGTGGGCTTTTCTCTTTTGAGAGATTGACTACCTATGTGATAGGGAACCACCCTTGTCTTTTGATTCCAAAGGAATGCTTTTCTTTTTCTTTGACGTCGTTCGTTGTATTACGAACTGAGAGTTTGCGACTTCAATGCGCATTTTCTCTTGAATTAACTGAGATACTACCCTGCCCCAGGTTTATATCAATAGGTTTTGATTGTTTAGAAACAGAAAACTCCTACTTCTTTGGCTCTAAGGGGTTGACTAGGGATTATCTTCCTTATAACTCCAGTGTTTAGTATTTGAAAGAAATGTCTGTACATCATCAGCAAGGTCTGTTTCAAAAGCATACTGTATGAGATTATGGTATTGTTTCGTCATCCTCCCTCTAAAGGCTTGTAGCCTTTTATCAAGAGTCTAATATCATAAAGAAAGCATAAGAGTAGTGAAAACGAATGGATGAATTCAAGACAAACATATGCAATGCATTAATGAAACAGAGTTTAACATCAACAGTTAATTGTTTGAATAACAAAAGAAAATTACAACTTTGAAAATTCAAATGAAGCAAAAGTCTCTCAGTTTGAGCTTCGTCACTTCAGGCGGAGAACCCCTTAACGGAAGATTTTCATCTCGCCGTCTGGCATGAATTCCAGCACTCCAATGTCGATTAGATCTTGAATCTTGTTCTTCAAGGCCCAACAGTCGTTGGTGTCGTGTCCCGGGCTGTAGGAGTGGTAAACACAAAATACGTCAGGACGATAGTTAGGAGCAAAGGTATTGAGCTTCCGAGGAGGATCCCTTAAAGTAAGCAGCTTGACCTCCAACAGGCGCTTCAGTATGAAGAATGATGGTATCTCAGTCTCCGTGAACTGTCTTCCCGACGTTTCTTGCTTACGCCGATTACCCCGTTGACGCTGGCGAGGTTGTTGATGGGATTGTGACCCTGAAGCAAGCGAAGGAGCCTTCCCCTTGTCTTCTTGAGTGGATGGAGGCTGAGCGGTGACTTGCTCTTCAACCTCAGATGTTTGCCCCAATTGGTTGTTTTGAAGCAGTTGGCGGACGAGAACTCTGAGTTCCTCTTGTCTTTGAGACAGGTCTTGGATGAGAGCCATCTGGCCCACCAACTACCCCATCACTTGGATTCTCAATGTTGCCAGATCAAACTGCAGCTCCGCAAGCTGATCACTCCTGGCATTGTTTGAATTATCCAAGCCCTTTGTGAGGAGAGCTTTCATTTCTTCTTGCCCCAGAGACAAGTTCAGGAACATTTCCTGCAACTGAGCAGTCTGGTCTTGGATGTCTTTGACATACCTTTCTAGAGCCATCTCTTACTGAAATAAACAGTATGAGAGTAAGGAAACCTAAAAAAGGAAAAACTGTCAAAATGCAATGCATGATATGTGGATGCATGCTTTCAAGGATCTCTTGGGGTAAACACAAGAAAATGTTAGAGGTTGAACTTTGCTCTTTGGATTAGAGAACTTTGCACCGGTGGATGTCTTTCCACGAGAATCAAGCTCACCATGTCAAGTGGGTCATAGCCCCTGATTCAAGTTGTTGTACTTGATCTTTGATTGGAGAACTGTGCACCTGTGGATGTCTTTCCACAAGAATCAAGCTCACCATGTCAAGTGGGTCATAGCCACTGATTCAAGTTGTTGTACTTGATCTTTGGTTGGAGAACTATGCACCTGTGGATGTCTTTCCACAAGAATCAAGCTCACCATGTCAAGTGGGTCATAGCCACTGATTCAAGTTGTTGCACTTGATTTTTGACGGCATTGGTTAGAGGAGAAACATCTTGCCCCTTTGTAGACGTCCGGTTCAACGTATCCCTGCATCAACAGACCCTCAAGATCCTTGAAAAGGTTATTGAAAATGTTATGGTATGATGTCATGATGTTATGTACATGTATGCAAAAGCAAGTGAGTGTATATACAGGCAATCATATTCACACAAAGCAAACAAGTCCTTAGGTTCAGGCTTGCATGGGGTTGTAGGTAAGTACCCTCTTGAAGTTAGTTGGCTCATCCTGTCCTAAAATAGAAACCGGTTCTAAGGAGCTCAATATCATTGGATTGTTTTCTGTGTTCATTGTTTTGGATTAGCCACTTAACTGGCGACCAAAATATTCCAAGAAAACAACCCTCCATGAGTGTAGTATCGAGTATCTACCAACTTCAGACTGCACCAAAGTCGGTCATCTCACTACCCCTAAAAAGGCTAAGATGGTCAATTAAGGTTCTAAGAGTTCGTTAGTGCTTTGCGACATCACTCAGCGGCCCCGTACTCTCCTTGATTGAACTCAAGGGTTACCGGTACTCACAAATATGTCACACTAACATAGCTTACTGCTTCAACCATGTCGGTATACCCCGCACAGTTCCCTCACAGTTTTATTGCTATTTACCTAAGAAGGTGCCCCAAATCCGGGAGTAGGATTCACAACAAACCCAAACAAGGACCCAAAAAGTAAAGCAATCAAGGCAATCAAAGCAAGAATGTAAAGGTGATCTAAACCCTAAGGTAACCCCACTTTTAAGCATATCCCCAGCAGAGTCGCCAGTTCTGTGATACGGTGGGAGAACTGACTTGATTTTTGCGTTTGTATTCGCACTTGTTCGGTTTAGCAAGAGTCGCCACCGACTTTTTATTTTATCCTAAAGGAAAGGTTAAAAAGCACAGGAAAAACCTTTTTGAGATGTTTCGTGGGTTCGGGGGGTAGATTATGAAAAGGGAAGGTATTAGCACCCTTTTCATCCATGGTTATCCATGCGCTCTTAGTTACTTGGTTTTTAGATCACTTGCCTTGATTTTCGATTGCTTGAAATTGTGGTGTATGTGTGTGTTTTGAAAATGTTTTTGAAATAGACGCCTTTGTTTAGGCAACCGTTGTAATTGACTCGTGTTTGAGTGTTTTACAAAAGTGTGTATCTTTTCGAAAAGATGTTTCAAATGTTTTTGGGAGTTTGTTTTGAAAGTGTTTGTGAGGTGTGGTTTTTGAAAAGGAGGCAAGTGTTTTTGCAAGTTGATCTCAAGTAACTAAGAGTTTTGTCTACCCCTATTGTACTCAAAGGTTTTCTCTATGTTTTCAACCCCTTTTTTAACAATTTTGTTCCACCATTGAATTTGGTGGACAATCTTGCGTTTAGGATGTTTAACGGGACAGGCGCGGGTCATCGTATGGACCATGAATGCAATGGTGCCAAGTGTCTTTGGCAATTTTTCTTGAAGGGACTTGATCATTTTGATAGGCGACTTTCGAAAGCGTCATCGAGGGACTTATGATCATTTGAATTGCTTTGCCAAAGAAACTCGACGTGCAAGCATGGCCCATTTTGGAAGGCAACATGTGGGATTACCCTAGAGGGTGCAAGTGTGATTGTGTATTGAATTCATGTATTTGTCTTGTATCAGGTTATCTAGCATTTGATTTTATGTACATGCAAACCCTAGGTCTAACCATGGTATAATTCGAAAGCGATAAATTGCGAGAATTTAAAGTCTACGCTATTACAAATAGTATCCGGGAGTGGGGGTACAAATTCACAAATGGGGATGAGACTTTTAGGAATGTAGTGTCCAATAATTTACAACCAAATCGAATTGCGATAAAAGTGTAAATGTAACGTATAGCAATGTATAAGAATAGTAATTGTATGATGTATCAAATGTAAAATGTATTGTGTAGGTGTAAGTGTAATTTATTTACAAGTTGAGATGTGAATTTAAATGTATTATTGAGTGTATTATATGTTTGATTTAATATGCACAAAAAGAGTATTTTAATTAAAAGAAAGGAAAATGTCTTTAAATTCTATTTTTTATGTATTAAAAAATAATGCATTTTAATTAATCATGTACAAACAATATGTTTTAAGAAATAAAAAAAAGAATGTTTTTGAGTTTTAACTATATTATGTAATACCGTTTTATGTACAAATTAATTTTAAGAAAAGAGAAATATTTAAATTAAAAAATTGTTTTTATGTATTACTATTTCCATATATAAAACCTTTTTTAGTTAAAAGAAAATGCAAACTAAAAACCTATTTCTTATGTATCTTTTTATAAATATTTTAAATTAATTTTATATTAAAAATAGAAAGAGTTTTTAAAAAAGGTGTTAAGTTTAAATAAGAAAGAGTTAAGTTATGTGCAAAGGAAGATGGGCCAAGGGGGATAAATGGCCCAATCAGAATGGATATGGGGGGGTGCGAATTGGGAAAACGCTTGGGCTTAGGGAAAATGAACGGGGTTGTGGCCCAATGCTTCAACAAGTTTTGTTTTAGGGTTAAATGATTTTTGTTTCATTTGGAGAACGCTTTAGGGTTTGTTACAGAAGCGGCGCCGTTTGTGGTTTTGTCTTCATCTTCTCCGGCCAAGCGTCTAGCTAACGTCTCTCCTTGCCTAGCCACCAGCGCTTCCTCTGATTCCTTCCCTCTCCATGGTTGGATCAAGCTAATTCGTGGAATGGGTAACGATTTCGCCTTTGCATTTTTTTAGGTCTTTAGAACAATTGTCCGATTTTAAACCTCATGGTTTGATTCATGATTATTATTATGTTTTACATGAAATGTGAGCAGAATGAGCAGAAAAATTCTACCTTTAACCTTGGGGACGAGGAAAGGAGAGGATTGGGAGGCGCTATGGCGGCTGAGAGCGAAGGGAAATGGGGCTGAGCTATCTCCGGTAACCACGGTATTCTGTGTCCTTCTTTGCCTTGTATTTATTGCCTGGCTTGCTTTTTCCTCTTCTCCTTGTTGCTTACATGCTTCGTATGCTTCTGTTGCTTCGTATGCTTGATGCCTCTTTATTTGCCTATGAAGAGATTTTTCTGAGGCTTTGCAGCCTTACCCTGTATTACCTTGAAACACTTCTTTTTGTTTGATTGTCTTGGTGCCTGCCCTCTTGCTTCTGTATCTTTCTTCAGCTGCCTCTGAACATGTTGTATGCTTCTAGCTTGATGCCTGGGAATGGTTGTTGGTACGGAATGTTGAGCGCTATTGTGTTTGATTTGTGTACTTGATCATGCTTGCCCCAATGATGAACCCTAGGTTCTGAGGGTGTGTGTTGCCTTAATCTGACCAGGCCTGTCTTGTATGTTTTTGACTTTAGGTTGCCTAGTTCATTGTTTCGCTTTTTTCTGGTTGACTTGTATGCTTATTCAGAGCTGTGGTGTTGATATGCCCAATGATGAGGATGCTCTGAGGGCTCGTTGGGTTTGGAAACTGGTTTAGGCTTGGATTTGCTGGTTATGGCTTATGCAGGTAAGGCTTTTGCTGGTTATGTTTGACAGTTGGTATTGTTTACTGGTTGTTCTACAGTTCAGTGAGGCTTGGACATGGTTAGTGTTTTGAGTAGGTTTGTAAGGCTTGACAAGGTTTACTGGTTTAGACTGTTTGATGCTTAGGCTTGCATCAGGTTGAGCTTCTTTTCACAGGTTTGGCCAGTTAAGCTTCAGGCTGGGCAGTTTGTTTATACTTGACAGGTTTAATGGCTATGGAAATGCAGGTTTGTTGTTGTGAACTGGTTTTCGCTTGAGGGTCTTAACAGGTTATGGCTATTAAGCTTGAAAGGCTTCAGGCTTATGCTTATGTTGAAAGCTGTTTGAGGCTATGGCCCTTGGTTGAGTTTTACAGGTTGGAGGTTTTTTGAACTGTAAGGCTTATGCTTGACAGGTTATGTGGTTATAGGCTCCTGTAAGGCTTGGACAGGTTCTGGTTTTTGAACTTGTTTTAAAGCTTCAAGCAGGTTTGTGCTTTTGATAGGGGTTAATGGTGGAAGGCAGTTCTTTTGAGTTATGTTTTTCTTGCTTGTGATTTCTTCCCCCTTACTGTTTTATTGACAGATTATTTTATATCCTTATTCCTAAAGCTAGTAAGCCTGTTCTTTTCCCTCTTCTTCTTTCTCCAGTACAACTTAAAACATTAAATAATGTTTATCATGTACTTCTAACTGAAAAAGCAATGGCTAGGGAAATGATGCTTTGATGCTTGCTTGCAATACATGTTTCCTCTGCACTTTATGTCTTCTTTTCCATACTTTCTGCTTCTTGACAGCATTGATGGCCTTTTGTACTTGTTTGATATCTTGCCATATCCCTTTTGGACAGCTTTTTGTTTAGTTTGACATTGGAACTTTATGGTTCAGTTTGGATTTTGTACTTGCTCATGCTGTTTGAGACTTTGGAAATTATGCAGTTTTGACAATTTTGAAATGTGCAATTTTTAACTTTGTGCATTCATATTTAATTTGCAAACATTTTCATCCCTCTTTGTGAACCGGGAGAAATCCCGTGATTTGCAAAGAGGGCGAACTGATCCCGGCCATTTGCTTTTAATGATGAACCCGAATTAACTGTCTGTCTCTTTAATTTCAATTTATCTGCAATTGACTTTCTTTTCTTATTTTTTTGCAGATAGAATCAAATGAAGCAGAGGGAGCATTGGATAGAAGAATGAAGATTAGGAAACTTAGAAAAATTAGGATAGTTTTATTCCAAATTTAATCACTTGTAAACATTTATTATTATGAATACATTGTAAATAAATACCGTATTCAAACAATAATTGTAACGAATAATTAAAAGATGAATAAAAATCCACTTTTTTATCAGTTAATTCCTTTTCTTCCTTTCAATTGTTTATTTATTATTTATAATTCTTTAAATTATAATAATTGAAAATAAATTCCAACCATTTAACTCAGAATAATAAATAATCCATAAACGTCCGGCGTCTTGAATAATCAAAGCAATGCGTCGTCAAATCATACATGCCCAAATGTCTTTTCTTCTCACTGATTTAGTCAAACATTGCAAACTCAGTCCAAATGCCTCAGTCCATATCTCAGGATAACTTGAAAAGCATTGTAGAATTTAAATCTTTCTGAGAATGCGCGCACAAAAACCCTAATTCCTGATCAAATGCCAAAGAAGCGTTCGCCTGATCAAAGTTGAGCCAAAATCAACCAAACCCTAAACAAACTGTTTGAATTGTTCCAGAGCCATGAAAATCAATGAAAACCCTAATTTTGTCTGACTGACGAGAAAAGTCTGTTTGACCGATTCTTGAGCCAATCTGAAAAATCAGGAAAAGCCTGAAGTTGTGATTTCTTGTGGAAAAATGCGAGGGCAAATTTTGGGGTACAACAGCGGGGTCTGTTCAAAAGCATACTGTAAAGATCGTGGTATCATTTTCGTCATCCTCCCTCAAGAGGCTTAGAATTTTAGATCAAGAGTTGACATCAAAAAATGAAAGCAGTTTGAATATAGCGAATGCGAATATATTGATTCAAAATAGACATATGCGATGCATTGATAAAGTAAGAGAGTTTGACATGAACAAATGTTTGAACAAGCAAAGAAAAATACAACTTGAAACTTCCAATGAACAAAAGGTCTTCTCGTCTAGGGGTAGTAGAAGAACTCGACCTGACCATCTGGGGTGAATTCCACTGCTCCTTCATCAATCAGGTCCTGGATCTTGTTCTTCAGAGTCCAACAGTCGTCGGTGTCGTGTCCAGGACTGTCAGAATGGTAGGCACATCTCACACTCGGGTTATACCTGGAAGAGGAAGTGTTGGGATTCTTAGGAGGGTCCATTAATGTGATCATATTCAATCTCAACAGGCGTTGTAAGGCTTGAAACAGCGACATGTTGAGCTGGGTGAATTGCCTCCTAGGCTTGTCTGGCTTGCTCTGATCAACCCGTTGTTCTTGGCGAGGTCGTTGTTGGACCTGTGAAGTAGTAGCAGCTCGGAGAGGTCTATTCATCAAACCAAACCTTTGACTTCTTGGGGGCTGATTACCGGTTTGGTCTCCAACCCTGACTACTTGCTTCATACTGTCTTGCTGAAGCTGGTGAGGTTGATGCTGAATTCGTGACCCTGAAGCAAGTTGAGGAGCTTTTCCCTTGTCTTCTTGTCTCAAAGGGAATTTAATGATGACTGGCTCTTCAACCTTAGATGTTTTCCCCAGTTGGTTATCCCAAAGCAGTTGGTTGACGAGAACCTTGAGCTCTTCTTGTCTTTGAGCTAAGTCTTGAATGAGAGTCATCTGCCCTAGCATCTGGGTTCTCATTGTATCCACCCCAGCTTGCAGATGTTTCAGCCGTTCATCCTTACTGTCTTCTGGACTGTTCCTGACCAAAGTCCCCGTGAGGAGTGTTCTCAACTCTTCCTGCCCCTTGGATAGGTTTAGGAGGATTTCCCCGAACCGAGTCTCTTGAGTACGAAGCTCCTGATTGTCTTGTTGGTAAGTCATTGCTGAAATAAACAGCGAGGAAGGTAAGTGACCTGTAACAAGGGTACCTGTTATGCAATGATGTGTATGTATGCAATGTTTTCAAGGATCTCGCGGGGTAGACAAGAAAATTGTTAGAATCTGGTAGCTTGATTGAAGGAACTTCATGTTGTTGAGAGTCCTTCTTCAAGAGTCAAGGCTCACCATATCGAGTGGGTCACAGCCCCTGACTCCAGTTATCATATTTTGATTTCCGAACAACCTTGGCTAGAGGAAAATAAATCCCCTTTGCCCCTTACTAATCAATTGGTCCCATAATGACCTGCATCATAAGCCCTTGAGATCCTTGAAATGGGTTAGTCCTTATGCAGGATGCATGCAATGGTATGATGTTATGCTATGCATGGAGTGACGTAAGTAGGCCCTGTAATGAGTCCCAATTAAGGACTGTAAACAAAACCTGCAAGGAACTCGTGTTGTTAGATAACAAGTATGCAAGTAGTTCAAGTTTGAAAGCACACAAGTCACACATATAGCCTTAAGTTTAGGCCAGCATGAAGTTTAGGTACTACCCTCTTTTAGTTTCAGTTGGTTAAGACCTGTCCTAGAAAATAGTAACCGGGTTTTAGAGGATCTCAATATCATCGACTACCCTCAATCGGTTATAACTCCAGCGTCGCAATCTTTTCTTGCAGCCAGAACCATCGCGAGAGTTTAGCCTCAATGAGTGTAGCATACTGCTACTGTTCTATGGCCAAGTTGGGTCAATTTAGGGTTCTAAGGTCGGTTGGTGCTTAATGAATCCTCAGAAGACCCATATTCTCCTCGTTGCAACACAAGGGATGTCGGTACAGACCAAGGTGTCACACCAACATAGCCATTGCTTCACCCGTGTCGGTCTATGCCGGACAGGTCCCTCACAGCTTATGCTACCTAAAGGGTATTCCCCAGATCCGGGTTAGGATCTATGAAACTCCGATGCAAGCCCACAATATTAAAGCAATCAAGGCACACAATTGAAAACATAAGTATTCTCTAATCCTAAGGTACACCTCACTTATTAGTCCCCAGCAGAGTCGCCAGTTCTGTGATCGGTGGAAATAGAACTGACTGTTTAAAGCTGGTTCGCGAAATGTCGCGGTAAGCAAGAGTCGCCACTGTCTTTTATGTTCTCCAACATGGAAAGGACAAAAGCACAGCAAAATTCCTTATCCAAGATGTCTCTCGGTTTGGGAGGTAGATTTATAGAAAGGGAAGGTGTTAGCACCCTTTCTATCCGTGGTTATCCACGGGCTCTTAGGTACTTGCTCTTATGTTTTCAAAAATTTGTTTTCTTTTCAAGTGTGTGTGGGTTTTGAAAAAGTTTCGTTGAAAATTTTTTTAAGTAACTCTTGTATCTGTCCTCAAGAGTGTATGAAAAATTTGTTTGAAAACCTTTTTTGAAAGTGTCTGTGTGAAAAGATGTTTTTGTTTGTTTTGAAAAGAGAAAGTACTCATGAGATCTACCTACCCTAAGGAATTAGGCTGTGTAAGAATCCTTTAGACAGCACTATCCCACTATTGAGAAGTAGGCAGCACCGTCGTTGGAGGTGTTCGGGTCAATTCGATTATAAGGGACAATGTGTGGTCACCGAAGCAATAGTAGGACGCCTTAGAAGTAACCCTAATGTCCTAGATCCTTTTTATCAGAGGCAACCGTTTCGAGGCAACTGGATCTTAGACAGGAGGGCGACCTCTAAAACACTCTATACTTGACGACCACGTTCGAGGCAACCAGTGAGGCGTACCCTAGGAGTGGCATGTGCATGTGTGTTGTTTCAGTTTATATTTATCTTTGAACATGCATTTGTGAGCTACGAGTCGATTTTAATTTGTCATACAAATCTTTCATGCATTTTTAACAGTTAAGAGTGCGGAAAATAAAGTGCGGAAATATGAATCTATGCTATTACAAGGCGCGGGTCTATACATCGCCAAAAACAAAAACCCGTTTTGGAAAACAAATGCGAAAAAGTAAATAAAGCGGTAAAATCCTAATTAACTATTACATCCTTTGAGCAGATACATAAATAATCAAAAATAGATAATAATGCAGAATAGAAATTTAATCAGGACGTCCTTAGGGTTTTGACCCTTTTTGAGAAAAGAATTTAAGTTTTTTCCTTTTTTTGCAATTTAATGAAAATATTAAACCTAATTTACTAATTAATTAATTAATTAAAGAAAAAAAAGTTTTTGTGTTTTTTATGTTTTTAATGAAAATAAAAATAAGAAATTAAAAGTCAAAAGCTAGTAAAAACCTAAGTCTAATTTATTTTACTTATTATAAAAAAAAAGATTAAAGTTAGCCTAATTTAACTAAATTAATTAATTTACATTTATTTACAAAAATAAAAGTGATGAAGTTAATTTTAATAAATAAAATATTTTTTTGCGTTTTTGATTTTATTAGGAAAAAATGTTAATTGGTTAGTGATTAATAAAAATAATAACGATTAATTAGTTAAAGGAACATAATACAAATAGAGAGAGAGTTTGGGAGTATACGGGCCTGATTGGAGGGGTGAAACAACTGTTGACATCATGTGTAAACTGTTTTGTTTTGGCCATTTGGCTTTTGGCCATTTGTGTTTTGGCTTTTGGCCATTTGTGTTCTGGCCTCCATGTTCCTTAACCTTCTCAGGATATCTGTCTCGCCATGTATTGGTGTCATGTGTAAACTGTTATGTTTTGGCCATTTGGCTTTTGGCTTTTGGCCATTTGTGTTTTGGCCTCAACGTTCCTTAATGAACATGTATGGGATCCTGTCTAAATTTGCAGTGTTGAATCTCATGAACACATTAAATAAATTACTATATCATAAAATACAAATAAAGCCAATATATGAAGAAATTTAATGTTTAGGCCAATATGACATGTATGGATGATTATACCCTTTTGATCATGGAGATCAAATCAACCTTACCCTTACTGGAAAAGTAGTGACATGAATGCTTTTATGTCCTTTTGATCATGGAGATCAAGCCAGCCTTACTCTTACTGAAGAAGTTGTGAGATGTTGATTTGTAACTGAGATGGCTTGTTTGTAGTGAGAGAGGGATTTGTAATAAGGATTTCAAGGTTTTAGGGTTCTTGAAAGAATTTGATATTCTGACAGTGTTGTGGCCAGGTTTTTTTCTCTCTCTGATTTGTGTGAAAAGAATGTGATTATATAATGGAAATTAGGGTAAAGAAAATGGGCTATGAATGTGCAATTGGGCCTCCAATGTTCACTTGAGTTCGTCACTTTCTAGGCTAAATCGCAGGGACTTAAGTGTAATTTTTGAAGTTGAAATGTGAAAAAAAAATGTAGCCGATATCGAGAACTAACTCCTGTCTGAAAATCGGCTCAATCGGATAAACGGTGAATTAGTTATGAATTTTTGAAGTTTCAGCTCAGACAAACTTATTTTGGGCTCCAGTGTCGACTCTGACACATTCTTCAATAAAAAACTGGTATTGATCGGAGCATAATTCGGTCTCGACTTTTGAAGAAAAGTTGTAGATATCTGAGTCAGTGACCTTGTGTAAAAATATGAGCCCAATCCGATAAAAATTGACCGAGTTATGAATTTTCGAAGTTTCGGCCCAGATGAAATAAGATTCAGCATTCAGGATTTTCAGCGTGTCATGCACTCTGAGCAAAAAACGAAGGCCTTTTGAATATCGTTTGAACTCAATACCTTAAGTGAAAATGTAGCCAACTCAATTTGTGAAATTTTGGCGCCAGAACCAGCTCGATACGATGAAAATCGACCAAGTTATGATTTTCTGAACATGATGCAAATAAACTTCTGTCACAAATTTTCTGTATGAAAATACTTGATAAATCCACATTTTTAAAGAGCTTCTTGTCGAAATTGGCTTCCAGCCGTGAGAGATGAAAACGTAGATAATGTCAAGACGGAATTTTAGCCACCGGAACGGGTTTAAAACGAGCCACGATCTTCAAGTTATGAATTTTTTAGCGCGTAAGAACTGCACTTTCAGCACACTTTTTCACCATATTTCTTCGAGAAAACTCACACATTCGGATACCTTCTTTAAAGAATTGACTCTTAAGCCAAACCTGAATTTTAGAATACGTTATCAGAGATATCTTGGAGAAAGAACACCTGAATATGACGCGCCAGGTTGGACTTGTGAATTTTTCTTGAAATGTTTTGAGAAATATGGGAGGGCAAATTTTGGGGTACAACAGCATCATACATGTCATACAACATAACTTTGTGTTTCAGCTAACATTTTACCCTTTTCAGGATAAGATTAAAAGCTATCTTTAACAACTATTCAAAGATTTCAGATATAGTACAGATACACTCCAAGACATGGAAGTCATTCTGCTACTCATTTGGATCTCTTATTCAAATACAATACGGATACACTCCAAGACATGGAAGTCATTCTGCTACTCATTCGGATCTCTTATTCAGATACAATATGGATACACCCCAGACACGGAGGTCATTCCATTACTCATTCAGACTTCAGCAATCAGATACAGATTAGATACGCTCCAGACACGGAAGCCATTCTATTTCTTATTTAGATTCAACTATCAACTCCGGGTTCAGATGTACTCCAGACACATAAGTCATTCTGTTATTCGTCCAGGTCCCAGTTACAGTACTGATACACTCCAGACATGGATGTCATTCTGCTACTCATACAGATATCAACTTTAGATACAGTCCAGATACGCACCAGACATAGTTGCCATTCTGTCACTAATTCGGAATTTATCCCCAGCCCAGAGAGGCTCCATACACGGATGCTATTCTGTCACCCATTCAGAATTCAGATACAATACAGATGCACTCCAAACACGGCAATCATTCTGATATTCATTCAAGAACCAAATGCAGTTACAGCTCGGATACACTCCAGAAACGGACGCCATTCCTTTGCTCATACAGATCCAATCTCCAGATACAACTCAGATACGTTCCAGATTCGGATACTATTCTGATGTTCATTCTCCTGATATTCAACAAACATTTTGGATGGCACCTCTAAGCCCATCTCCAGCAAGATTCTATCATATCCAAATGGCATCTTTAAGCCCATTCCCTCAACCTACACTTTGACGAGTGCAAATTTACGTGCACTCTAGTGTCCAATCATCTTTTACCTTCGAGTCACGAACGACAAAATTCGCCAATCTAACTCGTCAGGTTCAAGAAGATTGAACAGGGGAAGCTGTTATACCCCAAAACTTGCCCTCTCATTTTATCAAGATTCTCCTCACAAGACTTCTTGGACTCAAGACTAGATTAGGGTTTGCTCAACTCAAGACCTCTCCTTGCACTGATAACCTGAAATTAGGGTTTGAGTTTGCTCAAGGATTTTTGGACTTCCAATGCCTCATGTGACTTAAATACTTCATGTTGGACCTCTAAGATTGCTCATACTAAGTTTCAAGCCTTGAATCAAATTTTTGCCCAGTCAATTGGATAGTTGACCTAAAAATCAATTGTATTGGGGAAAAGTCAACAGTGGCCAATTTACAGTCAAACCTCATAATTTTTTATCCACATCAACAATATAGACTCATATGAACCATTTGATCAAGTTTGGACCATAACTTCTCAAGAAATTTGATCAGATCATTAAAAGGGCAAAATGGTCATTTTTAGGGTTTTGACTACAAAAGGGCAATTTCTGATTTTTCACCTAGCCAATGGCAAATTGGGTTCAAGAATAGTTTCAAGGACTCAATGGCATCATCTTGACCTAATCACAAGGTTCAAAAGATCTCAAAAGCATTGGATTGACAAATGAATTTTCCAGTCAATTGATCAAAAATCAACTGTACACTGAAAAGTCAAACTTTGACTTTTTGGTCAAAATCAAGTGCCAAGGGTCATTTTTCATCAAGATGAGTCAAAACATGAAACTTGTTCATCAAGAAACCTAATTTTGCAAATTAGGGTTTAAGATTGAAAATTTTCATAACTTAGAATTTTTCTAAGTTATGAAATTTTCTTATTTTTTCCCAACTTTGCCAAACTTTTTCACCATGATGCAATTGGATTCAAACAAAACTTCCAACATTAAAGTTGTAGTCCTACACAAAATCTACAACTTTTATTCACAAAGTTTTCCCAAAAGAAGCTTGGATATCAAGTTATGATTTTTGGAATAAGGGTCCAAAAACTTTCTAACTTAGTGAAATTTTGCCCTAGTTTAGGCAGGATTTTGACTTTTCTTCATGGCAATTTTTCACATAGTTCCACTTGGAATCTCAAAATTCATTTCAAATATGTATTGTATATAATATTACAAGATTTCCAAAATGTCCAAGAACTCTCCAAAATCATTTATGGTTAGGGAGAATCGAAGGTTTGAATTTGGCAAAAAGTCACTTTGATCCATGGCATTTTTCATGTTGCTACAAGTTGTAATTTCCATCCAGCATTGTTTATACTTGCTTACAGGTATCTAAACCCTTCCACAATCAAGAATTAAATGCAAACTCAATGGATTGAAGCTTTTTTCTGATCAATAGAGGTTTACACAAGGGATTAATCCAAAAATAACAAAAAGGCAACATTGCCATTTTTGTCAAAACTTGCTTTATGTCAAATTGCATCCCTTGAGCCTTGAACCAAATCTTGGACATCAAAAAAAATCCACAAACTTGGGGCCAAGCTCACCAAATGTATGCAGGATTAGAGCTATCCTATACAGGCCTGGCTTTTGTCACTTCTCACCTTTTGCTTCAAAAACAAGAAAGCTTGCAAAAGTGAGAGAACTTGAGTATCTGATATAACCAACTCTTGTAAGCATTTGAAACAAGTTTTTCACATTGCCTTGAGACAAAAACAAGAGCTATCCATTCCTCAAGCCTCCTAAAACACCAAAACACCTTCTTCTTGCAAAACAGGGCAGCTTTTGCACTTTGAGTTCCAAAACAAAAACCACTCGTGCGTTTTTCCCCAAACCACTTCCAACACACTCCATACAACCTATCTGAACTATCCCAACCATTGGCCATTGACTGTAACTCCATTTGCAAGCTTCACCATTTCTAATTTCAGCTTGTGCAAGTTGACTTCTACAAGCTTATTCAAACAAGCTCAAAGCAAACAAAGCATTGGGGAAGGTCAGAGGAAGTTCGGGCAAGCTCAAAAGAACCCCAGGCCTCACTGAAAGTTGCTACATTGCCATACTCGTGTTCAACTGAAGAAGGTATTTTCTAACTTTCTATCTCTCTATTTAGGAATCATTAGGCTTAGGTTTGTGAATAAAAAATGTAGTACTCATAGCCCTTAAGTTGTACATATGCATATATTCCATTTAAGTTAAGTGTGCTGAGAGAATTTGATTGATGAACATTCTGAAAAAGTTAGGTTAGAAATTAGGTCCAGAGAAATTCTCTCTGGTCTTTGAGAGTTAGATTAAGTTCTTTATATGCTTGGAATCATGTTGAAAAATGCTATAACTTTCATGTTGTGAGTTTTTGCTTTAGAGCATGTATGCAGGAGTTGGACATTTGTACAGGGCGCGCGTTTTTTCTGGTTCAAAGGTTGAAGATGAAGCTGGAACTGGGCTGGGCCTTTGTTTCTCACTTTTGGCACCCCCCAGCTTGCTGATTGCACCCCCTGGCCCATTTCATTATATTTTTATATTTTTCTATTTCTTTTTCATTTCTGATTTTATTTTATTTTTTCTAAACATAAAAAATTGCCAAAAACATTTTCATAAATTTCCACATTTTATTTTGTATTTTTTATTATTTTTTCTAACATAAAAATAATTATTGAATAACATACTTTTATTTTCTTTAATAAAAATTTGAAAATAATACATAAAAATATTATATTTTTATTTTTATCATTTACATACTTAAATATTTTTTTTTCTAATATATTTTTATTCTTTGAACATTTGTATGTATTTTATTATTTTATTGTATTGTACATAAATAATATAATATATATATATATATATATATATATATATATATATATATATATATATATATATATATATATATATATATATATATATATATATATATATATATATATATATATATATATATATATATATATATATATATATATATATATATATATATATATATATATATATATATATATATATATATATATATATATATATATATATATATATATATATATATATATATATATATATATATATATATATATATATATATATATATATATATATATATATATATATATATATATATATATATATATATATATATATATACTTTCTTAAAATAAATTAGGGTTTTACCCTTAACAAAAATAACTTTTTATTTTCTTTTTTAATACATTAAATATTATATTTATACACTCATAAAAATAAACAAAAACATTTTTTTGCATATTTATAATGTATTGCATATTTATTTAATTGTCTATTTAAATATTGCTTATTTATCATTTGTACAAAGAAATTCAATTTGGTTGTAATAACTTAGGGTTTTAATTTCTTGCAAAATAATCCCCTATTCAAAATTGTATCCCCCTCCCCATATCAATGTTGTAATAGCTTAGATTACTTTTATGCATTTATAGCTTTCAAATATGCCTTGATAGAGATTAGGGTTTGTATGCAATATCCAAAATCAAAACAAATAGTTAGACCTAATACAAGACATAAAAGCATGTAAATTGACAACACAATGCACACATGCACCCCTAGGGTTTCATCCACTTGTTGCCTTTAAAATGGCCATGGTATGCATGTTGAGTATCTTGGCAAAACAAAAATCAAAACAAAAAGATCATAGTCCCTCGATGACGCTATCTTGGTTGTCTATACAAAATGATCTAGTCCCTCAAAAAATTTGCAAAGATATTTAGCACTATTGCTATCATGGTCAATACGATGACTCGCGCCTGTCCCGTTTAACATCCAAGTACAAGGTTGTTTACCAAATGCAATGGTAAAACAACACTGTAAAAGGGTTAAAAATATGTAGGAAAGATCTTTGAGTAGATAGGGTAGACAACTCTTAGTTACTTGAACAAAACTTGCAAAAAAAACATCCTTGCTATTTTCAAACACACCTCATAACACAATCTCAAAACATTTTCCCAAATCAAACTTTCAAACATTGAAACATCTTTTCAAAAGACAAACACCTTTGTATACATTCAAACAAGAATCATTACAAAGGTTGCCACAACGATGGCCTCTTTTCAAAACATTTTCAAAACCACACACAAAGCACCATTTCAAACAATTGAAAAGCAAAAGCAAGTGATCTAAACAAGTAACTAAGAGCCCATGGATAACCATGGATGAAAAGGGTGCTTGCACATTCCCTTTTCATAATCTACCCCCCGAACCCAAGAAAACATCTCAAAGGTCTTTCCTGTGATTTTTGACCTTTCCTTTGGATAAAATAAAAAGTCGGTGGCGACTCTTGCTAAACCGAAACATTTGCAAACACAAACACAAAATCCCAAGTCAGTTCTCCTACCGCATCACAATAGGCACTGTTAGACTCAGGATGAGTAGATCCATGGAGGGTTTGCGTTGATGCATGACGAGTACAAGAATCAGGATGAGTCGATGCATGCAGGGCTTGCATCGATACATGTTAGTTGCAAGACTCAGGATGAGTCGACCGGTGAGGTGCATGTGTCGATACATGCTGTGATTTAAAGCCAGGATGAGTCGATCCATAAGGAGGATGTGTCGACTCATAGTGAATAGATGAAGCAGGATGAGTCGATCCATAGGGTTTTGCATCGACCCATGTTGTACAGGCGAAGCAGTTGCGTCGATCCATAAGGTTTTGTGTCATTACATAATGTCTGGTTTTTGACAGAATCAGTTTTAAATTGCTGTAACTTGAGTTTTAGGGTGCTGTTTGATATGCCGTTTGAAGCGTTGATTAACTAACGCGATGAACTTTATTCTAGATGATTAAATGATGATTAAGAGGTGTAATCCTAGTAACCAATCTAATATTTAGAATTAATTCCCGTGATTTGATCATTATTGCTGGATTTTAGACAGAATGATGAACATGAGATGTTTAGAGGTTGCTGTTAGGATTATGACAGTAGGATTAGTGATAGTAACGATATAAATTAGCAGAATAACATGATGGATTACTGTACTATTAATATATAGTTGAGTATTAGTGAGATGTTATTGATGAACAAATGACGTTTGATAAATAAATGATGTTCAATAAATTATTTTGAGATGTTTATGAGATGCTGTGATTGAGATGTTTTGAGATGATTGAGATGTTGTTATTTTGAGATGTTTATGAGATGTTGTGATTGAGATGTTTTGAGATGTATTTTGAGATGTTGTTAACTGAGTGTTGTTATTACATTCATGATGAGTCGCATACATTGCATTTTTGAGATGGAGCTTATGCTCGTTGAGATGGCCTGGATTGGCAAATTTTGAGATGAAGGCTATGCCTTGTTGATGCCTCTATTAATTGGCAGATTTTTGAGATGGGAGTTCTTCTCCAACGGCACCACATGCATTTTCATAGTTTTGAGTCGCATTATATGATTGAATAATGAAGTGTATTTGATGTTGATGGATGAGTATATATGCTGTAATTATTGTTGATTATGAGATGAGAAGTGGTGATGTTATTGATCTAATTTAATATATTAATTAGCATGCGCTTTATTATATTGTTAGATATCTCACCCCTTCTGTTTGAATGTTGCCTTTATGTTGGTAACTGCAGGTAATCGCGAGTGAAGGTTGTATACCTTCAATAGTTCGAGTCGGTGTCATTGCTCTTATATGTAACACTCGGGGGAATGAACGCTTGCTGATTTTTAATTGTTGATTTTGAGTTGTTGAGTTTTGAATTGATTATTATTAAATATGAGATGTTTCGAAGTTGCTATTTTATTTAGAGATGTTATTGAAGAATTTCGCTGCGTAGTTGTTGAATCATTTTATTAAAGATGCTATATTGGTGGTTCATCCGATGTTTTATTAAAAGTGTTATATATCCATGATGAATGCAATAAATTTGTTAGAAGAATTTGTGACGTCCCGATTCATTTGTATGATTGAAATTTTATAACTCTGATTTATTTTGCATAATTGCTTGGGGTAGAATTGGGGTGTTACAAAGTTGGTATCAGAGCAAAAGGTTGGTCTGACCTTGTCGTCGAGTCGTAGTAGTCTAACAATCGAGTATTGTTATTTGAGTTCTAATTGTTGTCTATGTTGTAGTAAGGAGTTGAGATGGCTGGAAGGAATGATGCTGCTCTTGCTGCTGCTTTAGAAGCAATGGCTCATGCGATGGAAAAGCATCCGAATATTGACGGGAATGCTGGATCTCGTAGCTTGGCGACTTTCCAGAGAGAGAATCCACCTACGTTCAAGGGAAAGTATGATCCTGTTGGAGCATTGGAAGGGTTGAAAGAGATTGAGAGAATCTTTCACGTGATGGACTTCACTCCAGTGCATAAGGTTCGTTATGGGACTCATATGCTAGCAGTCGAGGCTGATGACTGGTGGCTAGAGACTTGCCAGAAGTTAGAAGCTGCAGGTGAGAATGTCACTTGGGTTGTGTTCTGTAGGGAGTTTTTGAGAAAGTATTTTCCTGAAGATGTCCGTGGTAAGAAGGAAATTGAGTTCCTTGAGCTGAAGCAAGGAAGTATGTTTGTTGTTGAGTATGCTGCCAAGTTTGCCGAGTTTGCCAAGTTTTATCCGCATTACGCTGAGGAAAATGTTGAGTTTTCAAAGTGTATTAAATTTGAGAACGGGTTGCACCCAGAGATTAAGAAGGCAGTTGGATACCAGAAGATCTGTGTCTTCGCTGATTTGGTTGATAGCTGTAGAATTTATGAGGAAGATAATAATGCTCATTACAAGATTATTAGTGAGAAGAGGGGTAAGCACCCGCAGAGTCGTGGTAAACCCTATGATGCCCCAGCTGGTAAGGGTAAACAAATAGTTGCTCATGGTCAGAGGACTAGTGCGGGAGATGCTCCTACTGGTGTGATTTGTTTTAAGTGTTGGAAACCTGGACACAAGAGTAATGTGTGCACTACTGAAGTGAAGAGGTGTTTTCGTTGTGGTAAGAACAGACATGTTGTATCTGAGTGGGAGCATAAGAGTGTAGTTTGTTTCAACTATAAAGAAGAAGGTCACATTGGTAGCTAGTGTCTGAAACCGAAGAGAGCTCAGTCTAGTGGTAAAGTGTTTGCTTTGGTTGAGGATCAGACAACTGCTGAGGATGGACTTATTTTAGGTACATGTTTCATTAATAGTACTCCTTTAATCGCTATTATTGATACTGGTGCTACGCATTGTTTTATTGCTGCTGATTGTGTTGAAAGATTAGGTCTTGTGTTGTCTTCTCTGGATGGAGAAATGGTCGTCGATACTCCAGCCAAGGGGTCGGTGACTACTTCTTTTGTGTGTGCTAAGTGTCCCTTGTCGATCTTCGACAGAGACTTTGTTATTGATTTGGTTTATTTGCCGTTAAGAGGTTTGGATGTGATTCTTGGTATGAACTGGTTAGAGCATAACTGTGTTCATATTAACTGTTATGACAAGTCGGTGAAGTTTTCTACTCCTGAGGGAGAGGAAGATGGTCTGTTGTCTACTAGACAGTTGATGCAAGAGGAAGCACAAATGTTTTCATTGATGGCGTTGCTATCTGTAGAGACTCAAGCTATAATTGAGGGATTGCAGGTGGTGTGTGAATTTCCTGAAGTTTTCCCTGACGAGATTCCTGATGTACCGCCAGAGAGGGAAGTTGAATTTGCAATTGATCTTGTACCTGGTACCAGACCTGTGCCTATGGCACCGTACAGGATGTCTGCGTCTGAGTTATTGGAGTTGAAGAAGCAGTTGGAAGAGTTACTTGAGAAGAGGTTTGTAAGACCAAGTGTATCGCCGTGGGGAGCTCCAATGTTTGTAGTGAAGAAGAAAGATGGAAGTGTGAGGCTTTGTGTTGATTATAGACAGTTGAACAAGGTGACGATTAAGAACAAGTATCCACTTCCAAGAATAGATGACTTGATGGACCAATTGGTGGATGCCCGTGTGTTTAGTAAGATTGATTTGAGGTCGGGTTACCATCAGATTAAAGTGAAGGATGAAGATATTCAGAAGACGGCTTTCAGAACACGTTATGGACATTACGAGTATTCAGTGATGCCATTTGGTTTTACTAATGCGCCGTGAGTATTCATGGAATATATGAATCGTATCTTTCATACTTATTTGATCGGTTTGTAGTTGTGTTCATCGATGATATTTTGATTTACTCTAAGTCAGAAGAAGAGCATGCTGAACATTTAAGAGTAGTATTGCAAGTTTTGAAAGAGACGAAGTTGTATGCAAAGTTGTCCAAGTGTGAATTCTGGATGAAAGAGGTTAGTTTTCTTGGTCATGTGATTTTAGGTAGTGGCATTGCTGTAGATCCATCGAAGGTTGATGCTGTGTTGCAATGGGAAACTCCAAAGTCAGCTACTGAGATTAGAAGCTTTTTGGGATTAGCTGGTTACTATAGAAGGTTTATTGAAGGGTTTTCTAAGTTGTCACTTCCGTTGACTAAGTTGACTTGTAAAGGTAGAGCTTTTGTTTGGGATGTTCAGTGCGAAGAAAGTTTTACAGAATTGAAGAAGAGGTTGACGTCGGCTCCGATTTTGACGTTGCCTAATCCAGGAGAGCCTTTTGTGGTGTATTGTGATGCTTCTAATATGGGTTTAGGAGGTGTGCTTATGCATAATGGTAAGGTAGTTGCTTATGCGTCGAGGCAGTTGAGGACTCATGAGAAGAACTATCCTACGCATGATTTAGAGCTTGCTGCAGTTGTTTTTGTGTTGAAGATTTGGAGGAATTATCTTTATGGTTCTAGATTTGAAGTGTTTAGTGACCATAAGAGCTTGAAGTATCTGTTTGATCAGAAGGAGTTGAATATGAGGCAACGAAGATGGTTGGAATTGTTAAAGGATTATGATTTCAGTTTGAATTATCATCCGGGAAAGGAGAATATGGTAGCTGATGCGTTGAGTCGAAAGACTTTACATATGTCAGCAATGATGATTAAAGAGTTGGAATTGATTGAGCAATTCAGAGATATGAGCTTAGTGTGCGAGGTTACTCCGCAGATAGTTATGTTGGGTATGTTGAAGATTAATAATGAATTTTTAGACAGTATCAGAGAAGCTCAGAAGTTGGATGTGAAGCTGGTAGATTTGATGGTTAGGACTGATCAATCGGAGAATAATGATTTTAAGCTAGATGAGCAAGGTGTGTTGAGGTTTTGTAATCAGATTTGTATTCCTGATGCTGCTGAGATGAAGAAAGTGATACTTGAAGAGATCCATAGAAGTAAGTTGAGTATTCATCCAGGAGCTACAAAGATGTACCAAGATTTGAAAGGTTTATTTTGGTGGCCTGGGATGAAGAGTGATGTGGCTTGGTTTGTGTATGCATGTTTGACTTGTCAGAAGTCGAAAGTTGAACATCAGAAGCCTACATGATTGATGCAACCGTTGGAAGTTCCAGAATGGAAATAGGATAGCATTTCAATGGACTTTGTGACAGGGTTGCCTAGTACTTCAAGAGGACATGATTCGATTTGGGTGATTGTTGATAGGCTTACGAAGTCAGCTCATTTTATTCCTATTAACATCAGTTTTCTAGTGTCGAAGTTGGCTGGGATTTATGTTAGTGTGATTGTGAAGCTGCATGGTGTTCCTTTGTGCATTGTGTTAGATAGAGATCCAAGATTTACTTCTGATTTTTGGAATAGTTTGCAAGAAGCGTTGGGTTCTAAGTTGAGGTTGAGTTCAGCGTATCATCCCCAGACAGATGGTCAGACTGAATGGACGATTCAATCGTTGGAAGACTTGTTGGGGGCATGTGTTCTTGAGCAGGGAGGTTCGTGGGATACTTATCTTCCGTTGATATAGTTCACGTATAATAACAATTACCATTCTAGTATTGGGATGGCACCTTTTGAGGCGTTGTATGGTCGAAGATGTAGAACTCTGTTATGTTGGCATGAATCTGGAGAAGGTGTAGTACTTGGACCTGAACTTGTTCATGAGACTACCGAGAAGGTGAAGTTGATTCAAGAAAAGATGAAAGCTTCACAGAGTAGACAGAAGAGTTATCATGAAAAGCAAAGGAAGGATTTAGAGTTTCAAGCCGGTGATCATGTGTGTTTTAGAGTTACACATGTGACTGGTGTTGGGCGAGCATTGAAGTCTAAGAAGATCACTTCTCGTTTTATTGGACCGTATCAGATTTCAGAGAGAGTGGGGAATGTTGCTTATAGAGTGGCTTTACTGCCTAATCTTTCGAATTTTCATGATGTGTTTCATGTGTCGCAACTTCGGAAGTATATTTCAGATCCATCTCATGTGATTCATATGGACGATGTGCAAGTATGGGATAATCTTACGGTGGAGACGATGCTTGTACGAATCGCAGATCGTGAGGTGAAGACTCTGAGGGGCAAAGTGATTTCCTTGGTTAAAGTGGTTTGGCTAGGAGCTGCTGGTGAAAGCATGACTTGGGAATTGGAGAGCAAGATGCGAGACTCCTATCCTGAATTGTTTAATTAAGGTAAATTTTCGAGGACGGAAATATTCTAAGTGGGGGAGAGTTGTAACGCCCGTAATTTAATTTACTATTTTATTAAATTATTTTTAGAATATTTGTGAAGAAGTGTTATTAAATTGGATTTATTTTATTAAGTGGAGAAATAATAATATATTAGAGGCATTATATTATTATATGGTGAAATAATGTTAGAAACTAATATTATTCAATGTGGGCCTATATTGTGTGAGTGGAAGTAATAAGGGGTGTAGGTTTGGAGCCCAATAAGAATAATATAATAATATTAGGTTATTTTATTATTTGTGAGAAAGAATAGAAGGAGGAAGAAGTAAGAAGAAAATAAGAATTTGAGGAGAACGTGAAGCTGCTGGAATTAGAAGGAAACGGCAAGAACAAAGATTCAACCCAGAAATTATAGAGCGACCTTCAATCCAAGGTAAGGGTGGGGTTCTGGCTTTATAATTGGGTTCATGATATTTGATATGTGGGGTTAGATGTAATTGTTGTTTGTTCTTGAATTGGATGTGTTATGAATGATGTATGGTGAATATTGATGAATTCTTGATGAATAATGACGTTATGATGCTGTGTAATCGATGTAGTAATAGAGTATAATGTTAAATGATGAATTATCATGTTTATAATAAGGTTTGTAAGGCTGTAATATGAATTTCCATAGTGAAAATACAAAGGAAATCGCATAATTATGCAGGAGGAACCAGGATGTGTCGACCTCAAGCTGGATGAGTCGATATATAGGCACTGTTAGACTCAGGATGAGTCGATCCATGGAGAGTTTGCATTGATGCATGACGAGTACAAGACTCAGGATGAGTCGATGCATGCAGGGCTTGCATCGATACATGTTAGTTGCAAGACTCAGGATGAGTCGACCGGTGATGTGCATGTGTCGATACATGCTGTGATTTAAAGCCAGGATGAGTCGATCTATAAGGAGGATGTGTCGACTCATAGTGAATAGATGAAGCAGGATGAGTCGATCCATAGGGTTTTGCATCCACCCATGTTGTACAGGCGAAGCAGTTGCGTCGATCCATAAGGTTTTGTGTCGATACATAATGTCTGGTTTTTGACAGAATCAGTTTTAAATTGCTGTAACTTGAGTTTTAGGATGTTGTTTGATATGTCGTTCGAAGCGTTGATTAACTAACGCGATGAACTTTATTCTAGATGATTAAATGATGATTAAGAGGTGTAATCCTAGTAACTAATCTAAGATTTAGAATTAATTCCCGTGATTTGATCGTTATTGCTGGATTTTAGACAGAATGATGAACATGAGATGTTTAGAGGTTGCTGTTAGGATTATGACAGTAGGATTAGTGACAGTAACAATATAAATTAGCAGAATAACAGGATGAATTACTGTACTATTAATATACAGTTGAGTATTAGTGAGATGTTATTGATGAACAAATGACGTTTGATAAATAAATGATGTTCAATAAATTATTTTGAGATGTTTATGAGATGCTGTGATTGAGATGTTTTGAGATGATTGAGATGTTGTTATTTTGAGATGTTTATGAGATGTTGTGATTGAGATGTTTTGAGATGTATTTTGATATGTTGTTAACTGATTGTTTTTATTACATTCATGATGAGTCGCATACATTGCATTTTTGAGATGGAGCTTATGCTCGTTGAGATGGCCTGGATTGGAAAATTTTGAGATGAAGGCTATGCCTTGTTGATGCCTCTATTAATTGGCAGATTTTTGAGATGGGAGTTCTGCTCCAATGGTACCACATGCATTTGCATAGTTTTGAGTCGCATTATATGATTGAATAATAAAGTGTATTTGATGTTGATGAATGAGTATATATGCTGTAATTATTGTTGATTATGAGATGAGAAGTGGTGATGTTATTGATCTAATTTAATATATTAATTATCATGCGCTTTATTATATTGTTAGATATCTCACCCCTTCTGTTTGAATGTTACCCTTATGTTGGTAACGTGCAGGTAATCGCGAGTGAAGGTTGTATACCTTCAATAGTTCGAGTCGGTGTCATTGCTCTGATATGTAACACTCGGGGGGATGAACGCTTATTGATTTTTAATTGTTGATTTTCAGTTGTTGAGTTTTGAATTTATTATTATTAAATATGAGATGTTTCGAAGTTGCTATTTTATTTAGAGATGTTATTGAAGAATTCCGCTGCGTAGTTGTTGAATTATTTTATTAAAGATGCTATATTGATGGTTCATCCGATGTTTTATTAAAAGTGTTATATATCCATGATGAATGCAATGAATTTGTTAGAAGAATTTGTGACGTCCCGATTCATTTGTATGATTGAAATTTTATAACTCTGATTTATTTTGCATAATTGCTTGGGATAGAATTGGGGTGTTACACATCTAGCCCAGGCATATCTTGATAAGACCAAGAAAAAATATCTACATACTCTTTCAACAACTCAATCAAGCCGCTCTTCACATCAGGATGTAACGATGCTCCAATCTTGACTTCCTTCGGATCTTCTTTTGAACCCAAATTAATCACTTCCAAAGGATCCTTATATGGTTGAATGGTATTTTCCTCGTGCTCAAGAAACCGTGAGACCTCTTCTGGAATATCATCATAATCTTCTTCTTCAGCCCCAAACACAAGACATTCAAAGTTGGGAGAGGGTGCAGGGTCATTGTATTCAACGTGTTTTTTAATTAATCTGCACATATGATTTATGATTGCTTTTAGAAACTGACACATATAACAAGTGATCATGCAGATTAATTTTCAGTTATTATTTATTTTGAAAGTTTTTTTTTTCTGATTACCATTTCCCAAGAAAAAGCAGAAAATAAAGACATAATTTGGGAAGCAAAGACAACTTTTAGTAATGATCTTAAAAGTCATAGCAAACAGATAAGCCCTACAACATTAATACTTCCACCTTGGGCAGAGTGAAAGCTTTTCAAAAGAAAGAAACAGATTAACAAAACAAATTACTTTGAAACATGTATGCAAGAAGGAATATCAATGGTGACCCAGTTCTGAACTCGGACTCCATGCGTCACATAATTCGGTACTTCCTGCTCTGCTTCATCCTCTTCAACATCATTAATTCTAGAACCAATGGGATGGAGGTAGCCTCCGTTGTGGAAAACATCCTGATAACTGTTCACAGTAGACTTTGACTTCAAACCTTCGCCTTTGCCAATCTTCGAAGAGAAACACAAACCAACTCTGTTCTTGTTCACGGGTGGATCCACAAGTTGTCCCCAAACTGTATTATGACCATTGCGCACAACCTGTTGCGCGTCCTTCAGCGAAACCACATAATTCTCATTTCTTCGTATGTTGTCAATGGATAGGGCTTGGAACTGGGTTCCAACAACAGCCTCATCCGCTTCTACAATACTGAAAGAGGATATATGGGATATCAACAACGCCTGCTCCCCATTTATGATCACTACCTTCCCTTCACGCACAAACTTTAGCTTCTGATGCAGAGTTGAAGTGACAGCACCTACTTCGTGTATCCATGGCCGTCCTAGCAAACAACTATATGCGGGAATAATGTCCATGACCTGGAAGGTTATCAGGAACAAATGTGGTCCTATATGGATGGGTAAGTCCACTTCACCGATGACAGATTTCCTTGACCCATCAAATGCCTTCACAATGATGCCACTCGGGCGCATAGGTTCTCCTTGATACTTTAACTTCATGAGAGTACTCCTCGGTATAACATTCAGCGCATATCCATTATCAATTAGCACATTGGACAACGAATCATTCTTGTAGTTCATAGATATGTGGAGGGCCAGGTTATGATTCCTCCCTTCATCTGGTAACTCATCGTCGCAAAAACTCAAGTTATTACATGATGTAATGTTTCCAATTATGCTGCTGAATTAGTCTAATGGCATGTCACTCTCCATAAAAGCTTGTTCTAGTACTCTCATCAATGATTCTCTATGAGTAGAGGAGTTCATCAATAAAGCTAGGATGGATATCTTTGAAGGAGTCTGCAGTAGCTGATCAACAATTCTGTAGTCGCTCATCTTAATTATATTCAAAATATCATCCACTTCTTTGTCTAATGTAGCTCCACTAGTCTCTCCTGTAGCCTTCTTAGGCTCATCATTCTCAGTAATTCTCTTTCCAAAAACAACATCTTTTCGAACCACCGACGCAAACACACGATCGCTACGGGTCACCCTGCTATTTTCAGCTATATTTCCAATATCAGGCATTGGCTGGATGGGAACTTCCACCCCATCTTCTAATATCGTAGCGTTGTATTTGTAAGGCACAACCTTATCTGATTTGTAGGGAATAGGACCTGGCAGACTAATTGCTAATGGGGTAACAACTGGTTTGCTATGGTACTCCACCTCAAGATGAGCGGGTTCACCAAAACAAGGCACAATGACGTTTACCCCCTCTTCAACACAATCAAACATCAAAAGGTCATTTCTAGCAAACAGATCTTCGTCTGAAGAGAAATACTCATCCGCGGAGGCATACTCTTCCTCTGACTCTTCTTCCATTAAACAAACTTCAACCATATTAACCTCATGATAATCATCTCTCTGACCTGTGATCTTGATAGTCCCATTGTCTAACAGCAACTGAACACCTTCCCTCATAATAGAACATCCTTGGGGGTTTCGACATCAAACTATGCAAGATCCATATTGGTGTTCCACCTGACCAGCAGTACGACAGAAGATAGCATACAACTGCACGAGATCCTCGTTTAAATATTCCACATCAAAAATTATGAATTCACCAGGACATCCAGAAACCATATTCACTTCCTCTTCATACTCTTCCCTAGGCCTGATTATATGGATTAAACCCTCATCCATCATCTCTTGTAAATCATCCTTTATCTTCTTGCAACACTGTATGTCTATACTACAAACATCACAACCGGCATGGTCATGCGTATAATAGCTGGATTCACAGAGGTCTGCGTGCATTTTCACCAAATCTCCTCTAACCAGATTAATGTCAAAAATCCGAAAGTCGCCTAGACAACTGGCCACCATATTTACAGCATTTACTCCCCCGTGCTTGGGTAGAGGATTGTCTTTCACATTAGGTCCCATGTCCTTGAAAGATAGAATTCCAGACTTCACCAACCTTTGCACTTTATTCCTCAAAGGATAAAAATTCTCAACACTATGCCCTGGTGCTCCCTGATGAAAAGCACACGTTTGTTCTGCCTTGTAATACCAAGGCAATGGTGATGGTATGGCGGGAGGTGGTCGTGTCTGGACCAACTTCTTCGGAATCAATGCTGGTAGTAGTTCTGAGTAGCTCATGAGAATAGGGTCATAGTTCTCTCTTCTCAGATTATTCCCTTGGTTCCCCTGCTGGGACGGTCTTTGATAAGCAACGGTAGTCGGAGCGACATTTATAACAGGAGTAACCGATGCGACTTGCTGGTGACACTGATAATTCCTTCTAGGAGCGTTTACCCTCCTCTCTTGTATAACAACATTTGTATCCCCTTCCTTCTTCTTGGTAAACCCATAAGATGGATTCTTCACACCTCCGGATCCTTCACTCTTCGTCAAACGGCCTTCTCTTACAGCCTCTTCTAGGCGGACACCCATTCCTACCATCTCTGTAAAATCACTTGGTGCGCTTGCTACCATCCTTTCGTAGTAGAAAGCACCCATCGTCTTCAGAAAAATCTTAGTCATTTCTTTCTCTTCCATGGGAGGAATCACTTGGGCAGCTACCTCGCGCCCTCTCTACGCATATTCTTTGAATGATTCCCTGTCTTTCTGAACCATGGCCCTAAGTTGGTCACGGTCGGGCGCCATGTCCACATTGTACTTATATTGTTTGATGAATGCTTCTCCCAAATCATTAAAAGTATGGATGTTGGCAATGTCCAAGATCATATACCATTTTAACGCTGCACCGGTCAAACTATCCTGAAAAAAGTGAATCAGAAGACGCTGATCATCAGTGTGGGTAGACATTCTCCTCACGTACATTACCAAATGGGCACGAGGGCAAGTGTTTCCCTTATACTTTTCAAATTTCGGGACCTTGAACTTAGCAGGTATCTTTACATTCGGGACCAAACACAACTCATTCACATTTTGCCCAAATAGCTCTTTTCCCCTAAGAGCTTTCATCTGTCTTTGCATTCTATCAAAATGCTCTTGAAAATAATCCATTCTGTCATAAAGACCCAAGTCTTCACTCGGCGGAGGGAAAGAACGACACCCATCTTCATTAACAAACGGAACCAAATTCACCGAAGGAGGTGCAGCAGGAACAATATGCACCACAGGAGGTGCAGGAGTAACAACAGTCTGAACCACTGGAGCATCTTGAGGGCCAAGATTGAAACCTTCAGGTGCAAAATTCTCTGGCATTCCCCATGGATAACCTTGAGGCATATGATTTTGAACAAAAGGCGGAGTAGCGGATACAAGAAAAGTCGTAACTTCAGTACATGCCCTTGTTGGTTGAGGTTAAACACCCGGTGGCTGATTCTGAGCAGCCACCAGAGCTTCCATCAGAACAGTTAGACTGGCCACGTCGGCCTTCAAAGCAGAAACTTCTTTGTGCAGCTCGCGATTCTCATGTTCTAAGTTGTCCATCTTCTTTTTGAAATTAGCCTGAGTGTTGTAGTGATGAGTCAGCTTGCTGAATGAAGTAAAGAAGCTGGGTAAGACACCTGGGTATGCATAACAAATGCAAGAAATATGTGCAATATGATGCATGATATGCAATGCACATGATTATTTTTTACTTCATTATTTAATATTTCAAGGGATTTAAGATTTATAGACATATTGCAAACATCAAAGCAATAAAGCTTTTTTTATATTTTTATTATAATAACTTCAAAATGGATTACAAGTTTCAATGATCCTAAGTACAAGATGAAAATACAATCTAAAATCCTGAGAAAAGGAACTGATGGAGATCAATTTGTACGCTGGTGCTTCCCTGTGATCATGGCAATCTGAGCCCTCAGCCTCTGGTTTTCTTCCACATGTCTGATGGCAACCTCCCTCCAATTATCTGGATCAAAAAGTGAGTAATCAGCACCTGTTTGAGGCTTAGGGGAAAATAAATCCCCTTGCTTCTCCATAGACTCCACCGCTCGACTCTCAAGGATCTCGATCAAATCATATTTCTCCTTCGGGTCTGCTCTGTAGGAACTCTCTAAAGTCTGGAACTTGTTCTTCCAAGCATCCCTTTCCTGTTGCATCCTAACAAAAGCAAGTTGTAGCTCTTCTAGATCATCTAATAAGGGAGGGATGGTCTTCATAAATAGGTCAGGCATGGGTGTCTCCCGAGTATACGACATCTTCAACTAAATGGCTCTCGATCGGACCCACTGAAGATATGGCTCCAAAGAAACAGCACCCCTAGGTCCCAAATCCTTCCTATTCTTCTTATGAATGTGACGCCAGGCCTTCACAATCTTCTCCCTAGCTTCCCTGTGGTCTTCTCCTTCCTTCAAAAAGAAACTACTCAAATGAATACTATTCGATTTATCCCTCATTGATAACCAAGATGTCGCCGTGCAAGAACTGGATTATAGTTAATTCCTCCCTTTGTACCAAGAAGAGGCACATTGGGGAAACTACCACAACTGTCGATAATCTCCACATCCTGATAAGCTCGATAGTACCAATCAATATCCGAGTGAGTAAGCGCCATGATCTTAGGAGCCCAACGGGGTTCCTTCTTGACATCCCAAAAAGCATCAGACTGAGGCATATGAGAGATGAACCACCGGTACAACAAAGGTGTGCAACAGATAATCATTCCCCCATGATAAGAACTCCAAAGATGAACAGAGTAATAAGCATCACCCAATAATGTAGGAGTTTGGTTTCCAATCATGAAAATCCTGATAGCGTTAATGTCGACAAACTTGTCCACATTAGGAAATATGAACAATCTGTAAGCAAGTAGAGCAAAGATGGCTTCAAAAGCAACTGTACTCTTCATTCTGGCAAAGTAACGAGCTTTCTCTAATAAGAACTGAGCTGGTAATACTCTAATCCCTCCTTTAATAGTCATATGGGCTTCCACCTCAGACTTCCCCAGATGAATCAAAGCAGCAATCTCATGTGGTTTTGGCTCGCCCTCCAAACCAGTAAAAGGAACACGATCGGTAATGGGTAAATCCAATAGATAAGAATACTCCTCCAGTGTAGGCATCAACTAATAATCGGGAAAAGTGAAGCAGTGATACACTGGATCATAAAACTGGACCAAGGTCGAGAGAATACCCTCCTTCATCTTCAGCTTCATGAGAGGAATAATGGATCCATACTTCTTCCGAAAGTCTGCAGAACATTCGATCTCTGGAATTAGACTGACCAACTCATCTATCTTAGGATCCTTGAAACTGTATTTCCCGGTCTTTCTCTTTCCATAATCCATGGTTAAAAGTACCTGAGATATTCACAAATAGTTAACCTTTAAATCCCTTGAAATATTGTTTTCTTCAAAAGATGCTTATGAGTGCATGGATGCATGATACAACAATCACACATAAGATCACACATATAGGTTTCATAGGTTCAACGTCACGAGCATGAAGTCGAAGGTACTACCCATAAGGTGTTGGTCTAAAAAGTTATCACCTGCCGAACAAGGTTCTAGAGGTTCCCAGAGTCTATATCCTTCCTTCGGATATTACCAACTTCCCGATTAACTCGGTAATTAGTAATATTCTCAAGAAAGACTCGTCCGAGGGTAGTATCGCATGACAACTATTTCCGAATTACTCCGTCATAGCTTTTGCACTACACCTAAAAGGCCAAGATGAGTTTGGTATTATACGGTCCTCAGTTTCAGCAGGCTCCCAGGTCGAAAGCAGTACGTCTTCCCGATTACCCGGTAAACGACACTACAGTCAAAGGGGCCTCCACTGAGTGGGGGATATCATGCCTCCCTTTTTGGGATTACTCCCTCAAATTTAACATGACTATACCACCCGTCCTATCATAAAGTTTGCCCAAGTCCGGGTATAGGACTTATGAGTAATCACCAAGCATCCTGAAAACCAGAAAAATCCAAACAAACATATATACAAAATATAACACATAAACAACAATAGCACATATACAGATATAAACAAAGATAGGCTCAACCCACTTAGGGATGGACCAGCAAGAGGTCAATCTTTCCCTAGTGAAGTCGCCATTTTTCTATAGCGGTAGAAATGTTCAAGACTAAGCTGAAACCTCTTGGACGAACCTGTCATCTGGATGTAATGAAACAAACAATGAAATCGCCACCGAACGTCTTTTATCCCGCCGAAAGGGAAAGGTGAACATCGAGAAAACCTGAAAAGAGAGAAATCACGGTATTTCGACCGAGAGATCGGGTAAGGGATTATGTTACGCGAGGGGAAGGTATTAGCACCCCACATGCCCGTAGTACTCTACGGTATCAACTCTTGTTGTCTAATCTAATGGGTGTGGTCAAAACCTATGTCTATGGCTTAAAGCTGAAAAGGGAATGCATGCGAAAGAAAAAAGAAAACAATGTAGGGAAAATAAAAGTTATGCTCGATTGGGCCCTACCCCTTTGCCTACGTATCCCTTTTAAGGAATCAGAGCAGCCGTAGTTCGGCTCATATATTTTGGTTGGTTTGTGTTTTTTAGTTAAGACGACAAAAACAGTCAAGATGGCAAAACATCAAATGAAACAACAAACAAAGGAGATGGTAAAACATTGACTAAATAACAACATAGTAACATGTCAAAGATGGCGAAACATCAAATGAAACGGATGACAAAACATCACACCTAACAATGATATTGAGAATCAAAGTAGGGTACCAAACATGTGCGATGGCGAAACATCGGCTAAAAGATAACAAGATATCATGGCAAAGATGGCAAAACATCAATAAATCGGATGACAAAACGTCACACCTAACAATGATATTGAGAATCAAAGTAGGATAACAAACACGTGCGATGGAGAAACATCGGATTCAAACAAATGTGCGATGGCGAAGCATCGGCTTCATGATAGCAAGATATCATGTCAAAGATGGCGAAACATCGATAAAACGGATGACAAAACATCACACCTAACAATGATATTGAGAATCAATGTAGGATAACAAACATGTGCGATGGAGAAACACCGGCTTCAAACAAATGTGCGATGGCGAAACATCGGCTAAACCAGGTTTAAAAATAAAGCCAAGAGGTGCACAAACAAATAGAATTGATTTGTATCTTTTACCTTGAAGAAGCGTTTGAGTTTATTAGAGGTGTTTTATGATTTCCCAAGAAAATGGTTTTTGTTTTAAAATGCAAAATGCAAAGAAATAAAAAAAAAATAAGGGAAACTAGCCTAGAACTATCCCTAGTGTTATCATACAATGATTGATCCTAAGGTTAAGGATAAAGGAAAATCCTACCCTGTGTTAACATACATGGATTCCTACCTTAATCAACATGTCAAAGGAAGCTTAATAAAACTATCCTATAGGGAACATGCAATGAGAGCGAAGTCGTGATCTCAATTTCTAAATTGAGTGACTCATCGATCAACAATTAAAGAAGAAAACAATAAACATCCTATAGGGAACATGCACTGAGAGCGAAGTCGTGATCTCAATTTCTAAATTGAGTGACTCATCGATCAACAATTAAAGAAACAAACACAACAAAAATCCTATAGGGAACATGCACTGAGAGCAAAGTCGTGATCTCAATTTCTAAATTGAGTGACTCATCGATCAAAAACAAACACAACACATGTATCAAACAAAACAGAGGGCCTCCTGACATATATCAGCATTAGAGGTCCCATCATGCAATATAAAACTATACAAAATGAAAATAGAAGAAAGGAAATAGTGCAATACCAAATAGATATCTATCTGTAGTAACCGAGCAAGAATAAAAGAAACCCATAAAACTTCAAGCAAGCTCAAGGAAAAAAGAGTTCTATTGTCTCCTTCACTCCAGGTGCAAACAAATGGTGCTAACTTGATCTCCTCCCTTCACTGAAGCTAAATCCACAAGAATTTTGAAGAAAACACCAAGGAATTGAGAGAATCGAAGCAAAATACAGAGGAATGGTGGAAAACTCATATATGAAATTCTTGTAATGGGAGCGTGTCTAGTGTAAAAAAAAGCTTGCCTCTTCTTATATAGAGTTAATAGAGGAGCATAGAAGTGGAAATGCAACCTCAAAGCCGTTGGAGGGCAGGATTGGAAGTTTTGGCCAAAAATGAGGATGCACATGGAGCCTGCATTTCACTCGTGCATTTGATTGACTTTTGTGTGTTTTGTGAGCCAAATGAAGTCAGAAATACATGCTCAAAATGCCAGCTCATGATTGTTTGAAATGAAGAAGTGTTGGTGAATTTGCAAAATCAAGCAAGTTTTGTATTTTTTCGTTCAAGCAAGTTCATGAAGCACATGGGCACGAAATGGTGAGTGTAATGGGACTCAACATGTCACAAATTGTTCATGGGCTTGATTAGAAGTGAAGAGAATAGCTGAAAATGAAGTTCTCAAGAAATGGCCATTTTGCATACTTGTCAAATTTCAATAAAATGCCTCAAAATTCCAAAGTTCATAACTTACTCATATTTTTGAATTTGGACACAAATGAGTACAATTTGGATAGGTATTGAAAATATCTACAATCCCTTAGTTTTGAGTTTTTGCAATTGAGTCTATTAAGGTCCTCAAAATTTGACATGAAATTCACTAAATTTGGAAAATGACCTATAATTTTAACTTGAAGCATGAACTTACAAAGACCATAACTCTTGACTCTTTGCCAATTTGGACATGAAACCAAAAGGAGATGAAATATCACCCTCTTATCTTTCCAAGCATACTTCATTTGTATTTTTTTGATCAAAGGTGAATAAAATATGAATTTTTGAAGTTAAGTCCTTATTTTCCAAAATTAGAAACTTTTAGGGTTTCTTCATGAACAAGTTTCAACCCAAACCTCAATCTTTTTGATCCAATGATAAAAATGGACTTGAAATATGAAAAGTATATCCTTGAATTGATTGTTGACCAAAAGTTCACTTGGTCAACCTTGACTTTGACTGATTTTGTCCAAAATGACCATTTTGCCCCTTTGAATCAATTGATCCACTTCCCTTCAAAATTGATGATCAAAACTTAAAACATATGATCTTCCAAATATATAGAGGCCATGTACAAAGTTTCACTTCAAAATTCTCAAGAAATCTTGATGAAATCCCAAACCCTAGTTTTGGTTAACACCTTAGGAGACTGATGAATCATCTTCAAAACTCCAAATCCTCTGGGCATCTTGACCAATTTCTTGTACAAAGATTTCTCAAATACCAATGAGATATTGTAGCTTCCAAATCAAGAATTGTACATGCATCAAAATCCTTGATCAAACAAAACCCTAATTTTGACTGGTAAATCAAAAGAGTGATTCCTCTTATAATCAAACCCAAACTTCAATCCTCTGATGATCCAAAGAGATGGATACAAAATCCTGAGATATGCAATAACTTTTGAGCTTGAAAGATCCAGAGGTTTAGATGACAAGATTCTACTTGAGCAACTTGTCAATGCAATCAACCTTCAAAGCTTGAGGAAGACTTGATAACCAAAGTACTTTGATCCCATCACAATGTATGAATGCAATGTAATATAATATTCATGATGAAACATAAGCCTAAATCAAGAGGGTAAATTTGGGGGTGCAACAAAAGCCATTGGATTGACTAGACTTTATACAAATCAAAATAAAAATCGCGACCGCGCTTTATTGTTTCCAAAGGAATGGGAAAAGAGTGAATAACCCAAAAAGAGGGGGAAAGATTCAAGGTAAGGGGGTTGGTTATGCAAAGGGAAGGTATTAGCACCCTAAACATCTACGGTACTCCGCAGGAATCTCTTTGAAAAAATTTGTATATTTTGGCTATAAAAATATGTTGTATATAAAATGGATAGTGGAGGTGAGAAGAGAAATATTTTTTATAATTTTTGCACCCGCTGCGGTTGCGAACCTTTAGTGCCTACGTACCACCTTTCGTGCAATAGGGGATCAGGGTACACGTGGTTCCTCTTTTAAAAATTTGAAACACAAGTGTGTTGGTTGATTTTAAGAGATAAGACATCACCATCATTGTCCGTGTGGAAAACATACTTACTACCCACAATCATGAGAAAGGAGAATTTGCATCATCTCAAAGTGGAGGATTTGGCTTGGATCTTAAAATCAACAATGCCTCACTCAACACCCAAGTGGAAAATATCTCACTTCACTACATATTGTAGAAGTATAGTTGTTTTCATCACTACAAGGATTGACAAGAGTCTAATCTTTTGAGAAAAGTTTAAAGATAAAAGCCAAAGTGGCAAAATGGTTTGAAATGAGATTGATTGACTTTTAGTATTCTCACAAAAATGTCAAGGTATTATTAAGTTGATTGAAGTTTATTGATGAAAATGTTTTGAAAATGCATGGACCTAAGTCCAAGTTTATTATGAAAGTGTTTCAAGTTTCAAAACAAGAAGGGTTTTCAAAAGGAGGGAGAAGATTTTTGAAATTAAAGAAAATGGGAGGAGAAGAAGAGACTATCCTAAAGCATAAGGTAAAAGCTAAGGATAAGGACCATCTAACTGACAAGAAGCCAAAGCTTGACATTATGAGCCAAGATAGAATTCCCATTCTTTGGATTAAAACCAAGCAAGCAAAGATACTAGACCTCTTCAAGTGTATTAAGTCTTCACAAAAATTGGGTAGAGTAACGGCTGTATACGGGTGAATTCTAGATTACAAACAGAGAATGTAATCACAAAAACCCGCACACAAAAACAAATAAGCAACCCAATGTCTTGAGGTAAACCTCAAGAACTTCAGACAAAATAATCAGATAAGATCACAAGGTCTCCAAGATAGGCCAAGGTTTCTAATCCTAAGTCCAAGAAATAGTCCCACACTCCATAATGCCAAGGATAGTAACCAAATAGTCCAAGTACCATTAAGAGTTTTTTAGGATTTATGTTGATTGTTAAGCATCTTAAGAAAATAAAAGAAAAGCTCAAGTGAGAAAAGTAAAAATGACAAGAAAATAAATGCTTAAATGAGCAAAGATGAAAATGGCATGAAATGTAAATGCTGAAAAATAAATAGTACATAAAGCATAAAAAGAATAAAAGCATAAGATAAAACAAATCAATAATTAGTGGTTAGTTGGATGACCATCTTGAAACTTGCATTTGGAACTCATTATAGGATTGGTAGAACCAAAGCCTCCACACAACAAGTTGCATTTGCTTTTTGTCAAGTATATCATCCATTTGGAATTCTCACAAGTACCATTTAATGATCAATGATATTTAAGTGATCCGCTTTGACCAAATGTGTTGTAGATCCATTAGAGGATTGGTAGAACCAAAGCCTCCACACAATGAATCTCAAGGTTATTGGATCAAAGAGATCAAATTAACATACTTGGGCTTGTAATCATAAGTTTGGGCCACGAATGATCATTTATTCGAATTGGGACAAAATTTAGCGCTATGTTAAGCAATCGTAAGTGGACTTATATAGAAGTCGCACCTGTAACACCCCAGTTTCAATTATTTGATTTATTTAATTGGGAAATTATTTTATTAGAATTAATAAAATAAAAAGAAATGATTTATTTTGGAATATTTGAAGAAAATAAAAGAAATGAGAAATATTGGGTTTTTAAGTTATTGGGCTTGGATGTTGTTAGTAAAGAGTGGGGGTGCAAAAGGAATAAGGATATGTTTTGGAACTCAAGTTATTTTTCTCATTATTCACGATAACACAGAATTAGGGATATTTGGGAAGCTGAGCTCTGAAGGTACGAAGAACGAAGAACATCGCTCGAAGAACTCAAGCTGCAATTTGATAAGGTAAGGGGGGCTACTACTCGATTTACTTTTGCTTATGGGTTTAGGTACGGTTGATTTGGATAATCGTAGGGAGAAACCCCAATTGTTAGATGTTATTAGGAATCGATACCCTTAGGATTGAACCTTGTTAGAAAAGGGTTAGGTTCCCAATTTTATGAATCGATTAGGAATTTTAGGTTCCAAATGGTGGATTGGGAGTATGTTTATATGATCGTGAGTTTACCTTAGATGTTCTAGGGATAACCTCAATGTTATCAGATTTCCCCAACAGGACGAATAACCACTTTTAAGGTTATTATAATAATTGTTGGTAATTATGGAATTGATGTGTTGTTTTGAGTTATACAAAATCGATGTTGTTATGTACCGAAATGTGCGTTTTGGCTGGCATTTTCCGCGTTTGGCTGCTGTTCTGAGCTGCTGCAGGTTCAGGAAAAATCTTCCTCGCGCTCATCAACACGGGCCGTGTTGATTCACACGGGCACCCATGTTGATTCACTGTATTGCCAGAAAATGTGTTTTCCAGACACATTTCAACACAGGCCGTGTTGATTTACACGGGCACCCGTGTTAATCCCCTGTAATGATAAAAAATGTGTTTTCTGGGCACATTTCAACACGGGCAGTGTTGATTTACACGGGCACCCGTGTTGATGCTGCTGTGTTGATTTTCTGAATTTTGTTTTCTGTGCTTTATTGTGGATTTTATTGTCATGCTTTTAGATAATGTTATCAAGCATGAATTATGATATAACTTGATATGATTGATGTTTAAATAGTATGCTGAGTGATTACATGCTATCCATATCCTGTTATGATTGATGTTGTTGATGTTGCATGATATGTTGATTGATGTTAATAGTATGTTGAGTGTTACATACTTTACATATCATGTTGCATTTGTTAATTCCCATTGTGTGGAATTAACATGGTGGCCAATATACGTGTCCGCGATTTAATGGAACGTTGAGGTGGTAGCCGTGTCCGCGATATAATGGAACGGTGAGTTGTCCGTGACCCGAGATTTAATGGGGCGGTAAAATGGTACCACATGCATGGGTGTGTTGCATTATATTGAATATAACATGAATGGAGGATTTTCCAATGTTGTATTTAATTGATTGTATGCATGTATTGCTGTTAAATTATTAATGATGTTTGATGTTAATTATAAGTATGGAAAGTGATATATTATGAATATATGAATTGTAAAGGTTTTCGTAAACTATGAAACATGCTAACTGTTTGGGTGATGCTTATGGTTTCTAAATTTATTGTTATAAACGTATAATCAAACGTATAGTTGATATGCTCACCCTTACTGTTGAATATTTCAGATTGAGGAGCTTCGTTCAGGTGCTTGGCGAAGGCTCGTTGTTTCTAGTTTATTTCCGTTAAGTATTGTCCGGGTCATGCTCTGGTAGTTGTAACTCCGGGAACGCTTGTTTGTCGAGCTGCTTTAGTCAGACTCGTTTATTTCCTTATGTTTTTTATAATATGATGTTGATATTTTCCAGGTGTTAATCCCTGATGATTTTGAAAGTATTATAACATTGGTTTCGTTAATTAAATTATTCCGTTGTGTAAACATGTATGAGTTGCTTCTATGTTATGCATGACAGGAACTTGTTTTTTTATTAAAAGAGAGTTGTGACATCCTCGTTATTACATGTACTCTGAAATTATGATTTTAATTATTTGCGAAATTTTATTCGGGGTTTTAGAGGGTGTTACAATAGTGGTATCAGAGCATAGTCGGTCGTTGCGACCAGAGTCTTGAGTCAGTCATTCCTTTTATATGCGACTAGTGCAAGGTAACACTGTCGATATTGTATTCTGATGAAGAGTATGTTTTAATTCTCAGGAATATGGCTGGAAGAGGTAACGGACGAAATGATGATGCACTAGCTGAGGCTTTGGGGATGTTAGCTGGTGTACTTGCTGGAAACCCAACTGGAGGCGTGATTGGTGCTGATAGGCAATTGGGGAACTTCCAAAGGAACAATCCTCCATTGTTCAAAGGTACACATGACCCTGAAGGTGCTCAGAAGTGGCTGAAGGAAATCGAAAGGATTTTCCGTGTGATTGATTGTGCAGAAGATCTGAAGGTCAGATATGGTACGCATATGTTGGCAGAAGAGGCCGACGACTGGTGGGTTGCAACAAGGACTGAAATGGTTCAGGATGGAGAGGCACTGACTTGGGCTAACTTCAGAAGGGCTTTTCTGAGGAGGTACTTTCCTGAAGATGTTCGGGGAAGAAAGGAAATTGAGTTTTTGGAACTTAAGCAGGGCAATCTGACTGTTAGTGAGTATGCTACTAAGTTCACTGAGCTGGCAAAGTATTATGCACACTACAACAATGATGAGGCTGGAGAATTCTCTAAGTGTATCAAATTGGAGAATGGTCTCCGAGATGAGATTAAGCAGGGAATCAGGTACCAGCGTATTCGTAGATTTTCTGATCTGGTGGATTGTAGCAGGATCTTGGAAGAAGATATTACCAGGACTAGGTCGTCTCACTCTCGTGGGGCTGTTGATAAAAGAGGAAAGCAACGTATGGACCGTGGCAAGCCATATGGTAGAGGTAACCAGAAAGCAGGTGGATGGAAAGGGCCTAGTGGGGGAGATTCTAAGGCTCCTGTCAGATGCTACAGGTGTGGTGAGTCTGGTCATCACATTCGAGATTGCAAGAGTGATGAAAAGAAGTGCTATAAATGTGGAAAGACTGGTCATTTGTCTATTGATTGCAAAGGGAAGTCTGTTACTTGTTACAATTGTGGTGAAGAAGGTCACATTCGTCCGCAGTGTCCTAAGCCTAAGAAGGATCAGTCAGGTGGAAAAGTGTTCGCTTTGTCTGGATCTGAGACTACTCCAGAGGATCGATTGATTAAAGGTACGTGTTTCATTCATGGCACACCTTTAGTTGCAATTATTGATACTGGTGCAACTCATTCTTTCATTTCTTTGGATTGTGCTGAGAGGTTGAAACTGGACATATCTGGTATGCAAGGTAGCATGGTTGTTGATACTCCTGCATCGGGTTCAGTGACAACTTCACTTGTATGTAGGAATTGTCCTATTGAGATTTTTGGTAGAGGTTTCGGTATGGATTTAGTGTGCCTACCACTTGAACAAATTGATATTATCCTTGGGATGAACTGGTTGGAAGTCAACCGGGTTCATCTGAACTGTTTTGCTAAGACGGTGATTTTCCCAGAGGCAGTTGGTGTAGAGGATTTGACTATGACTGCTAGGCAGGTACAAGAAGCAATGGAAGACGGTGCTAATGTGTTTATGTTACTTGCTTCGTTAGATGCAACAGGAAAGGTCAGGAGTGGCGAATTGCCAGTGGTGTGTGATTTTCCAGAAGTCTTTCCTGATGATGTTGGTGAGTTACCTCCTGAGAGAGAAGTGGAATTCTCTATAGATTTGATTCCTGGTACGAGACCGGTGTCGATGGCGCCATATCATATGTCTGCGTCTGAGTTGGCTGAATTGAAGAGTCAGTTGGAAGATTTACTGGAGAAGAAGTTTATTCGTCCAAGTGTTTCGCCTTGGGGTGCTCCGGTATTGTTGGTTAAGAAGAAAGAAGGTTCTATGAGACTGTGTGTTGATTACAGGCAATTGAACAAAGTAACCATTAAAAATAGGTATCCTTTACCGAGGATTGATGATCTAATGGATCAGCTAATTGGAGCTAGTGTATTCAGTAAGATTGACTTGAGATCTGGATATCATCAGATTCGTGTGAAAGCGGAAGATATTCAAAAGACTGCTTTTTGAACGAGGTATGGGCATTATGAATATTCTGTTATGCCGTTCGGAGTTACTAATGCACCTGGTGTTTTCATGGAATATATGAATAGGATTTTTCATCCGTATCTGGATAAGTTTGTTGTGGTTTTTATTGATGACATTCTGATTTATTCCAGGAATGACGAAGAACATGCGGAACATCTCAGAATTGTGTTAGAGTTGTTGAAAGATAAGAAGTTATATGCAAAGTTGTCCAAATGTGAGTTCTGGCTGAATGAAGTTAGTTTTCTTGGACATGTGATTTCTAAGAATGTTATTGCAGTGGATCCTACAAAAGTAGAAGCAGTATCTCAGTGGGAAGCGCCGAAGACTGTTTCTGAAATCAGAAGTTTTCTTGGTCTTGCAGGTTATTACATAAAGTTTATCGAAGGATTCTCAAAGTTAGCATTTCCGTTGACGAAGTTGACTCGAAAAGGACAAGCGTTTATTTGGGATTCTGATTGTGAGAAAGGTTTCCAAGAATTGAAGCGGAGATTGACTAGTGCTCCTATTCTGATTTTGCCGAATCCGGTGGAATCTTTTGTGGCTTATTGTGATGCATCTCTGATGGGATTAGGTGGTGTTTTAATGCAGAATCAACAGGTAGTTGCGTATGCTTCGAGACAGTTGAAGGTTCATGAAAGGAACTATCCTACTCATGACTTAGAGTTGGCAGCAGTTGTGTTTGTCTTGAAATTGTGGAGGCATTATCTGTATGGTTCGAGATTTGAAGTGTATAGCGATCATAAGAGTTTGAAGTATCTTTTCGATCAGAAAGAGCTCAATATGAGGCAAAGAAGGTGGTTGGAATTTCTCAAAGATTATGATTTTGGTTTGAATTACCATCCTGGTAAGGCAAATGTGGTTGCAGATGCTTTGAGCAGGAAATCCTTGCATATGTCTATGATGATGGTTCGTGAATTGGATTTAATTGAACAATTCCGAGATTTGAGTTTAATTTGTGAAAGTACTCCGAAGTGTGTTCGTTTGGGTATGTTGAAACTAACTAGTGGTATTCTAGAAGAGATCAGGATCGGGCAGAAATCCGATGTTAATTTAGTTGATAAATTGACATTGATCAACCAAGATCAAGGTGGTGAGTTTAGAATTGATGAGAATGATGTTATGAGATTTGGCGATAGAGTTTGTGTTCCTGATGTCGCAGAAATCAAGAAGAGTATATTAGAGGAAGGACATCGCAGTGGGATGAGTATTCATCCGGGTGCCACGAAAATGTATCATGATTTGAAGAAATTGTTTTGGTGGCCGGGAATGAAAAAGGAAATAGCTGAATTTGTGTATGCATGTTTAATCTGTCAGAAATCGAAGATGGAGCATCAGAAGCCGTCTGGAGTTATGCAGCCGATGTTTATTCCAGAATGGAAGTGGGATAGTATTTCTATGGATTTTGTATCCGGGTTGCCGAGGACTCCTAAGAATTGTGAAGCGATATGGGTTGTTGTGGATAGACTGACTAAGTCTGCTCATTTTATACCGGTGCGAATGGATTACTCAATGGAGAGATTGGCACAGTTGTATATTGAGGAAATAGTGAGTTTGCATGGAGTTCCTTCTAGTATTGTGTCAGATAGAGATCCGAGATTCACTTCGAAATTTTGGGAAGGATTGCAGAAGGCTTTGGGTACTAAATTGAGGTTGAGTTCAGCTTACCATCCTCAGACTGATGGACAGACGGAGAGGACGATTCAATCGTTAGAAGATTTATTGCGTGCTTGTGTTTTAGAGAAGGGTGGAGCTTGGGATAGCTATTTGCCATTGATTGAATTTACTTATAACAATAGTTACCATTCGAGTATTGGTATGGCTCCGTTTGAGGCATTGTATGGTAGGCGGTGTAGAACGCCTTTGTGTTGGTATGAATCTGGAGAGAGTTCAGTAATTGGGCCAGAGATTGTTCAGCAGACTACGGAAAAGATCAAATTGATTCAAGAGAAGATGAGAGCTTCTCAGAGTCGTCAGAAAAGTTATCATGATAAGAGGAGAAAGAATTTAGAATTCAGTGCTGGAGATCATGTGTTTATGAGAGTTACTCCGATGACGGGTATTGGTCGAGCGTTGAAATCTAAGAAGTTAACTCCGCGTTTTATTGGTCTGTTTCAGATTACGGAAAGAGTTGGAGAAGTTGCTTATCGTATTGCTTTACCTCCGAGACTTGCGAATTTGCACGATGTTTTTCATGTTTCTCAGTTGAGGAGATACATTCCAGACCCATCTCATGTAATCCAAATAGATGATGTACAGGTGAGAGATAACCTGACAGTAGAAACATTGCCTATGAGGATAGAAGATCGGGAAGTGAAACAGTTAAGAGGTAAAGAGATAGCATTAGTGAAGGTTGCTTGGGGAGGTCCAGCATATGGAAATATCACTTGGGAGCTGGAGAGCCAGATGAAAGAGGCTTATCCGGAACTGTTCGTCTAAGGTATGTTTTCGAGGACGAAAACTCTTTTAGTGGGGGAGAGTTGTAACACCCCAGTTTCAATTATTTGATTTATTTAATTGGGAAATTATTTTATTAGAATTAATAAAATAAAAAGAAATTATTTATTTTGGAATATTTGAAGAAAATAAAAGAAATAAGAAATATTGGGTTTTTAAGTTATTGGGCTTGGATGTTGTTAGTAAAGAGTGGGGGTGCAAAAGGAATAAGGATATGTTTTGGAACTCAAGTTATTTTTCTCATTATTCACGATAACACAGAATTTGGGATATTTGGGAAGCTGAGCTCTGAAGGTACGAAGAACGAAGAACATCGCTCGAAGAACTCAAGCTGCAATTTGATAAGGTAAGGGGGGCTACTACTCGATTTACTTTTGCTTATGGGTTTAGGTACGGTTGATTTGGATAATCGTAGGGAGAAACCCCAATTGTTAGATGTTATTAGGAATCGATACCCTTAGGATTGAACCTTGTTAGAAAATGGTTAGGTTCCCAATTTTATGAATCGATTAGGAATTTTAGGTTCCAAATGGTGGATTGGGAGTATGTTTATATGATCGTGAGTTTACCTTAGATGTTCTAGGGATAACCTCAATGTTATCAGATTTCCCCAACAGGACGAATAACCACTTTTAAGGTTACTATAATAATTGTTGGTAATTATGGAATTGATGTGTTGTTTTGAGTTATACAAAATCGATGTTGTTATGTACCGAAATGTGCGTTTTGGCTGGCATTTTCCGCGTTTGGCTGCTGTTCTGAGCTGCTGCAGGTTCAGGAAAAATCTGCCTCGCGCTCATCAACACGGGCCGTGTTGATTCACACGGGCACCCGTGTTGATTCACTGTATTGCCAGAAAATGTGTTTTCCAGACACATTTCAACACGGGCCGTGTTGATTTACACGGGCACCCGTGTTGATCCCCTGTAATGATAAAAAATGTGTTTTCTGGGCACATTTCAACACGGGCAGTGTTGATTTACACGGGCACCCGTGTTGATGCTGCTGTGTTGATTTTCTGAATTTTGTTTTCTGTGCTTTATTGTGGATTTTATTGTCATGCTTTTAGATAATGTTATCAAGCATGAATTATGATATAACTTGATATGATTGATGTTTAAATAGTATGCTGAGTGATTACATGCTATCCATATCCTGTTATGATTGATGTTGTTGATGTTGCATGATATGTTGATTGATGTTAATAGTATGCTGAGTGTTACATACTTTACATATCATGTTGCATTTGTTAATTCCCATTGTGTGGAATTAACATGGTGGCCAATATACGTGTCCGCGATTTAATGGAACGTTGAGGTGGTAGCCGTGTCCGCGATATAATGGAACGGTGAGTTGTCCGTGACCCGAGATTTAATGGGGCGGTAAAATGGTACCACATGCATGGGTGTGTTGCATTATATTGAATATAACATGAATGGAGGATTTTCCAATGTTGTATTTAATTGATTGTATGCATGTATTGCTGTTAAATTATTAATGATGTTTGATGTTAATTATAAGTATGGAAAGTGATATATTATGAATATATGAATTGTAAAGGTTTTCGTAAACTATGAAACATGCTAATTGTTTGGGTGATGCTTATGGTTTCTAAATTTATTGTTATAAACGTATAATCAAACGTATAGTTGAGATGCTCACCCTTACTGTTGAATATTTCAGATTGAGGAGCTTCGTTCAGGTGCTTGGCGAAGGCTCGTTGTTTCTAGTTTATTTCCGTTAAGTATTGTCCGGGTCATGCTCTGGTAGTTGTAACTTCGGGAACGCTTGTTTGTCGAGCTGCTTTAGTCAGACTCGTTTATTTCCTTATGTTTGTTATAATATGATGTTTATATTTTCCAGGTGTTAATCCCTGATGATTTTGAAAGTATTATAACATTGGTTTCGTTAATTAAATTATTCCGCTGTGTAAACATGTATGAGTTGCTTCTATGTTATGCATGACAGGAACTTGTTTTTTTATTAAAAGAGAGTTGTGACATCCTCGTTATTACATGTACTCTGAAATTATGATTTTAATTATTTGCGAAATTTTATTCGGGGTTTTAGAGGGTGTTACAGCACCTATTTTGAGGTCGGTCAATAGAAATCTATGCACCATTTGTTTTGAGACATGATATAGAGATCATGCTCCAACAACATTTAATGCAATAAGAAGGGGATGAGATGAAGAGGATTAGGGCAAAAAGATGAATAAACCACTTTTGAATTAAAAATTTAATCAAACTATTATTAAAATCATTCATCCATTTTGGTGGAGTTGAACTCAACACCCAAGATACAATGATGTTAATAAAGTCATGATCAAAAAATCAACTCAAGACAGCCAGAAAATAATCACAAAATAATAATATATTTAATATATGCATTTAAAGGGTTAAAAAAAGTGTAAAAATAGAAAATGATGAGGGAAATATCAATTATGTTCAAATTAATCAAGAAATAAAAAATAAGGCCATAGAAAAATCAGAAATGGATCCAAATATTTTTATAAAAATTTTGGTAATTTTCAAAAGTCAGAAACTATTTTTAAACTATTTAAAATTGCTAAAACAAATGTAAAATAGATCAAAAATAGTAAACCTCAACATAAAATTCCATAAAATTTTCAGAAAGTCAAAAATATGCAAAATAATATTTATGAATTTTTCCAGAATTAAAAAATGTCAGAAAGTATTTTTTTAAGTAATTAAAAGAAAGCAAATAATACAAAAAATATAAAAAAATACCAAATGTTAAAATAAAAATGTGAAAAAATATTCATGAGATAAAAAATAATTCAAAGTATTTTTGTGATTTTTTTCATAATTTTTGGATAAAAAATAAAAGAGTTATGAATTTTTGAAAATTTAATCAAATAAAATATAAAATCAAAAAATAAAATAAAACCAAAAAGATGTGGACCATCAGATCATAGTCAAAACGCGTTAGTAAGCTAATCCAATGGACCAGACGCGTTGTGCTTGATATGGACCTTAGTGAAATACACATGTGATCAGAAAAAGGGCAACGAATAAAATTAAAACGCTTGGCACACTATCATTGGCTGAGACGAGACATATCATCGTCTTCAACCTCCAAACACCCTGCAATGGAGATTTTGTGAGATCCTTCAAATGGAAAAATTAGGATCTCATGCTAGCATCATTGAACTCGTCTCTTTAAGACGATTCTAACATAACCATCGCGCCAAATTTATATAAGGTATGGAGAGAGATATGAATCAAAAACTCAGAAAATAGCGAGCACCTTCAATTTGAGATTTCTCTCTCAAATCTCAATGGATTTAAAAATTATAAGCAATATTAGAATCAGACAAAGGAGTAGAATAGGTTAGTGCTTGATTTGGATCCAAATGGTAGAGAATTCTACCTTTTCGAAGTTCAAGTAAGAAGCTCTGAAACTGGACTATTGTAGCTTGAATTATGGGTCGTTTTGATTGGTTTAAGTGCTGGAGAGTTTGTATGATGCTCAAGGAAGATGAATGCACAAAGAATTTTGGAAAAGGAAGCTTAAATTTCAAAAACTGAATTCAACAAAAGTGGGTACGTGTGAAGTTTTGGCAGGGTGTTCTTGGCTCTCTCAGCTTGGGAAAATGGATGGGGGATGAACCTCTATTTATAGGGAAGCAAATGGGATCAAAAGAAAGAGTGAATGATGCGTTTTGGAGGGAATTCGTGTGGGTCTGCATCATGAAGAAAGTGTGACTCAATTATGATCAAAACTCAGCTAAATCGTGTGTTTCCTGATGCTAATCACTTCTGGCAAGTTGCTAATCATGTTTAGAAACAAAAACGCGTGGAAAACTTGTGATTAGAAGCCAAAACAAAGATTTCAAAATCCTGACTTTGTGAAAAATTCAGTTTCAAGTTACCAAATTCAAATCCATGGCATTTCCAACTCAAGGGGTCTTAGGGCATAATTGTTGATGCTTTGGAAAGATGAGGTTACAAGCTTTGCAATGGAAAAAGAATGGAATCAAATGGATGCTTGAGCTGAAAGTTACATGGAGTCAAAGTTGAAGAAAAAGAGTTGACTTTCAATACTTAGAAATATTTCAAATTCTTCTTTAAAAATGACCTATAATCTTTTGCATACAAACATGGCCTTCCACTTAGAATTTACTTTTGACAAAAAAATATAGAATGAAGTAGACCTCTTGAATGACATTTTGAAATTTGAACCACCCAAAGTCTCCAAAAATTGAGCAAGTTATGACTTGTTGAAGTTGGCCAAAAATCATGAAATGACCTATAATCTTTTGCATTCTTACGACAACTTCCATCCATTTTCTCACTTTGCACATAAAAGAAGGCAAAAAGTACACATCTTCAAGATCATCATGGAAAATAATGGACTAGATGTGATAAAAATTGACCAAGTTATGACCATTTGAAGTCACATATGGAAAATTGGGGATTTATTTGGATGACTTGTAATCTTTCTTCTTCACCAAGTTCTTTCGACATGAAAACTCCTTGGGACTTTTGAAGTGATTTGTTGGTAACTCTATGAAGAGAAAGATGTATTTTGAATCACTCAAAAATACCAAAAGGTGAGCAAGATATGCTCCTTTGAAGTTCAAAACCCTAGCCTCTAGATCAAGATAATGCTTTGAGGAATTTTGACAAGTTTGAACAAACTTCTTGTGCCAATATTCTTTTTTTGTGAATAGAAGTTATTGAGGATGATGATGAGGACTCATAGCCACCAAAACCACTTCCATATCTTGAAATTTGAGAGAAATATGCTCTTGTGACCCATAGGAACAAGACCTTGTCCAATCATGACAACTTCTTCACTCAACCCCTTGTACTTTTGAATCAATTTTGATGACTTTGAAATATTTTGAACCAAAGTAAGCCTTGTCATGCCATTTCTTCCAAAACCACTCCAATAGTGAAGTTTTAACTCTTCCAGCTATGTTGACTAGGGCATGGAAATAAACTCATGAACCCATGAAGCAGCTTGCTAAATCTCATAGCCTTTACCTACATTATTAACAAGTAAGGCAAACCAACATTGCATTTTATTAATAAAAGAAAAATATAAGCAACATATTCATGATCACAAGAGAAAACAAGTCAAGGTGCTTGGTAACTACTCAAAAAGAGCAAATATAAATGATAGGGAGAAGAACCAAAAGTCCTAATGTGATCTTGTTGTGATTGAATTAACATGGTATGATGAAGGGATCTTAGAGGGGGAAAATTGGGGTACAACAATGTGACACGGTGGGAAGAACTGACTGTTTTTTGGAATGCTGGTTTGCGTTTTGCGTTTGTTTTCGCAAAATGTCGCGGTAAGCAAGAGTTGCCACCGACTTTTATTTTATCCAACAAGGAAAGGAAAAAAGCACAGAAAAATTCCTTTGTTTGAGATATTTCTCGGGTTCGGGGGGTAGATTATAGAAAGGGAAGGTGTTAGCACCCTTTCTATCCGTGGCTATCAACGGGCTCTTAGGTACTTTCTCAATTGTTTTCAAAATTGTTTTCTTTGTGCTTGTGGGTTTGAAAAAGTTTTTGTTTTGAAAACTTCGATTTAACTCTTGCTTCTGTCCTCAAGAGTGTATGAAGTGTTTTTGAAAACTTTGTTCGAAAAGTGTAAGTGTGAAAAAGATTTTGTTTTTGAAAGAGAAAGTACTTAAGAACCATCTACCTACTCAAAAAAGGAATCGTTCTATGCTATCTTCCTTTAGACAATGCTATCCTACTATGAATGAGTAGGTAGCACCGTCGTTGGAGTTTAAGGGTCAATTCGAATAAGGGACTTGCGGTCACCAAAGCAATGTTAGGACGCCTTAGCGGTAACCCTAATGTCTTAGATCATTTGTTTTGAGGCAACAATATCCGAGGCAACTATTTCGAGGCGACTATGATCTTTGGACAAGAGGGCGACCTCTAAAACGACCTATACTTAATGACCGCGTACGAAGGCAACCAAGTGGGCTGTACCCTAAGAGTGCGCATGTGCGAGTGTGTTGTTTTCAGTTTATTTTTATCTTTGTACATGTTAATGGTGATCTAAGTTGATTTTAAGTTAAAACATTCAGTCTTGTCATGCATTCCTATTACCAAACATCTAACAGTTATATTTTGCAGGAAATAAAAGTGCGGAATTTAAATTACAAGGCGTCGGGTATTTACATCACCAAAGACAAACCCTTGAAAAATAAATAAAGCGATAAAAAATAATAAAAGTCCTATTAGCTATTACAAACCAGAATCAGATACATAATAGGATAAAGGAAATAAATCGCGTGCGGAAAATTAAATCGAATGCAAAATTCTAGGGTTTTGACCGTTTTTGTTAAAAGGAAAGATTTTTGGTTTTTGTTTTTTTTTAATTTAAGAGAGAAATAAATTCTAAGTTAATTACTAAATTAAATTAAATAAATTAATTAATTAAATGAGAAAAGTTATTTTTGGATTTTTTTGGTATTTTAAGAAAGAAATAAAAATTGATTAATGTTAGTGAAAACCTAATTAAATCTAATTAAATTTTAATTATTTACAAAAGGGTTAAAATTATTCTAACATTAAAACCTAAATTAATTAATTAATGTTTATTATTAAAAATAAAAATCAAGATTTGATTTGATACAAAAATATTTTTGTGGTTTTGATTTTATAGAAAAAAGAATTTTTGATTGGTTGATAATTAAATAAAATATAATAAAACAATTAAATAAAACAAGAAAAGTAAATATAAGAGAAAAGAGGTATGGGCCTATTTTTGGAGGTCAGAATAGCAATCCTGAGGCCCATTTGAATCTGGCCTTGTTTGACTTTCCTTGATCCAGCGTGCATGTGCTACCTTGATCTTTGGTGGTCCATCAATTCTTGGCCATCAGAGTTGGCCTTGGGCCATCTTGAAATTGGATGCTTGAGGATGTATGATGAGCTTCGCGCTTAGATCTGCACACAATCACCCGAAGAAGAAAAATAAATGGAAATTGGGGGGACCTGGGATTCGAACCCAGGTCTTGATGGTATTTGGAGCGCTTGCTTCGCCACTAGGCCACTTGGTTTTGTTTGTTAATATACTACAAAGAAAATATAATAAAATAAAACAAAGATTTATTGGTCAGAACAAAATATACGCGCGTGATTTTGAATTGGCCATTGATAGTGTGACACATCTTCGTCTTCTACCTCACGTCCGTGGCTAAAACCCTGTAAAACCTATAGCCACGGACACAGCCTGTCACTAAAAGTCATGCATACATCAAAATCTGTTGTGAGCCATGAAAATGAAATCTAAGGGTATGGTTGTGCTCGTCTCATCATCCCGGTCACAACCATACCCTTCTTGGTGGCTAATTTTTCCTGAAAGAGAAACACCCAAAAAAACCACGAAACCCTAGCTATGGTATTTGGCTTTACAGGTCAGATAAACAAAATTAACTAATGCCAAAAGCTTGGAAATATTATGAAGATCACAAATATATCAATGATTTGTTCAAATGATGCAAGAATGGTGAGTTATGATTTCAAATACAGAGCGAGATAACGTGATACTTACAGCGTGCTAGGTGGTCTGAGAATGCTTGTTCTTGATCCAGGTAGATTGTGTGATCACCCAGGAATCGATTGGGACCGGTCTAAGCTTCTGAAATTGCTTCTAAGTATGAATTCAAATTCAAGCTTTTTGTCACTTTTTTCAAGTTTTGTTCTGTCTATGCTTGCAGCCTCCAACCCCTATTTTTGTGCCTTTGCCTTCCTTATGTAATGTATATTGCATTAGGGTAAGAAACTTGGTACAAATCTCTCCCCATCTTGGCTCATGAATTGGATTTGATTCCACCATTACAACCTTCCAAATTTGGCCTAAATCATATCTTCTTGTAACCAATGCACTTGACGCGAATTTGATTCACATAATAGTTGTATTCAAAGCCTAAAGCAACCACAAAATCATGAGTTATAAATATTTTTGATTTTATATGATTTTATTTGATTTAAAATGAATAAATTCAATAAAAAATCAAATTAAATAATAAAAATATAATATGGGCTCATGGCTAAAGATAGGACACGTGGACAATGATGCAAGCTCAAATAAAGTGGAAAAGAATGGGTCCATTTGACAAAATTTTAAGTTTGGGGGATAGTTGGCTTTTGGCAATTTTGCAAAAATGTCCAACTTCAACACTGCGTAACTTCTTCAATTTTGAACTTTTGGAGGTGTTCTTAGACTTTTTAGAAATATTGATGTGTCCTCTAACCAACACCTTTGGTATCATCTCATTTTGATATTCCATGCTCAAGTTATAAGCTTTTACAAAAAAGGTGTTTTTTTTGACTTTGAAAAATGACCTATAATGTCCAAATTTATAACTTCTTGTGAGTGCATTTCCTGATCTTGGGGTATGAAGATGGATTGTAGGAAATTGAATCCTATTAAAATGATATTTGTATGGGTCATTTCTCATAAAGTATGAGAAAGTTATGCTTGGTAAAATTTGAGTTGACTTTTCCTGCAAAAACCCTAATTTAGAAACTTTTGAATCTTGATGAATTTTGAGAAATCCTTGATGAATCATGATCAACCCTTGATAAAATGATGAAATATATTTCAAAATGAGAATGTTGACAAAAAATCTTGAAGTTTGACTGTTTGTAGGTCACAGTTGACTTTTGCCCTATCACAGTCGATTTTTGGACCCTTTAAGCAATTGACTGACCAAACTTCCTCTGCAAGGCTTGAAATTTGACATGGATGACCTTGAGGACATATTAGGACATTGGGGAGCACTTGAGGTCATTTGGACTCAAGGATCTTGGTGCAACACAAAACCCTAATTTGGGGTTGACTGCCTTAGGAGATAGCTTGACTGTCCAACTTTTGAGCAATTTTGAGCCACTTGGAGATTATTCTTGCAATGTCTTGAGAAATATGAGAGGGAAAATTTTAGGGTACAACAGCTGCCCCTGTTCAATCTTCTTAAACCTGAGGATATAGATTGGCTTTCGTGCCTTTCGTGATCCGAAGGTGGAAGATGATTGAACACTAGAGTGCCCAGAAATTTGCACTCGCGTGAAGTGGTATCAGCCTTGTGATGTCGGGAATGGGCTTATAGATGCCATTTGGAGATTGCTGGAGGGAGGATGGGCTTAAAGATGCCATCTGCATGAGCGTCGATCGCATACGAGATTCCTTAGCGAGAACTTGCATACCTGTTGTTGTAGAAGATTCCGCTGGGGAAGTCTAACTTTTATTGAGATTTAGGAACTTGCCTGTACCTCAACTGAGAGAACATCTTTGTTGAGTTTTAAGAACTTGTCTGTAATTCAACTGGGGGAAACATCTTCATCAAGATCTAGGAACTGCCTGGTCTTCAACGTAGTATACCGTTGAGATTGTAGAACTCGTCCACACTATGATGGAGGAAAACATCTTCATCAAGATCTAGGAACTGTCAGGTCTTCAACATAGTATACCGTTGAGATTGTAGAACTCGTCCACACTATGACGGAGGAAAATTGTCTTCATCAAGATCTAGGAACTTTCTGGTCTTCAACGTAGTATATCGTTGAGATTGTAGAACTCGTCCACACTATGACGGAGGAAAACATCTTCATCAAGATCTAGGAACTGTCTGCTCTTCAACTTAGTATACCGTTGAGATTGTAGAACTCGTCCACACTATGACGGAGGAAAACATCTTCATCAAGATCTAGGAACTGTCTGGTCTTCAACATAGTATACCGTTGAGATTGTAGAACTCGTCCACACTATGACGGAGGAAAACATCTTCATCAAGATCTATGAACTGTCTGGTCTTCAATGTAGTATACTGTTGAGATTGTAGAACTCGTCCACACTATGACGGAGGAAAACATATTTATCAAGATCTAGGAACTGTTTGGTCTTCAACGTAGTATACTGTTGAGATTGTAGAACTCGTCCACACTATGACGGAGGAAAATTGTCGAGATTGAGAACCTTATCTGAAATTCAACCGAGGATAATTCAGTTGAGATTTAAGAACCGGTCAGGTCTTCGACTAAGGGAAACATCTTCATCAAGATCTAGGAACTGTCTGGTCTTCAACGTAGTATACCGTTGAGATTGTAGAACTCATCGACACTATGATGGAGGAAAACATCTTCATCACGATCTAGGAACTGTCTGGTCTTCAACGTAGTATACCGTTGAGATTGTAGAACTCGTCCACACTATGACAGAGGAAAACATCTTCATCAAGATCTAGGAAATGTCTGGTCTTCAACGTAGTATATCATTGAGATTGTAGAACTCGTCCACGCTATGACGGAGGAAAATTGTCGAGATTGAGAACCTTATCTGAAATTCAACCGAGGATAATTCAGTCGAGATTTAAGAACCGGTCAGGTCTTCGACTAAGGGAAACATCTTCATCAAGATCTAGGAACTGTCTGGTCTTCAATGTAGTATACCGTTGAGATTGTAGAACTCGTCCACACTATGATGGAGGAAAACATCTTCATCATGATCTAGGAACTGTCTGGTCTTCAACGTAGTATACCGTTGAGATTGTAGAACTCGTCCACACTATGACGGAGGAAAATTGTCTTCATCAAGATCTAGGAACTGAAGAAGTGAAAAAACACAAGAAGGGGGGTTGAATTGTAAAACTTGAGATCAAATGCAGACAACACATTTTTATCCTGGTTCGTTTGATCTCAAACTACTCCAGTCCACCCGTCAAGGTGATTTCGCCTCTCTCCAACGAGGTCTTAATCCACTATATTCAACTGAATATTACAACTGCTTTATCAACTGCTAAAGCCTTCTTGAGTCTAAACCACAGACCGGTTTCTCAAGGAAATTCTTTCTTACAGATAACTGAATATTATGTGTGTTGAATGTTTTCTACAAAAAATTTATATCACAACTGTGATAATACACAAATTAAGCTTATGTGAAACTAGGATGCTATAACTATAGAGTAATCAATTTGAGAGATATAGAAAACTGTATGAGTGAGGATGATGATGATTTGCTTTAGGCGTGTAAAGAGTTGTAGAGCATTAGCCAATACATTTCTCACTGTCTTGTTTTTATAGCCTTGGAAAAGATATGTTGTATTCAATTATTCCATTTCAATGCCCATTACGTTCTTTCCATATTGAGAAGATCTTTGTCTTGGAATATAGCCGTTGGTAATAAAGTGTTTTGAATGCACAGTACCGTTGTCAATTCAGCGTGTTATTGGCTTTGGCTTATTCTGACGCTTCTAGGTGCTGATGATATTGTTTTGGTCTTGATCAGAGTTTAGAGTATGTTAAGCGCAGATCTGTTCATCAAGCTTCAGCGTAAGCACATGCTTTAATCTTCTGATGCTGGCATATGATATGTCATCTTCTGATGCTGATGTTGACATTCTTATGCTGATATTCATCAGAGTTTCTGCAAATGCACAATATAATTTTTAGGTAGCATATATGTCTCATATGAATTATACAATTTATTTAATCTTGCATTTTGTTATCATCAAAACTTTAACTTAGGGTAGTAGATTCAAACTTTGTTCTAACAATCTCCCCCTTTTTGATGATGACAAAAACCGGATTTTTTTCAATTGAAATTTAATGAAAAAAGAATCATAGATAACCAAATAATAAATTGTATCAGAGATAAACAGAAAGTTATTAAGGATAAGAAGATAGGAGATAAAAAGGTATCAGAGTTATGATCAGAAAAACTCCCCCTGAGTTTATTACTTCCCTTTAATTCCATGAGTCCTTTAGCATCAGATGTTTATTGAACTTTCTTTGAGCATCAGATCTTTCCTTCGCCAGAGCAGAGCTTCAGTGTATTGGAGTTCATCAGATTCTTGTACCTGTAAGCTTATGCAGAACAAGGAAACATTCAAGTATATTAGAGTGTTAGAATGTTTGAGACTTTTGTCTCAGTAATCCGTTATTGAAAAATATCATTCTTTCTCCCCATTTTTGTCAGCAATCAAAAAGTGCAAATAATTTGAAGTTAAAAATGATCAGTGCAGAAAAAACGATTGCATTCAGTTCAGAGCTCAGAAAATATTACAGATAACATGTAAAGAAAATAATGAAAACATCAAGAAACAGAATCTTAGGAGCGGGTGGAAGGCGTGTGAACAGAGCTTCTAGCATGTTCTTAATCTGATCAGTGGTTTCCTTCTGCTGATGCACCATGCTGGCTACTGAGTCAATCTTACTATCCTGAACATCCATCCTTTCCTTCATTCGTTGATCATTCTCATCCATTCTTTCCTGCAGTCTAAGATCATTTTGCTTCATCTCTTCAAGTGTTTGCCTATCCAATGCAGCTTGAGAGGTGTCAGAATCAGGATGCTTCTGAGAGCTTTCTGTAATGACTTCTTCTTGACTCAAATCTTCAGCTGGAATCGTCTGTTCTTCTGCTGGTTGAACTGTTGAAGCTGGACACTTTTCAGACCAAGGCTCATTGTCCAGATGAAGAACTTCATCCTTCAGCAGCTGACTCAAAACTGGACCTTCCATTTCTTTCAGCAGTTTGCTGAAGTTCTACTGAGCCTGTCCATAGCTTTGGTCCTGCAGCTTAAAGGTTTCAACGCATACCCATCTTCTAAAGAGTGTCCAGAGGTGGTCTGAAACAGCGGGATCAATTACTTCCAGACTAGCCTGCTTTAGAGAAGAAATCCACTTCTGCATATTTGTTTCAAAATTCAAGATGCTAGAACCAACATCTGGTTGTTTGGGTTTGGGAATGGCAGTTTTATTGATAATGGCAGCAAAGCGTTCAAGAACTGTTAGATCAATGAAGGTTTTGTTGTGGTCATCTGGATTTTGTTTGGGTGAGGGAGTAGGAGAATCAGAAATAATTATTGGACTGTGTGGAGTGTTTGGAGGAGTTGTTTTTGGTGAGGATGGTAGTTGAGGTATGTTCACAGTTGTACCACAAGGCAGTTGAATGGCCAAGGGTTGTGGTTCAGGAGACTCAGAGGTTTGTGCCTCAGAGTTTTGTGTCTCAGGTTGAGGTTCAGGGGATTGAGCCTCAGAGTGTTGAGACTCAGGTTGTGGAGATGATTCGTGTTGAGGTGAAGTTGGATTAAGTTCTGGTTGTGGAGATGGAGGTTGTGGAATTTCTGGTTCTGGTGAAAGTGGATCTTCTGGTATTGGTGAGAGTGTAGTTTCTGGTTATGGTGAATGGGTAGTTTCTGGTTGAGGATTTGGATTTTCTGTGTGGGGAGCGGAAGAGTGTTGATTTATTTCAGAAAGAACTTCTTCAAGTTCTGGTTCTGTTGAGGTTGTAGGTTTTGGATTATGAGGTTTGGCGCGGGATCTTATGAGGGTTAATGACTCAGAAGGGTCAAACTCAAGTTCAGTATCATCAATGGTTGGAATGGGAATTGGGATTTCAAATGAAGCTGGGGTTGGAATAAATGTTGGAACAACAGATGAATTTAAAACATTAATAAAAGACAGATTACCTCTCTTCTTTGGGGTCTGCTGAGACGATCCTTCTGATACAGCCTTTCTCTTCTTAGTCTTCTTCAGAGTAACTTCTGGTGTTTGTTGGTGCAGATCTTTAATGTTCAGATTGGGATCTGTGCCATCAGCTTTACAAGCATCCAAGTATCTGAGAACAATGACTGGTTTAGAGTCAATCTCAGAGAATATAGGAAAGTCGCCCAGAGGGACTCTTCTGCTGGTGATTTCAGCATGAGGAGTGACGCTGGGCTCCTTCCTTATGTTCTCTATCAGCTTCATCTTCTTCAGATTCTTGGCATTCAGCTGCTTGCCAACAGAAGGTTCTAGAGAGCTTATTTCCCGTGCCTTTGTCAGGTGTTCAATCAGCCTATTCTCCGTTAGAATATCTGATATCAATCTGCCGAAGGGTATCCAATCCCTTTTAGTCCTTTCTTCTTCTCTAGTCTCCTTGACGCTGGTCCTCAGATGGTTGAACAGAAGATGAGCTAGATTAATCTTTACCTTCTGATTAATAAAATAGATCAGAAACTGCTGATCTATGTTTATGTAATCAGGAGAGCTTGTAGGCTTCCTGTGATTGAAGTAGCCCAGAATAATCTTTGCCCAAATTCTGTGCTGACCTTTCAAGTCTCTTATTTTGCTGGAGGGAACCCCATGAGTGAAAATCTCTCTTGCTATAACAGCAGCATCTGAGCATCTTTCTGCCATGTCAATACAGCGGATACCACCACCAGTGTATCCAATCAGCCTTGCAATGTGATCTTCAGTAATCACAATCTTCTTACCCATGATATACGAAGTAACCTGATGAGTTGAGGAAGGCGCGTGTATCCAGAATTCTTTAACCAAAATGGGGAACGTTGGACCCACCAACCTATCAAAGTACCTTTCCCATCCATGTGCCTTAATTTCTTCAGACAAATCAAAGCCATTTTCCTTCAGGCTGTTGAAATCTACTATCAATTCTGACAGAACTTCCAAGTTATTGACCGGAGTGAGGAGCATTCTGAAAGGAATCTGATACTGTTCAGAAGAAGCAACTTGTTGGGAACCTGCAGAAGGAGTTCTAGAGGATGCCATGTTCACACAAGGGTTTTTGAGAAAAAGCTTGAAAAAGGGTTTCACACAGTAAGAAGAAAAAAAACAGAAGAGTTTTGAAGATTGTAGGTGACGGTAAAAAGTGCATAAATGATGTTTAAGGCGTTTAAATAGGTTTCAGAAAATGTTTTGAAAACATAAACATAAACGTTTCAAAAATAAATCATGATTACTTGCATTTAATGTTGGCTGATTTTAGGGGATTTAGAAAGATATTTGGAACGGTTACCCATGACATGTGTCTCAATGCATCCAATCAGCGCTTTGCCTTCTCAAAAGTGTGCACGCGTGTTCTGCCTCAGGAATTAGCTGATGACTGGATGACACTTGTTTGATTTAGTGAACAACACATCTATCCTTGAGATGAAACGCTCAGATCTTTATGGATACAATCTGATACAATCTGTGTTAGAACAATGTTTGAATCTACTACCCTATAATTAAGTTTTGATGATAACAAAGTGAAAAGATATAGTATTTATATGTTTCATGTTTGAACTATCTGCTGCCTGAAATTATTATGCTCTGACTTGCAGATACGCTGATTGAAATAAACAAGATCACATCTATTCAGCATCAGAATTTGATTTCATACACCAGCATCAGAAGTTGCTACATCAGAACGTCAAGATCAGATGATCAACTCACGTACATGCTGAAGCTTGATGAACAGAACTGCGCTCAAACACTCTGATACAGAAACACAATAGTTCATCAGCAGCGAAGCAGAATCAGAATGAGCCAAGCCAGAACTTGCGTTAAGTAAGCAACAGTACTGTGCATTGAAAGCTAATTAATTCCAACGGCCTCATTCCAGACAAGATCTGCTCAAAAAGGAAAGCTTGTTATTAGCATTGAATCAAGAATATTGCATTCAACGTTCATCATCTCAAGTGCTATATAAACAAGGCTTTGAAGATTATAATGGCTAATGCTCTCCAAATCTCTACACGCACAAAAGCTGAACCATAATCTTCGTTCTACCAGTTTTGCTAAACCACACTCTGATATTCCATTACTGTTTAGCAATCTAGTTTCTAAGCTTCAATTTGTGTATACATCACAGTTGTGATAAAGTTTTGTAGAAAACATCCACACACATTGTTTTATCTCTTTGTAAGAAAGTGTTAACTTGACAAACCGGGTTGTGGTTTGAATCAAGAAGGCTTTAGCAGTTGTTAAAGCAGTCTGTAATATTCAGTTGAATATAGTGAATTAAGACCTCGTTGGAGAGAGGAGAAATCACCTTGACGAGTGGACTGGAGTAGTTTGAGATCAAACGAACCAGGATAAAAATATCTTGTCAATTGCTTTAGATTTCAGTTTTACAATTCAACCCCCCCTTCTTGTGTTTTTCACCACTTCAATTGGCATCAGAGCGCCTAGTTCTGAGCTAAAACACTTAACCGTGTCAGTACAAGATCCAGCGTCAGAAAAACACAATGGCAGGAAACAATTCTCACATCAGCAATGACAACAATGAGGACAGAGACAGATTCAGTGGCAAACCTCCAGTCTTTGATGGAGAAAACTTTGATTACTGGAAAGACAGAATTGAAAGCTTCTTTCTAGCACATGATGCTGATCTGTGGGATATGGTGACAAATGGATACACGCACCCTGTGAATGCAAGTGGTCAGAAGATTGATAGAAAATCAATGTCTGATCAACAAAAGCGTGACTTCAAGAATCACCACAAGGCCAGAACCATCCTCCTCAGTGCCATCTCCTATACTGAGTATGAAAAGATCTCCAACAGAGACACAGAAAAGAATATTTTTGATTCTCTCAGAATGACGCATGAGGGCAACGTTCAAGTCAAAGAAACAAAAGCTCTGGCGCTCATTCAGAAGTATGAGGCGTTCAAAATGGAAGAATCTGAATCCATTGAAACTATGTTCTCTAGATTCCAGATTCTGGTAGCTGGTCTCAAAGTTCTGGACAAAGGATACTCTACTGCTGACCATGTCAAGAAAATCATCAGAAGTTTACCCAAGCAGTGGAGGCCTATGGTTACTGCTCTGAAGCTAGCTAAAGATCTCAACAAAATCACTCTGGAGGAACTTATAAGCTCCCTCAGAAGTCATGAGATAGAGCTAGAAGCTGATGAGCCTCAGAAGTAAGGTAAGCCTTTAGCATTAAAATCTAACAGAAAATTTGAATCTAAAGTTTTGCGGGCAGTTGAAGAAACATCTGATGGATCCTCATCAGAAGAAGACGAACTTTCCCTTCTCTCCAGAAGAGTAAATCAACTATGGAAGCAAAGACAAAGGAAGTTTAGGAATCCCAGAAGATCTGATCAGAACGAGTCTTCTTCCAGATATAGAAGGACAGATTCTTCCTCTGGATACAGAAGATCTGAAGGCTCCTCCAGTATCAAGAAGCCAAACACCAAATACATCATCTGCTACGAGTGCAATGAGCAAGGACACTACAAGAGTGACTGCCCAAAGCTTCAGAGGGAAAAGCCCAAAAAGAAGTTTGGAAGAGAGAAGAAGAAAAGTCTCATGGCTACATGGGATGACTCTGACTCGTCTGAAGCTGACTCAGAATCAGATGATGAAAGGGCAAACATAGCTCTCATGGCAAACATTTCAGAAGATAGTGAAGCTTCTGAATCAGACTCAGAATCAGACACAGAAGAGGTATTTCCTAACTTCGCTGTTAACTTTACAAAGGCTGAACTTGCTGAAAGCCTTAATGAGATTCTGGAACGTTATCAGCAGATTAGAGCTAAATTCAGAGACCTGAAAAGGAATCTTGAATCTGACTCTAATAAGTCTGAGAGTCTCAAATTGGAAAATTCTGAGCTGAGAAATAAGATTTCAAAATTAGAAAACACTTTACAAAACTCTCAGAAGGAACCAATTTCTGAAACTCCCAGCAGCGCTGATGAGATCATCAAGGAGTATGATCACAGTTTCCAGAAGTTCCTAGCTAAAAGCATAGATAGAAGCAGAATGGCTTCAATGATCTATGGAGTTAGCAGAAACGGCAGGAAAGGAATGGGATACCAAGGTAAGGTTCCTACACCAAAGAATGTCATGGACTTAACCATTAAACACACTCCTTTAAATTCACACTTTGTGTATGGTCACACACATGATATCAAATATACTAGCAGTAAGCACTCTGTGAAACCAAAATTCAACCAGAGTTTTGGTAAAACTAACAAATCAGGACCCAAGAAAATCTGGGTACCTAAGGACAAAATAATACATGTTGCAGATATCTTTAGCAGCAAGTCAGAAACACCAGTCATGGTACCTGGACTCTGGCTGCTCACGACACATGACAGGAAGAAGGCATATGTTCCAAAGCCTGGAACTTAAGCCTGGAGGCCACGTTGGCTTTGGAGGCAATCAGAGGGGAAAGATAATTGGCTCTGGAACTGTAGGTAATGGAAATCTTCCCTCTATTAATAATGTTCTGCTAGTAGATGGATTGATGCATAATCTGTTATCCATAAGTCAATTAAGTGATAACGGTTATGATATAATCTTTAATCAAAAATCATGTAAAGCTGTTAGTCAGAAAGATGGGACTATCCTGTTTAATGGAAAGAGGAAAAACAACATTTACAAAATCAAACTTTCTGAACTAAAGAGTCAGAATGTAAAATGTCTTCTGTCTGTTAACAACGAGCAGTGGATCTGGCACAGAAGATTGGGGCATGTTAGTATGAGAAGAATATCTCAGATTAACAAACTCAATCTGGTCAGAGGACTTCCTAATTTGAAGTTCAATTCAGATGCTCTGTGTGAAGCATGTCAGAAAGGCAAATTTGCAAAACCTTCTTTTAAATCCAAAAATGTTGTTTCCACCTCTAAGCCATTAGAACTTCTGCACATTGACTTGTTTGGACCAGTTAAGACTGCTTCTGTCAGTGGCAAGAAGTATGGGTTAGTAATCGTAGATGACTATAGCAGATGGACATGGGTAAAGTTCTTAAGACACAAGGACGAGTCACACTCTGTGTTTGTTACCTTCTGTAACCAAGTTCAGAATGAAAAAGATCTTAGAATCGTTAAAGTCAGAAGTGATCATGGTGGAGAATTTGAAAATAAAGATTTTGAGTCATTCTTTAATGACAAAGGCATTCTGCATGATTTCTCTTGTCCTAGAACTCCCCAACAAAATGGAGTTGTAGAACGAAAGAACAGAACATTGCAAGAAATGGCCAGAACCATGATCAACGAGACAAACGTTGCTAAGACTTTCTGGGCAGAGGCAATAAACACAGCGTGCTACATTCAGAATAGAATCTCAATAAGACCTATTCTGGAAAAGACTCCATATGAATTGTGGAAGAACAGAAAGCCCAACATTTCGTATTTTCATCCATTTGGATGTACTTGCTATATGTTAAATACTAAGAATTATTTGAACAAGTTTGATTCTAAGGCACAGAAGTGTATTATGTTAGGATACTCTGAACGCTCAAGAGGGTACAGAGTATACAATACAGAAACACAGATTGTGGAAGAATCAATCAGTGTTTGTTTTGATGACAAGCTTGACTCTGAAAAGTCAAAGCAGAATGAAAATCTTGCAGGTATAGAAATTGAATTTGCAGGTTCTGAAGACAAGTCATCAGAAGCTCTCAACACAGACATTCCTTCAACGTCTGAAAGAAGCAATGCTAGAACTCCTACAACTACTGCTGATCAACCTCAGAAGAGATTACCCAGAAGCAGTTTGGATCACCCAGAAGAAACTATCCTAGGAAGAAAGGAAGATCCAATCAGAACAAGAGCAAGCTTCAGAAACTCTGAAGAAACTCTGATGGGACTTGTGTCTCTGATTGAACCTTCTTCTATTGATGAAGCACTTCTGGACAATGACTGGATTCTGGCAATGCAAGAAGAGCTGAATCAATTCACCAGAAACGACGTATGGGATCTCGTTCCAAGACCAAAAGGATTCAACGTCATTGGAACAAGATGGGTGTTCAGAAACAAGCTCAATGAACAAGGTGAAGTCGTCAGAAACAAGGCACGACTGGTTGCACAAGGTTATAGTCAGCAAGAGGGGATAGACTATACAGAAACCTTTGCCCCAGTCGCCAGGTTAGAATCTATCAGACTTTTAATCTCATTTGCTGTTAATAGAGGCATCACTCTGTATCAGATGGATGTCAAAAGTGCATTCTTAAATGGTTATATAGAAGAAGAAGTGTATGTTCACCAACCCCCAGGTTTTGAAAATACAAAACATCCAGAACATGTTTTCAAACTGAAAAAGTCACTGTATGGTCTGAAACAAGCTCCCAGAGCTTGGTATGAAAGGCTAAGTAACTTTCTGCTTGAAAATGAGTTCACCAGAGGGAAAGTGGACACCACTCTATTCTGTAAAACAGTTAAGAGTGACATTTTAGTCTGTCAAATTTATGTTGATGATATAATCTTTGGTTCTACTAATCCTTCTCTTGGAAGAAAATTTGCTAAGTGTATGCAGGCAGAATTTGAGATGAGCCTCATGGGGGAACTGAAGTTCTTTCTAGGAATTCAGATCAATCAAACTCCAGAGGGAACTTACATTCATCAGAGCAAATACATCAGAGATCTTCTGAAGAAATTTGACCTCTCAGAATGTAAGCCATCAAAGATTCCAATGCATCCCACGTGCATTCTGGAAAGAGAAGAGGTAAGCAAAAGCGTAGAACAGAAAGTCTACAGAGGTATGATTGGTTCTCTCCTTTATCTGACTGCTTCAAGACCTGATATTCTATTCAGCGTATGTATTTGTGCTAGATTCCAATCAGATCCTAGAGAATCTCACTTAACAGCTGTTAAGCGAATTTTCAAGTATCTGAAAGGTACTACTAATCTGGGTTTGTTTTATAGAAAATCTAGTGATTACAGTTTAGTAGGCTACTGCGATGCTGATTTTGCTGGAGACAGAGTGGAACGAAAAAGTACTTCTGGAAGCTGCCAGTTTCTGGGAGAAAATCTGATCTCGTGGTCCAGCAAAAGGCAATCAACTATTGCTCTGTCAACAGCAGAAGCTGAGTACATAGCAGCAGCAGGATGTAGCACACAGATGCTCTGGATGAAAAGTCAGCTTGAAGACTTCCAGATTTTTGAGAGTAACATTCCTATTCTTTGTGATAATACTTCTGCTATTTGCTTAAGTAAGAATCCCATTTTACATTCTAGAGCTAAGCATATAGAAATAAAACATCATTTCATTAGGGACTATATTCAGAAAGGAATTTTAAACTTAAAATTTATAGATACAGACCATCAATGGGCTGATATCTTTACTAAACCCCTTTCAGAAGATAGGTTTAATTTCATTCTGAAACATCTCAGCATGAAAGTATGCCCAGAATGAAAATGTTTTAATTCCATATTTTTATCTTTCAGAATGTATTTATATTACTGTGAACTTCTGATCAATCTTCTTTCAGAAAGTTAGAACATGCAGATTGTATCAGAGGCAAGTCTAAAGATCTGAGAGTCTAATCTCAAAGACAGACGTGCTGATCACTACATCAAACAAGTGTCATCCAATCATCAGCAAATCCCTGAAGCAGAACGCGTGCACGTTTCTGAGAAGGCAAAGCGCTGATTGGGTGCATTGAGACACATGTCTGGTAACCGTTTTTAAGTATCTTTCTCAAATCCCCCAAAATCAGCAAGCATTTAATGCAAAGTAATCACGCTTGTTAATGGCAATCATTATTTTTTTTCTCTCTCTTAAAAACGTTTTATTTTTCAAAATAATTTTTGAAAACTCTATTTAAGCACATTACTCTTCATTCTTAATCTTTACGCTTACTCATAATCTCTCAAGTATTTTCTGCATATCTCCTTCAAAACCCTAGCTTTTCTCAAATCACTCTCAAGCTTTTGTGTGAGAACAATGGCATCCTCCAGCATTTCTGCAGGAAATCAGAAGATGGAAGCAAGAATGAATGTCCAGGACAGCAAGATTGATACTGTTGTCACCATGGTTCAGAAGCAGAATGCAACTTCTGAAAAGATTCAAGCAATGCTGGAAAGCCTGTTCTCACGCATGCCCCCACAACCTTGAAATTTTTTTTCATGCATGACATTCTCTATATTTTCTTCATTTTCTGATGTACTTTTGACTATGATTTGACTATGCTTGTGTAATGTTCTTTCCTCTGAACTATTTTTAATATAATTTGTTTTTCTGATTTAAATTGTTTTAGCACATCACTAACACTTTTTGATTGCTGACAAAAAGGGGGAGAACAAGAATGATATTTAAAATCAATAACGGCTAACTAGACAGAAACTCTCAAACATTCTAACTCTATTACTTGAAATGTTTTTCTGTTTTGTTGTTAAGTCTACAGGCACAAGGAAGCTCCGAACACTATGAAGACTAAGAACTAGAAGCTCTGATCAAATATGAAGTTCTGATATATGAAGCTCTGATCGACCTAACACTCTGATCCGAAGCAAAGCTCTGACAGGAAAAGCTCTGAAGCTCTGCTCTCTGATAAGTCAAATACTTATAATCTGATGCTCAAAGATAGAAAAAGATCTGACTCTGAAGAACACGCATATCAAAGGGAAGTAACAAACTCAGGGGGAGTATCTCTTAACTCTGACTTCTCCGTACTTCTTATTCTGATACATAGCTCTGATAACTTTTCACGTTATTTTTTCATTTAAAATATCTAGTTTTTGTCATCATCAAAAAGGGGGAGATTGTTAGAACAATGTTTGAATCTAGTACCCTATATTTAAGTTTTGATGATAACAAAGTGAAAAGATATAGTAGTTAAATATCTCATGATTGAATTATATGCTGCCTAAAATTACTATGCTCTAATTTGCAGATATGCTGATTGAAATAAGCAAGATCACGTTCTCAGCATCAGAATATGATTTCATACACCAGCATCAGAAGTTGCTGAATCAGAACGTCAAGATCAGATGATCAACGCTTGCACATGCTGAAGCTTGATGAACAGAACTGCGCGTAAAACACTCTGATACAGAATCAAATTAGTTCATCAGCAGCGAAGCAGAATCAGAATGAGCCAAGCCAGAACGTGCATTGAAGAAGCAACGGTACTGTGCATTAAAAGCTAATCAATACCAACGGCATCATTCTAGACAAGATCTGCTCAAAAAGGAAAGCTTGTTAATAGCATTGAATCAAGAATATTTGCCTCAACGTTCATCTTCTCAAGTGCTATATAAACCAAGCTTTGAAGATTATCACGGCTAATGCTTCCAAACTCTCTACACGCACAAAGCTGAACAATAATCTTCACTCTACAAGTTTTGCTAAACCAACAAACTCTGATACTTTATTAGCGTTTAGCAACCTAGTATTCTAAGCTTCATTTGTGTAAACATCACAGTTGTGATATAGTTTTTGTAGAAAACATTCACACACATTTGCTTATACCTTTGTAAGAAAGTGTTGCCTTGACAAACCGGATTGTGGTTTGAATCAAGAAGGTTTTAGCAGTTGCTAAAGCAGATTTGTATTCAGTTGAATATAGTGAATTAAGACCTCGTTGGAGAGAGGCGAAATCACCTTGACGGGTGGACTGGAGTAGTTTGAGATCAAACGAACCAGGATAAAAATACCTTGTCATTTGCTTTAAGTTTCCAGTTTTACAATTCAACCCCCCCTTCTTGTGTTTTTCACCCCTTCAATGCCTTCTTCCCGTCATGTGTCGTGAGCAGCCAGAGTCCAGGTACCATGACTGGTGTTTCTGATTTGCTGCTAAAGATATCTGCAACATGTATTATTTTATCCTTAGGTACCCATATTTTCTTGGGTCCTGATTTGTTAGCTTTACCAAAACTCTGGTTGAATTAGTGTTTCACAGAATAATTATTCCTAGTATATTTAATGTCATGTGTGTGACCATACACAAAATGTGAATTCAGAGGAGTGTGTTTAATAATTAGATCCATGGCATTCTTTGGTGTAGGTACCTTACCTTGGTATCTTATTCCCTTTCTTCCGTTTCTGCTAACTCCATAGATCATTGAAGCCATTTTGCTTCTATCTATGCTTTTAGCAAGGAACTTTTGAAAGTTGTGATCACACTCCTTGATGATCTCATCAGCGCTGCTGGGAGTTTTAGAAATTGTTTCCTTCTGGAAGTTTTGTAAAAGATTTTCTAGTTTTGAAACTTTATTTTTCAACTCAGAATTTTCCAACTTGAGACTCTCAGTTTTATCAGAGTCAGAATCAAGATTCCTTCTCAAGTTTCTGAATTTAACTTTGATCTGCTGATATCTTTCCAGAATTTTGTTAAGGCTTTCAGCAAGTTCAGCCTTAGTAAAATTAATTGCAAAGTCAGGGAATACCTCTTCGGTGTCTGATTCAGAGTCTGATTCAGAAGCTTCACTGTCTTCTGATATGTTAGCCATGAGAGCTATGTTTGCTCTCTCATCATCTGATTCTGAGTCAGCTTCAGACGAGTCAGAGTCATCCCATGTAGCCATGAGACTCTTCTTCTTTTCCCTTCCAAACTTCTTTTTGGGCTTTTCCCTCTGAAGCTTTGGACAATCACTCTGGTAGTGTCCTTGTTCGTTGCACTCATAGCAGATGATGTCCTTGGTGTTTGGCTTTCTGCTTCCTAAAGAGCCTTCAGATCTTCTGTATCCGGAGGAGGAGTCTGACCTTCTGTATCTGGAGGAGGACTCATTCTGATCGGATCTTTTGGTATTCCTGAACTTTCTTTGCCTCTGCTTCCATAGTTGGTTCACTCTTATGGAGAGGAGGGAAAGTTCGTCTTCTTCTGAAGAGGACCCATCAGAGGTTTCTTCAACAGCCTGCAAAACCTTGGATTCATATTTTCTGTTAGATTTTAAAGCTAGAGGCTTACCTTACTTCTGAGGTTCATCAGCTTCTAGCTCTATCTCGTGACTTCTGAGGGAGCTGATAAGTTCCTCCAGAGAGATTTTGTTGAGATCTTTAGCTAGCTTCAGCGCTGTAACCATTGGCTTCCACTGTTTTGGCAGGCTTCTGATGATCTTCTTGACATGATCAGTAGTAGAATACCCTTTGTCCAGAACTTTGAGACCAGCCACCAGAATTTGAAATCTTGAGAACATCGTTTAAATTGATTCGCTTTCTTCCATTTTGAATGCCTCATACTTCTGAATGAGCGCAAGAGCTTTAGTTTCTTTGACCTGAATGTTGACTTCATGCGTCATTCTGAGAGAGTTAAACATGTTCTTTGCAGTGTCTCTGTTAGATATCTTTTCATATTCAGCATAAGAGATGGCGCTGAGAAGAATAGTTATGGCCTTGTGGTGATTTTTGAAGTCACGCTTTTGTTGATCAGACATTACCTTCCTGTCAATCTTCTGACCACTTGCATTCACTGGGTGTGTGTATCCATCTGTCACCATGTCCCACAGATCAGCATCATATGCCAGAAAGAAACTTTCAATTCTGTCTTTCCAGTAATCAAAATTTTCTCCATCAAAGACTGGAGGTTTGCCGCTGAATCTGTCTCTATCTTCATTGTTGTCATTGCTGGTGTGTTGATATGTTCCTGCCATTGTGTTTTTCTGACGCTGGATCTTGTACTGACATGGTTAAGTGTTTTAGCTCAGAACCAGGCGCTCTGATACCAATTGAAGAAGTGAAAAAACACAAGAAGGGGGGTTGAATTGTAAAACTTGAGATCAAATGCAGACAACACATTATTTTTATCCTGGTTCGTTTGATCTCAAACTACTCCAGTCCACCCGTCAAGGTGATTTCGCCTCTCTCCAACGAGGTCTTAATCCACTATATTCAACTGAATATTACAACTGCTTTAACAACTGCTAAAGCCTTCTTGAGTCTAAACCACAGACCGGTTTCTCAAGGAAATTCTTTCTTACAGATAACTGAATACTATGTGTGTTGAATGTTTTCTACAAAAACTTTATATCACAACTGTGATAATACACAAATTAAGCTTATGTGAAACTAGGATTCTATAACTATAGAGTAAGCAATTTGAGAGATATAGCAAACTGTATGAGTGAGGATGATGATGATTTGCTTTAGGCGTGTAAAGAGTTGTAGAGCATTAGCCAATACATTTCTCACTGTCTTGTTTTTATAGCCTTGGAAAAGATATGGTGTAGTCAATTATTCCATTTCAATGCCCATTACGTTCTTTCCATATTGAGAAGATCTTTGTCTTGGAATATAGCCGTTGGTAATAAAGTGTCTTGAATGCACAGTACCGTTGTCAATTCAGCGTGTTATTGGCTTTGGCTTATTTTGACGCTTCTAGGTGCTGATGATATTGTTTTGGTCTTGATCAGAGTTTAGAGTATGTTAAGCGCAGATCTGTTCATCAAGCTTCAGCGTAAGCACATGCTTTGATCTTATGATGCTGGCATATGATATGTCATCTTCTGATGCTGATGTTGACATTCTTATGCTGATATTCATCAGAGTTTCTGCAAATGCACAATATAATTTTTAGGTAGCATATATGTCTCATATGAATTATATAATTTATTTAATCTTTCATTTTGTTATCATCAAAACTTTAACTTAGGGTAGTAGATTCAAACTTTGTTCTAACAGGAACTGTCTGGTCTTCAACGTAGTATACCGTTGAGATTGTAGAACTCGTCCACACTATGACGGAGTAAAACATCTTCATCAAGATCTAGGAACTGTCTGGTCTTCAACGTAGTATACCGTTGAGATTATAGAACTCGTCCACACTATGACGGAGGAAAATTGTCTTCATCAAGATCTAGGAACTGTCTGGTCTTCAACGTAGTATACCGTTGAGATTGTAGAACTCGTCCACACTATGACGGAGGAAAACATCTTCATCAAGATCTAGGAACTGTTTGGTCTTCAACATAGTATACCGTTGAGATTGTAGAACTCGTCCACACTATGACGGAGGAAAATTGTCGAGATTCAGAACCTTATCTGAAATTCAACCGAGGATAATTCAGTTGAGATTTAAGAACCGGTCAGGTCTTCGACTGAGCTGAGAACTTAACTGCATCCTTCCTGAAAGGTAAAGGTCAGTCATATGTAATGCATGATATGGATCAAGTAATGATGTTCTCAAAATAAATGAGATTGTGTTGTATTATGCGTATATGCATGTATCATGATGTATGAGAATATGATGTTTGTAGCTAGGGAAAATAAATCTCGGATAACTGCTGGAGAAAGAGTTGAATTCTTCATTTCCGCTGGAGATGGCGAACGAAGATGATTGCGAGAATAAACCTGCAGGAGAGGATAACTCCGTTGGGGAATAAATTGATGAGGAGATTACTCTGTGGGGAAGAGATGCTCTGTAGAGGATTCCGCTGATAAGTTCCGTTGGGGGTGAATTACCGTTACTGGTGATACTGAATCCTGTTGGGGGTTGAGTTCCTGTTTGTGAAAGGAAAGGACTCCGTTGGGGATGATCTTTTAGATGCGACTTTACTGGGGATAACCTGTTAGACTCTAATGGGGATAATCCTTTGAGCTTTGCTGGGGACTATCTTCCTTTGAACTCGGTTGGGGATATTTATTTTTATACTCCGCCGGGGATGAACTTCCAGAATCTACTGGGGATGATTCTTCAACTCTACTGGGGGAGCTTTTTTAGACTGCGCTGGGAAAATTTTAAATCCACTGGGGATATCTTGTATTCTGCCGGGGAATATTCTTATACTCCATTGGGGAATATTAGAACTGTCGGGGATATTAAGCCTTTTCAGTGTTGATGGTAGATAAACTCTGCTTGGGGAGAATATTACCGATTCGTTCCTTCATAGTTGCGAGCCTCAGTTGAGGAGAGTTATCATTACTGTCTTACTCTGCAGGGAGTGAATGCATCTCAGCCATGTTCTTCAGCTGAATTTACCTTATACTTGGTGGACAAAGCAACTATACAGCTTGGAAATTCTTATTGCCCCTGTTTCTGATATTACCAGTAATCGTCTTTTTTTATGCATGTAAATATTTAAGAGCAGCAGTTAATGTCAAGTGCATATATCAAAAATGAACATTGGACGTTCTTTGCAAAACAAAACAGATAAAGGAAAAATAGCTTGAAATTTCTTTGAAAATGAATTGTATTGATTTTGAAGTTTGGCCTGTAAATAGGCGCTTTTGTACAAGAGGCTGACGTCCTAGTAAGAGAACGCCGCCGGACAGATATAGTTTATACAATTTGTGAAAAACTAAACAAAACAGCTATGTGAGTAATCCCACTGGGTTCCAACTCTACTATTGCCCTTATGTCCTCGAGCATCTCATCACTTGGCTACTTGGTTGAAGGTAGATCAGATTGATTAGTGTCGTGCGAGCTTGATAGTCGATACCGAAGTCTGGATGCAAGGTGATCCAATGAGACATAGTGTTACGCTTTGATCCCAAACTTTTTCCTGGACCTCCCTTTCGGGTTTTCAGTCCACCGGGATACCCTTTTTTGCCCAAGCTGCCTTTTCAGGTTTTCGACATGCCGGGTGTACAAATTTTTTATTTTCATCCCTTATTTTTGCCCGAACCCTTTTGGTTCGCCGGGAAGCCCTTATTTTTGCCTAGGCCAGTCGACCTAGCGGGTCTTTGATCATGCGTAGTATTTTTTCACTATGTCTGCATTGATGGGGTGAGGAAGGTCGTCACCATCCATGGTGGTTAGAATCATAGCTCCTCCTGAGAAAATGTTCTTAACCACAAATGGCCCTTCGTAAGTAGGGGTCCATTTGCCTCTGGGATCACCTTGAGGTAAGATAATGCGCTTGATAACCAGGTCCCCAACTTGATACTCTTGTCGTCTGACTTTCTTGTTAAATGCCTTGATCATCCATTTTTGGTACGTCTGACCATGACAAATAGCAGTAAGTCTCTTCTCGTCAATTAAGTTTAACTGATCAAGCCGGGTCTGAATCCATTCATCTTCACTCAAACCTGCATCCTTCATAATCCGAAGAGAGGGTATTTGAACTTCAATGGGCAAGACTGCCTCCATACCATATACCAGGGAATAAGGTGTTGCCCCTGTTGACGTTCGCGCTGAAGTACGGTACCCATGGAGAGCAAATGGTAACATCTCGTGCCAGTCTTTGTATGTCACTGTCATCTTCTGCACAATCTTTTTAATGTTCTTATTAGCCGCTTCTACAGCCCCATTCATCTTCGGCCGGTAAGGAGAAGAGTTGTGATGTTGTATCTTGAACTGCTTGCAGAGCTCAATGATCATCTTGTTGTTGAGATTGGTACCATTGTCCGTAATGATCCTCTCTGGTACACCATATCGACAGATTAGGTTATGCTGAATGAACCGTGCCACGACGTTCTTGGTCACAGTAGCAAAGGAAGCTGCTTCAACCCACTTCGTAAAGTAATCAATTGCTTCCAGGATGAAACGATGTCCATTGGATGCCATAGGTCTGATCTCGCCGATCATATCAATGCCCCACATTGCAAAAGGCCAAGGTGCCATCAAGACGTTCAGAGGTACTAGAGATATGTGCACCTTATTAGCATAGACTTGGCACCTGTGACAGGTCCGAGAATGCTGATAACAGTCGGCTTCCATAGTGGACCAATAATATCCTGCCCGAAGGATTTTCTTTGCCATGGTATGTCCACTGGAATGAGTTTCGAAAGTGCCTTAATGTAACTCTGCCATGATTCTGTCTGCCTCGTTCTTATCCACACATCGCAGTAAGGTCGAATCATGGTTACGCTTGTAAAGGATGCCATTGCTGATGAAGAACTTCGCTGCGAACCTTCTCAGAAACTTCTTGTCATTAACAGATGCACCCTCGGGGTATTCCTGAGCCTCAAGATATCTTTTCACCTCATGAAACCAGGGTTTATCTGCTACCTCTTCAGTCTCAATGTCACAGCAATGTGCAGGTTCGTCCAATCTTTCAATGATAATCTGGGGAGCTTCGTTGTCCCAATTGACTTTGAACATAGAAGACATCGTAGCCAACACGTCCGCCAACTGATTCTCCTCTCTCGGGAAGTGTTCAAAGGTTATTTCCTCGAAATGTGGAAGCAACGTCAATACATACTCCTTGTAAGGAATAAGATTAGGGTGTTTCGTATCCCACTCGCCTTTGATCTGACTGATCACGAGAGCGGAATCTCCGAAGACACTCAGAAACTTTATCCTTAGGTCAATTGTTGCTCGAAGACCCATGATGCATGCTTCATACTCCGCCATATTGTTGGTGCAGTTGAAACATAGTCGGACGGTGAATGGAGTATGAGAACCCTTAGGAGATATGATCATGGCGCCAATGCCATTGCCCAAAGCGTTCGAAGCTCCATAAAAGTACATAGACCATCAGGATCCTTCCTCAGGTCCTTCATCCGGTCCAGGTGTCTCAGTCGGTCACTATCATGATATTCTCATCCGGGAATTCAAAGTTCATAGACTGGTAATCATCCACTGCTTGATGTGCCAAATGGTCTGCCAACACACTTCCCTTGATTTCCTTTTGGGTTGTATACTGGATCTCATACTCAGTCAAAATCATCTGCCATCTTGCTATTCTTCCGGATAAGGCAGGCTTCTCGAAGATATACTTGATTTGATCCATCTTTGATATCAATAGAGTAGTGTGATTCAGCATATACTGTCTCAGCCGGCGAGCAGCCCATGCCAAAGCGCAGCAAGTTTTCTCGAGCAGTGAGTATCGGGTCTCACAGTCGGTAAACTTTTTGTTAAGGTAATAAATATCATGCTCTTTTCGACCAGACTCGTCATGCTGACCCAGCACACACCCCATTGAGTTGTCGAGTACTGTCAAGTATAAGATCAAAGGTCTCCCTTCAACTGGAGGCATCATAATGGGTGGCTCTTGGAGATACTCTTTGATCCTTTCGAAAGTGGTCTGACATTCATCATTCAATCGTACCACTTGATCTTTCTTCAGTAACTTGAAGATTGGTTCACAAGTAGCAGTCAGGTGCGAGATGAATCAAGAAATATAGTTCAGACGTCCCAGAAAGCCTCTGACCTCTTTCTCTGTTTGGGGAACTGGCATTTCCTGTATAGCTTTCACCTTTACAGGATCCACCTGAATACATTTATCGCTTACAACGAAACCCAGCAGTTTACCAGACCTCACTCTGAAGGTGCACTTGTTCGGGTTTAACCTCAGCTTGTGTAATTTCAACCTGTCAAATAACTTTTGCAGATGGTCAAGGTGTTCTTCCTCAGTCTGGGACCTTGCAATCATATCATCGACGTATACCTCAATCTCGTGATGGATCGTGTCATGAAACAAAGCAACCATGGCGCGCTGATATGTTTCCCCAGCATTCTTTAATCCAAAGGGCATGACCTTGTAGAAAAAGGTACCCCATTGAGTAACAAAGGTTGTCTTTTCCATGTCTTCGGGAGCCATTTTAATCTGATTATAACCAGAGAAACCATCCATAAAGTAGAATACCTTATGCCGTGCGGTGTTGTCAACCAGGACGTCGATATGAGGCAGAGGGAAATCATCCTTGGGACTTGCCCTGTTCAGATCCCTATAGTTGACACACATTCGAACCTTACCATCCTTTTTCGGCACAGGAACCACGTTGGCCACCCACTGAGAGTAAGAAGTAACTGCTAGAAAACTGGCGTCAAACTGTTTCATAACTTCAACCTTGATTTTCTCAGACATATCTGGGCGCATTCGGCGGACCTTCTATTTTACTGGAGGACAATCTTCCTTGGTAGGCAATCGGTGAACCACAATATTGGTACCCAACCCAAGCATATCTTTATAAGACCAGGCAAAGATCTCAACGTAGTCACGCAGCATCTGAATCAACCGTTGCTTCACACTAAGCTCCAGATTTTCCCCGATCTTGACCTCTTTCTTGTCCTCTTCTGTACCCAGATTTATTGTTTCCACCGGCTCTTCATGCGGCTGTATAGCCCTCTCTTCCTGGAGTAGTAGTCTAGAAAGTTCGCCAGGCACTTCACAATCCTCTTCACCTTCGTCTTTAGCTAATGTGATTGGACTTTCGAAATCATAACTGGAAGTAGCAGAGTCGTTACCAGTGAGATCCAGAGTGGATGTAGACCTGTATATGTGAGTGTGTGTAAAATAGTTGTTTTGCAATATAATAAAAGAAAAACAAGGAGCGCAAGATTTGAAATGCAAGAAACGTCCAATGCTTTTATTAATGATATATGAAAATGACACACATAAAGCCCTCACAAATGAAGCCACGGTGCCCCGGGTAAGATACCGAGCCATAGAGTTTAAAACATTGTCTGTTACAAATTCAAAATAAAAGTCTCATTACTGGGTAACAAAAGAAATTGGGATGAAGTCCTTTGCGGTCCAGTTGCTTAGTCCTCCATCAGTAGTAGGATAGATCCAACTGTAGAACTCAGACTCTTCAACATCGTCTTCAATGGCATTCACTCCTGAATTGCTGATGAACAAGGGAGGTCTTCCGATCCGTGCATTCCGAACAGCCTTATGAGCTTCTGCAGTGAAACCCAAACCAAAATTATTAGTCTTCTGTGCAAAATCAGGGAGTTGGCCCCAATTTGCACACCCACCTTTCTCAATAACAGCCCGGGCATCCTTGAAGGAAGCCATATTCATAGGAGGATCTTCAACAACAGTCTCAGTTGACGCCAGTGTCTGGGGAACCTCTTCAAAATGCTGAAATGGGGTCTCAATGAACTCCCCATCCATTTCTACATATCGGAAAGAGTTGAGGTGGCTCACCATGTACTCCTCTTCTCGTTGCACTGTCACAATTTTCCCTTTCACCGGGTACTTTAGCTTCTTGTGGAGCGTAGACGTCACTGCCCCAGCTTTGTGGATCCACGGACGACCCAGCAAACAAGAATAAGATGGCCGAATGTCTATCACATAGAATGTAGATGCAAAAACCTGAGAACCAACCTTAATCGAAATATCCACTTATCCATGCACCATCCTCTTAGACCCATCAAAGGCCCTGACGACAATGTTGCTTGGTTTCAACTCTAACCCTTCACAGTCCAACCGGTCTAGAGCTTTCTTAGGCAAAACATTCAATGAGGAACCAGTATCCACTAATACATGAGCAAGAGTAGTGCCCTTTCATTCAATGGAGACATGCAGGGCATCATTGTGATTCTTCCCTTTAACAATTAAGTCAGCGTCAGAGAAACCCAACCCATTATCAGCAGTCAGACTAGCCACGCAATCTTTAAACTGATCAGCTGATGTTTCTTACGGTACGTGTGCAGTCTTTAGGAAAGCAATCAGAGCCTTGACATGGGCTTCTGAGCATAGAAATAGTGATAACATGGAGATTTTGGATGGGGTTTGCCCCAGCTGCTCGACTATATTGTAGTTGCTCTTTTTGATGATCTTCAAAATTTCCTCCATCTCTTGTCTAGAAGCTTCAACAGTAATTTTCTTTGGTGCCTCCGTCCGGGAAGGCTCATCAGTGGTCCCTTTTCCCCGAGTGTCGGACGACTCGGCAACAGGGGTAAGAATGGGAACTTGAATAGGAATAGTAGCAGGTACACTGGCAGGTGTAATAATAACAGGTTTCCGGGCAGTTGGTGAAGAGATATCAGGGGAGAAAAGTCTTCCGCTGCGGGTGACTTTGGAAGGTCCAACAATGTTGTTGACGCCAGTATCAACATCCAAATATTGTTTAACTCCGTGATAATAAACATCAGCCCCGTAGTGCCAAGGGACAACTTTATCAGATGTATAGGGGATAGGCCCTGGAACAGTGATGATCAACGGCGCGATTCTTGGAATAGATGTAACTCTAACAGGCTTTCTCGAGGAAGCTTTGGAAGAATTGTCGAAAATGGTGATAATAGCAACTTCTTCAGCAGGGATCAAAGGAACAAGAGTCTTCTCAAACAGAATTTCTTTATTATCCATCAGGCGTTGGACACCTTACTTCAAAAGATGGCAACCGGTAGGTAGGACAGAACACATACGGAAACCTTCGTCACAGCCTGGAAATAAACCGGCTAACAAAAGGTTCTTCTTTACAGTCATCAATGGAGTAGAAATATCCTTCACAGAAACCACAAACAAGTCTTCCTCTATAGCATTTACTCCATGCTTGGGCGTAGGAGCTGTCACAACATTAGGTCTTTCAGGTGCTTCTAACTCAATCTCCTTCGCATCATTTAAGTCCTGTATTTTGTTCTTCAAAACCCAACAATCATCTGTATCATGCCCCGGGCTATCAGAGTGAAAAGCACAGCGGGCATTAGGGTTATACTTTGGTGATGTAGTGTTGGGATTCTGTGGGGCCTCCCTTGGAATCACTATATTGGTTTTCAATAACTGTGGCAGAATCTGAGATAAATTCATGTTGAGCTGAGTGAATTGTCTTCGAGGTTTCTCGGCCCTTGGCTGATTGTTACGCTGAGGAGCACCAGCAGGTCTTGAAATAACAACCACATTAACAGCTTGGCGGCGTTCAGGTCTATTTTGGATTTTTGAACTGTAAACAGCACTGGACTCCTTCTTAAAAGGTTTCTTCTCGGTGCCTGATGAAGCACCCTTCTGTATTTTACCAGACTTAATACTAGCCTCAATCCTTTCCCCGGTCATAATCAGATCTGTAAACCCGGATGATGAACTTCTAATCAAATGGTTGAAATACGGACCAGACAAGGTCCCCAGAAACATATCAACTAACTCCATATCAGCCAAGGGTGGTTGCACTCTTCCAGCAAGGTCCCTTCACTTCTGAGCATAATCTTTGAAACCTTCGCCCGCACCCATTGACATACCCTGGAGCTGGGTACGCGTGGGAGCGAGGTCGACATTGTATTGGTACTGCTTGTAGAAAGCAGCAGCCAAATCCTCCCAATTACGGATGCTAGTTCCTTCCAACTAGTAAAACCATTCAAGTTGGGTCCCTGAAAGACTGTCTTGAAAGAAGTGGACCCATAGGTTCTTGTCAGAGGTGTATGGCTGAATCTTCCTAACATACGAACGGAGGTGCAGTTTTGGACAAGAAAATCTGTCGTACTTAGCAAAGGCTGGTGCTTTGAACTTGTGGGGAATCACCACCCCAGATGACAAACCTAAATCACCAAAGTCTAGACCAGGCACTTTCTGTACTTCCATCGCACTCAATCGGTCTTCCAGTTGCTTGTATATATCCTCGGCCGGAGGATACTGGTCTTCGTCGAAGTCCATCTCGTTGTCTGAAACCACAGGGCTAGGAGCCCTCCTTTCTTCCTAACTATCTTTCCCTCCAGATGAGGTGGTCAAATCAACTTCATCTCGTAGCCTGTTTCCAAACCTGTGGCCCGTGTTAAACAGGATTGTCTTCTTCTTCTTCTTCTTCTTCTTCTCTTTCAAGATAAGGGCCTTCAGATCTTGCTGACCCTTAGCTAGATTCATGAACAATTCCTGGAACTGGGTGTTTTGAGCCTGCAAAGCCTTGATTGCTTGTTCAGTTGATGGTTCAGAAGACATGATGCTGAAATAAATAGCGAAGAAGATAAGAGACCTGTAAGGGTACCTGTTATGAGGTGCATGGAATGAAATGTGTATGCTATGATTTCAAAGACATCGAGAGATTCAAATTCGTAAACCAAACATGAAACACACTTTTATTAGATAAACTTGAAATTCAAATTGTTCACAAATTGCCCTTAAGGCGTTACAAGAAAGGAAATACTGAAAATTAAATAAAAACTGGAAGTAATCAAAGGAAATCAGCGCTCCCATGGTCGTTTGCCTTTATTGCTGACATAGTCGTTGATGATCTGCTCATTCTCCAACTGTCTTGTTAACTTATGAATCTTCTGCTCTTGCTCGTGATACTTTTCTCGGTAAGTATCCCGCTCTTCTCTCAGCTGCATCCATGATCTCTTCAATGCCTCAATTTCAGTAGGCATGTAAGGGTGTAGGATGGTAGGAGGAACTTCTTCTTCATCAGCAACTTCAAGAGTTATAGGCAAGATGGCTTCATAGGGCATTCCCAGCTTTTGGGAATGTATGCGAACCCATCGGAGATATGGCTCCATTGGTAGAGAAGTCTTCGCACCCAGCTCGTGTGGGTCAGACCTGTGTACTCTATCCCAAGCCCTTATGAATCTGCAACGTTGCTCGTCGCTATCCCCTTGGAAATCAAAGATTATACTAGGCATTAGCAGCTCATGAGGTCCTTCCCTTCTGGCTCACCCAAACTGACGTAAGGCCAAGCATGGATTGTAAGTAATTCCTCCATTGGTTCCTATCAGTGGAACATTGGGGTATTCCCCACAGCGATCAATAATAGCCACCTCTTCCATACCCTTAATAGTCCAAATGATGTCATTGTGAGAGAGAGACATAACCCTATAAGCCCAGCCCATGCCTTCTTTGTTCTTCAGAACTGATTTAGGGAGGTGAGAAATAAACCACCTCGCCAACAATGGAGCACAACACATCAAGGTTCCCCGCTTCCGAGCAGTACGGGCATAAAGCTGATGAAGAATGTCACCCAAGAGAGTGGGTACAGGATTACCAGATATGAAGATTTTTACCGCATTCACATCAACAAAGGAGCCAGAGTTAGGAAACAATACCAAGCCATATATTAGAAGAGCCAGAATATCTTCGAATGCCTAGAAGTCTAGACTATCCCAGAAATGATTTGCTTTACCAATCAAAAACTTAGTCAAAAAGCCCTTTGCTCCACTTCTAGTCTCCCAATTAGACATCACTTCAGCCTTTGTCAGATGGAGGGATGAAGCAATCTCTTCTGGCCTAAGGATCTTTTCCCAACCTGTGAACGGGGTCTGCTCCAGAATAGAGATACCAAGCAGATCAGAGAACTCTTCCAAGGTGGGGACCAACTGGTAGTCCTGAAAAGTAAAGCAATGGTACAGTGGATCAAAGAACTGGACTAGGACACTCATCATCTGCTCGTCCAATTTGGAAGTGACCAAACTAAGAAGATGCCCATGTCTTGTGATGAAGGAGGTAGTATCTGGAATTTTTGCAACCAATTCTTTAATCATAGTGGGAACCTGGACAAAGTTGATCCAGATGGTGTTCCTACGCATATGTTCCATGACCTACAAAACAGAACCAAGATGAATCCCTCATGTCTTTGAAATAGGTTAGTCCAATGCAAGATGTATGCAATGTTATGATATCATGATGTCATGATAGAAAGCACACCACAAGTATCCATAAGTAGAAAACATGGTAAAGGCACATAAGTCACACAGAGAGCCCTTAGATTTCAGGCTGGCAAGGAGCTTAGGTACTACCCTCTTTCAGTTCAGTTGGTTCAAACTTATCCTAAAAATAGTAACCGGGTTCTAGAGGATCTCAATATCACTGACTACCCTCGATCGGTCATAATTCTAGTTTAGCAACCTTTTCTTGCGGCCGGAATCATCGCGAGAGTTTAGTCTCAATGAGTGTAGCATACTGCTACTGTTCTATGGCCAAGTTGGTCAATTTAAAGGTTCTAAGGTCAGTTGGTGCTTAATGACCCCTTAGAAGACCCATATTCTCCTCGTTGCGCCACAAGGGATATCGGTACATACTAAAGTGCCACACCAACGTAGCTACTGCTTCAACCGTATCGGTCTATGCCATACAGTTCCCTCACAGTTTATTGCTACTTACCTAAAGGGTATCCCCAGATCTGGGTTAGGATCTATAGTAACTCTGATACAAGCCCACAAACATAAAGCATATAAGTCAAGCAATTGAAAACATTATGAACTATTCCTAAGGTACACCCCACTTACAGACATCCCCAGCAGAGTCGCCAGTTCTGTGATACAGTGGGAAGAACTGGCTGTTTTTTGGAATGCTGGTTTGCGTTTTGCGTTTGTTTTTGCAAAATGTTACGGTAAGCAAGAGTCGCCACCGACTTTTATTTTATCCAACAAGGAAAGGAAAAAAGCATAGAAAAATTCCTTTTTTGAGATATTTCTCGGGTTCGGGGGGTAGATTATAGAAAGGGAAGGTGTTAGCACCCTTTCTATCCGTGGCTATCCACGGGCTCTTAGGTACTTGCTCAATTGTTTTCAAAATTATTTTCTTTGTGCTTGTGGGTTTGAAAAAGTTTTTTTTTTGAAAACTTCGATTTAACTCTTGCTTCTGTCCTCAAGAGTGTATGAAGTGTTTTTGAAAACTTTGTTCGAAAAGTGTAAGTGTGAAAAAGATTTTTTTTTGAAAGAGCAAGTACTTAAGAACCATCTACCTACTCGAAAAAGGAATCGTTTTATGCTATCTTCCTTTAGACAATGTTATCCTACTATGAATGAGTAGGTAGCACCGTCGTTGGAGTTTAAGGGTCAATTCGAATAAGGGACTTGCGGTCACCAAAGCAATGTTAGGACGCCTTAGCGGTAACCCTAATGTCTTAGATCATTTGTTTTGAGGCAACAATATTCGAGGCAACTATTTCGAGGCGACTATGATCTTTGGACAAGAGGGCGACCTCTAAAACGACCTATACTTAATGATCGCGTACGAAGGCAACCAAGTGGGGGTGTACCCTAAGAGTGCGCATGTGCGAGTGTGTTGTTTTCAGTTTATTTTTATCTTTGTACATGTTAATGGTGATCTAAGTTGATTTTAAGTTAAAACATTCAGTCTTGTCATGCATTCCTATTACCAAACATCTAACAGTTATATTTTGCGGGAAATAAAAGTGCGGAATTTAAATTACAAGGCGTCGGGTATTTACATTGCCAAAGACAAACCCTTGAAAAATAAATAAAGCGATAAAAAATAATAAAAGTCCTATTAGCTAATTACAAACCAGAATCAGATACATAATAGGATAAAGGAAATAAATCGCGTGCGGAAAATTAAATTGAATGCAAAATTCTAGGGTTTTGACCCTTTTTGTTAAAGGAAAGATTTTTGGTTTTTGTTGTTTTTTAATTTAAGAGAGAAATAAATTCTAAGTTAATTACTAAATTGAATTAAATAAATTAATTAATTAAATGAGAAAAGTTATTTTTGGATTTTTTTGGTATTTTAAGAAAGAAATAAAAATTGATTAATGTTAGTGAAAACCTAATTAAATCTAATTGAATTTTAATTATTTACAAAAAGGGTTAAAATTATTCTAACATTAAAACCTAAATTAATTAATTAATGTTTACTATTAAAAATAAAAATCAAGATTTGATTTGATACAAAAATATTTTTGTGGTTTTGATTTTATAGAAAAAAGAATTTTTGATTGGTTGATAATTAAATAAAATATAATAAAACAATTAAATAAAACAAGAAAAGTAAATATAAGAGAAAAGAGGCATGGGCCTGTTTTTGGAGGTCAGAATAACAATCCTGAGGCCCATTTGAATCTGGACTTGTTTGATTTTCCTTGATCCAACGTGCATGTGCTGACTTGGTCTTTGGTGGTCCATCAATTCTTGGCCATCAGATTTGGCCTTGGGCCATCTGGCAACTGGATGCTTGAGGATGTATGATGGGCTTCGCGCTTGGATCTGCACACAATCACCTGAAGAAGAAAAATAAATGGAAATTGGTGGGACCTGGGATTCGAACCCAGGTCCTAATGGTATTTGGAGCGCTTGCTTCGCCACTGGGCCACTTGGTTTTGTTTGTTAATATACTACAAAGAAAATATAATAAAATAAAACAAATATTTATTGGTCAGGACAAAATATGCGCGCGTGATTTTGAATTGGCCATTGATAGTGTGACACGTCTTCGTCTTCTACCTCACGTCCGTGGCTAAAACCCTGTAAAACCTATAGCCACGGACACAGCCTATCACTAAAAGTCATGCATATATCAAAATCTGCTGTGAGCCATGAAAATGAAATCTAAGGGTATGGTCGTGCTCGTCTCATCATCCCGGTCACAACTATACCCTTCTTGATGGCCAATTTTTCTTGAAAGAGAAACACCCAAAAAACCCACGAAACCCTAGCTATGGTATTTGGCTTTATAGGCCAGATAAACAAAATTAACTAATGCCAAAAGCTTGGAAATATTATGAAGATCACAAATATATCAATGATTTGTTCAAATGATGCAAGAATAGTGAGTTATGATTTCAAATACAGAGCGAGATAACGTGATACTTACAGCGTGCTAGGTGATCTGAGAATGCTTATTCTTGATCCAGGTAGATTGTGTGATCACCCAGGAAACGATTGGGACCGGTCTAAGCTTCTGAAATTGCTTCTAAGTATGAATTCGAATTCAAGCTTTTTGTCACTTTTTTCAAGTTTTGTTCTGTCTATGCTTGCAGCCTCCAACCCCTATTTTTGTGCCTTTGCCTTCCTTATGTAACGTATATTGCATTAGGGTAAGAAACTTGGTACAAATCTCTCCCCATCATGGCTCATGAATTGGATTTGATTCCACCATTACAACCTTCCAAATTTGGCCTAAATCATATCTTCTTGTAACCAATGCACTTGATGCGAATTTTATTCACATAATAGTTGTATTCAAAGCCTAAAGCAACCAAAAAATCATGAGTTATAAATACTTTTGATTTTATATGATTTTATTTGATTTAAAATGAATAAATTCAATAAAAAAATCAAATTAAATAATAAAAATATAATATGGGCTCATGGCTGAAGCTAGGACACGTGGAAAATGATGCAGGCTCAAATCAAGTGGAAAAGAATGGGCCCATTTGACAAAATTTGATGTTTTGGGGATAGTTGACTTTTGGCAATTTTGCAAAAATGTCCAACTTCAACAATGCATAACTTCTTAAATTTTGAACTTTTGGAGGTGTTCTTGAACTTTTTAGAAAGCTTGAGGTGTCGTATAACCAACCCTTTTGGTCTCATCTCATTTTGATATTACATGCTCAAGTTATAAGCTTTGACAAAAAAGGTTTTTTTGTTGACTTTCCAAAATGACCTATAATGTCCAAATTTATAACTTCTTGTGAGTGCATTTCCTGATCTTGGGGTATGAATATGGATTGTAGGAAATTTCATCCTCTTAAAAATGAGCTTTTGATGGGTCATTTATCATAAAGTATGAGAAAGTTATGCTTGGTCAAAGTTGAGTTGACTTTTCCTACAAAAACCCTAATTTAGCAACTTTTGAATCTTGATGAATTTTGAGCAATCCTTGATGAATCATGATTAACCCTTTATCAAATGATGAAATATCTTTAAAAATTAGAATGTTGACAAAAAATATTGAAGTTTGACTGTTTGTAGGTCACGGTTGACTTTTGCCCTAGCATAGTCGATTTTTGGACCCTTTGAGCAATTGACTGACCAAACTTCCTCTGCAAGGCTTGAAATTTGACATGGATGACCTTGAGGACATATTAGGACATTGGGGAGAACTTGAGGTCATTTGGACTCAAGGATCTTGGTGCAACACAAAACCCTAATTTGGGGTTGACTTCCTTAGGAGATAGCTTGACGGTCCAACTTTGGAGCAATTTTGAGCCACTTAGAGATTCTTCTTGCAATGTCTTGAGAAATATGAGAGGGAAAATTTTGGGGTGCAACAAACAGGTAGAGTCATGGTTGCGCTTGTAGAGGATTCCATTACTGAGGAAGAATTTCGCGGTGAACCTTCTCAGAAACTTTTTATCATTGACAGATGCCCCTTCAGGATACTCTTGAGTCTCGAGATACCTTTTTACTTCGTGAATCCAAGGTTTATCTGCTACCTCTTCAGTATCAATCTTGCAGCAGTGCGCTGGTTCATCCAACCTCTCAATGGTGATTTGGGGAACTTCTTTGTCCCACCTGACCTTGAACATAGAAGACGTGGTAGCTAGCGCGTCCGCTAACTGGTTTTTCTCTCGTGAGAAATGTTCAAAGGTTACCTCCTCAAAGTGTGGGAGTAATGTAAGTACGTGCTATTTGTATGGGATGAGGTTCGGATGCTTCATATCCCACTCTCCTTTGATCTGACTTATCACCAAGGCTGAATCCCCGAAAACATTCAAGAACTTGATCCTCAGGTCGATAGTGGATTTGAGACTCATGATGCAGGCTTCATACTCCACCATGTTATTGGTGCAATTGAAACATAGTCGTGAAGTGAAAGGAGTATGTCATCCCTCAGGAGATATGATTACAGTGCCAATGCCATTACCGAGTGCGTTCGAAGCTCCATCAAAAACCATGGTCCATCAGGATCCTTCTTCAGGTCCTTCATCCGGTCCAGGTTCCTCGTAGTCAGTCACTAGCATAATATTCTCATCCGGGAACTCAAAATTCATAGACTGGTATTTATCCACGGCCTGATGAGCCAAATGATCAGCCAATACACTTCCTTTAATTGCTTTCTAGGTTTTATATTGGATATCATATTCAGTTAAGATCAACTGCCATCTTGCTATCCTTCCAGAGAGGGCGGGCTTCTCGAAGATGTACTTGATTGGATCCATCTTAGATATCAACAAAGTAGTGTAGGTCAGCATATACTGTCTTAGTCGGCAAGCAGTCCATGCCAAAGTGCAGCAAGTTTTCTCGAGCAGTGAGTATCTTGTCTCACAGTCGGTAAAGTTTTTGCTAAGGTAGTGTATTACATGCTCTTTTCGACCAGACTCGTCATGCTGCCCCATCACACACCCCATTAAATTGTCTAGCACCGTTAAGTACAGTATCAAAGGTCTTCCTTAAATCAGAGGCATCCGAATTGGTGGTTCTTGAAGGTATTCCTTGATTATTTCGAAAGCAGTTTGGCATTCGTCATTCCACTTTACCACTTAATCTTTCTTCAGGAGCTTGAAGATTGGCTCACAAGTAGCAGTTAGATGTGAAATGAACCTGACGATATAATTTAGGCTTCCCAAAAAACCTCTAACCTCCTTCTCTGTACGGGGAGCCAGCATCTCTTGTATGACCTTTACCTTTTCAGGGTCTACCTGAATACCTTTGTCACTAACAATGAACCCCAGAAGCTTACCAGACCTTACCCCGAAGATGCACTTGTTCGGATTCAGTCTCAGCTTGTATGTCTTCAACCTGTCAAACAACTTTTGTAGATGGTCAAGGTGCTCCTCTTCGGTTTGAGACATGGCTATCATGTCATCAACATAAACCTATATCTCATGGTGGATCATGTCATGAAATAAGGCGACCATGGCTCGCTGATAAGTTTCCCCATCATTCTTCAACCCAAAAGGCATCACCTTGTAATAAAAGGTGTCCCACTATGTGACGAAGGTTATCTTCTCCATGTCTTCAGAATCCATCTTGATCTGGTTGTAGCCAGAGAAACCATCCATGAAGGAGAAGATTTTATGTTGTGTGGTGTTGTCAACCAGAACATCAATGTGGGGAAGCGGAAAGTCATCCTTTGGGCTTGCCCTGTTCAGGTCTCTGTAGTCCACACACATCCGTACCTTACCGTCCTTCTTAGGTACTAGAATGACGTTAGAAACCCACTACGAATAGGAGGTAACAGCTAGGAACCCAGCGTCGAACTGTTTCATGACATCTGCTTTAATCTTCTTTGACATTTCAGGGCGCATATGACAGACCTTTTGCTTAACTGGAGGACAATTTTCTTTAGTCGGCAGATGATGTACCACAATATCGGTGTTTAAACCAGGCATGTCTTCATATGACCAGGCAAAGATCTCAACATAGTCGTGCAACATCTGTATCAACCGTTTTTTGACATTAGTCTCCAGATTTGTGTCGATCTTGACTTCTTTTCTGTCTACCTCTGTGCCCAAGTTTATCGTCTCCACTGGCTCTTCATGAGGCTGTATAGCCCTCTCTTCCTACTGTAACATTCTAGCAAGTTCTCCAGGCATCTCACAATCTTCCTCACCTTCGTCCTTGGCTTGTTTGATCGGATTTTCGAAGTTATAGCTGGAAATAGCAGAACTGTTATCAATGGGATCCATAGTGGATATGGATTTGTAATTTGATATGTGAGTGTGTGTAAGAGCATAGCTGTATTGATAAAGTAAAGGCGTAAAAGAAAAACAGAGAGCGTAAAATTTGTATGCAAGAAACGTCCAATGTTTTATTGATAACATATGAAAATGACATATAATAACCCTCACAAATAGAACCATTGTGCCTCGGGTAAGACACAAGGCCATAGAGTTTAAATTGTTTATTACAAATTCGAAAAATAAGTAAGATAATTACTGCTGAACAAAAGAAATTGGCACAAAATCTCTGGCCGTCTAGTTGCTAGGTCCACCGTCGGTAGTCGGGTAGATCCATATGTCAATATCAGAATTCTCATCACTGTCTTCAATAGTGTTGACCCCATGATTGCTGATGTGTAGGGGAGGTCCTCCGGCTCGAGCGCATCGAACAACCCTTTGAGCTCCTAAAGTAAATCCCAAACCAAATTTGTCAGTTTTATGAGGAAAATCAGGGAGCTGTCCCTAAATGGTACACCCACCTTCTTCAACTACTGCTCTGGCGTCCTTGAGAGAAGCCATCTTCAAGGGAGCGTCTCTATGAATTCCCCGTCCATCTCCACATACCTGAAAGAGTTCAGGTGGCTTACCATATACTCCTCTTCACCATGCACAATGACAATCTTCCCCTTCACCAGATACTTCAGCATTTGGTGCAACGTAGAAGTAACGGCCCCAGCTTCATGGATCCAAGGGCGACCCAAAAAACAAGAGTATGATGACCTGATATCCATCACATAGAAGGTGGATTCAAAGTTCTGGGAACCCACTTTGATAGGGATGTCCACCTCTCCGTGCACCATTCTTTTCGACCCGTCAAAAGCCCTCACCACAATGTTACTGGGCTTTAAGGTCAAGCCTTCACAATCTAGCCGATCAAGAGCCTTCTTAGGAAGAACATTCAGTGAAGATCCAGTTTCCACCAGCACATGAGCCATTGTAGTTCCCCTGCATTCAATCGAGACATGCAGAGCATCATTATGCTTTCTCCACTTTGGTGTCAGATCGACATCTGAAAAGCCCAACCCATTATCGGCAGTCAAACTGGCCACATAATCCTTGAATTGGTCGGCGAAGGTTTCTTGTGGCACATGTGCAGTCTTGAGAAATGCAATCAAAGCCTTTTCATGGGCCTCAGAACACAACAGCAGAGACAACATTGATATCTTCGAAGGGGTCTGCCCCAGCTGCTCGACCACATTGTAGTCGCTCTTCTTGATTATTTTTAAAATTTCCTCTATTTCTTGCTTAGAGGATTCCACAACAACCTTTCTAGGTGCCTCCGTCTGGGCAGGCTCACCTATAGCTTCTTTGCCCCGAGTTCCAGATGACTCATCGGCAAGGGTAACAACTAGAGTAAGGATAGGAGTATTAGCTAAAGTACTAGCAGGAACAACAGACGGAATAACAACAGGCTTAGTGACAGTCTTCAGGGAGATCTCGAGAGAGAAAAACCCTTCCACTTCGGGTAACTTTGCTGGTCCCGACAATGTTACTGACATCGGGATCAGCCTCTTCAGTCTTCAAATCCTATTTGACGCCATGATAATAAACGTCGGCACCATAATTCCAAGGGACAACTTTGTCCGAGGAGTACGGTACAGGACCAGGACAAGTGATTATCAATGGAGCAATTCTTAGAGCAGGTGTAATCCTAACAGGTCTTTTAGAGGAGACCTTGGAAGGATTGGCGGAAATGGTTATGATAGCAACATCTTCATACGGAACAGTCAAAATCAGAGTCTTTTCAAACAAAATCTCTATGTTGTCCATCAGGCGTTAAACACCTACTTTCAGCAAATAGCAACCAGAGGGAAGAGATGAACACATGTGGCAACCTTCACCATAACCCGAAAATAAATCGTCCAACAACAAATTCTTCTTAACGGTCATGAGAGGAGTGGATACTTCATCAACAGAGGTAGCAAATAGATCAGTATCAATGGCATTAACACCACGATTATGCTTGGGCATGGGAGAAGTTATGAAATTAGGCTTCTCCGGAGCATCAAACTCAATCTCCTTGGCTTCGATCAGATCTCGAATCTTATTTATCATAGCCAAACAGTCATTTGTATCGTGGCCTGGACTCTCAGAATGGTGAGCACACCGAGCGTTTGGATTATACCGAGGAGAGGTGGTGTTAGGATTCTTGGGAGCCTCCTTTAAGGTTGCCAAGTTGGATCTTAATAGATGGAGTAGAACCTCAGTCAATGTCATGTTAATCTGGGTAAACTGCCTTTGCGGTCTTTCTACCCTTTGTTGATTGTTTCGTTGTTGAGTAGTCGCAGGCCTAGGTATCATTACAGCCCCTACAGTTGGACGACGCTCAGCTTTGCTCTGACCTCTTGGGCTATAAATGGCATTTGGCTCTTTCTTACCCGTGAAGGGATTCTTCACTGAGCTTGACGAGGCATCTTTCTGTATTTTGCCACTCTGGATCCCAGCTTCTACCCTTTCTCCAATCAATATCAGCTCGGTGAAACCAGCTGAGGAGCTACCAATCGAGTGATTGAAGAATGGACCAGACAGTATCCCAAGAAACATGTCAACCAACTCCCTATCAGACAAAAGGGGTTGGACTCTCCCTACCAGATCTCTCCACTTCTGTGCATAGTCCTTGAAACCTTCGCCTGCACCCATAGACATACTCTGGAGTTGAGTACAGGTAGGGGCAAGGTCAACGTTATATTGATAATGCTTATAAAAAGAAGCATCCAGATCTTCCTAGTTGTAGACATTGGTTCCCTCTAGCTGATAGAACCACTCAAGTTGAGTCCCAGACAGACTGTCCTGAAAGAAATGGATCCACAAATTCCTATCAGCAGTGTGAGGCTGAATCTTTCTCACATAGGAACGGAGATGAAGCTTGGGACAAGACACCCCATCATACTTTGCAAACACCGGAGCCTTGAACTTCTGCAGGATGACTACCCCAGATACCAAAGCCAGCTCTTCAAAATCCAGTCCTGGTATTCTCTGGATCTCCATTATGCTCAGTCGATCCTCTAATTGTTTGTATCTATCCTCAGTGGGAGGATACTATTCACTATTGTAGTTTGTGTCATTGTCAGAAACTTCAGGGCTAGGGTCCTCCTCCCTTGTCTCTCTCTCTCTCTCTCTCTCTCTCTCTCTCTCTCTCTCTCTCTCTCTCTCTCTCTCTCTCTATTCTCCCCTTCTTTGGACGAGGAGGTCAGATCAACCGGTTGCTTTAACGGCCCCTTGAATCTTCTGCCCAGATTAAGGACACCAACGGTCTTCTTCTTCTTCTTCTTATTCTTCTTCTTCTTCTCTTTCAGAATAAGGGCCTTCAGATCTTCCTGCCCCTTAGCTAAGGCTACGAACATTTGCTGAAATTGGGCATTTTGTGCCTGGAGATCCTTGATGCTTTGTTCAGAAGACGTTATTGCTGAAATAAACAGCGAAGAAGATGAGAAACCTATTATGGTACCCGTTTATGCAATGTCATGGATGATATGCGTATGCAATGATTCCAAGGACTCTTAAAGGCTCAAATTTGTTTAACCAAAAGAAACGCATGTTAATAGTATTAATAAGTTTTGAATTGTTACAAAGGGTGCATTTTAGGCTTACAACAAAACAAAACTTTAAGCAAAAAGGAAAATTAGGTCTCCCAGGAGCGCATCCTCTTTGGTGCAATGTAGGTGTTTATATTCCTCTCTTCATGAAGTAGCCTAGTGAGTTCCAGGACCTTCTTCTTGCTGGCGAAGAATTGAGTTTCAAACGTATCCTGCTCCTCTTTGAGTTAAACCCAGGATTTTTGTAATTCCTCATGATCAGTTGGCATGTCAGGATGGAGAACAAGATAAGAAGTGTCTCCTTCAGCAACCGGTTCCATAATCGTTGGTAGGACAGTAGGGTAAGGCATCATAATAGTTTGAGTATGGGCTCGTACCCATTTGAGATAAGGCTCAAGAGGGATTGAGTTCTTGTGCCCCAGTGTCTTACTGTCAACTCTGTGTACCATGCCCCAGGCTCGCATGAACCTTTTACGATAACCCTGAGCATCATTCTCATAGTCGAAGACGATTCCTTGGATGAGTGTGTGATCGGTGGAAATAGAACTGACTGTTTAAAGCTGGATCGCTTATGTCGCAGTAAGCAAGAGTTGCCACCGTCTTTTATGTTCTCCAACATGGAAAGGACAAAAGCACAGCAAAATTCCTTCTTTGAGAATGTTTCTCGGTTCGGGAGGTAGATTTATAGAAAGGGAAGGTGTTAGCACCCTTTCTATCCGTGGTTATCCACGGGCTCTTAGGTACTTGCTCTTATGTTTTCAAAAATTGTTTGCTTTTCAAGTGTGTGTGGGTTTTGAAAAAGTTTCATTTTGAAAAATTTCTAAGTAACTCTTGTATCTGTCCTCAAGAGTGTATGAAATATTTGTTTGAAAACTTTTTAAAAGTGTGAGTGTGAAAAGTATTTTGTTCGTTTTGAAAAGAGCAAGTACCCACGAGTCATCCACCTACCCTAAGGAATTAGGCTGTGTAAGAGTCCTTAAGTTAGTGCCATCCCACCATTGAGAGGTAGGTAGCACCACCTTTGGAGGTATTTGGGTCAATTCAATTAAGGGACATGTGTGGTCACTGAATCAATAGTAGGACACCTTAGAAGTAACCCTAATGTCCTAGATCCTTTTTTTTTTGTCCGAGGCAACCGTTTCGAGGCAACTGGATCTTAGACAGGAGGGCGACCTCTAAAACACCCTATACTTGACGACCACTTTCGAAGGCAACGAGTGAGGCGTACCCTAGAAGTGGCATGTGCATGTGTGTTCAATTCAGTTTATGTTTATCTTTGATCATGCAATTTGTGAGCTACGAGTTGTTTTTAATTATCATACATTCTTTCATGCAATTTAGCAGTTAGGAGTGCGGAAAATAAAATACGGAAAGGTAAAGCTACGCTATTACAAGGCGCGGGTCTATACATCGCCAAAAAACAAAGACCCGTTTTTGATAAGGATGCGGAGAGTAAAGAAAGCGGTAAACCTAATTACTATTACATCCTGGAACAGTTACATAATAATCAAATAAAAAATATAACGCGCGGAAAGAATTAAAATCAAGACGTCTGAGGGTTTTGACCCTTTTGAGAAATTAAGATTTTTTGTCCTTTGCTTGAAACTAAAATTAAAATTAAACCTAATACAAATTTAATTAATTATTTACAAGAAAGATATTTTTTATGTCTTTGTATTTTATGAAAATAAAAGGAATTAAAATCAAAAGAAAACCCTAGTTCTAAGTTTATTTCAATTATTAAGAAAAAGGATTAAAATTAAAACCTAAATTAAGCTAAGTTAGTTATTTAGCATTTATTTACAAAAATAGGTTAATGGTAAATTTAATAAAATATAAAATATGTACAATTTTTGATTTTTCTGATTTTTATTAGGAAAGAATTAATTTGCTGTGAATTAATTAAAATAATTAAAAACAATTAAAAGAATTTACAAGAAAATAAAATAAAATTAAATATGCAAACCAAAGGGGGTGTGATGGCCCAAGGGGAGGTTTGTTGAAGCAATGCTGGCCCAAGAAGATCCTAAGCCTGGTTGACTTTCAGGATTGTGTGCGTGCTGTTTGACTGGAGCATACCATGGACTTCATCTCCTGGCCATTGAATGAGTGCTGAGAGACACATGGCAAGTTATTGCTGAGGCTCATGGTGAACCATTGAATCACACGCTGCACCGGAATGTGTTAAGAAAAATATGAAGAATTATATGGGGGGGGACCTGGGAATCGAACCCAGGTCCCAGCTTTCCTCGCCTTTGTGCCTTTGCCAACTGGACTACCATACGCGTTTGTAATGTAAATGGACAACAATTATTATATAAAAAAACAAACATTATGATAATCAAACAAAATAACGCGCGCTCTTTTGAACCCACCAACCATGCCTTGCCACCTATTGTCTTCCTCGTTTCACCTGCAAACATAACACAAGATAGCGGGGGTTTTAAACCCCCACAAACCAAAAGTGTCAATAATAGCGATTAGCAGCAGGCATCACATAAATTGAGCGCGAGGGTCTCATTCAACTCGTATTGAGCTTCTGAGTTTAATTGTATGTGTCTCAAGGCCTGATTTTTCCTCAATAAGAAAGCCCTAATTTAAAACCTCGAAAACCCTAGATATCTCCCATGGTGGATTTCAATTCAGAAGGCTATAACTAAATTGGATTATACCAATCGCTTCAGAAGGTCCCTATTAACATAAATCAACCAAGAAAATGGATTAAAAACGCATGAATCATGTTATGCAATTTTGGAAATATATTCAAACCGTGGGACTTGTGTTCTATGATTCTTTGCGTGTTAGGACTGGTTCTTGATGGCAATGACTTCTTGGAGGCTCAGGCAATATGTTTGAATCACTTTTAGGCTTTGAATCCACCTGCAATATTGATTTCAGTTTTCAAGTATTTCTTGAATTTTTGCAATTTGGTTATGGAGTTTCAGCAGCAATTTCACGTGTAGGGATTCAGGGTTTCCTTCAGCATATGTATGTGATGAGAATTAGGTCAAAACCTTGGCCCAAAAGTCCATGAATTTATGTTTCAATCTTTGATTTTCAATCATATAATTTCCAATCTTTTTTCAATGAAAACCTTGCCAAATATGGATGATTTTCCCTTTTTGATTGAGAAACGAGTTTTCCAGCTTGCCCTGATCTGATTTGCTTCACAAAAGATCCAAAAAACATATCTTTTTAATTTTCCTATAATTAAAATCAATTAAATGAATTAATATTAATAAAAATTCAATTAATTAATTAAAAATAAGAAAATAAATCATTTTAAGTTCAATGGGTCGTGCATAGGCTTTGGGTAAAGATTCAAGAAAGAATTTGAGGCCCATTAGCAAAAATGAAGTGTTTTAGGCAAAGTTGACTTTTGAAAGTTCCCAAAAATTTCCCAACTTCTCCAATGCATATCTTGCTCAATGTTGAAGCTATGAACATGTTCTTGGACATTTTGGAAAGGTCTTGAAGTCCTATAACCAATGCCTTTGGTACCATGTCATTTTGATTCACCAATCTCAAGTTATGGTCTTTGACTTAAAGTGCCTTTTTGTTGACTTTTGAAAATGACCTATAATGTTGAAATTGATAACTTTTTGTGAGAGCATTTCTTGGACTTGGAATGTGAATATGAATTGTAGGAAATGTCATCCCCTTCAAAATGAGCATTGGATGGGATTTTTCTGATAAACCATGAAGAAGTTATGCCCTGGTCAAATTGCAGTTGACTTTTTCAACTGTCCAGAAATAGAAACTTTTGCATCTTGAGACTTTTTGAGCCATGCTTGAAGAATCATGATCAAGAATTGATCAAATGATGATTGTGGCTTCAAAATAAGATGTTGACCAAAATTTTTGACTTTTGACTGTCAAATGACCATTTTACCCCTGTAGTTGACTGTGAAGCATTAAGGGCTTTTGATTGTGCAACTTGATGCTGTGAGTCTTGAAACTTGACATATAGATGCTTGACAATGTATATAGGCATATGGGACTTGATTGGACCCTTGAAAACCTCAATTCCTTTGCAAGAACCAAAACCCTAATTTTGACTGTGTTAGGAGGCAATTGGACTGTACAACCCTTGAGAGATTTTGAACCATTTGGAGATTGACCTTGACAAATCTTGAAGAATATGGGAGGGCAAATTTTGGGGTGCAACAGTTGCCCCTGTTCAATCTTCTTAGACCTGAGGATGTAGATTGGCTTGCGTGCCTTTCGTAATCCGAAGGTGGAAGATAATTGAACACTAAAGTGCCCAGAAATTTGCACTCACATAATAGAATATCAGCAGCGTGATGGCGGGAATGGGCTTACAAATGCCATTTGGAGAGATGATGGATAGGAGGATGGGCTTATAGATGCCATCTGGAGCTGTGACGGAGCCTTGTCGGGAATGGACTTATAGATGCCATTTGGAGAGATGGTATGTGGATGGGCTTATAGATGCCATCTAGGTGTCGATCGCGTAAGAGATTCCTTAGAGAGAACTTGCATACCTGAGAAAGAAAGATAATTACCTGGCCTGTTACAGGGGTTGATCTTCAAACTCTTTATGTAGATATGCCCTGGCTGGATACAGGTATCGAATCTCTAAACTCTTCATGTAGATATGCCCTGGCTGGATACAGGTATCGAGTCTATAATCAGTTACTCACAGATGTGCCCTGGCTAGATACAGGTATCGAATCTGGAATTAGTCGTCAACAGATATGCCCTGGCTGGATACAGGAATCGAATCTTCAAACTCTTCAGATGTGCCCTAGCTGGATACAGGAATCGAATCTCTAAACTCTTCATACGTGCCCTGGCTGGATACAGGAATCGAGTCCGGAATTAGTCGTCAATAGATATGCCCTGGATGGATACAGGAATCAAATCTTCAAACTCTTCAGACGTGCCTTGGCTGGATACAGGAATCGAATCTGGAATTAGTCGTCAACAGATATGCCCTGGCTGGATACAGGAATCGAACCTTCAAACTCTTCAGACGTGCCCTGGCTGGATACAGGAATCGAATCCGGAATTAGTCGTCAACAGATATGCCCTGGATGGATACAGGAATCGAATCTTCAAACTCTTCAGACGTGCCCTGGCTGGATACAGGAATCGAATCTGGAATTAGTCGTCAACAGATATGCCCTGGCTGGATACAGGAATCGAATCTTCAAACTCTTCAGACGTGCCCTGGCTGGATACAGGAATCGAATCTGGAATTAGTTGTCAACAGATATACCCTGGCTAGATACAGGAATCGAATATGGAATTAGTCGTCAACAGATATGCCCTGGCTGGATACAGGAATCAAATCTTCAAACTCTTCAGACGTGCCCTGGCTGGATACAGGAATCGAATCTGGAATTAGTCGTCAACAAATATGCCCTGGCTAGATACATGAATCGAATCTTCAAACTCTTCAGACGTGCCCTGGCTGGATACAGGAATCGAGTCCGGAATTAGTCGTCAACAGATATGCCCTAGCTGGATACAGGAATCGAATCTTCAAACTCTTCAGACGTGCCCTGGCTGGATACAGGAATCGAGTCCGGAATTAGTCGTCAACAGATATTCCCTGGCTGGATACAAGAATCGAATCTTCAAACTCTTCAGATGTGCCCTGGCTGGATACAGGAATCGAATCTGGAATTTTTCATGCAGATATGCCCTGGTTAGATACAGGTGTCGAATCCACAAGTAATCGCTCACAGATATTCCCTGGCTGGATACAGGTATCGAATCCGGAATTGCGACCGTTGATAGGAATCATTTTTGTATTGACCTTTTTCCTGGAAAGGCGAAACATTAGTTGTATGCAGTGTCATGATGTATGAAAATGCACGATGTCAAGATGTTCAAAATGAGATAGCGTGTTATGATGCGTATGTGCATGCGTCATGATGTATGATAATGTGATGTTTATGAATGTGTTTTCGTCTAGGAAAATAAATTCTTGTCGGATTCCGGGAGCTTGTTGAATCTTGGGTTGATGTTTGAAGAGTAGAGTTCTTCGCTTCCGATGGGGATGATGGTTGCAAGAATAAACCGGTAAGAAAAGATGACTCCGTTGAGGAATAAACTTTGTTGAAGAGATTATTTTGCGGGGAAATACTCTGTGGGAAGAGATACTTCGCTGAGATTTTGATGATAAGTCTGTTGGGGATACCATTGATGTGTTTTGGAGGAGGAATTGATGAACTCCACTGGGGGATAGAAATAACTTCGTCGGGGACGATCTTTCCGTGGCAATTGGCTGAGGATAACCCAATTATATCCTGGTGGGGAAATAACCTTTGAAATAAAGCCGAGGAGAGATATGTACTCTGCAGAGGATAAGCTTCCAAAATGTACTGGGGATAAGCTTTCTACTGGGGAGATTGATTCAACTCTCCTGGGGAAACTTTTGAACTGTACCGGGGAGATTGACTCCACTGGATGTCCGGTATTCCGCCGGGGAACAATCTTAGATCAAGATTGTCGGGGATGCTTGTTAGGAATGTTTGTATACTCCTTTGGGGAATATTGAGATTTTCTAGGGATACTCCAACTTCCTTAAGGCTGATAGTAGACTAACTCTTCTCGGGGAGAGTGTTGCTGACTTGCTAGGGATACTGTGCCTTTTCAGGGTTGATTGGAGACCAACTGCTTGGGAGAGTATTGTTGAGTCTCATCTTACTCGGCGGGGAGTGAAGGTATCTGGGTTACATTCTTCAGCCGAACTTACCTTGGTACCTTGGTGGACAGAGCAACTAGATCGCTTAGACGACTCATTATTGCCCCTGTTTCTGATGTCACCTGTAATTAATCCTTTATTTCGTATGCAAATATTTATGAGTTAGCAATTAGTGTCAAATGCATATATCAAATATGAACATTGGACGTTCTTTGCAAAACAAAACAGAAAAAGGAAAAACAGCTGGCAACTTGTCTGAAAAGTGAATTTGTATTGATTTTTGGAATTTTCCTGTAAATAGGCGTTTATGTACAAGAGGTTGACGTCCTAGTAAGAGAACGCCGTCGAACAACATAGAGTTTACAATTTTGTGAAAAAGGAAAACAAAACAGCTATGTGAAAAGAATAATCCCACTGGGTTCCAACTCTACTATCGCCTTTATATCTTCGAGTGTCTCATCACTTTGCTGCTCAGTTGAAGATGAAGCTGATCGATTGATGCCGTCTGAACTTGATGGTTGATACCGGATTCTGGATGCAAGGTGATTCAATGAGACATAGTATTACGCTTATCCCTAACTTTTGCCTGGACCGCCCTTTCGGGTTTTCAGTCCACCGGGATACCCATTTTTGCCCAAGCCGCCTTTTCAGGTTTTCGACTTGCTGGGTGTACAGATTTTTTTCATTTCATCCCTTATTTTTGCCCGAACCCTTTTGGTTCGCCGGGAAGCCCTTACTTTTGCCTAGGTGTGTCAACCTAGTGGGTCTTTAATTCATGCGTAGTATCTTTTTACTATGTCTGCATTGGCGGGGTGAGGAAGGTCGTCACCATCCATGGTGGTTAGAATCATAGCTCCTCCTGAGAAGATATGTTTAACCATAAATGGCCCTTCGTATGTGGGGGTCCATTTTCCCCTGGGATCACTTTGAGGAAGAATGATGCGCTTGATTACCAGGTCCCCAACTTGATACTCTTGTGGTCTGACTTTCTTGTTAAATGCCCTGATCATCCGTTTTTGATACGTTTGACCATGACAAATAGCAGTGAGTCTCTTTTCGTCAATTAGGTTTAACTGATCAAGTCGAGTCTGGATCCAGTCATCTTCGCTCAAGCCTGCATCCTTCATTATCCGGAGAGAGGGTATCTGGACTTCAATAGGCAAGACTGCCTCCATGCCATAGACCAAGGAAAAGGGGGTTGCCCCGGTTGACGTCCTCGCTGAGGTACGGTACCCGTGAAGAGCAAACGGTAACATCTCGTGCCAATCTTTATAGGTCACTGTCATCTTCTGCACAATTTTCTTGATGTTCTTATTAGCTGCCTCTACAGCCCCATTCATCTTCGGCCGGTAGGGAGAAGAGTTGTGGTGCTGTATATTGAATTGCTCACAGAGCTCGGTGATCATCTTGTTGTTAAGATTGGTACCATTGTCCGTAATGATCCTTTCTGGGACACCATATCGACAGATCAGGTTGTGTCGAATGAACCGTGCCACGACGTTCTTGGTTACGGTAGCGTAGGAAGCTGCTTCAACCCACTTTGTAAAGTAATCGATCGCCACCAGGATGAAGCGATGCACGTTGGATGTTGTAGGTTTAATCTCGCCGATCATATCAATGCCCCACATTGCAAAAGACCAAGGTGCTGTCAAGACATTCAGAGGAACTGGAGGAACGTGCACCTTATCTGCATAGATCTGGCACTTGTGACATGTCCGGGAATGTTGGTAACAGTCGGCTTCCATTGTGGACCAGAAATATCCTGGCCGAAGGATTTTCTTTGCCATGGTATGTCCACTGGAATGCATTCCGAAGGTACCTTCATGTAGCTCTGCCATGATTCTTTCTGCTTCAGTCTTATCCACACAACGCAGTAAGGTTGAATCATGATTTCGCTTGTAGAGAATGCCATTGCTGAGGAAGAACTTTGTCGCGAACCTTCTCAGAAACTTTTTGTCATTAACAGATGCACCCTCGGGGTATTCTTGAGCTTCCAAGTACCTCTTCACTTCATGATACCAAGGTTTTTCAGTTACCTCTTCAGCCTCGAGATCACAGCAATATGCAGGTTCATCCAGTTTCCAGATAATGATCCGGGGAGCCTCATTGTCCCATTTGACTTTGAACATAGAAGACATCGTAGCCAACGCGTCTGCCAACTGATTCTCCTCTCTTGGGAAGTGTTCAAAAGTTATCTCCGTGAAATGGGGGATCAATGTCAACGCACACTCTTTATAAGGAATGAGATTTGGGTGTTTCGTATCCCACTCTCCTTTGATCTGATTGATCACGAGAGCGGAATCTCCGAAGACACTCAGAAACTTGATCCTTAAGTCAATTGCAGCTTGCAGACCCATGATGCATGCCTCATACTCCGCCATATTGTTGGTGCAGTTGAAACATAGCCGGGCAGTAAGTGGAGTATGAGTGCCTTTTGGGGATATGATCACAGCGCCGATACCGTTACCCAAAGCGTTGGAGGCTCCATCGAAGTGCATGGACCATCGGGATCCTTCCTCAGGTCCTTCATCCGGTCCAGGTACTTCACAATCAGTCACCACCATGATATTCTCGTCAGGAAATTCAAAATTCATTGACTGGTAATCGTCCACTGCCTGGTGTGCCAAATGGTCTGCCAATACACATCCTTTGATTGATTTCTGAGTTGTGTATTGTATGTCGTATTCTGTCAAGATCATCTGCCATCTCGCTATTCTTCCAGACAGAGCAGGCTTTTCGAATATGTACTTTATTGGATCCATTTTTGAAATCAACAGAGTAGTGTGAGTCAGCATATACTGTCCCAGCCGGCGAGCAGCCCATACCAAAGCGCAGTAAGTTTTCTCGAGCAGTGAGTATCGGGTCTCACAGTCGGTAAACTTTTTGCTAAGGTAATAAATGGCGTGCTCTTTTCGGCCAGACTCGTCATGCTGCCCCAGCACACACCCCATTGAGTTGTCAAGTACTGTCAAGTATAGTATTAGAGGTCTCCCTTCAACCGATGGCATAAGAATGGGTGGTTCTTGGAGATACTCTTTTATTCTTTCGAAAGCGGACTGACATTCATCATTCCAGCATACTACTTGATCTTTCTTCAGCAGCTTGAAGATTGGTTCACAGGTAGCAGTTAGGTGCGAGACGAATCGGGCAATGTAATTCAGCCGTCCTAGAAAGCCTCTGACTTCTTTCTCTGTCTTGGGAACTGGCATCTCTTGTATGGCTTTCACTTTGGCAGGGTCCACTTGAATACCTTTGTCGCTTACGACGAAACCTAGTAGTTTTCCAGATCTCACCCCGAAGGTGCACTTGTTTGGATTCAATCTTAGCTTGTACAACTTCAGCCAGTCAAACAGTTTCTGTAGATGGTCAAGGTGTTCCTCCTCAGTTTGAGACCTTGCAATCATATCATCGACGTATACTTCAATCTCATGGTGGATTATGTCATGAAATAAAGCAACCATGGCACGTTGGTAGGTTGCCCCAGCATTTTTCAACCCAAAAGGCATGAGCTTGTAGCAGAAGGTGCCCCACTGAGTAACAAAGGTAGTATTTTCCATATCTTCAGGAGCCATCTTGATCTGATTATAACCTGAAAAGCCGTCCATGAAGGAGAACACCTTGTGCTGAGCAGTATTGTCAACCAGAACGTCGATGTGAGGCAGGGGGAAGTAATCCTTGGGGCTGGCCCTATTCAAATCCATGTAGTCAACACACATTCTGACCTTACCATCTTTCTTCGGCACCGGAACCACGTTGGCAACCCACTGAGGGTAAGAAGTCACTGCTAGAAACCCGGCATCGAATTGTTTCATAACCTCAACTTTGATCTTTTCGGACATCTCCGGGCGCATACGGCGGACCTTCTGTTTAACCGGAGGGCAGTCTTCCTTGGTAGGCAGGTGATGAACCACAATGTCGGTATCCAACCCAGGCATGTCTTCGTAGGACCAGGCGAAGATTTCCACATAATCATGCAACATCTGAATCAACCGTTGTTTCACGCTGAGCTCTAGATTGGCACCAATCTTGACTTCCTTTCTGTCTGTTTTAGTACCCAGATTTACCATTTCCACTGGCTCTTCATGTGGCTGAATAGCCCTTCTTCCTGGAGTAGCAGTCTTGCAAGCTCTCCAGGCACTTCGCAATCATCTTCACCTTTGTCTTCGGCTAAGTTGATCGGATTTTCAAAGTCATAACTGGCGGTAGCAGAGTCGTTACCAGTGAGATCCCGAGTGGATTGAAACCTGTATAGGTGAGTGTGTGTAAATATAGCTGTTTTGCAATATATAAAGAAAGAAAGGGAGCACAAGATTTGAAATGCGAAAAACGTCCAATGTTTTTATTCATGATATATGGAAATGACAAGTAATAAGCCCTCACAAATGAAGCCACGGTGCCCCGGGTAAGACACCGGGCCATAAAGTTTCACATTATTGTTCGTTACAAATTTAAAAACAAAGGAATTCATTACTGAGTAACAAAAGTAACAGGTATGTAGTCTTTTGCAGTCCAGTTATTCAGTCCACCGTCGGTCGTCGGGTAAATCCAGCCATCAAATTCAGATTCCTCTGCATCGCCTTCAACAACATTCACTCCCGGGTTGGTGATGAATATGGGAGGTCTTCCAATCCTTGCTTTACGTACAGCCCTCTGAGCCTCTGCAGTGAAACCCAGCCCAAACTTGTCAGTCTTTGGAGTAAAATCAGGGAGCCTGCCCCAGTTTGCACATTCACCTTTCTCAATCACAGCCCGGGCGTCCTTCAAGGAAGCCATCTTCAAAGGAGAGTCTTCTTCAATCACTGTCTCTGCTAACGCCAATGTTGGAGGCACCTCTTCAAAGTGTTGAAAGGGGGTCTCAATGAACTCCCCGTCCATCTCTATATACCGGAACGAGTTAAGATGGCTAACCATGTATTCTTCCTCCCCCTGCACCGTAACAATCTTCCCTCTGAACGGGTACTTAAGCTTTTGATGTAGAGTGGAGGTCACAGCTTCAGCCTTGTGAATCCAAGGACGACCCAACAAACAAGAATAGGATGGTCGGATGTCCATCACATAGAATGTTGAATCAAAGACTTGAGAACCAACCCGGATTGGAATATCTACTTCACCATGTACCATCCTCTTCGACCCGTCAAAGGCTCGGACAATGATGTTACTAAGCTTCAACTCCAAACCCTCACAATCCAACCTGTCTAAGGCCTTCTTGGGTAATACGTTCAGTGAAGAACCGGTGTCTACCAACACGTGTGCAAGAGTAGTGCCCCTGCATTCGATGGAGACATGCAGGGCATCATTATGGTTCTTTCCCTTAGCGGTCAGATCAGCATCAGAGAAACCCAGCCCATTGTCAGCGGTCAAGTTGGCCATACAATCAGTAAATTGATCAGCAGATGTTTCTTGTGGCACATGGGCCGTCTTTAGGAAGGAAATCAGGGCCTTGGCATGGGCCTCTGAGCACAAAAACAGTGATAGCATAGAGATCTTAGAGGGGGTGTGCCCCAGCTGCTCAACGATGTTGAAATCACTTTTCTTGATAATATTGAGGATTTCCTCCATCTCTTGCTGGGAGGCTTCAACACTGACAGTCTTCGGTGCCTCCATCTGGGCAGGCATATCGGAAATCCCTTTGCCCCGAGTGTCAGATGACTCGGCAGCAGGGGTAGAAACTTGATCAGGAGGGGAAACAGGCGCACTTATAGGCGTGATGATAAGAGGTCTTCGGATGACTGGTGGTGCAATGTCAGGTGAGAAGAGCCTGCCACTGCGAGTAACTTTAGCGGGACCGATGATGTTACTGATACCGGTACTAGTGTTGAACTCCAGCTTCACCCCGAGCATATAAACATCTTCCCCATAATGCCATGGGACAGCCTTGTCAGATTTATAGGGGAGGGGCCCCGGAACAGTGATGATGATAGGTGCAACAGACATGATTTTGACTGGCTTCCTCGGGGGAGCCTTGGTAGGATTGTTGAAAATGGTGACAACGGACACTTCTTCAGTAGGAATAACAGGAACAACAGTCTTCTTGAACAAGATCTCTTTGCTATCCATCAGGTGTTGGACGCCTGACTTCAGCAACGGACAACCAGTAAGTGAGACAGCACATAGAAGGAAACCCTTGCTACAACCCGGAAATAAACCGACTAGCAACAGGTTCCTTTTTACGGACAACAACGGAGTCACAATATCATCCACAGAGGTTACATACGGGTCTTCCTCAACAGCATTCACTCCATGTTGGGGCATGGGAGCAGTCATAACATTGGGCCTTTCGGGCGCCTCAAACTGTATTTCCTTAGTGTCGATAAGGTCCTGAACCTTATTCCTCAGGGCCCAGCAATCATCAGTAGAATGCCCCGGGCTATCAGAGTGATAAGCACAGCGGGCGTTAGGATTATACTTCGGAGATGTTGTGTTTACCACCTTCGGAGCTTCTCTGATAGTTACCAGGTTGGTTGACAACAGTTGCGGCAAGATCTGAGACAAGGTCATACTAAGCCGAGTGTATTCTCTTCTGGGTCTCTCACCCCTTGGTTGGTTAGGTTGCCGAGGAGCGGCAGCAGGCTTTGAAATTACCACCACGTTGATAGCTTGGTGGCGTTCCGGTTTATTTTGTCTTCTGGGACCATACACAACACTGGCTTCCTTCTTGAAAGGCTTCTTTTTAGAACTTGAGGATGCACCTTTCTGTATCTTCCCCGATTTCATACCAGCTTCTATCCTTTCTCCCGTCAGAATGAGATCTGTAAACCCCGCAGAAGAATTACCAATCAGGTGGTTGAAGAATGGCCCAGACAGGGTCCCCAAGAACATGTCCACGAGTTCACGGTCGGTTAACGGTGGCTGCACCCTGCCAGCCAGGTCTCTCCACTTTTGTGTGTACTCCTTAAAACCTTCTCCCGATCCTGGCGACATACCCTGGAGTTGGGTACGTGTAGGAGCGAGGTCGGCATTGTACTGATACTTCTTATAAAAAGAAGTAGCCAAGTCCTCCCAGTTACGAATCTTGGTTCCATCCAGCTGATAGAACCATTCGAGATGAGTCCCTGAAAGACTCTCCTGGAAGAAATGGATCCATAAGTTCTTGTCCATAGTATACGGTTGGATCTTCCGCACATAAGATCTGAGATGTAGCTTAGGGCAGGAAGCCCCGTCATACTTTGCGAAAGAGGGTGCCTTGAACTTATGTGGGATCACCACCGCAGAAGATAAACCCAGATCTCCAAAATCCAACCCAGGCACCTATTGAATTTCCATGGCATTCAGACGATCCTCTAACTGCTTGTACCTGTCTTCAACGGGAGGGTACTGCTCTTCATTGAAATCTGTCTCGTTGTCGGAGACCACAGGACTAAGAACCCTTCCCCCTTGGGGACTTCCTTTCCCTACAGAAGAACCAGCTTGATCAGCCTCATTTTGCAGTGTATTGCCAAACCTCCGTCCAGTGTTGAATAGTACAGTTCTCTTCTTCTTCTTCTTTACCAGCAGAGCCTTCAATTCCTCTTGACCTTGGGCTAAACTCATGATCAACTCTTGGAACTGGGCGTTCTAGGCCTGGAGGGCCTTGATGGATTGCTCAGTAGATGATTCAGGATTCATGATGAGATTGCTGAAATAAACAGCGAAGAAGATTAAGCAACCTGTAAGAAAAGTACCTGTGATGCACATGATGAATGAAATGCGTATGAATTATGTTTTCAAAGACAATCGGGATTCAACTTTGTAAACAAAAAGGAAGCGCACTTTATTAGATTCAATTTTGAAATTGAAATTGTTCAACAGATTGCCCTTAGGCATTACATAAAATGGAAATACTGAAAAGGGAAATAAAAATTGTAAAATAACATCCAAAGCTCATCAGTGATCCTAGGGTCTCTTTTTCTCAATACGGATGTAGTCATTCAAGGTCCGCTCATTCTCCAACTGCTTTGTCAGCTTCTGGATCTTCAATTCCTGCTCCTTGAACTTTTCTCGATAAGAATCCTGTTCTTCTTGTAGTTGCGCCCAAGACCTCTTTAGTGTATCAACATCAGTAGGTATCTGAGGAGGGAGAACAGTTGGAGGAGCCCCGTCTCTATCAGGAAATTCAAGAATGATGGGTCTGACAGCTTCGTATGGCATACCTAACTTCTGAGCACGGATGCGGACCCATCTGTAGTAGGATTCCATAGGTAGAGAAGTCTTCGGTCCCAACTCATGTGGGTCAGCTTTGTGAATTCTGTCCCAAGCCTTGATGAATCTACGACGCAGCTCGTCACTATCTACCTGAAACTCAAAACTGATGTGGGGTACCAACATTTCATGAGGCCCTGCTCTTCTGGCTCTTCCAAACTGACGGAGAGCTAGACATGGATTATAAGAGATCCCTCCTTGGGTACCAATTAGAGGAACATTAGGATATTCTCCGTAACGATCAATAACAGCTACCTCATCCAAACCTCTGAGAGTCCAAATGATGTCATTATCAGTGAGAGACATTAACCTATGAGCCCAGCCTCTTCCTTCTTTGTTCTTCAGCACGAACTTAGGGAGGTGAAAAATAAACCACCTCACTAACAAAGGAGTACAACACCACAGAGTTCCTCGTCTTCGGGCAGTACGAGCATAGAGTTGTTGCAGGATATCGCCCAAGAGAGTGGGCACAGGGTTCCGAGACATGAAGATCCTTATGGCATTGACGTTAATGAAGTTATCAGGATTAGGAAACAAAACTAGACCATAGATTAAGAGAGCCAGAATGTCTTCATACGCCCTGAAGTCTAAGTCATTCCAGAAACTGTTAGATTTACCAATCAGAAACTTAGCCAATAAGCCCTTAACTCTGCTTCTAGTCACCCAGTTGTCCATTACTTCCTTGTTGGTCAAGGGAAGGGCTGCAGCAATCTCCTCAAGCCTAAGAGTCTTTTCCCAACCAGTGAAGGGAGTCTGATCCAAGATAGGGATACCAAGCAAATTAGAGAATTCTTCCAGGGTAGGGACCAGCTGGAAGTCTTGAAAGGTGAAGCAATTATACAAGGGATCATAAAACTGGGTCAAGACACTCATCAATTGTTGGTCCCACTTTGCAGTGACTAAACCGAGAAGAGAACCATGCCTCTGGATGAAGGAAGTGGTGTTTGGAATTCTGCTAACCAATTCTTCAAGCAACTCAGGTGGGTGAACAAAATTAAACCGGATAGTGTTCCTTCGCACAGGCATCATGATGTCCTACAAAACAGAGCAAAAATGAAACCCTTTTGTCTTTGAAATGGGTCAGTCCTTATGCAGGATGTATGCAATGTTATGATGGTATGATGTTATGATAAAGCACACCACAAATATTCACAAAGGCAAACATGATAAGGCACACAAGTCACACCACAACCCTTAGAGTTTAGGCCAGCATGAAGTTTGGGGTACTACCCTCTTGAAGTTGGTGGGCTCAAAACCTGTCCTATCAAAAGTAACCGGATTCTAGAGGATCCCAATATCACTGACTACCCTCAATCGGTCATAACTCCAGCGTCGCAATCTTTTCTTGCGGCCAGAACCATCGCGAGAGTTTAGCCTCAATGGGTGTAGCATACTGCTACTGTTCTATGGCCAAGTTGGGTCAAATTAGGGTTCTAAGGTCGGTTGGTGCTTAATGACTCCTCAGAAGACCCATATTCTCCTCGTTGCAACACAAGGGATATCGGTACAGACCAAGGTGTCACACCAACGTAGCCACTGTTTCACCCGTGTCGGTCTACGCCAGACAGGTCCCTCACAGCTTATGCTACCTAAAGGGTATTCCCCAGATCCGGGTTAGGATCTATGAAACTCCGATGCAATGCCCACAAATATAAAAGCAATCAAAACAAGCAATTGAAAACATAAGTATGATCTAATCCTAAGGTACACCTCACTTTAAAAGTCCCCAGCAGAGTCGCCAGTTCTGTGATCGGTGGAAATAGAACTGACTGTTTAAAGCTGGATCGCGTATGTCGCGGTAAGAAAGAGTCGCCACCGTCTTTTATGTTCTCCAACATGGAAAGGACAAAAGCACAGCAAAATTCCTTCTTTGAGAATGTTTCTCGGTTCGGGAGGTAGATTTATAGAAAGGGAAGGTGTTAGCACCCTTTTTATCCGTGGTTATCCACGGGCTCTTAGGTACTTGCTCTTATGTTTTCAAAAATTGTTTGCTTTTCATATGTTTGTGGGTTTTGAAAAAGTTTCGTTTTGAAAAATTTCTAAGTAACTCTTGTATCTGTCCTCAAGAGTGTATGAAATATTTGTTTGAAAACTTTTTAAAAGTGTGGGTGTGAAAAGTATTTTGTTCGTTTTGAAAAGAGCAAGTACCCACGAGTCATCCACCTACCCTAAGGAATTAGGTTGTGTAAGAGTCCTTAAGGTAGTGCCATCCCATCATTGAGAGGTAGGTAGCACCACCGTTGGAGGTATTCGGGTCAATTCGATTAAGGGACATGTGTGGTCACCGAAGCAATAGTAGGACACCTTAGAAGTAACCCTAATGTCCTAGATCCTTTTTTTTGTCCGAGGCAACCGTTTCGAGGCAACTAGATCTTAGACAGGAGGGCGACCTCTAAAACACCCTATACTTGACGACCACTTTCGAAGGCAACGAGTGAGGCGTACCCTAGAAGTGGCATGTGCATGTGTGTTCAATTCAGTTTATGTTTATCTTTGATCATGCAATTTGTGAGCTACGAGTTGTTTTTAATTATCATACATTCTTTCATGCAATTTAGCAGTTAGGAGTGCGGAAAATAAAATACGGAAAGGTAAAGCTACGATATTACAAGGCGCGGGTCTATACATCGCCAAAAAACAAAGACCCGTTTTTGATAAGGATGCGGAGAGTAAAGAAAGCGGTAAACCTAATTACTATTACATCCTGGAATAGTTACATAATAATTAAATAAAAAATATAACGCGCGGAAAGAATTAAAATCAAGACGTCCGAGGGTTTTGACCCTTTTGAGAAATTAAGAATTTTTGTCCTTTGCTTGAAACTAAAATTAAAATTAAACCTAATACTAATTTAATTAATTATTTACAAGAAAGATATTTTTTATGTCTTTGTATTTTATGAAAATAAAAGGAATTAAAATCAAAAGAAAACCCTAGTTATAAGTTTATTTTAATTATTAAGAAAAAGGATTAAAATTAAAACCTAAATTAAGCTAAGTTAGTTATTTAGCATTTATTTAGAAAAATAGGTTAATGGTAAATTTAATAAAATATAAAATATGTACAATTTTTGATTTTTCTGATTTTTATTAGGAAAGAATTAATTTGCTGTGAATTAATTAAAATAATTAAAAACAATTAAAAGAATTTACAAGAAAAGAAAATTAAATTAAATATGCAAACCAAAGGGGGTGTGATGGCCCAAGGGGAGGTTTGTTAAAGCAATGCTGGCCCAAGAAGATCCTTAGCCTGGTTGACTTTCAGGATTGTGTGCGTGCTGTTTGACTGGAGCATACCATGGACTTCATCTCCTGGCCATTGAATGAGTGCTGAGAGACACATGGCAAGCTATTGCTGAGGCTCATGGTGAACCATTGAATCACACGCTGCACTGGAATGTGTTAAGAAAAATATGAAGAATTATATGGGGGGACCTGGGAATCGAACCCAGGTCCCAGCGTTCCTCGCCTTTGTGCCTTTGCCAACTGGACTACCATGCGTTTGTAATGTAAATGGACAACAATTATTATATAAAAAAAAAAACATTATGATAATCAAACAAAATAACGCGCGCTGTTTTGAACCCACCGACCATGCCTTTCCACCTATTGTCTTCCTCGTTTCACCTGCAAACATAACACAAGATAGCGGGGGTTTTAAACCCCCACAAACCAAAAGTGTCAATAATAGCGATTAGCAGCAGGCATCATATAAATTGAGTGCGAGGGTCTCATTCAACTCGTATTGAGCTTCTGAGTTTAACTGTATGTGTCTCAAGGCCTGATTTTTCCTCAATAAGAAAGCCCTAATTTAAAACCTCGAAAACCCTAGATATCTCCCATGGTGGATTTCGATTCAGAAGGCTATAACCAAATTGGATTATACCAATCACTTCAGAAGGTCCCTATTAACATAAATCAACCAAGAAAATGGATTAAAAACGCATGAATCATGTTATGCAATTTTGGAAATATATTCAAACCGTGGGACTTGTGTTCTTTGATTCTTCGCGTGTTAGGACTGGTTCTTGATGGCAATGACTTCCTGGAGGCTCAGGCAATATGTTTGAATCACTTTTAGGCTTTGAATCCACCTGCAATATTGATTTCAGTTTTCAAGTATTTCTTGAATTTTTGCAATTTGGTTATGGAGTTTCAGCAACAATTTCACGTGTAGGGATTCTGGGTTTCCTTCAACATATGTATGTGATGAGAATTAGGTCAAAACCTTGGCCCAAAAGTCCATGAATTTATGTTTCAATCTTTGATTTTCAATCATATAATTTCCAATCTTTTTTCAATGAAAACCTTGCCAAATATGGATGATTTTCCCTTTTTGATTGAGAAACGAGGTTGCCAGCTTGCCCTGATCTGATTTGTTTCACAAAAGATCCAAAAAACATATCTTTTTAATTTTCCTATAATTAAAATCAATTAAATGAATTAATATTAATAAAAATTCAATTAATTAATTAAAAATAAGAAAATCTATCATTTTAAGTTCAATGGGTCGTGCATAGGCTTTGGGTAAAGATTCAAGAAAGAATTTGAGGCCCATTAGCAAAAATGAAGTGTTTTAGGCAAAGTTGACTTTTGAAAGTTCCCAAAAATTTCCTAACTTCTCCAATGCATATCTTGCTCAATTTTGAAGCTATGAACATGTTCTTGGACATTTTGGAAAGGTCTTGAAGTCCTCTAACCAATGCCTTTGGTCCCATGTCATTTTGATTCACCAATCTCAAGTTATGGTCTTTGACTTATAGTTCCTTTTTGTTGACTTTTGAAAATGACCTATAATGTTGAAATTGATAACTTTTTGTGAGAGCATTTCTTGGACTTGGAATGTGAAGATGAATTGTTGGAAATGTCATCCCCTTAAAAACTAGCATTGGATGGGATTTTTCTGATAAACCATGAAGAAGTTATGCCCTGGTCAAATTGCAGTTGACTTTTTCAACTGTCCAGAAATAGAAACTTTTGCATCTTGAGACTTTTTGAGCCATGCTTGAAGAATCATGATCAAGAATTGATCAAATGATGATTGTGGCTTCAAAATAATATGTTGACCAAAAATTTTGACTTTTGACTGTCAAATGACCATTTTACCCCTGCAGTTGACTATGAAGCATTAAGGGCTTTTGACTGTGCAACTTGATGCTGTGAGTCTTGAAACTTGACATATAGATGCTTGACAATGTATATAGGCATATGGGACTTGATTGGACCCTTGAAAACCTCAATTTCTTTGCAAGAACCAAAACCCTAATTTTGACTGTGTTAGGAGGCAATTGGACTGTACAACCCTTGAGAGATTTTGAACCATTTGGAGATTGACCTTGACAAATCTTGAAGAATATGGGAGGGAAAATTTTGGGGTGCAACTGAGTGTATCATGAGGACCATCCCTTCTCGCATATCCAAACTGTCACAGTGCCAAGCAAGGATTGTAAGTGATTCTTCCTCTAATGCCTAAGAGAGGGACATTAGGGAATTCTCCGCATCGATCAATGATGGTAACATTCTCTGAGGATCGAGGACACTAATGAATACCTGAATGTGTAAGAGTCATTAGCCTATGGTACCACCTCGAACCCTGTTCATTCTTCAATACGGATTGGAGTAGGTGCGAAATAAACCTCCTAGCCAAAAGAGGAGTGCAACACAGAAGGGTCCCTCTTCTCTTTATAGTGCGAGTATGTAGAAAATGTAGGATATCTCCAAGCAAAGTAGGTACCAGATTGCGAGACAAGAAAACCTTAACCACATTTACGTCTATGAGCTGATCCGGATTGGGGAACAGTACCAACCCATATATGAGAAGGTCTAATACCTCTTCAAAAGCTTGTAAGTCCAGGGTATCCCAAAAATGATGAGCTTTCTCAAACAAGAACTTATCCAAAGAAAACCTTGACACCTCTCATGGTCTCCCAATTTGCTACTACGTCAGACCGTGGTAAGGACAGAGCTTTAGCAATATCTTCAGGTTTAAGGTCTCTTTCCATGCCATTGAAAGGTACCTTGTTAAGGATAGGCACCCCTAATAACAGAGAAAACTCCTCCATAGTAGGCACTAGCTGGTAATATGGAAAAGTGAAGCAGCGATGTAGAGGGTCAAAGAACTGGAAGAGCACTTTTAGCATTTCTTCATCAGGGTTTGAGGTGACCAAGCTGAGAAGTCAACCATGTCTTTTAGTGAAGGGAGATCTTTCAGGAACCCTTGATACCAATTCCTTAAGCTGAGGAGGTACCTTTACCAAACTGACTTGGATAGTGAATCTGCGGGCGAGGGCCATGTCCTACAAAACAAGACAAAAGTAAACCCTAAGAATCCTTGAAATGGTTAGTATGGTATGCTATGTTATGATGTCATGATTATGCTCAGGTATAGCAGATATAGAAAACACAAACAAATCACACAGAGACCTTAGGTTTAAGGCTTGCATGGGTTGTAAGGTATACCCTCTTGAAGTTGGATTGGTTCAACCTGTCCTAAATATAGTAACCGGGTTCTAAGGGATCTCAATATCACTTATCTTTCCCCCAAATTTCATTCTGATAGACAATTGACTTGCCACCAAACAAAACTCAAGAGTCAAACCTCAATGAGTGTAGCATCGAGTATCAATCGACTTTGGGTTTACACGAAAGACGGCTATCTCACTACGTCCTAAAAGCCAAGTTGGTCAATTAAGGTGCTAAGGTCAGTTGATGCTTTATGATACCATGTAGCGGCCCCATATTCTCCTTTATTACTCAAGGGCTACCGGTACATACCAAAGTATCGCATCAACGTAGCTACTGTTTCAACCGTGTCGGTATACCCCGCACAACTCCCTCACAGTTTATTGCTACTTACCTAAAAGGAAATCCCTTATCCGAGTTTAGGATCCAAGCAACCCAAACAGATATTATTGTACCCCAAAATTTGCCCTCCCATTTATCAAATATATTCTCACAAAGATCTCTTTTGGTTCAAGACTGCACTAGGGTTGATCAGCTCAAGACACCTCCTTAAGCACTGATGACCAAAATTAGGGTTTCAGATTGCACAAGGATGATTGAACTTTCAATGCTTCATATGACTTTCATGGATCACTATGAACCCCCAAGATTACTCATGTTAAGTTTCAATCCTTGGATCACACTTTTGCTCAGTCAATTGAGCAGTTGACCTAGAAATCAGTTGTATTGGGGGAAAAGTCAACTATGGCCAATTTACAGTCAAACTTCATGATTTTTTTGTACATATCAACATTATGAACTAATATATGTCATTTGATCAAGTTTGGATCACAATTCTTCAATAAATTTAATCAGATCACCAAAAGGGCAAAATGGTCAAAATTAGGGTTTTGACTAAGAAAGGGCAATTTCTGATTTTTGACCTAGAAAAGGGTCAATTGGTTTGAAGCATGATTTTAAGAGTTCAATTGCATCATTTTTACTTAATGGCATGACCCAAAACATTGTTCAAGATCAATTTGATTGACAGTGAATTTTCAGTCAACTGATCAAAAGTCAACTGTACACTGAAAAGTCAAACTTTGACTTTTTGGTCAAAATCCAATGTCAAAGATGAAAATTCATCAAAACATGTCAAAATATGAAACTTATTCATCAAGAAATCAAAAATTCAAGATTTCATTTTGAAAAGTCAAAGTTTTCTAACTTAGAAATTTTTTTAAGTGTTTAAAACTTCATGTTTTTTCATAACTTTGAGCCAATTTTTCACCATGATGCAAGATGATTCAAAAGAAACTTTCAACATGAAAGTTGTAGATCTCCATGATATCTACAACATTTCTTTACACAACTTCTTCTAAAAATTCTTAGATCTCAAGTTATTAATTCATAAAGTCATAGTCTTGAAATTGAACACTTAGTGAAATTTTGCCCTAGTTTTGGTCAGGATTTTGACCTAACTTCATGGCACTTTTTCATATAGTTCCAAGGGGAATTTTCAAAAGTGATTCAAAGAGGAGTTGTAGAGAACATTACAAGATTTCAAAAATGTCCAAGACCTCCTTGAGATCATTCTTGATCAGGGATAATCGAAGAGAGGAAGTTAGGGTTTTCAAACTTGAATTACAAGTTATTTTGTGATGAACAAGAATTCAATTTCAAACCTATGCTGCACAATCTTGATTTTCAGGCCTCTAAACCTCTAAATATATTTATAATCATAAGATTACACAACTATTTGAGCTATGATCCAAGTGTTTGAGTCTTTGTCCAAGTGATTATTCCATTAATGGAACAAAGTTCACACTTCCATTTTGGAAAAGTGACTTTAATCACAAAGTCAATGCATAGAGCTCCTAACTTATTCCTTCTGATCACAAGTAATGTCAAAGGCAAAAGTAACCTGTCTAGAGCCTTCCAAAAACCCAGGCCATGCTTGTACTACACATTGAAACTTGTTTTCCCACTTTTCTTCAAAATCAAGTAACATAACCATAACTTTATATTTCACAGTTCTGTCAACTTCAAACCCTCTAACCTTTTCCATATAATTATACAAGTGTATTGCAACATAACACACGATTGAACAAGCTCCCAAACTCCCTGAAAACTCAGATTGCACAGAATCTCCACTTTTGTGTCATTTCTGACTTTGAACTTCAATCTTCAAAACCACTCGTGCGTTTCTTGGCTTAACACTTCCAAAAGATTCTTAGCATCATACACAAACCATTCCAATACTTGTTTGCAAACTGTAACACCATTTATACCATCCTCCATAACCAAAAACAGAGGTCTGCATCTTGACTTCTCCAGACCATTCCAGTCATCCTTAGCTCAAGCCAGCCATTGCATTAGCTTCCTAGAGGTCCAAGGAAGCTAACCTGATCATCACCACTGCCTGAAACAAGCTCAAATCCATTTCACGGTTTCCAGTTTTGAGGTATTTTTATTAAACTTCTATCTTCATATTTAGGCATTATTAAGCTTTGATTTGTGAAGATAAAATGTAGATAACATTGCCACGAAGCTATACATATCCTAAGTTTGCATTTATATGGCCTGAGCTTAGAGAATTTTAGAGTTGAAGTTTTCTGAAATTTTAAGGTTTTGAATTAGGGCCGGAAAAATTCTCTTTCATCTTTGACTGTTAGCTTAAGGTATTTATATGGTTGGATTCGTGGGAAGAAATGCCACAACTTTTATGTTTGAACTTTTCATCTGTTTTGAGAGATGAAGAAGATACAGGTCCTTTGGATGGAGGTTAAAGATGAAGTGTAATCAGGGCGCGTTTTGTGTTATGTATTTATCCTTTCACATAAGCTAACGGATGTATCACCACTCCAGTGGTTAAAGCGCGCGCCTGTTCACCCTTAGGTCCTGGGTTCAAGCCCCAACGTGACCTTTTGCCATTTTTTCACAATTTTCTGACTTTTTTGTGTTTTTGAGCGCTTGGGCTTTTCATGTGGGCCTAGCCATTTTTTCTCACAATACTCCTTGCCTTACAGATCCACCCCCTGATTTATTTTTTTATTTTTTATTTTTATTTTATTCTTCATTATTATTATTATTATTATTATTATTATTATTATTATTATTATTATTATTATTATTACTATTATTATTTTCATAAATCATAAAAAATCCCGAAAAATATTTTTATTTATTAATCATACTTATATATTTTATTTTTCCATAAAACAAAAAGACTAAAAAATATTTTCTTAAAACAAATTAATTTCTTTTTTTTTCTTAAATAATTAATTTTTTAGACTTAGGATAAATTAGTATTTTTAAAAAAAAAATTAATTTAGAACTTAGGTTATTTTAATTAATTAATCTTCATTTCATTCTCATTAATTTAAAAACCTTTTCATTAAAAAACCCTAAAAATCCTTTCCAAATTACTTTCTTTTCTTAATTAGTGTAAGTTAATTTTATTTAATTTTTAATTAATCATTTTCTTTAATTAGGTCAAGACAAAAAACCATTTCATAAAAACAACAAAAATTGTTTCTTTTTTTTCCATTTATATTCTTGCATTTTATTTTCAATTTTGTACAATATTCAATATGGTTGTAATAGATAATTAGGTTTAATTTTCTTGCAATCCCTATTTATAAATTTCTACATCCCATCCCCTAATGATGTAATAGTGTAGTAATTTTACTTTTCACAATTTATCACTTTAAATAAATGCTAGTAATTAGGGTTTGTATGAAAAGATTAAAACCAATCAATTAGCAAACCCTAATCAAAGACAAATCAAGCATGAAAAATCAATACACTTGCACACAAGCACCCCTAGGATAAAATCCACTTGGTTGCCTTACAAAAAAATGGCCATGTTATGCATGTGAGGTATCTTAGCAAAAACAAGCAAAAATACAAGATCATAGTCCCTCGATGACGCTATCTATGTTGCCTTTTCAAAATGATCTTAGTCCCTAAGGAAAGATACTAAGATACCTTGCAACATTGCTAATCATGGTTATAAGATGACCCATGCCTGTCCCGTTTACATCCAAAGATAGGATTACTTACCAAATCAATGGTAAGATAACAATATCAAAGAAAAGAGGAAATGAACATGAAAGACATTTGAGTAGGTAGAATTTTCCTAGTTACTTGCTCACTTTCAAAACAAAACATCCTTGCTATTTTATAAACAAACACCAACACTTTCAAAAATATCTTTCAAACTTGAAAATACTTTCAAAAACATCTTTCAAACTTGAAAACATTTTCAAAATATCAACACTTTATATACATTCTTACGAACGAGAATCATTACAAAGTTTTCCTAAATGATGGCGCCTTTTCAAAATACTTTCAAAAACCACGCAAAGCACATTTCCAAACAAAAGCAAGTAATCTAGCAAGTAACTAAGAGCCCGTGGAAAACCATGGATGAAAAGGGTGCTAATAACTTCCCTTTTCATAATCTACCCCCCGAACTCAAGAAACAATCTCAAAGGTCTTTCCTGTGCTTTTTCACCTTTCCTTTTTGGATAAAAGAAAAGTCGGTGGCGACTCTTGCTAACCGCAACATTTGCGATAAAACGCAAAACACCCAAGTCAGTTCTCCCACCGCATCACAGATACCCTTAAAGATAAATCAAAATAATACAAGCCAAAGAAGAAATTAAGAATGACCTAGGTCCTAAGGTAAACCCTACTTTTTTATGTCCCCAACAGATTCGCCAGTTTTGTGATACGGTGGCAGAACCGACTGTTATACTGGTTTGTATTTTTTGTTCACAAATGTTGCGGTAAGCAAGAGTCTCCACTGGCTTTTATTTCATCTAATAAAGGAAAGGGGAAAAAGAACAGAAAAAACCTTTTTCGAGATGTTTCTGAGTACGGGGGGTAGATTATAGAAAGGGAAGGTGTTAGCACCCTTTCTATCCATGGTTTTCCATGGCCTCTTAGGTACTTGCTCATTTTGAAATTGCTTGTGTGTGTTTTGAAAAGTTTTTGTATAACTTTGTGGTAACCCTTGTATATGTCCTCAATAGTGTGACGAAGTTGTTTTTGAAAACTATTTTGAAAGTGTTTGTGTAAAAGAATTTTTATTGTTTTGAGCAAGTACATAAGAGTTTCTACCTACTCGAAAATGACTGTTCGTTCTCGTTTCTTTTAGACAATGTTATCCTACTATTAAGGAGTAGGTAGCCCCATCGTTAGAGTTTTAAGGGACATTTGAAGGGACAATTACAGTCACAAAATCAATGGTTAGGAAACCTTAGTAGTTACCTTAAGTCCTAAATATCTTTCCGAGGCAAAATTCGAACGAGTCATTTTTGATATTTTGAGACTAGAGGGAAACCACTAAAACTCCCTATACTTCATGATCGTTTACCGAAGGCAACCGAAGTGGGGGTAACCCTAGGAGTGAGCATGTGCGAGTGTTTGATTTCAGTTCATTTATCTTTGCACATTTAGGGTGATCCATTATTTTACTTGTTATTCTTTCCATACAAGTCTATTAGTCTAAACATTTAATAATAGCGGAAAGTAAAGTGTGAGAGTAAAAACCTATCTATTACAAGGCTTCGGGGAAGGGGTTACATAATCCAAAAATGGGGGTAAACAGTAAATAAAGGAAGTAAATAAAATCATAGTTAAAACTATTACAACCTCAAAGCAATTACAATAATTAGAATGATAAATAAATAAAATGCGCACGAGAAAGAACACAAGAATTGAATATCCTAATGAATCTCATTAATTAAAGGAAATATTTTTGTTTTTTTTTGTTGAGAAAAATAGTTGAAATTTGCAAGTTAAACCTAATTTTCCAATTGATTTTAATTATGAAAACAAAAGAATTTAAATTGCCATAATTAAATTAATCTAATTAATTAATGAAATAAAATATTTTATAAAAAAATCTGATTTTTATGTTTTTTTGTGATTTTTTGATTTAATAAAAAATGATTTTTGTTTTCTAAAAAAATAATTAAACAAATAAATAAAACAAAAGAAATTGAAAAAAAGAAAAAAATTGGGCTTGATGTTGTTAGCAATCTGGGGGTGTAAGGAGTTGAATTCGTTAGGCCTAAGATTGCTGGCCCACCTGCCTGCGTGTAGATTCAGTGTAGTTGGCCTCTGAGGGTCTACCATGGGCTATTGTGGCTAGATGTTGGATCTGGATCAAGGGATGATCCAATGGCTGAGATTTGGAGCGCATGATGGAGGCTTAGAATAGTGATGTATGAGATCCTGCATATAAAGATTAGAAAATAAGAAACATGTCTAGACCTGGGATCAAACCCATGTCCTTCCTCTCATACGCGCTTGGCTTTACCGTCTGGGTTGGCTGGTTTGTTTGTTAAGATAATAACATAAATAACACATAAAGAAAATATTAAGCATTATGCCAAAAACGCGTACAGATTCAAACTAGCCAACCGGGCTTTGACATGCGATCGTCATCTTCAGTGGGACTGTCGTTTTAGCTAATGACCTTTTACCCACGGACAAATGTTGTAGTTGTATGTGATACAGTGGCAGAATTGACTGTTATACTGGTTTGCATTTTGTATTCACAAATGTCGCGATAAGCAAGAGTCGCCACTGAATTTTATTTCATCCAATCAAAGGAAAAGGAAAAAGAACAGAAAAAACCTTTTTTCGAGATATTTCTGAGTACGGGGGGTAGATTATAGAAAGGGAAGGTGTTAGCACCCTTTCTATCAGTGGCTTTCCATGGGCTCTTAGGTACTTGCTCATTTTTTAAATTGCTTATGTATGCTTGTTTTGAAAATGTTTTACTTCGTGATAACCCTTGTATCAATCCTCGAGGGTGTGACGAAGTTGTTTTGAAAATTTGTTTTGAAAGGTGTTTGCGTGAAAAGTTTTGTTGAGCAAGTACTTAAGTTTCTACCTACTCGAAAAAAGATTTTTCATTCTCATTTCCTTTAGACAGCGCTATCCTACTATTAAGGAGTAGGTAGCCCCGTCGTTGGAGTTTATAAGGGACATTTGAAAGGGACAAGTACAATCACTAAAGAAATAACTAGAAAACTTTAGTAGTAACCCTAGAGCCTTAAGATCTTTCCGAGGAAACATTTCAGAGGCAACATTTCTGAGGCAACATTCGGATGGGACATTTTAATCTTTTAGACTGGAGGGCAACCACTAAAATCTCCTATGCTTAATGACTGTTTACCGAAGGAAACCGAAGTGAAGTAAACCCTAGGAGTGAATATGTGCATGTGAATTGTTTCAGTTATTTAGTCTGTGCATATTAGGTGATCTACCGTTTTAATTCCAAGATACTCTTGCCATACAATCCTATTAGCATGCATCTAACAGTTAAATATTTGCAGGAATTTAAAGTGCGAAAAATAAACCTAGCTATTACAAGGCTTTGACAGTTACATAATTATCTTGACAGAAAATAAAAATGCGGAAGCTTAAAACCCTAATTACTATTACAATCTCGGAACAATTACAATAATAACAAAACAAATTAAAATGCGTGCGGCAAATTAAATGCGAGAAAAAATTGAGAACCCTAAAAATCTAATTTAAAAAATAATTAAGTTATTTTTGAGAAAAGACTTAATTAGGTTATGTACAACTAAAACCTTAATTCTAATCATTTTAATTATAAAAAGAAATTGAAATTAACCTAATTTAAACGAAGTTAAATAATTCAAGAAAATAAAATATTTTGTAAAAAAAAGATTTTATGCATTTTTGTGGTTTTTATTTGAGAAAAGAAAACAATTTAATTATAAATTTAAGTGAACCTAGTTTCTAATTATTTTTAATTATGAAAAATAAATTAAATTAACTTAACTTACTAATTACATTAAAATAAATATTTTATAAAAAATGCTTGTTTTTTTTTTGTGATTTTTTGATTTTATGATGAATTAAAAATAATAATTAATTTTTAGTGAAAAATAAATTAAACAAATCCATGAAAATAAAAGAAATAAAAAAATAATTAAATAATGGGCCTGTATAATGAGTAATCTGGGGGGTATATGTTGAAATTCCCAGGCCCAAAGGTTGCTGAGCCCAGTCAATGCGCCTGATCCCATAGGGCGTTGACTTGAGGGTGCATCATGGTCCCTCACTGCTGGAGCGTACATCTGGCTGGATGACAGATCCACTGGTTGGATACTGGAAGCGCACGGTAGGCCTTTGGATGAGAATTGAACACGATATGTGAATATAAAATATGAAACTAAGCGTTGTTGGGACCTGGGATCGAACCCATGTCCTTATGCTTACCATTGAATACCCTTGCCAGCTGCACTATTGTGACTTGTTGTTAATTCAGTGAAAACAAAATATAATATAAAGAAAAAAAATGGCTAAATCCCACGCGCGCAAATTTCAAATAAACCAATAGGGTGATGCCAAATCACCTTCTTCTACCTCCAGCCCGTCGTCTTAGGTATATGACCTATACCTACAGACCATGTTCGTTGTTATAACCTGCGTGCTTCAAACATAAAAAATATACATGATAAATGAATTCAAAGACCAGGGATCGATTGGTCTTGATGCCACGATTATCCCGGTATCCAATTCTTGGCCTAATTTTTCATGTATCAAGAAGCCCCAAAACATGGCTTCAAACCCTAGCCATGGCAATTGTCAGCATACGCGCTAATACATCAATTAAACATACGTTGCAAACATGATAACAAACACATATATGCCATTAAAACATGTTCATCATGCGTGAATCACAGTAATCGAATTTAGAAAAACAGGGCAAACCGTGTGACTGCTACGTGACGATTCTGGACCTGGGGAGGATTGCAATTGATTGGGATACGTTCCTGGGATGTCCAGCAAGCTATTGGTAATGTTAGAATGGCTTGACTTGGCCTCTAGAATGGAAATCGAATCACCACTTTTCTTTGAAATTTTGAAGTTTTGTTCTGCCTCTTTTCAGGACTGCAACCTTGTCTCATGCCTTGTACATGTTCCCTATATATCTTAGAATGAATTAGGGTTATAAACTTGGCTTGAATCTTTGCAATTATGGAAGATTTGATTTGATTTCCATGCCATATGTAAACTTGCTATTTTGAGCCAAATCATCCCTTTCTTGTACCAATTATGCTTGATTCATTTTGGTTTTGATATCTCAGCATATTTTGATTGCAAGCCTGTCAAAAATCAAATCTAATCATACCTTTGCTATTATTCACTAATTATTTGATTTAATTCAATTTTTAATTAATAAAAAAATCAAAATAAATTGAAAATTGAAGCAAATAGTGCGTGGGTGAATATTTGGGTCGTGTACCATATTATAAGTGAGGTGCAAGCATAAAAAGTTAGGCCCATTTGGCAAAAAATGCATTTTTGAGCACATTTGACTTTTGGCAATTTTGCAAAAAATGTCAACTTTGACAAGGCATATCTCCTCCAATTTCAACCCTAGAGAGGTGTTCTTGGACTTTTTAGAAACCTTAGGATGTCCCCCAAGCAACCCTTTGGTCTCATCTCAATTGAGTCTTACATGTTCATGTAAGAAGCTTTGACCCAAAAGGTGTTTTTGTTGACTTTTCAAAAGGACCCATAATGTAGAAATTCATATCTTTTTGTGGGTGCATATTTTGAACTTGTGGGATGAAGATGCTTTTTAGGGAATTGAATCCTATTCAAAATTATATTTGGATGGAAAATTTCTGATAAAGTATGAGAAAGTTATGCTTCGTCAAAGTTTGGTTGACTTTTCCTAAGAAACCCTAAGTTAGTAACTTTTGGGTTTTGATGAATTTAGGGCATTCCTTGAGGAATAATGACCAACCCTTGATCAAGTGATGAAATTCACTTCAAAATGTTAATGTTGACCAAAAATCTTGAAGTTTTACTATATGTGGGTTACAGTTGACTTTTGACCTAATACAGTCGATTCTCAAGCATCTGAGCAGTTGACTGAGAAAACTTCTTGTGCAAGGCATGAAACTTGACATGTAGGGTCTTGAGAACATATTAAGACCATGTAGAGCATATGAGGTCTTTGGAGTCCACCTATCTTGATGAAAATGGAAACCCTAATTTGAGACACCCTGCCTTAGGAGAGAGTTTGTTTGGTCAACTCTTGGGCAAACATGAGCCAATTGAGGACCTCTAGGAGTACGTATTGAGAAAAATGAGAGGGAAAATTTTAGGGTACAACAGCTGCCCCTGTTCAATCTTCTTAAACCTGAGGATGTAGATTGGTTGTCTGCCTTTCGTAATCTGAAGGTGAAAGATGATTGAACACTAGAGTGCCCAGAAATTTGCACTCGTATGAAGTAATACTTGATTTGTGATATCGGGAATGGGCTTATAGATGCCATTTAGAGGTTGATGATAGAAGATTGTCGGAGATGGGCTTAAAGATTCCATCCAAGATGTTGATTTCCTGAGATATTCCTTTGATGAGAGTTCCTATTTCTGTCGTTGAGGAGGAATTTATTGAGGAACGTTGGTATCTGTCTTGGGAGAAATAGAAGTTTAGGAGATTCAATTGTCTGTTACTCTACTAGGGAAATAACTCTTGCTTGAGGGAGCGGAAGTGAACTGCATATCTAGTCAGGGTACAGGCTGCACTGTGACTTACTGGGGGAGTGCGAAACCAATCGTGTTTGATCAGGTCCCGGTCTTACAGTGTTGTAAACTGTTGTCTAGAGATAAGAGAGAAGGGACATGGATAGTAAGGTTATGAGAAGCAACCTTGATAGTAGGGTTACATCGATATGAAAGCCTGGATAATAGGGTTGTGAGAAGGAACTTGGATAGTAGGGTTACTCCGATATGAAAGCCTGCATAGTAAGGTTGTGAGAAGGAACCTGGATAGTAAGGTTACTTCGATATGAAAGCCTGGATAGTAGGGTTGTGAGAAGGAACCTGGATAGTAGGGTTACTTCAATATGAAATCCTGGATAGTAGGGTTGTGAGAAGGAACCTAGATAGTAGGGTTACTTCGATATGAAATCCTGGATAGTAGGGCTGTGAGAAGGAACCTGGATAGTAGGGTTACTTCGATATGAAAGCCTGGATAGTAGGGCTGTGAGAAGGAACCTGGATAGTAGGGTTACTTCGATATAAAAGCCTGGATAGTAGAGTTGTGAGAAGGAACCTGGATAGTAGGGTTACTTCAATATGAAAGCCTGGATAGTAGGGTTGTGAGAAGGAACCTGGATAGTAGAGTTACTTCAATATGAAATCCTGGATAGTAGGGCTGTAAGAAGGAACCTGGATAGTAGGGTTACTTCGATATGAAAGCCTGGATAGTAGGGCTGTGAGAAAGAACCTGGATAGTAGGGTTACTTCAATATGAAAGCCTGGATAGTAGGGCTGTAAGAAGGAAACTGGATAGTAGGGTTACTTCGATATGAAACCCTGTATAGTAGGTGTGATCGGCGGGAATGAGAACTGACTGTTTTTGGAATGCTGGTTCGCGTTTTGCGTTTGTTTTCACAAAGTGTCGCGGTAAGCAAGAGTCGCCACCGTCTTTTATTTTATCCAACAAGGAAAGGACAAAAGCACAGAAAAATTCTTTTTCGAGATGTTTCTCGGGTTCGGGAGGTAGATTATAGAAAGGGAAGGTGTTAGCACCCTTTCTATCTGTGGTTATCCATGGGCTCTTAGGTACTTGCTCACTATGTTTTCAAAAGTTTGCTTTTCTTTGTGTTTGTGGGTTTTGAAAAGAGTTTTGTTTTTGAAGAAAGTGTAAGTGCGAAAAGTTTTTGTTTTGTTTTAAAAGGAGCAAGTACTTAAGAACCTCTACCTACTCAAAAAGGAATTAAACTGTGCAAATGTCCTTTTAGACAGTGCTATCCCACTATTGAGGAGTAGGTAGCACCGTCGTTGGATTTTTCGGGTCAATTCGATTTAAGGGATGTGTAGTCACTAAAGCAATGTTAGGATGCTTTAGCGGTAACCCTAATGTCTTAGATCATTTTTCCGAGGCAACCATTTCGAGGCAACTTTGATCTTTGGACAGGAGGGCGACCTCTAAAACATCCTATACTCAATGACCACGTTCGAGGCAACCAAGTGAGATGTACCCTAGGAGTGGCATGTGCAAGTGTGTCAATTTTTAGTTATATTATCTTTGCATGTCATGGTGAGCTACTGTTGATTTTAAGTTAAGAGTTAATCTTGTCATGCATAGCCTAGTTAGCATACATCTAAACAGTTAATATATGTACAGGAATTTAAAGCGCGGGAATTGTAAATCCTACACTATCGCAAGGCTTCGGGGAGGGGGATTATTTACATGTCCAAAAATTGGGGGAATAAAAAGCAGTAAAGTGTAAAAGGTCTTAGTTAAGCTATTACAAACCAGTAGGCAGTTACAACAAAATAAGCGCGCGCGGAAAAAATTGAATCGGAGTGTCCTTGGGTTTTGACCCTTTTTTTTATCAAATAGAGCATATTTTTTTGTCATTTTTTGATTTAAGAATTAAGCCTACTAATGATTAATTAAGTAAAAAAGAAAATATTTTTTGAGTTTTATTTTATTTTGAGAAAATGATCAAAATCTACTTATTTTTAGTTTTGGAAAAACGTTAAGATAATTAAAAGATTAATTAACAAAATTAATTTAATAGGGAAAACTAGCCTAATGTTTTTGTGTTTTTTATTTTATGTTGATTAAAAAAGAAATAAAAATAGTCAAAATAAGGATAAACAAAAACGAAGGAAACAAGCAGCAAATAAAAAAAACATAATTTTGGAGGCCTGGGAAGCTTCGATCCAATCAGGGTCATGGCTCTTTCGATTGGGCCAGGAAGTGGGCATGAACAGCCTTCGATCCAGGGAAGGGGATTTCCCTTCGATCCTGGGAAAAATGCCTCCTTCGATCCAGGAGGACAATGGGAAGCTTCGATCCAGAGAAGGTGTCTCCTTCAATCTGGGATGTTATACCTGCAAAAGTATGTTAGCAAAATAAAACTCAGGGCCTGGTATTGAACCTCAGGCCCTTCGATCCTGCGTGCGCTGAGTCTTTTCAGGCTAAATCTGCAGCAAATGTTAGCAAACGAAGAACATAATTTGGGGCCAAACCCAAGCCATTGAATTCTGTCTAGGATGGCAAATCGAATGGGACAATAAATATGGATATGTTATGTAAACACAAAATTTGATATTTTACCCTCTCTTACCAGTAGTTGGGACCTTCGATTTGGGTACTGGCTGGATGGGAGCACTTTCAATCTGAGGGCTTCTGGGCGTGGGCACCTTCGATCTGAAGGACTTCTTTGGCTTGGAAAATTCTGAAAATGCTGATGACCTTTGGCAGCGTATCTCCAAGTTCTCTCTTTTTTTCTGTGTTTCGTTTGTTCTCCTCTGTGTTTTTCGTTCCTGCTCTCTGTTTTTTTGTGTGTTTTTTTGTGTGTTTTTTCGTGTGTTCTGTAATGTGCCACTAGCCCTTGTATTTATAGGAGTGGGGGGTCTAGTAACAGCAAGAGACAGCCCATTAAACAGGCCATTAAAGCCATGAGACAAGAATCAGACACATTAAAACATTTCCCTTTTTGAAATGTTCATGTCTCTTGAATGAACCTGGACACTTTTGAATTTCGAATGCCTTCAGACCCTGCTCTTCAATTGGTCCTTGTCCAAATATCAATCGAAGGGTACTAATTAAAATTCCAATCGAAAGGCTTTGTTATCAGGCCAATCGAAAGGTGCTGCTCATGCTAATCGAAGGCCTGACATGATGCCAATCGAAGTGGTTGTCCATAATGCCAATCGAAAGGCTCCTTCAGCATACCAATTGAAGGGTATTTCAGAATGCCAATCGAAGTGCTTGTCCATAATGCTAATCGAAAGGCTCCTTCAGAATACCAATCGAAGGGCCTTTTAGAATGCCAATCGAAGGGTCTTTCAGAATGCCAATCGAAGGGTCTTTCAGAATGCCAATCGAAAGGTCTTTCAGAATGCCAATCGAAGGGTCTTTCAGAATGCCAATCGAAAGGTACTTTCAGAATGCCAATCGAAAGGTACTTAAAGCACCACTCAAAAATTTTCTTTTTCCTTAGGCAAGGGTTTGTGATCAACCATGCAGGGGGAGACTTTGGAAAACATGAGAGGGCAAATTTTGGGGTGCAACAGTTGCCCCTGTTCAATTTTCTTAAACCTGAGGATATAGATTGGCTTTCGAGCCTTTCGTGATCCGAAGGTGGAAGATAATTGAACACTAGAGTGCCCAGAAATTTGCACTCGCATGGTGTAGTATCAACATTGTGATGTCGGGAATGGGCTTACAGATGCCATTTGGAGATTGTTGGTAGGTGGTTCTGTCTTCGTTGACGGGTTGTCTCTTTTGACGGGGTGTCTCCTTTGACGAGTTGTCTCTATTGACGGGTTGTCTCTATTGACAGGGGTGTCTCCTTTGACGAGTTGTCTCCATTGACAGGTTTGTCTCTATTGATGGGTTGTCTCCATTGACAGGTTGTCTCTATTGACAGGGGTGTCTCCTTTGACGAGTTGTCTACATTGACAGGTTTGTCTCTATTGACGGGTTTGGCCACAGAAAAATCTTTAGGAATCGATTTAGCTGATTCTGTCTTTGTTGACTGGCTTTGCCTTAGAAAAATATTTAGGAATCGATTTAACTGACTTTGTCTCCATTGACTAGCTTTGCCTCAGAAAAAAATTTTAGGAATCGATTTAACTGACTTTGTCTCCATTGACTGGCTTCGCCTCAGAAAAATCTTTAGGAATCGATTTAACTGATTTTGTCTCCATTGACTGGCTTCACCTCAGAAAAATCTTTAGGAATTGATTTAACTGATTTTGTCTCCATTGACTGGCTTCACCTCAGAAAAATCTTTAGGAATCGATTTAACTGATTTTGTCTCCATTGACTGGCTTCGCCTCAGAAAAATCTTTAGGAATCGATTTAACTGATTTTGTCTCCCTTGACTGGCTTCACCTTAGAAAAATCTTTAGGAATCAATTTAACTGATTTTGTCTCCCTTGACTGGCTTTACCTCAGAAAAATATTTAGGAATCGATTTAACTGATTTTGTCTCCCTCGACTGGCTTTACCTCAGAAAAATCTTTAGGAATCGATTTAACTGATTTTGTCTCCCTTGACTGGCTTTACCTCACAAAAATCTTTAGGAATCGATTTAACTGATTTTGTCTCACTTGACTGGCTTCGCCTCAGAAAAATCTTTAGAAATCGATTTAACTGGACCAGAGAAGGCCTTTGACTGGATCGGCATCAGAAAAATCTTTAGGAATCGATTTAACTTGACCAGACAAGGTCTTGGAATATCTTCAACTGGATCGGCATCAGAAAAATCTTTAGGAATCGATTTAACTGGACCAGAGAAGGTCTTGGAATATCTTCAAATGGATCGGCATCAGAAAAATCTTTAGGAATCGATTTAATTGGACCAGAGAAGGTCTTGGAATATCTTCAACTGGATCGGCATCAGAAAAATATTTAGGAATCGATTTAACTGGACCAGAGAAGGCCTTTGACTGGATTGGCATCAGAAAAATATTTAGGAATCGATTTAACTGGACCAGACAAGGTCTTGGAATATCTTCAACTGGATCGGCATCAGAAAAATCTTTAGGAATCGATTTAACTGGATCAGAGAAGGCCTTTGACTAGATCGGCATCAGAAAAATCTTTAGGAATCGATTTAACTGGACCAGACAAGGTCTTTTGATATGGCTGAGAATTTAACTGCATCCTTCCTGAAAGGTAAAGGTCAGTCATATGCAATGCATGATATGGGTCAAGCAATGATGTTCTCAAAATAAATGAGATTGTATCCATATGATGTGTACATGCATGTATTTATGATGTATGGAAGTGTGATGTTTTAGCTGGGGAAAATAAATCCCGGAGCTGCTGGAGAATAGAGTTGAGTCTGGATGATTGTCAGAATTGCGTCTGCATCTGGAGCGTATCTGAAATGTATTTGAATGAGTGACAGAATGACATCTGAATCTGGATCGTATTTGGACTGTAATTTGAAATGAGTGACAGAATGACATCCGAATCTGGATCGTATCTGGACTGTAATTTGAATGAGCGACAGAATGATATCCGAATCTGGATCGTATCTGGACTGTAATTTGAATGAATCTGGAATAAGGATCAGAATGTCAGCCAGATCTGGGTCGCATCTGAACTGTCTCTAGAAGGAGTCTGGAATAAGTATCAGAATGTCAGCCATATCTGGATCGCATATGAACTGTCTCTAGAAGGAGTCTGGAATAAGGATCAGAATGTCAGCCATATTTGGGTCGCATCTAAACTGTCTCTAGAAGGAGTCTGGAATAAGTATCAGAATGTCAGCCATATCTGGATCGCATCTGAATTGTCTCTAGAAGGAATCTGGAATAAGTATCAGAATGCAGCCATATCTGGGTCGCATCTGAACTGTCTCTAGAAGGAGTCTGGAATAAGTATCAGAATGTCAGCCATATCTGGGTCGCATCTGAACTGTCTCTAGAAGGAGTCTGGAATAAGTATCAGAATGTCAGTCATATCTGGGTCGCATTTGAACTGTCTCTAGAAGGAATCTCAGAAGATGATGATCTTTGCCTGTTGATTGATCTTTCCTGAAAAGGTAAAGAGTTAGTTGTATGCAATGTCATGATGCATGTATTGTCATGATGTATGCATTGTGTAATGGTGTTCTCAAAATAAAATGAGATTTGTGTCATATGTATGCATATGTTATGAATGTTGTTGAAGTGTAATTTTGTCTTGGACTTTGCTCAAAATGTTTCCACCGGGGATCCCTGCTTTGTTGTTTGAGGAGAACTCCGCTGGGGGATATTGAAAACTCTGTGGGGAGTATGTTTATCTCTGCTTGGGAAAAGGAGTTAGGAGTCTTAGTCTTCTGTTGCTCTACTGGGGAGTCGAAGTTGAACTGATATCTGGTCGTGTCCAGGTTTCACAGTAACTTGCTAGGGATTGTAGAGTAGTCTACTGGGGAAGAGGAGTTATGGTCCTTTGATTTGTAGTAGTCGGAGAGGTAAACTCAAGCTGGGGAATCCTGGTGTTGTTGGGGAAATAAACCCTGTCGTCAGTCTGCTAGAGAGGTGACATCTTCGTTGGGGGAAGTCCTCGAGGATTCTTGAGGTTGATCCAGCTGGGGAAAGGTTTTCAGAGATTAAACCCTTGCTGGGATGTCATCCTATGAGAAGGATTTTGGGGAGATTTGTCATTGCCCCTAGTAGCAAGTGTTTGTGACATTGCAAAAAATGTTTAATTATACGTAACCCTTCACCGAGATTGATGTTCAATGCCCCAAGTGACGGAGATGGAGACCTGCCCCTGGTTACTCTGCACTTCTTTGAGAGATTTTCTGGAATCTTGATTGGACTGCCCCAGGTGATGGACAATGATCATGCCATGCCCCTTGATTGGAAGTGTCATCCTTTTTGAAATGATTTTGTTCACTGAGAGGGATTTCATTCATCGGATATTCGTTATGTGAATTTCTCCGCTGTCAAACAAATAGCCAAATGCAAACAGTGATATTTAAATAATGCAAAGTTTATGCATGTATCGAAGTTTTGAAAAATACGTTTTTTAGCAGAAAACTCTTTATAAGACAAATTCAACACAAGATTTAGGGCAAAGCCTTACAGAAGTCAGGATACCTTTTGTAACAGTATGCTTTCGAACTAACCCATGCTTCAGTTAGGACTTTTGAAGGGTTGTAACGTGGCTTGGTTCACGGTTTAAGAAACAAAGTGTGATCGGTGGATCTGGAACTGACTGTTTAACGCTGGTTCGCGAAATTTCGCGGAAGCAAGAGTCGCCACCGTCTTTTATTTTCTCCAAATGGAAAGGACAAAAGCACAGAAAAATTCCTTAAAGAGATTGCTCTCGGTTCGGGAGGTAGGTTATAGAAAGGGAAGGTGTTAGCACCCTTTCTATCCATGGTTATCCATGGGCTCTTAGATACTTGCTCATTTGTGTTTTCAAAAGGTTTGTTTGCTTTTCAACTGTGGGTTTTAAAAAGTTTCTTTGAAAATTTCAGTTCGACTCTTGTATCAGTCCTCAAGAGTGTTTGAAAAATTGCTTTCGAAAGCTTTTTGAAAATGTGTTGGTGTGAAAAGTATTTTGTTTTGTTTTGAAATTTAGAGCAAGTATCTAGAGTCGTCTACCTACCCTAAGGAATTCGTCTGTGTAAATGTCCTTTAAAGTAGTGCCATCCCACCATTGAGAGGTAGGTAGCACCACCGTTGGAGGTGTTCGGGTCAATTCGAGGTTCGGGACATGGTGATCACCAGAGCAATGGGAAGACACCTTAGAAGCTACCCTCATGCCAGGTTCCCAGATCATGAGGACTTACTAAGACATCCTCTACTCGACGATCACCTTTCGAAGGGCAACAGTGAGGCGTACCCTAGGGGTGATGTGTGATTTGTGTGTCAGATTCAGATATTTTATCTTGTCATGTTATTGGTGATCTACGCGTTTCTTTTTATTTAAGGCCATTCATTCTTGCATGCATTTGTTAATAGTTAAAATATTGCGAGAAATAAAAGTTCTAAAGCTATTACAGAAGGCGCGGGTCCACATCGCCAAAATTTCCAGAACCCGATTTGACAGAAAAATAAAGAAATAATGAAAAGATTAAAATGTTACATGGCCTTGGGAGAGATACATAAATATTAAGAGAAAAAAGAAATAAATATGCGAGTCGAATTAAAGTTGAAACGAGGGCGTTGGACCCTTTTTTATGAAACTAAATTAAATTATTAAATTAATGAAATTAAAATGAAAAGAAATTGTTTTTTGGTATTTTTGTATTTTAAGATTTTTATGAAAAAAAGATTAATTAAAATAAAATGCTAACCCTAATTCTAGTTGTTTTTAGTTTATTAAGAAAGAATTAAATTTTAACCTAATACTAACCTAATTATTTACATGCAAATCTTAATTTATAAAAGTAAATTATTTTAATAATTAATTATTATGAAAGAAAAGAAAAAAAGATTAAAAAAATTATTCAAACCCTAATTCTACCAATTTTAGATTTTTATTAAAAAAGTTAAGGTTAACCTAAATTTAAAACTAAGGGAATTAATGAACTTTATTTACAAAAAAAATATTAATTAAATAAATGTATTTTAATTTTTGTCTCTTTTCTGATTTTTTTGGTTTTTTATATTTTTTATGAAAATAATAGTTATAAAGAATTAAAAAAGATTAATTAAAATAAAGAAAAGAAAAGATATAAAAATTAAAAGAAACAAACTAGAGGGGGGTGCTGTCCCCAAGTGGAGGTCAGTCTTTAGCAATTTGAGCCCAATAAGCTTCAGGCCCCGTTGACCTTTTGATTATCATGTATGGGCGTTGACTGAGGCACACCCTAGTCTTCAGATCCTGGCCTTTGATGGAGTGTAATGGGACGCGTGGACGCTTGATAATGTGGGTGCATGATAGGCTCCCTGTATTGAAATTGCATAGGAATACGTTTAAAGGAAAAATATAAGGAAAGGGGTGAGGACCTGGGGCTCGAACCCAGGTCCTATGGTTTACCAATGCTTGTGCCTGCCAGTGGAGCTGTTTCGTTCATCTGTATATCATATAACTAATGAATATAATAAGACAAAAAATGTTAGTGCTTCTTTTTCCGCGCGAGATTCAAACAATCCAATCGCTGATGGCCACCTCATCTTCTTCTTCTTTGTTCCCTGAAACAAAAAGGTTAGCAACGGTTTTTGCACCGTTCCAAAATAGGCCATAATCCAAAATAGCGATTAGCTCAGGAAGGCTCATAAATTGAGCGCGAGGGTGGCTTTATGATCGTCCAATCATGCTTGTTTCAGTGGTCCAAGTCTTGAATGCTAATTTTTCCTTAACTAAAAAACCCTAATTCAAGGTCCTGGAAACCCTAATGTCCAACAATGGTGAAATCTCCAATAATGCACAAAAACACAATTAAACTATTTGGTTAGCTTCAAAAAGGGTTAATTAGCACAAATCCACAAATAAAATGCAATGAATATGCCTAAATTGTAAAACACGATTATGAGAAAAAAGTGAAAAAGTTTGACTTCTGTACAATGATTCAAAGGGTTAGGGACGTGGAAACCTATTCAGGCGCGTTGCTTAAGGTCTCAGGAAGGTGTGAGATGATTATCTCAGCTTGAATCGCCCTGGAAAACAGTTTTCAGATTTGAGTTTTTTTGATAAATTTCAAGTTTGCATATGGTTTTTTCTGCGCAGCTTCTAGGTCATGGGCACGGGGGTTTGCTTGTGTATGTATAGATGAATGATTTAGGTTAAGTTTCTTGTCCAAGGAATCAAAGAATTGATGTATGGATATTTGATTTTTATGGCAAAATATTTTCCAATCTTTTCATGCACATTTGCTCTCAATCATATCCAATCACCTTCAATTCTTCCCTAATCTGATTTGCACGAAATATTGGAGATATTATATGCATAAAAAGATTTGAAACATTAGGTTTAACATTTTTCATGTATTTAAATTAATTTAAATGAATTATTAATAATAAAAATCCAAATAAATAAATAAAAAATGAAGAAAAACTTCCCTTTGGGCCAAATGGTCGTGCACATGCCTTGGATAATGAATTGTGGAAGAAAAAGAGGCCCATTAGCAATTTTAGGTCATTTGAATCAATGTTGACTTTTCAAAATATCCAAACATTTCCCAACTTCCACAAGGCATAACTTGCTCAATTTTTAAGCTTTGCTCATGTTCTTGGACATTTTGGAAAGGTCTTTGAGTCCTCTAACCAATGTCTTTGGTCCCATGTCATTTTGATGTACCAAACTCAAGTTATGGCCTTTGACTTAAAGTCCCTTTTTGTTGACTTTTGAAAATGACCTATAATGTTGAAATTGATAACTTTTTGTGAGAGCATTTCTTGGACTTGAAGTGTGAAGAGGAGTTGTAGTAAATGTCTTTATCTTAAAAATGAGCTTTGGATGGGATTTTTCTGATGATCCATGTGAAAGTTATGCCCTGGTCAATTTACAGTTGACTTTTTCAACTGTCCAAATAAAGAAACTTTTGCATCTTGATGATTTTTGAGCCAAGCTTTGAGAATCATGATCAAGCATTGATAAAATTATGTTTGTGGCTTCAAAATGAGATGTTGACCAAAAATTTGAACTTTTGACTGTCAAATGACCATTTTGCCCCTACAGTTGACTGTAGTGCAATTAGGGTTTTTGACTGTGCTATTTTGTGCTGAAAGTCTTGAAACTTGGTATGAGGATGCTTGACCATATTTGTAGGCATGTGAGACTTGATTGGACCCTTGGAAACTTCATTTACTTGATCAGAACCAAAACCCTAATTTTGACTGTTTAGGAGGCCCTTGCACTGTGCAATCCTTGGGGAATTTTGCAGCTTTGACTTTGCAATTCTTGAAGAATATGGGAGGGCAAATTTTGGGGTACAACAGTTGCCCCTATTCAATCTTCTTAAACCTGAGGATGCAGATTGGATGGCGTGCCTTTCGTAATCCGAAGGTAGAAGATGATTGAACACTAGAGTGCCCAGAAATTTGCGCTCACATAGTAGCAGTGTGATGGTGGAATGGGCTTATAGATGCCATTTGGAGATTGATGGATAGGGTGATGGGCTTATAGATGCCATCCTAAGAGATGCTGGAGGGTGGATGGGCTTATAGATGCCATCTGGATGTCGATCGCATAAGAGATTCCTTAGCGAGAACCTGCGTACCTGCAAAAGAAAAAATGATTACCTGACCTGTTGCAGGAGCTGGTCTTCAGATGCTTTGTGTAGATGTGTCCTGATTGGTTACAGGAGCTGGGTCTGGAGCTTCAAACGGTGATGAATGAACCAGGGATGGTTACTACCTCAACAGGAACGGCGAGAGAACCTTGGGTGACTTTAACTTCAACAGCAATTGTTGAGAAAATCTTGGGATTACCACCTCCGCAGGATCGGGGAGAGAACCATAGGCGATTACAATCTCAATAGCAATCATTGAGAAAACCTTGGAGGGAATTATCATCTCCGCAGTATCGGGGAGAGAACCATAGGCGATTACAATCTCAATAGCAATCATTGAGAAAACCTTGGATGGAATTATCATCTCCGTAGGATCGGGGAGAGAACCATAGGCAATTACAATCTCAATAGCAATCATTGAGAAAACCTTGGATGGAATTATCATCTCCGCAGTATCGGGGAGAGAACCATAGGCAATTACAATCTCAATAGCAATCATTGAGAAAACCTTGGATGGAATTATCATCTCCGCAGTATCGGGGAGAGAACCATAGGCGATTACAATCTCAATAGCAATCATTGAGAAAACCTTGGATGGAATTATCATCTCCGCAGGATCGGGGAGAGAACCATAGGCAATTACAATCTCAATAGCAATCATTGAGAAAACCTTGGATGGAATTATCATCTCCGCAGTATCGGGGAGAGAACCATAGGCAATTACAATCTCAATAACAATCATTGAGAAAACCTTGGATGGAATTATCATCTCCGCAGGATCGGGGAGAGAACCATAGGCAATTACAATCTCAATAGCAATCATTGAGAAAACCTTGGAGGGAATTATCATCTTCGCAGGATCGGGGAGAGAACCATAGGCAATTACAATCTCAATAGCAATCATTGAGAAAACCTTGGATGGAATTATCATCTCCGCAGGATCGGGGAGAGAACCATAGGCAATTACAATCTCAATAGCAATCATTGAGAAAACCTTGGATGGAATTATCATCTCCGCAGGATCGGGGAGAGAACCATAGATAACTTCTACTAAGTCTTTATCAGGAAAATCTATTTGGGGTCGATTTAGCTGGACTAGAGAAGGCCTTGGACTGGATAAGAAACAGAGAATCTTAGGGTCGATTAACTGAACCGGTCTAGGTCTTGGAATGTCTTCAACTGGGTCTTTATCAAAAAAATCTGTTTGGGGTCGATTTAACTGGACCAGAGAAGGCCTTTGACTGGATAAGAAATCTTTGGAGTCGATTTACTGAACCGGTCTAGGTCTTGAAATATGATTGAGAATTTAACTGAATCTTTCCTGAAAGGTAAAGGTCAGTCATATGCAATGCATGATATGGACCAAGCAATGATGTTCTCAACATAAATGAGATTTGTAAGATATGATGCGTCTATGCATGCTATAATGGTGTATGGAAGTGCGATGTTTATGAATGTATTTTTCGTCTAGGAAAGTAAATCCTTGACGGGTGCCGGGAAGTCACTCCTGGGCTGATGTTGGAGAATGGATTTTTGCTTCCGCTGGGGATGATAGTTGCAAGAATACCGGTAGGAGAAGATAACTCCATTGGGGAATAAACTTGGCGAATGGAATAACTCTGCGGGGAGGAAAGTACTCTAACGATCTTGCTGGGAAGCAATACTCGGTGGGGAGAGAGATACTTTGCTGGAATGTTGATAATAACTTGCTGGGGATACCCTTGTCGTGTTGGAAGTGTTGATAGACTTCGCTGGGGATAAGAAGATTTTGTCGACGACGATCTTTCCGTGGCTTTTGGCTGAGGATAACCCAGTTATATCCTGGTAAGGAAATAACTCTTTGAATAAAGCCGGGAATCGCGTTCGTGCTCTGCGAGGATAAGCTTCCAGAATCTACTGGGGATAAGCTTACTGCTTGGGGAGATGGATTCCAACTTTCCTGGGGAACTGGATTGGACTCTCTTGGGGAAGTTTATACTGCATCGGGGAAGTGACTCCTTTGAATGTCTGGTATACCGCCGGGGAACAATCTTTAGACCAAGATTGTCGGGGATGCTTGTTAAGAATATATGCTGCTGGGGAATGTTGAGATCTGCGGGGGATACCCAACTTCCTTAAGGTTTGATGAAAGCTTTGCTTGGGAGAGTGCACTGACTTGCTGGCTCACTCTCTGGGGAATTAAGATATCTGGTTATGTTCTTTAGCTGAACCTACCTTGGTACCTTAGAGGACAGAACAATTAGATTGCTTAGACAACTCTTTATTGCCCCTGTTTCTATGGGAGAAGGCACCTGTGGGATGCTGATAGTTGTTGATAGACAAACCTTCTTCTGGTAGGCAAGTGACGAGATACCGGGCCATAGTCGTACGCTTTGATCCCTAATTTTTGCCTGGACCGCCCTTTCGGGTTTTCAGTCCACCGGGATACCCATTTTTGCCCAAGCCGCCTTTTCAGGTTTTCGACTTGCCGGGTGTACAGATTTTTTTTCATTTCGTCCCTTATTTTTGCCCGAACCCTTTTGGTTCGCCGGGAAGCCCTTATTTTTGCCTAGGTGTGTCAACCTAGCGGGTCTTTTTCATGCGCAGTATTTTTCGACTATGTCCACGCTCTCAGAATGTAGAGAGTTGCCCCTGTTAGAGGTGTTTTGTCACGCCACCAGAAGGTGCTTGATCGTGCAAGATTTGTTGCTGGAATGCCCCCAAGTGATTTAGGCGGAGATTTGCCCTAGGCTATTTGGCCTTTGAGAGATTCTCTGAATCTTGATTGGACTGCCCCAGATAATGGACCATGGTCATGTCTGCCCCTTGATTGGAAGTACTTCTGTTCGTTAGGCATTCGTCGTGCGAATTTCTATGCTGTTCAAACAAAAAGTCATATGCAAACAAAGTTATGTTAAAAATGCAAAGCCTATGTCTGTCTTGAAGATTTTGAAAATGCATTCTTTTTTTCATAAAACAAATGAATGTTTGTAAAACGTGATGTCAACTCCGTATTTACCGTAGGCCTTAAGGAGTCAGGATACCTTTCGTAACAGTATGCTTTCGAACTAACCCATGCTTCAGCTAGGACTTTTAAGGGTTATAACGTGGCCTGGTTCATGGTTTAAGAAACAAAGGATAAAGGCTCAAATTATTTGTACCCACCCATTCTTCGTGATGTTCTTCAAACCTAAGCTCAGTTGATCATGCGTTAAACCTTTGTTTGAGTCTTGGCTCTGATTTTCCCGGTGATGATTCGGATATTGATGATTTATTTGGAATAGGCAGTCATTTCTGTCGAGGGTTTGTAAGACCTCTTTCTTTTTGATTTTGTTATCCCTGTTTTATTCCTGAGCTGTTTCCTTTTTTGGAATTACAGTCAGCGGGATGCCCCAGTTTTATAAGTCTCCTTCTTAGGTTTTGACTTAATGGGTTTTTATTTTGAAAGATAATGACTGCCTTTCTTTATTGATTATTCGGAACCATCACTGTCTTTCTTTGTTTTCTTGTAAAGATCTTTTGGTGCCATTTGTTATGCACTTGGATCAACTGAGAGACTACCCTGCCCCAGGTTATGATTAAGGGTTTTAAATTTCGAAAAGAAAAACTCCTACTTCTTTGGCTCAGATGGGTTGACGAGGGATTATCATCCTTATAACTCCAGTGTTTAGGGATTGAAACAATGCCTGTACCTCATCAGCGGGGTCCGTTCAAAAGCATACTGTAAAGATAGCGGTATCGTTTTCGTCATCCTCCCTCAAGAGGCCTAGAATTTTAGATCAAGAGTTGACATCAGAAAAAATATGAAAATAATTTGCATTTAGTGAATACGAATATATTGTTTCAGAACAGACATATGCGATGCATTAATGAAATAACAATGTTTAACATGAGTAAATGTTTGAACAAAAGAAAATTGCAACTTGAACATTCGAATGAACAAAAATTTCTCAATCCTAGCCATGATTTGGCAAGGGAGCAGTGATTATGTTCGGAGTCTCGGGCACTTCAAACTGAATCTCTCCAGCGTCGATCATGTCTTGAATTTTGTTTTTGAGAGGCCAGCAGTTGTCCGTAGTATGCCCCGGGCTATCAGAATGGTATGCGCACCTATCGTTGGGATGATAGTTAGGAGCAGAAGTGTTTGGATTCCGGAGAGGAGCCCTTAAGGTGATCAGCCCTACCTCCAACATTTGTTGTAGCGCTTGATCCAGCGACATGTTGATCTTGGTGAACTGCCTTTTAGGCTTGTCTGGTTTGCTCTGATCAGCCCGTTGTTCTGGGCGAGGTCGTTGTTGGACCTGTGAAGTAATAGCAGCTTGGAGAGGCCCAAACCTTTGACTTCTTAGAAGTTGATTAATGACTGGGTCCCTGACTTGGGCTGGTTGCTTCATGTCTTGATGAAACTGACTGATCATGGCCCTCAGCTCTCCTTGCTCCTGAGCTAAACCTTGAATGAGTGCCCTTTGCCCCAGCATCTGGGTTTTCAGTGTGTCTACCTCAGCTTGTAGACGTTTCAGCTGTTCGTCCTTGTCATCTTCAGGACTCTTTCTGATCAGATTCCCCATGAGGAGTGTCCTCAACTCTTCCTGCCCCTTGGATAGGCTTAGGAAGATCTCTTTGAACTGAGTCTCTTAAGTGTGAAGGTCCTGGTTATCTTGTTGGTAAGCCATGGCTGAAATAAACAGTAGGGAGGGTAAGTGACCTGCAACAAGGGTACCTGTTATGCAATGATATGTATGATATGCATGCAATGTTTTCAAGGATCTTGCGGGGTAAACAAGAAATTTGTTAGAGCTGGGATCCGGTAGCTTGATTGAAGGAACTTCATATTTGTTGGGAGTCTTTCTTCCAAGGGTCAAAGGCTCACCATATCAAGTGGGTCATAGCCCCTGACTCAAATCATCAACCTTATTTTGCTTTCCAAACAACCTTGGCTAGGGGAACCTTCTTCAGGAGTCAAAGCTCACCATATCAAGTGGGTCATAGCCTCTGACAACTTTGGCTAGAGGAAAATAAATCCCCTTTTGCCCCTTGCTGGACAATTGGTTCATCATGTCCTGCATCACAAACCCTTGAGATCCTTGAAATGGGTTAGGATGTATGCAATGGTATGATGTCATGATGCATGGGGTAATGTAGGTAACCCTGTTATGAGTCCCAATTAAGGACTGCAAACCAAAACCTGCAAGAAACTCGGTAAAACCTGTCATGAGTCCCGATTAAGGACTAAAACAAACCCTGCAAGAAACTTAGTAAACCTTGTTATGAGTCCTAGTTAAGGACTAAAACAAAAACCTGCAAGAAACTTAGTAAGCCTTGTTATGAGTCCTAGTCAAGGACTATAAACAAAACCTGCAAGAAATTTAATAGACCCTGTTATGAGTCCCAATTAAGGACTATAAACAAAACCTGCAAGAAATTCGAGTGTCAGATAACAAGCATGCAAGTAGTCAGGTACGAAAGCACACAAGTCACACAAGAGAAACCCTTAGAGTTTAGGCCAGCATGGGGTCTAGGTATTACCCTCTTGAAGTTGGTGGGTTCAACCTATCCTATTAGAAGTAACCGGGTTCTAAGGATCCCAATATCACTGGATTGCTTTCATTGTTCATCGTTTCGATTTAGCCACTGAACTGGCGACCGAAATATTCCAGGAAAGCAACCCTCAATTGAGTGTAGTATCGAGTATCAACCAACCTCGGACTGCACCAAAGTCAGTTATCTCACTACCCTAAAGAGGCCAAGATAGTTCAATTAAGGTTCCTAAGGTCTGTTGATGCTTCACGACACCACGCGGAGGCCCCGTACTCTCCTTGACTGAACTCAAGGGTTACCGATACACACCAAAGTGCCACATCAACGTAGCAGACAGTTTCAACCATGTCGGTATACCCCACACAGTTCCCTCACAGCCTTGTTGCTACTTTCTAAGAAGGTATCCCCAGATCCGGGTTAGGATCTATAGAACTCCCAAGACAGTCCAACAATTTAAAGCAAACAAGGAAAGCAATTGAAAACACAGTTATGAACTAACCCTAAGGTACACCTCACTTTAAGTTAAATCCCCAGCAGAGTCGCCAGTTCTGTGATCGGTGGATCTGGAACTGACTGTTTAACGCTGGTTCGCGAAATGTCGCGGAAGCAAGAGTCGCCACCGTCTTTTATTTTCTCCAAATGGAAAGGACAAAAGCACATAAAAATTCCTTAAAGAGATTGCTCTCGGTTCGGGAGGTAGGTTATAGAAAGGGAAGGTGTTAGCACCCTTTCTATCCATGGTTATCCATGGGCTCTTAGATACTTGCTCATTTGTGTTTTCAAAAGGTTTGTTTGCTTTTCAACTGTGGGTTTTAAAAAGTTTCTTTGAAAATTTCAGTTCGACTCTTGTATCAGTCCTCAAGAGTGTTTGAAAAATTGCTTTCGAAAGCTTTTTGAAAATGTGTTGGTGTGAAAAGTATTTTGTTTTGTTTTGAAATTTATAGCAAGTATCTAGAGTCGTCTACCTACCCTAAGGAATTCGTCTGTGTAAATGTCCTTTAAAGTAGTGCCATCCCACCATTGAGAGGTAGGTAGCACCACCGTTGGAGGTGTTCGGGTCAATTCGAGGTTTGGGACATGGTGATCACCAGAGCAATGGGAAGACACCTTAGAAGCTACCCTCATGCCAGGTTCCCGGATCATGAGGACTTACTAAGACATCCTCTACTCGACGATCACCTTTCGAAGGGCAACAGTGAGGCGTACCCTAGGGGTGATGTGTGATTTGTGTGTCAGATTCAGATATTTTATCTTGTCATGTTATTGGTGATCTACGCGTTTGTTTTTATTTAAGGCCATTCATTCTTGCATGCATTTGTTAATAGTTAAAATATTGCGAGAAATAAAAGTTCTAAAGCTATTACAGAAGGCGCGGGTCCACATCGCCAAAATTTCCAGAACCCGATTTGACAGAAAAATAAAGAAATAATGAAAAGATTAAAATTTTACATGGCCTTGGGAGAGATACATAAATATTAAGAGAAAAAAGAAATAAATATGCGAGTCGAATTAAAGTTGAAACGAGGGCGTTGGACCCTTTTTTATGAAACTAAATTAAATTATTAAATTAATGAAATTAAAATGAAAAGAAATTGTTTTTTGGTATTTTTGTATTTTAAGATTTTTATGAAAAAAAGATTAATTAAAATAAAATGCTAACCCTAATTCTAGTTGTTTTTAGTTTATTAAGAAAGAATTAAATTTTAACCTAATATTAACCTAATTATTTACATGCAAATCTTGATTTATAAAAGTAAATTATTTTAATAATTAATTATTATGAAAGAAAAGAAAAAAAGATAAAAAAATTATTCAAACCCTAATTCTACCAATTTTAGATTTTTATTAAAAAAGTTAAGGTTAACCTAAATTTAAAACTAAGGGAATTAATGAACTTTATTTACAAAAAAAATATTAATTAAATAAATGTATTTTAATTTTTGTCTCTTTTCTGATTTTTTTGGTTTTTTATATTTTTTATGAAAATAATAGTTATAAAGAATTAAAAAAGATTAATTAAAATAAAGAAAAGAAAAGATATAAAAATTAAAAGAAACAAACTAGAGGGGGGTGTTGTCCCCAAGTGGAGGTCAGTCTTTAGCAATTTGAGCCCAATAAGCTTCAGGCCCCGTTGACCTTTTGATTAGCATGTATGGGCGTTGACTGAGGCACACCCTAGTCTTCAGATCCTGGCCTTTGATGGAGTGTAATGGGACGCGTGGACGCTTGATAATGTGGGTGCATGATAGGCTCCCTGTATTGAAATTGCATAGGAATACGTTTAAAGGAAAAATATAAGGAAAGGGGTGAGGACCTGGGGCTCGAACCCAGGTCCTATGGTTTACAAATGCTTGTGCCTGCCAGTGGAGCTGTTTCGTTCATCTGTATATCATATAACTAATGAATATAATAAGACAAAAAATGTTAGTGCTTCTTTTTCCGCGCGAGATTCAAACAATCCAATCGCTGATGGCCACCTCATCTTCTTCTTCTTTGTTCCCTGAAACAAAAAGGTTAGCAACGGTTTTTGCACCGTTCCAAAATAGGCCATAATCCAAAATAGCGATTAGCTCAGGGAGGCTCATAAATTGAGCGCGAGGGTGGCTTTATGATCGTCCAATCATGCTTGTTTCAGTGGTCCAAGTCTTGAATGCTAATTTTTCCTTAACTAAAAAACCCTAATTCAAGGTCCTGGAAACCCTAATGCCCAACAATGGTGAAATCTCCAATAATGCATAAAAACACAATTAAACTATTTGGTTAGCTTCAGAAAGGGTTAATTAGCACAAATCCACAAATAAAATGCAATGAATATGCCTAAATTGTATAACACGATTATGAGAAAAAAGTGAAAAAGTTTGACTTCTGTACAATGATTCAAAGGGTTAGGGACGTGGAAACCTATTCAGGCACGTTGCTTAAGGTCTCAGGAAGGTGATGAGATGATTATCTCAGCTTGAATCGCCCTGGAAAATAGTTTTCAGATTTGAGTTTTTTTGATAAATTTCAAGTTTGCATATGGTTTTTTCTGCGCAGCTTCTAGGTCATGGGCACGAGGGTTTGCTTGTGTATGTATAGATGACTGATTTAGGTTAAGTTTCTTGTCCAAGGAATCAAAGAATTGATGTATGGATATTTGATTTTTATGGCAAAATATTTTCCAATCTTTTCATGCACATTTGCTCTCAATCATATCCAATCACCTTCAATTCTTCCCTAATCTGATTTGCACAAAATATTGGAGATATTATATGCATAAAAAGATTTGAAACATTAGGTTTAACATTTTTCATGTATTTAAATTAATTTAAATGAATTATTAATAATAAAAATCCAAATAAATAAATAAAAAATGAAGAAAAACTTCCCTTTGGGCCAAATGGTCGTGCACATGCCTTGTATAATGAATTGTGGAAGAAAAAGAGGCCCATTAGCAATTTTAGGTCATTTGAATCAATGTTGACTTTTCAAAATATCCAAACATTTCCCAACTTCCACAAGGCATAACTTGCTCAATTTTTAAGCTTTGCTCATGTGCTTGGACATTTTGGAAATGTCTTTGAGTCCTCTAACCAATGTATTTTGTCCCATGTCATTTTGATTTACCAATCTCAAGTTATGGCCTTTGACTTAAAGTCCCTTTTTGTTGACTTTTGAAAATGACCTATAATGTTGAAATTGATAACTTTTTGTGAGAGCATTTATTGGACTTGAAGTGTGAATAGGAGTTGTAGGAAATGTCTTTCTCTTAAAAATGAGCTTTGGATGGGATTTTTCTGATGATACATGTGAAAGTTATGCCCTGGTCAATTTACAGTTGACTTTTTCAACTGTCCAAATAAAGAAACTTTTGCATCTTGATGATTTTTGAGCCAAGCTTTGAGAATCATGATCAAGCATTGATCAAATGATGTTTGTGGCTTCAAAATGAGATGTTGACCAAAAATTTGAACTTTTGACTGTCAAATGACCATTTTGCCCCTACAGTTGACTGTAGTGCAATTAGGGTTTTTGACTGTGCAATTTTGTGCTGAAAGTCTTGAAACTTGGTATGAGGATGCTTGACCATATTTGTAGGCATGTGAGACTTGATTGGACCCTTGGAAACTTCATTTACTTGATCAGAACCAAAACCCTAATTTTGACTGTTTAGGAGGCCCTTGCACTGTGCAATCCTTGGGGAATTTTGCAGCTTTGACTTTGCAATTCTTGAAGAATATGGGAGGGCAAATTTTGGGGTACAACACAAAGGATAAAGGCTCAAAGTATATTTGTACCCACCCGCTCTTCGTGATCTTCTTCAATCCTAGACTCAGTTAATTGTGCATTTGAACTCCAAATGAGTCTGGAACGACGTTTTTGGTGATGGTTCACACAAGTTAAATTTGTTGGAAGGCAGTCATCATTTTTTTGCAACATTTTTCATGTTGTCGAGGATTTGTAATGACCTCGTTATTTTGATTTGTTATACCTAATTTTTGCCTGACTGTTCCTGTTTTCGAGATCACAGTCAGCGGGATGCCCCAGCTTTCTTAAGCCTCCTTTATAGGTTTTGGCTCAGTGGGATTTTCTCTTTTGAGAGATTGACTGCCTATGAGGTAAAGAACCACCACTGTCTTTTGATTCCAGAGGAATGCTTTTGATGTCGTTCGTTGTATTATGAACTGAGAGTTCTGCGACTTTAATGCGCATCTTTTGAATTAACTGAGAGACTACCCTGCCCCAGGTTTTGATTAAAGGTTTCAATTTGTGTTAAAATAGAAAACTTTTACTTCTTTTGCTCGAAGGGGTTGACTAGGGATTATCTTCCTTATAACTCCACTGTTTAGGACTTGAAACAATGCATGTACATCGTTAGCGGGGTCTGTTCAAAAGCATACTGTAAAGATTGTGGTATCGTTTTCGTCAACCTCCCTCTAAAGGCTTGTAACTTTTAGCAAGAGTTGAATGTCAAAAGAAAAAAAAACGTAATGAAAATGAGTGGATCAAATCAAGACAAACATATGCAGTGCATTAATGAAACAAAGTTTGGCATTAATAGATAATTGTTTGAATAACAAAGAGATTACAACTTGAAAATTCAAATGAACAAAAGCTTTCAATGATTCGTCATAGGAGCAGTGATTATGTTTGGAGTCTCCGGAGGGTCAAACTTGATCTCCTTGGCATCAATCATGTCTTGGACCTTGTTCTTCAGAGCCCAACAGTTGTTTGTGTCATGTCCCGGACTGTCAAAATGATAAGCACGTCTTGCATTCGGGTTGTAGTTAGGAGAAGAAGTCTTAGGGTTTGGATGAGGAGCCTTTAATGTAATCATCTCTTTCTTCAACATGTGTTGTAGCGCTTGAGCTAGTGACATGTTGAGCTTGGTAAATTGCCTCTTGGGCATAATTGGATTACTCTGATCAACCTGTTGTTTATGGCAAGGTTGTTGTTGGACCCTTGAGGTAGTAGCAACTTGCAGAGATCCATTATTTACCAAACCAAACCCTTGTCTTCTTGGAGGCTGACCAATGACTTGGTCCCCGACTTTGACTGTTTGCTTCATGTTGTTGTATATGTCTTGATGAAGCTGTTTGATCATGGTTCTCAACTCTTCTTGTTCCCGAGCTAAGCCTTGGATAAGAGCCATTTGCCCCAGCATCTGGGTTCTTATTGCATCTACCTCAGCTTGCCGATGTCTCAGCCGTTCGTCCTTATTGTCTTCAGGACTTTTCTTGACCAAGTTCCCCATGAGGAGTGTTCTCAACTCTTCCTGCCCCTTGGATAGGTTTAGGAATATTTCCCTGAACTGAGTCTCTTGAGTATGAAGATCTTGGTTGTCTTGTTGGAGAGCCATTGCTGAAATAAACAGCGAGAACATGAGAGACCTGTACTGGAAGACCTGTTATGCAATGATATGTATGATATATGTATGCAATATTTTCAAGGATCTCGCGGGGTAAACAAGAAACTGTTAGAATTTTAATCTTGTAGCTTTGATTGAAGGAACTTCATGTTGCTGAGAGTCCTACCTCAAGAGTCAAGCTCACCATATCGAGTGGGTCATAGCCCCTGACTCAAGTTATCTTTCTTGGATTTCTAGACAACCTTTGGCTAGAGGAAAATAAATCCCCTTTGCCCCTTGCTGGACATTTGATTTACCATAACTTGCATCACAAGCCCTTGAGATCCTTGAAATGGTTAAGGAAATGTTAAGGCATGATGTTATGATGTGTATGATATGCGTTTAAGCAAAAGTGTGAGGTGATGTAAGTAAGCCCTGTAATAAATCCAGATTATTGGATAAGGAATGTAAACAAAACCTGCAAGGAACTCATGTTGTCAGATAACAAGAATGTGCAAGTAGTTCAAGTTTGAAGGCACACAAGTCACACAAAAGAGCCCTTAGATTTCAGGCTTGCATGAGGTTTCATAGGTAAGTACCCTCTTGAGTGTAGTTGGCTCAAAACCTGTCCTATAAATAGTAACCGGGTTCTAAGGAGCTCAATATCATTGGATTGTTTTCTATGTTCATCGTTTTGGTTTAGCCACTGAACTAGCGACCAAAATATTCCAAGAAAACAATCCTCAATGAGTGTAGTATCGAGTATCTACCAACTTCAGACTGCACCAAAGTCGGTCATCTCACTACCCCTAAAAAGGCCAAGATGGTCAAGTAAGGTTCTAGGTCATTAGTGCTTAGTGACATCACTCAGCGGCCCCGTATTCTCTTTGATTGACTCAAAGTCTACCGGTACTCACAAATATGTCGCACTAATATAGCTATTGCTTCAACCGTGTCGGTATACCCCGCACATTTCCACAACATATTGCTATCTATGAATGTTTCCCCAAATCCGGGTGGAGGATTTATAGAACTCTGATACAAGCCCACAAAATTAAAAGCATACAAAGAAATACAATTGAAAACACAAGTGATCTAATCCTAATGTATACCTCACTTATATACAATCCCCAGCAGAGTTGTCAGTTATGTGATCGGTGGGAATGAGAACTGACTGTTTTTGGAATGCTGGTTCGCGTTTTGCGTTTGTTTTCACAAAGTGTCGCGGTAAGCAAGAGTCGCCACCATCTTTTATTTTATCCAACAAGGAAAGGACAAAAGCATAGAAAAATTCCTTTTCGAGATATTTCTCGGGTTCGGGAGGTAGATTATAGAAAGGGAAGGTGTTAGCACCCTTTCTATCCGTGGTTATCCACGGGCTCTTAGGTACTTGCTCACTATGTTTTCAAAAGTTTTCTTTTCTTTATGTTTGTGGGTTTTGAAAAGAGTTTTGTTTTTGAAGAAAGTGTAAGTGCGAAAAGTTTTTGTTTTGTTTTAAAAGGAGCAAGTACTTAAGAACCTCTACCTACTCAAAAAGGAATTAAACTGTGCAAATGTCCTTTTAGACAGTGCTATCCCACTATTGAGGAGTAGGTAGCACCGTCGTTGGAGTTTTCGGGTCAATTCGATTTAAGGGACGTGTAGTCACTAAAGCAATGTTAGGATGCATTAGCGGTAACCCTAATGTCTTAGATCATTTTCCGAGGAAACCATTTCGAGGCAACTTTGATCTTTGGACAGGAGGGCGACCTCTAAAACGTCCTATACTCAGGACCACGTTCGAGGCAACCAAGTGAGGTGTACCCTAGGAGTGGCATGTGTAAGTGTGTCAATTTTCAGTTATATTATCTTTGCATGTCATGGTGAGCTACTGTTGATTTTAAGTTAAGAGTTAATCTTGTCATGCATAGCCTAGTTAGCATACATCTAAACAGTTAATATATGTACAGGAATTTAAAGTGCGGGAATTTTAAATCCTACGCTATTACAAGGCTTCGGGGAGGGGGATTATTTACATGTCCAAAAATTGGGGGAATAAAAAGCAGTAAAGTGTAAAAGGTCTTAGTTAAGCTATTACAAACCAGTAGGCAGTTACAATAAAATAAGCGCGCGCGAAAAAAATTGAATCGGAGTGTCCTTAGGTTTTGACCCTTTTTTTTATCAAATAGAGCATATTTTTTTGTCATTTTTTTATTTAATAATTAAGCCTACTAATGATTAATTAAGTAAAAAAGAAAATATTTTTTGAGTTTTATTTTATTTTGAGAAAATGATCTAAATCTACTTATTTTTAGTTTTGGAAAAATGTTAAGATAATTAAAAGATTAATTAACAAAATTAATTTAATAGGGAAAACTAGCCCAATGTTTTTGTGTTTTTGATTTTATGTTGATTAAAAAAGAAATAAAAATAGTCAAAATAAGGATAAACAAAAACGAAGGAAACAAGCAGCAAATAAAAAAAAACATAATTTTGGAGGCCTGGGAAGCTTCGGTCCAATCAGGGTCATGGCTCTTTCGATTGGGCCAGGAAGTGGGCATGAACTTCCTTCGATCCAGGGAAGGGGATTTCCCTTCGATCCTGGGAAAAATACCTCCTTCGATCCAGGAGGACAATGGGAAGCTTCGATCCAGAGAAGGTGTCTCCTTCGATTTGGGATGTTATACCTGCAAAAGTATGTTAGCAAAATAAAACTCAGGGCCTGGTATCGAACCCCAGGCCCTTCGATCCTGCGTGCGCTGAGTCTTTTCAGGCTAAATCTGCAGCAAATGTTAGCAAACGAAGAACATGACCTGGGGCCAAACCCAGGCCATTGAATTCTGTCTAGGATGGCAAATCGAATGGGACAATAAATATGGATATGTTATGTAAACACAAAATTTGATATTTTACCCTCTCTTACCAGTAGTTGGGACCTTCGATTTGGGTACTGGCTGGATGGGAGCACTTTCAATCTGAGGGCTTCTGGGCATGGGCACCTTCGATCTGAAGGACTGCTTTGGCTTGGAAAATTCTGAAAATGCTGATGACCTTTGGCAGCATATCTCCAAGTTCTCTCTTTTTTTCTGTGTTTCGTTCGTTCTCCTCTGTGTTTTTCGTTCCTGCTCTCTGTTTTTTTTTTTGTGTTTTTTTATGTGTTCTGTAATGTACCACTGGCCCTTGTATTTATAGGAGTGGGGGGTCTAGTAACGGCAAGAGACAGCCCATTAAACAGGCCATTAAAGCCATGAGACAAGAATCAGACACATTAAAACTTACCTTTTTGAAATGTTCGTGTCTCTTGAATGAACCTGGACACTTTTGAATTTCGAATGCCTTCAGGCCCTGCTCTTCGATTGGTCCTTGTCCAAATATCAATCGAAGGGTACTAATTAAAGTTCCAATCGAAAGGCTTTGTTAATAGGCCAATCGAAAGGTGCTGCTCATGCTAATCGAAGGCCTTGACATAATGCCAATTGAAGTGCTTGTCCATAATGCCAATCGAAAGGCTCCTTCAGCATACCAATCGAAGGGTCTTTCAGAATGCCAATCGAAGTGCTTGTCCATAATTCTAATCGAAAGGCTCCTTCAGAATACCAAGCGAAGGGCCTTTCAGAATGCCAATCGAAGGGTCTTTCAGAATGCCAATCGAAGGGTCTTTCAGAATGCCAATCGAAGGGTCTTTCAGAATGCCAATCGAAAGGTCTTTCAGAATTCCAATCGAAGGGTCTTTCAGAATTCCAATCGAAAGGTACTTTCAGAATGCCAATCGAAAGGTACTTAAAGCACCACTCAAAAATTTTCTTTTTCCTTAGGCAAGGGTTTGTGATCAACCATGCAGGGGGAAGACTTTGGAAAACATGAGAGGGCAAATTTTGGGGTGCAACAGTTGCCCCTGTTCAATTTTCTTAAACCTGAGGATATAGATTGGCTTTCGAGCCTTTCGTGATCCGAAGGTGGAAGATAATTGAACAATAGAGTGCCCAGAAATTTGCACTCGCATGGTGTAATATCAGCATTGTGATGTCGGGAATGGGCTTACAGATGCCATTTGGAGATTATTGGTAGGTGGTTCTGTCTTTGTTGATGGGTTGTCTCTTTTGACGAGGTGTCTCCTTTGACGAGTTGTCTCTATTGACAGGTTGTCTCTATTGACAGGGGTGTCTCCTTTGACGAGTTGTCTCCATTGACAGGTTTGTCTCTATTGACGGGTTGTCTCCATTGACAGGTTGTCTCTATTGACAGGGGTGTCTCCTTTGACGAGTTGTCTCCATTGACAGGTTTGTCTCTATTTACGGGTTTGGCCACAGAAAAATCTTTAGGAATCGATTTAACTGATTTTGTCTCCATTGACTGGATTTGCCTCAGAAAAATCTTTAGGAATTAATTTAACTAACTTTGTCTCCATTGACTAGCTTTGCCTCAAAAAAATTTTAGGAATCGATTTAACTGACTTTGTCTCCATTGACTGGCTTCGCCTCAGAAAAATCTTTAGGAATCGATTTAATTGATTTTGTCTCCATTGACTGGCTTCACCTCAGAAAAATCTTTAGGAATTGATTTTACTGATTTTGTCTCCATTGACTGGCTTCACCTCAGAAAAATCTTTAGGAATCGATTTAACTGATTTTGTCTCCATTGACTGGCTTCGCCTCAGAAAAATCTTTAGGAATCGATTTAACTGATTTTGTCTCCCTTGACTGGCTTCACCTCAGAAAAATCTTTAGGAATCAATTTAACTGATTTTGTCTCCCTTGACTGGCTTTACCTCAAAAAAATCTTTAGGAATCGATTTAACTGATTTTGTCTCCCTCGACTGGCTTTACCTCAGAAAAATCTTTAGGAATCGATTTAACTGATTTTGTCTCCCTTGACTGGCTTTACTTCAGAAAAATCTTTAGGAATCTATTTAACTGATTTTGTCTCCCTTGACTGGCTTCGCCTCAGAAAAATCTTTAGGAATCGATTTAAATGGACCAGAGAAGGCCTTTGACTAGATCGGCATCAGAAAAATCTTTAGGAATCGATTTAACTGGACCAGACAAGGTCTTGGAATATCTTCAACTGGATCGGCATCAGAAAAATCTTTAGGAATCGATTTAACTGGACCAGAGAAGGTCTTGGAATATCTTCAACTGGATCGACATCAGAAAAATCTTTACGAATTGATTTAGCTAGGCCAGAGAAGGTCTTGGAATATCTTCAACTGGATCGGCATCAGAAAAATCTTTAGGAATCGATTTAACTGGACCAGAGAAGGCCTTTGACTGGATCGGCATCAGAAAAATCTTTAGGAATCGATTTAACTGGACCAGACAAGGTCTTGGAATATCTTCAACTAGATCGGCATCAGAAAAATCTTTAGGAATCGATTTAACTGGAGCAGAGAAGGCCTTTGACTGGATCGGCATCAGAAAAATCTTTAGGAATCGATTTAACTGGACCAGACAAGGTCTTTTGATATGGCTGAGAATTTAACTGCCTCCTTCCTGAAAGGTAAAGGTCAGTCATATGCAATGCATGATATGGGTCAAGCAATGATGTTCTCAAAATAAATGAGATTGTATCCATATGATGTGTACATGCATGTATTTATGATGTATGGAAGTGTAATGTTTTAGCTGGGGAAAATAAATCTCGGAGCTGCTGGAGAATAGAGTTGAGTCTGGATGATTGTCAGAATTGTGTCTGCATCTGGAGCGTATCTGAAATGTATTTGAATGAGTGACAGAATGACATCCGAATCTGGATCGTATCTGGACTGTAATTTGAAATGAGTGACAGAATGACATCCGAATCTAGATCGTATCTGGACTGTAATTTGAATGAGCGACAGAATGATATCTGAATCTGGATCATATCTGGACTATAATTTGAATGAATCTGGAATAAGGATCAGAATGTTAGCCATATCTGGGTCGCATCTGAACTGTCTCTAGAAGGAGTTTGGAATAAGTATCAGAATGTCAGCCATATCTGGATCGCATATGAACTGTCTCTAGAAGGGGTCTGGAATAAGGATCAGAATGTCAGCCATATCTGGGTCGCATCTGAACTGTCTCTAGAAGGAGTCTGGAATAAGTATCAGAATGTCAGCCATATATGGATCGCATCTGAACTGTCTCTAGAAGGAATCTGGAATAAGTATCAGAATGTCAGCCATATCTGGGTCGCATCTGAACTGTCTCTAGAAGGAGTCTGGAATAAGTATCAGAATGTCATCCATATCTAGGTCTCATCTGAACTGTCTCTAGAAGGAGTCTGGAATAAGTATCAGAATGTCAGCCATATCTGGGTCGCATCTGAACTGTCTTTAGAAGGAATCTCAGAAGATGATGATCTTTGCCTGTCTATTGATCTTTCCTGAAAAGGTAAAGAGTTAGTTGTATGCAATGTCATGATGTATGTATTGTCATGATGTATGCATTGTGTATTGGTGTTCTCAAAATAAAATGAGATTTGTGTCATATGTATGCATATGTTATGAATGTTGTTGAAGTGTAATTTTGTCTTGGACTTTGCTCAAAATGTTTCCACCGGGGATCCTTGCTTTGTTGTTTGAGGAGAAATCCGCTGGGGGATATTGAAAGCTCTGTGGGGAGTATGTTTATCTCTGCTTGGGAAAAGAGTTTAGGAGTCTTAGTCGTCCGTTTCTCTACTGGGGAGTCGAAGATGAACTGATATCTGGTCGTGTCCAGGTTTCGCAGTAACTTGCTAGGGATTGTAGAGTAGTCTACTGGGGAAGAGGAGTTGTGGTCCTTTGATTTGTAGTAGTCGGAGAGGCAAACTCAAGCTGGGGAATCTTGGTGTTGTTGGGGAAATAAACCCTGTCGTCAGTCTGCTAGAGAGGTGACATCTTCGTTGGGGGAAGTCCTCGAGGATTCTTGAGGTTGATCCAACTGGGGAAAGGTTTTCAGAGATTAAACCCTTGCTGGGATGTCATCCTATGAGAAGGATTTTGGGGAGATTTGTCATTTCCCCTAGTAGCAAGTGTTTGTGACATTGCCAGAAAATGTTTAATTGTACGTAACCCTTCATCGAGATTGATGTTCAATGCCCCAAGTGACGGAGATGGAGACCTGCCCCTGGTTACTCTGCACTTCTTTGAGAGATTTCCTGGAATCTTGATTGGACTGCCCCAGTTGATGGACAATGATCATGCCATGCCCCTTGATTGGAAGTGTCATCCTTTTTGAAATGATTTTGTTCACTGAGAGGGATTTCGTTCATCGGATATTCATTATGTGAATTTCTCTGTTGTCAAACAAATAGCCAAATGCAAACAGTGATATTCAAATAATGCAAAGTTTATGTTTGTCTCGAAGTTTTGAAAAATGCGTTTTTTAGCAGAAAACTCTTTATAAGACAAATTCAACACAAGATTTAGGGCAAAGCCTTACAGGAGTCAGGATACCTTTTGTAACAGTATGCTTTCGAACTAACCCATGCTTCAGTTAGGACTTTTGAAGGGTTGTAACGTGGCTTGGTTCACGGTTTAAGAAACAAAGGATAAAGGCTCAAAGTATATTTGTAACCACCCGCTCTTCGTGATGTTCTTCAATCCTAAACTCAGTTAATTGTGCATTTGAACTCCAAATGAGTCTGTAACGACGTTTTTGGTGATGGTTCACACAATTTGAATTTGTTGGAAGGCAGTCATCATTTTTTTGCAACATTTTTCATGTTGTCGAGGATTTGTAATGACCTGGTTCTTTTGATTTGTTATCCCTAATTTTTTCCTGACTGTTCCTGTTTTCGAGATCACAGTCAGCGGGATGCCCCAGCTTTCTTAAGCCTCCTTTATAGGTTTTGGCTCAGTGGGATTTTCTCTTTTGAGAGATTGACTGCCTATGAGGTAAAGAACCACCACTGTCTTTTGATTCCAGAGGAATGCTTTTGATGTCGTTCGTTGTATTATGAACTGAGAGTTCTGCGACTTCAATGCGCATCTTTTGAATTAACTGAGAGACTACCCTACCCCAGGTTTTGATTAAAGGTTTCAATTTGTGTTAAAATAGAAAACTTCTACTTCTTTGGCTCGAAGGAGTTGACTAGGGATTATCTTCCTTATAACTCCACTGTTTAGGATTTGAAACAATGCATGTACATCGTCAGCGGGGTCTGTTCAAAAGCATACTGTAAAGATTATGGTATCGTTTTCGTCATCCTCCCTCTAAAGGCTTGTAACTTTTAGCAAGAGTTGAATGTAAAAAGAAAAAAAACGTAATGAAAATGAGTGGATCAAATCAAGACAAACATATGCAGTGCATTAATGAAACAAAGTTTGGCATTAATAGATAATTGTTTGAATAACAAAGAGATTACAACTTGAAAATTCAAATGAACAAAAGCTTTCAATGATTCGTCATAGGAGCAGTGATTATGTTTGGAGTCTCCGGAGGGTCAAACTTGATCTCCTTGGCATCAATCATGTCTTGGACCTTGTTCTTCAGAGCCCAACAGTTGTTTGTGTCATGTCCCGGACTGTCAAAATGATAAGCACGTCTTGCATTCGGGTTGTAGTTAGGAGAAGAAGTCTTAGGGTTTGGATGAGGAGCCTTTAATGTAATCAGCTCTTTCTTCAACATGTGTTGTAGCGCTTGAGCTAGTGACATGTTGAGCTTGGTAAATTGCCTCTTGGGCATAATTGGCTTACTCTGATCAACCCGTTGTTTATGGCAAGGTTGTTGTTGGACCCTTGAGGTAGTAGCAACTTGGAGAGATCCATTCTTTACCAAACCAAACCCTTGTCTTCTTGGAGGCTGACCAATGACTTGGTCCCCGACTTTGACTGTTTGCTTCATGTTGTTGTATATGTCTTGATGAAGTTGTTTGATCATGGTTCTCAACTCTTCTTGTTCCCGAGCTAAGCCTTGGATAAGAGCCATTTGCCCCAGCATCTGGGTTCTTATTGCATCTACCTCAGCTTGCCGATGTCTCAGCCGTTCGTCCTTATTGTCTTCAGGACTTTTCTTGACCAAGTTCCCCATGAGGAGTGTTCTCAACTCTTCCTGCCCCTTGGATAGGTTTAGGAAGATTTCCCTGAACTGAGTCTCTTGAGTATGAAGATCTTGGTTGTCTTGTTGGAGAGCCATTGCTGAAATAAACAGCGAGAACATGAGAGACCTGTACTGGAAGACCTGTTATGCAATGATATGTATGATATATGTATGCAATGTTTTCAAGGATCTCGCGGGGTAAACAAGAAACTGTTAGAATTTTAATCTTGTAGCTTTGATTGAAGGAACTTCATGTTGCTGAGAGTCCTACCTCAAGAGTCAAGCTCACCATATCGAGTGGGTCATAGCCCCTGACTCAAGTTATCTTTCTTGGATTTCTAGACAACCTTTGGCTAGAGGAAAATAAATCCCCTTTGCCCCTTGCTGGACATTTGATTTACCATAACCTGCATCACAAGCCCTTGAGATCCTTGAAATGGTTAAGGAAATGTTAAGGCATGATGTTATGATGTGTATGATATGCGTTTAAGCAAAAGTGTGAGGTGATGTAAGTAAGCCCTGTAATAAATCCAGATTATTGGATAAGGAATGTAAACAAAACCTGCAAGGAACTCATGTTGTCAGATAACAAGAATGTGCAAGTAGTTCAAGTTTGAAGGCACACAAGTCACACAAAAGAGCCCTTAGATTTCAGGCTTGCATGAGGTTTCATAGGTAAGTACCCTCTTGAGTGTAGTTGGCTCAAAACCTGTCCTATAAATAGTAACCGGGTTCTAAGGAGCTCAATATCATTGGATTGTTTTCTATGTTCATCGTTTTGGTTTAGCCACTGAACTAGCGACCAAAATATTCCAAGAAAATAATCCTCAATGAGTGTAGTATCGAGTATCTACCAACTTCAGACTGCACCAAAGTCGGTCATCTCACTACCCCTAAAAAGGCCAAGATGGTCAAGTAAGGTTCTAGGTCATTAGTGCTTAGTGACATCACTCAGCGGCCCTGTATTCTCTTTGATTGACTCAAAGTCTACCGGTACTCACAAATATGTCGCACTAATATAGCTATTGCTTCAACCGTGTCGGTATACCCCGCACATTTCCACAACATATTGCTATCTATGAATGTTTCCCCAAATCCGGGTGGAGGATTTATAGAACTCTGATACAAGCCCACAAAATTAAAAGCATACAAAGCAATACAATTGAAAACACAAGTGATCTAATCCTAAGGTATACCTCACTTATATACAATCCCCACAGAGTTGTCAGTTCTGTGATCGGTGGGAATGAGAACTGACTATTTTTGGAATGCTGGTTCGCATTTTGCGTTTGTTTTTGCAAAGTGTCGCAGTAAGCAAGAGTCACCACCGTCTTTTATTTTATCCAACAAGGAAAGGACAAAAGCACAGAAAAATTCCTTTTCGAGATATTTCTCGGGTTCGGGAGGTAGATTATAGAAAGGGAAGGTGTTAGCACCCTTTCTATCTGTGGTTATCCACAGGCTCTTAGGTACTTGCTCACTATGTTTTCAAAAGTTTTCTTTTCTTTATGTTTGTGGGTTTTGAAAAGAGTTTTGTTTTTGAAGAAAGTGTAAGTGCGAAAAGTTTTTGTTTTGTTTTAAAAGGAGCAAGTACTTAAGAACCTCTACCTACTCAAAAAGGAATTAAACTGTGTAAATGTCCTTTTAGACAGTGTTATCCCACTATTGAGGAGTAGGTAGCACCGTCGTTGGAGTTTTCGGGTCAATTCGATTTAAGGGACGTGTAGTCACTAAAGCAATGTTAGGATGCATTAGCGGTAACCCTAATGTCTTAGATCATTTTCCGAGGAAACCATTTCGAGGAAACTTTGATCTTTGGACAGGAGGGCGACCTCTAAAACGTCCTATACTCAATGACCACGTTCGAGGCAACCAAGTGAGGTGTACCCTAGGAGTGGCATGTGCAAGTGTGTCAATTTTCAGTTATATTATCTTTGCATGTCATGGTGAGCTACTGTTGATTTTAAGTTAAGAGTTAATCTTGTCATGCATAGCCTAGTTAGCATACATCTAAACAGTTAATATATGTACAGGAATTTAAAGTGCGGGAATTGTAAATCCTATGCTATTACAAGGCTTCGGGGAGGGGGATTATTTACATGTCCAAAAATTAGGAGAATAAAAAGCAGTAAAGTGTAAAAGGTCTTAGTTAAGCTATTACAAACCAGTAGGCAGTTACAATAAAATAAGCGCGCGCGAAAATATTGAATCGGAGTGTCCTTGGGTTTTGACCCTTTTTTTATCAAATAGAGCATATTTTTTTGTCATTTTTTGATTTAAGAATTAAGCCTACTAATGATTAATTAAGTAAAAAAGAAAATATTTTTTGAGTTTTATTTTATTTTGAGAAAATGATCTAAATCTACTTATTTTTAGTTTTGGAAAAACGTTAAGATAATTAAAAGATTAATTAACAAAATTAATTTAATAGGGAAAACTAGCCTAATGTTTTTGTGTTTTTGATTTTATGTTGATTAAAAAAGAAATAAAAATAGTCAAAATAAGGATAAACAAAAACGAAGGAAACAAGCAGCAAATAAAAAAAACATAATTTTGGAGGCCTGGGAAGCTTCAATCCAATCAGGGTCATGGCTCTTTCGATTGGGCCAGGAAGTGGGCATGAACAGCCTTCAATCCAGGGAAGGGGATTTCTCTTCGATCCTGGGAAAAATGCCTCCTTCGATCCAGGAGGACAATGGGAAACTTCGATCCAGAGAAGGTGTCTCCTTCGATCTGGGATGCTATACCTGCAAAAGTATGTTAGCAAAATAAAACTCAGGGCCTGGTATCGAACCCCAGGCCCTTCGATCCTGTGTGCGCTGATTTCAGGCTAAATCTGCAGCAAATGTTAGCAAACAAAGAACATGACCTGGGGCCAAACCCAGGCCATTGAATTCTGTCTAGGATGGCAAATCGAATGGGACAATAAATATGGATATGTTATGTAAACACAAAATTTGATATTTTACCCTCTCTTACCAGTAGTTGGGACCTTCGATTTGGGTACTGGCTGGATGGGAGCACTTTCAATCTGAGGGCTTCTGGGCGTGGGCACCTTCGATCTGAAGGACTGCTTTGGCTTGGAAAATTCTGAAAATGCTGATGACCTTTGGCAGCGTATCTCCAAGTTCTCTCTTTTTTTTTGTGTTTCGTTCGTTCTCCTCTGTGTTTTTCGTTCCTGCTCTCTGTTTTTTTTGTGTGTTTTTTCGTGTGTTCTGTAATGTGCCACTGGCCCTTGTATTTATAGGAGTGGGGGGTCCAGTAACGGCAAGAGACAACCCATTAAACAGGCCATTAAAGCCATGAGACAAGAATCAGACACATTAAAACATTTCCCTTTTTGAAATGTTCGTGTCTCTTGAATGAACCTGGACACTTTTGAATTTCTAATGCCTTCAGGCCCTGCTCTTCGATTGGTCCTTGTCCAAATATCAATCAAAGGGTACTAATTAAAATTACAATCGAAAGGCTTTGTTAACAGGCCAATCGAAAGGTTCTGCTCATGCTAATCGAAGGCCTTGACATAATGTCAATCGAAGTGCTTGTCCATAATGCCAATCGAAAGGCTCCTTCAGCATACCAATCGAAGGGTCTTTCAGAATGCCAATCGAAGTGCTTGTCCATAATTCCAATCGAAAGGCTCCTTCAAAATACCAATCGAAGGGCCTTTCAGAATGCCAATCGAAGGGTCTTTCAGAATGCCAATCGAAGGGTCTTTCAGAATGCCAATCGAAGGGTCTTTCAGAATGCCAATCGAAAGGTATTTCAGAATTCCAATCGAAGGGTCTTTCAGAATGCCAATCGAAAGGTACTTTCAGAATTCCAATCGAAAGGTACTTAAAGCACCACTCAAAAATTTTCTTTCTCCTTAGGCAAGGGTTTGTGATCAACCATGCAGGGGGGAGACTTTGGAAAACATGAGAGGGCAAATTTTGGGGTGCAACAGTAGGGCTGTGAGAAGGAACCTGGATAGTAGGGTTACTTCAATATGAAATCCTGGATAGTAGGGTTGTGAGAAGGAACCTGGATAGTAGGGTTACTTCGATATGAAATCCTGGATAGTAGGGCTGTGAGAAGGAACCTGGATAGTAGGGTTACTTCGATATGAAAGCCTAGATAGTAGGGCTGTGAGAAGGAACCTGGATAGTAGGGTTACTTCGATATGAAAGCCTGGATAGTAGGGATGTGAGAAGGAACCCAGATAGTAGGGTTACTTCGATATGAAATCCTGGATACTAGGGCTGTGAGAAGGAACCTGGATAGTAGGGTTACTTCGATATGAAAGCCTGGATAGTAGGGTTACTTAAATATGAAAGCCTGGATAGTAGGGCTGTGAGAATGAACCCGGGTCGTAGGGTTACTTCGATATGAAATCCTGGGTAGTAGGGCTTATGGGAAGAAACTTGGATAGTAGAGTACTTCAAAGCGACAATGTAGATTAGTTGACCCGTTTAGTTTTGGGAATTGAGTTTCCGTTAGTCGCCTGTAGATGTGATCTATATAACTGATGGCGTTGTTGAAGCTAATTCTCTTTTCCTGGAAAGATATCAGGGTTAGTTATATGTGATGCATGAAATGCAGGGTGAGATGATGTTCTCAAAATAAATCAGATTATGTTGTATATGATATGTATGCATATGTCATGATGTATGTTCATGAAATGCTGTCGGGGTATGCTTGCGTCTGGGAAAATAAATCTCTGACGGTTGCTGGAGATTTATAAATATTCTATCGGGAATAGATGTTGGAGAATAATTCTGCAGGGACCAAACTCAGCTGGGGATGAAATTCTTTGTTGGAGATGATGAGCTCTGTTGGATATTGAGCCTCTGTATCTGGAGAAATAAACTATGCTTGGGGGGATGCAATTTACTGACTCACCCGCGACTATGAACCTCAGTTGGGGTGGTTACGTCCTGTTTTGGGACAGCTGACATCAATTCCTTTCGATACTTTTACTCTGTGGGGGAGCGTATGTACCAATAATTATATTCCCGAGCTGGCTCTATCCCGGTACCTGCTGGGCAGAGTAACTGTAGGGTTTGGAACTTCTTATTTTTGTCCCTGTTTCTGGAATTACGAGTAATTGTCTTTTGTTTCTTATGTAAATATTTATGAGCAACAATCATTTTCAAATGCATATATCAAAAATAAATCATTGGACGTTCTTGCAAAACAAAACAAAAACAAAAAACAAACTCGAAGAGTCAGATGAAAATGATTTGTATTGATTTTTTGAAGTTGGCCTGTAATAGGCGTTTTTATACATAGAGGCTGACGTGCTAGTAAGAGAACGCTGCCGAAAGATAGAAATTATACAATTTGTGTAAAAGAAATAAAAACAGCTATGTGAAACGACCCCATTGTGTTCCAACTCTGCTATTGCCTTTATATCTTCAAGTGTCTCATCACTTTTCTACTTGGCCGAAGGTTGATCAGATTGATTGGCGCCGTCTGAGCTTGATAGTCGATACCGAAGTCTGGTTGCAAGATGATCCAATGATACATAGTGATACGCTTCAATCCCTAACTTTTGCCTAGATTTCCTTTTCGAGTTTTCAATCCACCGGGATACCCTTTTTTTCCCAAGCCTCCCTTTCGGGTTTTTGACTTGCCGGGTATACAGATTTTTTCATTTTCATCCCTTACTTTTGTCGGAACCCTTTTGGTTCGTCGGGAAGCCCTTATTTTTGCCTAGGCCAGTCAACCTAGCGGGTCTTTGATTAGGCGTAGTATCTTTTCACTATGTCTGCATTGACAGGGTGAGGAAGGTTGTCACCATCCATGGTGGTCAGAATCATAGCTCCTCCCGAGAAAATGTTCTTAACCATAAACGGCCCTTCGTATGTAGGGGTCCATTTTCCCCTAGGATCACCTTGCGGCAGTATGATGCGTTTGATCACTAGATCCCCGACTTGATATTCTTGGCGTATGACTTTCTTATTAAAAGCCTTGATCATTCGCTTTTGATACGTTTGACCATGGCAGATAGCAGTAAGTCTCTTTTCCTCGATTAAATTTAATTGATCAATTCGGGTTTGGATCCAGTCGTCTTTGTTCAAACCCGCATCCTTCATAATCCTGAGAGAAGGTATCTGGACTTTGATGGGTAGGACCGCCTCCATGCCATATACCAGAGAGTAGGTTGTTTCCCCTGTCGATGTCCGTGCTGAGGTATGGTACCCATGAAGAGAAAATGGTAACATCTCATACCAGTCTTTGTATGTCACTGTCATCTTCTGTACAATCTTTTTGATGTTCTTGTTAGCTGCTTCAACAACGCCATTCATTTTCGGCCGGTAGGGGAAGAATTATGATGTTGTATCTTGAACTTTTTACAGAGCTCGGTGATCATTGTGTTGTTGAGATTCGTTCCATTGTTAGTAATAATTCTCTTTGGCACGCCATATCGACAGATCAGGTTATGTCGGATAAACCGCGCCACGACGATCTTGGTTACTATAGCAAAGGAAACTGCCTCAACCCACTTCATGAAGTAATCAATGGCTACTAAGATGAAGCGATGTCCATTGGAAGCGGTGGACCTGATTTCTCCGATCATGTTGATGCCCCACATTGCAAAGGGCCACGGAGCTGTCAAGACGTTTAAGGGGACCGGAGGCGCATGTACCTTATCAGCGTAGATTTGCCACTTATGATAAGTTCGAGAGTGCTGATAACAATCGGATTCCATAGTGGACCAATAATATCCTGCCCGTAGGATTTTCTTAGCCATGGTATGTCCACTAGAATGGGTTTCGAAGGTGCCTTCATGTAGATCCTCCATGATCCTCTCTGCTTCGCTCTTGCCTACACATCGTAATAGTGTGGAGTCATGGTTGCATTTATAGAGAATCCCATTACTGAGGAAGAACTTTGCAGCGAACCTTCTCAGAAACTTCTTATCATTGACAGATTCCCCTTCGGGATACTCTTGAGCCTTGAGATACCTTTTAACTTCGTGAAACCAGGGTTTGTCTGCCACTTCTTCGGTATCGATCTCACAGCAGTGTGCTGGTTCATCCAACCTCTCAATGGTAATTTGGGGAGCTTCATTGTCCCACCTAACCTTGAACATAGAATACATGGTAGCTAGCGTGTCCGCTAACTGGTTCTCCTCTCGTGGGAAATGTTCAAAAGTTACCTCCTCAAAGTGCGGGAGCAATGTCAGTACATACTTTTTGTAAGGAATGAGATTCGGGTGTTTCGTATCCCACTCACCTTGATCTGACTTATCACCAGGGAGGAATCCCCGAATACACTCAAGAACTTGATCCTTAGGTAGATAGCAGCTCGAAGACCCAAAATACATGCTTCATACTCTGCCATGTTGTTGGTGCAGTTGAAACACAATCAGGCAGTGAACGGAGTATGACAGCCCTCGGGGGATATGATTACGGCACCAATGCCATTACCCAGTGTGTTTGAGGCTCCATCAAAATACATAGACCATCGGGATCCCTCCTCAGGTCCTTCATCCGGTCCAGGTTCTTCGTAATCAGTCACCAACATAATATTCTCATCCAGGAACTCGAAATTCATGGACTAGTAGTCATCCACGGCCTGATGAGCCAAATGATCAGCCAATACACTACCCTTTATTTCTTTATGGGTTGTATATTGGATGTCGTATTCGATTAAGATCATTTTCCACCTTGCTATCCTTCCGGAGAGTGCAGGCTTCTCAAAAATATACTTGATCGGATCCATCTTCGATATCAATAAGGTGGTGTGAGTCAACATATATTGTCTCAGTCGGAGAGCAGCCCATGCCAAAGCGCAACAAGTTTTCTCGAGAAATGAGTATCGTGTCTCACAGTCGGTAAAATTTTTTCTAAGGTAGTATATTGCATGCTCTTTTCGACCAGACTCGTCATGCTGCCCCAACACACACCCTATTGAATTGTCTAACACTGTCAATTATAATATCAAAGGTCTTCCTTCAACTGAAGGCATCATAATTTGTGGTTCTTGAAGGTATTCCTTGATTCTTTCAAAAACTTTATGGTATTCATCATTCCACTTTACCACTTGATCTTTCTTCAGAAGCTTGAAGATTGGATCACAAGTAGCGGTCAAATGTGAAATGAACCTGGCGATGTAATTCAGACGTCCCAAGAAACCTCTAACTTCCTTCTTTGTACGGGGAGTTGGAATTTCTTGTATGGCTTTTACCTTTGCAGGATCTACTTGGATACCCTTGTTGCTGACAATGAATCTCATAAGCTTACTAGACCTTACCCCGAAGGTGCACTTGTTCGGATTCAACCTTAACTTGTATGTCTTCAACCTGTCGAACAATTTCTGTAGATGATCAAGGTGCTCTTCCTCAGTCTGATACCTGGTGTGATGCGGTGGGAGAACTGACTTGAGGTTTTGCATTTTATCGCAAATGTTGCGGTTAGCAAGAGTCGCCACTGACTTTTCTTTTATCCAAAAGAAAAGGTGAAAAATCACAGGAAAGACCTTTGAGATTATTTCTTGAGTTCGGGGGGTAGATTATGAAAAGGGAAGGTGTTAGCACCCTTTTCATCCATGGTTTTCCATGGGCTCTTAGTTACTTGCTTAGATCACTTGCTTTTGTTTGTTTGAAATTGTGTTTGGTGTGGTTTTGAAAGTATTTTGTAAAAGAGGCCATTCGTTTAGGCGATCTTTGTAATGATTCTCGTTTGTAAGAATGTATACAAAGATGTATGTCTTTTTGAAAATGTTTTCAATGTTTGTAAGATGTTTTGAAATGTGTGTGTTTTGAAAAATAACAAAGATTGTTGTTTGAAAGGGAGCAAGTAACTAGAAGCTATCTACCTACTCAAATGTCTTTCTTATGCATTTTCTATTCCTTTGACATTAATGTCTTACCATTAATTTGGGTAAGCAACACTATCTTTGGATGTAAACGGGAGGGGCGTGGGTCATCGTATAATCATCATTAGCAATGTTGCAAAGTATCTTAGCATTTTTGAGGGACCAAGATCATTTTGTAAGGCAAATTTTGAATAGCGTCATCGAGGGGCTATGATCTTATATTTGTTTTGTTTTACCAAGATACTTCGCATGCGTAACATGGCCATTTTATTTTAGGCAACCAAGTGGGGAAACCCTAAGGGTGCTTGTGTGCAAGTGTATCATTTTCATGCTTTGATTTTGTCTTGTATTTAGGGTTTTCTATTTGCTTTGCTTTTATCTTGCCATACACGCCTAATTACTATACAGTATAAGGAAAACAATAAATTGCGGAAAATAAAATTCTACGCTATTACAATATTTTAGGGGATGGGGGTACATATGTACGAATGGGGATTGCAAGTAAAAAATAAGTCCTAAATTACTATTACAACCATATTGAAATGCATAAGAATGTACAAGGAATATGTGAAATAATTTTTTTTTGTTTTTAAGAAAATGTTTTTTTGATCTTTTGTTTTAAGAAACCAAAAATAAAGTGTGAAGGAAGTATTTTTGATGTTTGCTGATTAATGGAACGGAGAGTGATATCAAAAATAATAAATAATAATAATTAAAAAACGGAATCAGCGTGTTGCTGATAAAAATGAAATCAGAGGTTCTGACCCTGGAGCGCTACAAAGCAGAAACCTGTTAGTGAAAATATATAAGGTCAGAAACTATGAACCTATTGGGAACACAGTAACTTTCAGAAGTTCTGATACCACTGGTAACAAAACAAGCCTCAGAAGTTCTGGTACCACTGGCAACAAAACAGACTTCAGAAGTTCTGAGACCACTGGCAGAACTTGATCTCTCTCTCCAAGCCACTCAGAACATCTGTAGTTTGGTTATTTTTCCATAAAACAGAAGACATGCACATAATAGTTATAGCAGATGTCATAGCGTTTCAGAAGATAAGAAATATTAGAACTATAAATCAGAGGCAAGCATGCATTGACTAATCCTAACTCTGAGTTCTAGTCTCTCCAATAAGTTCTGAACTAATTAATTCTCTACTTAAACAGGCAGGTGCATGAAATCTCAGAATATATACAACATCAGAAACATGATATCTACATTGTATTTTTGAGCATGTAAATATGGTAATGCTTGAGTAATGTGGTGAGGGTCAGCAGAAATTTACCTTGCAGCTGGAAGAAGTTCTGTGAACTGGAGTTAACCTCAACTCTGATAATGTTCTGAACAGCTTCTTCATGTACTCAGTAAGCTAGAAGTTTTCAACTTCTGGGGATGGCAAGGAGGTGATGTGTTGATTTCTTTGAGTGGACGGATGGAGAGTGTGCGGTAGTATGAATATAGAAGTTTTAGTCAGTTTCCAACGTATAGATCAGAAACTGTATGAATAGTTTTTTAGTCAAGAAATATTTGAGAACAAATGGAGTTTTGAACGCAAAGAATCAAAAGTTAACAAGGTGTTATGTGGTGTGTTTACAGTTCTTGGAGCTCTTGGGATTTTGGCAGAAGTTTAAGGCTTTTCTTTCTCAAATTTTTCGACCCCTTTCAATGGCCAAAAGTCTTCTATTTATAGGCCAAGATTTTTGTAGTTTTGAAGAGATCAAGTAGCGCCAACATCATACGCTAGATGTTGACTTGTTCCTGAAGCAAGTTCAAAAAAGTGTGATAGTTGACAGTTTTTTTAGCCTAAACTGGATTAGCAAGCAGGGATTAAGGAAAAGTAAACCCACAAGCAGGAAGTAACGCATGGACCCTCCCATACTTCTGTATAAAAGTTTGCTTTTAAGGATAACAAGGGTGTTTCTATGCCACCGTGGAGAGGTCCTTTGGACAAAGACTCAAAAGTGGTTGTGAGCATTAATGAGCATTAAATGATGATGGGATTTGTCAAAATCAGAAATCCTGTAATTTGAGATTTTGCATCATTGCTTAATTCTGGATCAGAAGTTCTATCCAGAACGAACATCCAACTTATGATCTTTGTACCATGTTGCCTCAGCATGTTCTGAAGGATTCCCTAGGCTTTCCAGTAACCTTCTGTGATTTATCTTTGAAAACTCTGGATTAGAAGTTATGCTTCAGCGTAGCATCCAATCTTCTGATCCTCTTACCTTCTGGCTCTAGCATGTTCTGAAGGAGCTTTCATGCTTCGTATTACACTTTATTACCTTCATTGCATTATCCTAGCAAACTCTGACTGCACTTGCGTAGATGCTGAAAAGCCATGTTCTGACTAAAGACTATGTGCTGAACCATGTTTACAACTTCTGACCGCACCTGCCTGGAGGCTGGTTCAGAAGTTCTGAAGTGACACTTTTCTTAAATACTTAGAAAAATCTCAAATATTTAGAAATTTGGCTTTTCCATAGTAATTTTGAATTTTGAATTTTTGGTGATACAAACCTCATATTCCATCATGTCTTGATGAAATATGTTTTTTTTGTGTAGATTTTGATTTTGATCCAAAAGTCAAAGTTTAATCTTTTAATGTGAAAATGACTAATTTGCCCTTGCAGGCGACTTTCTTGAAAAATTTGTAAATAAAATCTTAGGTTTGGGATGGAAGCAAACCTGAAGATCCAAGGTGATTTCTTTGGGAAAATGAGAGGGAAAATTTTGGGGTACAACAGTTTCCCCTGTTCAATCTTCTTTAACCTGAAGAGTTAGATTGGCGAGATCTGCCATTCGTGACTCGAAGGTCAGAGAATGATTGGACACTAGAGTGCCCAGAAATTTGCACTCGATGATGTGTAGTTGAGGGAATGGGCTTAAAGATGCCATTTGGAGAGGTGATAGAATCTTGTTGGAGATGGGCTTGTAGATGCCATCCAAGAATGCTTGTTGAGATGTAATCTGTAAGTTGAACATCAGAATGGCGTCCGTGTCTTGAGCCTATCTGTATTGTATCAAATGTTGAGTCTGAATGAGTATCAGAATGGCTTCCGTGTCTGGAGCGTATCTGAACTATATTTGAAAGTTGAATCTAACTGAGTATCAGGATGGCATCCGTATTTGGAGCGTATCTGAACTGTATCTAAAAGTTGGATTTGAATGAATATCAGAATGGCTTTCGGGTCTGGAGCGTATCTGAATTATATTTAAAAGTTGGATCTGAATGAATATCAGAATGGCTTCCGGGTCTGGAGCGTATCTGAACTGTATCAGAAAGTTGGATCTGAATGAGTATCAGAAAGTTGGATCTGAATGAGTATCAGAAAGTTGGATCTGAATGAGTATCAGAAAGTTGGATCTGAATGAGTATCAGAATGGCATTCGGGTCTGAAGCATATCTGAACTGTATCAGAAAGTTGGATCTGAATGAGTATCAGAATGGCTTCCGGGTCTGGAGCATATCTGAACTGTATCAGAAGGTCGAATCTGAATGAGTAACAGAATGGCATCCGTGTCTGGAGCGTATCCGTATTGTATCTTGAGTCTGAATGAGTATCAGAATGGCTTCTGCGCTTGGAGCATATCTGAACTGTATCATGAAGGTCGAATCTGAATGAGTAACAGAATGGCATCCGTGTCTGGAGCGTATCTGAACTGTATCTTGATTGCATATTGTTAATAGTAGCTTGTTAATCTTATCTTGAAAAGGGTAAAATGTTAGCCGGAACGCAAAATTATGTTGCATGAAATGTATGATGCAATATATGTGTTTTATCAATGTTTATGATATATGGAGGTAATGTATGCGCATGTAAGTTGATTTGTTGTATTGCTGCATGATTGAGGAAAAATGAATCCTTGATTGCCGCTGAGGATATGTGGATTCTTCATGTCTCGAAGTTGGAGTAATGACAAAAAATCTGTTGTGAGAGCAATGTCGTATACTGCTTGAGGAAACTGCTTGGGGAATCCAGAGAATTTTGATGACTTCTACTGGGGATAGATGGGAATCTTGTTCCGTTGGGGAGTATCAGAAATCAATTATTATCCGAATGGATTTCATGCTTCAATTATTGATAGTTTGAAGTTTTAGTTCCGCTTGGGATTTAAGTGACATACTGTGGGGATTGCTCATGGAATAGCCTAAAGAAGTCTTCCTATTCTTTCAACCTGTCAGTAATTGTCTTTTTCATTTTGTTTATTTGTAAACAGTAATTATGTTCAAATGCATATGTTCATTAATGAATCATTGGACGTTTTTGCAAATAAAACACCAGTGTAAAGAAAAAGACAAATAGTTTTCTGTACTTTAAAGAGATATCTTTGTATTTACTTTGAATAAGTGTTTTGTACAAAGGAGACAGACATCCTAGTAAGAGGATGGTGCCATAAAAGTAAGAAAATTTTATACAAAGATAGATATGTGTGATAATCCCATGGGGTTCCCATTCAGCTATAGCCTTCGTATCTCCAAATATATTGTCTATTTTTTGCTTCGTTCGAAGATGATTGAGTTGATCGGAAACTCCGAGTTTGTCATTGGAAGTCAAGAGGTTGTCTACAAAGTGATTCGACGAGACATGGCCATACGCTTTAATTCCCTAACTTTTGCCTGGACCACCCTTTCGGGTTTTCAGTCCATCGGGAAACCCTTTTTTGCCCATGTCGCCCTTTCGGGTTTTCAACCTGCCGGGTGTACAGATTTTTTGTTTTATCCCTAATTTTTGCCTGAACCTTTTGGTTCGCCGGGATGCCCCTTTTTTTTGCCTAGGTATGTCAACCTAGCGGGTCTCTTATGCGTAGTATCTTTTGACTATGTCAGTGTTTGCAGGGTGTGGTAAGTCATCACCGTCCATGATGGTTAAGATCATTGCCCCACCGGAGAAGATGTTCTTGATCACAAATGGTCCTTCATAGGTAGGAGTCCATTTTCCCCTGGGATCACTTTGTGGCAAGATAATGCGTTTGATCACCAGATCTCCAACTTGATATACTTGGCGTCTGACTTTCTTGTTGAAAGCCTTGATCATCTGTTTTTGATACATCTGACCATGGCAAACAGCAGAGAGTCTCTTTTCATTAATTAAGTTTAGTTGATCAAGTCGAGTCTGGATCCAATCATCTTCATTCAAGCCTGCATCCTTCATAATTCTTAGAGAGGGGATCTGAACCTCAATGGGTAAGACAACCTCCATGCCATAAACCAAAGAATTGGGTGTTACCACAGTTGATGTGCGAGCCGTGGTACAGTATCCGTGGAGAGCAAATGGTAGCATCTCATGCCAGTCCTTGTAGGTGACTGTCATTTTCTGTATGATCTTTTTAATGTTTTTATTAGCAGCTTCGATGGCCCCATTCATCTTTGGCCGATAGGGGGATGAATTGTGATGTTGAATCTTGAACTGCTCGCACAAGGCGGTGATCATAGTATTGTTAAGGTTTGTACCATTATCAGTGATGATCCTTTCTGGGATACCGTAACGGAAAATGAGATTCTGCTTGATGAAGCGGGCAACAACATTCTTAGTAACGGATGCGAAGGAAGCTGCTTCAACCCATTTTGTAAAATAGTCAATGGCCACTAGAATGAAGCGGTGTCTATTGGATGTTGTAGGCTTGATCTCCCCAATCATATCGATTCCCCACATAGTAAAGGGCCAAGGAGCTGTCAATACATTCAAAGGAACCGGAGGTACATGCACCTTGTCAGCATAAATTTGACACTTATGACAGGTCCAAGAGTGTTAATAGCAATCTGCTTCCATGGTAGACCAATAATAGACTGCCCGTAGGATTTTCTTTGCCATCGTATGCCCACTGGAGTGAGTGCCAAAGGTACCTTCATGTAATTCAGCCATGATCTTTTCAGCCTCAACCTTATCCACACACCGAAGCATAATGGAATCATGATTACGTTTGTACATGATGCCATTACTCAGGAAGAACTTAGCAGAGAATCTCCTTAAGAACTTCTTATCATTGATTGAAGCTCCTTCTGGATATTCTTGAGCCTTAAGATACCTCTTGACCTCATGAAACCAAGGTTGGTCCACTACCTCTTCAGTATTAATCTCGTGACAATGTGTTGGTTCATCCATTCGTTCGATGGTAATCTGGGGAGCCTCATTATCCCAATTAAGTTTAAACATATATGACATTGTGGCTAGAGCATCTGCTAGCTAATTTTCTTCTCGCGGGAAGTGCTCGAAGGTAATCTGCTCAAAATGTGGTAGCAATGTCAAAACATGTTCTTTGTAAGGGATTGGGTTTGGATGCTTAGTGTCCCATTCTCCTTTGATCTGACTGATGACCAAAGCTGAATCTCCAAACACATCTAAAGATTTGATTCCCAAGTCTATGGCAGCCTTGAGACCAAAGATGCACGCTTTGTATTCTGCCATGTTGTTCGTACAGTTGAAGCAAAGTCTGGAAGTAAAGGGAGTGTGACACCCTTCCGGAGATATGAGTACGGCTCCGATACCATTACCAAGTGCATTGGATACCCCATCAAAGAACAGGGTCCATCGGGATCCTTGTCCAGGTCCGTCATATGGTCTGATCTCTTCACAGTTGTCTAATGTCATGATGTCTTCATCCGGGAATTCAAACTTCATGGACTGATAATCTTCTACAGCTTGATGAGCAAGATGATCAGCTAGCACACTGCCCTTTATAGCTTTCTGGGTAGTGTCTTGTATGTCATATTCTGTTAGGATCATCTTCCATCTAGCTATTCTTCCAGACAGAGCAGGCTTTTCAAAGATGTACTTTATCGGATCCATCTTAGATATCAACAAAGTAGTATGGGTCAACATATACTATCTTAGCCGGCGAGCAGCCCATGCCATAGCGCAGCAAGTTTTCTCGAGCAGTGAATATCTGGTTTCACAGTCGATAAACTTTTTGCTCAGGTAGTAAATAGCATGCTCTTTTCGGCCAAACTCGTCATGCTGCCCCAATACACACCCCATTGAGTTCTCTAAAATGGTCAGATACATGATCAGTGGTCTTCCCTCGACTGGTGGCATCAAAACAGGAGGCTCTTGTAAATACTCCTTGATCTTGTCAAAATCAATTTGGCATTCGTCGTTCCATCTAACTACTTGATCTTTCTTCAATAGTTTGAAGATTGGCTCACAAGTGGCTGTCAAGTGAGAAATGAATCTGGAAATATAGTTCAGGCGTCCCAAGAATCCTCTGACTTCCTTCCCAGTACGGTGAGCAGGCATTTCTTGTATCGCTTTAACCTTGGCAGGATCAACCTCGATTCCTTTGTTGCTGATAACGAAACCTAAGAGTTTACCGGGCCGAACTCCGAATGTACACTTGTTTAGATTCAACCTTAGTTTGTACTCTTTCAATCTTACAAATAACTTCTGCAAGTGATCAAGGTGTTCCTCTTCAGTTTGTGATCAGGCTATCATGTCATCTACGTAGACCTCTATCTCATGGTGTATCATATCATGAAACAAAGCTACCATGGCGCGTTGATAGGTTTCCCCGGAATTCTTCAGTCTGAATGGCATCATTTTGGAGAAGAACGTGCCCCACTATGTAACAAATGTAGTTTTCTCCATGTCCTCAGGTGCCATTTTGATTTGATTATAGCCTGAGAATCCGTCCATGAAGGAAAATACTTTGTGTTGGGCCGTATTGTCAACCAGGATGTCGATATGGGGAAGTGGAAAATCATCTTTAGGGTTTGCCCTGTTTAAATCTCTATAATCCATGCACATTCTTACTTTGCCGTCTTTTTTAGGCACGGGAACAATGTTGGCAACCCATTGAGGATAGAAAGTGACGGCTAAGAATCCAGCATTGAACTGCTTCATGACTTCCGCTTTGATCTTCTCTGACATGTCAGGTCTCATGCGACGGACTTTTTGCTTCACTGGTGGACAATCTTCTCTTGTGGGTAGACGATGTACCACAATGTCTGTATCAAGTCCCGGCATGTCTTCGTATGACCAAGCAAAGATCTCAACATAATCATGCAATAGCTGAATTAGACGTTCCTTGACACTCGGCTCTAGGTTGGCACCCACTTTGATTTCCTTTTTATCTTCCTCGGTACCCAAATTGATTGTATCCAACGACTCCTCATGAGGCTGAATAGCTCTTTCCTCTTGTTGTAGTAGTCTGGCCAATTCCCCTGGCACTTCACAATCTTCCTCTCCTTCGTATTCGGCTTGATAGATTGGATCTTCAGAGTCACTGAAGGCTATAGCAGTATCGTTACCCATGGGATCCGGAATGGAGGGGTACCTGCATTTGTGAGTGTGGGTGTGTGTAAGGGTATAGCCATCTTTAAACAATAAAATGTAAAAGGAAGACAATGAGCACAAAAGGTTTGTATGTGAAAAAGCGTTCATGATTCATTGAATGTCATATGAATATGAAATAAAAACCCTTACAAATGGACCATTGTGCCTCGGTAAGACACAAGGTTTTTAAAGTGCGAATTGTTTGTGAATATTACAAGTCCAACAAAAATGTGAAAGATAAATTACTTAGAGATGAAAGTTATTGGGACAAAGTTTCTGCCTTCCCAGTTGCGGAGTCCTCTGTTGACAGTAGGAAATATCCAATCTTCCAAGCTACCCTCCTCTTCAATATCTTCCACTGTGTTGACCTCTCGGTTACTAATCTTCAGAGGTGGCCCTCCAGCACGAGCACGATGCACAGCCTTCTGAGCAGTTGAAGTAAACCCCAAGCTAAACATGTCTGATTTGTACGGGATGTCCGGAAGCTGCCCCCAGATGGTGCATCCACCCTCTTCTACTACTTCCTTCGCATCTTTTAGAGATGACATCCGAAGCGGAGGTCTTGTGATCTTGGGAATCGGGGATACCGTCTTGGTTACCGCTACTTCTTGAGATACCTCTTCAAAATGTTGAAAAGGGGTTTCAATGAACTCGCCATCCAACTCCACATATTGGGAGGAATTTAGATGACTAATCATGTACTTTTCCTCTCCTTGGACAGTTATGATCTTTCCTTGGACCGGGTACTTCAGCATCTGGTGTAGTGTGGAGGTGACAGCACCGACATTGTGGATCCAGGGCCGTCCTAACAGACAAGAGTAAGAGGGGCGGATGTCCATCACATAGAAGGTTGAATTGAAAATCTGAGTTCCCACCTTTATCAGGATGTCCACCTCCCCGTGGACCATCCTCTTCGAACCATCAAATGCTCTCACAACTATGTTACTAGGTTTTAACATCAGCCCTTTGCAATCCAACCTGCCAAGGGCTTTCTTCGGTAAGGCGTTCAAAGATGAGTTGGTGTCTACCAAGACATGGGCCAGAGTCGTTCCTCTACACTCCACAGAGACATGTAATGCCCCGTTGTGCTTTCTCCCTCTGGGTGTCAAACCAGCATCAGAGAAGCCTAGGCCATTATCAGCTGTCAAACTGGCCACACAATCTTGGAATTGGTCAGCAGACGTCTCTTGTGGCACATGGGTTGTCTTCAAAAATTTTACCAGAGCTTTCGCATGTACCTCAGAACATAGCAGCAATGTTAACATGGAGATCTTGGAGGGAGTTTGCCCCAACTGTTCAACCACGTCATAATCACTCTTCTTTATTATCCTCGTGATCTCTTCCATTTCCTTCTTGGATGTTTCAGGGATAGCTAGTTATTGAGCCTTCGTCCGGACAGGCTCTTCTTGAATGCTTTTTCCTCGATTTTCAATAGTAGAAGTGTTGGTAGGGACAATAGCAGGGATCGCGTCATCTTTGTCGGTAGGTGCACTTGCAGATATGGTTATTGGTACAAAGGTAATATTTGGAACGGCCACGGGTCCAAAAACTGCCTTTGGAGGGGCAATCTCCGGAGAGAAGATTCTACCGCTACGGGTAATCTTACTAGTTCCGGCAATATTGCTAATGTCGGAATCTTCCTCCTCGGAGCTCACTTCTTCAGTGGTCATTCCATCTTGTTTAATACCATGGTAGTAGATTTCTCCACCGTAATTCCATGGTACTGTTTTGTCTGATTCGTATGGGACCGGCCCGGGCATTGTAATTATGAGGGGAGTAGTCTTTGGAACTGATGTAATCCTAACGGGTCTTTTGGGGGCCCTGGAAGGATTGGCGGAGATGGTTATGATTGAAACGTCTTCAACTGGAATGGGTGAAACAGGAGCATTCTCAAACAAAATTTCTTGGTTGTCAATCAGGCGTTGGATACCTGTTTTCAACAGAGGGCAATCAAATGATGAGGATAGGCAAATATGGCAGTCTTTATTACAACCTGGGAATATACCAGCTTTCAACAAATTCATCTTAATGATTGGGAGAGGAGTTAAGAGTTCATCTACTGTAGCAACAAACAAATCTTCCTCGATAGCATTGGCGTTGTGACTATGTCTAGGCATAGGAGATGAAATGGCATTTGGTTTCTCTAGTGCCTCAAACTCAATCTCTTTTGAATCTATGAGATCTTGAATCTTGTTTTTCAAAGCCCAATAGTTATTGGTGTCGTGGCCCGGACTTTCGGAATGGTATGTGCATCTGGCATTCGGGTGATAATGGGGGGACGCCATGTTGGGATTCTTTGGAGCCTCCTTCAAAGTCGCCAAATTAGATTTCAGCAGATGTGGTAAAACTTGGGCTAGAGTCATATTAATTCTGGTGAATTGTCGGACTGGCCTTTCCACCCTTGGTTGATTACTTCTTGGTTGATCAGATGCAAGCTTTGGGATCATAATAGCTCCTACCACTGGTCGGCGCTTAGCTTTCCCTTGGTTCCTTTGTGGATAAACAGCAGGTACCTCCTTCTTCCCGGTGAAAGGCTTTCTCACAGTTGTAGAGGCAGATGAATCTTTCTGAATCTTTCCACTTTTGATGCCAGCTTCCACCCTCTCTCCGGTTAGTATTAACTCAGTAAGCCCAGCAGATGAACTCCCAATCAAATGGTTGAAGAAAGGGCCCAATAGAGTGCCTAAGAACATGTCCACTAACTCCCTTTCAGACAGAGGGGGCTGCACTCTCCCAGCTAGATCTCTCCATTTTTGTGCGTAATCTTTGAAACCCTCATTTGAAACCATAGCCATACTCTGAAGTTGAGTACGGGTAGGCGCCAAATCTACATTGTACTGGTATTGTTTATAGAAAGCTGCGGAAAGGTCTTCCCAATTGTGGATGTTAGCCCTTTCTAATTGGTAAAACCAATCGAGTTGTGTTTCGGATAAACTATCTTGGAAAAAATACACCCATAGGTTTTTATCGGTAGAGTGCGGCTGAATCTTTCTGACATATGATCGGAGGTGCATTTTAGGACACGACACTCCATCATATTTTGCAAATAATGGAACTTTGAACTTTGGCGGGATTACAATTCCTGACACCAGCCCCAATTCTTCAAAATCTAGACCTGGTACCCTTTGTATTTCCATAGCGCTTAAACGCTCTTCAAGATGTTTGTACTTATCATCAGCCAGAGGGTATTGTTCCTCGGAGTAGTCTTCATCTTCTTCCTCCTCTTCAAATTCTGATGGAACCGTTGTTTCTTTTCCTTTCCCTTCTCCTTCCCCAGAAGTGGTTGCAAAATTCAGGGTCCTTCTAGTATGTCCCTGAAATCTTCTCCCCATATTCAAAACCCCAGTGGATTTCTTTGTTTTCTTCTTTCTTTCTTCAGCTAACAGAGTCTTCAACTCCTCCTTCCCCTTGGCTAGGGTCATGAGTAACTGCTGAAACTGCGTGTTTTGAGCTTGAAGATCTTTGACCGTCTGTTCAAGATCCATCTTACTGAAATAAATAGTAGAGGGATGAGGAAACTCGTTGCAAAAGACCTGTTTATGTCATGATGAATGATATGTATTCATGCAATGCTTTCAAGGATTTAAAGAAATTCAAATTTGTTTTAAACAAAAAGAAACACACGTTAATATTAATAAGATAGAATTTTGAGTACACCAATGCCCCTTGGGCAAAGTAATACAAAATTCTAAGATAAAAAAGTATTGCGCATCCTCTTTGGTGCTATGTAGGTATTTAGAGTCTGCTCCTCATGAAGTAGCCTAGTGAGTTCCAAAACCTTCTTCTCGCTTGCATAGAATTGGGCTTCGAAAGTATCTCGCTCTCCTTTGAGTTGTATCCAGTCCCTTTGTAGACCTTCGAGTGATGTGGGCATGTCAGGATGTAGGATGGTGTATGGAACCTCTCCTTCCTTAACAGGCTCAATAATCACTGAGAGAATGGACAGATAAGGCATCATAAGACTTTGAGCACGGGTTCGTACCCACTTGAGGTAAGGCTCAAGAGGGATGGAATTCTTGTGTCCCAAAGTCTTGTTATCCACCTTGTTTAGCATCCTCCAAGCTCGGATGAATCTCTGGCGAAGACCTTGATCGTCGTTGTCATAGTCGAAAACCAAACCTTGAATCAGCATATCATGTGGGTCATCCCTTCGGGCATAACCAAACTGTCTTAGAGCCAAACATGGATTGTAGGTGATGCCTCCCCTAATTCCAAGTAGAGGGACATTAGGAAATTCCCCACAACGATCAATAATGATAACATTCTCTTTGGATCGAGAGCACCAATGAATATCTGAATGTTTGAGCGTCATTAACCTTTGTGACCACCTTAATACTTGCTCATTCTTTAAGACTGATTGGGGAATATGAGAAATAAACCATCTTGCCAGGAGGGGAGTGCAACACATAAGGACCCCTTTTTTCCTCATTGTACGAGTGTGAAAAGAGTGTAGGATATCCCCTAGCAATGTAGTCACCGGATTGCGTGACATGAAGATTTTGACAGCACTTATATCTATGAGTTAATCAGGATTGGGGAACAAGACCATCCCATAGATAAGAAGAGCCACAATCTCCTCAAAAGCTTGCAAGTCTAGGGAATTCCAACAGCTTTGGGCCTTCTCAAACAGAAACTTTGCTAAGAAGCCTTTGACATCACTTCTAGTTTCCCAAGGAGTTGTGACATCAGATGAGTGAAAGTGTAGGGCTTGAGCAATCTCTTCTGGCTTTGGATCTCTTTCCGTACCGTTGAAAGCTAGTTGGTTGAGAATAGGAATCCTCAAGTGTTGAGAGAATTCTTCCAAAGTAGGCACAAGCTGATAGTCAGGAAATGTGAAGCAGTGATGCAAAGGGTCAAAGAACTGGAAGACAAACTTCATCATATCCTCCTCTGTGTTGGAGGTGACCAAGTTGAGTAGACGACCATGCCTCTCGGTGAATAGAGAGTTCTTAGGGATCCTTGAAGCTAGCTCCTTGAGTTGTGGAGGAATTCTCACAAGGTTGATTTGGAGAGTTTTCCTGCGAAGTGAATCCATATCCTACAAAACAGGAACAAAGATGAATCTCCAAAATCCTTGAAATGGTTAGTGAATGCATATGATGTTCATGCAAATCAAACAAGTCCTTAGTTTAGGCTTGCATGGGGTTTTATAGGTAAGTAACCTCTTGAAGTTTAGTTGGCTCAACCTGTCCTAATAATAGTAACCGGGTTCTAAGGAGCTCAATATCACTGGATTGTTTCCTTGGTCATTGTTTCAGCTCAAGCCTCTTTAATGGCGACCGAAATATCCCAAGAAATTAACCCTCAATGAGTGTAGTGTCGAGTATCTACCAACTTTGGACTGCACCAAAATCGGTCATCTCACTACATCCTAAAGGCCAAGTTGGTCAAGTAAAGGGTTCTAAAAGTTCATTAGTGCTTCATGACATCACTCAGCGGCCCCGTATTCTCTTTGATTAACTCAAATGCTACCGGTACCCATAAATATGTCACACTAACGTAGTTATTGCTTAGACCATGTCGGTATACCCCACACAGTTTCCATAACATATTGCTATTTACCTATAATGTTTCCCAAATCCGGGTGGAGGATTCAAACCTAAACAAAGAACCAAAATGTAAAGCATACAAGTCAAACAATGTAAGCAAATAAATGTGATCTAAACCCTAAGGTAACCCCACTTTTATAAATTTCCCCAGCAGAGTCGCCAGTTCTGTGATGCGGTGGGAGAACTGACTTGAGGTTTTGCATTTTATCGTAAATGTTGTCGTTAGCAAGAGTCGCCACCGACTTTTCTTTTATCCAAAAGGAAAGGTGAAAAAGCACAGGAAAGACCTTTAAGATTATTTCTTGAGTTCGGGGGGTAGATTATGAAAAGGGAAGGTGTTAGCACCCTTTTCATCCATGGTTTTCCATGGGCTCTTAGTTACTTGCTTAGATCACTTGCTTTTGTTTGTTTGAAATTGTGTTTGGTGTGGTTTTGAAAGTATTTTGTAAAAGAGGTCATTTGTTTAGGCGATCTTTGTAATGATTCTCGTATGTAAGAATGTATACAAAGATGTTTATCTTTTTGAAAATGTTTTCAATGTTTGTAAGATGTTTTGAAATGTGTGTGTTTTGAAAAATAGCAAAGATTGTTGTTTGAAAGGGAGAAAGTAACTATAAGCTATCTACCTACTCAAATGTCTTTCTTATGCATTTTCTATTCCTTTGACATTGTTGTCTTACCATTGATTTGGGTAAGCAACCCTATCTTTGGATGTAAACGGGACGGGCGTGGGTCATCGTATAACCATGATTAGCAATGTCTCAAAGTATCTTAGCATTTTTTAGGGACCAAGATCATTTTGTAAGGCAAATTTTGAATAGCGTCATCGAGGGGCTATGATCTTATATTTGTTTTGTTTTACCAAGATACTTCGCATGCGTAACATGGCCATTTTATTTTAGGCAACCAAGTGGGGAAACCATAAGGGTGCTTGTGTTCAAGTGTATCATTTTCATGCTTTGATTTTGTCTTGTATTTAGGGTTTTCTATTTGCTTTTCTTTTATCTTGCCATACACGCCTAATTACTATACAGTATAAGGAAAACAGTAAATTTCGGAAAATAAAATTCTACGCTATTACAATATTTTAAGGGATGGGGGTACATATGTACGAATGGGGATTGCGAGTAAAAAATAAGTCCTAAATTACTATTACAACCATATTGAAATGCATAAGAATGTACAAGGAATATGTGAAATAAATTTGTTTTGTTTTTAAGAAAATGTTTTTTTGATCTTTTGTTTTAAGAAACCAAAAATAAAGTGTGAAGGAAGTATTTTTTATGTTTGTTGATTAATGGAACGGAGAGTGATAGCAAAAATAATAAATAATAATAATTAAAAAAAGGAATCAGCGTGTTACTGATAAAAATGAAATCAGAGGTTCTGACCCTGGAGCACTACAAAGCAGAAACCTGTTAGTGAAAATATATAAGGTCAGAAACTCTGAACCTATTGGGAACACAGTAACTTTCAGAAGTTCTGATACCACTGGTAACAAAACAAGCCTCAGAAGTTTTGGTACCACTGGCAACAAAACAGACTTCAGAAGTTCTGAGACCACTGGAAGAACTTGATCTCTCTCTCCAAGCCATTCAGAACATCTGTAGTTTGGTTATTTCTCCATAAAACAGAAGACATGCACAGAACAGTTATAGCAGATGTCATAGTGTTTCAGAAGATAAGAAATATTAGAACTATAAATCTGAGGCAAGCATGCATTGACTAATCCTAACTCTGAGTTCTAGTCTCTCCAATAAGTTTTGAACTAATTCATTTTCTACTTAAACAGGCAGGTGCATGAAATCTCAGAATATATACAACATCAGAAACATGATATCTACATTGTATTTTTTAGCATGTAAATCTGGTAATGCTTGAGTAATGTGGTGAGGGTCAGCAGAAATTTACCTTGCAGCTGGAAGAAGTTCTGTGAACCGGAGTTAACCTCAACTCTGATGATGTTCTGAACAGCTTCTTCACGTACTCAGTAAGCTAGAAGTTTTCAACTTCTGGGGATGGCAAGGAGGTGATGTACTTATTTCTTTGAGCGGATGGATGGAGAGTGTGCAGTAGTATGAATACAGAAGTTTTAGTCAGTTTCCAACGTATAGATCAGAAACTGTATGAATGGTTTTTTAGTCAAGAAATATTTGAGAACAAATGGAGTTTTGAACGCAAAGAATCAAAAGTTAACAAGGTGTTATGTGGTGTGTTTACAGTTCTTGGAGCTCTTGGGATTTTGGCAGAAGTTTAAGGCTTTTCTTTCTCAAATTTTTCGACCCCTTTCAATGGCCAAAAGTGTTCTATTTATAGGCCAAGATTTTTGTAGTTTTGAAGAGATCAAGTAGCGCCAACATCATACGCTAGATGTTGACTTGTTCCTGAAGCAAGTTCAAAAAAGTGTGATAGTTGACAGTTTTTTTAGCCTAGACTGGATTAGCAAGCATGGATTAAGTAAAAGTAAACCCACAAGCAGGAAGTAACTCATGGACCCTCCCATACTTTTGTATAAAAGTTTGCTTTTAAGGATAACAAGGGTGTTTCTATGCCACACGTGGAGAGGTCCTTTGGACAAAGACTCAAAAGTGGTTGTGAGCATTAATGAGCATTAAATGATGATGGGATTTGTCAAAATCAGAAATCCTATAATTTGAGATTTTGCATCATTGCTTAATTCTGGATCAGAAGTTCTATCCAGGACGAACATCCAACTTATGATCTTTGTACCATGTTGCCTCAGCATGTTCTGAAGGATTCCCTAGGCTTTCCAGTAACCTTCTGTGATTTATCTTTGAAAACTCTGGATTAGAAGTTATGCTTCAGCGTAGCATCCAATCTTCTGATCCTCTTACCTTCTGGCTCTAGCATGTTCTGAAGGAGCTTTCAGGCTTCGTATTACACTTGATTACCTTCATTGCATTATCCTAGCAAACTCTGACTGCACTTGCGTAGATGCTGAAAAGCCATGTTCTGACTAAAGACTATGTGTTGAATCATGTTTACAACTTCTGACTGCACCTGCCTGGAGGCTGGTTCAGAAGTTCTGAAGTGACACTTTTCTTAAATACTTAGAAAAATCTCAAATATTTAGAAATTTGGCTTTTCCATAGTAATTTTGAATTTTGAATTTTCGGTGATACAAACCTCATATTCCATTATGTCTTGATGAAATATGTTTTTTTTGTGTAGATTTTGATTTTGATCCAAAAGTCAAAGTTTGATCTTTTAATGTGAAAATGACTAATTTGCCCTTGCAGGCGACTTTCTTGAAAAATTTGTAAATAAAATCTTGGGTTTGGGATGGAAGCAAACCTGAAGATCCAAGGTGATTTCTTTGGGAAAATGAGAGGGAAAATTTTGGGGTACAACACCTGGCTATCATGTCATCAACATAAACTTCGATCTCATGGTGAATCATATCGTGGAACAAAGCGACCATGGTGCGCTGATAGGTTTCCCCAGTGTTCTTCAACCCAAAAGGCATCACCTTGTAGCAGAAGGTGCCCCACTGTGTAACGAAGGTTGTCTTCTCCATGTCTTCAGGAGCCATCTTGATCTGGTTGTAGCCAGAGAAACCATCCATGAAGGAGAAGATTTTGTGTTGTGCAGTGTTGTTGACCAGAACATCAATGTGAGGAAGTGGGAAGTCATCCTTAGGGATTTCCCGATTCAGATATCTGTAATTAACACACATCTGTACCTTACCGTCCTTCTTAGGTACCAAAACAACGTTGGCAACCCACTGTGGATAGGAAGTGACAGCCAAGAATCCTATGTCGAGCTATTTCATGACCTCTGCCTTGATCTTCTCTGACATTTCAGGGCACATACAACGGACCTTCTGTTTAATCGGAGGACAATCTTCTTTAGTCGGCAGGCGATGTACCACAATATCAGTGTCTAAACCAGGCATGTCTTCATAGGACCAAGTGAAGATCTCAACATAGTCATGCAACATTTGTATCAACCTCTGTTTGACGCTAAGCTCCAGATTTGCACCTATTTTAACCTCTTTTCTGTCTTCCTCAGTACCCAAGTTCACTGTCTCAACCGGATCTTCATGGGGTTGTATGGCCCTTTCTTCCTGCTGTAATAGTCTAGCAAGTTCTCCGGGCACCTCACAATCATCCTCACAATCATCCTCACCTTCGTCCTCGGCTTGGTTGATCGAATTTTTGAAGTCATAACTGGAAATAGCAGAGCTGTTATCAATGGGATCCAGAGTGGATATGGATTTGCATTATGATACGTGAGTGTGTGTAAGAGAATAGCTGTTTTGATAAAGTGAAAGTAGGAAAGAAAAATAGAGAGCGCAAAATTTGTATGCAAGAAACGTCCAATGCTTTATTAATGATATATGAAATGACAAATAATAGCCCTCACAAGCAAAGCCAAGGTGCCTCGGGCAAGGCACCAGGCCGTAAAGTTTTAAATTATTTATTACAAATCTCAAAACAAGTAAGTCGATTACTGTGGAATAAAAGAAATAGGTATAAAGTCCCTAGCCGTCCAGTTACTCGGTCCACCGTTGATAGTTGGGTAGATCCAGCTGTCGATGTTTGAGTCTTCCTCGCTGTCTTCAATGGCGTTAACCCCGCGATTGCTGATGCGTAGGGTAGGTCCTCCAGCCCGAGTGCGTCGAACAGCCCTTTGAGCCCCTGTAGTAAAGCCCAAACCAAATTTGTCAGTCTTGTGAGTGAAATCAGGGAGCTGACCCCAATTGGTACACCCACCTTCTTCAACCACAGCCCTGGCGTCCTTGATAGAAGCCATCTTCAAAGGAGGTTTATTGCTAGTAGTTTCAGTTGATCCCAAGATCTGAGGGGCCTCTTCGAAGTTCTGACAAGGAGTTTCTAGTGGACATACCATGGCAAAGAAGATCCTTCGGGCAGGATATTTCTGGTCCACAATGGAAGCTGATTGTTACCAACATTCTCGGACATGTCATAAGTGCCAGATTTATGCAGATAAGGTGCACGTTCCTCCAGTTCCTCTGAATGTCTTGACTGCACCTTGGCCTTTTGCAATGTGGGGCATTGATATGATCGGCGAGATTAAACCTACGGCATCCAACGGGCATCGCTTCATCCTAGTAGCGATTGATTACTTCACAAAGTGGGTTGAAGCAGCTTCCTATGCCACTGTAACCAAGAATGTTGTGGCACGGTTCATTCGGCATAACCTGATCTGTCGATACGGCGTCCCGGAAAGGATCATTACGGACAATGGTACCAATCTCAATAACAATATGATCACTGAGCTCTGCGAGCAATTCAAGATACAGCACCACAACTCTTCTCCTTACCGGCCGAAGATGAATGGGGCTGTAGAAGTGGCTAATAAGAATATCAAGAAGATTGTGCAGAAGATGACAGTGACCTATAAAGATTGGCACGAGATGTTACCGTTCGCTCTTCATGGGTACCGTACCTCAGCAAGAACGTCAACCGGGGCAACTCCCTTTTCCTTGGTCTACGGCATGGAGGCAGTCTTGCCGATTGAAGTCCAGATACCCTCTCTCCGGATAATGAAGGATGCAGGTTTGAGCGAAGATGACTGGATCCAGACACGACTTGATCAATTAAACCTAATTGACGAAAAGAGACTCACTGCTATTTGTCATGGTCAAACGTACCAAAAATGGATGATCAGGGCATTTAACAAGAAAGTCAGACCACAAGAGTATCAAGTTGGGGACCTGGTAATCAAACGCATCATCCTTCCTCAGAGTGATCCCAGGGGCAAATGGACCCCTACGTACGAAGGGCCATTTGTGGTTAAACATGTGTTCTCAGGAGGAGCCATGATCCTAACCACCATGGATGGTGACGACCTTCCTCACCCCGCCAATGCAGACATAGTAAAAAGATACTACGCATGATAAAAGACCCGCTAGGTTGACATACCTAGGCAAAAATTAGGGCTTCCCGGCGAACCAAAAGGGTTCGGACAAAATGAGGGATGAAATAAAAAAATCTGTACACCCGGCAAGTCGAAAACCTGAAAAGGTGGCTTGGGCAAAAATGGGTATCCCGGTGGACTAAAAACCCGAAAGGGCGGTCCAGGAAAAAGTTAGGGATTAAAGCGTAATACTATGTCTCATTGGATCACCTTGCATCCAGAATCCGGTATCAACTATCAAGTTCATACGGCATCGACCAGTCAGCTTCATCTTCAACCGAGCAGCCAAGTGATGAGACGCTCGAAGATATAAAAGCGATAGCAGAGTTGGAACCCAGTGGGATTATTCTTTTCACATAGCTGTTTTGTTTTCCCTTTTCATAAAATTTTATAAACTCTGTTGTTCGGCGGCGTTCTCTTACTAGGACGTCAGCCTCTTGTACATAAACGCCTATTTACAAGAAAATTCAAAAATCAATACAAATTCACTTTTCAGACCAATTGCCAATTGTTTTTCCTTTTTCTGTTTTGTTTTGCGAAGAACGTCCAATGTTCAATTTTTGATATATGCATTTGACACTAATTGCTAACTCATAAATATTTGCATACGAAACAAAGGATTAATTACAGGTGACGTCAGAAACAGGGGCAATAATGAGTTGTCTAAAGAGATCTAATTGCTCTGTCCACCAAGGTACCAAGGTAAGTTAGGCTGAAGAATGCAACCAAGATACCTTAATTCCCCAGAGAGTGAGCCAAGATTCAACAATTCTCTCCCAAGCAGTTGGTCTCCCATCAGCCCTAACAAGGCACAGTATCTCCTAGCAAGTCAACGATACTCTCCCCAAGCAGAGTTAGCCTACTCTATCAGCCTTAAGGAAATTGGGTATCCCCAGCAGATCTCAACATTCCTCAGCAGAGTATACAAACATTCTTAACAAGCATCCCCGACAGTCTTGATCTAAGATTGTTCCCCGGTGGTATACCAGACGTCTAATGGAGCCATTCCCCAGTCCAGTCCAAAAGTTTCCCCAAGAAAGTTCAATCAATCTCCCCAGCAGGAAGCTTATCCCCAGTAGATTCTGGAAGCTTATCCCCTGCATAGTATGAACGCTCCCCCAGCATTATTCAAAGGTTATTCCCCCACCAGGATATAACTGGGTTATCCTCAGCCATTTGCCACGGAAAGATCGTCCCCGACGAAGTCTTCCTATCCCTCAGCGGAGTTTATCAATTCCTTCAACATAACACATCAATGGTATCCCCAGCAGAGTTATCGTCAACCTCAGCAAAGTACCTCTCTTTCCCCACAGAGTGCATTCCCCGCAGAGTAATCTATTCGCCAAGTTTATTCCCCAACAGAGTCATCTTCCCCTACCGGTTTATTCTTGCAACCATCATCCCCAGCGGAAACAAAGAATTCTATTCTTCAACATCAGCCCAGGATTTAACCTCCCGGCACTCGTCAAGGATTTACTTTCCTAGACAAAAACATACATTCATAAATATCACATCTTCATACATTATAGTATGCGTATACGCATCATGAACATGCAATCTCATTAATTTTGAGAACATCACGCACGTCATACATCATGACATCACATACAACTAACGTTTTGTCTTTTCAGGACAAAGATCAATACAAAGATAATTACTATCAATAGTCGTGGTTCGAAGATCCGATTCCTGTATCTTGCCAGGGTGTATCTATTGACGACTATTTTCCAGACTCGATACCTGTATCCTGCCAGGGCACGTCTGAAGAGTTCGAAGATCCGATTCCTGTATCTTGCCAGGGTGTATCTGTTGACGACTATATTCCAGACTCGTTCCTGTATCTTGCCAGGGCACGTCTGAAGAGTTTGAAGATCCGATTCCTGTATCTTGCGAGGGTGTATCTGTTGACGACTAATTCCAGACTCGATTCCTGTATCTTGCCAGGGCACGTCTGAAGAGTTTGAAGATCCGATTCCTGTATCTTGCCAGGGTGTATCTGTTGACGACTATATTCTCCGGACTCGATTCCTGTATCTTGCCAGGGCACGTTTGAAGAGTTTAAAGATTCGATTCCTGTATCCAGCCAGGGCACATCTACATAAAGAGTTTGAAGATCAACTCCTGTAACAGGCCAGGTAATTATTTTCTTTCTCAGGTACGCAAGTTCTCGCTAAGGAACCTCTTACGCGATCGACACCTAGATGGCATCTATAAGCCCATCCTCCCATCCATTATCTCTCCAAATGGCATCTGTAAGCCCATTCCCACCATCACACTGTTGATACTCTACTATGTGAGTGCAAATTTTTGGGCACTCTAGTGTTCAATCATCTTTCACCTTCGGATTACGAAAGGCACGCCAGCCAATCTACATCCTCAGGTCTAAGAAGATTGAACAGGGGCAACTGTTGTACCCCAAAATTTTCCCTCCCATATCCTTCAAGATTTTCCAGGATCAATCTTCAGATGATTCAAAATCCCTCAAGGGTTGCACAGTCCAATTGCCTCCTAACACAGTCAAAATTAGGGTTTTGGTTCTTGCAAAGAAATTGAGGTTTCCAAGGGTCCAATCAAGTCCCACATGCCTATATACATTGTCAAGCATTCACATGTCAAGTTTCAAGACTCACAGCATCAAGTTGCACAGTCAAAAACCCTAATTGCTCCACAGTCAACTGCAGGGGCAAAATGGTCATTTGACAGTCAAAAGTCAAAAATTTTGGTCAACATCTTATTTTGAAGCCACAAACATCATTTGATCAATTCTTGATCATGATTCTCAAAGCATGGCTCAAAAAGTCTCAAGATGCAAAAGTTTCTATTTTGGGACAGCTGAAAAGTCAACTCCAAATTGACCAAGGCATAACTTCCTCATGGTTTATCAGAAAAATTCCATCCAAAGCTCATTTTGAAGAGGATGACATTTCCTACAACTCATCTTCACACTTCAAGTCCAAGAAATGCTCTCACAAAAAGTTATTAATTTCAACATTATAGGTCATTTTCAAAAGTCAACAAAAAGGCACTTTAAGTCAAAGACCATAACTTGAGATTGGTAAATCAAAATGACATGGGACCAAAGGCATTGGTTATAGGACTTCAAGACCTTTCCAAAATGTCAAAGAACATGGTCATATCTTCAAAATTGAGCAAGATATGCCTTGAAGAAGTTGGGAAATTTTTGGGAATTTTGAAAAGTCAACTTTGCCTAAAACACTTCAAAAATGCTAATGGGCCTCAAATTCTTCCTTGAATCATTACCCAAAGCATATGCACGACCCATTGAGCTCAAAGGGATTTATTTTCTTATTTTTAATTAATTAATTGAATTTTTATTCTTATTAATTCATTTAATTAGATTTAATTATGAGAAAATATCAAATCATGCTTTTTAAATCTTTTTTGTGCAGCAAATCAAACTAGGGCAAGGTGGAAAGTCGTTTCACATTCAAAAAGGGAATATTTTCCATGATTGGCAAGAGTTTCAATGGAAAAAGATTGAAATTGATATGTTGAAAATCAAATCTTCAAATCATCAATTCATGGACCTTGGGCTTGTTTTTTGACCTAATCACGTTCAGATACAAAGGCATAGTGAAACCCTATTAAAAGAGACACAAAAAGCTGCTCAAAAAGGAGAGAACCAAGTTGCCAAAATTCCAAAGAAATTGTGAAACTGAGTTCATAGTTAGAGCACGTTTCAAAGCATAAAAAGCATTCTAATACGTTCCTGACATTGCTAGGAGTCGATTGCAATCAAGAACAAGTCCCCATACTCCAAGAATCGGTAGAACAGAATCACCCTCTTCATGAATATGTCCATAATCGATTTTTAATTTTCACGCATCATTCATGTGTTTTAATTGTTGATTTATGTTACTAACATCATTCTAAAGCGATTGGTAATGTTTAATTGGACTAACACTACCTGTAGCCAAATCCACCATTGATGAAATCTAGGGTTTTAGAACCTCAAAATTGGGGGTTCTCATATATGGAAAAATTGGACATTGAGACCTATGCCATTGAATTTAGGAGCTCCAGACGAAACGAACCAACACCTCGCGCCCTTTTTATATTAATCCAGCTTCTAATCGCTATTTTCACAGGTTTCATTTAGTGGGGGTTTAAAACCCCCGCTACTTGTTTTACATAATTGCAGAAAGATGAAGAAGAAGCATGCGTGGCATATTGTGACTGGAGTATTCAAACTGCGCGCGTAATTTTTTTGTTTATATCACTAACCATTGTTTTTTATATATAATATTTGTGTTTCATTATGTTAACAAACGCGCACAACAGCTCAGATGGTGGGAACGTGACTTGGTAAACGCTGGGACCTGGGTTCGATTCCCAAGTCCCCCCACTTAATTCTTAATTTTTGTTTCAACATATTCACGTGCAGCATACTCTCAACGTCCCACCGTATGCCCACATGCATTGGCTTGCCAGATGGCATGGTGATTAATCCAAGGGCCTCAGAAGGAACTCCATGATGCACACCAGTCAATGAACGTGCACTCTATCCTGGAAAGTCAAACAGGGCTTTGATTCAATGGGCCAGATACCCCCTATGTTTGTATTCTATTTTTTAATTTTCTTCTCTTTTCTTTTCAATTCTTTTTTAAATTGTTTTAATTATTTTATTTAATTCACCCAAAATATTTTTCCATAATAAAAATCAGAAACCAAAAAATGTTTAATATTTAATTCTTATTAATTTCACTATTAAAATATTTTTGTAAATAAACTCTAACAATTAATTTAGTTTAATTTAGGTTTTAACTTTAATCTTTTCTTAATAAATAAAATACATAGAATTAGGGTTTTTGACATTTTCATCTTTTTCTTAATTAAATCATTTTTCTCGTTATTTATTATTATTGTTAATTACTATTTATTTTTGTAAATACACATGTACATTAATTAATTAGTAAATTATGTCAACTTTAATATTTTTCATTAATAATTAAAATAACTTAGAATTAGGGTTTCTCTCGATTTTTAATTTTCTTTATTTCATAAATACAAAAAACATAAAAAACAATTTCTTTTCTTTAATTAAATATTGATTAGACTTTAATTTCAATTTAATTTCAAAAGGGTCAAAACCCTCGGACGTCCTAACTTTTATTCTTTTCGCACATTTATTTTCTTTTCGAATATTATGTAACTACTCAAGACTTGTAATAGTAATTAGGTCTTTTTTTTTACTTTCCGCATTTTTATCAAAACGGATCTTTGTACTTTGGCGATGTATAGACCCGCGCCTTGTAATAGCGTAGGATTTATCTTTCCGCATTTAAATTTCCGCACTCTTAAATTCTAACTTGCATGAAAGAATGTATGGCTAATTAAAAACAAGCGTAGCTCACAAATGCCATGATCAAAGATAATTGCTAAACTGAAAATAATACACAAATACACACACCACTCTTAGGGTACGCCTCACCTGTTGCCTTCGAAACGTGGTCGTCAAGTATGGGACGTCTTAGTAAGTCCTTATGTCCATGATCCGGTTGCCTCAGAAAAGTTTCCTTGAAACGCTTGCCTCGGAATAGTTGCCTCGAAACGGTTGCCTCGAATAAAAAAAAGGATCAAGGACATAAGGGTAGCTTCTAAGGTGTCCTAACTGTTGCTTCGGTGACCACACTGTCCCTACACTCGAATTGACCCGAACACCTCCAACGGTGGTGCTACCTATCTCTCAATGGTAGGATGGCACTACCTCAAGGACATTTACACAGCCTAATTCCTTAGGGTAGATAGATGACTCATAGATACTTGCTCTATTCAAAAACAAATCAAAACTCTTTTCACACCGACATTTTCAAAAAGCTTTCAAAACAATTTTTCGAACACTCTTGAGGACTGATACAAGAGTTATTCCGAAATCTTTAAACGAAACTTTTTCAAACCCACACACACTTGAAAAGCAAACACTTTTGAAAACACAATGAGCAAGTATCTAAGAGCCCATGGATAACCATGGATATAAAGGGTGCTAATACCTTCCCTTTCTATAAATCTACCTCCCGAACCGAGAAACTATCTCATAAGGAATTTTGATGTGCTTTTGTCATGTCCATGTTGGAGAAAATAAAAGACGGTGGCGACTCTTGCTTCCGCGACATTTCGCGAACCAGCGTTAAACAGTCAGTTCTAAATCCACCGATCACAGAACTGGCGACTCTGCTGGGGATACTTATAAAGTGAGGTGTACCTTAGGACTAAGATCACTTGTGTTTTCAATTGTCTGAATTGTTTGCTTTATTATTGTGGGTACTGTCTTGGGAGTTCTATAGATCCTAACCCGGATCTGGGGGATACCTTCTTAGAAAGTAGCAATAAGACTGTGAGGGAATTGTGCGGGGTATACCGATATGGTTGAAGCAGTCTGCTACGTTGATGTGGCACTTTGGTGAGTACCGGTAACCCTTGAGTCCAGTCAAGGAGAGTACGGGGCCGCCTCGTGGTGTCGTGAAGCATCAACTGACCTTAGGAACCTTAATTGAACCATCTTGGCCTCTTTAGGGTAGTGAGATAACTGACTTTGGTGCAGTCCGAGGTTGGTTGATACTCGATACTACACTCAGTTGAGGGTTGTTTTCTTGGAATATTTCGGTCGCCAGTTCAGTGGCTAAATCGAAACGATGAACAATGAAAACAATCCAGTGATATTGGGACCCTTAAAACCCGGTTACTTCTGATAGGACAGGTTTGAGCCCACCAACTTCAAGAGGGTAATACCCAGACCCCATGCTGGCCTAAACTCTAAGGGTTGTGGTGTGACTTGTGTGCCTTACCATGTTTGCTTTTTGTGAATATTTGTGGTGTGTTTAATCATAGCATCATAACATCATACAGCATCATATGCATTGACTAACCATTTCAGGGGTTCGAATCTTCATCTTTGTTCTTGTTTTGTAGGACATGGAAACTATTCGCAGAAAGACAATTCAGATCAGCCTTGTAAGGATCCCTCCTCAGCTTAAGGAACTTATATCCAGGATTCCTGAGAACTCTTCTTTCAGTGAGAGGCATGGAAGACTCATCAGCTTGGTCAACACCAACCTTGAGGAAGATGTGATAAAGGTCCTCTTCCAGTTCTTTGACCCTCTGCACCACTGTTTTACTTTCCTGGATTATCAACTGGTGCCTACATTGGAAGAGTTCTCCCGGCTTCTGAAGATCCCTATCCTTAGTCAACTACCCTACAACGGTACAGAAAAGGAACCCAAACTGGAACAGATTGCTAAAGCATTACGCCTACAACCATCTGACATCAAGGGACATTGGGAAGTTAGAAGTGGTATCAAAGGGTTCTTAGCCAGGTTTCTGTTTGAGAAGGCCCAAGAATGTTGGAACTCCCTTGACCTACAAGCCTTTGAAGAAGTTGTGGCCCTCCTTGTCTATGGATTGGTTTTGTTCCCGAATCCAGACCAGCTTATAGATATCAATGTTGTCCAGATCTTCATGTCCAGGAATCCTATACCTACGTTGCTTGGGGACATCCTTCACTCATGTTACACTCGAACCATGAGAAAAAGAGGTGTTCTTATGTGCTGCACTCCTCTCCTGGGAAGGTGGTTTATTTCGCACCTTCCACAATCAGTTTTGAAGAATGAGCGGGGTCTGAGATGGTCACAACGATTGATGACTCTTACACATGCAGATATACATTGGTGCTCTCGGTCCAGAGAGGATGTCACTATCATTGATCGTTGTGGGGAGTTTCCTAATGTTCCTTTACTTGGAAGCAGAGGAGGTATTACTTACAACCCGTGTCTGGCTTGGAGACAGTTTGGTTATGCTCGGAGGGACAGCCCTCATGACATGTTAATTCCTGACATAGTTTTTGACTTCGACGACGATGCACAAGGACTTCGCCAGAGATTTATCAGAGCTTGGAGGATGCCCAACAAGATAGACAGCAAGACACTGGGGCATAGGAACTCCATCCCGTTGGAACCTTATCTCAAGTGGGTACGAGCCTGCTCCCAGAATCTAGTGATGCCTTATCCTCATGTTCTCCTTGTGATCAAAGAGCCAGTCTTGGAAGGAGAGGTGTCCTACACCATTCAACATCCTGATATGCCTACATCCTGGGAAGAAATGCAGAAGAGCTGGATACAGCTTAAGGAAGAACGGAATTCTCTTGAGTCCAGTCTACATGCTAGTGAGAAGAAGGTCTTGGAGCTCACCCGCCTATTGCACGAGGAAAAGACTCTCAACACTTACATAGCTCCGAAGAGGATGCGCAGTGTCTTTTGGGATTGATTTACTTTGTAATGTTTGCCCATGAGGCTTTGATGTATTGAATAATTACTTCTTAATGATAACGTGTGTTCTTTTTTGTCTACAACAAATTTGAACTTTCGAACCCTTGAATGCATTACATACACAGCATATCATGCATCATGTGCATAGCAGGTACTCTTCTTTTCAGGTTGCTTAATGTTCTTCGCTATTTATTTCAGCATCATGAACCCTGAATCATCTACCGAGCAGTCCATCAAGGCCCTTCAGGCTCAGAACGCCCAATTCCAAGAGCTGATTATGAGTTTAGCCCAAGGGCAGGAGGAATTGAAGGCTCTGCTGGTCAAGAAGAAGAAGAAGAGAACTGTATTATTTAACACTGGCCGGAGGTTTGGTAACACACTGCAGAATGAGGTTGATCAAGCTGGTTCTTCTGTGGGAAAAGGCAGTCCCCAAGGGGGAAGGGTTCCTATTCTGGTGGTCTCTGACAATGAGACTGATTTCAATGAGGAGCAGTATCCTCCAGCTGAAGACAAGTACAAGCAGTTAGAGGATCGCCTGAATGCCATGGAAATTCAACAAGTGCCTGGTTTGGATTTCGGAGACTTGGGTTTATCTTCTGGTGTGGTGATCCCACACAAGTTCAAAGCACCATCTTTCACAAAGTATGACGGGGCGTCCTGCCCTAAGATACATCTCAGATCTTATGTGCGGAAGATTCAGCCGTACACTGTGGACAAGAACTTGTGGATCCATTTCTTCCAGGAGAGTCTTTCAGGGACTCATCTCGAATGGTTCTATCAGCTGGATGGAACCAAGGTTCGTAACTGGGAGGAATTGGCTACTGCTTTTTACAAGCAGTATCAGTATAATGCCGACCTCGCTCCTACACGTACCCAACTCCAGGGTATGTCGCTAGGATCGGGAGAAGGTTTTAAAGAATATGCGCAGAAGTGGAGGGACCTGGCTGGCAGGGTGCAGCCACCATTAACCGACCGTGAACTTGTAGACATGTTCTTGGGGACCCTATCCGGGCCATTCTTCAATCATCTCATTGGCAATTCGTCTGCAGGGTTTACAGATCTCATTCTAACTGGGGAAAGGATAGAGGCTGGTATGAAATCAGGGAATATTCAGAAAGGTGCGTCCTCAAGTTCTGAGAAAAAGCCTTTCAAAAAGGAGGCCAGTGTTATGTATGGGCCTAGGAGGCAAAACAAACCGGAACGCCGCCAAACTGTCAACGCGGTGGTTATTGCAAAGCCTGTTGCCGCTCCTCGGCAACCTAACCAACCAAGGGGTGAGAGACCCAGAAGAGAATATACTCGGCTTAGTATGACCTTGTCACAGATCTTGCCGCAGCTGCTATCGACCAACTTGGTAACCGTCAGAGAGGCTCCGAAAGTGGTAAACACAACCTCTCCGAAGTATAATCCAAATGCCCGTTGTGCTTATCATTCTGATAGCCCGGGGCATTCTACTGATGATTGCTGGGCCCTGAGAAATAAGGTTCAAGACCTTATCGATGCGAAGGAAATACAGTTTGAGGCGCCCGAGAGGCCGAACGTTGTGACTGCTCCTATGCCCCAGCATGGAGTAAATGCTATTGAGGAAGACCTGTATGCCGTTTCTGTGGATGATGTTGCTACCCCTCTATTGACTGTTAAGAGGAACCTGTTGCTAGCCGGTTTATTTCCGGGTTGTAGCAAGGGTTGCCTTCTGTGTGCCGTTTCCCCTGCTGGTTGTCCGTTACTGAAGTCAGGCATCCAAAGCCTGATGGATAGCAAGGAAATTTTGTTCAAGAAGACCGCTGTTCCTATTGTTCCCAATGAAGAAGTATCTGTCGTCACAATTTTCAACAATCCTACCAAGGCTCCCCCGAGGAAGCCAGTCAAAATCATGTTCGTTGCACCCATTATCATTACTGTTCCGGGGCCCCTCCCCTATGAATCTGACAAGGTTGTCCCATGGCACTATGGGGAAGATGTGTATGTACTTGGAGTAAAGCAAGAGTTCAACACCAGTACCGGTATCAGTAACATCACTGGTCCCGCCAAAGTTACTCGTAGTGGCAGGCTCTTCTCGCCTGACATTGCGCCACCAGTTATCCGAAGACCTCTTATAATAACACTTGCAAGTGCGCCCGTTTCCCCTTTTGACCAAGTTTCTACCCCTGCTGCCGAGTCATCTGACACTCGGGGCAAGGGGATTGATGATGTGCCTGCCCGGATGGAGGCACCGAAGACTGTGAATGTTGAATCCTCCCAGCAAGAGATGGAGGAGATCCTTAAGATCATTAAGAAGAGCGATTTCAACGTCGTTGAACAGCTGGGGCATACCCCCTCCAAGATCTCTATGTTATCATTGCTGCTGTGCTCAGAGGCCCATGCCAAGGCCCTGATTTCATTTCTGAAGACAGCCCACGTGCCACAAGAGACATCTGCGGACCAATTTACTGACTGTGTGGCCAACTTGACCGCTGACAATGGTTTGGGTTTCTCGGATGCTGATCTTACCGCTAAGGGAAGGAACCATATTAATGCCCTGCATGTCTCCATAGAATGCAGGGGCACTACTCTCGCACACGTGTTGGTGGACACCGGTTCTTCCCTGAATGTATTGCCCAAGAAGGCCTTAGACCGGTTGGATTGTGAGGGCCTGGAGTTGAAGCCTAGCAACATCATTGTCTGAGCCTTTGACGGGTCGAAGAGGATGGTACATGGTGAAGTGGATATTCCGATTCGGGTTGGTTCCCAAGTCTTTGATTCAACGTTCTATGTGATGGACATTCGTCCATCTTATTCCTGTTTGTTGGGTCGACCTTGGATTCACAAGGTTGGGGCTGTGACCTCCACTCTACACCAGAAGCTCAAGTACCCTGTCAGAGGGAAGATTGTTACGGTGCAGGGGGAGGAAGAATACATGGTTAGTCATCTGAATTCATTCCGGTATATTGAGATGGACGGGGAGTTTATTGAAACCCCCTTTCAACATTTTGAAGAGGTACCTCCAACATTGGCGTCAGCTGAGACAGTGATTGAAGAAGATTTCCCTTTGAAGATGGCTTCCTTGAAGGATGCTCGGGCTGTAATTGAGAAAGGTGAATGTGCTAACTGGGGCAGGCTCCCTGATTTTACTCCTAAGACTGACAAGTTTGGGCTGGGTTTTACTGCAGAGGCTTAGAGGGTTGTGCGCAAAGCAAGGATCGGAAGACCTCCCGTGTTCATCACCAACCAGGGAGTGAATGCTATTGAAGGCGAGGCGGAGGAATCAGAGTTCGATAGCTGGATCTACCCGACGACCGACGGTGGACTGAACAATTGGACTGCAAAAGACCACATACCTGTTACTTTTGTTACGCAGTAATGAATTCCTTTGTTTTTTTAATTTGTAATAAACAATAAATTGAAACTTTATGGCCCGGTGTCTTACCCGGGGCACCGTGGCTTCATTTGTGAGGGCATATTACTTGTCATTTCCATATATCATGAATAAAAACATTGGACGTTTTTCGCATTTCAAATCTTGTGATCCCTTTCGTTCTTTCTTTATATATTGCAAAACAGCTATATTTACACACACTCACCCATACAGGTTTCAATCCACTCTGGATCTCACTGGTAACGACTCTGCTACTGCCAGTTATGACTTCGAAAATCCGATCAACTTAGCCGAAGATGAAGGTGAAGATGATTGCGAAGTGCCTGGTGAGCTTGCAAGACTGTTACTCCAGAAAGAGAGGGCCATTCAGCCACATGAAGAGCCAGTGGAAACGGTGAATCTGGGTACTGAGACAGACAGAAGGGAAGTTAAGATTGGTGCAAATCTGGAGCTCAGCGTAAAACAACGGTTGGTTCAAATGTTGCATGATTATGTGGGGATCTTCGCCTGGTCTTACGAAAACATGCCTGGGTTGGATACCGGCATTGTGGTCCATCACTTGCCCACCAAGGAAGAATGCCCTCCGGTTAAACAAAAGGTCCACCGCATGCGTCCAGAAATGTCCGAAAAGATCAAAGCTGAGGTTATGAAGCTATTTGATGCCGGTTTTCTAGCAGTGACTTCTTACCCTCAGTGGGTTGCCAACGTGGTCCCGGTGCCGAAGAAAGATGGTAAGGTCAGAATGTGTGTTGACTACAGGGATTTGAATAGGGCGAGCCCCAAGGATGATTTCCCTCTACCTCACATCGACGTTCTGGTTGACAATACGGCTCAGCACAAGGTGTTCTCCTTCATGGATGGTTTTTCAGGTTACAATCAGATCAAAATGGCTCCTGAAGACATGGAGAAGACTACCTTTGTTACTCAGTAGGGCACCTTCTGCTACAAGGTCATGCCTTTTGGGTTGAAAAATGTTGGGGAAACCTACCAACGTGCCATGGTTGCTTTATTTCATGACATGATCCATCATGAGATTGAAGTGTATGTCGATGATATGATTGCAAGATCCCAAACTGAGGAGGAACACCTTGACCATCTGCAGAAGCTGTTTGACCATCTGAAGTTGTACAAGTTGAGATTGAACCCAAATAAGTGCACATTTGGGGTAAGATCTGGAAAGTTGCTAGGCTTCGTCGTGAGCGACAAAGGTATCCAAGTGGACCCTGCCAAGGTTAAGGCCATACAAGAGATGCCAGTTCCCAAGACAGAGAAGGAAGTCAGAGGCTTTCTAGGACGTCTGAATTATATTGCCCGATTCATCTTGCATCTAACTGCTACCTGTGAACCAATCTTCAAGCTGCTGAAGAAAGATCAGGTAGTACGTTGGAATGATGAATGTCAGGCCGCTTTTGACAGAATCAAAGAGTATCTCCAAGAACCACCCATTCTTATGCCACCGGTTGAAGGGAGACCTCTAATACTATACTTGACAGTACTTGACAGCTCAATGGGGTGTGTGTTGGGGCAGCATGACGAGTCTGGCCGAAAAGAGCACGCCATTTATTACCTTAGCAAAACGTTTACCGACTGTGAGACCCGATACTCACTGCTCGAGAAAACTTGCTGCGCTTTGGTATGGGCTGCTCGCCGGCTGAGACAGTATATGCTGACTCACACTACCTTGTTGATTTCAAAAATGGATCCAATAAAGTACATATTCGAAAAGCCTGCTCTGTCCGGAAGAATAGCAAGATGGCAGATGATCTTGACAGAATACGACATCCAGTACACGACTCAAAAAGCTATCAAGGGAAGTGTATTGGCAGACCACTTGGCACACCAGGCAGTAGACGACTACCAATCAATGAACTTTGAATTTCCTGACGAGAGCATCATGATAGTGACTGATTGTGAAGTACCTGGACCGGATGAAGGATCTGAGGAAGGATCCCGATGGTCTATGCACTTTGACGGAGCCTCCAACGCTTTGGGTAACGGTATTGGCTCTATGATCATATCCCCTCAAGGCACTCATACTCCACTTACTGCCCGGCTATGTTTCAACTGCACCAACAACATGGCGGAGTATGAGGCATGCATCATGGGTCTTCAAGCTGCGATTGACTTAAGGATCAAGTTTCTGAGTGTCTTCGGAGATTCCGCTCTCGTGATCAATCAGATCAAAGGCGAGTGGGATACGAAACATCTGAATCTTATTCCTTACAGAGAATATGTGTTGACATTGATCCCCCATTTCACAGAGATAACTTTTGAACACTTCCCAAGAGAGGAGAATCAGTTGGCGGACGCGTTGGCTACGATGTCTTCCATGTTCAAAGTCAAGTGGGATAATGAGGCTCCTCGGATCATTATCTGGAAACTGGACGAACCTGAATATTGTTGTGATCTTGAGGCTGAGATAGTAACTGAAAAACCCTGGTATCATGAGGTGAAGAGGTATTTGGAAGCTCAGGAATACCCTGAAGGTGCATCCATCAATGATAAAAAGTTTCTGAGAAGGTTCGCTGCAAAGTTCTTCCTCAGCAACGGCATTCTGTACAAGCGAAACCATGATTCGACCTTACTGCGTTGTGTGGATAAGACTGAAGCAGAAAGAATCATGGCAGAGCTGCATGAAGGTACCTTTGGAACACATTCCAGTGGACATACCATGGCAAAGAAGATCCTTCGGGCAGGATATTTCTGGTCCACAATGGAAGCTGATTGTTACCAACATTCTCGGACATGTCATAAGTGCCAGATTTATGCAGATAAGGTGCACGTTCCTCCAGTTCCTCTGAATTTCTTGACTGCACCTTGGCCTTTTGCAATGTGGGGCATTGATATGATCGGCGAGATTAAACCTACGGCATCCAACGGGCATCGCTTCATCCTAGTAGCGATTGATTACTTCACAAAGTGGGTTGAAGCAGCTTCCTATGCCACTGTAACCAAGAATGTTGTGGCACGGTTCATTCGGCATAACCTGATTTGTCGATACGGCGTCCCGGAAAGGATCATTACGGACAATGGTACCAATCTCAATAACAATATGATCACTGAGCTCTGCGAGCAATTCAAGATACAGCACCACAACTCTTCTCCTTACCGGCCGAAGATGAATGGGGCTGTAGAAGTGGCTAATAAGAATATCAAGAAGATTGTGCAGAAGATGACAGTGACCTATAAAGATTGGCACGAGATGTTACCGTTCGCTCTTCATGGGTACCGTACCTCAGCAAGAACGTCAACCGGGGCAACTCCCTTTTCCTTGGTCTACGGCATGGAGGCAGTCTTGCCGATTGAAGTCCAGATACCCTCTCTCCGGATAATGAAGGATGCAGGTTTGAGCGAAGATGACTGGATCCAGACACGACTTGATCAATTAAACCTAATTGACGAAAAGAGACTCACTGCTATTTGTCATGGTCAAACGTACCAAAAACGGATGATCAGGGCATTTAACAAGAAAGTCAGACCACAAGAGTATCAAGTTGGGGACCTGGTAATCAAACGCATCATCCTTCCTCAGAGTGATCCCAGGGGCAAATGGACCCCTACGTACGAAGGGCCATTTGTGGTTAAACATGTGTTCTCAGGAGGAGCCATGATCCTAACCACCATGAATGGTGACGACCTTCCTCACCCCGCCAATGCAGACATAGTAAAAAGATACTACGCATGATAAAAGACCCGCTAGGTTGACATACCTAGGCAAAAATTAGGGCTTCCCGGCGAACCAAAAGGGTTCGGGCAAAATGAGGGATGAAATAAAAAAATTTGTACACCCGGCAAGTCGAAAACCTGAAAAGGTGGCTTGGGAAAAAATGGGTATCCCGGTGGACTGAAAACCCGAAAGGGCGGTCCAGGAAAAAGTTAGGGATTAAAGCGTAATACTATGTCTCATTAGATCACCTTGCATCCAGAATCCGGTATCAACTATCAAGTTCAGACGGCATCGACCAGTCAGCTTCATCTTCAACCGAGCAGCCAAGTGATGAGACGCTCGAAGATATAAAGGCGATAGCAGAGTTGGAACCCAGTGGGATTATTCTTTTCACATAGCTGTTTTGTTTTCCCTTTTCATAAAATTGTATAAACTCTGTTGTTCGGCGGTGTTCTCTTACTAGGACGTCAGCCTCTTGTACATAAACGCCTATTTACAGGCAAATTCAAAAATCAATACAAATTCACTTTTCAGACCAATTGCCAATTGTTTTTCCTTTTTCTGTTTTGTTTTGCGAAGAACGTCCAATGTTCAATTTTTGATATATGCATTTGACACTAATTGCTAACTCATAAATATTTGCATACGAAACAAAGGATTAATTACAGGTAACGTCAGAAACAGGGGCAATAATGAGTTGTCTAAAGCGATCTAATTGCTCTGTCCACCAAGGTACCAAGGTAAGTTAGGCTGAAGAATGCAACCAAGATACCTTAATTCCCCAGAGAGTGAGCCAAGATTCAACAATTCTCTCCCAAGCAGTTGGTCTCCCATCAGCCCTAACAAGGCACAGTATCTCCTAGCAAGTCAGCGATACTCTCCCCAAGCAGAGTTAGCCTACTCTATCAGCCTTAAGGAAATTGGGTATCCCCAGCAGATCTCAACATTCCTCAGCGGAGTATACAAACATTCTTAACAAGCATCCCCGGCAGTCTTGATCTAAGATTGTTCCCCGGCGGTATACCAGACGTCTAATGGAGCCATTCCCCAGTCCAGTCCAAAAGTTTCCCCAGGAAAGTTCAATCAATCTTCCCAGCAGGAAGCTTATCCCCAGTAGATTCTGGAAGCTTATCCCCTGCATAGTACGAACGCTCCCCCCGGCATTATTCAAAGGTTATTCCCCCACCAGGATATAACTGGGTTATCCTCAGCCATTTGCCACGGAAAGATCGTCCCCGACGAAGTCTTCCTATCCCCCAGCGGAGTTCATCAATTCCTTCAACATAACACATCAATGGTATCCCCAGCGGAGTTATCGTCAACCTCAGCAAAGTACCTCTCTTTCCCCACAGAGTTCATTCCCCGCAGAGTAATCTATTCACCAAGTTTATTCCCCAACGGAGTCATCTTCCCCTACCGGTTTATTCTTGCAACCATCATCCCCAGCGGAAACAAAGAATTCTATTCTTCAACATCAGCCCAGGATTTAACCTCCCGACACTCGTCAAGGATTTACTTTCCTAGACAAAAACATACATTCATAAATATCACATCTTCATACATTATAGCATGCGTATACGCATCATGAACATGCAATCTCATTAATTTTGAGAATATCACGCACGTCATACATCATGACATCACATACAACTAACGTTTTGTCTTTTCAGGACAAAGATCAATACAAAGATAATTACTATCAACAGTCGTAGTTCGAAGATCCGATTCCTGTATCTTGCCAGGGTGTATCTGTTGACGACTATTTTCCAAACTCGATACATGTATCCTTCCAGGGCACGTCTGAAGAGTTCGAAGATCTGATTCCTGTATCTTGCCAGGGTGTATCTGTTGACGGCTATATTCCAGACTCGTTCCTGTATCTTGCCAGGGCACATCTGAAGAGTTCGAAGATCCGATTCCTGTATCTTGTCAGGGTGTATCTGTTGACGACTATATTCTCCGGACTCGATTCCTGTATCTTGCCAGGGCACGTCTGAAGAGTTTAAAGATTCGATTCCTGTATCCAGCCAGGGCACATCTACATAAAGAGTTTGAAGATCAACTCCTGTAACAGGCCAGGTAATTATTTTCTTTCTCAGGTACGCAAGTTCTCGCTAAGGAACCTCTTACGCGATCGACACCTAGATGGCATCTATAAGCCCATCCTCCCATCCATTATCTCTCCAAATGGAATCTGTAAGCCCATTCCCACCATCACACTGCTGATACTCTACTATGTGAGTGCAAATTTTTGGGCACTCTAGTGTTCAATCATCTTCCACCTTCGGATTACGAAAGGCACGCCAGCCAATCTACATCCTCAGGTCTAAGAAGATTGAACAGGGGCAACTGTTGTACCCCAAAATTTGCCCTCCCATATCCTTCAAGATTTTCCAGGATCAATCTTCAGATGATTCAAAATCCCTCAAGGGTTGCACAGTCGAATTGCCTCCTAACACAATCAAAATTAGGGTTTTGGTTCTTGCAAAGAAATTGAGGTTTCCAAGGGTCAAATCAAGTCCCACATGCCTATATACATTGTCAAGCATTCACATGTCAAGTTTCAAGACTCACAGCATCTAGTTGCACAGTCAAAAACCCTAATTGCTCCACAGTCAACTGCAGGGGCAAAATGGTCATTTGACAGTCAAAAGTCAAAAATTTTGGTCAACATCTTATTTTGAAGCTACAAACATCATTTGATCAATTCTTGATCATGATTCTCAAAGCATGGCTCAAAAAGTCCCAAGATGCAAAAGTTTCTATTTTGGGACAGTAGAAAAGTCAACTGCAAATTGACCAAGGCATAACTTCCTCATGGTTTATCAGAAAAATTCCATCCAAAGCTCATTTTGAAGAGGATGACATTTCCTACAACTCATCTTCACACTTCAAGTCCAAGAAATGCTCTCACAAAAAGTTATCAATTTCAACATTATAGGTCATTTTCAAAAGTCAACAAAAAGGCACTTTAAGTCAAAGACCATAACTTGAGATTGGTAAATCAAAATGACATGGGACCAAAGGCATTGTTTAGAGGACTTCAAGACCTTTCCAAAATGTCCAAGAACATGGTCATAGCTTCAAAATTGAGCAAGATATGCCTTGAAGAAGTTGGGAAATTTTTGGGAATTTTGAAAAGTCAACTTTGCCTAAAACACTTCAAAAATGCTAATGGGCCTCAAATTCTTCCTTGAATCATTACCCAAAGCATATGCACGACCCATTGAGCTCAAAGGGATTTATTTTCTTATTTTTAATTAATTAATTGAATTTTTATTCTTATTAATTCATTTAATTAGATTTAATTATGAGAAAATATCAAATCATGCTTTTTAAATCTTTTTTGTGCAGCAAATCAAACTAGGGCAAGGTGGCAAGTCGTTTCACATTCAAAAAGGGAATATTTTCCATGATTGGCAAGAGTTTCAATGGAAAAAGATTGAAATTGATATGTTGAAAATCAAATCTTCAAATCATCAATTCATGGACCTTGGGCTTGTTTTTTGACCTAATCACGTTCAGATACAAAGGCATAGTGAAACCCTATTAAAAGAGACACAAAAAGCTACTCAAAAAGGAGAGAACCAAGTTGCCAAAATTCCAAAGAAATTGTGAAACTGAGTTCATAGTTAGAGCATGTTTCAAAGCATAAAAATCATTCTAATACGTTCCTGACATTGCTAGGAGTCGATTGCAATCAAGAACAAGTCCTCATACTCCAAGAATCGGTAGAACAGAATCACCCTCTTCATGAATATGTCCATAATCGATTTTTAATTTTCACGCATCATTCATGTGTTTTAATTGTTGATTTATGTTACTAACATCATTCTAAAGCGATTGGTAATGTTTAATTGGACTAACACTGCCTGTAGCCAAATCCACCATTGATGAAATCTAGGGTTTCAGAACCTCAAAATTAGGGGTTCTCATATATGGAAAAATTGGACATTGAGACCTATGCCATTGAATTCAGGAGCTCCAGACGAAACGAACCAACACCTCGCGCCCTTTTTATATTAATCCATCTTCTAATCGCTATTTTCACAGGTTTCATTTAGTGGGGGTTTAAAACCCCCGCTACTTGTTTTACATAATTGCAGAAAGATGAAGAAGAAGCATGCGTGGCATATTGTGACTGGAGTATTCAAACTGCGCGCGTAATTTTTTTGTTTATATCACTAACCATTGTTTTTTATATATAATATTTGTGTTTCATTATGTTAACAAACGCGCACAACAGCTCAGATGGTGGGAACGTGACTTGGTAAACGCTGGGACCTGGGTTCGATTCCCAGGTCCCCCCACTTAATTCTTAATTTTTGTTTCAACATATTCACGTGCAGCATACTCTCAACGTCCCACCGTATGTCCACATGCATTGGCTTGCCAGATGGCATGGTGATTAATCCAAGGGCCTCAGAAGGAACTCCATGATGCACACCAGTCAATGAACGTGCACTCTATCCTGGAAAGTCAAACAGGGCTTTGATTCAATGGGCCAAATTTCTCAAATCATACCTCCAGTCTGGGCCAGATACCCCCTATGTTTGTATTCTATTTTTTAATTTTCTTCTCTTTTATTTTCAATTCTTTTTAAATTGTTTTAATTATTTTATTTAATTCACCCAAAATATTTTTCCATAATAAAAATCAGAAACTAAAAAATGTTTAATATTTAATTCTTATTAATTTCACTATTAAAATATTTTTGTAAATAAACTCTAACAATTAATTTAGTTTAATTTAGGTTTTAACTTTAATCTTTTCTTAATAAATAAAATACATAGAATTAGGGTTTTTGACATTTTCATCTTTTTCTTAATTAAATCATTTTTCTCGTTATTTATTATTATTGTTAATTACTATTTATTTTTGTAAATACACATGTACATTAATTAATTAGTAAATTAGGTCAACTTTAATATTTTTCATTAATAATTAAAATAACTTAGAATTAGGGTTTCTCTCGATTTTTAATTTTCTTTATTTCATAAATACAAAAAACATAAAAAACAATTTCTTTTCTTTAATTAAATATTGATTAGACTTTAATTTCAATTTAATTTCAAAAGGGTCAAAACCCTCGGACGTCCTAACTTTTATTCTTTTCGCACATTTATTTTCTTTTCGAATATTATGTAACTGCTCAAGGCTTGTAATAGTAATTAGGTCTTTTTTTTACTTTCCGCATTTTTATCAAAATGGGTCTTTGTACTTTGGCGATGTATAGACCCGCGCCTTGTAATAGCATAGGATTTATCTTTCCGCATTTAAATTTCCGCACTCTTAAATTCTAACTTGCATGAAAGAATGTATGGCTAATTAAAAACAAGCGTAGCTCACAAATGCCATGATCAAAGATAATTGCTAAACTGAAAATAATACACAAATACACACACCACTCTTAGGGTACGCCTCACCTGTTGCCTTCGAAACGTGGTCGTCAAGTATGGGACGTCTTAGTAAGTCCTTATGTCCATGATCCGGTTGCCTCGGAAAAGTTGCCTTGAAACGGTTGCCTCGGAATAGTTTCCTCGAAACGGTTGCCTCGAATAAAAAAAAGGATCAAGGACATAAGGGTAGCTTATAAGGTGTCCTAACTGTTGCTTCGGTGACCACACTGTCCCTACACTCGAATTGACCCGAACACCTCCAACGGTGGTGCTACCTATCTCTCAATGGTAGGATGGCACTACCTCAAGGACATTTACACAGCCTAATTCCTTAGGGTAGGTAGATGACTCATAGATACTTGCTCTATTCAAAAACAAATCAAAAATCTTTTCACACCGACACTTTCAAAAAGCTTTCAAAATAATTTTTCGAACACTCTTGAGGACTGATACAAGAGTTATTCCGAAATCTTTAAACGAAACTTTTTCAAACCCACACACACTTGAAAAGCAAACACTTTTGAAAACACAATGAGCAAGTATCTAAGAGCCCATGGATAACCATGGATAGAAAGGGTGATAATACCTTCCCTTTCTATAAATCTACCTCTCGAACCGAGAAACTATCTCATAAGGAATTTTGCTGTGCTTTTGTCCTGTCCATGTTGGAGAAAATAAAAGACGGTGGCGACTCTTGCTTCCGCGACATTTCGCGAACCAGCGTTAAACAGTCAGTTCTAAATCCATCGATCACACCTAGCCTCATGGATCCAAGGATGACCCAGCAAACAAGAATACGACGGCCTGATATCCATCACATAGAAAGGGTACCCAAAAGTCAGAGAACCTACTTTGACAGGGATGTACACCTCCCCGTGCACCATTCTCTTCGATCCGTTAAAAGCCCTTACCACAATGTTACTAGGATTTAGAGTTAAACCCTCGCAATCCAACCGGTCCAATGCCTTCTTCCATAGAACATTAAGTAAAGACCCAGTATCTACCAGCACATGAGCCATAGTGGTGCCCCTGCATTCAATTGAGACATGAAGAGCATCATTATGCTTCCTTCCCTTTGGTGTCAAATCTGCATCTGAAAAACCCAGCTCATTATCAACAGTCAGGCTAGCCACACAATCTTTGAACTGATCAGCTGAAGTCTCTTGCGGCACATGCGCAGTTTTGAGGAGTGCAATCAAAGCCTTCGCATGGGCCTCAGAGCATAACAGCAGGGATAACATGGATATCTTTGATGGGGTCTGCCCCAACTGCTCGACCACACTGTAGTCGCTCTTCTTAATGATTTTCAGTATTTCCTCCATTTCTTACTTAGAGGCTTCCACAACAGTTTTCTTAGGCGCCTCCGTCCGGGCAGGCTCACCAATAATTTCCTTGTTGTGGGTATCAGACAATTTGCTGACATGGGTAATAACTGGAGTAAGAATAGGAACTGTAGTTGATGTACTAGCAGGAACAACAGATGGAATAACAATAGGCTTGTTGACAGCCTTAGGGGAAATCTCGGGAGAGAAGACCCTTCCACTTCGGGTAACTTTGTTGGTTCCGATAATGTTACCAATATCAGGATCAGCTTCTTCATCTTTCAAATATTGTTTGATTCCATGATAGTATACATCGGCACCATAATGCCATGGGACAGCTTTGTCCGAGACATACGGGACAGGACCAGGAACAGTGATTATCAGCGGAGCAATTCTTGAATCGGATGTAATCCTAACAGGTCTTCTCGAGGAGACCTTTGAAGGATTGGCAGAAATGGTTATAATGGCAACGTCTTCAGATGGAACAACGGGAACCAAAGTTTTCTCAAACAAAATTTCTTTACTATCTATCAGGTGTTGAACACCTATTTTGAGCAAACGGAAACCAGAAGGTAGAAACGAACACATGTGCCAACCTTCACCATAACCCGGAAATAAACCGGCCATCCGAAAATTCTTCTTGACAGTTATGAGAGGAGTAGAAACTTCATCAACAGAGGTAACGAACAAATCAGTATCAACAACATTAATTCCACAGCCGTGTTTAGGCATGGGAGCAATTATGACATTTGGCTTCTCCGGAGCATCAAACTCTATTTCCTTGGCTTCAATCAAGTCTTGTACTTTGTTCCTCAGAGCCCAGCAGTCATTTGTATCGTGGCCAGGACTCTCAGAATGATAGGCACATCGAGCATTCAGATTATATTGGGGAGAAGTAGTATTTGGATTCTTGGGAGCCTCTTTCAAGGTTGCCAAGTTGGATCTTGTGATGCGGTGGGAAGAACTGACTGTTTTTTGGAATGCTGGTTTGCGTTTTGCGTTTGTATTCGCAAAATGTCGCGGTAAGAAAGAGTCACCACTGACTTTTATTTTATCCAACAAGGAAAGGAAAAAAGCACAGAAAAATTCCTTTTTTGTGATATTTCTTGGGTTCGGGGGGTAGATTATAGAAAGGGAAGGTATTAGCACCCTTTTTATCCGTGGTTATCCACGGGCTCTTAGGTACTTACTCATCATTTTCAAAATTGGTTTCTTTGTGTTTGTGGGTTTTGAAAAAGTTTTTGTTTGAAAACTTCGATTTAACTCTTGCTTCTGTCCTCAAGAGTGTAATGAAGTGTTTTGAAAACTTTGTTCGAAAAGGAGTGTAAGTGTGAAAGAGTTTTGTTTTTTGAAAGAGCAAGTATCTAAGAGCTAATCTACCTACTAGAAAAAGGAATCGTTCTATGCTATTTTCCTTTAGACAATGCTATCCCACTATTAATGAGTAGGTAGCACCGTCGTTGGAGTTTGAGGGTCAATTCGAATGAGGGACATACGGTCACTAAAGCAATGTCAGGACACCTTAGCGGTAACCCTAATGTCTTAGATCATTTGTTTGAGGCAACAATATCCGAGGCAACCATTTTGAGGCGACTATGATCTTTTAGACAAGAGGACGACCTCTAAAGTGACCTATACTCAATGACCGCGTACGAAGGAAACCAAGTGGGGTGTACCCTAGGAGTGCGCATGTGTGAGTGTGTTGATTTCAGTTATTTTTATCTTTGCACATGTTAAGGGTGATCTAACTGTTTTTTAATTAAGCATTCATTCTTGTCATGCAAGCCCTATTAACAAACATCTAACAGTTGTATAATTTGCAAAATTTAAAATGCGGAATTTAAACTAAATTATTACAAGGCGTCGGGTATTTACATCGCCAAAGACAAACCCTTTGAAAAGTAAAATAAAGCGATAAAAATAATTAAAAGTCCTATTTAACTATTACAATCCGGAAGCAGGTACATTATCGGATAAGGAAAAATAAATCACAGCGCAAAATTAAATCGGACGCATGACTAGGGTTTTGACCCTTTTGGTTAAAGAAAATATCTTTTTTAGGTTTTTGTTGTTTTTATTTAAGGAAAAGAAATTAGACCTAAATTAAAGAACTAAATTAAATTAATAAATTAATTAAATAATAAAGAAAAATAAATTATTTTTGGAGTTTTTGATTATTTAGAAAAGAAATTAAAAATGATTAAATTAGTGGTTAATGTCTAATTAAATCTAATTAATTAAAATTACTTACAAAAATAAGTTGGAGTTTTCTAATTAAAAACCTAGTTAATTAATAAATTTATTAAGAAAAATAAAAGTTAAAAATTTGATTGAAATAAAAAATATTTTTTGGTGATTTTATTTAATAAAATAGGAATTTTGTGATTGGTTAGAAATTAAATAAAACAATTAAAATAAATAAAAAAATATAAGAGAGGAGTATTGGGCCTGAATTAAGGGGTGTGAGGAGCAATTCTGAAGGCCCAATTGTGCTGGCCTTTTTTACTTTCTGGGATCCAGTGTGCATGCGTTGACTAGTGCCTTGGTGGTCCTTCAATCCCTAGCCATCAGATATGGCCATTGGCCATCTGACTCTTGGATGCATGAGGGAGTATGGTGTACTACAAACTGAAACGTGCATACAATCACCTGAAAAGAAAAAATATTGAGAAAGTGGGGGACCTGGGATTCGAACCCAGGTCCTGAAGGAGTTTGCACGCTTGCTTTGCCACTACACCAAATTGACTTGTTGTTATATTAACGCAAATCAATAATAATAATAATATAGTAAAACGAATATTATTGGTCAGAAAAAAAAATGTGTGCTATATTTGAATTAACCAGTGGATGGATGCCACGCATCATCCCTGACCTCCCAACCGTGGCCAAAAGTCTCACCACCTATACCAACGGACAGGAGTCCGTAGGTACAAGCTTGCTTGTCTCAAAAATCCTTCTCAGGTCACAAAAATGAATTCCAAGGGCATGGTTATGTTCGTCTCACCCTCCCGGTCACAACCATGTCCATTATGTGCTTCAATTATTCCTAAAATAAAAACGCCCAAAAACAAGATCTGAACCCTAACAATGGTGGTTCTTCATATAAGCCAGATAAATGCAATTGAATATTATGAAAAGCTTAGAAATGCTCGTGATTACAAATATGCCAATAGTTTTCTCAAATGATTTAAGAACAAGTCAAATCGATTTCAAGAATAGGGTTGTGTTTTGTGAGACTTACAGTGCTTGTAGAGGCCTGAAAATACTTGATTTTGATCCAGGTGGCTTGTGTGAATGCCCAGGAAGCGATTGGGACAAGTCTTGACCTCTGAAAATGCATCTAACTTGGATTTCAACTTCTCACTTTTTTTGTGATTTTTTCACTTTTTTTTCTGCCTCTCTCCACAGTTTATAACCCTGATTTCGTATGCTTTAGCTTCCTTATGTATTGTGCTTTGCATTAGGGTAAGAATCATGGTCCAAATCTCTCCATATCAATGCACATGAATTGGATTTGATTCCACCATTAAACCTTCAATTCTACAATGCATAAAAAGTCCAACTTCAACAATGCATAACTTCAACAAAGTCCAACTTCAACAATGCATAACTTCTTCAATTCTAAACTTTTGGAAGTGTTCTTGAACTTTCTAGAAATCTTGAGATTCCCTTTAACCAACCCTTTTGGTCTCATTTAATTTTTTTATTCCATGCTCAAGTTGTAAGCTTTGTAAAAAAAGGTGTTTTTGTTGACTTTCAAAAATGACCTATAATGTCCAAATTCATAACTTCTTGTGAGTGCATTTTTTTGATCTTGGGGTATGAATATGGATTGTAGGAAATTGCATCCTATTCAAAATGAGCTTTGGATGGGTCATTTCTCATAAAGTATGAGAAAGTTATGCTTGGTCAAAGGTTATTTGACTTTTCCTGCAAAACCCTAATTTAGCAACTTTTGAATCTTGATGAATTTTGAGCAATCCTTGATGAATCATGATCAAACCTTGATCAAATGATGAAATATCTTTAAAAATGAGAATGTTGACAAAAAAATCTTGAAGTTTGACTGTTTGTAGGTCACAATTGACTTTTGCCCTAGCACAGTCGATTTTTGGACCTTTGAGCAATTGACTGAGCAAACTTCCTCTGCAAGGCTTGAAATTTGACATGGATGATCTTGAGAACATATTAGGACATTGGGGAGCACTTGAGGCCATTTGGACTCAAATATATTGATACAACACAAAACCCTAATTTGGGGTAGACTGCCATAGGAGATAGCTTGTCTGGTCAATCCTTGAGCAACATTGAGCAACTTGGAGATTTTTCTTGCAATATTTTGAGAAATATGGGAGGGAAAATTTTGGGGTACAACAGATCTCAATAAATGAGGTATCACTTCAGCCAATGTTATGTTGATGCGGGTAAATAGTCGTTGTGGTCTTTCCACCCTTTGTTGATTGTTGCATTGTGGAGCAACTGCAGGCCTAGGTAACATTAAGGCACTTACTGACTGACGATGTTCAGCCCTGTTTTGGCCCCTCGAGCTATAGATGGAACTGGCTTCTTTCTTACCAGCAAAAGGATTCTTTACTGAGCTTTAAGAGGCATCTTTTTGTATCTTGCCACTCCGAATCCCAGCTTCTACTCTTTCTCCAGTTAGAATTAGCTTGGTGAAACCACCTGACGAGTTGTCGATCAAATGATTGAAAATGGACCAGATAGCGTCCCCAGAAACATATCAACCAACTCCCTATCCGACAATGGGGGTTGAACTCCCCCAGCCAAGTCTCTCTGTTTATGTGCATAGTCCTTAAAGCCTTCACTTGCACCCATGGACATACTCTGAAGTTGAGTACGAGTAGGAGCAAGGTCGGCATTGTATTGATACTGCTTGTAGAAAGAAAAATCCAGATCTTCCCAGTTTCAGAAATTGGCTCCCTCTAGCTGGTAGAACCATTCAAGCTGAGTCCCTGACAGACTATCTTGAAAGAAATGAACCCACTGATTTCTATCAGCGGTGTGGGGATGGATCTTTTTGACATAAGAACGGAGATGGAGTTTTGGGCAGGACACCCCATCATACTTAGCAAAAACTAGAGCTTTGAACTTCTGCAGGATGACCACTCCCGACACCAATCCCAATTCTTCAAAATCCAGTCCAAGTATCCTCTGAACTTCCATTTCACTCAGACGATCTTCCAATTGCTTGTATTTATCCTCAACAGGAGGATATTGCTCATCATTGTAATCGGTATCATTGTCAGAAACTGCATTACTGGGATCTTTCTCTTCTTCTTGATTCTCCCATTCCTTGGATGAAGAGGTCAGATCGACTTGTCACTTCAACCGCTCTCCAAAACTTCTGCCCATATTCAGAATAACAACAGCCTTCTTCTTTTTCTTTTTCTCTTTCAAGATGAGGGTTTTCAGATCCTCCTGCCCTTTTGCCAGATGTGATACGGTGGGAGAACTGACTTGAGGTTTTGCGTTTGTTTTCGCAAATGTTTCGGTTGAGCAAGAGTCGCCACCGACTTTTTATTTTATCCTAAGGAAAGGTTAAAAAGCACAGCAAAAACCTTTGAGATGTTTTCTTGGGTTTGGGGAGTAGATTATAGAAAGGGAAGGTATTAGCACCCTTTCTATCCATGGTTATCCATGGGCTCTTAGTTACTTGCTTTAGATCAACTTGCCTTAATTTTCAATTGTTTGAAATGGTGCTTTGTGTGTGTGGGTTTGAAAAATGTTTTGAAAAGAGGCCAATGTGGTGGCAACCTTTGTAATGATCCATGTTGGGATGTATACAAAGGTGTATGTCTTTTGAAAAGGTTTTCAATGTTTTTGAAAGTTGTTTTGAAAGTGTATTGATGTGTGGTTTGAAAAATAGGCAAGTGTTTTTGCAAGTTTGATTCAAGTAACTAAGAGTTTGTCTACTCCTAAATTTCTCAAAGATTTCTCCTATGTTTTTAACCCTTTTAACAATTTTGTTCCACCATTGTATTTGGTGGACAATCTTGTGTTAGGATGTGAACGGGACGGGCGCGGGTCATCGTTTAGACCATAATTGCAATGGTGCCAAGTATCTTTGGGCAATTTTTCCTTGGAGGGACTTGATCATTTTTTAGGCAACTTTCGAAAGCGTCATCGAGGGACTATGATCATTTGAATGTTTTGTTTTGCCCAAAGAGACCTAACATGCAATATGGCCCATTATTGAAGGCAACAAGTGGAATACCCTAGGGGTGCAAGTGTGATTGGTGTTGTCCATTTTCATGCTTGTTCATCTTGAATTTAGGTCAAACTATTTTTGGTTAATTGATTTGCATACAAACCCTAATTCTAACATGGCATAATTAGAAAGCTTTAAAGTGCGAAAAATAAAGTTCCTAAGTTATTACAACACAATATATGGGAAGGGGGGTACAAATGTTCAAATGGGGGTATTTTGACAAGAATTAAATCCTAGACTATTACATCAAGCTTTGGAACTTTGCAAGGTATTTAATTACACAATATTCAAATAAAAATAAGATAAATATGCAAAAAATGCAAAAAAAAAAAAAAAAAAAAAAGGTTTTCATATGTATGTGAAAAGTATTTATCATGTATCAAATGAATAAAAATAAAGTTAGTTAATTTTTGGTATTTTTATGCATTAGGGCTAAAAACCCTAATTTTTACAAATAAAAGTATTTATTGTATGATATATGCAATATTTATTAATTATGTACAAAAAATAAATAAAAGAGAAGTATATTTGTCAAAAAGGTATTTTTAATGTTAAATATTAATAAAAATAAAAATGTATATATTTTGTATTTTTATCCTAAATATTCTAATAAATATATATGTATTTGTATTATTTATTAAATATGTTAAATATGAACAAAAATAAAAATATTTAATATTTACAAAAAAAAGTATATTTTAAAAAAAAATGTTTTCAGAAGATAAAATAAAATAAAATTAGAAAATAAATGTATTTTGTATTATTCCTAATATTCTAAACAAAAAGTAATATGTATTTATTTATAAATATAACTAAATAAAGCAAATCAATATCAAATAAAATGAAAAAAAAATGTGGAAAAATGTTTTTTATGCTTTTTTATGTTTAGACAAAAATATAAAAACTAAATCAAAAGGAAAAAATGAAAAATAACAAAGATATCTTAAAATGGGCCAGGGGGGTTCAAAAGTAAAAAAAGTGGTGTAAATAAGAAGTCAACTCAGGCCCAGTCCAAAAAGACTTTGTCTTCAACCTTCAGACAACACATTTGAAAAACGCGCGCCTTTGATGCTTCAAACACAACTCCTGATTCCTGGACTTTTAGCACAAACTTACAACATGAAAAATGTTAAGCATCAAGCCACGATTCTGGACATATAAAGAACTCATCCCAACTCTCAGAAATGAGAGAGAATTTCTCCATTCCTAATTCTTAACCTAACTTTTTATCAATGTTCAGACCTCAAATTCTCATAACACATGCAAAATAAATGGAAAGTAAAGATATGTATAGCTTCAGGGACATGAGCATGACATTTTTCATTCACAAACTTAGAGCTAGTTCTCCCTATATTGAGAGATAGAAGTTCATGAACTTACCTGTTCAGTTGGAATCGTGTCTGGCAATGGAGGAGCTTTCAGGGCAAGATAATGATTTGTATAGCTTGCTTGATGTCCAGGGATGCTATTCCAAGCTTTAGTTTGCTTTGAAACCAAGTGAATCGTGTTATGGCACTTCAACTGCAAAACAGAAAAATGAAAATGGTGATGTTGGTTAGGAGTGTTACAGTCTGCTTCTAATGCTTTGGACAGTTTGTATGGATGGTAGGGAAAGTGTTTGAAGTGGTTTTGGCCAAGATGCACGATGGAAATGAGCTAGCCAAGTCCTAGTGCAGAATGCCCTGTTTTTGTGCAGTTTAATGGTGATTCTGTGTTTGAGAAAGCAATGGAGATGGTTGGCTCGTGTTTCAGGTCAGGGTGGTTGTTTAGAATGTGTTTAACAAGTTTGCTTAAGTTGGTCTTGGCAGAAATGAGAGTTGGTAGTTGTTATGTCAAGTTTCTTCTTACTTAAGCAACAAAAGTTCAAGTTGTGTTCTAGACTGATGCAGGCCCCCAATCTATGCTGCAACCTTTCCCCTTGATCAGTGTGTTTTGCTTCTGAAGTTGTGCCCAAAGATATGGCCTTGTACTTCTTGATTTGCAACTTTGACATAAATTCATCTTTTCTAAAATGGATAATTTGCTTTTTCTATTTAAGGGTTAAACTTCCATGTAATGCTTAAACACATAATGCAAGGCTTGAACACAAGGGGTTTGCATTAAATTATTGAGTTTGAATGAGATAAGGACATGTAATCTAGCTTAAGGCATGCTGAGTTCAAAAATGCAAGGTTATGGACATGTAACTTGGTCATGACCAAAGTGAGTTTTTCCCATATTGCCAAATTCGATTCTCCCTAACCATGAGGTTGTTTGATGAGTTCTTGGACATTTTGGAAATCTTGGAATGTGTACTACAATCCATATTTGTAATGCAAATTGAAATTCCAAGTGGAAGTATGTGAAAAGTGGTCTTGAAGTTAGGCAAAAACCTTGCCTAAAATAGGTCAAATTTCTCTAAGTTAAGAATGGTTTGGTACCCTTGTTCCAAAAATTGTAACTTGAGCTACAAGCTTCTTTTGAGGAAACTTTGTGAATCAAAGTTGTAGATTTTGCAATGGACTACAACTTTCATGTTTTGACTTTTCCTTGAATCCAAATGCATCTTGATGAGAAAGTGGGACAAAGTTAGGAAAAAATTAGGGTTTTTCATAACTTAGAAAAATTCTAAGTTATGAAAAATCTTCATTTCAAACCCTAATTTGTGATTTTGAATTCCTTGATGAACAAGTTTCATGATTTGGCATGTTTTGATGAAAAATGAATCTTGACACTTGATTTTGACCAAAAAGTCAAAGTTTGACTTTTCAGTATACAGTCAAAAATTGATCAATTGACTGGAAAATTCAACTGTCAATCTTGTGCATTTGGGATCTTTTGAACTTGTTGAGTATGTCAAGACACTTCCATGGGGTCCTTGAGTCCATATGTGAGCTTGGTTTGCCATTGGCTAGGTCGAACAGTCAAAAATTGCCTTTGTGCAGTCAAAACCCTAAAAATGATCATTTTGCCCTTTTGGTGATCTGATCAAATTTCTTGTGGAATTGTGATCCAAACTTGATCAAATGGTCCATATGAGTTCATAATGTTGATGTGGGTCAATTTTCATGAGGTTTGACTGTCAATTGGCCACAGTTGACTTTTTCCCCAATACATTTGATTTCTAGGTCAACTGTCCAATTGACTGGACAAAGTTTGGAATCAAGGCTTGAAACTTGGTATGGATAGACTTGGGAGTCCAACATGAAGCATGAAAGTCATCTTAGGAATTTTAGGTCAAAATATCTTTGTGCAAACACAAACCCTAATCTGGGTCAACAGTGCAAGGAGAAGTCTTGAGCAGAGGAAACCCTAACTGGGTCTTGAGCTCTAAGGGTTTTGTGATGAGAAGATGTTGAGAAAATGGGAGGGCAAATTTTGGGGTACAACACCAGACTTATGAACATTTCTTGGAACTGGGCGTTCTGTGCCTGAAGGTCCTTGATGGTTTGCTCGGAAGACATTTCGTGCTAAAATAAATAGCGAAGAAGATGAGAAACCTGTAATGGTACCTGTACATGCGATGTTATGAATGGGATGCGCATGCAATGATTTCAAAGACTTCGGGAAATTTAAATTTGCAAACCAAAATAAACAAAGATTTTTTAGCTGAATTTGAAGGTTCCAAATTCCTTTTAGGCGTTACAATTAAAAATAAATCTAAAACTAGAAAAGAAATCAAAATTCCCATGGATGCTTCCTCTTTGTGTCGAGATAATCATTGAGTCCTCTTTCTTCATGCAGTTGATTTGTGAGCTCTAAAACCTTCCTCTCCTGAGTGTGGAACTAATCCTTGTAAGTATCTGGCTCCTCTTTCAACTGAATCCAAGACCTCTGTAATTCTCCAAGATTAGTGGGCATGTAAGGATAGAGAACCGTGTAAGGAATACCCTCTTCCGTAGTGGGTTCCATAATCACTGGTAAAACGGCCACATAGGGCATCATAAGCTTTTGGACGCGAGCTCGTACCCATTGGAGGTAAGGTTCCATAGGAATGGAAGTCTTTGGCCCCAAAGTCCTGGTGCCAGATCTGTTTACCATGCCCCAAGCTCGTATGAACCTCTGGCGATACTCGTGAACATCATCCTCATAGTTGAACACAATGCCCTTAATAAGTAACTCGTGGGGACCATCTCTTCGAGCATAACCAAATTGTCGCAGAGCTAAACAAGGATTGTAGGTTATACCCCCTCTGATTCCAAGTAGCGGGACATTAGGGTACTCCCCACAGTGGTCAATAATAGCAGTGTTTTCCATAGCTCGAGAACACCAAAGAATATCCATGTGAGCGAGTGACATTATCCTTTGCGACCAACCCAAACCTTCTTCATTCTTCAGTATGGTCTTAGGGAGGTGAGAAATAAACCACCTCGACAACAATGGCATGCAGCACATAAGAATCCCTCTTCTCTTCATGGTACGAGTATGGAGAGTGTGCAAAATATCTCCGAGCAAGGTAGGCACAGGGTTGCGAGAGAGGAAAATCTTGATAGCATTCATATCTATGAATGAGTCTGGATTAGGGAATAGGACTAACCCATAGATTAGAAGAGCCAAAACCTCCTCAAAAGCCTGAAAATCCATATCATCCCAAAACAGCAGGGCCTTGTCTATCAGAAACTTAGCTAGAAAATCCTTGACTCCGCTTCTTGTTTCCCAATTGGATACAATGTCGGCCCGTTTCAGATGCAAAGCTGAGGCAATGACTTATGGCTTAGGAACTTATTCTAGACCTGTGCAGGGCAACTGTTCAAGAATGGGCATATCCAACAGCTGAGAGAATTCTTCCAAGGTAGGCACCAACTGATAGTATGGAAAGGTGAAGCAGTGGTGCTTGGGATCAAAGAACTGAAAGAGTACACTCATCATCTTTTCATCAAAGTTTTAAGTAACCAGGTTGTGAAGTCGACCATGTCTCTTAGTGAACGCAGAAGTTTCAGAAACCCTTGATGCTAGCTCTTTGAGTTGGGAAGGTATCTTCACAAAGCTGATTCGGATAGTGTTTCTGCAAACGGAAGCCATGATCTGCAAAACAGAACAAAGATAAACTCCCTTGGTCTTTGAAATGGTTAGTGCAATAATAATGGATGCTATGTTATGATGCATGATGTCATGATAAACCACAGGTATAGCAAACACAGGTATAGCGAACACAGTCAAATCACACCAAGTCCTTAGGTTTAAGGCCTGCATGAGGTTAAAGGTAGTATCCTATTGAAGTTCAGTTGGTTTCAAACATGTCTTAAAAAGTAACCGAGTTCTAAGGGATCTCAATATCACTAACCATCCTTTATCGGGCATTGTCTCAGCTCAAACAATTTTTTCTTGCGGCTGAAATATCTCGAAAATCTGATCTCAATGAGTGTAGCATTGAGTACTAACCAATCCTCAGCTCTACACCGAGGCCAGCTATCTCACTACTTTCTAATGGCCAAGTTTGTTCAACTAAGGTTCTAAGGTCCGTTAGTGCTTCACGACACCACGTGGCGGCCCCGTATTCTCCTCGTTTCCCCACGATGGATACCGGTACCAACCAAAGTGCGACACCAACACAACCATCGCTTAAACCATATCGGTCTACGCTGTAAAGTCTCCACGATCTATTGTTGTTTACCTAATAAGTTCCCCCCAAATCTGGGTGTAGGATCTATATTAACCCAAGCAAGACCCTTTAAGAATAAAGCAAGCAAGAAAGCAATTTTGTAACATGACCTAGATCCTAAGGTATACCCCACTTTATAATTCCCAAGCAGAGTCGCTAGTTCTGTGATACGGTGGCAGAACTGACTGTTATACTAGTTTGCATTTTGTATTCGCAAATGTCGCGGTAAGCAAGAGTCGCCACCGACTTTTATTTCATCCAATCAAAGGAAAACGAAAAAGAACAGAAAAAACCTTTTTTCGAGATATTTCTGAGTACGGGGGGTAGATTATAGAAAGGGAAGGTGTTAGCACCCTTTCTATCTGTGGTTTTCCACGGGCTCTTAGGTACTTGCTCATTTTTCAAATTTCTTGTATGTGCTTGTTTTGAAAATGTTTTACTTCGTGATAACCCTTGTATCAGTCCTCAAGGGTGCGACGAAGTTGTTTTGAAAATTTGTTTTGAAAGATGTTTGTGTGAAAAGTTTTGTTTAGCAAGTACTTAAGTTTCTACCTACTCGAAAAAAGATTGTTCGTTCTCGTTTCCTTTAGACAGCGCTATCCTACTATTAAGGAGTAGGTAGCCCCATCGTTGGATTTTATAAGGGACATTCAAAACGGACAAGTACAATCACTAAAGCAACAACCAGAAAACTTTAGTAGTAACCCTAAAGCCTTAAGATCTTTTCGAGGCAACATTTCTGAGGCAACATTTCCGAGGAAACATTCGGATGGGACATTTTGATCTTTTAGACTGGAGGGCAACCACTAAAATCTCCTATGCTTAATGATTGTTTACTGAAGGCAACTGAAGTGAGGTAAACCCTAGGAGTGAATATGTGCATGTGAATTATTTCAGTTATTTAGTCTTTGCACATTAGGTGATCTACCGTTTTAATTTCAAGATACTCTTGCCATACAATCCTATTAGCATGCATCTAACAGTTAAATATTTGCAGGAATTTAAAGTGCGAAAAATAAACCTAGCTATTACAAGACTTTGACAGTTACATAATCATCTTGACGGAAAATAAAAATGCGGAAGCATAAAACCCTAATTACTATTACAATCCCGGAACAGTTACAATAATAACAAAACAAATTAAAATGCGCACGGAAAGTTAAATGCGAGAAAAAATTGAGAACCCTAAAAATCTAATTTAAAAATAATTAAGTTATTTTTGAGAAAAGACTTAATTAGGTTATGTACAACTAAAACCCTAATTCTAATCATTTTAATTGTAAAAAGAAATTGAAATTAACCTAATTTAAACTAAGTTAAATAATTCAAGAAAATAAAATATTTTGTAAAAAAATATTTTATGCATTTTTGTGGTTTTTATTTGAGAAAATAAAACAATTTAATTATAAATTTAAATGAACCTAGTTTCTAATTATTTTTAATTATGAAAAAGAAATTAAATTAACTTATCTTACTAATTACATTAAAATAAATATTTTATAAAAAATGCTTTTTTTTTGTGATTTGTTGATTTTATGATGAATTAAAAAATAATAATTAATTTTTAGTGAAAAATAAATTAAACAAATCCATGAAAATAAAAGAAATAAAAAAAGAATTAAATAATGGGCCTGTATAATGAGTAATCTGGGGGGTATATGTTGAACTTCCCAGGCCCAAAGGTTGTTGAGCCCAGTCAACGCGCCTGATCCCATAGGGCATTGACTTGAGGGTGCATCATGGTGCCTCACTACTGAAGTGTACATCTGGATGGATGACAGATCCACTAGTTGGCTACTGGAAGCGCACGGTAGGCTTTTGGATGAGAATCACACACGATCTGTGAACAGAAAATAAGAAAATAAGTGTTACTGGGACCTGGGATCGAACCCAGGTCCTTATGCTTACCACTGAATGTCGTTGCCAGCTGCGCTATTGTGACTTGTTGTTAATACAGTGAAAACAAAATATAATATAAAGAAAACAAATGGCTAAATCCCACGTGCGCAAATTTCAAATAAACCAATAGGGTGATGCCAAATCACCTTCTTCTACCTCCAGCCTGTCGTCTTAGGTATATGACCTATACCTACAGACCACGTCCGTTGCTACAACTTGCGTGCTTCAAACATCAAAAATATACATGATAAATGAATTCAAAGACTAGGGATCGATTGGTCTTGATGCCACGATCATCCTAGTATCCAATTCTTGGCCTAATTTTTCCTGTATCAAGAAGCCCCAAAACATGGCTTCAAACCCTAGCCATGGCAATTGTCAGCATACGCACTAATACATCAATTAAACATAACCAATACATTGCAAACATGATAACAAACACATATATGCCATTAAAACATGTTCATGATGCGTGAATCACAGTAATCGAATTTAGAAAAATAGGGAAAACCGTGTGACTGCTACATGACGATTCTGGACCTGGGGCGGCTTGCAGTTGATTGGGATACGTTTCTGGGATGTCCAACAAGCTATTGGTAATGTTAGAATGGCTTGACTTGGCCTCTAGAATGGAAATCGAATCACCACTTTTCTTTGAAATTTTGAAGTTTTGTTCTGCCTCTTTCCACTACTGCAACCTTGTCTCATGCCTTGTACATGTTCCCTATATATCTTAGAATGAATTAGGGTTATAAACTTGGCTTGAATCTTTGCAATTATGGAAGATTTGATTTGATTTCCATGCCATATGTAAACTTGCTATTTGGGCCAAATTATCCCTTTCTTGTACCAATTATGCTTGATTCGTTTTGGTTTTGATATCTCAGCATATTTTGATTGCAAGCCTGTCAAAAAATCAAATCTAATCATATATTTACTATTATTCACCAATTATTTCATTTAATTCAATTTTTAATTAATAAAAAATCAAAATAAATTGGAAAATGAAGCAAATAATATGTGGGTGAATATTTGGATCGTGGACCATATTATAAGTGAGGTGCAAGCATAAAAAAGTTAGGCCCATTTGGTAAATAATGCATTTTTTAGCACATTTTACTTTTGGTAATTTTGCAAAAAAGGTCAACTTTGACAAGGCATATCTCCTCCAATTTTAACCCTAGAGAGGTGTTCTTGGACTTTTTAGAAAGCTTAGGATGTCCCCCAAGCAACCCTTTTGGTATAATATCAATTGAATCTTCCATGTTCATGTAAGAAGCGTTGACCCAAAAGGTGTTTTTGTTGACTTTTCAAAAGGACCCATAATGTAGAAATTCATATCTTTTTGTGGGTGCATATTTTGAACTTGTGGGATGAAGATGAGTTGTAGGGAATTGTATCCTCTTTAAAATGATATTTGGGTAGAAAACTTCTGATAAAGTATGATAAAGTTATGCTTGGTCAAAGTATGGTTGACTTTTCCTAAGAAACCCTAATTTAGTAACTTTTGGGTTTTCATGAATTTAGGAATTCCTTGAGGAATCATGATGAACCCTTTATCAAGTGATGAAAGTCACTTCAAAATGTTAATGTTGACCAAAAATCTTAAAGTTTGACTGTATGTGGATCACAGTTGACTTTTGACCTAATACAATCGATTCTCAAGCATCTCGGTAATTGACTGAGCAAACTTCTTGTGCAAGGCATGAAACTTGACATGTAGGGTCTTGAGAACATATTAATACCATGGATATCATATGAGGTCTTTGGAGTCCACCTATCTTGATGAAAATGGAAACCCTAATTTGAGACACCCTACCTTATGAGAGAGTTTGTCTGGTCAACTCTTAGGCAAACATGAGCTAATTGAGGACCTCTAGGAGTATGTATTGAGAAAAATGAGAGAGAAATTTTTGGGGTACAACACTGTAACCCTGTAAATATCAAAAACCTTAAAAAGGCAAGATAAATTAAATCTAAGCATACAGATCAACTAGGTTTGATCTCGTGAGTATGATGGTACCCATCTTTTGCCCTGATTTTACCTATATCAAAAAGCCCTAAAATGCAACCTTAAACCCTAAAAATGGCAGTTGTCCATACATGCATCAAAACTCATAATTAATCATACAAATACATTCTAAATGATGATACAAACATGAAGGTATGCTTAGAAATTGTTAATCATGTGCGTATAGTCAGAATCAAATTCAAGAATAAGGGCAAACCGTGATGCTTGTGTAGGTTGATTCTGAGGGTGTTGATGCGTGAAAATGATGCTGCTAGCTTCACGAGGTTCCCAAGAATGAATTGCTGGCCTTGAATCGCCTTCTCAATCAGAATTCGAACACCACTTTTTTGTCAAAAGTTGGAGTTTTTCTGGACTTATGGAGGCAGCCTTTTCGTGTCCATTAGGGCTGGCGCTCTTGTCTATATGTATGAGAATACATTAGGTCATCAAATCTGGAACAAATCTTGGAGATTGATGAGAAAGAGATTTGATTTTCAACTTGATTCTTTTCTTTCTAAACTTGGCCAAAACATGTTATTTTCATTCCAATCATCCCTTGCACGATTTATTCTTGATATGCCAGCTTTTGCTGTCCATTATTTGATGAGAAAAGATTTGGAAATCATATCTTACATATTTCCTATTATTTCTTTATTTAATTTTGACTTTTAATGAATAAAAAATCAAAATATATAATAAAAATAATAAAATAAAGTATGAATGAGCTCAAGGGTCGTGGGCCATGTTAGGAACAAGTTTCAAGCATGAAAACATGGGCCCATTTGGAACAATTTCAAATTTGGTCATTATTTGCTTCATGCACTTTTCTAAAAATTGGTCAACTTTAGCAATGCATATCTTTCTCATTTTTAACCCTAGAAGGATGTTCTTGGACTTTTTAGAAATCTTAGGATGTCCTCTAAACAATACTCTTGGTTTCATCTCCATTGGATCTTCCATGTTCATGTAAGGAGCTTTGACCCAAAAGTTGTTTTTGTTGACTTTTGAAAAGGACCTATAATGTCTAAATTTATATATTTTCATGAGTGCATTTCTTGACATTGAGGGATGAAGATGAGTTGTATGGAATTGAATCCTCTTAAAAATTAGCCTTGTATGGGAAATTTATGATAAAGTATGAGAAAGTTATGCCTGGTCAAAGTTTGGTTGACTTTTCCTATAGAAACCCTAATTTAGCAATTTTTGAGTTTTGATGCATTTGGGGCATTCCTTGAGGAATCATGATCAACAATTGATCAAATGATGGATTTTACTTAAAAAATGTTGATGTTGACCAAAAATCTTGAAGTTTGACTGTATGAGGGTCACAGTTGACTTTTGACCTAGTACAGTTGATTTTTAGGCATTTGAGCAATTGACTGAGCAAACTTCTTGTGCAAGGCATGAAACTTGACATGGATGGTATTGAGAACATATTAAGACCATGGAAAAGATTTGAGGCCTTTTAAGCTCACCCATCTTGATGAAAATGGAAACCCTAATTGGAGATTCATTGCTTTAGGAGAGAGTTTGTTTGACCAACCCTTAGTCAAACTTGAGCAGTTGAGGACCACTAGAAGCATGCCTTTGAGTGCAATGAGAGGGAAAATTTTGGGGTAAAATAGAAAGGTTTTGTTTGCTTTATGATAACTCTTGTATCAGTCCTCAAGAGTGTGATAAAGCGTTTTTGAAAAGAATTTTGAAAATGTGTAAGTGTAAAAAGGAATCAGATTTGAGCAAGTACTTAACAACTATCTACCTACTAGAAAAGGGCGTTCTTTTCCTCCTTTCCTTTAGATAGTTCTATCCTATTATTAGTGAGTAGGTTGCCCTATTTTTGGATGTTTTAGGGACTATCTAAAGGGACGTTTATGGTCATTGAAGGAAACATGTAGAGATGCCTTAGCAGTTCGAAGGGACTGTCATCATGTAGGCAATATCGAGGGAAAAGATCATTTCTCGTAGGAAATTCGAGGGACATTAAGGGACCATGATCTTTATGATGACTTTTAAATTGAGGGTCTTTGCTAAGGTATCCCTGCTTTCGAGGGACATGACCATTTCCGAAGGCAACGAAAGTGGGAAATACCCTAAGGGTGCAAGTGTGCAACGATGTGCTTTTTTCAGGTATTTTATCTTGATGTTAGTGATCTAATGATTGACTGATTAATTCTTGTCATGCACGCCTAATTTACTAACAGTTTATATACAAGCATATAATATAGTGCGGGAAGTAAATTGCAGGAAATAAACACTCCTAAGCTATTACACGGCTTCGGGGCAATTACAACTATATATGACTGAAAATGTAAAGTGCGGAAATTAAAAAAACCTAATTAAATTATTACAAACCGGGCACAGTTACATAATAAAAAAATAATCGTATGAAAAATAACAACTCGCAAAAATTAAGACGGGCATACGTTTGAAACCCTAAAAATCTAATTGCTTATTAAATATTGTATATAAAAAAATTGAAATTTAACCTAATCTCTAATTAATTTTAAATTAAGGAAAACAAATTAAAGTTAATTAAATTAATTTGAAAAAATTAATTTTATTAAAAAAACTCTAAGTCTTATTTTTATGATTTTCTGATTTTATGATTTAAAAAAATGAATTTTTTAAAAAAAATATAAACTAAAAAAAGAAAATAAAGTAATAAAAAAGAATGGGCCAGGGGTAAGAAGTCCAAATTGAGGGGTGCATTACTGAATTTTGCTAAGGCCCAGATCTGGTGGCCCACTACAACGTTGGATCTGGTAGTGCTGCATCTGGAAGGTCCACCATGGAGCTGCATGCTTGGAAGCGTTGGATTCAGGTCACTTGGATCTGATGGTGATGGTGCAAGGGCTTATGATGAACACCTTGTATTTGGGTGCACTGGATCCATGTGAAACCTGTTAGAAAAATAAAACTCCAGACGTAGGAATCAAACCCAGGTCTTCCACTTCATGCGCGTTCTTCCTTACCACCAAGCCATCTTGTCATTCGTGAATATAAACGAGATAATAATATAATAAGTAAAAATTTAGTCAAGTATATTAACAAACAAAATGCGCGCGTGAAGTGGGACCCTGGATTTCAAATGAGCCAATCAAAGAAAGCTATTCAGCCACGCCAGTACATGGAGGGTCAAACCACCCCTCACGGTGGTTGATCGTTGTCCTCTCTGGAGAGACAAAAATTAGAACCTGCAGAATATGATGTTTCCAATCCAGAAACTTGACCTGCCCCCCCCCCCCTAAATCATAGGCTGCGAATCCAATGGTGGTGGTCGTTTGGCCCGAAACAGCCTGCAAACGCAGATGCGAAGAAAAAGAAATCTTGTGCCCTAACAATGCCACTTCTTGATTTTGACGTCAAAGCTTGCATGTAACAGTTCAAAACATACGCAAATATGATATTAAACTCAAACATGTGCAGAGATATCATTTATATGCCATGAATCGAAAGTTTGAAGTTTGAGAATTTTGAAAATCGTGAGTTATCGTAGGGGGTGATTCTGTATGCTTTGGCCTTCAGGGATGGGTTGGTTCTACCCCTGGGATCCTCAGAAGGATGATGGAATGCTTGGATCTGATTGAGATTAGTTGGAGAGTGAGATTTTGAATTGCACCACGCTTGAATAATTTTGAAACTTTGTTCTTGGTTTGGAGGCAGCCCTTCACGTCTCTCTTTGGTCTAGGGTTGATGTGCTTATGTAGTAAATCACTTTAGGTCAACAAATATGGAGGAAATACAATTGATAAATGCTCTTTTAAAGTGTAAAGATTTTGATTCAAATCTTTCCAAAAGAAAAGATCCACTTCGCTTTTCACTCCACACGATTTTGATAGTTGGCTATGATCTTTTTGGTTTAAAAAATATTTGCATATTCTATATCTTACATATTCTTGCATTTATTTAGTATTTATTTAATTTATTTTGAATTTATTTGAATAAAATTAAAATAAATAAAATAAAAAACCCAAATAATGCATGGACATGTTTAGAGATCCTTAGATACATCATGAACACGTTTGGACCCTAAAAATTGGGCCCAATACCTCAAAAATACAAATTTGTCCAATTGAGACTTCATGCATTCCTTGAAAATTGCCCAACTTGTGCAATCCTTATCTCTCTCAATTTTAATCCTAAGAGGGTGTTCTAGGATTTTTTTAGAGAGATTAGGATGTCCTCTGTAACGCCCATAATTTAATTAATTATTTAATTAAATTATTTTTGGTATATTTGTGATGATGTGTTATAATTAATTGGAATTATTTTATTAAGTGGAGAAATAATATTAGAGATATAATATTATGTGGTGAAATAATATTGGAAGTGTAATATTATTTAAGTTGGCTTATTTTGTTAGAATAGAAGTAATAAGTGGGTGTGTGTTGGTTTTAAGCCCAATAAGGATAATAGAATAATAGGTTTATTTTGTTATTTGTTGTTAGAATAGAAGAAAGAAGTTGTAGAAAGAAATAAGGATTGAGAAGAACGTGCAAGCTGCTAGAGAAGGTGGAAAAAGGCAAGAATGAAGATTCAACCCAGAAATTATAGAGCGACCTTCAATCCAAGATAAGGATGGGGTTCTAACTCTATAATTGGGTTTATGATGATTGATATGTGGGGTTAGAGGTGATTGTTGTCTTGTTTTGTGAATTGAGAATGTATGATTGATGTATGATGAGGATTGATGAATCTTGATGAACATTGATGTCTTGATGCTGTTAAAATGTTGTAAGATTATAGGTGATTTATGGGTGATGAATTGTCACGATTAGATTAGGTTTAAGGCTTTATGTATGAATCTGTAATGATAACAGGGAAGAAGAAATGTAGAAATATTACAGTACAGAAAACGCAGAATTTAGCAATTGATAATAGGCGCTGCTGTATTAGAACTAATGAATTAATTTGGAAAATAGAAATTGGTTGATATTGTTCGTAGCTAGAATGACATCAGGCAAGGAATTAGAACAATAGGATGAACAGAAAATAGTTGTTCTGATGCTAGACGTAGGTGTTAGAAGCTGTGTTGAATTACTAGGAAATAGAAGTTCTGACGTTAGTAGTTGTATGGTGATGTGTGTGTTGCGATCGACCTAATGTGTCTAACGGTATCTTAACTACAAGTGCACAGTCTATCGCGGTAGTAATAAAAAGATGTCGAACCCACAGGGACTTCGTAATCACTCTAGTGTTATAAAACAGGTTAGTTTAGCTAAGGCGGAAATTGTCACGTTTGGTTTTTTAGAAGTTTAATGCTAAAGGAGAAACTAAATTCAATTAAAAGGATTATGAAATTAAAGCGGTCGGAGTGTAATGTTTTGAACCTACGCGAGTTAAATTGTACCTAAGCATATAAAAATATTTAACTTAAATTGTTCTGTAGTACTTATCAGTTTAAAAACCCTCGATTCACACTCTCGTGGTCTTACCTCGGATCATACTCCTAAAGCCAAATGTCTGCTCTCGCTAGCCCATAAGTGTTTAGAAAGCATCTTTTTGAAAACTAAATAAATCTAATTCGTTTTAAAGCGCTCTCGCTGTATTTAAATCGAATGCCTAACTTTAGCTATCCGGTTAAAACCTCACACTCTCGTGGTCTTGATTTCTCCCTATTTCACTTTCTTTACTCTCGTAACAAAAAGCTTAATTTTTAATTATAAAAAGTCGCGGCCAGAAATTAAGTTAATTAAAGTTTTAGCTTAGAAATACATTAATTCATTCGGTTATTTCATCACACCCCGACTACAGGTATTTAGCTACTCATAATACTCGGAATTAAAATGCAGGAAATAAAATCGGAAAACAATAGCACATGCATTATAATTAAAGAATAGAAATTTAACATAAATAAATTTGCAATTATATCAAATACAATAAAAACCTGAAAAGTAATAATATCCTAGATCCTTCTTCCACAAGCCGGCAAGATTGGAACGTCGGAATGGAAATTAAAATGAACGAAGTGCGAAAATAGAGTCGAGACTTAAAATCGGCAGAGCTTCCGCAAGGTTTTTGTGAGCTGAACTCTCCTCCTTTTTCCTTTCCAAGTCTAAGCTATTTATAGAGAATAAATTACGGTTGGAATTACATTTTTGTTCCTAGATTCTTGGCTTGCTAAGAAAAATAAGGAGAAGGTGGTCTCGGTTGTTGGAGAAAAATATGGTATTCATGCATGCTGTTACTTGACCATGTCCCGTTACTTGACCACGTTCAAAATAGCCACTTATATGCTTGTTACGGGTGTGGCTGCTGCGTTACGTGCAGTTTCCATAAAATAGCGTGTTACGGTCGTGGCAGGGGCGTGACGACCGTAACACGCTTCTGAAGTGTCTTACGGTCGTGGAAAGGGCGTGACGACCGTAATAGCAGCAATTATGGATTTTTTTGACAGATTTATCTTATCTCTTTTGGTCTTGGCCGCAATCTCGCACATTTCACGTTTCTTTCTAGTTTGAGCTGAGATATGTTGTACCTGCATAAAATCATACAAAACTCGGAATATTCGAGAGTTAATCGGGTCAATATGATATAAAGCGGATTAATTTTATGGTAAATATATGATACAATTTCTCGTTATCAAATCCTCCCGTACTTAAACCTTTGCTTGTCCTCAAGCAAATAGTCGTAAAAATCGGACAAGTGTTCGCCAGGCGCATATGCACGACATACCTTTTATTTTCGAGATAAAACACATGAAACCAATCTTCAGTCGGCCGGTACTTGAGTAAAACGTCAGTGATATGCCAATGACACAATTTAGTCGCGTATTTCCACTTTAACAAACCGCTTAATCGTTACGTCACATTTCGACCTCGATCTTCTCGTGCTTTTTTGCCCGGTTTAATTCTGGCGCAATCATATTAAGCCCTTTGTCTTTACACGCGCGTAGTGGAGTAGTCGGTTAGTGACTTTGATCCTATTTTTGTCACGGGGTCTGGTACACGGATGTGGTTACCCTATATTTTTCCAAATTGGAGTTGCGGGGGATCGAGTCGTAGCACGCCCTACCGAGTTCAGAACCAGATACCTCTGAACCAACCAACAATGGACTTCTTCTCTTATACTTATGTCTCGTATGCGATCTTTGTATTTTGGCACAAGATTTTCTTTGCTTAGCATCGAGATGAGAAGGGTGTTTCATTGATTAGGCATCAAACACTTATATTCATCGGCTCCCCACGTGGTTTGTGTCTAGACGGTGCTGACTGCTAGTATAAACTACTAGGGGTTACTTCAGAACTTAAAAATCGAGGTGTACATATAACGTTTTGTTTAGACGGGTTGCATAAGTAGGATGTTAGCGGTGTCATAGTCGTATTGATTTTGTTTACTCGTTCTCGTCTTTCTAACTAGGTTTCTGTTTTAAGGTAGGTATGTCGAGCTATGCGAGCAGAGAATTTTTTTTGGTATGGCTTAAAATACGGGGAAAACTTGAAAAACATGAAAATATCATAGAATTACCATAAATTTACTGCAACATGAAGAAAATATAATGTCTCTCCCACATTATATCAGACATTGTCTCAATGTCATGATATATGGTAGGAAGGATTACAAATGGACGGAAAGGTAAATGAATGTAATACATAAACAAAAACAAAAGAAAACTACTGGTGACCTCTGCCTCTGCTTCGGGTGCGGGAGCGTTGGGTAGGTGTGGCCTCGAGGTCGGTATCATGCGAGCCAAGAGTGGTGACGTCCATTCGTAAGGCGTTTAGCTCAGAGAAAACCTCGTCCAGCTTCTCGTTGACGTTGCGCTGGCCGCTCAGGATTTGGACGTTTTGCGCATGTAGAGTGTCATACTACTCCTGATGCTTCCTTTCAAGAGCTACAGCCATCTGATTTTGTTGATGGAGGGCTCTGAGGATGACCTCCATAGTAAAAGGAGGTGGCGCAGAAGAGGACTCAGGAATGTCGGGAGTAGGTGCTTCACGGTCCAATTCCTCCTGGATCTCGTCAGTTGGAGCATCTGGCTGGGCATTATGCACGGGAGCATGGCCGTCAGGGGCATCAAATAGCCAATTGGCTCAGTTATGTGGATCGATACGGTCCCTTCAAGGCAGAACAATGTTAGAATAAACAACGTTACGGATCACTGGATTGAACCTGTCGTCGTCCCGTTGGTGAATGAGATGAGCAGATTTGCAATGGTCTAAGGTGAGCAAGACCGGTGCTCTGGAGGGCAGATGGGCAAGGGTGTCGCCATAATTCAAAGCCAATGCAATAGAAGTGACAAGCCCTCCGAAATAGAAGGGTTTGCCGCCGCGAGTGCAAATAGAATGAATATGGGCCAAGATGAAGGGTGCGGCGTTGATTTTCTGATTGGTAAAAGCGCAGTGCATGAAGAACAGCTCTTTGGAGTTAAGCTTATGGTTACTATCCCTTGCGAAAATGGTGTTGCACAGAATGCGATGGAAGTAGCGAATGGCGGGGTTATGGTTTTGTGTGGCGTTGAGGTGATCGTAGGAGTTAGCACGGTTGTTGGTTAGGCTATGCCATAGGTTAAAGAATTCCTCATGGAAGGTGTCAGGTACACGGAGGTGAGTGCCTTCATAAGTACAGAAGTCGAGTAATCTACCGAATGTATTTTGAGAGAAGTCGTATTCGGTTCCGAAAATGCGAAACCATACTGCACCGGTAAGTTGATTTGTTGGACCATTGGGGGTGATATAGCAGAAGGAACTGAGGAACTCGAGAGTGAGATTCTCGTACGTGGGTTTGGGCTGGCTACAGAGGGTCCAAAGGTTGACATTCTGTAGGAGATGTTGGACACTTTGAAGTAATCTGAGGTCCCTGAGGCAGTCAATGTCGACGTACCTAGTGGGATGGAGGCCTCGGCGTTGGAACTTCAAGAACTTCGTGCGCTGGGTTTCACCTTGTTCACCATCGCGTAAGTAAATGCCTGGGATTTGTTGGTTTATGTTTGCCATTTTTGAATGCTAAAGTGTTAGAGAGAGTGGGTTTGGGTTGGAATGTGTGAGGGATTGGTTTATGAGATGTATATATGATGAAGGAAGGTAATGGGAAGATTGAAAATTAATGGAGAATAATGGTGAGTTAAGTGGTGTGAATGGGGATTGATGGAGGTAGTGGGACGGTTTTGAAGTAGTGGAGGAAGAGGGAAAGGTTGCAGAAGAAGAGCTTTTGTCTGCTATAGGGGTTACTGATATAACCCGTGTTACGGTCGTAACACAGGCATGACGATCGTAACACGCTAAAAGGCGTGTGGCGATCGTAAGAGGGTTGTGACGGTCGTAACAGCTGCAAAATGTGCAATTTTTAGCAGACAGTTCTGTACCAATTCTGCAACATCCTATCTCTATGCAGAGGCATTTCAATAGAAATATATATTCAATGGTATACCAAGCAAATGCAAGCATATATATTCCAAAACATCACACCATCCATCGATAAGAGCAAAGCCCGTAATTTATGTAAAGCATTAGAATTTGCGCAGAGGAAACTAGCAAATGAGTATTAAATAACTGATACTATGATTTCGTAAATTTGCTTGTTCAACACCAGAAACTCAAAAACTACATAAAAGTAAATTTGTTCTAAATTAAAACGAAACTGAGAATATGCGAAAATGGGAAACTTCCTAGAAACAAAACAAAATGAAATATAAAACTAGAGCTGCCGTTTGTGATTTCATCCAAGCTTTGACTTTATGTCTTCGAGTGAATTATGAATGTGATAAAATTGCTCCACGGTTATATCAGTTAATCCCATTATCTCCAGACGCATGCTTTTTATTTCATCTTTAATTCCATTGATGTTAGTCTGGTAGGTATCAAGTGTGGTAACAATTTTATTAAGATTATCATGGTAATCCTTCTTGGTTGTTTCAGAGGCTTCATGGGCCTCTGCCATGTTGAAGTTTTCGTAGTAACCAGGAGGAGTCTCAGGGTCACCAATGTCGGACATAACATCATCATAAATTTGATAATCTTGAGGTGTCTCAGGTGTAGGAGGGTGGTCGGGTGTGTTTAGCTCATAAAGCCAGTTATCACGGTTATGGACACTTACTTTGTTATGGTTTGGAAGGGTGAATAGGCTTACAACTTCCTCTCTTATCAAATACTCATAAGGTGGGTAATCATGGTTTGCTATTATACGGCGGTCAAAACAAAAAGCAATATTCATGGGACGAATCGTACGAAAATGTGGGCATCTATTCAGCTGGTGTCTGAGGCCGAGGGCATGTGCAATCATTGTGACCAGGCCACCTATGATGATTGGTTCATCAGGGTTATCGATAATGCGGTAAAAGGTTTGCATTAGGAATGGCACAGCATTAACGGGATAGCCTTGGTGCATACAATATAGTAAAAATATCTCGTCCTTAGACACTGCAGTACGGTTCTCCTCTTTCCCGAATACAGTGTGGGCTAGGATCTTATGGAAGTAGCGGATGGCAGGGTTATGTATCTCATCATTATCTATATTATCCGCGTCAGGGTGATAATTACCAGTTAAAGTCCCCCAAAAGTAATCTAGCTCAATATCCATTAGTTCAACCTGGGTAGTAGAGTAAGCAAAAGGGCCGCTAGGGAATCCTAACAGGTCAGCTAGTTCCTTATGATTGTAAATAAACTCAATGCCAAAGAGACGGAAACTTATAAATCCTTTTCGGGTCCCTTTTCCATGTTCGGGTATATGGACTAGTGAGCTGAGAAATTCAAAGGTGAGCTCACGGTATGTGGCAAACCTAGTCTTAATGTGGGCTTTTTCCCACCCCAGCTGGTTAAACAAGTACAGAACACTATCCAGTATACCTAAAGCATTCATAGTGGGTTCATCATAATAAAGTGTCAAACCAATGTTTCTTTTTGATAATTCCTCGAATTTTCTCTTTTGGTTTATACCCCTAAAGGTGGTTTCCAAGAAATTATGTGGCTTTGGTTCCATGGTTATTGTTAGGGAAACAAGTCAGAAGAGAAGGTAGAAGAGAAACAAAAACTTTTCAGAAATCCTGTGGCAATTAAAATTATTTTGAAATCAGCAGCAGTTTTATAGAAATTAGAACAAAAGAAAGAAAAATAAAATTTAAATAGGAATAAATGCAAAAACGGAAAGTATAATAAATAAATAAATAAATAAATAAATAAAACTTGACAAATAGGTGGGTTGCCTCCCACTTAGCGCTGTTTTTAACGTCAAAAGCCTGACATAGTGCCTAGCAGCAAATTATTCGGGTGAAATATTGGGCAATTTTAAAAGTCTTAGACTATTCGTATAGTCTCTATTTTCAATGTTATTGTATATTTTTAACCACTTCCCGTTTACTATAAACGGGTCAGTATTTCTACCCTTAATTTCTATTGCTCCGCTAGGGAACACTTTTGTAATTTCATACGGACCTGACCATCTAGATTTTAATTTACCAGGGAAAAGCCTAAGTCTTGAGTTAAATAATAGTACGACATCTCCCACACTAAATTCTTTCCTAGATAAACGCTTGTCATGCCATTTTTTAGTTCTTTCTTTGTATATTTTAGCATTCTCGTAAGCATCCAATCTTAATTCTTCTAATTCATTTAAATCCAGGACTCGTTTTTCTCCCGCAGTAGTGTAGTTCATGTTGAGCGTTTTAATTGCCCAATACGCTTTGTGTTCTAATTCTACTGGGAGGTGACAGGATTTTCCGTATACGAGCTTGAAGGGTGTAGTTCCTATAGGGGTCTTGTAGGCCGTCCTATAGGCCCATAAAGCTTCGTTGAGCTTTGATGACCAATCTTTCCTGGTTGTGGCTACAATTTTTTCTAAGATCTGCTTAATTTCTCTGTTTGAGACTTCGACTTGTCCACTGGTTTGTGGGTGGTATGGTGTCGTTATACGATGTTTCACTCCATACTTAAATAGTAATTTGTCGAATAATTTTTAGATGAAATAGGAGCCACCGTCACTAATTACGAGTCTCGGTACACCGAATCTTGGAAAGATTATGTTTATAAAGAGTTTGATTACCACTCGTGTGTCATTTGTAGGAGAGGCTATGACCTCGATCCATTTTGAAACATAATCGACCGCGACGAGGATATATTTGTTTCCAAAAGAAGATGGGAAGGGTCCCATGAAATCGATTCCCCATACGTCGAAGATTTCTACCTCTAGGATTCCTCTTTGAGGCATTTCATCGCGTCTTGAAATATTACCGGTGCGTTGACACTGATCGCAATTTCTAACAGCAATGTGGACATCTTTCCATAGATTAGGCCAGAATAGGCCAGCTTGTAAGATCTTTGCACAAGTTTTAGAAGTGCTTGCGTGTCCCCCGTAAGGAGATGAATGACAGTGGGAAATGACATCTTCTATCTCTTCTTCGGGTATGCATCGGCGGAAGATTCCGTCTGGTCCTCTTTTAAACAGTAAGGGTTCGTCCCAATAGTAGTGTTTTAGATCGTGGAAGAATCTCTTTTTCTGTTGGTAGGTAAGGTCTGGTGGGAGCGCGTTTGCAGCTAGATAGTTAACTATGTCGGCATACCATGGCAGTCCCATGGTTGCATGAATTGCTTTTACGGCTTCCTTGGGTTTTGGTTCGTTTAGGTTTAACTGAGCCAGGTCGCTCCTTATTTGGGTTATCAGTTGTTCATATGGAAAATCATCGTTAATCGGCACTTGTTCGGGTTTTATATCTTCCAATCTCGACAAGTGATCCGCTACGACGTTTTCGGTCCCTTTTTTATCCTTAATTTCTAAGTCAAATTCTTGCAAAAGTAGGATCCACCTGAGGAGCCTTGGTTTTGCATCTTTCTTATTTAATAGATATCTTATAGCAGCGTGGTCCGTGTAGATGATGATTTTCACTCCTACTAGATAGGAACGGAATTTGTCAAGCGCGAAGACGACTGCTAATAGCTCTTTCTCAGTTGTGGCTTAGTTCATTTGGGCGGGGTCTAGCGTTCTACTAGCGTAGTAAATAGCGTGTAGTTTCTTGTTTTTCCTCTGTCTAAGAACTGCGCCTACGGCGTAATCACTCGCGTCGCACATGATTTCGAAGGGTAAATTCCAATCGGGCGGTTGCATGATTGGTGCGGTGATAAGGGCTGATTTTAGAGTTTCAAACGCTTTATGACAATCATCGTCGAATATGAACTCAGCATCTTTCATTAACAGACCGGTAAGTGGTTTAGTAATTTTTGAGAAATCTTTAATGAATCGCCGGTAAAAACCGGCGTGTCCTAAAAAGCTTCGTATTTCTGTAACGGTCTTAGGTGGTCGGAGTTCTTTTATGACTTCTATTTTGGCTTTGTCAACTTCAATCCCTTTATTGGATATGACATGTCCTAGTACGATTCCTTCTCTGACCATGAAATGGCATTTTTCCCAATTGAGCACAAGGTTTACTTTTACACATCTTTCTAAGACTTTCTCTAGGTTTGATAGACATCCTTCGAAACTTCCCCCACATACTGAGAAATCATCCATGAACACTTCCATGATGTTGTCTATAAAATCTGCAAAGATTGACATCATACATCGTTAGAAGGTAGCTGGGGCATTACACAATCCGAAAGGCATTCGTCTATATGCGAACGTTCCATACGGACACGTGAAAGTAGTCTTTTCTTGATCGTCAGGGTGAATGTGAATTTGAAAGAATCCGGAGTAACCGTCTAGATAGCAGAAATAGGAATGTTTGGCTAACTGTTCTAGCATTTGATCTATGAAGGGTAGAGGAAAATGGTCTTTACGAGTGGCTTTGTTTAGTTTTCTATAATCTATACACACTCTATGTCCATTGACTACTCTTTGAGTTATTGGTTCGCCTTTCGCGTTCTTAACAACGGTGATACCTCCTTTCTTGGGCACCACGTGTACTGGGCTCACCCACTTACTATCAGAGATCGGGTATATGATTCCAGCTTCCATAAGCTTTGTAATTTCATCTCTGACTACAGTGCTAAGAATCGGGTTAATCCTTCTTTGAGGTTCTCTAGAGGTTTTACAATTCTCTTCTAGCAAAATACGGTGCATACAAATTGAAGGACATATTCCTTTCAAATCAGATATGTTATAACCTAGTGCAGTTGGATACCTCCTTAGGACGTCTAAAAGTTTTTCAGTTTCGAGCTTTCCTAAGTTGGAGTTTACTATTACTGGTCGCGTGTGTTCGGTATCAAGGAATTCGTATCTTAGATTCTTAGGTAAGATTTTCAATTCTACACTGGGGTTTTTCGGGCATGGCATATGGTCTGGCGTGAGTGCTAAGCTTTCGTTTAGACTGTCATCGTTTTCGAATATTTGAGAGGTTTGGATTTCCATTATCTCAGAATATTTTGTCTGTTCTGCTTCCATTTCCCTTACGCACTCGTCTATGACATCTATAAGATGGCATGTGTCGTTCATGGCTAGTGCTTGTAAGAATTGAGTAAGGATGAATTCCACTTTTTCTTCTCCAACTTCGAACGTTAGTCTGCCCTTCTTTACATCAATTATAGCTCCGACGGTGGCTAGGAAGGGTCTTCCTAGTATGATAGGGGTGACTGAGTCCTCGGTTATGTCCATGATGATGAAATCGGTCGGGATATAGAATTGACATATTCTAACTGGAACGTTTTCCAGTATACCTACAGGGTATTTAACCGATCGGTCAGCTAATTGGACGGACATTTTCGTGGGTCTGAGTTCTCCCATCTCTAGCTTTTTGCAGATAGATAAGGGCATGACGCTAATGCTTGCTCCTAAGTCACATACAGCTTTGTCTATGACAAATTTTCCAATATTACAAGGTATAGAGAAACTACCTGGGTCTTTTAACTTAGGAGGCATATTGTTTTGAATGATCGCGCTACACTCGGCAGTGAGTGTAACTGTTCCGTTATCTTCTATCTTTTTCTTGTTGGATAGAATTTCCTTGAGAAATTTAGCGTACGAGGGCATCTGAGTGATGGCTTCTGTAAAAGGTATTGTGATATTTAGTTGTTTCAGAAGTTCAACGAATTTCTTGAATTGGCCCATCGTTTTGGAATTTGTAAGTCTCTGAGGATACGGAATTGGTGGTTTATAAGGTGGTGGAGGTACATAAGGCTTCTCTTGCTCCACTGCCTCTTGAGTTTTGTTTTCCTTTTCTTTTTCTTTAGGTTCATTGGCTTTTTCAGTCGGCTCGCTCTGTTTTTGGTACATGGCTGGATTTTCTAGTCTCGGGTCAACAGGTCCGTCGAGTTCTTTTCCACTTCTCAGTATCACAGCATTAGCATGTCCTTTTGGGTTGGGTTGTGGTTGACCAGGAAAAATTCCAGCCGGTGTTGCAGTAGGTGCTTGTTGTTGAGCCACCTGTGAAATTTGCGTCTCAAGCATCTTGTTATGGGTGGCTAAAGCATCAACCTTGCTAGCTAATTGTTTTATCTGCTCATTAGTATGTAAATTCTGATTCATAACGTCTTTATTAGTCTGAGCTTGGGAAGCAATGAAATGTTCTATCATGATTTCTAAGTTAGATTTCCTAGGAGTATTAGGTCCATTACCAGGATGATTTGGGATAGCTTTTGGATAACCCGGTGGTGTAGCAGGAGCTTATCCAGGCGCGTATAACGCGTTGTTACTTTTATATGAAAAATTCGGATGATTTTTCCAACCAGGGTTATAGGTATTGCTATAAGGGTTCCCTTGTACATAGTTTGCTTGTTCAGCTGGAACTCCCGTTAGAAGTGGGCATTCTGGAGCGGGATGTGATTGAAGACCACATAGATCGCAAGTTTGGACAACTGCAGCTACGGTAGCTGCAGGAGTAGTGGTAAGGTTTTCTAACTTTTGGGTAAGAGCTTCCACTTTAGCATTGACTTGGTCCAGAATATTCACCTCAGACATTCCACCTTTGGTTTGGGATTTCTCCACATTAGCTCTTTCGCTTCCCCATTGATAGTGGTTCTGGGCCATACTTTCGATAAGTTGATTTGCTTCAGCATATGGTTTATCCATCAGTGCACCACCAGCAGCGGCGTCTATAGTCAATCTTGTGTTATATAAGAGACCGTTATAAAATGTATGAATGATTAGCCATTCTTCTAAACCGTGATGAGGACAGAGTCTAATCATATCCTTGTAACGTTCCCATGCTTCGAAAAGTGATTCGTTATCTTTTTGTCTAAAACCGTTGATGTTAGCTCTAAGCATAGCAGTTTTGCTTGGTGGGAAATATCTAGCCAAGAAGACTTTCTTCAATTCATCCCACGTGGTGATTGAATTTGAAGGAAGAGATTGGAGCCAGGCTCAGGCTCTGTCTCTTAAAGAAAAAGGAAATAGGCACAATCGTATCGCCTCAGGGTTTACACCATTCGCTTTTACAGTGTCTGCATACTGCACAAACACTGACAGATGTAGATTAGGGTCGTCAGTCGGAGATCCAGAAAATTGGTTCTGCTGAACGGCGGATAGAAGTGAAGGTTTCAGCTCGAAATCGTTTCGAGCGATAGCAGGAGCGGCAATGCTGTTGTGAGGTTCCGCTTGCGAAGGAACTGCGTAGTCCTTAAGAGCGCGAGGTGGATTTGGTACGTCAGCCATTATCGATTCTTCGATAGATTCTGATAACGGGATATCAGGAATTTTAGTCGGAGGAAGATTGTTGAGAGATCGGTATTCTTGAATTCAGCGTCTTAATCTTAAGTAACGCTCGATATCGTTAATTTGTAGATGCAAAGGCTCGTTTTGAGAACGAGTGTTTGGCATACAACAGAGGGAAATATAAAAAGTTGCCTTAGTCTAGACAGCGTTGTTTTCAGATTACACTAGTGACTAAACTAAAGTCCCCGGCAACGGCGCCAAAAACTTGATGTGTGTGTTGCGATCGACCTAATGTGTCTAACGGTATCTTAACTGCAAGTGCACAGTCTATCGCGGTAGTAATAAAAATATGTCGAACCCACAGGGACTTCGTAATCACTCTAGTGTTATAAAACAGGTTAGTTTAGCTAAGGCGGAAATTGTCACGTTTGGTTTTTTAGAAGTTTAATGCTAAAGGAGAAACTAAATTCAATTAAAAGGATTATGAAATTAAAGCGGTCGGAGTGTAATGTTTTGAACCTACGCGAGTTAAATTATACCTAAGCATATAAAAATATTTAACTTAAATTGTTCTATAGTACTTATCAGTTTAAAAACCCTCGATTCACACTCTCGTGGTCTTACCTCGGATCATACTCCTAAAGCCAAATGTCTGCTCTCGCTAGCCCGTAAGTGTTTAGAAAGCATCTTTTTGAAAACTAAATAAATCTAATTTGTTTTAAAGTGCTCTCGCTGTATTTAAATCGAATGCCTAACTTTAGCTATCCGGTTAAAACCTCACACTCTCGTGGTCTTGATTTCTCCCTATTTCACTTTCCTTACTCTCGTAACAAAAAGCTTAATTTTTAATTATAAAAAGTCGCGGTCAGAAATTAAGTTAATTAAAGTTTTAGCTTAGAAATACATTAATTCATTCGGTTATTTCATCACACCCCGACTACAGGTATTTAGCTACTCATAATACTCGGAATTAAAATGCAGGAAATAAAATCGGAAAACAATAGCACATGCATTATAATTAAAGAATAGAAATTTAACATAAATAAATTTGCAATTATATCAAATACAATAAAAACCTGAAAAGTAATAATATCCTAGATCCTTCTTCCACAAGCCGGCAAGATTGGAACGTCGGAATGGAAATTAAAATGAACGAAGTGCGAAAATAGAGTCGAGACTTAAAATCGGCAGAGCTTCCGCAAGGTTTTTGTGAACTGAACTCTCCTCCTTTTTCCTTTCCAAGTCTAAGCTATTTATAGAGAATAAAATACGGTTGGAATTACATTTTTGTTCCTAGATTCTTGGCTTGCTGAGAAAAATAAGGAGAAGGTGGTCTCGGTTGTTGGAGAAAAATATGGTATTCATGCATGCTGTTTGTGATCGGTGGATCTGGAACTGACCGTTTAACGCTGGTTCGCGAAATGTCGCGGAAGCAAGAGTCGCCACCGTCTTTTATTTTCTCCAAATGGAAAGGACAAAAGCACAGAAAAATTCCTTTATAGAGATTGCTCTCGGTTCGGGAGGTAGGTTATAGAAAGGGAAGGTGTTAGCACCCTTTCTATCCATGGTTATCCATGGGCTCTTAGATACTTGCTCATATGTGTTTTCAAAAAGGTTTGTTTGCTTTTCAATTGTGGGTTTTAAAAAAGTTTCTTTGAAAAATTTCAGTTCGACTCGTACGTCAGAGTGTTTGAAAAATTTGCTTTGAAAGCTTTTGAAAAGTGTTGGTGTGAAAAGATTTCAGTTTGTTTTGAAGAGAGCAAGTATCTACGAGAACCTACCTACCCTAAGGAATTCGTCTGTGTAAATGTCCTTTACAGTAGTGCCATCCCACCATTGAGAGGTAGGTAGCACCACCGTTGGAGGCGTTCGGGTCAATTCGAGGTTCGGGACATGGTGATCACCAGAGCAATAGGAAGACACCTTAGAAGCTACCCTCATGCCAGGTTCCCGGATCATGAGGACTTACTAAGACATCCTCTACTCGACGATCACCTTTCGAAGGCAAGGCAACAGTGAGGCGTACCCTAGGGGTGGTGTGTGCGATTCGTGTGTCGTTTTCATTTGTATTTGTCTTGTCATGTTAAAGTGTTCTACGCTTTTGTTTTTATTTTGTCATTCATTCTTGCATGCCATTATTAACAATTAAAAAGATGCGGAAAAATAAATCTAAAGCTATTACAAATGGCGCGGGTCCACATCGCCAAAATTAAACCGGACCCGATTTGACAGAAAATAAAGAAGCAAAGTAAAAGAATTAAAAGTGCGAGATGTAATCGTTACAGAGCTTTGGGAGAGATACATAATTATTTAAACGACATAAAGTAAATATGCGAAATTAAATCGAAACGAGGGCGTTGGACCCTTTTGCAAAATATTTAAAGTTAATGAGGAATTAAAATTTAAAAATTAAAGAGAATGTTTTTGGTATTTTTATGTTTTTTAAGATTTAATGAAAAAAGAATTGATTAAAAATTAAACTAAAAGGCAAACCCTAATTCTAATAGCTTTTAAATTTATTGTGAAAATATTAAATTTTAACCTAATTTAAATCTAAGTTAATTTACATGCAAATTTAATTATAGAAATAAAATAAATGTATTATTATGGTGAAAAAAAGGAAAAAAGATTAAAAGGAAAAAATTATCAATTACCTAATTCTATGTTTTTTTAGATTTATTAAAAAGAATTAAAATTGCAAAAAACCTAATTATACTAAATATTTACATGTGAATTTATTTACAAAAATATTAAAATAAATAAATATTATATTTTGCTCTTTTTCTGATTTTTTTTGTGTATTTTATAATTTGTAAAAAAATATTTAATTAAATTATAACAACAAAGCAAATAAAATAACAACTAAAAAAATAAAATATGAAAAATAGAGAGGGCAAACCAGGGGGGGTTCAGGCCCCAAAGTGAGGTCTTTTGTTAGCAACTCAGGCCCATTAAGAATGGCCTGGTGGACCTTTTTGAGTCACATGTAGTGCGTTGACTAAGGCATAACGTGTTCGTTGAATCCACGCCTTTGATCTGGTTCTAACATGCACGTGGATGGATAGATGAGGAGGACGTATGGTAGTCCTTAAGATTGTGCCTGCATAGGAATTTGGATTGAAAAATATTATGAAGATTATACAGACCTGGGACTCGAACCCAGGTCTTAGACGTTGAAGCAATGAGCATATGCCAGCTGAGCCACTGAAGCCATTTGATATATAATATACAAACAAATAATATAAAATAAAAACAAGATTAGTGCTGGAAAACGCGCGAATTTTTAAATCCGCCTATCACCGTCTGCCAACGCATCGTCGTCTCCACTGTCCCTGAAACAAAAATCATTCAGCAACGGTTTTAGACGCGTTGCTTTAGGGACGCTTTAAGAAAATAGCGATTAGCCCCTCAACGCTCATAAATTGAGCGCGAGGGTTGGGATCTCTTCATCCAGATGCGCTTGTTCTAATGGTGTTGGACTCGTCCTCCAATTTTACTTGGTTTCAAAATCCCCAATTGGGAGCTCTGCAAACCCTAAACTGCATCAATGGCTAAATCGTATATATAACACAAAAACGCAATCAAACTGTATGGTTAGCATCAGAAACTTATAACAAACATGAATCAATGAATCAAAATGGCAAAGTATGCATAAATTATGATGCACGATTCTGGAAATTTCTTGACACAGTTTGTGTTCAATCTACCAGTTCTTGGCGTGTTGATGGATGTTTGGGATTGGAATTGCTTCTGGGAACCTTGAGGAAGCCAATGGAATGAATATTAGGACTTGAATCAACCTCGATCAATGATTTCAGTTTTGCTTTTTATGGAGAAAATTTCAAGTTTCTAATGAGTTCTTTAGCGCAGCTTAGAGTGTAGCACGATTAGGTTTAGGTTTCTGATTATGTAGTGAAGGCATTAGGTTAAGAAAATTGAATAAAATCCATGGCATTGATGATTTTGCATATTTGATTTTCCAAGATCTTTTCATATCTTTTCCACATGGTTTTTGTATCAATTATGATCAATTAGCACCAAATCTTTCCTGGTTTGCATTTACACGAAATATTGACCTTAAAACATGTATAAAAAGATTGGTTTAGTTAATTTAAACATTTTTCATATATTTAATTGATTTAATTGAATTAATATTAATAATAATTCAAATAAATAAATAAAAAATGAGAAAATACTTCCCTTTGGGCCAAGTGGTCGTGCATATGCTTGGAATGATGAATCATGGAAGAAAAATGGGCCCATTTGCAATTTTAGGTCATTTGGATCAAAGTTGACTTTTCAAAATATCCAAAAATTTCCCAACTTCCACAAGGCATAACTTGCTCAATTTTTAATCTTTTCTCATGTTCTTGGACATTTTGGAAAGGTCTTTGAGTCCTTTAACCAATGCCTTTGGTCCCATGTCATTTTGATTTTCCAATCTCAAGTTATGGCCTTTGACTTAAAGTCCCTTTTTGTTGACTTTTGAAAATGACCTATAATGTTGAAATTGATAACTTTTTGTGAGAGCATTTCTTGGACTTGAAGTATGAATATGAGTTGTAGGAAATGTCTTTCTATTCAAAATGAGCTTTGGATGGAATTTTTCTGATAATCCATGTGAAAGTTATGCCCCGGTCAATTTCAGTTGACTTTTTCAACTGTCCAAATATAGTAACTTTTGCATCTTGATGATTTTCTGAGCCAAATTTTGAGAATCATGATCAAGCATTGATCAAATGATGTTTGTGGCTTCAAAATGATATGTGGACCAAAAATTTGAACTTTTGACTGCCAAATGACCATTTTGCCCCTACAGTTGACTGTAGTGCAATTAGGGTTTTTGACTGTGCAATTTTGAGCTGAATGCCTTGAAACTTGATATGAGGATGCTTGATCATATTTGTAGGCATATGAGACTTGATTGGGCCTTTGAAAACTTCATTTTCTTGATCAGAACCCAAACCCTAGTTTTGACTGTATAGGAGACCTTTGCACTGTGCAACCCTTGGGGAATTTTGTGACTTGGCTTGGCAATTTCTTGAAGAATATGGGAGGGCAAATTTTGGGGTACAACAGTTGCCCCTGTTCAATCTTCTTAGACCTGAGGATGCAGATTGGCTGACGTGCCTTTCGTAATCCGAGGGTAGAAGATGATTGGACACTAGAGTGCCCAGAAATTTGCGCTCACATAGTGGCAGTGTGGTGGGAATGGGCTTATAGATGCCATTTAGAGATTGCTGAATAGGGTGATGGGCTTATAGATGCCATCTGGATGTTGATTGCGTAGGGGATTCCTTAGCGAGTACCTGCATACCTGCAAAAGAACAAATGAGTACCTGACACGTTGCAGGAGCTGGTTTTCAGATGCTTGGTATAGATGTGTCCTGACTGGTTACAGGAGCTGGATCTGGAGCTTCAAAAGATGATGAATGAACCAGGTATGGTTACTGCCTTAGCATGAATGGTAAGAGAACCTTGGGTGATTTTAACTTCAACAACGCTCGTTGAGAAAAAATCTTAGTGGGAAATACCATCTTCGCAGGGTCGGAACGGGAACCATAGACCATTATAATCTGAAAGGGAATCACCTCACTCGCCGTCGGAGAGGGGAATCATAGGAAAAGGAATTGTCACCTCACACACCGTCGGAGAGGGGACCATAAGAGACTATCACCTCACACTCGTCGTCGGAGAGGGAAACATCTGAAGAAGGACTTACCACCTCACACACCGTCGGAGAGGGAACCATAAGAGACTATCACCTCACACTCATCGTCGGAGAGGGAAACATCTGAAAAAGGAATTACCACCTCACGCACTTGTCGGAGAGGGGACCATAGGAGATTATCACCTCACACTCATCGTCGGAGAGGGAAACATCTGAAAAAGGAAATACCACCTCACGCACTTGTCGGAGAGGGAACCATAAGAGACTATCACCTCACACTCATCGTCGGAGAGGGAAACATCTGAAAAAGGAATTACCACCTCACGCACTTGTCGGAGAGGGGACCATAACTTCTGCTGAGTCTTTATCAGAAAAATCTGTTGGGGAGTCGATTTAGCTGGACTAGAGAAGGCTTTGAAATATGTTTGAGCATTTTAACTGCGCCTTTCCTGAAAGGTAAAGGTCAGACATATGCAATGCATGATATGGATCAAGCAATGATGTTCTCAACATAACTGAGATTTGTATGATGCGTTTATGCATGCTATAATGATGTATGTGATGTTTTATGAATGTTTTCGTCTAGGAAAGTAGATCCTTGACGGGTGCCGGGAAGTCGTATCCTGGGCTGATGTTGGAGAATAAGCTTTTACTTCCGCTGGGGATGATAGCTGCAAGAATACCGGTAGGAGAAGATGACTCCGTTGCGGAATAAACTTGGCAAATGGAAGATTCTGCGGGGAGAAAAGATACTCTAGCGACCATGCTGGGAAGCAATACTCTGTGGGGAGAGGAATGCTTTTGCTGAATTGTCGATGGTAACTTGCTGAGGATATTTTTGCTGTATTGGAAGTATGAATAGACTTCGCTGGGGATAAGAAGACTTCGTCGAGGACGCTCTTTCCGTGGCTTTTGGCTGAGGATAACCCAGTTATATCCTGTTAAGGAAATAACTCTTTAAATCAAGCCGGACGACGCGTTCGTGTTCTGCGAGGGGATAAGCTTCCAGAATCTACTGGGGATAAGCTTATTGCTTGGGGATAAATTCCAACTTTCCTAGGGAAACTGGATTGGACTCTTTTTTGGGGAGTTTTGAACTGCGGGGGAAATGATTCCTTTGAATGTTGAGATACCGCCGGGGAACAATCTTTAGACCAAGACTGTCGGGGATGCTTGCTTAAGAATATATGCTGCTGGGGAAGTATTGAGATCTACGGGAGGGTAACCAACTTCCTTGAGATTTGATAGCTCTGCTTGGAGAAGAATGCGTGGCTTTGCTGAACCACTCTCTGGGGATTTAAGGTATCTGGTTATGTTCTTTAGCCGAACCTACCTTGGTACCTCGGAGGATAGAACAATTAGACTGCTCAGACAACTCTTTTATTGCCCCTGTTTCTAGTGTCACCTGCAATTAATTCCTTTGTTTCGTATGCAAATATTTATGAGTTAGCAAATTATTGTCAATGCATATATCACAAATTGAACCTTGGACGTTCTTCGCAAAACAAAACAGAAAAGGAAAAACACTTGGCATGTTTAACTGAAAATATATTTGTATTGATTTTTGAATGGCCTGAAAATAGGCGTTTTGTGTACAAGAGGCTGACGTCCTAGTAAGAGGTACGTCGCCGAACAAGAGAGTTTATACAAATTTTGTACAAAAGAAAATAAAACAGCTGTGTGAAATGAACGATCCCACTGGGTTTCAACTCTGCTATTGCCTTTATAATTCCGAGCGTCTCATCACTTGATGACCTTGGTTGAAGGTGAAGCTGACTGATCGATGCCGTCTGAACTTGATGTAGATACCGGATTCTGGATGCAAAGTGATCCAATGAGACATAGTATTACGCTTTTATCCCTAATTTTTTCCTGGACTGCCCTTTCGGGTTTTCAGTCCACCGGGATACCCATTTTTGCCCAAGCCGCCTTTTCAGGTTTTCGACTTGCCGGGTGTACAGATTTTTTCATTTTCATCCCTTCATTTTGCCCGAATCCTTTTGGTTCGCCGGGAAGCCCTAATTTTTGCCTAGGCATGTCAGCCTAGCGGGTCTTTTTTTCATGCGTAGTATTTTTTTACTATGTCTGCATTGGCGGGGTGAGGAAGGTCGTCACCATCCATGTTGGTTAATATCATTGCTCCTCCTGAGAACACATGCTTAACCACAAATGGCCCTTCGTACGTAGGGGTCCATTTGCCCCTTGGATCACTCTGAGGAAGGATGATTCTCTTGATTACCTGATCCCCGATTTGATATTCTTGTGGTCTGACCTTCTTGTTAAATGCCCTGATCATCCGTTTCTGATACGTCTGACCATGACAGATAGCAGCAAGTCTCTTTTCGTCAATGAGGTTGAGTTGATCAAGTCGTGTCTGGATCCAATCATCTTCGTTCAGATTTGCATCCTTCATTATCCGGAGAGAGGGAATTTGTACTTCGATCGGTAAGACTGCCTCCATGCCATAAACCAGGGAGAAAGGAGTTGCCCTGGTTGACGTCCTGGCTGAGGTACGGTACCCATGCAGAGCGAACGGTAACATCTCGTGCCAATCTTTGTAAGTCACTGTCATTTTCTGCGCGATCTTCTTGATGTTCTTGTTCGCTGCTTCTACAGCCCCATTCATCTTCGGTCTGTAAGGAGAAGAATTATGGTGCTGTATCTTGAACTGTTCGCAGAGCTCAGCGATCATCTTGTTGTTCAGATTGGTACCGTTGTCTGTAATAATTCGCTCAGGGACGCCGTATCGACAGATCAGATTATGTCGAATGAACCGTGCCACAACGGTCTTGGTTACCGTAGCATAGGATGCTGCCTCAACCCACTTCGTGAAATAATCGATCGCCACCAGGATGAAGCGATGTCCATTAGATGCCGTAGGTTTAATCTCGCCGATCATGTCTATACCCCACATTGCAAACGGCCAAGGCGCAGTCAGAACATTCAGGGGAACCGGAGGAACATGCACCTTATCTGCATAGATCTGACACTTGTGGCATGTCCTAGAATGTTGGTAGCAATCAGCTTCCATGGTGGACCAGTAATATCCTGCCCGTAGGATTTTCTTAGCCATAGTATGTCCACTGGAATGTGTACCAAAGGTCCCTTCATGCAGCTCTTCCATGATTCTTTCCGCTTCAGTCTTATCCACACAACGCAGTAAGGTTGAATCATGGTTTCGCTTATACAAGATGTCGTTGCTAAGGAAGAATTTGGCTGCGAACCTCCTCAGGAATTTCTTATCATTGACAGATGCACCTTCAGGGTATTCCTGAGTTTCCAAGTATCTCTTCACCTCATGGTACCAAGGCTTCTCAGTCACCAATTCAGTTTCAAGATCACAACAGTATGCCGGTTCGTCCAGTTTCCAGATGATGATCCGGGGAGCCTCATTATCCCATTTGACCTTGAACATTGAAGACATTGTAGCTAACGCGTCCGCTAACTGATTCTCTTCTCTTGGAAAGTGCTCGAAGGTTATCTCTGTGAAGTGGGGAATCAGGGTCAACACACATTCTCTGTAAGGAATCAAGTTTGGATGTTTCGTATCCCACTCTCCTTTGATCTGATTGATCACAAGAGCGGAATCTCCGAAGACACTTAGAAATTTGATCCTTAGGTCGATCACAGCTTGAAGACCCATGATACACGCCTCATACTCCGCCATGTTGTTGGTACAGTTGAAACACAGCCGGGCAGTGAGTGGAGTATGAGTACCTTGAGGTGATATGATTATGGCGCCGATACCGTTTCCCAAAGCATTGGAGGCTCCGTCAAAGTGCATAGACCATCGGGATCCTGGCTCAGGTCCTTCATCCGGTCCAGGTACTTCACAATCAGTTACGATCATAATGCTTTCATCCGGAAACTCGAAGTTCATTGACTGATAGTCATCTACAGCTTGATGTGCCAGGTGGTCTGCCAATACACTCCCCTTGATGGCTTTCTGGGTCGTATACTGAATATCGTATTCCGTCAAGATCATTTGCCATCTTGCAATTCTCCCAGACAGAGCAGGCTTTTCGAATATGTACTTTATAGGATCCATCTTTGAGATCAACAAGGTAGTGTGAGTCAGCATATACTGTCTCAGCCGGCGAGCAGCCCATACCAAAGCGCGGCAAGTTTTCTCAAGCAGTGAGTATCGGGTCTCACAGTCGGTAAACTTTTTGCTAAGGTAATAAATGGCATGCTCTTTTCGGCCAGACTCGTCGTGCTGCCCCAGCACACACCCCATTGAGTTGTCCAACACTGTCAGATATAGTATCAGAGGTCTCCCTTCAACCGGTGGCATAAGGATAGGTGGTTCTTGGAGATACTCTTTGATTTTGTCAAAAGCGGCCTGACATTCATCGTTCCAACGTACTACCTGATCTTTCTTCAGCAGCTTGAAGATTGGCTCACAGGTAGCAGTTAGATGTGAGATGAAGCGAGCAATGTAATTCAGGCGTCCTAAAAAGCCTCTGACTTCCTTCTCTGTCTTAGGAACTGGCATCTCTTGAATAGCTTTGACCTTAGCAGGGTCCACTTGAATACCTTTATCGCTGACCACGAAGCCTAGCAGTTTTCCAGATCTTACCCCGAAGGTGCACTTGTTCGGGTTCAATCTCAGCTTGTACAGTTTCAACCGGTCAAACAACTTCTGTAGATGATCTAGGTGCTCTTCCTCAGTCTGGGACCTAGCAATCATGTCGTCCACATACACCTCTATCTCGTGATGGATCATGTCATGAAATAAGGCGACCATGGCACGTTGGTAGGTTGCCCCAGCGTTTTTCAACCCAAACGGCATGACCTTGTAACAGAAGGTGCCCCACTGAGTAACAAATGTAGTCTTTTCCATGTCTTCAGGTGCCATCTTTATCTGATTGTAACCTGAAAAGCCATCCATGAAAGAGAATACCTTGTGCTGAGCTGTATTATCCACAAGGACATCAATGTGAGGTAAGGGGAAGTCATCCTTGGGGCTGGCCCTGTTCAGATCCCTGTAGTCGACACACATTCTGACCTTACCGTCCTTTTTAGGTACCGGCACCACATTAGCAACCCACTGAGGGTAAGAAGTTACTGCAAGGAACCCCGCATCAAACTGTTTCATGACCTCGGCTTTAATCTTCTCAGACATCTCTGGACGCATCCGACGGACCTTTTGTTTAACTGGAGGGCAGTCTTCCCTAGTCGGCAAGTGATGGACGACAATATCGGTATCCAACCCGGGCATGTCTTCGTAGGACCAGGCAAAGATCTCCATATAGTCATGTAACATCTTGGTTAACCGTTGCTTCACGCTGAGCTCTAGGTTGGCACCAATCTTTACCTCTTTCCTGTCTGCCTCAGTACCCAAGTTTATGGTTTCCACTGGCTCTTCATGGGGTTGAATTGCCCTCTCCTCCTGAAGTAACAGTCTTGCAAGCTCGCCAGGCACTTCGCAATCATCTTCACCTTCGTCTTCGGCTAAGTTGATCGGATTTTCGAAGTCATAATTGGCAGTAGCAGAGCTGTTATCAGTGAGATCCAGAGTGGATTGGAACCTGTATGAGTGAGTGTGTGTGTAAATACAGCTGTTTTGAAAAATTATGTAAAGGAAAAGAAAGACAGAAAAGGAACACAATATTTGCAATGTGAAAAACGTCCAAGATTTTCATTCATGGTATATGAAATGACAATTTGTATGCCCTCACAAATAGAACCACGGTGCCTCGGGTAAGACACCGGGCCATAGAGTTTATCATTGTTTATTACAAAATAACGAAACAAAGAAATTTATTACTGCGTCACAAAGGTAACAGGGGTATGGTCCTTTGCACTCCAATTGTTCAATCCGTCTTCGGCCGTCGGATAGATCCAGCTGTTGAATTCAGCTTCGTCCACTTCATGGTCTTCCCCAACAGCATTCACTCCTGAGCTTTTAATAAATACCGGAGGCCTTCCGATCTTCGCTTTCCTCATAGCTCTCTGACCTTCTATGGTAAAACCCAGCCCAAGTTTATCAGTCTTCTGAGTAAAGTCCGGAAGTCTGCCCCAGTCGGCACATTCACCCTTCTGAACCACAGCCCGGGCATCCTTCAGGGAAGCCATCTTCAAAGGACCACTTGCTTCTGTTGTTTCTGCTGCAATTGGAAACACCTCCTCGAAATGCTGAAAGGGGGTTTCAATAAACTCCCCATCCATCTCAATGTACCTGAAGGAGTTCAGGTGGCTCACCATATATTCTTCCTCTCCTTGCACAGTGACAATCTTCCCTCTGACGGGGTACTTCAGCTTCTGATGCAAGGTAGAGGTCACTGCCCCAGCCTTATGTATCCACGGTCGACCCAGTAGACAAGAGTACGATGGACGGATGTCCATCACATAAAAAGTGGAATCGAACACCTGAGAGCCCACACGAATCGGAATGTCAACCTCCCCATGGACCATCCTCTTTGAACCATCAAAGGCCCTGACGATGATGTTGCTGGGTTTCAATTCCAGGCCTTCACAATCTAGACGATCCAGAGCCTTCTTGGGTAGCACATTCAAAGATGACCCAGTATCAACCAACACATGTGCCAGGGTGGTGCCCCTGCATTCAATTGAGACATGCAGAGCATCATTATGGTCTCTCCCCTTTGCGGTCAAGTCAGCATCTGAGAAACCCAAGCCATTGTCTGCCGTTAGACTTGCCACGCAATCAATGAACTGGACTGCAGAGGTTTCATGTGGCACATGGGCCGTCTTGAGGAATGAGATTAGGGCCTTTGCATGGGCCTCGGAGCACAGCAATAAAGAGAGCATGGAGATCTTGGAGGGCGTATGCCCCAGCTGTTCCACAACATTAAAATCGCTCTTCTTTATAATCTTCAGAATCTCCTCCATCTCTTGTGGGGAGGCCTCAGCAGCTATGGGTACGGGTGCCTCCATCTGGGCAGGCTCAACTTCAATTCCCTTGCCCCGAGCATTGGATGACTCGGCAGCAGGAGAAACAATCGGATCAGCAGCAGGAACAGGTATACTTGCAGGGGTTATGAGAAGTGGTCTTCGGGCAGCAGGCGGTGCAATGTCAGGCGAGAAGAGCCTGCCGCTGCGAGTAACTTTGGTTGGGCCAGTGATGTCACAGATGCTGGCGCCAGCGTTGAGCTCTTGTTTAATCCCGTTTACATATACATCTGCCCCATAGTGCCAAGGGACAGCTTTATCAGATACATAGGGTAGGGGCCCTGGAACAGTGATAATAACGGGCGCAACGGTCATAATTTGAACGGGCTTCTTCTGGAGAGCCGGGATCGGATTATTGAAGATAGTCACCACAGAAACTTCTTCCATTGGAACCAAACGAACAGCAGACTTCTTTAATAGAATCTCCTTGCTATCCATTAAGCTTTGGATGCCTAACTTTAGCAAGGGACAACCAGATGGGGACACAGCACAGAATAGGCAACCCTCACTATAACCCGGAAATAAACCGGCATGCAGTAGGTTCTTCTTGACGATCTTTGGAGGAGTGGCTAGATCATCCACAGAAACAGCATAAACGTCTTCATCAACAGCATTTACCCCATGCTGAGGCATAGGGGCAGTAACTACATTCGGCTTTGCAGGCGCTTCGAATTGTATCTCCTTTGCGTCGATAAGGTCTTGCACCTTATTCTTCAACGCCCAACAGTCATCGGTAGAGTGCCCCGGGCTATCTGAATGGTAAGCACAACGAGCGTTCGGGTTGTACTTGGGAGATGTTGTATTGGGGAACTTCGGCGCCTCTCTGACAGTCACTAAGTTAGTGGATAGCAGCTGTGGCAGGATCTGTGATAGGGTCATGCTTAACCGGGTAAACTCTCGCCGGGGTCTTTCAGCCCTTTGAGGATTATTTGGCCGAGGAGCGGCAGCAGGCTTAGCAATCATCACCGCACTGACAGATTGGTGGTGCTCAGGTCTCTCTGATTTCCTAGAACCATACACGGCACTAGACTCCTTCTTGAATGGTTTCTTTTCCGAACTAGATGATGCACCCTTTGCAATCTTCCCAGACTTCAGCCCAGCTTCAATTCTCTCTCCAGTCAGAATCAAATCAGTGAACCCAGCAGAAGAATTCCCGATCAGATGGTTGAAAAATGGCCCAGATAGGGTCCCCAAGAACATGTCTACCAGCTCCCGGTCAGTCAATGGTGGCTGCACCCTGCCAGCCAGGTCTCTCCACTTCTGAGCGTACTCCTTAAAACCTTCGCTTGCACCTAACGACATACCTTGGAGTTGGGTACGTGTGGGGGCAAGGTCGGCATTATACTGATACTGCTTGTAGAAAGCAGTAGCCAACTCCTCCCAGTTACGAACCTTGGTCCCATCCAGCTGATAGAACCATTCGAGATGAGTCCCTGAAAGACTCTCCTGGAAGAAGTGGATCCATAAATTCTTATCCGCGGAGTACGGCTGAATTTTCCGAACATAGGACCTTAAATGCAGCTTGGGACAAGACGCCCCGTCATATTTGGAGAAGGATGGTGCTTTGAACTTGTGGGGGATGATCACACCAGTTGACAAACCCAGATCTCCGAAATCCAGCCCAGGTACCTGTTGAACTTCCATAGCCTTCAACCTGTCCTCCAGTTGCTTATACCTGTCATCAGCAGGGGGGTACTGCTCTTCATCAAAATCTGTCTCATTGTCGGAGACCACCGGACTAGGGACCTTTACTTCTGCCTGAGAAGGACTCTTGCCAACAGAAGAACCAGCCTCTTCATGCTGCAGAGTATTGCCGAACCTTCGGCCCGAGTTGAACAGAACAGTTCTTCTCTTCTTCTTCTTCTCCTTCTTCAGGAGCATAGCCTTCAGTTCTTCTTGGCCTTTAGCCAGACCCTTGATTAGTTCTTGAAACTGCGCATTCTGCGCCTGAAGAGCCTTGATTGATGTCTCAGTTGATGCAGATTCGGGATTCATGATGCTGAAATAAACAGCGAAGAACTGTAAGCAACCTGAAAAGTGGAAAAACCTGCTATGCACATGATGTATGAAATGCGTATGCAATGCATTCAAGGGTTCGAAAGTTCAAATTTGTTGTAGACAAAAAGGAACACACGTTATCATTAAAGAAATCATTGTTTAATACATCAAGGCCTCATGGGCAAAAGTACAAAAATCAAATCAATCCCAAAATACACTGCGCATCCTCTTTGGAGCTATGTAGGTGTTGAGATTCCTCTCCTCATGCAACAGGCGAGTGAGCTCCAAGACCTTCTTTTCGCTGGCATGCAGACTAGTCTCAAGAGAATTTCGCTCTTCCTTAAGCTGGATCCAGCTCTTCTGCATCTCTTCCCAGGATGTGGGCATATCAGGGTGCTGAATAGTGTAGGACACTTCCCCTTCCAAGACTGGTTCTTTGATTACCGGGATCATGTGAGGATAAGGCATCACTAACTTCTGAGAGCGGGCGCGTACCCACTTGAGATAAGGTTCCAACGGGATGGAATTCCTGTGCCCCAGTGTCTTGTTGTCTATCCTACTGGGCATCCTCCAGGCTCTGATAAATCTCTGACGAAGTCCTTGAGTATCGTTTTCGAAGTCAAAAACTATGTCGGGAATTAACATGTCATGAGGACCATCCCTCCGAGCATAACCAAACTGTCTCCAAGCCAGGCATGGGCTATAAGTAATACCTCCTCTGATTCCAAGTAAAGGAACATTAGGGTACTCCCCGCAACGATCAATGATAGTGACATCCTCTCTGGACCTAGGACACCAATGTATATCTGCATGTGTAAGAGTCATCAACCGTTGTGACCATCTCAAACCCCGCTCATTCTTCAAGACTGATTGTGGAAGGTGAGAAATAAACCACCTTCCCAGGAGAGGAGTGCAACACATAAGGACACCTCTTTTTCTCATGGTTCGAGTGTAACATGAGTGAAGGATGTCCCCCAGCAACGTAGGTATAGGATTCCTGGACATAAAGATTTGAACAGCACTGATATCAATAAGCTGATCTGGGTTAGGGAACAACACCAAACCATAAACAAGGAGGGCCACAACCTCTTCGAAAGCTTGCAAGTCAAGGGAGTTCCAACATTCATGGGCCTTTTCAAACAGAAACCTGGCTAAGAACCCTTTGATACCACTTCTAATTTCCCAATGCCCCTTGAGGTCAGATGACTGTAGGTGCAAGGCTTTAGCAATCTCTTCAAGCTTAGGTTCCTTTTCTGTACCGTTGAAGGGTAGCTGATCAAGGATAGGGATCTTCAGGAGCCGGGAGAACTCCTCCAATGTAGGTACCAACTGATAGTCCAAGAAGGTAAAACAGTGATGCAGAGGATCAAAGAACTGAAATAGGACCTTAATCATATCTTCCTCAATGTTGGTGTTGACCAAAATGATGAGGCTTCCATGCCTTTCACTGAATGATGAGTTCTCGGGAATCCTGGATATAAGCTCCTTAAGCTGAGGAGGTACCCTTACAAGACTGATTTGAATTGTCTTTCTACGAACAGTTTCCATGTCCTACAAAACAAGAACAAAGATGAAAATTCGAACCCCTGAAATGGTTAGTCAATGCATATGATGCTGGATGATGTCATGATGCTATGATTAAACACACCACAGATATTTACAAAGACAAACATGTAAGGCACACAAGGCACACAAGACAAGCCCTTAAGGTTTAAGGCCAGCATGGGGTCTGGGCAGTACCCTCTTGAAGTTGGTGGGTTCAACCTGTCCTAATCAAAGTAACCGGGTTCTAAGGTTCCCAATATCACGGGATTGCTTTCATTGTTCATCGTTTCGATTTAGCCACTGAACTGGCGACCGAAATATTCCAGGAAAGCAACCCTCAATTGAGTGTAGTATCGAGTATCAACCAACCTCGGACTGCACCAAAGTCAGTTATCTCACTACCCTAAAGAGGCCAAGATAGTTCAATTAAGGTTCCTAAGGTCTGTTGATGCTTCATGACACCACGCGGAGGCCCCGTACTCTCCTTGACTGAACTCAAGGGTTACGGGTACACACCAAAGTGCCACATCAACGTAGCAGACTGTTTCAACCATGTCGGTATACCCCGCACAGTTCCCTCACAGCCTTGTTGCTACTTTCTAAGAAAGGTATCCCCAGATCCGGGTTAGGATCTATAGAACTCCCAAGCAACCCACAATAATAAAGCAAGCAAAGAAGACAATTGAAAACATAGTTATGAGCTAGCCCTAAGGTACACCTCCCTTTATAAAGGGTCCCCAACAGAGTCGCCAGTTCTGTGATCGGTGGATCTGGAACTGACCGTTTAACGCTGGTTCGCGAAATTTCGCGGAAGCAAGAGTCGCCACCGTCTTTTATTTTCTCCAAATGGAAAGGACAAAAGCACAGAAAAATTCCTTTATAGAGATTGCTCTCGGTTCGGGAGGTAGGTTATAGAAAGGGAAGGTGTTAGCACCCTTTCTATCCATGGTTATCCATGGGCTCTTAGATACTTGCTCATATGTGTTTTCAAAAAGGTTTGTTTGCTTTTCAATTGTGGGTTTTAAAAAAGTTTCTTTGAAAAATTTCAGTTCGACTCGTACGTCAGAGTGTTTGAAAAATTTGCTTTGAAAGCTTTTGAAAAGTGTTGGTGTGAAAAGATTTCAGTTTGTTTTGAAGAGAGCAAGTATCTACGAGAACCTACCTACCCTAAGGAATTCGTCTGTGTAAATGTCCTTTACAGTAGTGCCATCCCACCATTGAGAGGTAGGTAGCACCACCGTTGGAGGCGTTCGGGTCAATTCGAGGTTCGGGACATGGTGATCACCAGAGCAATAGGAAGACACCTTAGAAGCTACCCTCATGCCAGGTTCCCGGATCATGAGGACTTACTAAGACATCCTCTACTCGACGATCACCTTTCGAAGGCAAGGCAACAGTGAGGCGTACCCTAGGGGTGGTGTGTGCGATTCGTGTGTCGTTTTCATTTGTATTTGTCTTGTCATGTTAAAGTGTTCTACGCTTTTGTTTTTATTTTGTCATTCATTCTTGCATGCCATTATTAACAATTAAAAAGATGCGGAAAAATAAATCTAAAGCTATTACAAATGGTGCGGGTCCACATTGCCAAAATTAAACCGGACCCGATTTGACAGAAAATAAAGAAGTAAAGTAAAAGAATTAAAAGTGCGAGATGTAATCGTTACAGAGCTTTGGGAGAGATACATAATTATTTAAACGACATAAAGTAAATATGCGAAATTAAATCGAAACGAGGGCGTTGGACCCTTTTGCAAAATATTTAAAGTTAATGAGGAATTAAAATTTAAAAATTAAAGAGAATGTTTTTGGTATTTTTATGTTTTTTAAGATTTAATGAAAAAAGAATTGATTAAAAATTAAACTAAAAGGCAAACCCTAATTCTAATAGCTTTTAAATTTATTGTGAAAATATTAAATTTTAACCTAATTTAAATCTAAGTTAATTTACATGCAAATTTAATTATAGAAATAAAATAAATGTATTATTATGGTGAAAAAAAGGAAAAAAGATTAAAAGGAAAAAATTATCAATTACCTAATTCTATGTTTTTTTAGATTTATTAAAAAGAATTAAAATTGCAAAAAACCTAATTATACTAAATATTTACATGTGAATTTATTTACAAAAATATTAAAATAAATAAATATTATATTTTGCTCTTTTTCTGATTTTTTTTGTGTATTTTATAATTTGTAAAAAAATATTTAATTAAATTATAACAACAAAGCAAATAAAATAACAACTAAAAAAATAAAATATGAAAAATAGAGAGGGCAAACCAGGGGGGGTTCAGGCCCCAAAGTGAGGTCTTTTGTTAGCAACTCAGGCCCATTAAGAATGGCCTGGTGGACCTTTTTGAGTCACATGTAGTGCGTTGACTAAGGCATAACGTGTTCGTTGAATCCACGCCTTTGATCTGGTTCTAACATGCACGTGGATGAATAGATGAGGAGGACGTATGGTAGTCCTTAAGATTGTGCCTGCATAGGAATTTGGATTGAAAAATATTATGAAGATTATACAGACCTGGGACTCGAACCCAGGTCTTAGACGTTGAAGCAATGAGCATATGCCAGCTGAGCCACTGAAGCCATTTGATATATAATATACAAACAAATAATATAAAATAAAAACAAGATTAGTGCTGGAAAACGCGCGAATTTTTAAATCCGCCTATCACCGTCTGCCAACGCATCGTCGTCTCCACTGTCCCTGAAACAAAAATCATTCAGCAACGGTTTTAGACGCGTTGCTTTAGGGACGCTTTAAGAAAATAGCGATTAGCCCCTCAACGCTCATAAATTGAGCGCGAGGGTTGGGATCTCTTCGTCCAGATGCGCTTGTTCTAATGGTGTTGGACTCGTCCTCCAATTTTACTTGGTTTCAAAATCCCCAATTGGGAGCTCTGCAAACCCTAAACTGCATCAATGGCTAAATCGTATATATAACACAAAAACGCAATCAAACTGTATGGTTAGCATCAGAAACTTATAACAAACATGAATCAATGAATCAAAATGGCAAAGTATGCATAAATTATGATGCACGATTCTGGAAATTTCTTGACACAGTTTGTGTTCAATCTACCAGTTCTTGGCGTGTTGATGGATGTTTGGGATTGGAATTGCTTCTGGGAACCTTGAGGAAGCCAATGGAATGAATATTAGGACTTGAATCAACCTCGATCAATGATTTCAGTTTTGCTTTTTATGGAGAAAATTTCAAGTTTCTAATGAGTTCTTTAGCGCAGCTTAGAGTGTAGCACGATTAGGTTTAGGTTTCTGATTATGTAGTGAAGGCATTAGGTTAAGAAAATTGAATAAAATCCATGGCATTGATGATTTTGCATATTTGATTTTCCAAGATCTTTTCATATCTTTTCCACATGGTTTTTGTATCAATTATGATCAATTAGCACCAAATCTTTCCTGGTTTGCATTTACACGAAATATTGACCTTAAAACATGTATAAAAAGATTGGTTTAGTTAATTTAAACATTTTTCATATATTTAATTGATTTAATTGAATTAATATTAATAATAATTCAAATAAATAAATAAAAAATGAGAAAATACTTCCCTTTGGGCCAAGTGGTCGTGCATATGCTTGGAATGATGAATCATGGAAGAAAAATGGGCCCATTTGCAATTTTAGGTCATTTGGATCAAAGTTGACTTTTCAAAATATCCAAAAATTTCCCAACTTCCACAAGGCATAACTTGCTCAATTTTTAATCTTTTCTCATGTTCTTGGACATTTTGGAAAGGTCTTTGAGTCCTTTAACCAATGCCTTTGGTCCCATGTCATTTTGATTTTCCAATCTCAAGTTATGGCCTTTGACTTAAAGTCCCTTTTTGTTGACTTTTGAAAATGACCTATAATGTTGAAATTGATAACTTTTTGTGAGAGCATTTCTTGGACTTGAAGTATGAATATGAGTTGTAGGAAATGTCTTTCTCTTCAAAATGAGATTTGGATGGAATTTTTATGATAATCCATGTGAAAGTTATGCCCCGGTCAATTTCAGTTGACTTTTTCAGCTGTCCAAATATAGTAACTTTTGCATCTTGATGATTTTCTGAGCCAAATTTTGAGAATCATGATCAAGAATTGATCAAATGATGTTTGTGGCTTCAAAATGATATGTTGACCAAAAATTTGAACTTTTGACTGCCAAATGACCATTTTGCCCCTACAGTTGACTGTAGTGCAATTAGGGTTTTTGACTGTGCAATTTTGAGCTGAATGCCTTGAAACTTGATATGAGGATGCTTGATCATATTTGTAGGCATATGAGACTTGATTGGGCCTTTGAAAACTTCATTTTCTTGATCAGAACCCAAACCCTAGTTTTGACTGTATAGGAGACCTTTGCACTGTGCAACCCTTGGGGAATTTTGTGACTTGGCTTGGCAATTTCTTGAAGAATATAGGAGGGCAAATTTTGGGGTACAACACTGTTACTTGACCATGTCCTGTTACTTGACCACGTTCAAAATAGCCACTTATATGCTTGTTACGGGTGTGGCTGCTGCGTTACGTGCAGTTTCCATAAAATAGCGCGTTACGGTCGTGGCAGGGGCGTGACGACTGTAACACGCTTCTGAAGTGTCTTACGGTCGTGGCAAGGGCGTGACGACCGTAATAGCAGCAATTATGGATTTTTTTTTGACAGATTTATCTTATCTCTTCTGGTCTTGGTCGCAATCTCGCACATTTCACGTTTCTTTCTAGTTTGAGCTGAGATATGTTGTACCTGCATAAAATCATACAAAACTCGGAATATTCGAGAGTTAATCGGGTCAATATGATATAAAGCGGATTAATTTTATGGTAAATATATGATACGATTTCTCGTTATCATATGGGTCAGAAGATATGGTCAGTCAGAGGACGGTGATGATCAGAACTTGTATCTGGTCAGAGGTTGCACTAGTCAGAAGATGGCATTAGTCAGAAGATGTGATGATCAGAAGTTGTATCTATTTAGAAGATGGGGTTAGTCAGAAGATGTGATGATCAGAAGTTGTACCTGGTCAGAAGATGAGGTTAGCCAGAAGTTATGATAATCAGAAGTTGCATCTGATTAGAGGTTGCATTAGTTAGAAGTTATAGTAGTCAGAAGATTGTGTCGCCAGAGGTTGTGCCATTAGAAGTGTTTATTTAGAAATAGTGTTGGATAGAGGTTGCTTGGTCAGAGGTTGGATGGCCTTTGCGTTGTTTTGTGCAGAGTGATGAACGTTAGATGCTTAGAAGTTGTTGTTTGAGCTATAACAGTAGGAAAGTGATGGTCTTGACGTTAGAGTCACAGAATGACAGTGTTGATCTATTGTGGAAATTTAATACTGTTGTGTTATTAATGAGAAGTTATTAATAAATAATGATGTTTGATGATTTATAAATAAATGATGTTTGATGAATTATTTTGATTATTTAAGATGTTATTTTGAGATGTATTTTGAGATGTTTTGAGATGAATTTTGAGATATTTTGAGATGAATTTTGAGATGTTTTGAGATGTTTTGAGATGATGAATTGAGATGATTTGAGATGTTGTGAACTTAGGTGTCATTATTACATTCATGGTTGTGTCGCATACATTTCATTTTTTTGAGATGGAGCTTATGCTCGTTTAGATGGCCTGGATTGGCAAATTTTGAGATGAAGGCTATGCCTTGTTGATGCCTCTATTAATTGGCAAATTTTTTAGATGAGAATTCTGCTCCAATGGTACCACATGCATTTGCATAGTGTTGAGTCGCATTATATGATTTCATAAAGAAGTGTATTTAGATGTTGATGACTGTATATTATTGTTGAGATTGTCGTTGAATATGAGTTGAGAAGTGGTGATGTTGTTGATCTAATTTAATATATTAATTATCATGCACTTTATTATATTGTTAGATATCTCACCCCTTCTGTTTGAATGTTTCCCCTATGTTGGTAACATACAGGTAATCGAGAGTGAAAGTTGTATATCTTCAGTAGTTCGAGTCGGTGTCATTGCTCTGATATGTAACACTCGGGGGGATGAACGTTTGCTGATTTTTGATCGTTGATTTTCAGTTGTTGAATTTTAAATTGATTATTGTTAAATATGAGATGTCTCGAAGTTGTTATTCTGTTAGAAATGTTATTAAGAACTCTGTTGCGTAGATGTTGATTTATTTGATTAAAGATGTTATGTTGATGGTTCATCCGATGTTTGAAAAAGTGTTATATATCCACGATGAACGCAATGAATTTTGTTAGAAGAATTTGTGATGTCCCGATTCATTTGTATGATTGAAATTTTATAACTCTGGTTTATTTTGCATAATTTCTTGGGGTAGAATTGGGGTGTTACATCCTCTAAACAACCCTTTTGGTTTCATCTCAATTGGATCTTCCATATTCATGTAAGGAGCTTTGACCCAAATGTGTTTTTGTTGACTTTTTGAAAGGACCTATAATGTCTGAGCTTGTATCTTTTAACTGGGTCATTTCTTGAACTTGAGGGCTTAAGAGAAGTTTTATGGAACTAGATTCTCTTCAAAATGAGCCTTGGTGGAAAATTTTTTGATAAAGTATGAGAAAGTTATGCTGGTCAAAGTTTGGTTGACTTTTCCTATAGAAACCCTAATTTGCCATTTTTTGACTTTTGATGAGTTAGGAGCATTTCTTGAGGAATCATGATCAATACTTGATCAAATGATGGATATCACTTCAAAACATTGATGTTGACCAAAAATCTTGAAGTTTGACTGTATTTGAGCCACAGTTGACTTTGGACCTAATATAGTTGATTTTCAGGCATTTGAGCAGTTGATTGAGCAAACTTGTTGTTCAAGGCATGAAATTTGGCATGGATGATCTTGCGAACATATTAGGACAATGGAGAATATTTGGGATCCTTGGGACTCACACATCTTGCTTAAAATTGAAACCCTAGTTTGAGGTTCATTGCCTTTAGGGGGAGTTTGCCTGGTCAATTTTTAGTCATCCTTGAGCAATTGAGGACCTCTAAAGGCATGTCTTGAGTGAAATGAGAGGGAAAATTTTGGGGTACAACAGCTTCCCCTGTTCAATCTTCTTAAACCTGAGGATGTAGATTGGTTGGTCTGCCTTTCGTGATCTGGAGGTGGAAGATGATTGAACACTAGAGTGCCCAGAAATTTGCACTCGTCTGAAATGATACTTGACTGTGTAGATAATATCGAGAATGGGCTTACAGATTCCATTTGGAAAAGATGACGGGAGATTGTCGGAGATGGGCTTAAAGATGCCATCTGGAACAATGTTGATTTCATGAGATATTCCTTTGTGGGAATCCTTATTCCTGTTGTTGAGGAGGACTCCCTTGAGAAATGTTGGTCTTTGGTCGGGAAATAGAGTTTAGGAGCTTCAATTGTCCATTACTCTATTGGGGAGTCATCTCTTGATTCAAGAGACGGAAGTGAACTGCTATCTGGTCAGGATCCAGACTTCACAGTGACTTACTGAGGATAATAAGGCTGACTACTATCTGGTCGTATTCCAGGCTTTACAGCGATTTACTGGGGAAACGTGAAATTAACTGCTATCTGGTCGGACTCCAGGCTTTGCAGTTTCTTTAACTGGAATAAAAATCAGAAAAATCTTAGTGTCGATTTAACTGAACCAGAGAAAAGTCTTGAGTTGTATTCAACTGGAATAGAAATCAATAAAATCTTAGTATCAATTTAGTTGAACCAGAGGAGGGTCTTGAATTAACTTCGGCTGAAATAGAAATCAGAAAAATCTTAGTATCGATTTAACTGAACTAGACAAAAGTCTTGGAATATCTTCAACTGGAATAGAAATCAGAGAGATCTTAGTATCGATCTAACTGAACCAGAGAAGATCTTGAATTAACTTTGACTGAAATGGAAATCAGAAAAATCTTAGTACCAATTTAACTGAACTAGATAAAAGTCTTGGAATATCTTTAACTGGAATAGAAATCTGAGAGATCTTAGTATCGATCTAACTAAACCAGAGAAGGTCTTGAATTAACTTTGACTGGAATGGAAATAAAAAAAATCTTATATCGATTTAACTGAACCAGACAAAAGTCTTGGATTATCTTCAACTGGAATAGAAATCAGAGAGATCTTAGTATCGATCCAACTGAACCAGAGAAGGTCTTGAATTATCTTTTACTGGAATGGAAATTAGAAAAATCAGTATCGATTTAACTGAACCAGACAAAAGTCTTGGATTATCTTCAACTAGAATAGAAATCAGAGAGATCTTAGTATCGATTCAACTGAACCAGAGAAGGTCTTTTGAGAACATATTTCTGAGGAAAATGCTGAAATAGCCCTTCATAAGACGTAGCTTTTGAGAAGACTACTGGGTCACGTACGTAGTCAATGGTGTTTGTTGATTTGATCTTTCTTGAAAAAGGTAAAGAGTTAGTCGTATGCAATGTCATGATGTATGAAATGCATTGTGATGATGGTCTCAAAATAAATGAGATTATGTTGTATGTGATGTGTATGCGCGTGCCATGATGTATGAATATGAGATGTTGTTGCGATTTTCTTAGTCTGGGAAAGTAAATCCCTGACTACTGTTGAAGAGTACTGGGAAGTTGAATCCTTCATTTCTGCTGGGGATGATGAATGGAGATGATTTGTCGGGGATTTCCTCTTTCTGTTTAAGGATATTATGTCGGGGATTCTTAACTCTTGCCTGAGAATAACTCCGTGGGGGGAGGATGCCCTGTTGGAAGATTTTACCGATGTGGAGAAATAAACTCTATTAGGGAATAAACTTCCGCAGTTAGAGAAATAAACTCTACCGGGAGGAGGTTTTATAAGCTGTTTGAAATTATAAAACTCGGCTGGGGAATACAGATTTCAACTCTCTGAAGGAACTTTGCTGGAGGAGGTAATTCCTGCTTGGGGGAGAATAGCCATAATAACCCCGGGGGCATGTGAAGTGGAGACAATAGCCATAATAACCCATTAAGATCAGCCTAATTCATAGACTCAATCTAGTAAGAACGTGTCACTGTTGCCCACGGAAACAATGATAGTCATCTATATATAAGTGTGACATTAAAAAATGATCTTAAAATCAATGGCCCATACAGGTGTCGAACCTGCGACCTACACGTTATTAGCACGACGCTCTAACCATTTGAAGTTCAACGGTAATAATTCATCATAAAATTAAAGACCAAATACATTGGGTCACAATCCATTGTATGAATGTCTTCCTACCCCGGGGGCATGTTGAGTGGAGACAATAGCCACAATAACCCATTAAGACCAGCCTAATTCATAGACTCAATCTAGTAAGAACATGTCACTATTTCCCCTAGAAACAATGATAACCATCTCTATATAAGTGTGACATTAAAAAATGAAGAGAAAAAAATGGCCCATAAAGGTCTAGAACCCACAACCTTCGCGTTATTAGCACGATGCTCTAACCAACTGAAGTTCAATGGTCATAATTCATCATAAAATTAAAATCCCCATACAATGGTCACAATCCATTGTATGAATGTCTTCCTACCCTGGGGGCATGTGGAGTGGAGACAATAGCCACAATAACCCATTAAGACCAGCCTCATTCATAGACTCAATCTAGTAAGAATGTGCCATTGTTTCCTCCGAAAACAATTATAACCACCTCTATATAAGTGTGACATTAAAAAACAAACTAAAACTTAATGGCCCATACAGGTCTCGAACCTGCAACCTTCGCGTTATTAGCACGACGCTCTAACCAACTTGTAGTTGTTTAGGTATTGGCTTGCATTTTTGGTAAAACCCAAGTGTATGTGTGAATGTCATGACTGATGTCATAACATTCTAGTTTAGTTGTACTGATTCATTAGGTACCTTTGCAGAAAAATATTGTCATTCAGGTACTGATGTTTATAAGTGTGTATCTGAGCATTTTGCAAAATGATCACATTTTCCTAAATCAGTAGACAGGTTTTCTCAGATGTCATAACAAATGTTAAGACATCCTGTTCTGAACTAACCGGTTTTCAGTTTGGTTAATTCTGAGTTTTTTCAGGAAAATAACTCAGTCTTTCCAGAACAGAATCCTGCGTTTTCTTTGGGTTAACCTAGCTCAACCCTAACCTGGTTAATAGAGTCATGTGACCTAGTCTTAAGGTCAAACGGAATTAACCCTAGGTTTTTGTGGAAACCCTAACTGAAGTTGCAGCTGCTATATATTCAACAGAGCTGCTGTTTTGCAAGTAACCCCTTTTTGGTCAGAAGATCATTTGTAAACTGTATAGGTTTAATTATTGTACTTCAAGCAATTATCATTGTGATAAGTGACTTGGAATAGGTTTTTAATTGTAAGGGTTGTGTAGCACTCAAAGCTTTGAAGCAAGAGTGTTTGAATGTTTCTTGACTAAAGCTGTGAAGCAGAGTCAAGTTAAGTGTGTGTATCACTCAAAGCTGTGAAGCAAGAGTGGTTGTGTTGCTTGATTAAAAAGCTGTGAAGCTTAATCAAGTGTATGTTTTTGAAGAGTGTCTTCATCAATTCATTAGTCAAATTGTTTTATGTATCACTGCTGTGATTGAGGGGGAGTGAGTAGGAACTCAGGTTTAAGTTGTACTTAGATTGAAATTGCATTGGGTAGGTCTTAAGTGAAGGAGATAAACTGGTTGGTTTATTCCTGGATTAACATCTCTTATAGTGGATTTCCTCCCTGGCTTGGTAGCCCCCAGAGTAGGTGTTGTTGCACACTGAACTGGGTAAACAATTGACTGTGTTCTTTATTGTTTTTGTATTTACTGTCATATAGTAAGTCAGATACGGTGTCATAACATTGAACGTGACATTGAGTATCTGCAGCCAGAATTTCAATTGGCATCAGAGCAGGCACCCTGCCTGTATTACTGGGTGAGATCTAGGGATATCACTTTCTGGCACTATGGACAAAGAAGGAGTTTTTGGAAATAGACCACCCATTCTGGATGGAACTAATTATGACTACTGGAAACCTCGTATGATTGCCTTCTTAAAATCTCTGGACAAAAAGGCTTGGAGAGCTGCTGACAAAGGATGGATCCATCCCACCATAACTAAGAAAGATGGGACAATCAGTCTGAAGCCTGAGGAATATTGGAGTAAAGAAGAAGATGAGTTAGCCCTGGGAAATTCCAAAGCTTTAAATGCCTTGTTCAATGGAATTGATAGAAACATTTTCAGACTAGTACATCAATATGAACTGGCCAAGGAAGTTTGGGACACTCTCAAAACTACTCATGAGGGCACTTCCAAAGTAAAAATGTCAAGGCTTCAGATGTTGACTACCAAGTTTGAGAATCTAAAAATGATGGAAGATGAAACCATTCATGAGTTTCACATGAACATCTTGGAGATTGCCAACACCTCAGGAGCACTGGGAGAAAAGATGTCAGAAGAAAAACTGGTGAGGAAGATTCTCAGATCCTTGCCTAAAAGATTTGCAATGAAGGTAACTGCCATAGAGGAAGCCCAGGACATCAGCAAGTTGAAAGTGGATGAACTTATTGGGTCTCTTCAGACTTTTGAGATGGGGATCACTGATAATGGTGACAAGAAGAACAAGAGCATATCACTTGTGTCCAACACTGATGTTGAAGAAAATATTTCAGAAGCTATAGCCATGCTTGGAAGACAGTTCAACAAACTCATCAAAAGAATAGATCCAATGTCAAGGTCTAATGTTCATAGCATTCCCTCTGACATTGACAGTTCCAGCAGAAGACCAAGGTCAGAAGAGAAGGGAAATCAAGGCAGAGGAATTCAATGCCATGGTTGTGAAGGATATGGGCATATTCGAGCTGAATGTCCTACCTTTCTTAAGAAACAAAAGAAAGGAATGACTGTTACTTGGTCTGACTGTGATTCAGAAAGTAATTCTGAAGAAGAATCTGCCAAACTAGTTACTGCTTTAACTGGTGTTTGTACCTCTGAAAGTGACATCAGTGATGAAGAGGTGACTTTTGAAGAACTGGCTGATACTTACAAGAAATTGTGTATCAGAAGTACTGAAGTCTGTGTGCAGAATGAGAAACAATCAAAACTCATCATAAAGCTGGAGGCTGAAAAAAGGGCAAACCTTGAAACTATAAGTCATCTAGAAGGAGAAGTTCAATTGCTGAACACACAACTGAATCAAATGACCAAATCTGTCAAGATGCTGACAAATGGAACAGACAAATTGGAAGAGATCCTTCAGGTTGGACAAAATGTGGGAAATAAATCTGGACTAGGATTTATGGAAGCAAAGAAATCTGGTACTGATAAGCAAATGTCAAAACAGATGTCTCAACACAACTCTCAACATCAGGAACAGAGACATATGAAGAAAAGGTACCAAAGATGGAGATGTCATCATTGTGGGAGATATGGCCACATAAAGCCCTTCTGCTTCAGATTGCATGGATACCCTAATCAGAACTCAGGTGTCAAACCTAAGTCTAAAAAGGTACCACATGCTCCTAAATGGAAGAAAAAGGCTACTGCCCTGATAGCCCACACTTCCCTGAGGGTCTCTGCAAAGGAAGACTGGTACTTTGACAGTGGATGTTCCAGACACATGACTGGAATCAAGAACCTCCTCAATAATGTTAAGCCTCACACCACCAGTTTTGTGACCTTTGGAGATGGTGCTAAAGGTGAAATCAAAGGAGTTGGTGATTTGGACTGCCCTGGAGTTCCAAGTCTGAATGAAGTACTGCTGGTAAAAGGGCTGACTGCTAATCTCATTAGTATCAGTCAATTGTGTGATCTAGGATTCAAGGTCAATTTCTCAAAATCTGAATGTCTTGTAATCAATGACAAACAAGAGATAGTAATGAAAGGAGTCAGATCCAAAGACAACTGTTACTTGTGGGAGCCTGAGAACACTAATTTCTCATCTGTGTGTTCCATTGGAAAAGAAGAAAAAGAGGTGAAACTGTGGCACCAAAAACTTGGCCATCTTCATCTAAGAGGTATGAAGAGGATTATCTCCTTGGAGGCAGTCAGAGGGATTCCAAGACTGCAAATTGATGAAGAAAGAGTTTGTGGTGAATGTCAGGTTAGTAAGCAGACTAGGATGTCACATCCAAAGTCAAGACATCTGACCACCTCTAAGGTTCTAGAACTTCTTCATATGGATCTGATGGGACCAATGCAAGTAGAGAGTCTTGGTGGAAAAAGATATGCCTATGTGGTTGTGGATGATTTTTCCAGATTCACCTGGATTAATTTCATTAGGGAAAAATCTGATGTATTTGAAGTTTTTAAAGAATTGTGCAAAAGAATTCAAAGAGAAAAGGAAGGGTGTATTGTCAGAATCAGAAGTGATCATGGCAAGGAATTTGAAAACAGCAAGTTTGATGATTTCTGTTCTTCAGAAGGAATTAGTCATGAGTTTTCTTCTCCTATAACACCTCAGCAAAATGGAGTTGTGGAAAGAAAAAACAGGACCATACAGGAATCTGCCAGAGCAATGTTACATGCCAAAAGACTTCCTATGTATTTTTGGGCTGAAGCTATGAATACAGCCTGCTATGTTCATAACAGGGTCACCTTGAGAAAGGGAACCTCATCCACCATATATGAACTCTGGAAAGGAAGAAAACCAACTGTGAAGTACTTCCATGTGTTTGGCAGCAAATGCTATATTCTGGCTGATCGTGAACAAAGAAGAAAACTGGACCCTAAAAGTGATGAAGGCATATTTCTAGGATACTCCTCAAACAGCAGAGCTTATAGAGTATTCAATTCCAGAACCAAAGCCATGATGGAATCAATAAATGTTATAATTGATGATTATCATGAAGAAATAGATGTTCCTTGTACTGTTGAGACATTCTTTGAGACCTCAACCCAACAGAATGATCTACCCAACTCCGCCACAACAGAATCTGAATCAAAGGAAGCTAGCAAGATCCCTTCCATCAGGATTCAGAAGGATCATCCAAAAGAACTCATCATAGGAGATCCCAACAGTGGAGTCATTACAAGATCTAGAGAAATCATCTCAAACTCTTGTTTTGTGTCCAAAATGGAACCAAGAAATGTCAAGGAAGCTTTAACTGATGAATACTGGATTGGTGCAATGCAAGATGAACTGAACCAATTCAAGCAACATGAAATTTGGGAACTGGTTCCTAGACCTGAAGGAACTAACATCATTGGGACAAAATGGATTTTCAAGAACAAGTCAGATGCTGAAGGAGTTGTCACTAGAAATAAGGCAAGACTTGTTGCTCAAGGATACACCCAGGTTGAAGGGGTTGATTTTGATGAAACCTTTGCACCTGTAGCCAGGCTGGAATCAATCAGACTCCTATTGTCAATTGCTTGTCTTCTGAAGTTCAAGTTATTTCAGATGGATGTGAAAAGTGCCTTTCTAAATGGGTACTTAAATGAGGAAGCTTATGTGGAACAACCTAAAGGCTTTGTGGATCCAACCCACCCTGATCATGTCTACAAATTGAGAAAAGCTCTATATGGCCTGAAACAAGCTCCTAGAGCATGGTATGACAGGTTAACAAAGTTTCTCTCAGACAAAGGCTACAGAAAAGGAGGCTTGGACAAAACTCTCTTTGTCAAAACTGAAGGAGGGAAGTTGATGGTTGCCCAAATATATGTTGATGACATAGTGTTTGGAGGAATGTCAGAACATATGGTTAAACACTTTGCTGACCAGATGCAGGCTGAATTCGAAATGAGTCTCATGGGAGAACTAACTTATTTTCTTGGACTGCAAGTCTCACAGATGGAGGACTCAATCTTCTTATCTCAAAGCAAGTATGCTAAGAACATTGTAAAGAAGTTTGGTATGGAGAATGCAAGTCACAAAAGGACTCCTGCTCCTACTCATCTAAAGCTTTCCAAAGATTCAAGTGGGGTTAAGGTGGATCAAAGTCTGTACAGAAGCATGATAGGAAGCTTGTTGTACTTAACTGCCAGCATACCTGATATTGCCTTTGCAGTTGGAGTTTGTGCAAGATACCAAGCTGATCCCAAAGTCAGTCATATCAACCAAGTGAAGAGAATTTTGAAGTATGTGAGTGGAACTTACAACTATGGGTTGATGTATTCTCATGGCTGTGAACCAGTTCTGACTGGCTACTGTGATGCTGATTGGGCTGGTAGTGCTGATGATAGAAAAAGCACCTTTGGAGGATGTTTCTTCTTGGGAAATAATCTGGTTTCCTGGTTCAGCAAGAAACAGAACTGTGTGTCTCTTTCTACTGCTGAAGCTGAATACATTGCAGCTGGTAGTAGCTGCTCTCAAATGATCTGGATGAAACAGATGCTCACTGAGTATAATGTCACACAAGATGTTATGACATTGTACTGTGACAATCTGAGTACAATCAACATTTCCAAGAATCCCATTCAGCATAGTAGGACCAAACATATTGACATACGACATCACTTTATCAGAGACCTTGTAGAAGAGAAGACAATCAAATTGGAACATGTTGCCACTGAGCTACAGCTGGCTGACATTTTTACCAAGGCTCTGGATGCAAATCAATTTGAAAACTTGAGGGGTAAGTTGGGTATTTGCCAACATGAGGAATTGTAGCAATTAATTTTGCTTAAAACAAGGATTAAAGGAGTTGTGCTTGTTCTGATTGGGTTAAAATTATATTTTCCCATTTCCTTCAATTCTTTTAAGAAGTTGAATAGACACTCCTTTTCTTCCTTCCCCTCTCGTCTCCTCATCAAAACCCAGTCTCTCAATCAGAATTTTCTCTTCAGTTGTTGTTGGTCCTCTAAGACTGTCAAAATGTCTCAAACACCATCATCATCCAATACGACTATTTCAACCTCTTCCTCTGATCAAGATTCTAGGACAATCTCTTCCTGTCTGGACTCTGAAGTCCTGGAGATCTCTTCTCGTAGAAAAGTGGGAGCTAACCCCACCAAGGTCAAAGAGTTGAGAACAAGACATGCAGGAAAGTCCCAAGCTTCTGCCTCTGGTAATCCATCTCATCCTTCTTCTTCAGTTCCCCCTGAAATTGCAAATAGGGAAGGGTCAGCCTATGTTAATCAAGCAATAGCAAAAATTGTTTCAAGAATTCTGAACGAGAACCACTCAGTTCCTGGCATTTCTGTTCCTTTGAATCAAGAAAGTTCAAATGCTGAAACAAATCCAGATGTCTCTAAGGATGTTGAGACATCAGACAAAGAGAAGAATGCTGACATTGCTCACAAGAAAAGGAAGAAGCCTGAATCCTCTGAGTCTGATGACAGTACTTGAAGGTTGGTTGTTGGTGATACCTGATGGAGTTTGGAAGTGTGTTCAGTTTTTTTCTGCTGCTGCTCTTAATATTATTTTGGATAACTGTATAATCTTTATGAACATGTATCTTTGGCCCATTTGTGGCTAAAGAGGGGGAGAATATTTTGGTACTTACTTAATTAGTACTTGCTCAATTAAACATTCTATTTTTCTGCAGACATTTCTTTCTGCTGCTATCTATCTCTGATTGCTTGGGGTCTTTAGCCAAAAATCTGCCAAAGGGGGAGTTTGTAGTTGTTTAGGTATTGGCTTGCATTTTTGGTAAAACCCAAGTGTATGTGTGAATGTCATGACTGATGTCATAACATTCTAGTTTAGTTGTACTGATTCATTAGGTACCTTTGCAGAAAAATATTGTCATTCAGGTACTGATGTTTATAAGTGTGTATCTGAGCATTTTGCAAAATGATCACATTTTCCTAAATCAGTAGACAGGTTTTCTCAGATGTCATAACAGATGTTAAGACATCCTGTTCTGAACTAACCGGTTTTCAGTTTGGTTAATTCTGAGTTTTTTCAGGAAAATAACTCAGTCTTTCCAGAACAGAATCCTGCGTTTTCTTTGGGTTAACCTAGCTCAACCCTAACCTGGTTAATAGAGTCATGTGACCTAGTCTTAAGGTCAAACGGAATTAACCCTAGGTTTTTGTGGAAACCCTAACTGAAGTTGCAGCTGCTATATATTCAACAGAGCTGCTGTTTTGCAAGTAACCCCTTTTTGGTCAGAAGATCATTTGTAAACTGTATAGGTTTAATTATTGTACTTCAAGCAATTATCATTGTGATAAGTGACTTGGAATAGGTTTTTAATTGTAAGGGTTGTGTAGCACTCAAAGCTTTGAAGCAAGAGTGTTTGAATGTTTCTTGACTAAAGCTGTGAAGCAGAGTCAAGTTAAGTGTGTGTATCACTCAAAGCTGTGAAGCAAGAGTGGTTGTGTTGCTTGATTAAAAAGCTGTGAAGCTTAATCAAGTGTATGTTTTTGAAGAGTGTCTTCATCAATTCATTAGTCAAATTGTTTTATGTATCACTGCTGTGATTGAGGGGGAGTGAGTAGGAACTCAGGTTTAAGTTGTACTTAGATTGAAATTGCATTGGGTAGGTCTTAAGTGAAGGAGATAAACTGGTTGGTTTATTCCTGAATTAACATCTCTTATAGTGGATTTTCTCCCTGGCTTGGTAGCCCCCAGAGTAGGTGTTGTTGCACACTGAACTGGGTAAACAATTGATTATGTTCTTTATTGTTTTTGTATTTACTGTCATATAGTAAGTCAGATACGGTGTCATAACATTGAACGTGACATTGAGTATCTGCAGCCAGAATTTCACAACTGAAGTTCAATGGTCATAATTCATCATAAAATTAAAGACCACATACAATGGTCACAATCCATTGTATGAATGTCTTCTTACCCTGGGGGCATATGGAGTGGAGACAATAGCCACAATAACCCATTAAGACCAGCCTCATTCATAGACTCAATCTAGTAAGAACGTGCCAATGTTGTCCACAGAAACAATGATAACCATATCTATATAAGGTGACATTAAAAAACAAACTAAAAATGAATGGCCCATAGCCACAATAACCCATTAAGACCCGCCTTATTCATAGACTCAATCTAGTAAGAACGTGCAATGCTGCCAAAAATAACGATAACCATCTCTATATAAAGTGACATTAAAAAACGAACTAAAAATAAATAGCCTATACAAGTCTCAAACCTACAACCTTTGCATTATTAGCACGACGCTCTAACCAACTGAGTTAATAGGCCATTTTTATTTAACTCTTTTGATGATTTCATAAATGGCACAATATATGATATATAATACTATTCTAAATAAGTCTTAATCATACAAATGTCTAAATACTAAGTAATAAGAACATTAAAAAAACATTAAAATTAAAAATAAAAACTAATATGTTAAAATATAAATAAATTATTAGAATTGAAAGTAACAACTAATACATTAAAATATAATAAAAAAACCTTTCTATCAATTTCACATAAAATAATCACTAAGACCATCACTTAGGGTTGGATATCAGTACATAAGTTATGGTATGAAAGACCGAAGATATTAACATCAAATCATCAATGAACACACACAACATATACTATAAACGCTGCAACATTATTTACTGCTATATAACCTTTGAAACTAAGATTTATATGTTCATGAAGCTTCATATATATAGAATGTATGCCTATTTTTCTTCAAAACACCATCCAATCAAGGTTCATCCTACTCATTTTTTATCATCTCGATATAAGCTATTTTATTTAGCTATAGTTTATTTTGTCTTTTCAAAAACACCGCAAAACATTTTATTAAGAACTTTAATATCTGAACACCAGGCGTGCCCAAATATAGGCAAGAAATTACAACCACAGTGCACTAGCAGCAGCATCCCAAGCCAAAGAAACTAAGGAATACATATAGAACAGATGCAAATCACTAGCGGGGCTATTGGCCTTATGCAACTAACAAAAAACAAGTTTCAAATAAGCTATGGTAGAAAAATCACAAGGCTAGGAGGCTTTTGCTAAGACCTAATCGTATTTGTATTCACAACCCACTGCCAACATCAATATTTCTCATCATTCTTATGATCCAATCTATTTTTACATTTTATTTTATCAACAAAGTTAATATAAAGACACTAAATTTGAACACAAGATCAATCGGCAACGCGTACACTCCACTGCACTAACAGAACAAAAGGACCACAAAACTATAAAAATAAAGAGCGGAAAACAGCCCACTTAACTGCAAAAACTGACCTACAACTCGGACAGTCCAAAGAAATAAATAAACCCAAAAAACATATTGACCGATGTGCAAAAATCACAAAAATACTACATACATCAGGATTCAGGATAAGGTCCATAATGTTAAACTTTGTTTTTCTATCGATTTCTCGTATTCTCCCTAATTTAATCATCTACCATCATTAACACCATGTTAGGGGGATTAAAGAGCCAATGAAAATAATTAACAATTCAAATATCAATAAGCAAAGTTATGATCGAAGAGACACGCACAATTTTAACTCACACACTTGCAGCAACTACATGTTATTCTATTGAATGAAATGATAGAATACATTCATTCAGCAAATGTTATCTTTATTATTCTAATTTGGTATCTTGGATCCCGATACCAAATTATATTCTCATTTCTTGGTTCATCTTCCTTAATATCTAAATCCGGTTACATTCCTCTCCTATCATTAAATTTTTTATTTATCTAAATTTATATAGCCTTTCTAAAAGCCTTCTAATAGGTGTTGAGTATTGCAGTGAAAAATAATTGCTTTTGACTTAGTGTCTCTAGTGAGAATGTCCAAGAGCGTTATTCGCTATTTTAACACCAGGGTTAATTACATTAATTTCGAAACTTTAATAATAAGGCCATGTAACACCTCAATTATGCAAAAAGAAAGAGGGGGTGAAACATTTTATAATCAGACAGGTCATGCGATTATGAAAAGCTAAATTTCTTAAAGCTTTTTCTAAAAATAAAAACCATTCAATTATGCCAGAAGTCTTGGACATAGCAGTTTTAATATCAAACCAATCTTTCTTTCCTTTTTTATGTTTTTTTCATGTGGTTGAATCACTCCGTGAAAATAAGAGCAATGTAAATGATAAGCTCACTACTAGGCACAAAAACACTTCTCTTATCCTTTAGGAGGGCTATCACCAATTTGCATAAGACTCACTCTTTATCCTCAAGAGAGACAATGAGTTCAATTCAATATATGTTGGTGACATAACCTTGACTGGAACCTCAACAACTTAATTGACTAGGATTTTAGTTATTATTAAAAATAAAATTCAAAATCAAGAACAAAGGGATTTTCAAATATTCCATTGGTTTAGAGGCTGCACATTCAAAAGCAAGAACTTAAATTTCTTAGAGAATGTATTCCCTACTAGACTTGCTTGAATCTACATGCCTTCTAAGTTCCAAAATGCTAGCACATCTCTTGATCCATCTATTACGTTACATCAAGATAATATTGAACTCCTTAATAATATCTCTTCCTACAGAAGATTTATTGGGAGACTATTCTATTTGAGCAGATAATATTGAACTCCTTAATAATATCTCTTCCTACAGAAGATTTATTGGGAGACTATTCTATTTGAGCACTATAAACCATAACTCTAGTTACTTACCAACGCAAGCAATAAACCTAAGACCCTTTCTTATGCAGGCTTAGACCCTCTTTTTCAACTTACGCATTACAAGAAAATACTTATTCTTGAAATTTTTGTAGTTGTTCATATATACTTCGAAGACTTATGATCCTACATCAGAGAGATCAATTGTTGAGGATGGTTGGGGTCAGAAGTCTTCCTCAACGCGTGAAGGAGGTGATACTATTCTTGTAATCGTACAGTGCTGGAGTACTTTTGCATATGCTCGACTTATATGATGCAACTATGAAGGGGCGATGCCTTCTTCGCCAGGTCTTCTTTACAATTCAAGGATAAAAAATGGTGTCAGTAATTCAAACATCTGGACGCTTCTTCAATATCATCTTACTTCATTCTTAATGTGAATGTTCTAAGCTCCTAGCAAAACTTTGTGTGTTACGATCATCCATAATATTTTCTGCAACAATAGGGTAAATCCTACCTCGACTTATTTCATAACTATGAGAGGGGTATGAGGCTACCGATCACTAGAATTAACTAATATTGGTTCGGTGCTATAATCACAATCACTAAGGTCTACAGGGGGAATGAATACCTAAATATAGGTTTCCTGGGTTCTCCATACTCAAACACGATTGAAAACTCAGAAATGAACAAATACATGATAGATTTATTGCCTGCATAAGAAAGGGTCTAAGCAGAAGAACTCGAGTGAAAATACATGATAGTTCAATCGAAGAAATTTGAATTCTAGAATTCTTAGCAATAAGAAAGTGACTAACTAATGATGTTTTATCTCTTATTGCACTCAAGAAACGAAGAAGTCGAAAAGTTAAATTGAATTCTCAGTTTCCGCATTATAGGCATAAATAGCACGAAATTCAATGGTCATAATTCATCATAAAATTAAAGACTACATTCTCAGTTTCCACGTTATAGGCATAGATAGCACGAAATTCAATGGTCATAATTCATCATAAAATTAAAGACTACATACAACGGTTTCGCCCTTGGGAACAATGATAACCATCTCTATATAAATGTGACGTTTAAAAATGAATCAATGGCCCATGCAGGTCTCGAACCTGCGACCTTCGCGTTATTAGCACGACGCTCTAACCAACTGAGCTAATGGGCCACTTGTTATAAAGATAATAACTTTTATTTAACTCTTTTGATGGTTTCATAAATGGCACAATATATGATTTATACTATTCTAAATAAGTCTTAATCATACAAATGTCTAAATGTTAAGTAATAGAACATTAAAAATAACAACTAATATATTAATATATAAATAAATTATTAGAATTGAAAGTAATAACTAATACATTAAAATATAAAATAAAATAAAAACACCTTTCTATCAATTTCACATAAAATAATGACTAAGTCTTTCACTCAGGGAGTGTTTGTTTCAAGTTTAGAAACAAGATTTCTGGGAATACATGAATAAGAAATGAGTATAGTCATGTTTGTTACAAGTTTGAAAATAATTAATCTTAGGAATAAAAAATTTAAGAAAAAACAGTAACTTCTCATAACTTCTCACATTCCCATGAAATTATTCCTATGTAAAAGGATGGGAATGTGGATTCTAATGAAATTTTATAAACTTTTTTTAAAAAATTAATCAAAATCATAATTTTCTTAGGAATATCAAAATGTTTGCCAAACACTTTTTTTAAAAAATTCTTTGGAATAAATTTCCTATCTTTATTTTCCTGGTAATTAATTCCTAGAAATAAATTTTGATTCCGTGAAACAAACGCCCCCTTAGGATTGGATATTAGTGGACAAGTTATGGTAAGAAAGACAGAAGATATAACATCAATGAACAAACACAGGATATACATGGCTCTATAAATACTGCAACATCATTTACTGCTATATAACCTTTGAAACTAAGATTTATATGTTCATGAAACTTCATATATAGAATGTATGCCTATTTTTCTTCAAAACATCATCCAATTAAGGTTCACCCTACTCATTTTTTCTCCTCTCTATATAAGCTGTTTTATTTAGCTATAGTTTGTTTTGTCTGTTCAAAAAGACTAAGGAACATAAATAGAACAAATACCAACCACTTGAAGGACTATTGGCCTTAAGCAACTAACAAAAAACAAGTTTCAAATAAGCTATGACAGAAACAGAAAAGTGAACCTGAAAAGTCGCACGGCTAGGAGGCAGGCTTCTACCGACACCTAATCAGATATGTGTATTCACAACCCACTGCCAAAATCAATATTTCTCATCATTCTAATGATCCAATCTATTTGTACATTTTACTTAATCAGCAAAGTTAATATAAAGACACTAAATTTGAACACAAGATCAATGAGAAACGTGTACACTCCGCTGCACTAGCCAAACAAAAGGACCAAAAACTAAAAATAAAGAGCAGAAAACAACCCCTTAACTGCAAAAACTGAGTCACAGCTGGGTCAGTCTAAAGAAGCAAATAAACCCAAGAACCATATTGACTCACGCACAAAAATCACAAAAAAAAGCCACATATAAACAGCAAGACAGAAGCAGAAAAACCGCAGACCAGGCAAAAAATCGCAGACTTGCCATAGAAGCAGGCTTAACATCATCAAGCCTGTGAGAAAAACAGAAACCACCGAAGGCAACAACGGAACCAAAAATATCAGATACAAACCGTACCAACAAGCTACAAAATACAAGTGACCTTGGTAAGATATAACACAAATTTTAAACAACTATAGCCTACAAAATATAGTTAATATTATAGAAGAAAATGGAAATAAAAACCTTTTCAATTTTCATGTTCAACAAATGGTAGATAAATTATTAGGAATCATCTGGAGAGAGGAATTCCAATTTTGCTGAGACGTTTTCCAAGTTTGAGAGGGCGAGAGGGTTTTGGGGGTTGTGACTTCCAAGGGTTTCGTCTTCGATGAGAGCCGCGAGAGTGAATTTTAGTGCTGCAGCGCGAGAGTGGATTTTAGTGACATATCTACGGGTCGCAACCAAAATGTTATAGTTATGGACAATATTAATATCATTAGATAAACTTATAAATATTTAAATATAAATATATAAATAAATCATTAACTTAATAAATTGAATATGACTAATAACTATAAATATTATTAATAAATATAAATATTTATAAATATTTTATTGATTAAAATACAAAAAAAATATATTGTGATGATAATGACGTGAAAATAATAAATTTCTAGAGTTTGGTAAAACTTACTAATAACATTTTCATTATTTTTTTTAAATACAATAATAAATTAGAAATTTTAGTGATAAAATGTATAAAAGTTGTATTACAAACTTACAAATAACTTACTCTAATATTAATATAGAGAAAAAAAAACACCAATTCTTTTATGCATTAATCTCAAATAAAAACATTTATCACATGTATGATTATATAATAAATTATCATTAAAATAATTTATTTTTTCAACATTTATTTATGCATGTGTTCAACATTTGTTTATGCATGTTAAATTATAATAGAAAAATATTGGTAATTTGGTTAGAGGATTATTTATAGAAATTGAGGAACATTGTTTCTAATATCAGTGAAGTTACATAATTTATATTTAATAATAAGAATTTTTTGTCTTTTTTATGTGGTAATTCTTAATACTCTAATCAAAGACGTATTTATCACAAAGAATTTACCATTAAAAAAGTGTATTTATCTCTTTTATTTAATAGATCACAACTTTATCTATACTATGCCCTCCCAAGCTTCATAAGCTTCATCGAGAAGAATTATCAAATGGAAGAAAATGAATAGATGTATCTCAAACTAAAACTCTAAAAGTAATATGTAATCTGATCTTACCTGATTAGATTTGGACCGTCACGACTGGCTCCGAGCTGAAGTTGAATAAGATGGGGATACCTGCAAGGCACTCCGATGCTAAAGTAAGTGGCAGTACGAGCAGGCAAAATGGTGTGTGAATGGTAAGAGAATGAATACCTGACCCTCTTGGAACAAAGGGTATTTATAGCCCCCAGCGCTGGGTCAAGGTCCCTTCATTGGGCCGACCAGGATTGGCCCAATAAAAGAACCGTCAGGTTCTACGTGTGTAGTGGAGACCCGCACGTGGTCTCCTTCCTGGGTGCTCTGCGAGAAGTACGGACGGACGAGGACGTGGTCTTTTCGAAGTTCAGGTGAGGGTGTAACGGTTACAATATGCCCTACGAGGAGGGTGCTCGAGCTGAACTCGAGCTGGATGGTAACTGGTCGAGGACGTTGCGTCCGCGGGCAGTGGCGGGCACGGTCGTAGCTTATGATCGACGCGCCCCCTGTAGAGATGTTTGGATTGGGCCTATTCTTGCTCTTGGGCCAACCTGGACCCAGCCCAGAACAGGAGCCCCCCAAGTCGTGACTCCTGGAGCAGGAGTTATGACTTGATCTCAGTTCGCCTTTGTCACGGGGCCTCATGCTCGCCCAGGAGATCTGGTTCCTCGTGTTTGCTTGAGGAGCTTCCCCTGTGTCGCGCTCGCGAGATAACTCCTTTCGAGGAGTGCCCGGGGGACCCTCGACGGGCTGTGTTGGTTGAGTACACGAGGCAACCCTTGGGAAGCGTGACACCACCCTATTGGAGATAGGGCCATCATTGCCTAGGGGAGCTATGCGTCGAGGAGGGAAGTTCGTGGTTCCCCGGTGTGACGTTTCGTATTCCACGTCATCACTATAAATAGGGTCCTTGGGCCCCATAATATGTTTTTCCTCTTCGCACTTCTCCTCCTTCCTCTGCCTCTGCTGCTGCTGTTATTTCCAGATTTTCATAGGATTGCCGTGCTTTCCGCCGTTGATTTCCTTCTCCGCCGCCGTACCTCTTTCCTGATTTCAAGTAAGCGTCTCATCCCTCATGTTTCTCCTCCGTGGAATATGATTTTTTCCATTGTTTTGTATGTTAGAGAATTTGCGTCTGGGATTAGCCCCGGTATATATATGCGTTCGCCCGGCATATCCATGTTTATGCCCGGCAAACGCACGTTTGTGCCCGATAGATGCATAGTTTAGGTATGTGACTTGCAATGCTGCCCGGGATCTTCATGATTCTGGGCGCCTAACTCGTGGTAGTGCCCGGTAATTTCATAGTTCTAGTTTTAGGGTTTATGATATTGTTCGTCACGTCCATAGCCTAGGTCGACATATTCGTGACTGGCCGGGATGTTGGCCCATTTTAGGCAATGCGTAGGACGACTTGCCGTGGTATCTTGGGGTCGGGGATGTGACTCCAGACTTTTGTTCGGATCTTCAACGTTTTAATCGTGTGTGGGGCGTGACTCGGCTTGTCGTTCCCTTCTTCCCGTCAGTTATGGCGAGCGTATGGATTTGCTCCCCAATTGACCGGTTTCCTGTGCTTTGCGGGTAACAATGGCTGATGAACCGTGTTCCTCGGGGCGCCATGAGGTGGAAGATCAAAGCGCCGAGGAAAATGTGAACCTGATCGATACCATTGACGATCCTCTGCTAGAGTGGGTGGGCGCCGAGCCCAGAGGGATTGCTTCTGCTTACAGTCGGCGCAGTCGGAGCGCGTATACTATCATCGAGCAGGGCGGTAGTCAGACCGACTTTCAGAAAAATTTCGTCGTCACCAGACCGTCTCTTAACGCGCGGATCTGCTCGGAGTTCCCCGAGTACGGGTTTCCTATGTATGAGTTCACTTTTAAGGACCTTGGACTAAAGCTCCCCTTTAGTGATTTTCAGGTCGGGGTCTTTAGTCATCTGGAGCTGGCCCCATCGCAGCTTCACCCTAACTCGATTGCTTTTCTCCGGGCATTTGAACTGACGTGTCGCTTTTTAAGGATTGGGGAGACCATACCTCTTTTCTTCAGAGTCTTCCATTTACAACGCCAGTCTCGGGGAGGTAGGCACAGTTGGGTTTCCCTGAAACAGTCGAAGAGACTGTTCAGGATGTATATGGATTCTGTCCGGGGGTTCAAGGACAAATGGTACAACGTGCGACCGATTACCAAAACTGATCTAGAGTCTGTATACGAGGAAGAAACTGTGGTGACCGACGATCACGGGGAGGCTCTTCTAGACGATGAGGGTCGCCCTGTGTTGGGGCGTGTAGCCAAGTTTCCTTTGCACTGGACCTCGCGCCACTACGAGCATGGCACCGAGCACTACCATACGCCTGCGGGTGGGATGAGCACCGAAGATGAGGAGGCCTATGGTACCCTCTGCAGATATGTCGACAGTTTCTTCCCTGCTCGGTGGGCCACGAGGGAGGGAAAGGATATTCTCGACGAAGATGGTTATCCGACCTTTGAGGCCCGACCTATCGATACGAAGGCGCTCGTGGAGTTCCAGTCCTTCGGGCAGGCCGCGAACCTGCTAGGTTACTTTTTGTCTTGTTTGAATTTCTTCATTTGTTATTTGCTCGTGACTAACCCTGGATTCTTTTATGCAGGTCTCATGGCTGGACGAAAGAAGAGGCTCCTGAAGCTGACACAGGATAAGAAAGTCAACAAGAGAGTGGTGCGAGCTCCTCAGGCGACGAGGATGGGCCCGCCAACTAGCTCGGGCGATGCTTCTGGAGGTTCTCCAGACGCTCAAGATGTTGAGCCACATACTGACCTGATACCGAGGAAGAGGAACCGGGCAGAGAGCCAGCCGGAGGTCGGCGAGGAATCTGGCGCGGTGAGGTCCTTCGAGTTGCCCCCTGTTTTAAAGAGGAGGGTTTCTTCGAGGGGTTTCCCTTGTCCGTAAGCATCGACGAAGCTGATACCATTAGGCGGCTAAGTAAGGAAAATCGGAGAAAACATCTGGCCGCCAATATGGTCGGGATGGTCAAAATGGCCGAGATGGCCGTTGTCCTGGCCGAGGAGGGGGCAGATTCTGATCGCATCAAAGAGCTGGAACAGGAGAAAGCTGCCCTTACTGCGAGCTCACGAAAGTTGAAGGCTGCCCTGGAGCGCTCTGAGGAGATGTTCCGCGAGCAAGCCGAGCTGCTGGCCGCAGAGAAAGAGAACTCGGGGAAGGTTGCTGAGGAGAGGGACTACTTTCGTGAGGATCGGGAATGCTTGGAAATCGACAATGGGCATCTCGCCAAAGAGGTCGGGGAACTGAAGGCCGCCATGCTCCCTGCCGAAGATGAGTCGGAGGAGACAGCTCTTTTGCGGAGTCGGTCGAAACGGGTCACCCGTATTCAACTCCTTGAGGCGGACTGTGTTGGCGCCTTGGCGGATGGCTTTGAAGCCGCAGTTAGCCAGCTCACTTTGTTGAATCCTGATCTGAATACTGAAGGAATGGGCTACATGTCTCAGATTATCGACGGCCAGATCGTGCCTCCGCCCGAGTCCCTTGTTGTCGACGGTGGTAGCCCCGGGGAAGTCTAGCTGTGAGATTCTAGTTGGGCCTGCGCGCCTTTTTTTTTGTTTTTTTTTATGGTTGTTTTTGGGGCCTGTGTGCCCGTGCATATTTTACTTTTTGGGCCTGCGTGCCTGTTCTTTGTAATTCCTGAACATCGACGGCCTTCTTGGTCGGTTTATTTCTATCTGTTATTTATGAGCTTTTGACTGAATGTTTGTTTCGACTTTGATTATTTTCCCGTGTTTGTGTTTTGATATTTTGCGATAGAATTTTCCTAAGTTATGGCCCCGAGTCTCGCCCGTGTGTGGCTGTGACTTTGTTGGCAAATTTGCCTAAGTATTTTGTTCGGGACATGCTTGTGCTCGGCTTTCTATTTGGTGGTGAATTTCGCCTAAGTTACGACCTCGAGGAGAGATTCCTTTTTCGACCCTTTGGATGGTCCGACGTTCTTCGAGATTCGTCGGGCGTGCGGAGCGAAACCGCTTGTTCGAGCGTATGACCCGGATCGGGGTTGCTTACCCGTGGCGTGAACTGCCCATCGCGAGCTGGGTGTTCTTCCCTGCAGGTACTTCGACGGTGGAGCTCGATTGAGGTCTCCACGTCGGGCACTATCGTTCATGCTCGTCGGCTGAACGACATTATGCCGTTTGGGCGTAGGTTGGGCCTGTACCTTGGCCTTTCTATGGGGTCAGACGTTTTTCCTCGTTGACCGGACGTGGGTGTCAACGGCGAGAGTCCTCGGTGTTAAGGATTTTTAACTATAGTACTGCTTTAGTTTAGCAGCGTTCCAGGGTCGTGGTAGTGGTTCTCCGTCCAGTTGCTCGAGGTAGTATGCCCTGGTGCCAATGGTGCCGTGGACGCGATAAGGCCCTTCCCAGTTCGCGGCCAATTTCCCTTCGCGGGAGTCTTTCTGGTTCCTTCATAACACCAGGCTGCCGATTTCGAACTCGCGTTTAATGACCTTGTCGTTGTAGCGCAGAGCCACTCATTGTTTTAGGGTGGCTTCGCGTAGGGCCGCCCCCGATCGGATTTCCTCGACTAAGTCGAGTTCGTCCCTGAGTGCCTCGTCGTTCATTTCTTCGTCGAGGGGATTCTCTGTCCGCCTGGAGGGTTCCCGGATTTCTACTGGGATGACGGCCTCGGTGCCGTACGTTAGTCGAAAGGGGGTCTCGCCCGTCGTTGAATGGGGCGTGGTGCGGTATGCCCACAAGACACTGTGCAGTTCCTTGACCCAACCTCTTTTTGCTTCACCGAGCCTGCATTTGAGTCCCCGAAGGATGACCCTGTTCGCCGCTTCGGCCTGCCCGTTGGTTTGAGGGTGCTCGACTGAGGTGAAGTGTTGCTTTGTTCACAGTTTGGTGACGAAGTCTTGGAATCCGCGGTCGGTGAATTGGGTGCCGTTGTCAGTCACCAGTGCTCTCGGGATCCCGAATCTGGCGAGGATGTTTCTCTTGTAGAAACGGAGGATGTTGTGCGAGGTGATCTTCGTGAGAGCCTCGGCTTCTATCCATTTCGTGAAGTAATCCACGGCCACGATGAGGAATTTATTTTGGTAAGTCCCTTGCACAAAGGGACCGAGGAAATCCATACCCCACCATGCAAACGGCCACGGAGACGACAATTTGCTCAGTTCGTGAGGGGGGGCGAGGTGCATGTCACTGTGCCTCTGGCACTTGTCATACCTCTTGACGTGTTCCTTGGCGTCCTGCTGCATTTTCGGCCAATAATACCCCGCTCGAAGGGCTTTCCTCTCCAGGGACTTACCGCCCATGTGTTGGGCGTTAATCCCTTCGTGTATCTCCCGCAATACCTCGGGGACTGTGGATTCATCGATGCACTTTAGGAGGGGGATGGAGAATCCCATGTGGTATAGTTTGTGCTCGAGCACCACGTAGGAGCATGCTCGTTGCTTCGTGATGGTCGCTTCTGTCTGGTTCGAGGGGAGTTCGCCTTTCGTCAGGAAATTGTACATCGGGGTCATCCAGGACGAGGCATCTCCTATGGCGTGGACTTCGACTAATGTCGAGGATCTTTCGATGCTCGGGCGTGCTAGGGATTCCTGTATGACGGATTTGTTTCCGCCCTTCTTTCTCGTGCTCGCGAGTTTGGACAATATGTCTGCCCTTGCGTTTTGCTCGCGGGGGACATGTGAAATCTCTGCTCGTTCAAACTTTGTCATGTATTTTTTGGCTAAGTTTAAGTATTCGACGAGGTTGTCGTTCTTGGCTTGGTAACTCCCCTGGACTTGGGAGGCAACGAGTTGGGAGTCTGTGTAGATTTGTATTTCGCGGGCTCCCAGGTCCTCGGCTAGCCTCAGCCCTGTGAGCAGGGCCTCGTACTCTGCTTAGTTGTTCGACGTTGGGAAGGAGAGGGCTAACGAGTGTTCAATCACTACGCCTTCCTCGTTCTCCAGGAGGATCCCCGCGCCACTTCCGGACGAGCTGGAGGCCCCGTCGACGAAAATGGTCCATTTGTGTTCCTTCCCAGCGGGCGGGTCATGAGCGGTCATTTCTGCGACAAAGTCGGCCAGGGCTTGTGCTTTCAGGGCTTTCCTACTCTCGTATTGAATGTCGAATTCGGAGAGCTCCAAGGACCATTTCAACATTCTTCCCGCCATGTCGGGCCGACCCAAAAGTTGCCTCACTGGTTGGTCGGTTCGCACGATGATTGTGTGGGCCAGAAAATAGTGTCTGAGTCTCCTCGTTGCGTTGACGAGGGCTAGAGCTACCTTTTCTATCTGTTGGTACCTGCTTTCGGGTCCTTGTAGGGCTTTGCTCGTGAAGTAAACAGGTTTCTGTCCGTCGGTGGTCTCGCGGATGAGAGTCGCGCTGACGGCTTCGTTTGAGACGGCCAAGTATAGGAACAGTGGCTCCCCGTCGGCTGGTCGAGATAGTACGGGTGGTTGAGATAGACTTTGCTTTAGGTGGCGCAGTTCCCGTTCACACTCCTCGTTCCATTCGAAGGCTGCTTCTTTACGAAGGAGTCTGAAGAAGGGGAGGGCGTGCTGAGCGGACCTCGCGACGAAGCGGGACAATGACGTGAGCATGCCGTTCATGACCTGTATTGACTTCTTCGACGTCGGTGTCGGAAGGTCGGAGAACGCTCGACACTTGTCGGGGTTGGCTTCGATTCCTCATTCTGTTAGGTAGAATCCGAGAAATTTTCCTGCCTTGACTCCGAACGTGCATTTTTCGGGGTTAAATCTCATTTTACTTTGTCTTGCTTGAGCAAAGACCGCCTTGAGGTGTGCTGCATGGTCGGTGTCTTCTCGGGATTTGACGATCATGTCGTCCATATAAACCTCGAGCATGTCCCCGATCTGCTTGTGAAAAACCCTGTTCATCATGCGTTGGTAAGTTGCCCCGGCGTTTTTTAGTCCAAAGGGCATTACGTTGTAGTAATAGTTGTCCGAGCTGGTCATGAAAGCCATGCAGTGTTTGTCGCCCGCGGCCATCGGGGTTTGATTATAGCTCGAGTAAGCATCCATGAACGATAACGTTTTGTAGCCGGCCGAGTTGTCGACCAGCATGTCTATGTTCGGTAAAGGGAAAGCATCTTTCGGGCAGGCCCGATTGAGATCGGTATAGTCAACACACATCCTCCATTTTCCATTATTCTTTTTAACAAGTACAACGTTCGACAGCCAGGTTGAATACCGGGCTTCGGAAATAAAATCCTCCTCTAGGAGATCTTTTACAGCTTTTTCAGCAGCCTCCATTTTCTCTGGAGACTGCCTACGCCTACGTTGTACTACGGTCCTAGCGGCAGGATCTATGGCGAGGTGGTGACAGGCGACCTCCGGGTCGAGTCCAGGCATCTCCGCGACGCTCCAAGCGAACAGGTCATCATTCTCGCGCAAGTAGGCTTTGATTTGCTTCCTTTCCAGGTCGGGGAGATCTTTGCCAATCTTTACTCCTTTGCTCGGGTCCGCGCCGAGGGGGACAAGCTCAAAATCCCCGTCCGGTATTGGTCGGAGGGGAATTTGCTCGCCGTTGGGAGGTTCATCCTGATCGAAACGAGCGTCCAGAGCTATAGAGTCGACCTTTGGTGGAGCTTTTTGGACTTCTTCCTTGGCGGACTCTGGCTTGTCGGGCTCCTGTCGTGTCGTCGCTGGTCTTTTGGCGGGTCTTGTCCCTACGTCGACAGTGTCGCGTCCCTTAGATGCAGCGTTGAAACACCTCCGAGCAGCGGCTATGTCTCCCTGGATAGTAGCTACCCGTGCCCTTTTGGTGTAGAACTTCATCTTCAGGTGGACGGTGGAGGGCACCGCTGTTAGTTCTGCCAGTGTTGGTCTCCCCTGGATGCAGTTGTAGAGGGACGGGTAGTCGATGACGAGGAAGCGTACTTTGACCTGCCTTGTCGTTGTTCCTTCGTCGAATGTAACCAGGAGCTCGACATATCCCCAAGGTTTAGAGGTCGAGCCGTTGAAGCCCTGTAAGTCCGACCCTACATATGGCGAGAGATGTGAGTCATCCAGCTGCAGAGTTCGAAACAACTGGCTGTACATTACGTCGACGGAACTTCCTTTGTCGATGAGGATGCGATGCACATCGAAGTTGGCCATTCTTGCCCTTATCAGCAAGGGGATGACCGCGTTGGGGGCTCCCCCGGGGAGCTCTTCCAAGTAGAAGGTGATGGGTTATGACCTGCCTTTTACCCTTTCAAATGTCACTGTTTGCGGGGGCGCCACGTCGACCAGCTCATCCAGCTTCCTCTTAGCCGAATTAATGGTCAAGTCGTTGAATCCTCCGCCGTTGATGACCATGGCGGAGGGGAAATATTTCCACCTGCTGTGTGCTGTGAGCGGCTTCTGCAGGTGTTCGGGGACGTCGAAGTTCTCGGGTCTGGTCACGGAGAAGGCGGTCTGGACGGGGACCGACTCGTCAGATGGTCGGGCGTCTTCCTCCGGTTCTCTTGTCTCCCGGGCGTCACGACGGGGAGCGTCGTTTCGCCAGTATTGTGCGAGCCTTCCTCCCTTGATGAAGGTTTCGATGGCGTCCTTGAGGTGGATGCAATCTTCAGTCAGATGACCATGACTCATATGGTACTGACAATACTTGTTCTTGTCTGCTCCGGGCTTGGCGGGAGCAGGTCGGGGATGTTTGACGCCGCCGTCCTTGAAGTCTGTGCTGGCACACTCCGCCAAAATGCGCTCGCGGGAAGCTGTGAGCGGAGTGTACTCGGTAAAATGCCCCGAGGGTCCCCTTTGTTCTCGGACTTCCCGGGGTCTGTCTTATTTTCTTTTCTCCCCGGTTCGTCGAGGAGGAGCAGCTTCCTGGCGCGGGTTGCTGCTGGACCCGCGAGTCTTGGGGTCTCGGGCTCTGTTGGCCGCCTCTCTTTCCTCGTAGTCCATGTACGCCTGGGCCTTCTCGAGGAGGGCATCGAATGTTCTAGGTGGCTCGATGCCTACGACCTTTCTGAATTCCGTACCGGGGAGGATCCCCCTCTCTAGCAGATATCTTTTCATGTGGTCCGCACAGGGGACCTGTATAGCTTCACGGTTGAAGCGATTGATAAACTCTCTTAGGGTTTCATCATGTCTCTGGACGATTGCCTCGAGAGCCGCCTCGGTCTTTGGGTGTCGACGAGACGCTGTGAACGAACTGATGAATTGGTTCTTCAGGTTTCGTCACGAGGTGATTGATCCCGGGGCGAGGCCTTTATACCAGTCCATTGCTGCCTTTCTGAGGATCGTGGGGAACAGCCGGCATTTGATGGGTCCCCCGACGTTGTGATAGTGAAGCATAGCCTCGAACCCGTCTATGTGGTCGACCGGGTCTGCGACTCCGTCGTATTCCTTCAGATGTGGAGGCTTCTCCATGCCCGGGGGAATGGGCGCCTCCATGATGGCATGCGACAGGGGACCGCGGGGGTCGTATTCGTCGCTTCTTTCCGGGGACAGAGATGGGGATCTGTAATAATGTCGGGCACAACGGTCCTGGTCGTGTTGGACATCTCTCGAGCGCGGTGCCCGTTGGTTGATTCTTCCGTGTCCGTCTCCGGAGTGTCTTCTTTCTTGCCTTGCGGGGGCGCGGCCGCGTCCCCCGGCTTCGATGATGGGTTGCCTCTCCAAAGGGGGCCGTTTCCCCGATGGTCGGGGTGACGGGCTTCGAGAGGTATCTATGTAGTGTCTCCGCGGGGGAGATGGGAAACGGACCTCAGTTACTCGAGGAGGTGGAGTCTGGGGCCTCTGATGCCTCCTCGGGGATCTTCGATCGTCTTCAAGTGCCCTCAATCTTTCCCCTTGGGCGAAGATGAGGTAATTCGTCTGATTGATCGCTGCGAACAGCGCTCGGGTTGTGGCATCCGCCCCGGCGGGGACAGGGACTTCCTGAAACTGAGCAGCTTGATAGTTCGTGAGAGCTGCATCGTCTTCTTCGAGTGGCGGAGGGACCGAGGAGGATGAAGCGGTAACTCCGTCGCGGTGGATTGAGGGCCCAGAGGCAGTTGACACAGGGATGGTGTTATGACCGGGGTTACCGGCGTTATCAAGGTGTTCGTTTTTATCCGCGAGGCCGTTGTTGGTGTCGACGACGCAGACGTTTTGCTCATCATGAGCTTGGTCAGCCATGACGGTGATGGTTTGAGTTGAGCTTTGGTCTTTGAGTTTTTGCAAGACGGGGAAGCTAGTTTCCCACAGACGGCGCCACTGATCTTACCTGATCAGACTTGGACCGTCACGACTGGCTCCGAGCTGAAGTTGAACAAGATGGGGGAGATACCTGCAAGGCACTCCGATGCTAAAGTAAGTGGCAGTACGAGCAGGCAAAATGGTGTGTGAATGGTAAGAGAATGAATACCTGACCCTCTTGGAACAGAGGGTATTTATAGCCCCCAGCGTTGGGCCAAGGTCCCTTCATTGGGCCGACCAGGATTGGCCCAATAAAGGAACTGCCAGGCTCTACGTGTGTAGTGGGGACCCGCACGTGGTCTCCTTCCTGGGTGCTCTGCGAGAAGTACGGACGGACGAGGACGCGGTCTTTTCGGAGTTCAGGTGAGGGTGTAACCGTTACAATATGCCCTACGAGGAGGGTGCTCGAGTTGAACTCGAGCTTGATGGTAACTGGTCGAGGACGTTGCGTCCGCGGGCAGTGGCGGGCACGGTCGTAGCTTATGGTCGACGCGCCCCCTGTAGAGATGTTTGGATTGGGCCTATTCTTGCTCTTGGACCAACCTGAGCCCAGCCTAGAACATAATCTAATAAAGGTTCAAAAGGAACAATAACAATCACTCCCTTATTAATGTAGTCTGCGCATATAAGACTGAATAAAAATTGTATAAATCAATTCACACCCATCATACAACATGAGCAAAGCACTATAGAATAGAAAACTATATATGACAGAGACAGTCATTATACTACTACTTTTTCCTGACAAAATAGCTAAAATCATAAACAGAAAAGTGATTGTTGACAAACCGATGAAAGCCATGGTTCATTTGATCTAAGTGATGAGAAGAACTTCAGGGAAATATAGTATAGTAGTTGAAGCTCTTTGCAATGCTAATATGATTCTGGTATGCTATGTGTGACTTTTATAGTATCTCATAAAACAAAACTTAATAAGAACCATTTTGTTGGTTAACTATATCTATCATCATAACCTCAAACTATCTGCAAAGGATTCATCAAGCTTCCTATTGAAAAGCCTGTTGAAGTATTATGCATGTGTCAGGTTCTTGTATACTTGCTTGTTATCTTCATCGATTAACTTTTCAACAGGTCCAATATCTTTAGAGGAATTTGGATAGAAATATGTCACTATTGACAATATTTCCTTCTCCTTATTCAAGACGGCTCAATGCTCTGGTGATTTGTATATTCCACTTGACAATAATCGAAGAACATGCATCATCGAACTTGCAATGAATCAGTATTTGAGGAAAAATTTGAAGCCTTATGAGTCCAAAAATATACAAACCTAAATTATATGGCCAATGTTAACAACAATGGCACCTTCTATTGGTTCAACACTGACCCATTTTCCATCTTTGAGAAACTGCAGTCCTGGAAAATCACCAAAATCAACCAAGAGAGTGATTGCAAAATTGTCGGCATGAGGAATGATCCCGAGAACTCTTTCAGGCTCTGGACAAGGTGGATAGAAGTTCATCCTAAATGTTGGGAAGATCAGTATAAATAAAGGCAGAGTAGAATTTTAAACTCAGCTCTTTCTTGACGTATCAGAGCTAAATGATCTGAAAGACAAGGATACAAAACTTTAGAGATCAGGGAATTCAAATCTGACATAATTGATATTAGCCTACTTTACATTGAGGTTCCAGGTTTATAGGCAATTTACACACAAGTACACCGCTTTTTACCAAGGTTTAAAAAATTGCAAGCAGGTAAAGGCAACAACATACTTAAATGTTACATTCAAATCAATATATAAATGTAGTATTGAGCAGATACTGATTCTGTTTCAGATAATAAAATTAAAATCAGTCCTTGATTTCAAAATGGACTAAAAAGTTGGCTTAGTAAACAAACGAAAATATTTGGCATCTGAGGCAAGTTAGCTGACATTTGTTATTAGCTAGCAAGCTAAGCCACTAAGCATTTATCAGTGGAACATAGAAGATGGTTGATGCAAGAACTGTGGAACAGACCAACCTAATTCTCTGCAGCCTGCACTTGTAAATGAAGAATGCTTTAAACTCAGCAAAGGAATACCAAGTCAACTCTGCAGAATTTTATACTTAGTAACATTTTCCTGCACTCTTTGTATTGACAGTTTGTAATCATAGTAATCATAGTAACTGACTCACCACCAACAAAAAAAAAAACACTACAAAATATAACTAATGTACTTTTCAAAAAAAAAAAATTTACTGAGTCAACAAAAAAAACTAAAATTAATGGCCCATGCAGGTCTCGAACCTGCAACCTTCGCGTTATTAGCACAACGCTCTAACCAACTGAGCTAATGGGCCATTTGTTATAAAATTAAAGACTAAACTTTTTTGTAATGATTCTTTAAATTACACAATGCAAAGAAAATAAAGCAGATTTACGGCGAAACCCGCGGCGGTTGACAGTGGTTCAACGACGGCACCAACTCAAATCAACAAAATCTCAACCTCGACCCCCCTTGTTTTATTACGTAGAGCATGAATCTGGCCTCAGATTTTCCTAACCCTCACTCAAACAACCAGATCGGAGCATTCCTAACTCGAACCTTTAAGTCAACAAACTCATTCGAAAACTCACAAGTAAGGCATGAACAACTTCTAAAACTTCAACCTTACAAAATCCTTCTGAACCTGGACCCTTCAAGTCATCAACAGACTTCTCTATCTCCACCGTCTCCAGTGGAGGCACCACCTTGGAGGAAGTTTTCAACTGAGCTGGTGTTTTCTTAGACTTCTCTGGCTTTCCCTGTTTCTGCATCTCAGCTAAACCTTCACAAATAGCTTGAAGTTTAGCGGCTACAGAAGAAGGAAGAGGCTTATACTCACCAAACTCACCACCAATGCCAATACATGATCCATGGTGTTTGAGATTCGGGAAATTAAGCCTAGCAAAGTCACCACGAAGCTTATAAACAGCTTTGTCGTAAGCCAAAGCAGCTTCTTCTGCTGTAACAAAGGTACCAAGCCAAAGCCTATATCTCAGCAACCCATTTTCCCCGGTATCTTTGCCTCACCCCTTTGTATAGCTTCGTGGATTTTGAAGGAGTATTACCCACGTGCTTCATAGGGATCGGCATTGGACTGAGGAAGCTAAGAGTGTTACTGAGACGTTGTCGTTGATGTTGTTGGTTTTGTTGTAAGATAAAGCTTTGAAGTTGGATTTGTGATTGGATCTGGTTGATTTGAGATGGGGTCAAATGGTTAAGACCAAGAAGAGAAGAAGATGGTTTTTGAACAAAGCCTGTGAATTTATGGCTATCTGATAACAGTGGTAGCAAAATTGAAGAAGGAAAGCGGCGGAGGAATGAATATGAAGGAGGAAGAAGAACACGATGACAAAAACTCAAATTAGTAATTTAAGTTTTAAAATGTTTTCGTTAAAATAAATAAATGACAGGAATAACAAAATGTTTTAATTTAAAAAATATCAAATTGTCAATGCCACATAAGCTTTTTTGGGTGAACTGGTTTAATGAAGGACCAAAATAGTGGAATCTTTAAATGACATGATGGGAATCTAAATTTTTTTTTATGGGGAGGTTTTCAAATCTCGCCCAAATGACAGAGGGCGAAATGGCTATTAACCCATTAATATATGAAAAAGTAAATACACTATTACTATTATACTTCACTATCAATTTCTCATAAGACTTTCATCTAAGATGGGTTGGATATCAGTACACAACTTATGGTACAAAAGACAAAAGTTATTATGATCAATGAAAAAACACAACTTATAAATGGTCATATAGACTCTGTAGCATTATTTACTGCAATATATAACCTTTGAAACTAAGATTTATGTGTTCATGAAACTTCAAATATAGAATGTATGCTTATTTTTCTTCAAAACACCATCCAATCAAGGTTCATCCTCCTCATTTTTTCTTCTCTCTTATAAGCTGCTTGTTTTATTTAGCCATAATTTGTTTTGTCTTTAAAAGACAGCAAAACATTTTACTCAGTACTTAAATATTCGAACACCAGTTGTGCCTGCAGGCAAAAAATTACAACTATTGTGCACTAGCGGCACTATCCCATGCCAAAGAAACTAAGGATCACAAATAAAACACATACCAGTCACTAGCAGGACTGCAGGACTATTGGCCTTAAGCAACTAACGAAAAACAAGTTTCAATAAGCTATGGCAGAAACAGAAAATTTGCACGGCTAGGAGGCTTCTGCCAACACTTAATAAGATCTGTATTCATAATCCACTGCCAAGATCAATACTTCTCATCATTCTTATGATCCAATCTATTTTTACATTTTATTTAATCAGCATAATTAATATAAAAACGCTAAGTTTGAGCAAAAGATCAATGAGAAACGCATAAACTCCACTGCACTAGCAGAACAAAAAGACCACAGAACTATAAAATAAAGACAAGAAAACAGCCCACTTAACCACAAAAACTGAGCCACAACTTGGACAGTCTCAAAAAGCAAGAAAAAAACATGAAAAACATATTGCCTGACACGCGAAAAACCACAAAAAAGCTACATATCAACAGCATTCATGCTAAAAAAAGTCCCAGACCTGACCCTGCTGGACCAAAAATCCCTGACTTGCCCCCTGTCAGTGGGCTCAACAGCAAATGACTAAAATATTAGGGGCGGCAAACATTTAACTAAAATATTATAATTGAAATTGACTAAAAATTATAAAATTTAGATTCAATTTTTTAAAATATTCAAAATAACTAACAAAATAAAAATAGAATATATAAATGGAGATATCCAACCTCAAATTAAAGTACCGCCTTCCGCTCTTTTAAAGACTTGAACTCATCAATAATTGAATCAATTGTGAAGTGTTCAGCTATTCCTTTTCAATGTAAAGCATCGTATTGTCCGTAAGAAATCCATCCTCCGTCTTATTGCACAATGTCTTGATTATCTTCATTGCTGAGAATGATCTTTCTGTAGTAGCTGTAGAAACTGGAAGAGTTAAGATAACATGGATAAGCCGATCAATCAAATAACATGTATTTGTCTTCCCTGTCTTTTTTAGAGCTTGACACAATTCAGACATAGTTGACAAGTTATTTAAATCCGGATGACCAACAACATCAAGATGAAAGTGTTGAAGTTGATATCTCAAATTAATTTTTTCATGCTCACTAAAATCTGTAGAATAGAATTTATCTACAAGAGCACATATATTATTCAAATCAAATGCTTTGTAAATATCCTTAGGAACCAAACTATTGCTTAGACTTAAAAGCTCCATTGTTTCTCACAAAACCTATGATTCAATTCTTGTAGTTGTTGATCGATTGTAACACAAAAGAGATCCACTCTTAAATGTTGACCCGCGGTAATGTGATCCATTTGATGGCGCGCACGACCTTCACGCTCTATATAAACTGCATTACAATTAAGAGAATCAATATCATGTTTTTCACAAAATAATCTTACATCTTTCAATAAGTCATCCCATCCATCTTCTCTCAACTTTTGAATTAATGTCTTCGTAATCGTGACTAACTGCATAGCATTAAGTATATCTATAAGCAGCATTAGCATCCCCGCGTGTAGCATAACTTCTCCCATTTTTTGTAATATTTGCAAGAACCACACAAGTTGGATTATGCAAATCTATCATACTACAAACAAAAGAAAATGTGAGCTCCAACGTGTATCTCATACACTAGGTGAGTAACATAGAAGTTCTAGTCTTCAAGAATCAACCTCATTGTGTGTTAGCCATAGCCACCAAGTCTCTATCTATGGGAAACGTTTTAATAGTCAACTAAATAGAGTTTTTCCTTTTAAAAATAGACATAGAAACATAAAGAGACCATTTTACAAACTACATCAGCCTTTACACCTTACATCAACACAAAGCAAGATTTTCTTTTAAAAATAGACATAGAAACATAAAGAGAGACTGCAGCAGCACCAAATTCAAAACAGCAGCAAGGACACTGCAGCACCGCATCAAATACCATTGATTACATGAACATATATAGAGTGGATTTTTTAAAAATGAAAATAAAATGTTACTTACTTTTTGACTTTCTGAATACAAAATGATACTCCCTGCATCATAATTTCCTAATTGATTAAGCTCAAATTGATGAAGCTGTCTTTTATAAAAGACATTTGTCTAAAAGGGGCAAAATGAAGAAAGAAAAGGGTTGGCATTGCCATTGCAAACATTGAATACTACATACATCAGGATTTTAGCGACACTTGCAGCGACTACAGTTAAAAAATATATATATATAATCAGAAATATTAGGATGACAAACAATTTCAGCTCCAAAGAAACTGGAGGATAAAAAATGAACGAAATCAGAGCAAGGGTTTAAGGGGGAAAATAGTTACAGGTCACTCACCGAGCTTTTAATTGAGCATCCTTCTCTTCTCAAGTCGAGAGAGGAATTCGGTTTCCAAGTTAGAGAGGGCGAGACGGTTTTGGTGTTTGTTTGATGAGAGCGCCAGAGTGAATTTAGATTCACGAGCCTAACAGGGAAATTTAATTAACATATATTCATTTTGATCGGTAAATATTTTCTTTTTAAATTAATTGAATAATGAATATATTTAATATTTTATGTAGATCAAATATATTTATTATTTCATGAATCTTAAAAAAAAAAAAAAATTTGCTTATCATAATGGCTGGAGGAAGTATACACGTATCAACTATCTCTTTGGGTATCACTAATCTCCTTAAATTATCCTTCTTTAACAAATTAATATACACTAAAGTATGCCCATGAATATAAATGACAAAAATGAAATTTTTTTGATAATCATATTACTCTATGCATCTAGGTGGCAGAAGAATGCCAACGGCGGAGGGACGGGTGAAGCATGTGATTTGCACGTCGTCGTGGTTAACACGCGTTTGAACGGTAGGGTTTGAATTCTACGGTGGTTTCGAGTTGTGTCGTTGATGGTGGTGAATATGGCTTTTCCGATTGCTAGTTATATTTTTCCACTAAGTTATGTCTTCCATGAATAAACTGATTTGTGTTTTTACTTAGAGTTTCGTGTTGTTTGAGTCTTTTATGGGTGTTTAATAAGCTGGTTTCGTGGTATTTTTTCCGCTTATATGAATCATGGTGTTTGGGTGTTTAGGTGTTTAATGGTCTTTTATGAATAAGCTATTCTACAAATAAGTTGTTTCTCATTGTTATGAATAAGTTGTTTCACCCAATATGCTCTTTTTTTTTATGAATTACATGTTTTATGAATAAGCTCTTTTTTTCAGTTATGAAAAAAATGTTTTTTATTTTTTTTATGAAATACATGTTTTATGAATAAGCTCTTTTTTTTAGTTATGAAAAAAATGTTTTTTCAATTATGAATATGTTGTTTTATCAATAAATTATTTTATGAATAATCTGTTCTGTTTCTTTTATGAATAAGTTGTTCCACGAAAAACAGTTTAGTGGTGAGCGGAGGTCGGCAAAGCGCACAATGGTTGATTTGCAGTTTTTGTTCACTTCTTCTTTTCCTTGGTACAGTCGAAATTGGCAAGAAATGCATACTGGTGTTCGTTTCTTCTCTAAGCTCTTTCATCCTTTGAATTTATTGTTGTTGTTTTATTTATGTTGTTCTATTTTATTTAGTTTCAGTGTTAACTTTTAGAGGAAGGAGATGATCCAATAATAACATCTACATCATATGGCAACAAAATTGTCTTTCGTGTCCAATACATGGCAACCTGATTTTATTTTATAGGGACATGTTGGTCATGGGGACTACCGCCCAAGCTGTGGATCTGCAATATTGTCAAGACCTTCTTGGAGTTGACCTGCACCCCGTAGTTTTTCTTCGCACAGGGTAAGTTTTGTGCTTTGTTGTGTGTGTATGGTGATGAATGCAATTGGTGTTTTGAATTTTTGTTCACATCCATACTTGCATCAGTTTACATTTACCCAATTAGAATATTGGTTCCTTCATATGAACTGCAATTGATGCTGAATAAAATAATATTAATTCAAATGCTAAATCTGATGTCAAGGGAAAAGGAACAGACAAGGTATTTTATGGGCTTGACGACATTACTCACGCAATTGAAATCATCATTGTAAATTTCCTTTCATCTATTTTTCCTATCCCTCTCATTTTGCTGGAAACCTATAAATGAAAACTTCAAAAAGATATTCTTGAAGATATCATGTGTGCTCATATTGTTTCATTTATGATGTGTGTGTTCCTTCTAAGATCTTAGGTAGGTGTGAATTTTTCCGAATACTAATTGTTTGTGTGTGATATTGTCTTTGTTTGTTCTGAAATGTTGGCGGCGAGAAGTCAAAGATTAATATAATTCATTTCTTTTAGGTTGGATGACTTGAAGTACTTCAAGAAAGTTAATGACATGTGTTGTACCCCAAAATTTTCCCTCCCATTTTCATCAATATTTTCTCACCACAAGACCCTTGGAGCTCAAGATCAAGTTAGGGTTTGCTCTGCTCAAGACTTCTCCTTGCACTGTTAACCCAAATTAGGGTTTGAGTTTGCACAAAGATGTTTTGACCTAAAATGCCCAAAATGACTTTCATGCTTCATGTTGGACTCACAAGTTTATCCATACCAAGTTTCAAGCCTTGATTCCAATCTTTGCCCAGTCAATTGGACAGTTGACCTAGAAATCAGCTGTATTGGGGAAAAAGTCAACTGTGGTCAATTGACAGTCAAACCTCATGATTTTTGACCCACATCAACATTATGAACTCATATGGACCATTTGATCAAGTTTGGATCACAATTCCACAAGAAATTTGATCAGATCACCAAAAGGGCAAAATGGTCATTTTTAGGGTTTTGACTGCACAAAGGCAACTTTTGACTGTTTGACCTAGCCAATGGCAAACCAAACTCACATATGGGCTCAAGGATTCAATGGCATGGTCTTGACACATTCAACAAGTTCAAAAGATCCCAAATGCACAAGATTGACAGATGAATTTTCCAGTCAACTGATCCAAATTTGACTGTATACCGAAAAGTCAAACTTTGACTTTTTGGTCAAAATCAAATGCTAAGATTCATTTTCCATCAAGACATGTCAAATTATGAAACTTGTTCATCAAGAAATCAAAAATTACAAATTAGGGTTTGAAATGAAGAAATTTCATAACTTAGAAATTTTCTAAGTTATGAAATTTCCTAATTTTTTCCTAACTTTGTCCCCTTTTTTCATCAAGATGTATTTGGATTCAAACAAAACTCAAAACATGAAAGTTATAGTCCATTGAAAAATCTACAACTTTGATTCACAAAGTTTCCTCAAAAGAAGCTTGTAGCTCAAGTTATGATTTTTGGAATAGGGGTGCAAAACATTCTTAACTTAGAAATTTTTTGACCTATTTTAGGCAGGATTTTTGCCCAACTTCATGGCCACTTTTCACATGCTTCCACTTGGAATCTCAACTTGCATTACAAAGATGGATTGTAGTACACATTCCAAGCTTTCCAAATTGTCCAAGAACTTCTCAAACACCCTTGTGGTTAGGGAGAATCGAATTTGTAAAGATGGGCAAAAGTCACTTTGTTCATGGCCAAATTCATGTACATAACACTTTGCATTTTCAAACTCAGCTTGCACAAGCTAGGTTACAGGCCTCCAATCCCATTAACACTCAATAATTCAATGCTAAACCTTTGTGCCAAGATGTTATTTTACTCATTTGGTCATTACACAAAGGATTAGTCTTAAAATAGAAAAAGCATTTTAGCCATTCTTGTAAAGAAGCACTTTATGTCAAGATCACAATCTAAGAAGTACAAAGCAGATCTTTTGGGCACAAGTTCATGAACTAATTCCACTGATCAAGAGTGATTTGTGCAGCATGCTTGAGGGGCCTGTATGAGCCTACAATCTAACTTGACAACTCTTGCTTTAGATAAGAAGAAAAACTTGCATTTTGTAGCATAATACACCTTACTGCAAGAACCAACTCAAGCAAACTTTGTGAACACATTGCATACTCTCTAACCAACCAAGAACACGAGCCATTAACCCTCAATACATCCTCATCCATCAAAGCCCATTTTTTCTGCAAAACAGAGTCCCTGTTGCAGATTGACTTGGCCAGTTCATTTCCCTCGTGCGTTTTCATCCAAACCAGTTCAAACACATCCTACATCATTCCTACAAACTATCCCAAGCCTTGGAAACAGACTGTAACACCCCTAACCAAGTTTGCCATTTTCATTTTTGTAATTGCAAGTTTCTCAAGTCATATTTAAAGCATGTGTTTTGATGAAGACAACATAGACATCAACATTCAAAGGATGTGCAAAAAGCTTATCAATATCATATAAAAGTCTTGAAGTTTATTGAAGATTATTGAAGAATTATTGAAGAATCATCAAATGTCAAATGGTATAAATAATTCTTAATCTTGAATATAGATGTTCACAAAAAATATGCATTCATAATCATATACATATCCAACATGTTTTCACTTAAGAAAAACTTTGTTTAAAATCTTTTTCAAAAAGAATTTTTGAAAATTAACTTTCAGGAACCGGTTCCTCCCTAACAGGGAACCGGGTTCCAAACCTTGTTCAAAAACATGTCCCTGGAATTTGTACCAGGAACCGGGTTGTACCAATAGGGGAACCGGTTCCTGCGTGATATTTTTGAAATCTGACTTATAACGTTCACTAAGAACCGGGTTCTGTCAGTGTCGGAACCGGTTCCTAGCGAACCAGTGCAGCTTTTCTTTTGTTTTTTAAACATTTTTCAAGTGATATCTTTTCATGAATGCATTGCAACTTTTCATATGAATTGGCATGAATGAAGAGGTTCTTATGACTTTATAAAATGCTGCATATTTTCTTATTTCAAAAAAACAATGCTTCAATTTTCAAATTAACAAATATACTTCTTCAATAAACAATTTTTCATCATTCACATTTGAATTCATACTTTCATGTGTTCATAATTTTGTGAAACTTGCCATATACACTTTCATTATCATTACAAGTTTCATACATACATTGTGAACATTTATATACATTGTTTGAAAATTGTTTATATCTTGAAGAAGAAGATCAATTGAAGATTGATAAAGCTCTCCATATACTTCAAATAAATCATTGTATTACTTAAAGAAATTATTCCCTTACTATCCAGGATTGTTGGAAGTAAGTTTTGTGATTTGAAGAGGATTGTTCTTCATTCACATTAGTGTTTGTTTGGTCTTAAAGGTGTTAAGAACCTTTGATCACCCTATAGGTTAGATAGTAAGCATAGGTTGTACAATCATTCTAACTATAGTGAAATCTCTTTCGTGTTGGAAAGGGGACTGGAGTACTCTCGGATTGTGAGGGGAACCAGGATATATCACTGTGTTCTTTACTTTTCCGCATTTATCGCTTTCATCGCCATAATCAGGAAAAGATAAATATATGATCAAAACCTTCAAACACTTAACCAAAAATTACTACCAAGCATTCTCATAAAACCGAATAAATTTTTATAAGACCTAATTCACCCCCCCCCCCTCTTAGGCACTCTGAGACTTACAATTGGCATCAGAGCAAGTTATAGGTAACTTGTTCCTAAAGATCCAGAATGGCTTCCGCAAATCATCAACCAATTTTCAGAGATGGTGGTAGTAACAACAAGCCTCCTCTATTCTGTGGTGAATATTTTGACTTCTGGAAAATACGCATGAAGGCGCATTTAGAAGCGCAAGGAGAGGAAGTATGGGATGCTGTTGAAAATGGTCCATTTATCCCAATATCAGTAATCAATGGCATTGGTTCTGCAAAGCCCAAAACTGCATGGGACGACGATGATAAAAAGAAAGTTCTCTATGACAAAAAGGCAATAAACCTTCTTCAAGGTGCACTCAGTATGGACGAATTTTTCCGTGTCTCGAACTGCAAAACAGCAAAAGAAATATGGGATACCCTGGTTCAAACTCATGAAGGAACGACTGAAGTAAAAAGATCAAGGCTAAATACCTTGAGTCAAGAATATGAACTATTTCAAATGCAGCCCGGAGAATCCATTCTTGACTTACAAAAGAGATTTGTGCATTTGACAAATCACTTAAATGCTATTGGTAAAACCTTGACAAATGATGAACTCAACTTGAAAATCCTTAGATCATTGACTAGGAAATGGCAACCAAAGGTAACGACAATCTCGGAAAAGAAGAGTCTCTCCGCAATGACTTCTGCTACATTATTTGGCAAACTTCAAGAATACGAAACGGAACTCGGTAGACTTGAAAAACATGAAAATTTAGAGAAGAAATCCAAAGGCATTGCTTTGAAAGTTGATTCAAAAGAAAGTCAAGATAAAGATGCATCGGAGGAAGATGAAAACTTCTTGCTTCTTGTAAAAAGGTTAGGAAAATATTTTGGTCATAAAAATAATCTTCATAATGCTAACTTTGTCAAAAGGAAGAAATTTTATAATCATAAAGATAAAGAAGCCTCCACATCAACACAAGATGTCACATGTTATGAATGTGGAAAGCAAGGTCACATAAAGCCGGATTGTCCAAAACTCTCCAAGAAAAATGGATTCAAAGGCAAAAAGGAGTTCAAGAACAAAAAGGCTTATGTTGCATGGGAAGATAATGAGATAAGTTCTTCATCCGATTCGGAAAGCGACGAATGTGCAAATCTAGCATTAATGGCTTCACATCACTCCGACGATGAAGAAGAGGTTAGTAATGAATTTAATATTTTTGATGATGAGCAAGATGCTATTGATGAACTCTTGAAAGAATGCAAAAGTTTATACAAAAAGGTGTCAAATCAAGAAAAAGAACTTCTAATTTGTTTAGAAAAAATTGACACCATGACTAAAGATTTTGATCTTCAAAAACAGAATTTTATTAAAGAAAAAGAAAACTTTGCATTCTCCAAGTGTGAATCAAATGTCTTTCAAATTATTCAATTGAAAAGAGTCATTGAACGATATGAAAAAGGACAAATAGGATTGGAAGGAGTACTAAGCCAACAACGTTATCCAAATGATAAAAGGGGTCTTGGTTATGTGAATTCTAAGAAACCAAGTAACAATCCCACTATTTTTGTAAAGGCTAGTAATAGTTCAAATCCCAAGAAAGTAGAAAAGAAGCAAGTTGTTCATAATCATCAAAAGAAACAAGCTAATGTATCGAAAAAGAAAACATTTCCTAAGAAGAAATCTTATACTTCTAGATATAGAAGTAACTTTGAACCTACTTGTGTTTATTGTGGTATTAAAGGCCATACACCTAATACTTGCTATGTTAGAAACTTTAGTATAGCAAGTGGGCATTATGTGTGGGTGAAAAAGGGAACTAACTATGAAGGACCCAAGGCAACTTGGGTACCTAACAAAGAATAATTTGTTTGTGTAGGTATGCTTGAAATCCACATCAAATGTTTGGTATCTTGATAGTGGATGTTCAAAGCATATGACAGGAGATGTACACCAATTTTCATATCTAGTACATAAAGCCAAAGGGTATGTCACCTATGGAGACAAAACCAAAGGAAAGATTCTTGGCTTTGGAATAGTTGGCACACCTCCATCCATTCAAATTGAGAATGTTCTCTATGTTGAAGGATTAAAGCACAACCTTCTTAGCATAAGTCAACTTTGTGATAGAGGGTTCAAGATCAAATTCAACAAAGAAGAATGTCTTATTATGGATGAGGCAACCAATGAGGTAAAACTCAAAGGCATAAGAACTAACAATATTTTTATGATTACTTTAGATGATTTGTCTCTGAAGGTACAATGTCTTATGGTAAACAACAATGACGCTTAGTTATGGCACAAGAGGATTGCTCACATTCACATGGAGCACTTGAACAAATTGATTAAGCATGACTTAGTTATTGGTCTACCAAAGATGAAGTTAATCAAAGACAAATTATGTAATGCATGCCAAGAGGGCAAACAGACCAAAACAACTTTCAAATCTAAGAATATGGTGTCTACTACAAGGCCACTACAATTGTTACACATGGATCTCTTTGGTCCATCAAGAACAAAAAGCTTCGGAGGTAATGTATACGCTCTGGTTATTATTGATGATTTTTCTAGATATTCTTGGACTTTGTTTCTTGTGCAGAAAAGTGATGCTTTTAAAGCTTTTAAGAAGTATGCTAAGCAAATCCAAAATGAAAAATCCCTAAAGATTGTATCCATAAGAAGTGATCATGGTGGAGAATTCCAAAATGCACAATTTGAAGAATTTTGTGAAGAACATGGTATCTCTCATAATTTTTCAACACCTAGAACTCCACAACAAAATGGAGTAGTTGAAAGAAAGAATAGGTTTCTAGTGGAACTTGCAAGAACAATGCTTAGTGATGCAAATCTTCCTAAATATTTTTGGGCGGATGCGGTTAGTACGGCATGTTATGTTGGAAATCGAGTTATCATTAGACCTATAATAAAGAAGACTCCATATGAACTCTTCAAAGGAAGAAAGCCAAATATTGCTCACTTTCACATTTGGATGCAAGTGCTTTGTTCTTAATAATGACAAAGACAATCTCGGTAAGTTTGACGAGAAATCCGACGAAGGTATATTTCTTGGTTATTCTCTTTCTAGTAAAGCATATAGAATTTATAATAAAAGAACTTTAACTATTGAAGAATCTATGCATGTATCTTTTGATGAAACTAACCCCTCTAAGGAGGAAGTAGTTGTTTGTGATGATGATGATCCTATAGATTTACCCCCGGAAGATCTTTCAATTGATCAAGTTGTGAAATCACCGGAAAATCAAGAAAACATTGTACAACAAGATTCAAACACCAATGATCTACCAAAAGAATGGAGAACTCATAGAGACTATCCTATTGATAAAATTATTGGTGACATTAGCCAATGAGTATCAACAAGGTTGAATCTAAAAGATGCACGTCTTAATTCTTTTATATGTATTTATTTCACTCTTTTTCCACATCCTTTTTTATGTTAACAAAGGGGGAGAAGAATATGCATATGTGTTGTTTTGTTTCAACGAAATTGCAGGCCCAAATATCTATTATACTCACTCAAAAATTCAAGGAATCATGGACTTAGAGGGAGCATACAATTTAGGGGGAGCCTTGCATTTGCTCAACATGGTTTCTACACAAAACAACATAAAACATTTCAAGAAATCGTTTTCAAGACTTGGTTGTCATCATCAAAAAGGGGGAGAATGTAATTGCAAGCTTCTCAAGTCATATTTAAAGCATGTGTTTTGATGAAGACAACATGGACATCAACATTCAAAGGATGTGCAAAAAGCTTATCAACATCATATAAAAGTATTGAAGTTTATTAAAGATTATTGAAGAATTATTGAAGAATCATCAAATGTAAAATGGTATAAATAATTCTTAATCTTGAATATAGATGTTCACAAAAAATATGCATTCATAATCATATACATATCCAACATGTTTTCACTTAAGAAAAACTTTGTTTAAAATCTTTTTCAAAAAGAATTTTTGAAAATTAACTTTCAGGAACCGGTTCCTCCCTAACAGGCAACCGGGTTCCAAACGTTGTTCAAAAACATGTGCCTGGAATTTGTACCAGGAACCGGGTTGTACCAATAGGGGAACCGGTTCCTGCGTGATATTTTTGAAATCTGACTTATAACGTTCACTAAGAACCGGGTTCTGTCAGTGTCGGAACCGGTTCCTAGCGAGCCAGTGCAGCTTTTCTTTTGTTTTTTAAACATTTTTCAAGTGATATCTTTTCATGAATGCATTGCAACTTTTCATATGAATTGGCATGAATGAAGAGGTTCTTATGACTTTATAAAATGTTGCATATTTTCTTATTTCAAAAAAACAATGCTTCAATTTTCAAATTAACAAATATACTTCTTCAATAAACAATTTTTCATCATTCACATTTGAATTCATACTTTCATGTGGTCATAATTTTGTGAAACTTGCCATATACACTTTCATTATCATTACAAGTTTCATACATACATTGTGAATATTTATATACATTGTTTGAAAATTGTTTATATCTTGAAGAAGAAGATCAATTGAAGATTGATAAAGCTCTCCATATACTTCAAATAAATCATTGTATTACTTAAAGAAATTATTCCCTTACTATCCAGGATTGTTGGAAGTAAGTGTTGTGATTTGAAGAGGATTGTTCTTCATTCACATTAGTGTTTGTTTGGTCTTAAAGGTGTTAAGAACCTTTGATCACCCTATAGGTTAGATAATAAGCATAGGCTGTACAATCATTCTAACTATAGTGAAATCTCTTTCGTGTTGGAAAGGGGACTGGAGTACTCTCGGATTGTGAGGGGAACCAGGATATATCACCGTGTTCTTTACTTTTCCGCATTTATCGCTTTCATCACCATAATCAGGAAAAGATAAAGATATAATTAAAACCTTCAAACACTTAACCAAAAATTACTACCAAGCATTCTCATAAAACCGAATAAATTTTTATAAGACCTAATTCACCCCCCCCCCCTTCTTAGGCACTCTGAGACTTACAATTTTTTCATCTGTGCAGGTTGAGTTACATAGCTTGATTCAGTTAGTTTCAAAGCAAGCTAGAGGTTGGAAGAGCATCCTTGGACCTCAAGCAAGCTGTACAAGTCCTCACACTGCATTGAAAGTGCCTCCATTGTTGTACACGATTCAAGCTGAACAGGTAAAAGTTTGAACTTCTATCTCTCTATCCAGGCATATCTAGGCTTAAGTTTGTGAAGAAGTTATGTTCTACTCATGGCCCTGAAGCTACCCATGTCATTACTTTTCATTTATGTTGTGTGTACTGAGAGAATTTTGAACCTGAATATTGAACAAAAGTTAGGTCAGGAATTGGGGGAGAAGAAATTCTCTCTCATTTCTGAGAGTTAGATCAAGTTCTTTATATGTATGAATTCGTGGTTTGATGCTCTACATTTTTGATGTTATAAGTTTTTGTTAAAAGTCAAAGGATCAAGAGATAGCAGGGATGAAAGAAAACGCGCGTTTTTGTGTTTGAAACTGGCTGGAGGTTGAAGACAAGCCCCTTGGGCTGGGCCTGACTTTTTTTTTTCTGTTTGCACCATATTTTTCCACATACACCCCCCTGGCCCATTATGTGATATATTTGTCATTTTTGATTTTTTCTTTTTGATTCTGATTTTATATTTTTGCTCAAACATGAAAAAACACTAAAAATATTTTTTCACTTTTTTTTTAATATTTATTTGGCATTTATTTGTTTTGTTAGGCATATGTATGTAAATAAATATATATATATATATATACTTTTTATTTAAACCCTAGAAAATAATACAAATACATTTTATTTTATGATTTTATTTTATTTTATCTTTTGAAAACATTTTCTAAAAAATATACTTTTTTTTGTAAATAATAAATATTTTTATTTTTGTATATATTTAATACATAATATAAATACTTATATATTTATTAGAATATTTAGGATAAAAATACAAAAATAATACATTTTTTCTTTTATTAATATTTGACCTCAAAAATTACTTTTTTACAAATATACTTCACTTTTATTTATTTTTGTATATAATTAATAAATATTGTATATAATACATAATAAATACTTTTTTATTTACAAAATTAGGGTTTTGCCCTAAACCATGAAAATATCCAAAAATTAACTTTTTTTTATTTTTGTTTGTATGTCACATGAAAAATACTTTTACATACATATAAAAATCATTTTTGTGCATCTTGCATATTTATTGTATTTATTTAATTATTGTACAATTAAATAACTTGTATATCCAATTTGGATTGTAATAGCTTAGATTTAAATTTCTTGCTAAATATCCCCATTTGAACATTTGTACCCCCCATCCCATAATTATGTTATAATAATTTAGGATTTTATTTTTTGCATTTTAAAGCTTTCCAATTATGCCATGATAGACCTAGGGTTTGCATGCAAAAATCAAATAACAAATAACTTGACTAAACAAAAGACAAAAAGCATGAAAATGGACAACACCAATCACACTTGCACCCCTAGGGTTACTCCACTTGTTGCCTTCAATAATGGGCCATGTTGCATGTTGGGTGTTTTTGGCAAAACAAAACAATTCAAATGATCATAGTCCCTCGATGACGCTTTCGAAAGTTGCCTAAAAATGATCATAGTCTCTTAAAGGAAAAATTGCCAAAGACACTTGGCACTATTGCAATCATGGTCTAAACGATGACCCGCGTCCGTCCCGTTAACATCCTAACATAAGATTGTCCACCAAATACAATGGTGGAACAAAATTGTTAAAAGGGTTAAAACATAGGAAAGATCTTTGAGAAATTTAGGGTAGATAGCTCTTGGTTACTTGACCAACTTGCAAAACAATCCTTGCCATTTTTCAAAACACACATCACAACACACTTTCAAAAACAACTTTCAAAAACATTGAAAACTTTTCAAAAGACAAATACACCTTTGTATACATTCAAACATGAATCATTACAAAGGTTGCCACCACAATGGCCTCTTTTCAAAATATTTTCAAACCCACACACAAAGCACCATTTCAAACAATTGAAAGCACCATTTCAAACAATTGAAAATACAAGGCAAGTGATCTAAGCAAGTAACTAAGAGCCCATGGATAACCATGGATAGAAAGGGTGCTAATACCTTCCCTTTCTATAATATACTCCCCGAACCCAAGAAAACATCTCAAAGGTTTTTGCTGTGCTTTTTAACCTTTCCTTAGGATAAAATAAAAAGTCGGTGGCGACTCTTGCTCAACCGAAACATTTGCGAAAACAAACGCAAAACCTCAAGTCAGTTCTCCCACCGTATCACAGAACTGGCGAATCTGCTGGGGAATATTTTAAAAGTGGAGTAACCTTAGGGCTTAAGATCACCCTCTTGCATGACTAATTGTTTGCTTTGATTGCTTTATATCTTGATTCTTTTGTTTGGGCTTGGAATCCTACACCCGGATTTGGGGAAACATTCATAGATAGCAATACGTTGTGGAAACTGTGCGGGGTATACCGACACGGTTGAAGCAATAGCTATATTAGTGCGACATATTTGTGAGTACCGGTAACCCTTGAGTTCAATCAAGGAGAGTACGGGGCCGCTGAGTGATGTCACTAAGCACTAATGACCTAGAACCTTACTTGACCATCTTGGCCTTTCATTAGGGGTAGTGAGATGACCGGCTTTGGTGCAGTCCGAAGTTGGTAGATACTCGATACTACACTCATTGAGGGTTGTTTTCTTGGAATATTTTGGTCGCTAGTTAAGTGGTTAAACCAAAACAATGAACATGGAAAACAATCCAATGATATTGAGCTCCTTAAAACCCGGTTACTATTTATAGGACAGGTTTTTAAGCCAACTTCACTCAAGAGGGTACTTACCTATGAAACCCCATGCAAGCCTGAAACTAGGGTTTTGTGTGAATTGCTTGTACATATGTTTGTGCATGCATCATGAACATCATAAAGCATCATATGCATTCACTAACCATTTCAAGGGTTTAGATCTTCATCTTTGTTCTTGTTTTGTAGGTCATGGAAATTCTTCGCAGGAAAACTATCCAAGTCAACCTTGTGAGAATCCCTCCTCAACTCAAGGAGCTCACATCCAGAATTCCGGAAAGCTCTACCTTCAGTGAAATACATGGTAGACTTCTCAACCTAGTCAACACCAGCATTGAAGAGGACATGGTAAAGGTGTTGTTCCAGTTCTTTGACCCCCTTCACCATTGTTTCACATTCCCCGACTGTGATCGGTGGATCTGGAACTGACTGTTTTAATGCTGGTTCGCGAAATGTCGCGGAAGCAAGAGTCGCCACCGTCTTTTATTTTCTCCAAATGGAAAGGACAAAAGCACAGAAAAATTCCTTAAAGAGATTGCTCTCGGTTCGGGAGGTAGGTTATAGAAAGGGAAGGTGTTAGCACCCTTTCTATCCATGGTTATCCATGGGCTCTTAGATACTTGCTCATTGTGTTTTCAAAAATGGTTTGTTTGCTTTTCAATTGTGGGTTTTAAAAAAAGTTTCTTTGAAAATTCCAGTTCGACTCTTGTATCGGTCCTCAAGAGTGTTTGAAAAATTGCTTTCGAAAGCTTTTTGAAAAGTGTCGGTGTGAAAAGAGTTTTTGAGTTTGTTTTGAAATTAGAGCAAGTATCTACGAGAACCTACCTACCCTAAGGAATTCGTCTGTGTAAATGTCCTTTAAAGTAGTGCCATCCCACCATTGAGAGGTAGGTAGCACCACCGTTGGAGGTGTTCGGGTCAATTCGAGGTTCAGGACATGGTGATCACCAGAGCAATGGGAAGATACCTTAGAAGCTACCCTCATGCCAGGTTCCCGGATCATGAGGACTTACTAAGACATCCTCTACTCGACGATCACCTTTCGAGGCAAGGCAACAGTGAGGCGTACCCTAGGGGTGGTGTGTGATTTGTGTGTCAGATTCATTTATTTTTGTCTTGTCAGGTTATTGGTGATCTAACGTTTTGTTTTTATTTTTGTCATTCATTCTTGCATGCATTTATTTAACAGTTAAAAAGTGCGGAAAGATAAAATTCTTAAACTATTACAAAGGCGCGGATCCATATCGCCAAATTAAACCAGGACCCGATTTGACATAAAATAAAGAAATAAAATGCGGGAAATATAAAATGTCCGAGTTACATGGCTTGAGCAATTACATAATATTTGAAAGAAAATAAATGTGCGAAAGAAATAAAAATAGAACGTTCGGGGGCGTTGGACCCTTTAAAGAAATTAAATGAAATTAAAAATTAATTAATTATTTATTGAAATAAAAGAAGTGTTTTTTAGGTTTTTTTTGTATTTATGAAATAAGAAAATTAAAATTAAAATTAAAAGAAACCCTAATTCTAAGTTATTTTTAATTATTTGAGAAAAATGTTAAAGTTTAACTTAATTTACTAAAGAATTTATGTACATGTTTATTTACAAAATAAATTAGTAGTTAATAATAATAATAATAATGATGAGAAAATTATTTATTAAAAAAATGATGAAAAAGTTAAAAACCCTAATTTCTACATATTTAATTTATTAAGAAAAATATTAAAGTTTTGAAACCTAAATTAATCTAATTAATTGTTTAAAGTTTATTTACAAAAATAATAATAGTAAAATTAATATTAATAAAATAATTTTTTTTTTGATTTTTCTGTATTTTATATTTATTATGAAAATTATTTTATGGAATTAAAAGAAAACAATTAAAAAACAATTAAAAGAATAAAAAGGAAAAACAAATAAAAATTAAAAATTGAGCAAACCATAGGGGGTGTCTGGTCCAAGTGGAGGTTTTTTGAAGTATTGACTCCTGAGTACCGTGGTCTGCATTCTTTGGCCATTGGATTGAGTTTCATGCATAAGTTGTTCTACTTTGGCCATTTGGCTTTTGGCCATTTGTGTTCTGACTTCAACGTTCCCTTAATGTCTGGCTTAACGTCTGCCTCGCCATGTATTGGTGTCATGCATAAAATGTTCTACTTTGGCCATTTGGCTTTTGGCCATTTGGCTTTTGGCCTCAACGTTCCTTAATGAACCTGCATGGGATCCTGTCTAAATCTGCAGTGTTGAATCTCATGAAAACATTAAATAAAATCATAAAATGCAAATAAAGCCAATATATGAAGAAATTTAATGTTTAGGCACAATATAGCATGTATGAATGATTATACCCTTTTGATCATGGAGATCAAATCAATCTTACCCTTACTGGAAAAGTAGTGACATGAATGATTTTATGCCCTTTGGATCATGGAGATCAAGCCAGCATTACCCTTACTGAAGAAGTAATAAGATGTTGGTTTGTAACTGAGATGGCTTGTTTGTAGTGAGAGAGGGATTTGTAATAAGGATTTCAAGGTTTTAGGGTTCTTGAAAGAGTTTGATATTCTAACAGTGTTGTGGCAAGGTTTTTTTCTCTCTTTTTCTCCTCTCTTTTTCTCCGCTCTTTTTCTTTTTTGGTTTGTGTGAAAAGAAGGTGATTATATAATGAAAATTAGGGTAAAGCAAATGGGCTTTGAATGTGCAATTGGGCCTCCAATATTCACTTGAATTCGTCACTTTCCAGGCTAAATCGCAGGGACTTAAGTGCATTTTTTGAAGTTGAAATGTGAAAACAAAATGTAGCCGACATCGAGAACTAACTCCTGTCCGAAAATCGACTCAATCGGATAAACGGTGAATTAGTTATGAATTTTTGAAGTTTCAGCTCAGACAAACTTATTTTGGGCTTCAGTGTCGACTCTGACACGTTCTTCAATAAAAAACTGGTATTGATCGGTGCATAATTTGGTCTCGACTTTTGAAGCAAAGTTGTAGATCTATGAGTCAGTGACCTTGTGTAAAAATATGAGTCCAATCCGATAAAAAATGACCGAGTTATGAATTTTCGAAGTTTCGGCCCAGATGAAATAATATTCAGCATTCAGGATTTTCAGCGTGTCACACACTCTGAGCAAAAAACGAAGGCCTTTTGAACACCGTTCGAACTCGATACCTCCTGTGAAAATGTAGCCAACTCAATTTGTGAAATTTTGGCGCCAGAACCAGCTCGATACGATGAAAATCGACCAAGTTATGATTTTTTGAACATGACGCCAATAAACTTCTGTCACAAATTTTCTGCACGAAAATACTTGATAAATCCACATTTTTGAAGACCTTCTGATCGAAATTGGCTTCCAGCCGTGAGAGATGAAAACGTAGATAATGTCAAGACGGAATTTTGGCCACTGGAATGGGTTCAAAACGAGTCACGATCTTCAAGTTATGAATTTTTTAGCGCGTAAAAACTGCACTTTCAGCACACTTTTTCACCATATTTCTTCGAGAAAACTCACACATTCGGATACCTTCTTTAAAGAATTGACTCTTGAGCCGAACCTGAATTTGAGAATACGTTATCAGAGATATCTTGGCGAAAGAACACCTGAATATGATGCGCCGGGTTGGACTTGTGAATTTTTCTTGAAATGTTTTTGAGAAATATGGGAGGGCAAATTTTGGGGTACAACAGTTGCCCCTGTTCAATCTTCTTAGACCTGAGGATGCAGATTGCCTGACGTGCCTTTCATAATCCGAAGGTGGAAGATGATTGAACACTAGAGTGCCCAGAAATTTGCGCTCACATAGTAGCAGTGTGATGGTGGAATGGGCTTATAGATGCCATTTGGAGATTGATGGATAGGATGATGGGCTTATAGATGCCATCTGGATGTGATGAATAGGATGATGGGCTTATAGATTCCATCTGGATGTCGATCGCGTAAGAGATTCCTTAGCGAGAACCTGCGTACCTGCAAAACAGAAAATGATTACCTGACACGTTGCAGGAGCTGATTTTCAGATGCTTAGTATAGATGTGTCCTGTCTGGTTACAGGAGCTGAGTCTGGAGCTTCACAAGATGACGAATGAACCAGGGATGGTTACTACCTTAGCATGAATGGTAAGAGAACCTTGGGTGACTTTTACCTCAACAATGCTCGTTGAGAAAATCTTGGTGGGAATTACCATCTTCGCAGTATCGGGAAGAGAACCAAAGGAAATTATAATTGGAAAGGGAATTACATCTCACACACCGTCGGGGAGAGAACCATAGGAAATCATAACCTGAAAGGGAATTATCACCTCACGCACCATCGGAGAGGGAACCATAGGAAATTATAATCTTAAAAGGAATTACCACCTCACGCACCATCGGAGAGGGAACCATAGGAAATTATAACCTAAAAAGGAATTACCACCTCACGCACCATCGGAGAGGGAACCATAGGAAATTATAACCTAAAAAGGAATTACCACCTCACGCACCATCGGAGAGGGAACCATAGGAAATTATAACCTAAAAAGGAATTACCACCTCACGCACCATCGGAGAGGGAACCATAGGAAATTATAACCTAAAAAGGAATTACCACCTCACGCACCATCGGAGAGGGAACCATAGGAGATTATCACCTCACTCACCGTCGGAGAGGAAACCATAGGAGATTATCACCTCACTCACCGTCGGAGAGGGAACCATAGGAGATTATCACCTCACTCACCGTCGGAGAGGGAACCATAGGAAATTATAATCTGAAAGAAAAACCTAAAATGGAAATCTCATGCACCATCGGAGAGAGAACCAATAGGACATTATAATCTCAAAGAAAAACCTAAAATGGAAATCTCATGCACCGTCGGAGAGAGAACCAATAGGAAAAAATAATCTCAAAGAAAAACCTAAAATGGAAATCTCATGCACCGTCGGAGAGAGAGCCAATAGGACATTATAATCTCAAAGAAAAAACCCAAAATGGAAATCTCATGCACCGTCGGAGAGAGAACCAATAGGAAAATATAATCTCAAAGAAAAACCCAAAATGGAAATCTCATGCACCGTCGGAGAGAGAACCAATAGGAAAATATAATCTCAAAGAAAAACCCAAAATGGAAATCTCATGCACCGTCGGAGAGAGAACCAATAGGAAAATATAATCTCAAAGAAAAACCTAAAATGGAAATCTCATGCACCGTCGGAGAGAGAACCAATAGGACATTATAATCTCAAAGAAAAACCCAAAATGGAAATCTCATGCACCGTCGGAGAGAGAACCAATAGGAAAAAATAATCTCAAAGAAAAACCTAAAATGGAAATCTCATGCACCGTCGGAGAGAGAGCCAATAGGACATTATAATCTCAAAGAAAAAACCCAAAATGGAAATCTCATGCACCGTCGGAGAGAGAACCAATAGGAAAATATAATCTCAAAGAAAAACCCAAAATGGAAATCTCATGCACCGTCGGAGAGAGAACCAATAGGAAAATATAATCTCAAAGAAAAACCCAAAATGGAAATCTCATGCACCGTCGGAGAGAGAACCAATAGGACATTATAATCTCAAAGAAAAACCCAAAATGGAAATCTCATGCACCGTCGGAGAGAGAACCAATAGGAAAATATAATCTCAAAGAAAAACCTAAAATGGAAATCTCATGCACCGTCGGAGAGAGAACCAATAGGAAAATATAACCTAAAAAGGAATTACCACCTCACGCACCATCGGAGAGGGAACCATAGGAAATTATAACCTAAAAAGGAATTACCACCTCATGCACCATCGGGGAGGGAACCATAGGAAATTATAATCTGAAAAGGAATTATCACCTCACTCACCGTCGGAGAGGGAACCATAGGAAATTATAATCTGAAAAGGAATTACCACCTCACTCACCGTCGGAGAGGGAACCATCTGAAAAGGAATTATCACCTCACTCACCGTCGGAGAGGGAACCATCTGAAAAGGAATTATCACCTCACTCACCGTCAGAGAGGGAACCATCTGAAAAGGAATTATCACCTCACTCACCGTCGGAGAGGGAACCATCTGAAAAGGAATTATCACCTCACTCACCGTCGGAGAGGGAACCATCTGAAAAGGAATTATCACCTCACTCATCGTCGGAGAGGGAACCATCTGAAAAGGAATTATCACCTCACTCACCGTCGGAGAGGGAACCATCTGAAAAGGAATTATCACCTCACTCACCGTCGGAGAGGGAACCATCTGAAAAGGAATTATCACCTCACTCACCGTTGGAGAGGGAACCATAGGAAATTATAACCTAAAAAGGAAATCTCATGCACCGTCGGAGAGAGAACCAATAGGAAATTATAACCTGGGATAACTTCTACTGAGTCTTTATCAGAAAAATCTGTTGGGAGTCGATTTAGCTGGACTAGAGAAGGCCTTGGACTGGATAAGAAATCTTTGGAATTGATTAACTAAACCGGTCTAGGTCTT